>CM069537.1:10268815-11518815 GCA_035773235.1 Eospalax fontanierii
AGGGTGTCAGAGCGCAGCCTCACTCCTTTTCTTCTTCCATTTTAACTATGTTTCCCCATAGAGACATTTTGTGCAATCTTTTAAGCTTTTGTAAACTGAATTTTTTTCATATGGAATTTGAATTTTTAATATTTTATTTATTATTTTTATTTTCTATATATGAGTGTATTGTTTGCATGTGTGTAAGTGCACCTGTGTAGTGCATTGCTTGTGGAGGTCAGCAGAGGGCATCAGATACTCCAGAAACTGGAGTTACAGACAGCTGCTGCCACCATGTGGGTGCTGAAGATCGAACTTGGGTCCTCTGAGAGGAGCCAGTTCTCTTAACCACTGAGCCATCTCTCCAGCCCCATGGAATTTGAATTTTAATGTAGTAATGCTCCACTAGTTGACATAAACACTGAATGGATATCCAAAATATTTGTATCCAAACTAAATAAAATTATGAGATTTCATGCTTTTCCCTAAAGATGATCCCTTTATAAATAGAAAGAATTAACAGTAATTTGTGATTTCTTAGCAAAACCTAGCCCCTAGAATTTAAATTCAAGAATCTATCATTAGAAAAGTGCAATAAGCTTCATAGCTGGAAGGAGAAAACATGCCATAAAATTCCTTGTAAAAATGTCTACAGGGAAAGAAAGAGACAAAGGTTCTGATCACAACAGAACCATGTTCAGCACAAGAATTCTCACTGGGCAGTGCTCAGGGGCCACATCACGCAGAGTAGGCAGTCATAGCTCTAAGAATCTCCTAAATGAAAGCTCTAGTTCTCAGTGGAATACATTTCCTTTAATAAGGCTTCGTTGAAATTGATCATTTCAGGACATGTGCTCCCCACTGAAATCACGAAATTTGGATCACATGCTAGTGAGGAAACACTACCTTTAAAAACTTTCATTTCAAAATTTAAAACATATGATAGCAGTATTTAAAGAGTTCTGTGAAGTAACAGAAAGATGTGATACTCCCTGTTGAGTGGTGACATGGCCAGGCTTTTGGTGGTGGGGTTAGCAGAGTGGTCTCAGAGGGCACACAGTGTGCTCACTTCATCCACTGAACTTATTGCCAGATGAGGTTGACAAGCCTGGCTGTGGGTGGTCTCCTAGAGCCTCATCTTCCATTTTCTTTGTCTCCAGCTTCCTCTCTTACCTAAGGATGCATATGCTAATTCAAAGGGTGGGAGTGGAGGCTGGAGGGAGAGCTCAGTGGTTAAGAGCACTTGCTCCTCTTGAAGAAGACCAAAGTTTGGTTCCCAGTACCCACATTATGCTGCTCACAACTGCCTGCATGCACATGTACACACATATACACACACAATAAATAAGTAAATAAATAAATAAGAAATCTGTTTTAAAATGGCAAGATGCTGCTTCCTAAAGCTTTATACCAGTTATACCTAAGCTCCATGTAAATAATATAAACCCATTCTAGTTAGCATTAAAAGGAAGAAAATTATTAGACTACGCAAACTACTTTTAGGAAGGCTCCACATAGTAATCACTTTTTAGAACTGAACCTGGGACTTCAGGTAAGATGGCAGACTAGAGCCTGCTTCTTGAGAACAAGTGAAGGAGAGATTCTGAACAAGGAAAAATAGACGTTTATTTCAAAGAAAGAAACAGAGGAAATAGTTCGGAGATCCACGAGGAAAGTGAAAAGAATTCTAGAAAAGTGAAGAAACAAATACTTGTCCACTCACATAGCCCAGCTTTAGGTCGGTAGTTCCCCGGTGGGACAGGGGATCCAGGAGCACTTTCCATGAGGTATGAAAGCCAGACAGTCCTACCATCCAGACAAGCCCGCAGCCCTCACAGCCCTCAAATTCAGTTACAAGCTGGTGAGGAAGGGAGTCCTCCAGTGGCCAGGTCAGCAGAAGACAGAAATCCCATCTAATCACACTGTAGGATTCAGAGAGCAGCAGCCAAGTGCCACCTTGAGAATCTGTTAAAATGACACCAGGTGAGGCTGAAGAGAGGGCTCAGTGGTTAAGAGCTGAGTGCTCGCGCAGAGAACCCAGGTTCGGTTCCCATCACCTGCAGGAGGCTGACAACTGTCCATAACTGCAATTTCAGGACAATCCAACACCCTCTTCTGACCTCCGTGGGCTTTGCACACGAGTGCACTTACACATACATATGCAGGCAATATACTCATATGCACATAAAATTTTAAAATGACAAGATGGCAGTCATCTGTAATCTCAGCTCTCCTACAACTAGATGGGAGACGGATACTGGAGAACTGGCTTGAAGTTCCTGGGTCAACTAGCAGTGGCAAAACAAGAGATACCCTGCCTCGACAGGCAGAACAGGAGAACCGATTCCCCAAAGTCGACCTCTGACCACCAGAGGCACGTGTTTGCACACATTATAGATGGATGGACAGATGATAATGATGATGATGATGATGATGATGATGATGATGATAGACAGATAGATAGATAGAGTGGTAGATAGACAGATAGAATTATTGACAAACAGAGAGGCTGTTGTGGTGAAGAGGAGAGCCACACACTGATGTCTCGGTGGTAGAGGCCAGTTCAGGCCGGGAAGACTATAAGGAAAGAAAGTCTTGCCCTTGGTGTTTAGGAACAGATCTCATCAACAGAGAATTACCCCGAAGATTGATATTTCTGAGCCTGAGGCCAGAAGGTAGAGCAAATTCTAGAGCTATCTGTCAGTCATTCGTTGCTGTGGCGCCTAAGAACTCTGAAGTTCTAGAAGTTAGTGCATGATACCAGAATGAAAAGACAACACAAGAATTGTTAAAGGCCAGCAGGCTGGTTCAGCAGGTACAGGTGTCTGCCTCCAAGGCTGATGACTTGAGTTCAATACCCAGAATACACATGATGGAAAGAGAGAGCCAACCCACTAAAGTTACCCTCTGACCTCCACAGACACACACGTGTGCATGTGCATACACAGAATAAACGCAGTTTTATTAAATTTTGCTTTATTTTCACTTTCTGTCTATGTATGTGTGTATTGTGTGCATGTATTGAATGCAGCCATGTTGTGCCATGTCCATGGAGGACAGAAAAAGGTATCAGATCCCCTGGAACTGGAGTTATAGATGATTGTTAGCCTCCACACAGGTGCTGGGTTTTAAATCCAGGTCTTGTGCAGGAACAGCCAGTGCTGTTAACCACTGAGCCACCTCTCCAGCCCCAATAAATGCAATTTAAAAAAATGTTTTAAAGAACATTAATTACGCTTCTGTTGCCATGACTAAACGCAACTTAGAGTTTATTTCAGCTTAAGATTCCAGAGCCATAGAGTTCATCATGGTGGGGAAGGCAAGGCATGGCCTCGGGAGCAGGCAACTGGATGATCATATTTCCATCCACATACAAGAAACAGGAAGAGAGAAACAAAAACAAAGACAGAGAGTGAGTGCAGGAACTGGGGCAAGGCTATAAACCCTCAAAGGCCATACCCAGTGACATGCTTCTTCCAAGCTTCCATTTCCTGAAGGTTTCATAATTTCCTCAAACAATACCACCAACTGGGAACGGGAGCCAAGTGTTCAAAGATGCCTATGGGGGATAGTTCTCATTCAAACCATAATATTCTATCCCTGGCTCTCAGAGGCTCATGGCTATCCTGTGATGTAGAATACATGTAGTCCAACTTCAAAAGTCCCCATAGTCTTTCACAGTCTCTCAGCACTGTTCAAAAGTGGAAAGTCTTTTCTGAGGCTCAGGGTAATCTCTTAACTGTGACTCCCTAGAAAATCAAAAAGACTGATTATATACTACCAGCATGCAATGACTTAGAAAATTCATTCCCATTTCAAAATGGAGGAATAGGGACATAATACTAGACCAAAGTAAGATGGAAACCCAGCAGGGCAAAGAGCAAAGCCTGTCCTTTCCCTGTCCCATGTCTGGTACTCTAGTCCCCAAGGGCTTACAGGGCTCAGTCCCTCCAGTCTTGCTGCCTGCAACACACTTCTCTTTCCCGGACTGTTTCTACTTTCTGTACAGATGTCTCAAGGCTCTGGCATCTCAAATTTCTTGAGAACCCATACAACCCAAGCTTTGCCTTCACAGCTTCATGTAGTAGGCTCTCAGGGCAGGGCCTCCCCTTTCTAGCTTCAATGGGTCTCTTAAACTGTGGAAGAAGAATTTATGACCTCATTAATCTTGCATCTTTCTTTTTGCTAAAACCAGTGCCATGTGGGCAACACTGCCAAACTCAACTGTCAGCTTGGGATGCACCTGGCCCACTTGGACCACAGTTCCATCAACATTTGTATACTTTCTAGGGGAAAAAAAAAACCTTAGGCTCTTTCCTTTCACAAACTGGAGGCTTAGATGGGTGGAGAGTTGGCCTCATGAAACCATTCATCTCTTTTCAAGAAAGCCAGCTTCTCTCTAATGTTAATTTCCTTAACAATTATAGTTTCTTTTATAGCACATGATTTGGCTACAATGTTAAGCTTCCTACTGCTTTATTCCTCTCTAAACTGCACATTTTTTATTTTCTTTCGGCCCCAGTTACTGATCTTTTCCCTCTGTGGATCTGCACAAGAGTAATCAGCAGTACCCATGCTGCAGACTCAGTGCCATGCCATCTTCAAATTCCATCTACCAAATAAATTCATTACTTTGAAAAACTATTTTTATTTGTTATTTTTATTTATAATAATAATACACAAATAATAATATGTGTATGAGTGTATTTCCTGAATGTATGTAAGTACACCTGCGTCATACAATACCCATGGAGGCCAGAAGAAGGGGTCAGAGCCCCTGGAATTGGAGTTAAGGTGATTGTTATCCGCCATGTGGGTGCCGGGAACCAAATCCAGGTCCTCTACAAGAGCAGCCAGTACTCTTAACCGCTGAGCCACCTCTCTAGCCCTGCCATTAATTTAGTCTCAGGTGAGTTCTTAGGACATGGACAGAATGCAGCCAGATTCTTGGCCAAAGTATCACAGGAATGGCCTCTAGCCCCATTGCTAATAGAATCCTGGTTCCCCTCCAGAACCTCATGAGCTAGACCTCCCCTGTCCACATCACTCTCAGGATTACCACCTTTCAGGCACTACTAGAATGGCCTGTTAAATTATGCTCACAGTATCCAATGACTTCTAGTCCAAAGTCCCAAAATCCTACATAATTCCTCCAAACACCAGCGTGGTGAGGGTCTTCAGAGCCACAGGTCTACCTTCCTGGTATCTGTCATAGTTACTTTTCTGTTGCTATAATAAAATACCACAACCAGAACCAACTTAGGGAAGGAAGAGTTTATTTCAGTTTCTGGTTCCAAGGGATACGAGTCCATGGAGCTGGGAGAGCAGGGCATGCAGCAGGAGCAGGAGGCTGGGTGATCGCACATTCATCCACACACAGGAAATGAGAGAGAGAGAACTATAAACTCTCAAAGCGTAATCCCAATGATGTACTTCCTACAAAGCTTCACCTCCTCCCAATGTCACTAACTGGGGATCAAGTGTTCAAATACATGGGCCTGTGGAAGATGTTTCTTATATAATCCACAATGAATGGTCAAAAAATATTGATCAATTGTACATCAGAAGGGGAATTAATATCCAGGATATATACAGAACTTCAAAAACTAAACACTGAACTCCCCCCCCCATCAATCAATCAATAAATGGGCAAATGAACTAAATAGTTCTCACAAAAGGAAATGTGAATGGCCAATCAATTCTTAAAAAACTATTCAACATCCTTAATGATGGGGAAATGTTAATTAAAACTGCTTTGAGATTCCATATCACCCCAATAAGAATAGCTATCATCGACAAAACCAATGACAATAAATGCTGGGGAGCTGTGGGGAAAGCTATTCACTGCTGGTGGGAGTGTAAACTGGTGCAGCCACTATAGAAATCAGCACTAAAGTTCCTCAAGAAAATTGAAAATAGGGGCTAGTGAGATGACTCAGCAGCTAAGAGCACTGGCTACTCTTGCAGAGGATCTGGGTTCAGTTCCCAGCACCTACATGGCAGCTAACAACAATCTGTAACTCCAGTTCCAGGGAATCCAACACCCTCTTCTGACCTCCACGGGCACTGTACAACACAGATGCATTTACACACATGCAGGCAATACACTCATACACATAAAATTAAAATAATAAAAATATTTTTAAAAGAAACCTGAAAATAGAACGACAGTCTGACCAGTATACCATACTGGGGTATACATCTAAGCCTCAGAGTGAACACAATGCGGCAACGCTGGCACATGTGTGTTTGTTGCTGCGCTGTTCACAGCAGCTGGGAAACCGAACCAGCCTAGATGTCCGTTGACCGATGAGTGAATAAAGAAAATGGGATACATGTAATTTTATGCAGCCAGAAAGAAAAATAAAATCATGGCATTTTCCAGAAAAAATGGGTGTGCCTGGAAATCACTGTAATAAGTGAAATAAGTCAGTCTTGCAAAGACATAATGCATTTTGGGGAATCTAAATTTGTCTCTTAGAACCGAAATTTAAAATGGTGTGTGGGGGTGACATCATGAAACTAGAGAAAGGAGGTCATGAGACGGGAAGAAGAACCCCGAAGGGAAGTGGGAAGTAAAGAAGGAAATGTAAAAGGAAGCAGAAGAGAGGATCGAGTGAGCGAAGAAGGGAGGCAGGTGGAGCCGGGAGGCGGGAGCAGGCAGGGGAAGAGGGGCGGAGCACCAACCGCAGTGCCAGAAGACACCCTGCGCAAACCCGACCCCGTGGGTGCTAACCTGGAACTTAACTCAGCAACTGAACGTCTTTTTGCATTAGATTTAGTTGAAATACAAGTATCTGGAATAAAACTATAAACATCCAGATGAATTTTACACTCAGATTATTTTGCAAGAGCATTTAAGTTTCTGTTCCAGAAAGTCATAGTCAATGCAACCACACCAGCAGGAAACCCATCTTCAAAACAGCTTCGCCCTGTGTTAAAAGCTGATAGTGAACTGGGAAGACGACATGCTTAATCTAAAAACAATTGAATATTAATTATATAAATTTCATATAGAGAAAGAGAATTAATAAAAGACATCAATCAGTCACCTCATCAATTAAAGATGTGATTTTCTTAGTTAAGAAGACTTTTGTTTCAGAACACAGACTCCACAACCAGATTGTCTGGGTCAAATTATGTCTGAACAGCTTTAGAACCTCAAGTACATAGGCAAGTTAATGTCTTTGTACCTTAGTTTTATTATCTGTTAAATGGGGCTAATGATAGTACCCATCTAAGACATTTGTTTTAAGAGTCTGTGTAGGCAAAACACTTAAAGACTCAGTGACACAACAAAGGCTGTGTGTTAGCTGTGCAAGTGCTGACAGGATGAGAAGAAGAGAGTGCAAAGGAGCTGGACCATGCCAACTCTGTGTGTAGCGCACTTGGGAGATGAACAATGAGGTGGCCTCTGTCCCGCATGGGAAAGGCACTTTTCTGTCATCCCATTCCTAGTCCACCATCTACTTCTAATTTCTTCAGAAGTCATCTACTGTATGTCAGGTTTTGAGATGCTGGTGAACAGAAGATAAAAGGTGGCCTCATCCCCTCATAAACTTACAATTTAGTGGAAGATTCTGATGGATAAATAAGGCATGGTGTTAAATGCACAAATGTGTTAATGGTACAAAGAGGAGGATGCAAGAACTCGACCTGATAGACTGTGAGAGGAAGTGAGGCTGAACTGTACTACAATGATGAACAAGAATTTATTCATGAACTGTGACGTAAAATAATTAGCATCCACCACGCATCATTGGCTGTAACAGACAGGAGATCAAAATGTCCTTCCCAAGCAGTTAGAACAGAGAAACTCTCTCACCACACTAAAAGCAGGAAGGCAGGATATCAGAATCAGGAGGTCTTGGTTATCTTCTATTTGATTTATCTTTGATAAACCTCTGAAATATGCTGTTAAGTCAAACCACCTACCTCTTTCTTATGTCTATTTTTTTAGCTATCTTAGACCACTGGTACTGTAAAACTGGACATGAAATGTTGAGAACAACCAAGAGAAAGCTGTAACTGTAAGGAAAAACAGAGGTTGATTGACTCGCAGTTCAGGAGGTGGAAAGTCCAAGTCTTGTTAGGGTTGAATCTTTCTGAGGCCTGTGAGAGCAGAACCTCTTCCAGACCTTCAGCTTGAAGGCAGCCACCTTCACCATGTGTCTTTCTGATCTCATCATCTTCTGTTTATACAGGACACCTATTCCAGTACGGCCTCATTGCAACTAATTAAACCTGCAAGTGATCTTATTTCCAAAATAAGGCCACAGTCTGAGGTGACAGGGGTTAAGACCACAACACAGAAACCCAAAGAAAGCACAGTTCAATTCATAACAGCAAGTAATGAAGGTTTTGTGTGAAAACTCAAACAATATAGAGAAGAAAACAATGATGTTCTTTTCCAATCTAATCCCATTCTCTTGTTTTAACAATTATGTTTTCTCATCTTTCTACTCAGACACATACACAGAGACACAGACACAGATGACATACATATAATCTTATATTTAAATATAAAAATAAATTTATAAAAATTAAATCATGTTGCACATATCTGAGTAATCAGATTATATGATCTAGGTCATGACTATAGACTTGTATAAATAAATATTTGCATAAAAATCTACTCAAGCTACTCAATATCTGTTCCCTTTTTGAATACTCATGGTATTTTCTAGATTTTGAGTGTCAATCTTTGTCATGAGTGACATAGTTTTGTTCATACTTTTCTTAAATACTAGTACTTGTATGTATGTAAGTTAGTTTTTAAAGTTAGCATATAAAGCAATGGGTTTTGTTCTGGCATTTTTATATATATGCTATTCTGATTTGTCCTACGGGGTAACATTTTTAGATATGTATGGTGTAATTTGATATTACCAGATGATTTTCAAAAATAAGTTAGCAGTTCTCAGTTACCCACAGTGCTCATTAGATTTCCATTTTCTTCAACTCTGGGCCAAAGTGGATGTGATCAACGTTTAAAATTCTCAGGTTTTTCATGTTTGGGGATCCCTCATCACCAATGAGTCGCATCCTCTTTTCATTATTGACTTTAAGAAAACTGGTTCGTTTAAAAAAGGAAATAAACTAAGAACAGAGGCACAACTGCTTTATGGGTTGGCTCCCATGTGGAATCTACAAAAGTTAACCTCAAAGAAGTAACGTGCAAAATAGTGGGCGACCGGAGGCTTGTGGCCACTGATGAAGGGTTGGTGGCTGAGAGCTATGAGTCAAAGGATACAAGTTTTCAGTTATAAGGAATAAGTTCAAGAAGCATTTCACACATGATTATGAGTAGATCGTAGTCTCCAAGAGTGCTAAGAGAGATGCTGAATGTTCTTGCCACTATATACGGAAATTTAGTCATTCCGCCGTGTGTTCAAAACATCATATCAAACACAAGAAATATGTGCAATTACATCCACTCATTTAAACACTTAATCACCACTAAAGATATTAAAGTATTTGGGGTCAGTGAGATGGTTTGTCCAGAAGCCTTGGGCCTGAGTTTAATCCCTGGGACCAACATGATGGAAGGAGAGAGTCACTCCTGCAAATTATCCTCTGACCTTCCCATGAGGGCTATGATGGGGGCGGTGGGAAGAGAGCGAGAACAAATAAATGTAGTTTTTTTAAGGTAGTAAGGTGTTTGTCATAATCATTTTTGCCAAAGGAACATGCTCCCATTTGAGCAACTCTGTAATACAGTATTTTATGAGAATGACTTTATTCTCATGAGGCTAAGCCACATAGATTTAATTAGTTCTTTAAATTTACTTTAAAATTAAATAAATGTAACTATTATTGCCAACAAAGAGACAGGATTGTATGTAGTCAAGTCTGTTCATTTTTCAATTATTTCTAGATTTTTCTGTCTTGTACATGGAAGTCTCTTCCTCACTAAAGCCATCTCTGCAGCCTTTGTTTGCATATTTATTCTGCCATATCAACTTTAGGATTATTGACTAGTTAGAAACAACAATGACAGTACTAAGAAGATTCTGAGTCCAATTGTTCTAGGTCTATACAAATGGTATTTCCTATCTGGGAATCACCCACATACATCAGTCACATCAAGGCTGCAAATTAGAAAGGTTCTGTAACTTGCCTGGGGCCACACAATCACTCAGAGACAGAAACTGTCCTTAATTTTTCTTCTGCAAACTTCACAGCATGAATAACCAGTCTGAGAAGGAAAGCGGTAGGTTCTCCTGACTACACTGCAAGACAGCTTTATCCTTTACAAGGCTGCCACAAGCTGAATGTGACACAGGTGGGACCTACGAGGAAGCCAACCATTAGCTTGTATTCCAAAAAACTGTTTATCATCCTTCAAGAAGATACCTGCCAGCTTAACCCTGGCTGCTGGCCTTGCAAGAGGCAGTCCCATCCCTAGGTATCTCGGACAGCCACGTCTAAAAGCTATAATTTTTTGTTATTCTTGGTTGTCAGAAATGCCTAAAATGACAAATTTTACTCAGTTCATCATCTGACTGGAAAGAAACTTTCAAAGATGACTCAAACAGAATTTGGTTCAAAGATAACAGATTTTGTTGATAAACATGTAAAGTCATAGGAACCTGACATAGTAGGGCAAGAACAATTCAGATAATTTTTTTCTGTAAATTCATAAAAATATCTGAACATTAGAGAGAAAAGATCTAAATAGAAGAATGAGAATAAACTTTGCCTACTTAAGTACCTGGAGGACACCCAACTCAGATATCTTAATTGATATGAAAGCCTGTCATCATAGGTTAATTTTTTGGCTTAAAAGTTTTCTTCTAAAATTTAAATAATGCAGACATGGTAGCCCATACTTATAATCCCAGTAGTGAGGAGCAGGAGAAGGAGGAGAAGGAGGAGGAAGACACAGGAGGATTAAGAGTTCAAGGATAGCCTCAGCTATACAGTGAGTTAGAAGCCAGTTTGGGGTTCATGAGACCCCATACCAAAACATCAAAATAAAGTAACTTCACCCTTTATGATACCATTGTAAAGATCGCAGCACACAAATTACTTAATTGCTGCTTTTCAATTTTTTTAAGTACTCAAAAAATTTTAAACAATAAAATTAAATTTTTATATGTATTGTACAAATTATATATAATAATTTGATGCAAATATATAAATGAATGATCAATTTACGTTTTTATCCTGAGGGTAAGATGGAGAACGGTTTTAGAACATGGGGTACCAACTCAGAGGAGCACAAGAAAACCGGACAAGAGATGACGGCTGGGCTTGACAAGACTCAAGTCTTGGGTTCAATCCCAAGCAACAAAAGAAAGAGAGACAGAGACAGAGACAGAGACAGAGAGAGACAGAGACACCAGAGGCCAAAGCAGCTACTTCCCAGTTTCCTTTAGGATAATAATTTCTACCCAGTCACCTTGGATGGCGAATAAATCATCTTTTAAGAGTCAGTTCCCAAGCCCAGCTCTGCTCTGCCTTCTGACACAGGAGGCAGCCAAAACCGTGCTGTTTTCAGAGCCATCATCACAGGAAGTCCAGACAGAGCTTGCCGTCTCTCCTGCTCAGATAAAAAGCTCTTCTACGAGCATTTCAAAAGTGAAAGGAAAGAACAGCAGGGATAATTTTAAAGAAAAAGCCTCCCCTGACAGTGGAAACTAGTCACACGTGACGGACCTAGGGCAGCAAAGAGGAAAGCCGACATAAACATGTCAGTCCGGTCAGCAAGTCATCAGAGCCAGCCGACTGGTCAGGACTTTGCACAGCAGCTTTGCACAAAGTGCTGGTTGAACAGAGTTTTAACGATTGCTCCGTTTACTGGACTTCTGCCCCCAATCACCTGAACGGCCAGTGTCTTGCACATCCTCATTCTTTCTATTCTGGACAGACTGAAATTAGCTTCTGTCCCTCTTATTAAATCAACATTGAGCATAAATTTTCCCTTCACTCTCCTTGTGTGTTGTGCATATTTCCTGAAACCTGCTGATCAAAGGCACACTTAGTATATTTTCTCAAAAGAAATCAATGTGCTGACACAAACTGATGAGTGAACAGCTTTCATTACTGAAAGGAGGAATGTCAAATCATTATTCCAGAATGTAGGGTGAAATATCAGTCAAATATTCATTACCTTATTAAGAAGATTGGCATCTATCCTAAATTTATCATATGTGATATAATAGCTTTGCTTAAAACATTTTCAAACAAAAAGGTTAATTTGAAAGTGTGATGATAGGTTATTTGAGAATGTGATACAAAACATTCATTATTTATGAGTTTTAAAACCATACCTCTAGACTCTGGACTAAAAGCCATAAATATTTCACAACAGCCATACATCAAAAGAATTTGAGATAGGCACATGGCCCCATTAAACTAAGCAAAACAAGCAAAAGCCTCACTAAAATAAAGTTCTATAAAACAGCACTGAGACATAAATACGGTTATATCTCACAAAGTTGGAAGAAAATGGCATAAGGTACAGTATAGTTCTTGAAGACCTCAAAAGCTATGAATTCCAGAGAGACCATTACATGAAACTGGTGTATTGTCCTGTGGTAAGCTTAGTTTTTAATGAACTTGAGCTTACCAAGTATCACACTCTTTTAATCCCCAGCACTCAGGAGGCAAGCTTATCTCTAAGAGTTCAAGGCCAGCTTGGTCTACGCAGAGTTCAAACCCAGCTGAGGCTGCATGCTGAGGCCCTGTCTTAAAAAAAAAAAAAGAAAAAAAACAACATTTATAAAATAACAAGTTCTAAATTTGACAGAAAAGCTCACCAGTCTTGTAATGTAATCAATTTTGCTTTCTTAACTTGAACTTGCTTCTCTACATCTGTGACAGTTTGGACATTTTCCACCTAGTTGACTGAAGACACTTCTATTCTCAGAGGTCCCGCTCTGGATGACCAGTTTGGCAGTGATTACCTCCTGTTCAAAGCCCTCTTGTTCTGGACAGGAACTGCCCCCAGCAGAAACTCGAAGTTCCACATCACCACTAAACCACTCCCTTTCCCTTACTCTGAATTCTACCTAAATAAATAAGAAGTAGTATCAGCAGCAGAAATAAATGGAAAAGCTTTTTGGATACATGAGTCTTGAATGTTAACTACATAAAAGTACGTGTTTTGTAACAGGAAAGAAAAGGGTTCCCTGGAATGAGAGATTCCGAGGGGAACGTTCTAAGCACAAGGGGTGCCGAGACCTCACGGCGGTAAGCGACCTCTGTTAAACAGCTGTGTTATCCTTTCCTACCACAGCATTCTCCTACTAAACAACCAAGAAAAACAGTCGAGGAAAAGGGCAGTGCGCAGTTAGTAAGGAGTCTGGTTGCTCGCGCCTTTGCCTGCGTTGTTGCCTAAGAGCACAGATGTATAACTTATACTCCATTTGCTCAACGTTTTGCTTCTGTTTCAGAGCTAAAGTTTTATGTTACAAATCATCACCTAAAACCGAAATACCAGGGACTGAAGAGATGGCTCGGTGGTTAAGAGTATGTATGTACCGCTCTTGCAGAGGACTCAAGTCGGGTTCTTGGCGCCCACATCAGGGAGCTCACAACTGCCTGTAACTCCAGCTCCCCTGGTCCGGAGCCCTCGCCTCAGCTCTGTGTGTTCCTGCTCTCCTGCACATGTTCACACGCAGACACATACAAATACAGGTAATTTTTAAAGTAGTAAACCTTTTTTTTAAAAATGAAACACTAACATCTTAAAAATATATATGATTTTAAAACTAAAAGTTTTTATAATTAAAATTTTGCGTGTTATTATCCCTTAATAGTTGAACACTACTGATGTTTAAATATAGCTAACCACATAAGGTTTTCCCAACCCTTATATTCAAAGACACTTGTGGGACACCATTAATCCCCGGCTCCATTTTTTAATCCATCCAACCTCTCATTCAAATGTATTTCAGAGAGTTCAGGGTTATAGAACCTCAAATCCTTCATTCAGGTATATCCACACAAGTTCCACTGGTTTTTCTAGGTATTGTATGTACATCTGTGTTCGTAAGGTATAACAAAAGAATCAATTTGTAAAGGAAAATGCTTTATTTTGACTCACAGTCTAGGAGGTTACAATTTGGTTAGCCTATTGCTTTGGGCCTGTGTTGAGGGTGTACATCATGATGGAAGTGTGTGATAGAACAAATCAACCTATATCATGAGTAGGAGAAAGACATGAAAGGGATTGGGCCGCCAATCCCCCTGGAGGCGCATCCCAATGATCTAAGGTCCTCCCACTGGTCCTTCCTAAGCTACTTCCCTATAGTGTCATCAAGCTTTAATTCATGTGCCTTTGGGGACATTCAGTATCCAAACTACAGCAACATCATCTCAAGCTGTACATATTTCAGATGAATATTGTGTTTATTTTATATTCAGTTAATACTTGATCTTTAAAAATTTCTTAGAATTTTCAAGAAAATTATTTAAAGTCCTAGAAAATAACTGTCAGGCAGTATGTTTTTGATTCATGGTTTTCAGTGAATATATGCCAGGCCATGTCTGAGTACCTGCTGTGCTCAAATGGACAAAGTACAGTCTTCTTGATTCTAAAACAAAAGCTTAATAAGGAGGAGCTTTCATCTCTAATCTTTGATTATATTTGTTTGTAGATATTTCATATGGAATTCCTAAGATAAATTTGAAAGGTGAAATTTGGCAACTCTAATAACTTCTCTAATGTGTTTAATCAACCCAGTACTCAAGTGTCTGGATTCAGTGTTGAGCAATATTTTCCACAAATTACATTACTTAGATTATGCCATTCTGAGTATGAAATGCTTTTAAAGTGAAGATAACATTGTTTAAGAATTCTAAAAATGGTGACGAGATGAATTCAAAATTCTTACACTCACATCTCAGATGTTTGCCCTGGGGACTGAGTCTAGGACCTTGAAGAAATTAGGCAAGTGCCACTGAGTCCTTTCTTCGCCCTCTTTTCACTTTTTATTTTGAGACAGGGAATCACTAGTTTTCCCCGGCTGGCCTGCTATTTACCTCTACAGCACAGGCAAGATTTGAACATGAAATTCTCTTGCCTCAGCCTCCTCAGTTAGCTGAGATCATTGGCCTGTGGCACCAGGCTCAGCTTTCATGGCAAATTTTGTATTCTGACTTTGCTACAGGAAGGTGTGCCACATTGGTGATTGTCACCGTGGGTGTCCAGACAACATCCTTTCCCAGCTTGTTTCTACAGTGTTAGAATCTCCTTAGGATCGCCATTGCCAGACTGTAGCACGTACCAAGACATTCTCCATGAACTCCATTATCTTCCTGCCTATTAAAAACCCTTCATTGTTGTCTTAACCTCGTAACTATAAAACTCAGAGTTCTTGGCCTTTGAAGACCTTTCTGATTTGATTCTTTCTTGACTCCAACCAGACCCACTTCTTGCAGTCCCCAGAATCAACTGCACTCTTTTTTGCCTTGAGCCTTTTGTACATTTCAGTCCCTCTACCTGGGATTTCTGTCTACTCTTCTGCTCCTTATTCTGGCTGATGCTTTTGTGTGCCTCCATATTGTTCTTAGCTATTTTCTTTCCCCAAAGTTTCCGTGGTCTGCCAAGGGCATAGGTGACTATTATGGAGCAGGTTAGAGCATGGAAATATGCATCAAAACTACACTGAGATTCTATCCCACCCCAGTCAGGATGGATCAAGAAAACAAACAGCAAATGAATGCCGGGAAGGATGCAAGGCTGCTGGCAGAGCTGTGAGCAAGTCCAGACACTGGAATCAGTGCCGAGTCTCCTCAGAAACTTCAAACGGAACTTCCATTTGCTCAAGCTATGCTCACTCACTGTGGAGATACTTGCATATCCGTGCTTACCGTGACATTGTTCACCGTCTCCATAGTATTCAGGTTATGGAAGCAGCCTAAGCGGCCCTCAGCAGATGATGGATCAAAGGAAGTGTTACTCAGCCATAAAAGAGGGTGAAATTCTGTCATTTGCAAGAAAGTATATGGAACTGGGCATCATTTCGTTAACATCAAAGGACTTACTTTTTCTCATGTGTACAAGCTAGGCAGATGGGGGGGTGTGAAACTAAAGGAGGCGACTAGGGGACAGGAAAGGGACTAGTACAAGGTTAATAGAGGTGGTGAGTATACACACATGGAAATGCTGGAGGAGACATTTTGCTTTGTACAACAAATAACACTAATAGAAAATTTAACAGTAAAGACGTTACATGTCTGCAGAACTTTCCCCATAGAAGGCTAGAGAGATGGCTCACTGGTTAAGAACTCTTGCTGTTCTCACAGAGGACCTGGGTTCAGTTCCCAGTACCCACACGAAAGCAAGCTACCATAAATAACTCCAATCCCAGGGATCTGACACCCTCTCCTGGCCCTCTTAGGCACCACGTGCTCGTGGCGTACTTATATACATACAGGCAAAACACTCATACACATAAACTAAAAATACATACATAAATTTAAACCCATAGAAATTTCTATCTTAGAACATACCAATGTTTCATATGTGATCATCTTTCTAATTAAACATCTGTTTCTTCAACTATAAAAATCAGAAAAGCAGCCTTATTTACCCCTGAATCTGACCCTGAAACTACCCTAGATGGGGCTCAGCTAAAGTGATAAATGAAGAAGAGTAAGTCTGACCTCTCTAAAGTGAAGCTTCTGGGCTTGTCTGCCCACTTTGGGATAACATCTTAAGTCTCCTAAGTGGGGCACTCATCGGAGGGTGGATAAGTAGCAAGATGCTCCTGTTATCAGTTTTACAGATGGGAACCTGTGTGATGATAACTGCTCAAAACACTTTCTTTAGTCCAGATTTTAACAATCAACTTGCCTCTCACTTTTACCTGTGGACAGGCAATGAAACCCATGAAAGAAGGGCTGGCGAGTTGGAGGCATACAGGGATAGGCACAAGCTATGTTTATCTGTTAGGAAAGATTTCTCATTTGAAGGTCAATTGACAAGCAACCATCAGTTGTTCTAATCAACTTTCAGGTCTCATTGTATGTCCTAATGTCCTCCCCAGATGATACCTTTGTCATCAGACTCCCACCCCAGTCCCTGGTGTAACACATCTCTTACAAGAGAGGTCCCTCACTGGACTCCTTATTATTCATATAAAGCAGAATCTCTACATGAAATCACCTTATCTGATTAGCTTAAATTGCGTCACTTACAAGATAGATTCAGTTTTCCCAGATTTTTCAACTCTATTTCGTTGGCCAAAGGGTGATAAATGGTCTACATACAGCTGTATAAGACTGTGTTATCGACTTATGAGTCACCAAAGAGCAGGCGCATAGTGCTTTGCCCTAGTCTGATATCTGAGTGTGCTTTATTGGATTTGTAGTTGGGAGGCAGGAAAAAGCGTTGGGGCCTCAATACCACCTTGTTGCCGTGTGTGCAATTTGGGACAAGTCACATCATGACCCCTGCTTCCTTCTTCATTAGTTCCCTGGGCCAGGCAGTGAGGTACACAGATGAATGAACCAAGGCCTCACAGACATCTCTGATCCTCACCTTCTTTGTCCATAAAATGAGGTGTTCTTAATTGGGACAGTTAAAGTATTCTGTAACTGTTTGAGAAGTATGGAGATGTTAAATGTTACTTAGAATAACTCAAAAGTATAGCATGTTTAATGAATCACAACACTCCACTCAGGGATTTATTCACTTTTATATTTACTTTAACTTTTTGGAAGTTTTATTTGGAAATAAATTCAAACTTGAAGCTGTGCAAACATGAACGGCACAGGAAATCCTCTCGTTCCGGTTTATCTGTCAATTCAGGTTTTGCACCATTTTCTTACTCGGCTCTCCCTCCTACGTTTTCTCCTGAGCCATTGAAAGACAGGCTACCTGTGCCACGGCCCACTGTTTCTAAGCATGTCGATGCTGTCTTCACACAGCCAGAATATTTGCTTAAATAATTACAGTACCATTTTCACTGCAGTAAATCCAGCATTGATGCAGAATTTTATTGACCTTTTTCCCAGATTCTAATTTGGACAACTCGCTGAATCATTTATTTTATAACTTTTTTTTTCTCCTTTCATGCAGGATTCAGCCTAGATCAAGAATTGCTTCCTTTGGTCCTACCTCTCTGGCTTCCTTTAATCTGGAGCACACCCATGGCCTTTGTCTTTTATAGGGACATTTTCTAAAAGAATATGATCTTATGTTTTAAACACTCCCATCTGTCCTCATTCTTTATTTCACTTTTCAATGATTACAATCATAAAGTGAAGGTTTTATTCCTACAACGGGACTCGGAAAGTCATCCCCACATGTAAAAAGACATCATGGTGACAATGAAATCTGAATTCCTCTCCCCTCCTTTCCCGCCCTCTTTCGTCTCCTTGTCTCCTTGTTTTTCTTTTCTACTGGTGCATGTATAACACCCGACTTACTCCTTCCTGTTATCTGAGCTAAATAGATCAGACAGAAGCAGGTCACGCTTGGCTCCAGGAGTGGGGGCCAGGAAGCCGACATGGCTCTCACAGCCCCAGTAGAGGGCACCATCAGTCACTACTTCTGACTAGCTGAGTTCTTCCACTCCACCCCCCACCTTCCTAATCTGTTTTCACAGACCAGACCATAGGACAGATTTCCATCACAGCCCCCTTCCTAGTTTTCAACATGCCTCTTTGAACGTCTATCGTTCTTTATTTTCATTTGAGCCTTAGGACACGCAAATGTACCGGGCAGGATTTGTTACTGCCATTTTGCACTGAGGAAACAGGCTCAGACAGGTTATGGAATTTTTTTACCATAATCAAGTGCTTAGAGGGTGATATATTCAGGCCGAAATCCAAAGCTTCTGTCTGTTCAACCAGAGTGTCTCGACACCTCCTTACAGTAACTGTACCTTCAGACTCAGTGGGGGACGATGTGCACCTTGGCAGGGGCTCAGGGTACAGCGCACCGAGGTCCGGCTGTGCCTCTCCAGTAATGGAAAATAGTAAGAGTATTCTGAAATGGCACAAAACTGAAAAATGGCAGAAATATGGAAAGGTATTAGTTGTGCTATGCATTTAACAGATTTGAAATTCATAGCTCTGAGAAGTTCTCCATAAGTATTCATCAAAATTACTCTGAGACCTCAAGATTAACAGCTTCCAAAGCTGGTGAGATGACTTGGTGGGTAAGAGCACTCATGAAAAAGAAGACCAGAGTTTAAATCCCAAGCTCTACATGAAAAGTCCAGGTCAGGCCCCACAAGCCTGTAACCCCAGCAATGGGGGGCCAGAGACAGGTGAATCCTGCAATCTCACTGACCAGCCAGCCTAGAGGAGTGAAAGGCTGTCTCAGAGAATAATGTGGCAAGGGGCTGGAGAGATGGTTCGGTGGTGAAGAGCGCTGGCTGCTCTTGCAGAGGACTGAGATTTAGTTCCCAGCATCCACATGGTAGCTCACAACTGTCTGTTACTCTAGCTACACTGGATCAGACACCTTCTTCTGGCCTCACAGGCATTGCATTTACGTGGTGCACTCACATACATGCTGGCAAAGCACTCCTATACATAAAGGTAAAATAAATAAGTTTTTAAAGGTGGAGAAAGCAGCAGTCAGGAGGCAGAGGCAGGCAGGTCTCTGTGATACTGAGGCCAGCCTGCTGTACACAGTGAGTCCCAGTTCCAGTTACACAGGCTCAAAAAAAAAAAAAAAAAAAAGTGGAGAGACAGAAAGACAGCTGTAGTCTTTTCTGGCCTCCACATGCTCATAGAGGAGTGTGTACACTGTCACGTGACACAGACATGCATATACACCAAAAAGAATAACAGCTTTCATTGGTGCATATTCATTCTACATGGTGACTGGCTTTATAAAGACAATTTCTTTTAAGTATATCATGTACTTTGATCATATTCGCCAGCACTCTGTTCTCTCCATTTAGCACCCTGTCACTAGTCTCCTTTTGTTTATATATTTTATTATTTTTATTTTATGTGTATGAATGTATTGCCTGCAAGTGTGCAAATCCAACTGTGTTGTGCAGTCCCTGTGGTAGTCAGAAGATAGTTATGGATGGTTCTTAGCTGCCATGTGGGTGCTAGGAACTGAACCTGGGTCCTCTGCAATAATAGCAATGTTCTTAGCCACTGAGCCATCTCTCCAGTCCCCAACTGGTTTCCTTTCTCCAAGAATCCCTTCTGCTTTTATGTTATACCTAGTGTGTGTGTGTGTGTGTGTGTGTGTGTGTGTGTGTGTATGATTTTAGATATCTGTATAAAATCTAGGATCCACAAATGAGAGAAAACATGAAATGTTTGCCTTTTTGAGTCTGGCTTGTTTTTCTCAATATAATGATAATCTATTTTCCATGTGAACCCATTTTCCTGCAAATGGAATAATTTAATTTCTTCTTTATGGCCAAATAAATTTCCACAATGTGTGTTCCACGCTTTATCCATTTATCTGTTAATGAACACCTAGACTGACCCACGGCTTGAGTGTTGTGAACAGTGCTTCAGTGGATATGTAGGTATCTCTGTGGTGTGTTGACTTAAGAGTACTTTGGACAAACGCCCAAAAGCAGCACAGCTAGTCATATAGGAGTTCTATTTTTAGTGAGAGCCTCCGTACTGATTTCCACAGCAGCTGAAGGAATGCCGGCTTTTCCAATACGGACTTCATAGCTAAAGGAAGGAAACCTGCTGATACACTGGCCTGACACAGAAGAGCATCAGGGATGAGGGCTGGAGATGCAGTTCAGTGGTAGACTGCTCGCCTACCACGTGCAAAACCCTGGATCTGATCCTCAGCACAGAAAAAAAAGGGGAAAATATTATACCAAGCAGGGGACAGAGAGAAATCTAAGCAACCTTGCCAGCTTCTTATTCACAGTTTAACACTTGCTCACTGAAACACATAAAATAAAATTAGGAATACACAAAATTTAAAAAGAAAAGAACACTAGCTATTTTGTTTCACAAATGTGGAAACTGAGGGAGACTCTTCAGTGTCTTGAATTGGCCAAAGTAATTGACAGTCAAAATCAGTCCTGGGTCTCCAATGTATCTACCTATTTTAATGAGTCAGTTTTATGGAATATAGATTCAAAACTCTTCTAATCTTGTCAGAGAGAGCAAAATGTACACTGACCTAGCTCTCCAGAGTCAAGAAAGGCTTTCAGAACATTTAAATATAAAATGAGCGAATGGGCTCAGGCAAGATCATAGAGGAGAGAACAGAAGGAGCCCCAGAGCCAGGCGGTGGGGAGGGGTGCTCTGAAAAGCTCTCTTCCGGGAATGACACGCTTGTCCAGGCCATCGCACTTGTGAGCTCACCACAGCTGTGATGTCCTGCACACAAGACCTACCTGCACAAGATCGAGCTTACCAACACTCCAGCATGAGTGGGGGAGGGGCTTATATGGCTCCACCCTAACTAAGGAGTTATTCCAAGGTAATGGCTGCTGGGGGAGGGAAGCAGTTTTCTCCCCAACGGGTGTAGCCATGGGTAAGTTGCACATGTTTCAGAAAATAACCCTACATCTATGCTCATTCAAGCAACCATAATTAAGCCCAGTGGGTCATAAGACTATAAATTAGTAAAATAAGCAAATGCTGTCATTAAAAATGACGGAGCCTCCACATTTGAAATACCTTTTACTTCAGATGAAAGATTGTGCATCATGTGATATATTTGACTGCACCACGCACCAGAGCTACCTTCTTCAAGGATTTGCTCAAAGAGGCTTAGGGTGCTTTTAATTTCATTTTATTTTTATTTTATCTGTATGACTGTTATGACCGCACGTGTGTAAGGACACTGTATCATGCAGTACCTGCGGAAGACAGAGAGGGTGTCAGATCCCCTGAAACTGGAGTCATAAACAGTTGTCAGCTGCCATTTGGGTGCTAGAACTTGAACCTGGGTCTTCTGCAGGAACAGCCAGTGTTCTTAACTGCTGAGCCATCTCTCTAGTCTCAGGCTTAGGGTATTTGTAATACACATTTTAGCTTAATTTTCATTACAATTCAAGATAAGAAATGAAGTTCATTTTGTATATGGCTCTCCAGCCATTTATGTAATGTTATGAGGAATAAAGGTTAACTCCAGAGATTTTCGCATACCACTGCACATAACAGGCATGTATATTATATAAGCAAGCTTTATTTTCCTTTAAATAGGAAATATGGATTATCTTTTCCTTTCCTAAGAAATGGATTTAATCTTTGGTTTTGATTTCAAGCTTTATTCCTTTGTGTTCAGATAGAATACATGGAATTATTTCAGTTTTCTTAAATTTGTTAACATTTGCTTTATGTGCCAATATGTGGCCTGTTTTGGAGAGACTTTCATGGGCTGCTAAGTCTTTTAAAAGTTCATTCAAAAGTAAGAAGGAACTTATTTTCTTTTAAAATATAATACATTAGCCCAGTGTGGTAGCTCATGCCTTTAATCCTAGCACTCTGGAGGCAGAAGCAGGTGGATTTCTGTGAGTTCAAGGCCAGCCTGGTCTATGTAGCAAATTCCAGGCCAGCTGGGGCTACAGGGAGACCCTGTCTCAAAAAGACAGAAAAGAAAAAGAAAGAAAGAAGAAAATAGATCATTAAAAGATCAGTGCTAGTGTGATTATATATCATAAAATATTTCGTTAAGAATTTTTCTTAGACTGTAGAGATGGCACAGTGGTTAAGAAAACTGACTGTTCTTGCAGAAGACCCAGGTTCGAATCTCAGCACCCACATGGTGGCTAACAAACCATTGTAGCTCCAGTACCAGGGAATCCAACACCCTCTTCTAACCTCCACGGGCACTGCACGACACAGGTGCACTTACTCATATGTAGATACAGTGTTCATACACATAAAATAAAAATAAATTTTCTTAAGGAAATCATAATTAAGAGTTAAGAAAATGGTCCTAGCACCCAGGATGCAGAGGTAGGTGGATCTCTTGGAGATAGAGGCCAGGTGTGGCTACAGGGAGACCGTGTCTCAAAAAGACAAAGAAAAGAAAAACAAAACAGAGTTACGAAAATAAATTTCAAGATGTACTCGTGATGCAACAGTTAGAATTCATCACACACGTGAAGCATAAAAATGCAGCGGATAAAATCTACAGCTCCCGGAAGCATCCAGATAAAATGTCATTCCAAAATCACCTCCCAGTTTTCAAAGCTGACTTGGTCACAAACTATCCACTTGGTGGCGCCCTAGTGCTGCTTCGGAAAGGAGCCTCGCCAAGTGGGCGACGCTTGTCAGGGACTGCCTTCTTATGGAGGGTTTCATGATTCTTAAACATGTGGTCAGACCACAGGATGTGCCAACAAACAGACAATTGCCCTAGTCATTTGTACAGAGAGAGAAAGAAAAAAGGATTTGCAGATTGCTCAAGGAAAACAAAGTGGTCAGGAATCTAGAGGACTTGCCGGGCGGGTTGAGCGAGGAAATGGCTGAAAGCTGACACAGCCTACCTTTTATCTACATTCACAGACTTAAATGCCTCTGCAGATTTGGTTCTTCTTTATTTCAGTCTTAAGACTGGATTCTAAGCAGAAAAACAGATCTCAACTTCAGCTCAACGATTTTCATTCAATTCAATGAAAACTGAGTGGCATTTTCTCTTTAATAAATATTTGTTAGCTGACGCACCATCATTATTGGGTACCTTAAGTTATGTTATAGAAAAATGAACATAGTTATTTTTTAATATTTTATTTATTATATTTTTATTTTTGGTGTATGAGTATATTGCCCACATGTATGTTAGCACATCTGTGTCATGCAGTATCCACAGAGGTCAGAAAAGGGCATCAGATTCCTCTGGAGTTACTAGAGTTACAGACGGTTGTTAGCCACATGTGGATGTCGGGAATCGAACCCAGGTCCTCTGCAGGAGCAGCCAGTGCTCTTAGCCAGAGAGCCATCTCTCCAGCTCCCCCACCATTTTCCATAGTTCTTGCTTGGGTGTCTTGTAGTCTACCTCTCAAGGCAAGATTGTATGTATATCTGTGAAACAGTTGCTGCTGAACTATATGTTGAAGAGAGAGCAAACTAGAAGTCATCAGGAAAGGCTTCTCTGAGCAGGTGGGGTGAGAGTTGGTCTTAAAGAATGGCTGCATTGTGACTTACAGCATACTTCTGCACAGCTGAGCCGACAAAAGTGCAGGCAGGCGAAGCTTCCACTGGTGGCCACTGTGTGGCATGGGGAGGGGTCAGAGCCTGAGCTCTGTTCAGCAATTCTTAACTAAAAGGATCCGCTGACTCATTGATCATTTTTTAATCAGAATATTCTATACAGACTTTAGCAGGCATATGATCTGCTGCTTCATTTAATTTATGATTACATAGTTAAATTAGAAATTTGGACACATGCTGGGCAAGGTTAGCTCATGCTTAACACCAGCACTCCATATGCTGAGGCAAAAGGATGGAGAATTTGAGATCAGTCTATGCTACATAGACCCTGGTCTAAAAAAAGAAAGAAATCAGAAAGAGTGTGTAAATATATAGGAAATAATTTGGTGAGTTACAAATCTATACATTAAATTCCATATATTTTGAGACAAAATCTTGCTATGGAGTCCAAAGTGGCTTTGAATTTCCAATCCTCTTGCCTCAGCTTCTTGAGTGCTGGCATTATAGGTGTATGTTATCATGACCAGCTCTAAAATGTCGATACTTTTTAGAAGCATGCTGATCACATGAAACAATTTAGCCTTCAGGACTAGAGCGGTGGCTCAGCACTTAAGAGCACCAGCTACTCTTGCAGAGGACCCAGGTTCAATTCCCAGTATCCAGAAGGCAGCATACAACTGTCCCTAACTCCACTTCCAGGGATCTGACGCCCTCTTCTGACCTCCATAGGCGTTGCACCACATGAGTACGCTTACATACATGCAGCCAATACATTCATACACATAAAATAAAAATAAGAAAATATTTTTAAAAAGCAATTGAGCCTTTAGTTCATACTGAAACATGCCCAAGTGAAAATTTAAGAAACATGGGACATACTAGGGCGCTGGAGACAGCGTCTCACTACGTAGGCCTCCTGACCTAGATCTTACTATGTATACAAGGCTAGCCTCAAAATCACAGAGATCCATCTGCCTCTGCCTCCCAAACGCTGGGCTCAAAGGCATGCACTACCACACCCAGCAGATACGCTTTTTTAAGATAATTAAACAAACAAACAAAAAAAAACCAAGATGTATTGTGCTGCAATTTTGATCAGTTGTCTCCAGATGTTAGATATGTGGAGATTTATTGTATCATTCTATTTTTGTGTTTGAAATTTTTTAATACCTGTTCCTTGAAAATTAATGGTTTGAAAAAGGAGTTCCATGGGGCTGGAGGGATGGCTTGGTTTTAAGGATACCGGTTGCTCTTGCAGAGGACCTGGGTTCAATTCCTAGCACCCACATGGTGGCTAACAACTATCTATAACTCCAATTCCAGGGGATCTGACACCATCTTCTGACCTCCACAGGCATTACATGACATGGGTGCACTTACATACATGCGGGCAATACACTCATTCAGATAAAAATAACAAAATATTTTTAAAGAGAAAAAGAAGTCACAAAATCAGCAAGAGAGAGCTTTAAGGAGGTAGATGAAGGTGTGGATGAGGGAGTGGTCAGAAAGAAAATGAGGCGAAAGTTAATACTAAGATCACACACACCACACACACACACTACACACACACACACACCACACACCACACACATACCACACACCATACACATACCACACTACACACACACACACACACACACACACACGCACACATTAAAGCAAGAAAGAAATGTATGTCCTCCCAAGGAGATTGACCAGGTAAAAAATAATCTAAAGTAACAGACTGCTTTCCTGGTCCAACTGTCTTAGCCACAGTCATGGAGGATTATCAGGGATTGTGCATTGGAAAGATAATCACACTTACTAAACAATGTGCTATGTGCACACATTTAACTGGTAAAGTGCTTTTCTACTGATTCTCTCAAACGTGAGAAGGGCAAGCTTGTCTGATGGTCCTCTGGCATTCTCCTGTGAGCTAAAGGAAAGGAGGACAGCGACTGAAGAACACTGGGAAAAATTTTAAAGGAAAACAAGAAAAGGAGGCAGAAGAAAAGGAGGAAGATGAGGAGGAGGAAGAAGAAGAGGAGGAAGAAGAGGAGGAGGAGGAAGAAGAGGAGGAGGAGGAAGAAGAGGAGGAGGAAGAAGAGGAGGAAGAGGAAGAAGAGGAGGAGGAAGAAGAGGAGGAGGAAGAAGAGGAGGAAGAGGAAAAAGAGGAAGAGGAGGAGGAGGAAGAGGAGGAGCTGCTATTGAATTACTGTGGGCTAACCATATGACCAAATGTAAGAAAACTAAGAATTATAGTTCTTTCAGGTTGGGAAATTGAGGACAAGTCACTTAAATTTTCTAATAATCCATTTCTTCTATGACAAAGAAGAGGTACTGAGAATTTCTTGCAATATGGAATCTCTCTTCTCCAGCTACCTTTATATACACAAGTCCTAAAGTCCAGAGCAGATGAAAACACACACACACACACACAAAATGACACAACATAAGTAAAATAGAGACCCTACCGTGTGTGTGCCTAAAGCCATCTGGAAATGATGGGAAAGCAAAACAGTTGGCTGGTCGCCACCAGGGGGAAGAGCAGCTACATGAACACACCAGAAGACTGGAGCAAGAAGGAACCAGAGTTCCAGAAAAAGGTGAGTCACTGTGAGTGTGCTGAGAACCGAACCCAGATCCTCCGCAAGAGCAGTCTGTGCTCGTTACTGATGAATCATCACTCCAGTCCACACCTGTGTAATATTTAAGTGCAACATCCTTTGTGTTCCCTCAAAGTCCTAATGATAAATGGGAATTTAGATGGTCCTGTGTCTGCTCGGTGGTTTTCATCCTTCTCACTGAATGTAAGCTGTGGAGGTGGGGCCCTGCTGACCTCATCCTCTTGTGTGTAGTGCTGCTCTAGTTTGACTCCTGTTGCTCTGGTACGTCACTGACCAGCACCAACTTGGGGCAGAAGGAATAGTTTTTCTTACGCTTCCAAGCTAACAGTTCATCACTGAGAGAAGCCAAGACAAGAGCTCAAGGCTGGAGCTTGGAGGCAGGAGAACAATGCTTACTGGCTCACTCAGTTGCCCACCTGCCTAGGGACGGCACCACCCACAGTGGGCTTGGCCCTCCTACATCAATTACCAGCTAAGAAAACGCCCCACAGACATGCCCCCAGGTGAATCTGGTAGAGAATTTCTCAGTTGAGGTTCCCTCCTCCCAGGTATCTCTGATTTGTGTCAAGTTGACAAAACTAGCACAACGTCAAACTCAACAAATATTTGTTGGTACATGAGCAAAATGGATCATTATTGAACCACAGCTTGCCTAAATCATCAGAGGAGACTTGAGACTTGAGGGAACTTGTGAAGTTCACTAAGAGAAAGAAAGCAGTGACATCAAGGTAAACAATATGGCTGTTCTTGGTGACCAAAATAGTCTACAGAGTCATTTGCAGTCTTCATCAAATCTCAGTGCCATTCTTCACTACAGAGCCAGAGTAACAAAAATATCATGGCCCTGGTACAAAAATAGACCTGCAAGCCAATGGAATAGGATAGAGGAGCAGAAAACAACCAATGCAACTACAGCTACCTGATCTTGGACAAAGGTGCCAAAAATGCACGTTGGAGAAAAGACAGCATCTTCCACAAATGGTGCAGTGAAAACTGTGTATCTAGATGCAGAGGATGAAACTAGATCCCTGTGTCTCACCCATGACAAAAATCAGCTCCAAATGATCAAATACCTTAATGTCTGAAACTGCTTAAATGAAAAGGTAGGGGAAACATTCAAAGATACAGGCCTAGGCCAGGACTTTACATAGGACCCCAGTTGGTCAGGATGATAGCAACAACTAGCCAATGAGACTTCATGAAACTAAAAGGCTTCTGTGCAGCAGAAGAAATAGCTGAGTGAAGAGACAGTTTAAAGGACAGGAAGAGAACCTCTGCTACCTGCTAGAAACACCTGACAGAGGATTAATGTCTAAAACATGCAAAGACTTCAGAAGCCTACATGTGTAATCAAACAACCTAATCAATAAACGAGCTAATGAACAGACAGATTTCAAAAGATGAAATACAAATGGCAAATAAATAAACAGAAAAAGTTCATTATTGGCTAAATGCAAACCAAAGCCATACTGAGATTGCATCTCACTCGGTCAGAACGGCCACCATTAAGGAGTAAATTACAATGCTAACGAGTGTGTGGACCGAAGGGAACTCTGCACACTATGGCGGGGATGTAAACGAGTCTGGCCATTACAGAGGTCTCTCAAAGAGTTGAAAATCGATCTTTCATAAGACCCAGTAGTACCACTCCGGAGTGTTTTACTCAAAGTCAGCATATCACAGAGATATCTGACATCAGTGTTTACAAAAGCTGTTAGGGAACCTACCTAGGTGTCCAATAACAGAGAAAGGAACAGAGAAAACGAGGCATAGATACACAATGGAACTTTTCTTTTTTAATTGAATTCCTGTGAATTTTATACAATACATTTTTATCATATGGTCCCCTCCCCTGCTTGTCCCTTTTACCCCACCCCCCAGTTGGATTTCATGTACTCTGTCATATATATTAAGGTCTGTTGAGTCAAATTTGTGTCCCAAAATGTCCTTGATGTGTGTCCATCCACTGGAGCCCACCCTTAAACCAAACCACCTCTCTTTCTCCCAGCAGTTATAGGTTGCCAATAGTTCCTCAGCTGAGGCTGGGGCTCCCGACTCTCTTCCAACAGTGGAGTTTTTCAACCATAAAGAAGAATGAAGTTATGTCATTTACAGGAAAATGGGTAAAACTGAAGGTCATCATACTAAGTGAATTAAGCCAGTCACAGAACAATATTTTCCTCACATTTCTCTTATCGTGATTCCTAGACTTTATACAGATACATAAAATCATATACAAATGTCTATATGGCATGAAAGCAGAAGCAACATTGTTGAAAGGGACAAAGAGGAGCAACAGCAGAAGAGAGGGACAAAGACAAAGGGAGAGGCTGTAGGGGGTGTCTCAGCATGTGATGTATACATGTATGAAGATGCTGTGAGGAAGTGTCTCAGCATGCAATGTATACATGTATGAAACTCTTCTATTTGTTGTTTATTTTTTATTTTTATTTTATTGGGTATTGAATCTTATCTTTTTCTGAATTTCTGAGATTTTCATAACTATAATGTGATGATATGTGGATCCTCCACTCACCGCTCCCCTTGTTGCCCCTGCCCAATTTAATGTATCTATTATATATATAATAAGGCCTGTATAGTCTAATTAGTGTCTCCAAATGTCCTTGAGTGTGGTTCATCCACTGGTTAACCTACTAAGAGTCCCATCTTTGAAAGAGACTTCCTATGACCTTCCCAACAGCCGTCAGTTGCCCAAATTCCCTTAGGTTGTGTTTGGGTTCTTACTTCCCCACGTCTATGCTGGAATTTTTTCTGATCTGAGCTTACGTGGGACATGTGCATGCTGTCCCCATTGCTGTGTGTTAATATGAGTAACTGATGGGCAGCCTGGGGAGCGTAATCTTGTGACCATCCACCATCTCTGTCTCTTACAGCTTTTCACTCCTCTTCTACAATGATCCCTGATCCTTGAGAGGAAGAAGTTTGACATGGGGGTCCTATTCAAGGATGAGAACTCTCCAGCCTCATTCTCTGCACATTGGCCAGTTGTGGATTTCTATATTAATCACCATCTGCTGCATAAGGAAGCTTCTCTCTGGTGAGAGTTGGAGATGCATTTATCTATGTGTATAAAATAAGTCATTAGAAGTTCATTTAATATGCTATTTATCTAGCAGAAAACTAGTATTAGGTTCTCTCCTATGTCCTGTGGCCTGTCTAGCCTCAGGTTCCTAAGCCTGAAATCTTTTGAAAATATTTTAATGGTGGACTTGGAGTGGAGGTACCCCGTTTGACTGGAAAGAGTCAGTCTCAGAAGCCATGAGATTATTAAATGAAATGCCTAGTGATGAGAGTAGGCTAGCCCTCTGAGTTATTGGTCTGGGAGACTTCTGAAGCTTCCAGAACAATACAAGTGGTGGCCACTGCTCTTGGCACCCACTAGTACTAGATGGTAAGATCCTGTTTCTGAAAATGCCATGTTTTGGTTGGAAAACATAAGGAAATCAAGTACGGATGGAGGTAGCAACCTCCTCCTGCTGACCAGCTTCCAAGGTGCTGGAAGGTTCTATGCAGGCTGCTGGGAAAGAAAAATCAGCAATTTTACTCAGCTGTGGATCCTGTGTGCTAAATTATAGACCTTCCAGGCAAGAGGTACCCACTGGTGCAGTAGTGGTATTACTGTTATTGGAGTTAACAAACTGCTTTTTGATCAGTTTCAAGGTCCCCTGCACAGGAAAGAAATCACATCGGATTCTATAAACTTGGTCAAAAGCCAAACTGTCTGGGAAATCACAGGCTGTAGTGGAGAAGTTACTGCTATTCTTTTGCTAAAGGAACATAATGTGCCTATCAAATTGTCTTCTAAATGTTTGTGTTTATGCCATAGAATAGTATTATAGCCCGCTTTAGCCAGAGAAGCTTATTTTTGCAGTGGGTGGCAATTCCTGCAGAGATTCATAAATGGTTAAAGTACTGAGAATAAGTGACTATTAAGTGCTTAATCCTAAATAGGAAACCTATACCAACACTTCCAGGGTTCAGGGACCTGGAAGAGGGAATGAAAAGAATGTAAGAGCTGGAAGATGGGGTGGAGTGTTGCAGGAGTCTTTCTGTGATTTTCTTTTATAACTCAATTGTATACTTACCAAGCATGAACTTTTAGATCACATTGTATTATAATGTGGCATAATAAACATATACACATATATATTTTTACCATTTGCACATATATGTTTCAGTTTTATGGTACTGTGCAGATTCTAGTGTACCATCTTCTAAGCATAGCCCAACTGGCACCATCAGATAGATGCTCCTGAAGACTTTTCCAGTGAAACAAGCAATAATCAATAATGTTTTATCTTACCATTACAAACAATAGGCATGGAGTGTTATTTAGAAATCAGGCAAGCAGTCTTTTTTGATTATTAAGGGTCTTCTACACTCAGTGGTTCCTCACATATCACCCACAGGGCCTTACAATTTTCCCTCCACTAATCAGCAGCAGCTGAGATGTATATGGCTCCTTTGTACTTTCCTGTCAATTAATTTTCATAGTAGAAGTAAATACAGTCATGTAGTCCATTATCTATTATTAGTTTTTAAATCCTAACATGACTTCTATAAAGTCTCAAAAGAAAGCAAACCCCTCCCCACCAAATTACAGAAAACGGATGATTGCTTTTTATGTCAAAGCAAAGAGTAAAGCACACTGCTTAATGTATAGGGAAAATGTATGGGTTTTTCAAAAGTTAAAATTTGAAAAGCACTGTGTGCAAAGCCATGCTGCCAATTTCAGTGTACACTGAGGACTGTGTTGCTCACATAGCAACAGAACTGAGAAAAGGTTGCTCCCTCAACAATTGTAAAAGCAAGCTAGTTATTTGGTAACATACTTAATAGCGAAAAACTCAAGACTGTTATTGATGGTGAGTTCAGAAAGCAATTTGTGAGCATGGTAGGTAAGTATCTGGTGCGTAAATGCATAAAAATGCTATTTACAGTCAAAGTAAAACCCTAAACAAAGCTCCAGGGCTGAGGCATGACCGTTCGCACTGTGCAGAAGCCCCCTGAGGACCGCAGAGTTTGGGGCTGGACAACTGTTTGAGTGGCTTCCTTAAACAAGTCACTTAATCTAGCTGTGAGATATTTCTTATTTGTGAGATCATTATACTGAAGTGAATTTTACTTTTAAAAAGGGAATGTTTCTAAAATGAATTTATCTCACCAGACTACAACCAAATTGAAGAAACTAAAATCTATTGAAAAAAAAGGTTTGGAAATATAACTGTGTAGGGCACAATGCACGATGGGCCTTAGCCAGGTCACCTGCTATAAGGACTAGAGGAATGGCTCCCGTGGGTATGGCACTTTGCTCTGGCTAGTCGTGATACCAGCTTCTGCCCAGCATCTGGAAAGAACCTGCACCAAGATGATCTACCTGGGGACAGACTACTATTGGCTACAATCAGGACCCCACCCCATAAGGTGATTGGCTAATCAGACCTATAAGACCCCTTGCACTTCCTTGAATAAACGAGTTTGCAGTGGCTTGCCCATCCGCATGCTTCTCACCCAGCTTCCGGGATCTGTGTGTGTTTTGATTCTGTGCCTACTCACCCCCTTTCAGTGGAGACCCTTTGTCCCACTCAGGCTGGCTCCAAGCACAGGGACCCCAAACATCTGGTGCCTAAACAGGGCCCCCCTGGAATTGGCAAGACGCCCCCTGGTAATCGCTGAGTAGGCTCCTCTGTGTTCGGTGTGCGGACAGTTGCTCCAGGGTGAGGGTGCAAACCCCTCCTTTTTCCCCTCTCCTGTGTTTGTCTCCCTATCCCAAAGGAAGCACACCTCACCACACTGTCCCTGAGATCCGTGCTGGCCCATCCCTGCTTAGTTAGTCCCAGTGAAATCACATGAGGGCCTGACACACCCACCCGCACCTGATTTCAGAAAAGAGACAAGGCTATCAGCTAAGCCTTTCCAGAGACACTGTGTAGGCAACTGGCCGTGGGGAAGGCTGATTTTCTCATCTTTGATTTACAAATCTCCTTCCTGCTGGCAAGCAGGCTCAGACCTCTTTAAGATTTAATTGCCCCGCCCTGCTACACTAATGTTTCAGTGAGCATTCTGGCACCAAGCCAAGTTCCCACAGACAACTAGGGCTGAGCAGTCCAATGCAAATCCTCCCTGTGGGACAGACAGGCTCTGGACTCTAACTTCCACTGGAGTGCAGAGCCGCAGAACTTCTGAAAGCTGGTATGCACCTCCTTTACTGCTTTTTGGGTGCAACTGTGGAACTTTGAAAAGCTGGCCCGCACCTTCTTTGTTGTTTCTTGGGAAGTTTTCTGCTTCATAATGAGTTCCTTGAGGGTTCTATTAGTCCTCTCCACTATGGGTTGGCTCTGAGGGGGTGCCTGTGGAGTGCTTAATCCCAGGATTCTATGAAAGACTTGAATTGGGCAGATGTATATGCCAGGCCATTATCTGTCTTAATTGCCCAGGGTATACTCATGACCAGCATAGCGGTTTTTGTTGCCTTAATGGCATGGGATGCCTTCTCACCCTAAAAACCCAAAAGGGGGTAAGGTTCGAATTTTTTCCTTGGCTATAGTTAAACCTAGTATTTTAAGGTCCTCAAGAAGTATTTTGAGGAGATTCATGAGAACACCTTGTGAGGAGTGAGCATTAAAAGGTCATCCATATAATGTATTACGAGGCATTTTGATCTGATTCTCTCCGTGGCAGTTGACACAAACAACTGACAGATGGATGGCCTGTTTTTCATGCCCTGAGGGAGGACCTTCCATTGATATCTCTTAGCTGGGATGCTATGATTAGGTTTCCAGACAGTAAAGGCAAAGAAGAGCCTGTATTTGACTGCCAGGGGGATAGAGAAAAAGCAGTCCTTAATGTCTAAGATGACTATATGATATTTAATAGGAATGGCTCCAGGATGGGGGAGGCCAGTTTGAAAGGAACCCATCTTTATCATATGTTTGTTGACCTTGAGGAAGCCCTGAAGTAATCTGTACTTTTTATTTTTCTTTGAGGTGATAAAGATGGGGGAGTTATGGGGGATGTGGGTGAGAATCGAACTCAGAGCTTTACATATGCCAGGCAAGCACTCTGTCACTGAGCTATACTCTCAGCCCTCCAAATTGAGGAAAGGAAAAAAAAAAAAACCTCTGAAATCCTATTAAGTAATTATTGCCCAAACCTCAGAGAAGTTATTGGGTCAACTCAGGTGTAATTTATATGATCAACCTGGTAATTACGGGGCAAGGAGTAATTAAGAAAGCTGGCTATGGGCCTTTGATGTAATAGGAGAGGCGTGATCAAGCTTCAGTGATGCTGGAGACCTTATATAGCCTGAGGGCTGTGAGGCCTGGCTGCGGGAGGAAGAGCTGCTACACGCCCAGCTGGAGCCCTGGCTCTCCCCATCAGCCTCCGCCCACCTCCAAGGCCTCAGGACCTTACGGCAAACTCAGGGCCCCTGCAGCTCCCTAGGCTGGGAAGCCATGGCCCACCTACCCCATCTGCCTGGGGCCGCTGCAGTGAGCCTTGAAGCCCACGGTGTGGGCATGGGCCTGGGCAGAGCCGTTGCAAGTGCAGAACCTGCTGGCAGTAGGAAATACTCAAATGCCAAGGTGGGGCAGGAGGAATGGATGGCATGGTGTGCCCAGGACAGGGTGGGCAGCTCAGCTGAAGCTCAGTGCAAGGGCTAAGGAAAGCCTGAGCCTTTAACAGCCACGCCAGCTCTCCACCCCACGCTGGGGAAGGGTGGGTGTTGTTTTATCCTTTTTTTCTTTCAAGCCAAGCTGTAGGAGGAGGGCTTTAAGAGCCTGAGCTTCCTGGTGGGAGGGTAGATTGCTCATCACTACACAAATCAGGAGGCCTAACATTGGGGATAACTGAGACATGTAGACAGAATTTTGGGGTCCCAACTACAATGACACCCAGAGATCCCCATTTGACCTTGGTGGAAGCTCTTTTCACCCTTAATTTTCTTACCTTTGATGAAGCAGGACTCTTCTCCAGCCTACATTGGAGATCTCATCCATCCACTACCCTCTTGCCTCTTGTCCACTGGAGAGACCCTCTCACAAATGAACGGAAGGGACCTCACCCACTCTTAACACAGGGTGGAGGATATGCTTTTATCTTTCCAGAAACCTCATCCTCCCCCATCTGTATACCTGCCAGAAATGTCAAACCTGCCATGGATGTGCCTGCTGGCACAGCAGATGCCCCCACACACAGAACCGTGGGTACACAGAGTTAATGGAACCTGGCTCTTAGGCCTTAGCCAGGCCACAGCCAAGCCACCTGCCATGAGGAACAAGGGAATGGCTTCTTAATGGTTCCCTCTGTTTTTCCCTGGGCAGACCTTCCTCCCCAGGCATAGCTTTGAGAAGGCACAACTGACCCTTCTAACACAAGGGTCTTCAGTGCCATCTGCCAAGATGAAATAGGATCTCAGCCATTTTTCCAGTCCTCAAGTTGGTAATCTGGGGAATTTTTGCTGTGGCCTTCTTGATAGTGCTTCTGATCTTTCATTGCCTTTGGAAAGCACTGCATCAAAGCAGAACTTCTCAGACCCTGATGCTACAAATTCCGTTTAACTGGCCACTTAGTAACCCTGCCTTCTTTGAAATGCTTAACTATTCTCGTTTCTTCCTGAGTCTTCTACAGGGCACAAAAGCATTCTTCAACAAGGACCCTCATGCACTCCACAGGAGCCTTCCTGCAAACCTCCCATGCCATCCTAATTACCCTCCTGAGTGACAAGCATCACCCATTGGGTTCTTTCACCAGAACAGTGGATAGCCAATGACAGGTAAGACCCTGCCAGCCAGGGCAACCTAAGACAGGCACCACTGACAAAAGTGAATTCCTTGTGTTATTTCACCAGAACGGCGGGTAGTCAATGATGGGTAAGACCCCAACAGCCGGGGCGACGTAAGACAGGCACTGCCGACGGAGGTGAACCCCTTAGGCTATTTCACCAGGATGGCGGCTGGTCAATGATGGGTACAACGCCAACAGCCTGAGCAACCTAAGACAGGCACTGTCAAATGAGGAGATCCCTAAGGCCTGGGGCCAACAATAGCATGGCAAAGAACCATGCCTCCCAGAGTCCTTCAATTAATAAAAACAAAAAGGAGGATATGTAGGGCACAATGCATGATGGGGCCTTAGTCAGGTCACCTGCTGTAAGGAGTAGAGGAATGGCTCCCATGGGTGTGGCACTCCGCTCTGGCTAGTCATGATACCAGTTTCTGCCCAGCATCTGGAAAGAACCTGCACCGAGATGATCTACCTGGGGACAGACTACTATTGGCTACAATCAGGACCCCACTCCATAAGGTGATTGGCTAATCAGACCTATAAGGCCCCTTGCACTTCCTTGAATAAATGAGTTTGCAGTGGCTTGCTGCCTGATTCTCACTCAGCTGTGTGTGTTTTGACTCCGTGCCTACTCACTCCCTTTCAGTGGAGACCCTTTGTCCGGCTTGTGCTGGCTCTGAGCACAGGGACCACCAACATAAATGCTGATTTTAAATTTTACACTTTGGCAATGGAAGAAAATATTAATGCAACAAAAACATTTTTATTGAAGGTATTGATGACAAATATGTCACTAAAGAATGGTTTCTTCAGTGTCATTAAAAGACACAAGTAAATAAAGAGATTTCTTAAGCAGTAAAAACTATTCCAAAGCGACTTTCTTTGTCCACCGACAACATATCTGTAGCTGCTGATGCCTTGGTGTTGACAGCTAAAAGGGGGGGCTTATAAAATTAATTGAAGGTAGAATTCCAACCCCAAACGCGTTTAATGAAGTATCAATGTATAGTACATCAAGAAAATGTATGCACAAAACCATTAAAGTTGAATGACATCATGCAAATTGTCATCAAGACTGAATTTCATGGACCAGTGAGACGGCTCTGTGAGTATAAGCACTTGCTGAGCAAGCTGAGCACCTAAGGCAGAATGCCAATCCCACAGAAGAAAGAGAGTACTGACTCTCTAGCCTTCACATGTGAGCTGTGGAGCACACAAGTTCACGCACACACACACACACACACACATCATACACACATATCACACATAGTAATAGTAATAATAATAATAAATTTTAAGACTGAATTTCATAAGAATCAAGAGATTAAATTATCACCAATTCCAGGCCTTAATGTTTAGCAATTAACTCAGAACCCCAAAAATGGTCAGTGTGTAGAGAATGCAGAGTGCTCAGCCCTAAACAGAACATCTTTATCACACCCCTTTCTCCCAAGGCTCAGGGATCATTGTGAAAAAGAAGACAGAAAGATTATAAGGGCCAGACGTGGTGGATGACCATAAAGAAACCAGGTTGTTGGGATAGGGCAGTTGCACATATGAACCCACAGCGCATGCAACGGCATGCATAAAACCTGTGCAAACCCAAACCAGCCAAAAACCAAGCATGTATGGGAGAAGTGGGCAAAGACCCCAAACCAAGCTGAAGATCTATTTGCAATTGCTAGTTGCTGGGAGAGAGAGAGTCCATTTTCTTTAAGGGTGGGACACCAAGCAGGATGACCAAGCTTCAGGACCCATGCTCAAGAGCATTTGGAGAACACAGATTAGACTTGATAGGCTTGTAATAAAAGCAAAATAGTAACAGAAGACATGGAGTCAGGGGAGGCTAGTAGAATAGGGGTGGAGATGGGAGAGGTAGTCTAAACATTTTCAAAATACATTATATGAAATTCTCAAAGAATCAAAACTGAATATTCAAAAATAAAACAGTCCACTCGCAAACTAAAAAGTATTGTTGACTATGGCAATATCATTTACTTTTTGAAAGAAAGATGACTAATTCAAATGTTGTGAATGTTTTATGACTTAGGACATCTAGAGTTGTTTATAGTAACAAGGACATGTTCTGTGCCAGAACTTTAATGAAGAAAAGTGGCTTACATGTTTATCATTTTTACTAGATTTAACCACTCATTTAAATGAGTTCAACATGTGTCTTCAAAGTGAGAACCAACTTAGCAATACAAGGTTTCCCATCGTAATAGTATTCCTCACCAAACTCAACTCATGGAAAGCTCGAATTCAAGCAGTGTTTTATGCATTTTGATACAGTGGCTAAACACAGTCTTTTGAATAATGAAGCATACAAAGTCCTGACCCTTTACTTGATACAAGAATTTGAAAACAGATTTCAAGGAAAATAATATTTTGATACATCTATGACTCTGTTTTCAGTTGACATGTCACCTGCCAATTTTCAAATGGTATGCAGAGCTACAATCTGACAGTCAGCTTAAAGAAACATTTGATCATGTCTCTTTCCTAGACTTTTACAGGTCTTATCTTCCCTGAGACAATTGTCCCTCTCTTCACAATCACACAGTCACGCCCCATGTCATGGCTTTTGGGCAGCACCTACACCTATGAACAACTTTTATCAAGAAAGAAGCACACTAAGAATAAAATTAGAATCAAAACATCTGGTGAGCACCTCGGGAACTCGCTGAGTTCAGCTAATCCCCCTGAACCAGGCATTGACACGCTAGGTCTCAGTACAATGTCAACCTGTGCTGCCCCCTTTTACTCTGATGACAAGAAATATCAAAAATCAATGAAACTTTATTACTTAGATATGTTCACTTTCTTTATTAGTGCTAGCAAACTTGAGCCCTGCTTAATGATTTTGAAGGAATATCTGACTCCCTGAACAGGGAACTGCATAATTTTGTTAGGACATCTTTGCTTAGCCATTGTAGCTGATATCATCAAAATCATGCATACCTTTTTCTCATTAGCATGTTGGTTCTTGTGTATTTAATGTATGACAACCTAAGACTTCATCTTCATTCAGTGTGTTCCAGGGAAGCCAAAAGGTTGGGCATTGCTAACCTAACATATTCTTTCAGAAAATACTTGTGAAAAAAAGAGAAAAATTTTGTAAGATTGCTTATTTGGGGAGTTTTCCTATTTCTTCTGAGTTAAATATATTTTTATGTTTTATTGGGACTGGAGAGATGACTCCGCAGTTAAGAGCACTAGCTGTTCTTGCAGAAGACCCAGGTTCCAATCCCAGCACCTACATGGCTAACAACCTTTCGTGACACCAGCTCTGAGGGATCAGATGCCCTTTTCTGTCCTCCCTGGGCATTGCACAACATGGGTGCACTTAAACACATGCAGGCAATACACTCGTACACATAAAAAAGAAAAATAAATAAATACAAAATTTAAAAAATTATCCACCTGAGCCAGGCCTGGTGGCACAGTGTCTGTTATCTCAGCACTCAGTAGATGGAGGCAGGTATAGAGAGACCTTGAGACCAGCCTGGGCTAGTACATGAGCTCCAGACAAGTCTATGCTGCAGAGTGAGTTCCTGACACACAAAAAAAGCCATAATAATGGCAATAATAATTTTTTAATGTTCATTATAAGCTTTTCAAATTCATCAGCAAAAAAGTTGGTTAGTCTCTTTGATACATTAACATTCACGTACCCATATACGTCTGAGTTACTATGGTTATGTCACTATTATTCTTCCGGTTATGTCATCATATTCCTGTTGTAATTACATTTTTCTAATCAATATTCTTTTTTGTGGGATTTTTTTTGGGGATGGAGTGTTTTGTTTGGGGTTTTGGTTTTTTTTTTAATTACTGCTTTTGGTATTTTTGAACAGGTCTCACTATATTATAGCCCAGGCTGGCCTAGAACTCACTATGTAAATCAGGCTAGCCTCAAACTGACAGAGAGCTAGCTGCATCTGCCTCCCAAGTGCTGGGAGGCACCACCATGCCCAAAAACAGTTTTCTTTTTTAAAATACTTTTTTGTTTGTGTTTGTGTGTATGTCTGTGTGTGTGTGTGTATATGTGTGTGTGTGTGTATACGTGTGTGTGTGTGTGTGTGTGTGTGTGTGTGTGTGACTGTACTCGCCCAAAGAGGCTAAAAGAGGGCAGTAAATCTCTTGAAGCTGGAGTTAGAGGCTACATGAATGCCAGGACCTGAACTTGAGTCCTCTGCACATTTAACCTCTGAGTTACCACCCCAGCTCCTGATGAGTTTCCTTGAAGATATGTATTTTTTCACTTTTATAGTTTTTACAAAGAATAAATTTCAGTGCAAATTTTTCTTTCTTGTTTGCATTATTCATTTTTGCTATTGTTATTACTAACATAGTAGTATCTCCTTAGGTTTGCTGTGGTTGAGTTTTATAATATGTTGAATTAAATCATGAAATAATTTCTTAAAAACAATATTCTGGACTGGTGCTGAAGCTTGGTAGTAAAGCACTTGTCTAGTGCAAGTGAGTCTTTGAGTTCATTTCCCAAGACTACATTATTTGTAAGTTAATACAATTAACACATAAAATTCTTCTAAATATTATAGCTATATTCTACAAAATTTGAAGGGTCATGGTTATTTTTAATTTTTATTTTATGTGTATGAGTGTATTGTCTGCTTGTATGTAAGTGCTCCTGTGTTGTGCAATGCCCAAGGAGGTCAACAGAGAGCACTGGATCCCCTAGAACTGGAGTTATGGATGGTTGTTAGCAGCCATGTGGGTGCTGGGAACTGAACCAAGGTCTTCTTCAAGAACAGTCAGTGCTCCTAACTGCTGAACCATTTCTCCAGCCCCTGACCAATGCTTCTTACATTCAGCTAAGACTGTATGTTTCGCAGTTGTCTCAGTTTGATTTTTATAGTTTGTGTCTACACTGTGACATAGATACATGTTCATGATTACTGAACTTTCTCTGTGATTGTTCTCACCAATACATAGGTCTGCTTCCAACTTATTAATTCATTTATCTTAAGTTCTTAGGTTCTGTTTTCTGTAGGGTTCTAGTGTATGTTGTTTTATGGCTTTATTTTAGGGACATGTCTATAACTGATACCTAACTTGACTTTATAAAAACTTTGATTCATATTTTAATTGCTGAGTTTAACCCATCTATACTTATTGGAATTACTCAAGAATTTGAAAATATGTATGCCTTATTAAGTTTTTAAAATTCTGTTATTATTTCTTTCCTTGTGTTGATTTAATAGTTATCTATTTAAAAATCTAAAAGGATCTATATTTCTTTCCTCATGATAAAATTAAAGCTCTCCGAGCGCTGTATCTCCCTCCACACTCCTACTTCCCCAGTAAGTCCGACCCTGACCACTACAATTCCGCTTCCCAACCACCTGAAACCTCCATTCTCCACCCCCTCCCAACATCCTGCTCTCCTTCTAGCTTTGGGCACAGGCCCACTCTGGATTACCCAGACCCACCCACACCATTCTGATCCCCCTAACTCAAATCAGCTCAATTTTCAGTATTGCTTGTTAGAACCGTCACAGGCTGTCCCCATACAACTTGCCTTTGCATTCCTGAGAGCAGCTTTCTACTCTGGCAGTGCCCACAACAAACTTGCCTTGGATTTCTTGGACCAGCCTTCTTCCCTGATAAATCTGATCCTGCCCATTGCTTCTCCACTCCCCCATTGCTCATCAACTCCAAATTCATCTACCCAACATCATCCTGTTCTCTTTCTACCCTTGATCATAGGAACACTTTTACTCTTAGTCCCCCAGATTTATGGAATACCTTCTTACCTCTGAGTGGCTGTCAGCTCCCCAAACTGCACAGTGCCCATCCCCCTACATGGGTACCCTCTAAAGCCCCACTCACTGCTGCAGGGCTACCCTTCTGAACTGTTTAACAGGGGCACAGATCATTGGAGACTACCTGAGAAAGCCTGAATTCAGACTCTGCCTAGTAATCTTCCCAAATTGTGCTCTGCCTGATGGCTAGAGGGGCCCAGACCTTGAGAGAGAGCCTGAGAGCATCTGATCTCACCTAACTTGTGCCTCTGAGGCAACTCCTGAGCATCTGGACTACAGCCATTTGGTTCTGCCAATATAAAATCAAAAGAGAGAACCTGAAGCCTTGATCGATCAGCTTTTCATACCCAATAAGAAAAAAACAGGTCACATCAGGTATACAAACAGAATCAGAACTGGATTCAACAAAGGAAGGTTTGAGTCTCACATCAGTATCACAAACAACAAGAGAAATCCAAAAGTGAAGATGACAATCAAAAAATAATATCAAAAACCCAAATAATATGGGTTTGGGTTTTATTTGTTGTTGCTTTACAAGATTCTTGAGTTGCAGTATTAACTCATTTATTTGTGCTCTTACTGATTTTTAATGTAGGCACTTAAAGCTATAAACTTCCCTCTTAAGACAGCTTTTAAAGTGTCCCAGAGGTTTTGTTGTATTGTATTGTCCTTTTTGTTTATCTCCAGGGATACTTTTATTTCTTTCTTAATTTCTCCTTTGATCCATTCCTTATTCAGGTGTGTGCGGTTTAGTCTGCATGAGTTTGTGAAGTTAAGAGTTCTACAACAAAACCACATAGAAATAAGCCAGGACACAGACTTTAAAGAACAGTCATAAACAAGATAAAAAATTCAGTGAACTTAAAGAAAACACATACGAACAAATCAAAGAACTAAAAGAGAATATGGAGAAACTTCTGATTGAATTCACAAAAGAGATGCCAAAAATTCCACCAACAAACTCCTAGAAATGATCAACACTTTCAGAAAAGTGGCAGGTAACAATATTCATCTACAAAAATAAGTACCTTTTCTAAACACTAATAACAAGCAATTGGAGAAAAAGTACAAAGAGACCATCCCATTCACAATAATCTCAAAATAAATAAATAAAGTATCTGGGAATAAGCCTGACAGAAGACATTAAAGACCTCTAAAATGAAATGTTTAGATCTTTAAAGAAAGAGATAGAGGAGACACCAGAAGATGAAAGGACCTCCCATGTTTATGGATTGGAAGAATTAATATTGTAAAAATGACTATCCTATGAAAAGGAACATAGTCAATGCAATACCAATCAAAATCCTCATGACATTCCTTACAGAATTAGAAAAAAAATCCTAAAATACATATGGAAAGCACAAAAGACCCCAGATAGCCAAAGCAATCCTGAGAACAAAGAACAATGTAGAAGGGTTATCATATCAGATTTCAAATTAATTACAAAGTTATGGTCAGAAAAACAGCGTGGCACTGCCACAAAAATTGACCTGTAGACCAATGGAGTGTAACTGAAGCCTCAAACATGAGTACATGGAATTCCAGCCACCTGATATTTGACAAAGGGGCCAAGAACACTCACTGGAAGAAAGATAACATCTTCAGCAAATGGTGCTGACAAAACTGGATCTCCACTTGTAGACGACTGAAACTAGACCCCTGACTTTTACCTTGCACAAAAGTCAACTCCAAACCTGAAACTCTTAGAAGAAACCATTGGCAGTAACCTATAAATATAGGAAAAGACTTTCTAAATCAGACATCAGTTGCTCAGGAATTGAGGTCAATAATCAACAAGGGAGACATCATTAAACTAAAAAGCTTCTGTACAGCAAAAGAAACAACCAGAGAATAGAAGAGAAAACCCACAGAGTGGGAGAAAATCTTCACCAGTGACACATCTGACAGAGATTTAACATGAAAAATATACAAAGACCTCAAGAAAACAAGTGACCCAATTAAAGGATGGGTTAAGGATCTGAGCAGAGAGTTTTCAAAAGAAGAAACAAAGATGTCTAAGAAGCACCTTAAAAGGTGGTCAATATTGTTAATAATTAGGAAAATGTAAATCAAAACCACTTTAAAATTTCATCTGACCCTAATCAGATTGGCTAGGATCAAGAGAAGAAATACCAAATGCTGGAGATGATGTGGGAAAGAAGAATGTTCATTCACTGCTCATGGGATTGAAAACATGTACAACCCCCATGACAAGCAGTGTGGAGAACTCTTAAAAACCTGAAAATGAATCTACCATTTGACCTGGTTACACCACTCCTTGGCATATACCCAAAGGACAGTTCGTATCGCAGAGATAATTGTACATCCGTGTTTGTTGCTGCTCTTTTCACAATAGCTAAGGAACGGAGGCGACCTAAGTGTCCCTCAACTGATGAGTGTATAAGGAAAATGTATGTTTACATATTGGAGTTCTACTCAGCAGTAAAGAAAGACAAAATCAAGACATTTGCAGTCAAATGGATAGAACTGGAAAGTATTATGGGAAGTGAGGTAACAGACTCAGAAAACAATCGACATATGTTCTCCCTCATGTGTGAATCCTAGTACGAAATCCTTACATTCAAGTGTCCCAGTCACCACTCATCAAAGACGCTTCTTTTGCACCAGATGGAAACTGTTATCGAGTATCACAACTGGTCATACACAGACATTGTCTGTGAATTGCCTAAGCCCAAGTAGTGAATCTAAAATGCAACTTCTACATTCAAGGTTCATGAAACATAGAACAAGAAGTAAAGAAGACACTAATGAATCTCTCAACTCTCATTAATGACGCTCCCTCGTGCAACAGAGGGCCAGGAACACAAAAGGTCACAAATGGCCAAATCATGGAGATTAGGAGTCGTCAGAATGTGGGTCCCTGGCCAAGACTCCTATATTAAGTTTGTTCACCCAGGGCTCAGAGACTACTGTGGAAGAGGGGGAAGAAAGATTGCAAGATCCAGGGAGGTGGATCTTGGAGGAAACAGAATCCTACAAACTCCTGGGACCCTGCTCATATGAACCTGCAGCAATGGTGTTGGCAAACTCAAGACCCATGCAAACTCAAGCAGACAAAAACCCAGCATGGAACTGGGAAATGAGGCAGCAGACTCCAATCTTTGCTCAAGAAATACTGGCAACAGATTACTGTTGAGTGAGGATGAGCTAATCTTCCTAAAGCAAGGGACTCTGGATATGCCAACTAGACCTCAGTGGATGAACCTGCACCGAGGAACATCTGGTGACACTAACTTGACACAATAAACCTTAACACAGATGAAACACTGTATGGAGTCCTGCTGGGGGACATGGAGGATGCTGGTGGGGAAGCAGGCATAAAGATTGAGATGTTCTGTATGAAATACACAATGATTCAATAAAAACATTTTCTATATCTAGAAATAATAACCAAGCTACACATTCATCAACAAATGAACAGATAAAGAAAATTACATATAAACAATAAAATTTCATGCATCAATAAATAAAAATGAAATCAGGGAAATTTGCAGGAAAGTAGATGGAACTGAAGATCATTATGTTAAACAAAATAAGCATAATCCCAAAAGACAAATAACATGTTTTCTCTCATATGTGAAACCTAGATTCAAAACTTTTAGATATACAAATAGATGTAGATATGAGATGTGGTCATGAAACTAGAAAGGAGACCAAAAGAAGGAAAAGATCTTAGAGGAAGAAGAAAAATCAAAGGTGACAGACTAGATGTGACACAAGAGCAGAAAAACAGGAAGAAACAGAGAGGGCAGTGGAGGAGGGGTCAAGACACACACACACACACACACACACACACACACACACACACGGAAATGACACAATGAAACCCTTTACTTGATATGGTAACCTACAAAGTTAAATTGTTTTTAAAAGCTTGCTGGCACCTCCCAGGTACTCAGCAAGAATTTATGAGACATGAATGAATGAACTGGGAAGCACATGACACAAATACAAAATGCTCTTCACCAAGATAACAGAAGTCAAAACTAAAGACTAGATCAAGATTTTTCAAATCAGGGCAAATTAAAAATAAAGCTAGGGAACATAATAAACTGTGTACAAAAGAATATGACCCAAAGACACATAAATAAGATAAAAGGTATCAGTTCACAGTAAAAGTCACAATTGACCTTTAAGTAGTAAATAAAAGCTTTAAAAGATAAGAAATTATAATTACTAAAATAAGGAAAGTAGGAACAAAAACATGTTAATTCTGCAAAACTTTAATAAATCATTTTTAGATTTTGGCAAATCAAAGATTAATTTTTGAGATGACAAAAATAAGTATATCAAGAATATTAAATATAGGAGGGTGATGGTCACCATAAAATATATGTAATCTAGTCCTTCTGCCTTTGTTACACATATGACAATTCAGTCTCTTCTAGACTTGCTAGCCTGCCAAACAACTGTAACAAACTTTATTTGTGTGATGGAGACTGCAAAGCTGAGAGTGGAGCTCTACTCGCTCTTGTGAATGGGGGTGCTCGCGTGATTCAGTTCTGACCAGGGCATAGATAACTGTATTGCACCTCATCATAATCCTCTTCCTTCCTGAACCCAACAAGGCATGCCCAAGGGCTAGAGCAGTTCTTACATGCAAACAGACCAGGAAAGAAGAAAAGCCTGTTCATGTACACTGCCCTGGGCTTTCTACCATGGTCTTATTCTAGGGCATGAATGTGTTTGTTGCACACTCATACAACCCCCTGCTGGGCTTTCAGGCATTCTTGCCTAAGTACAATGCAAACTGGCATAGCTGTGAAGAAACCATTAATAAAATACACCAGTGTAAGGTTCAGTAGTGGCATTTTCCCTGAGGAAAGCCCGGTCCATGGAAGGAATATCTATGGCCAGTACTATAAACCTGGTTAAGAGCCCATGGCTAGAGAGGCCATGGACCCTATGCGACATCTACTGCCAATGTTTTGCTAAATGTGTATGAAGTTAAACTGCCTTCTAAATAATTATATTTGTAACCATAGACTGATGCAACTCTGAGCCTTAGCTGGAGATGCCTCTTTAGCAGTGGGTGATGGCTGTGTTAGTTATTTTTCTCTTGCCGTGATAAAACAGCTGACCAAAAGCAACTTATGAAAGAATTCTGCACTCCCCCTTTCTGCTGGACATTTTCTTAGCATTTATTGCTTTCTCTTGATTTCATCTTTGACTTAGTTCCAGTTCCCCACCAGAATGTAAGTTCCGAGGTGACGGGGCCTCCTGTCTGTTGTGTTCACTGTTGTATCCCAAGCACCTGAAATATTGCCTGTTTCCTAATAGGCATTCAACAAAGCTGTTCAATAAATCATCAGTTTCACTGAAGGGCAAATACATAATCTCAATTAATTTTTATTACAAAATTTTAAAGAAAAAAAAATCCCATCAACCTCAAGTTGAAAGACATAGATAGTAATCAGTCAAACAAAATCCCCAAATAAGCTAGAGAGAAATTCTGAAAAGATAAACAGAAATTCTTGAATTGTTTGAGTAACTTAAATATAAATTAATAACTTATGGCTGGTCATGGTGGCACACACCTTCAGTCCGGGCACCAAGAAGGCAGAGGCAGGAGGATTTCTGAGAGATTAAGATGAGCCTGGTCTACATAGCGAGTTCCAGGCCACCTAGGACTACTTGAGAGAGCTTATCTCAAAAGGATAACAACAAAAATTAATAATTTCTTGGTGAAAAGTTAGAATGGATGAACCTCTAGTAAACCCAAGCAATGAAGATGGGGACAAAAAGGAGCTATTCTAAAATCAGAAAACCAGACTAATAAATGACCGTAGAGGTCTATTCATAACTCTGTGCCCCTGGACTTTAATCTTAAAAATAGCCAAGCTTCTCTGAAAACATAATTTAATAAGATTGACTTATAAAGGTTAACAAAATAAGAATAGATCAATAGCCATCGTATACCAGGAAATGCGAATCTATCAAATCTTTATCTCAAATATAAAAAGCTCTCAAGGATTTTTTTAGTCATTTCCTACGAATTTTCAAGAAAAAAGTGAATCTATGTGCTTCAGATTCATGTGCTAAATTATTAAGGAACATAGGAAAAGATGGAATTGGGATTGACTTTTGCCAAGAGCCTTTTCACTATCCAGAATTGTTTATTTTCCCACTCTAGGCATATTGATTTGATTTATAGTGCTAATAAAAGCCTCAATAATAAATCATTGTTGTGGTGTTGTGGGAGAGATCTTGTACTATTCTATTGAATTCAGTTTGCTGATTCAGCTGCACAATAGAACACTGAATCTGAATAGAAATTAAAGGGGACCCTCTGACGAATTTTTACGGCATGAGCCATTGCCTGTGTTCTCTTTATTCACTCTTATTCCCCTAAGTCGTCGAAAGTTTTGCATCTTTATTCTTCCAATATACCATTTCCCAACCTCAAATTCCACCTTGACTTTTGGTGTCTTTTACTGTTCATTGATAACTGGCAGGCCCCGGGGAGTTATCAAATGGGATAACCACAGTTTGACATTTCAGAGGAAAGGGGGTGAAACCATTTTGCTAACCATGATTTTGCTATTGTTTGAATGTGCTCCCTCCCTAGTTCTCCAGTTAAATCGTGATGGACATAGTGTTAATATTAAAAGATAGGAACTTTTATGTAACAAGGTTAGTGGACTTGTGAGAGAGGTAGGGATGAACTGTTCACTTTTTCTACCATGTGAGAATGGCTGATAACATTATATGAAGATGCTATCCTTGAAGAACAGGCCTTCAATCAGACAGACTTTGCAGGCTCTTTGTCTTAGCTCTCCAACCCTCCAGAACTATGCACAAAGAATTTATGATTTCTAAATGACCAGTCTAAGGCATTTTGTTACAGCAGCCCAACAGAGTGACATATTCTCATAAAATCCCATCGTATTCTAATTACCACATATGTTTAAAAGCTGTGCAAAAGCGCTAAACAGATGCAGGTTAGTTCATCTCAGATATTGCTAAGTTAACACCATGAAGTTCTTTTCAGTTAGATTTCACATTATTTGCATATTTGACATCTTTTAATTAAATAATTGTGTCCAAAGGAACAAGACAGGTTGCACAGCTTTTTTCTCTCATACTGAGCAGCGAGTAGCAAACCCTTTCGCTTTTAGATTAAAATTATGACACGTTCTACCTGTATTCTTCCTGGGAAATTTCACCTGTTTCCATATTATTTGCACATCATTCACATTTATGCAATATTTGCATGTGATAGTTCACACTTGTTATATTTGTATTTGTTATCTGAGTTAAATAATGTCGGTCAGTGCCTGAAGGATGTTCTACTAATGAGGAAGTTTGAAAAGCTGATCCATATGCAAATGATCTAGAATAGTTAAATTAATTTTGAATAAAGGATGACATTTATTTTATGGGTTTTAGAAATTGCTACTTATGGTTCAGATGGCTTCTGTGATGGATGTATACTGTGTAGCAATTTCTTCTGAATTAAAATGTTTCATCCTGGAGGGATGACACTTAAAATTCAGGATGGCAGCAAAACTAACCAACTCAGGAAGTAAATGGTTAAGTCTCAGGGAGTTCCTGAAACTTATAAGGACCACAAGGCTCCCCAAGGTTAGATAATCAGTAATAATTACTAGAGAGTTGAAGCTCTCTGACCTACAGAGGCACGTGCAAGCTATGCAGAGAACTCCAGAGATGGAGTTTCCGTAAGTTGTCAACCAGGCTGGGGGCGACAGGATACAGATGCCTTTGAGTCACACTGATGAAGGACCTAATGGAATATTTAAGAAAACGGATTGTAATCCTTGTCTTCTCTCTATGTCTCTGTCAGGAGAGCTCAGCTGACAAGTTTGTGGTTTGGATACTGGCACAGCTAGATAGGACTGCGGCTTTAGAAAGAATTGCTATGGTGACACCTTGGGCATCCAGCTGAGGATGAGGACATTGCACCCCAGCCTTAGACACTGTGATGAGCACCTCCAACTTCCTGACCTTCACTGGAAACTTTTTAACTATTTTGAGAAATGAAACCTTGCTGTGCTACTTTTGAATATGTAATCCTATAAAATGTGTGAACTTCCCTTAATCAGGGTCCAAATTTTGAGACTTCAGCTTGCTAAACCAGGCTGCAGCCTAGATTTTAAAAAAAGAAGCCTGCTTCCTGTACACTGTCAGTATCCTGCCTGATTTTCCCTGCAACAACATAGGTAAGCAACCCCTCACCCATACTCCTGCAAGTAACTCCTGTATAAACCAATAAATTTGAACCTGGCAGAATCGTTCTTTGGTCTGTCATTGGTTTCCCCATGCGAAATGAGTAGATATTAGTTCAGGTCTTCACAGAAAAGTTACAGAGCACAATGTAGCCTCTTGACGAGGTCTAATCAGTCAGTTTAGGATTTAGTTTGGAGGTTATTATCTTTCATAATAAAATGGAATAAACATCATAATTTTTATCCTGACAAAGCAAATAGCATAATAGAAGAATATTTGACCCTTTTCCATTGCTTGATCATTATCTTAGTCCATTTTAGGCTTCCTGTGGCATCAACAACAGAAATTCACAGTTCTGGAGCTTTCTGGTTTGTGGATGACACCATCTCCATGTATCTGCATATGGTAAGAATGTGGGGGAGGGGACAGAGAAGGAGAGAAGAAAGAAAATCCACTGTTTCATGTAGGGGAACCTAATCCCATTATGAGAGCTCTGTCCTCGTGACCTCTAAACCTCATCACCTTCCAAAGGATCTATCATTAAACACTATCTCATTAGGGGAGAAGGATGCTTCAGTACATGAATTGCGAGGAAGGAACAATTCAGTCAATAGCAATCTCTTAGTCTGCTAAGGTACAATAACAAAACTGTAGCAAAATATCAAGTAGGTGACTTAAAAACAATAGAAATTTATTTCTCACCATTCTGGAGGCTGACAGATCCAACATCAAAATTCTCAGATTTCTTTTCTAATGGAAGCCTGTTCTGGATTTACAAGTCGAGTCTTCTCTGTGTCCCTGTGTGGTAGAAGGAGGGAGGGGGCTCTGTGAGGCCTCATTTTGAATCCCACTCTCTGTGCCCTCAGGACATAATCACCCCACAAGTCCCTGCTTCCTAATCGCTACTGTCACCTTAAGAATCAGTTTCAACATAGGAATTCTGAGAGACACAAGCATTCAGACAGTAGCAACAATAATTTTCATTACTTGTCAAAAAAGAAACTGCCTATTCTGGATGTTTTTAAAAATTGCACCTCGGTGCTCCGGTTCTCCATTTCCTCTGGTTGAAAGAGGAACCTGGCTTGCCCTGGTGGGTGGTCCTTTGGGAGCCAAAGTTCCCACGTTTATTAGATTCTAGCATCCCTCGTTTCAGAATGCCTACTGAACTCTAGAGTGGTTTTGTATTGGGAGAACATCCTGAAGTCTCTTGTATTCTTTCCTTATTCTAATAACTGCAGCCTTCCAGATAACTGACTCCTCTAGACCCACAGATTATGATTGACCAGCACTACAAATATCATTCACTTTAGGTAGGAGTTGTCACAATTTTAGTCTGGGAGCAACAAGCTTAATTGTTTCTAGCTAATCAGTATGGGGAACAGAAAACGAGGTCTAGTTTACCCGGATCCTTTAAATACGCTGATTCTTCTGATAATTAGTCCAAATTATTTCCCACTTTATACTCAAGCTGCTGGAATGCATCCGAGACGAGGGCTGCCCTTGTATGTGAGGGCACTCCCGTTTGTATTCCAGGTTGCATTTATTCTTCTCTGTCCAACAGAAAGGAAGTGACAATACATAGGAAAAAAAAAATCACTGGCAAAGCAAGTTCCTTTAGTGTCAGGGAAGGACAGGATTGAGCGCAGGAATAACTATGCTCTTTCATTAAATGGAGAGAAGGGAGAGCAGAGAGCAGAAACAAGCTTGAAGAAACCTCCCCAGTGCTGACCTAGAACTAGGACTCGATTACTTAATGGATTCAATAGATGTTAACTAATAATACAAACTTCCAACACCAGTAAGAAGAGATGTCATTGAAACATAACAGTCAGTCATGTGGAAATTTAAGATAGGTGTTTAGAGCAGAACATGGGGCTGAGTAGATCAAGCAGGTGATCTGAGCATGTATAATACTCAGTAATCACTCTTTTAATCATGATTCCCAAATGCATTTCTCAGTCAAAGCAGGAAGCTGCACCACCAGCTAAATCCTCTCTCATCTTTAGACATTTCTAGAAGACTACAGAAGGACACTAACAAGGATTGAGCTTCCTCAGGCTCTGTGCCAAGTGCTCTAATGCATTGTTTCATCTAATTGCTCAGGACACTGTTGAAGAAACTGACTCAGAGAAATTAAGTACCTTGTCAATGTCATGGACCCAGAAAGCAGAGCTGGGATTGGAACTCCGACCTGCCCTGCCTAGACAGACTCTACGTGCCACAGTGCAAAGGAAAGAAAAAACCCTAACCTCCAATAAATTAATTTGATGCCAGAGAGACAATGTCAGCATGTAAATGATTGCTTTGCCTGACTCTTCTACAGCATCTATAAAATGTCATAGATTTGTGTAGATTTTCAGGAAACTGACAATTTATGGATGGGGTGTAACTTTTTGTCCGTCCCTATACTCCTCCTAGTCCAGATTTGAGAAAGCAATTTTCAATTGCCTCCTATTTCTCTCCCTCTGAATTTGAGGTCCTCTATTATTTTCTGTTGTCAAAACTCAGACAAACCTTATTATTTTATTAGGTCATTGGCTATGATTTATATGTCTCCCAGGAGGAGTGACTGCAGAGGGAAGAGTGATAGGGCTTACAGGCCCCAGAGTGGACTGAGCTCACCCATTAAGTGAGCCTGTCTGCCCTGCACTTGACAGTTACTAATGCAGCTTCCCCTCCTGCAGCCTCTGGGATTTGTCCTTTTGGCTATCCAGTTCCAGGTGTTATTGTTGTATTGTGGCAGCATCACCCCCCAGATATGCCCACAGTTTCCGTATTTGGGACACAGGTTGCTGTAACAGTCCCCTCACTGGCCACCTTCCAATTCAGAAGCCCCAGTGACCAGCACGAGCTTGCCAGCCTCTGAAACGATTGGAGTATTCTGGTTTCTGCCAAACATTTAGTTTCAAGCCGTTTCTAGACAGGCAATGGTTATCTTGCTGACTCCCCACCACTCTCTCTGTGTCTGCTTTACTGCATCAGCTTTCACTGTGTTATAATCTTACAGGGCCAGTGAGCTCTACAAACTGACCATTTGCTCACCATAACAGCTGTCTCTAGGCTATTCAGTAGTCAAATATGGTCACTAAGATATATAATAACTTCTTTGTATGAATCATGGTAAACTAAGTCATGTTGTAGTGACAAATGACCCACACACATCAGTACCTTACAACAAACGTTTATTCTCCATTCATATTAAATTGGGGCTCCCATTGTGGATTGACTAGTGAGCTATCACCTGTGGCCAAGGCACATGAAGCAGGGCAGAACAAAAGCTCATGTTTAAAGAGTCTTCCCTATTTTATCAACAAAGCAATCTGTATGGACTCTCCAGATACCAACAGAGGGCGGGGGAAATCCTCATTCAAGGAGCAACCCCTTATGGAGAATAAGCACTGAATAATAATACAACCTAGAATAAGATAGTCTATGGTTACGTGAATGGAGCTCCACCATGATATCCTCAAGTTGGCTTTGAAAGAGAACCGTCTATGGAACACACACCTCAGGACTGCCTGTGTGATTGTACCAGATTGGGCAGCAGAGACTCCATGTTTCCTCTGCCATGCCTGCTGTGCTGAGCTCAGCGCCTCTGACACAGGTGGCTCTGGCTTTCCAGAGGCTCGCTGATGAGAGTCAAGGTGTTGCCCCAGGTCTTTGTCATTTCCAAAGTGTGTGACGTCGATCCTTAAAGAGGCAGACCTCGGCCTTGCTCAGCCCCTAGGTGGAAGCAGACCTCAGTCCCTGCCCAGCCTCTGGGGCAGCACAGGCAGTGAAGCTCCTCTGTTGAGCTTCGCATCTGTCGGTGAAGGGCAGTGCGCTGAGTCACTTCTTTTTACTGCCTGTCGGAAACCAAATTAGATCACTTTTGAAGGAATACATTATGACCCATCTGTCCATTCAAATAAATCACTGGTCTTCTTTTGTTTTTTTCCTTTTCACCAGCAGAAGGTGTTCAAAACAATTGTCTCTGTGATAAATCTTTACTGGGTTAATAGTGTAAATGCTGTTGTACTTGATATTTAATACTCTGATTATTTTTGTATTAAAACGTATGGGGCTTAAGATGCTAATACTGCCCCTGGCAACTTGAGACACACATAGCATAAAGATGATTTGAATATCTGAATTATGCTAATATACTGACAATACCTGTGAGTAAATTCTTTGCAATATGGTTAGCCATATTTCAAAAGAGTTGAGATAGTCATTTTAAACATATTATTTGGAGACTGTAAATACCACAATTGATATATGTATGTATTATATACATTTTGAGTATAAAACACCTATTATTAAAATCAGGGCCAATTTTTAAAGTATTTCCTATGGTGACATAAGTATCTTATAATTACTGCATAATTGTAATTAAGAGTCTTAAATTTACATTCAAACAACTGTTATTCCATCATTCAGGAAATATTGTTTGAACATCCACGGCAGTACAAGAGGCAGTAAAGCAACGGGAATCCCAGCCCCCTGTCGGAACCTAAACTTTAGTAGAGGGAAAAGACAGCGCATAAAATAGAGGTGTCTTCAGCAGAGATCTGAAAATTCCAGCCTTCAGCCTTGTCCACTTCATGTGTTTCCTGCAGGCCCATCCCATGGGCACAGCTACAAACCCACTGCCCTCAAGTTCCCACAGATTTAGTCGATGAGAGGCCCTTGTGAAATATCAGAGAGCAAGAGCCTGTTGGAGAGTTTCCTTACGGAAGGACAGCGGTGACCCTTCTTCCTCAGGCAGCCTCTCCTTCAGAGGCCGTCTTCACCCCAAGAACTCTTCCTTCACTTCTGCCACCATCTGGCTGACTCCAAAGCACTACATCAACCACAGTGGTTTCTAAAACTCCTGCCCATGACTTTATTAGTAATTCTTTTATTGTGTGCTCAAATCGCCCAGTGCAAGGATGCTGTCTCTTGCTGTAACCCTGACAAACACACAAATTAAGTGACTGACTTTTCTACTCTGTACACTGCATTTCTTATGCACAAAAAATAAACAATAATCCTGGATAATTTATTATTGCCAAGATCTATGCTCAGTTCAAAGGATTCAAAGATAAATGTGATAAAGAACCTGTCTTCAAGGAATATACCATCTTGAAAAAGAGTTATTTAATTCATTCAAGCTTCTCTCAGAAGTAGCATTTATTTGTAGTTAAAAACTAGTTTGCAAAAGAATGTATTTTGAGAGCAGATTAGTTTTCCCACTTAGCGCTGTTATCTTCGGACAGTAGATATAGATAAAAGAAATAGATTCTGAGCATTCTATAACTGTGAATTGCCCCTAAAATGTAAGCTTTCTTTTCAAATTGTTTTTATAATAAGAACTGATGGAGACTCACCATGGCTTCTGACAAGCGACTGGGATAGTGAAGATTTGCTTCTGATCTATCCTACTCCCTTCAGTTTCAAATCCTTTTAAAGCACTTACAATCAATATTTCACTTAGAAAGGCTGAAGTTTGTTCACCTAACTAGTCAAGCCACTTTTAAATATCAATCATAATTCTGAGAAAGTTTGATGAATAGTTTCATGTCATCGACCATGCTTAAATAACTGCCAAGATATTTTAAGACCTCCAGGTTACAGACAGAACTAGCCCCAGTAAAATTTAAAAGTCAGTGCCCTTCATTCTTTTTACGAATACCCATTTATCACCTTCAATGTGTCAGGCTCAATACTACATGCCAGGGTATAAGGTGGTAAAGAAAACAGACCTGTTCTCTGCCTTTATGGAGCAGACTCTAATGCAGGATACAAGTGATAAACATGTCACTCCAAGTGGGGCGCATATCAGCTAAGGGAGTCTAGACCTCACTCCACCACCACGTCCCCCAAACAAACCATTCTGGAACATTGGTTACTTTGAGTTAAAGGCGCTTGTAAAAAGTCCTAGGTTCAATAAGAATAGTCTGATTCATCCTTTTCCTAAACACAAGTCATGAAATCTCCATATGGCGGGAGAAAAAATGCCTTCTCATCATCAAGGACAGAAAGTTGAGACTGACAGAATTCCAAACCTGTTAAAACAATTTCTATCTCTTTTAGTTCCCTGTGAATTGCAGCTACTTTTCCATAACCGACTCACTCTCTTCAGTCCAGTATAAACGCATCAAGGCTTTGCCATTTGTTGGAGTCCCTTGTGTCAAGCAAACCTTATGTTAAATGCATTTTGGTTGTATAGTCTCCTCTAGAGTACTTTATGCCAATCTGATTCTCAGACTAAGTCAGAGATCCTCAGAAAGTAACAGTAGAGCCTTCCCTCCTGTTCTGAGCTCCCGAAGGCACAGGCTTTTGTTTGTTGTCTCTGCTATGTCTCCCATTATATAACGGCCCTTGGAGAGTATAAAAGAGGAAACACAGGGCTGGGCATGGTGGTGCAAAACTTTAACTCCAGTACTTTGGGAGGCAGAGGCAGGGAGATCTCTGTGAGATAGAGGCCAGCCTGGTCTACACAGCAAGTTCCGGGCCATCTGAGGCTACAGGAAGACCCTGACTCAAAGTTATAAAATAAAACAATAAATTAAATTAAATAAGCACAGAATGCTACCAAGCATACACATGCTAGGGGATATCACCAGGTCTGCAGGGCTGGGGAAAGTCATCCTGAGAAAATAGTTCATTTGATACTTGCAAGGTAAGTTGGAAAGGAGAGGGGAGAATGCATGGGTAGACAAAAAGTTTCACTTGAAGGCCCAGAAGTCTAAAGAGTGGGAACAAAATTTCCAGAAAGGCAGAAATGGGAAGAGTTCAGGGGGAGCATCAGGAGCTGGCCGGGTGTGGCCTGTTGTGACCTGTTGTGTTCATTGCACTCTGTTGTATGAGGAAACTTTGCTGGTGAGGATTGAGGGATGTGTTAGCATTCTCTCTACCCCCTGTTCCACTAAGTTCTACTGTAGCTGTGTCACTTAGGGCTGGGCATTCTCAGACCATGTATTTTCTGTGTGGGACCAGTTGTGGAATTCTAATAGCTCTACCTGTTGCAAAAAGAAGCTTCTTTGATGACTGTATGATGACATAGTATACTTATCTGTAAATATATATATAGAGAGAGAGATAGATAGATAGATAGATATAGATATACTTCTTAGATAATCTAGTATACTTATCTGTAAATATAAGGATCCATATTTAGCATACAGTAAGAAATTTCATTTGTCTAGAGATATGACAGACCTAAGGTTTTCTCAAGAATCAATGACCTCTCCAACCATGTGTATTTGGCTATATTTAACAGTACCATCCATGAGTTCTCTCCCATTGAGAGGTTTCTAAGTCCAATTAGATAGCTGTTGATTACCCCCTAGATAAAAGGGTCAAATCATAGAGAATAAGAGTCTTCAGAGTGTGGGTCCTTGGACGGGACTCCTATGTTAAACTCCACCCACCCTGGGCTCATGGACCATCACAGAAGAGGGGTGGAAAGACTGTAAGAACCAGGAAGGAGGTGCATGGCCACATGGAAAGGGAGGCCCACAGGCTCCTGGAACCTGCTCATACGAACCTACAGCAATGGTGATAGCATGCATTAGTCCCAGGCAAGCTCAAGCAGACAAAAGCCCAGCACAGGACTGTGGAACAACAGGTCCCAATCTTAGTCAAAGAACTTCTGGGTGAGAAAGAGCTGATCTTCTTTAAGGGAGTGACTCTAGACAGACTGCCTAGACTTCGGTGAGTGAATGTGCACTGAGGGACATCTGGGACACTAACTTGTCTTGATAGACCTTAGCATACATGACAGAATGAATGAAATCCAGTGGGGGGCTATGGGAGGTGCCGATGCAGAGAGGGGTATAAAGATGATTAAGATGTTGCCTATGAAACACAAAAGTTCAATAAAAAACATACAAAAAATTTTTAAAGCATTTTCTGTTCTGTTTTACAGACTATAGGAAACCACTGAAGTGCTTCAAGTTGATGAGCAATATAACCAGGATTGTCTTTTTTAAAATTCCTCCTAGGTATAGAAAGAAGTCCTTGTATTTGATCTTGAAGAGCAACATTCTGTCTTTGAAAACCTTCCTGTTAACTGCTCCTTATTCTCCTTTCAGTCTGTTCTGTAATGTTCAGTCTTGAAGGCATCTTTTCAAAATCCGGTCCCAGCACTTGGGATGCTGAGGGCAGGAGGCCCAGGCCAGCCTAGGTTACATAGGAAACATTGTGTCAAAAAGAAGGACTAGGAGGACGAGGATGAGGACAGCAACTGAAGAATTAACTTGTTGATCGAGTGGTTGCTTATGTACAAGACCCTGGGTTCAATCCCCAGTAATACAGAGAGAGACACAGAGACAGACAGACAGACAGACAGAGACAGAGATAGAATCTCACAGCCGTCCTGCAATCTCTGCTTCCCCCTCAGAGGGGAGAAGTACATCAAGGACCTTGTTCACCCACCCATTTTGTTTGTTTCTCTTTATTCCTTACTCTCTGTCGTTGAAAACATCTCACATCATTTACTATAGTGTACGTGGATTCATACCCATGTTCCAATACTTGCCTTCTTTCTATGAAATCCAGACTGGTCAATCGAAAGTCCTCTGACCCAGGGAGTCCAGAGCCCTTCAAGATTCTGAGCATCCAGAAGTGCTCACTCTCTTCTGTCCTCAGTTGCTTCCTTATTCTAAGCTGCCACTCTCCAAAGATCTCTAATCCCATCTATGGTTTTCATCACTCGTAGACGGGGCCGCAGTCTGCAGTACACCTTATCCCAGAACACAGAACTGCATTCCTCAGAGATAACGGAAGGCTTAGAAGCACAATTTCAGTGAAGAAAAGAAGAGCCTAAATTCGAACTTCGGATCCCTCTCTTCCCTTCCCATCACCCAGGGCCCTTGAGGCCACCCCTCCCTGTGTGCGGCATCCCTCCCTGTGTGCGGCACCCCTCCCTGTGTGCAGTCCCCTCTGGATCCCCCAGATGGCCCCTATATTTCTGGAACCATTGTTGCTTCAAATGACATGCTGACTTTTGGCCAGCCTCCCCTTAAGTCACAAAGTCCTATAGTAATCTACGAAAGTTGCCAGCCTACTCAGAATAATTACTATTTACACTGTGACAAAAGTCCCACTCCCCAGTGTTCTGATCTTTCACCTTTGAGACTTCCTGAACTTTGTACACCAAAAGGGCGAGCAACACTACTTCTTTCCAAACTAAAAAGCAATCTTCCTTCGAAAAACAATGCTTTTACCTCCCGCTGAAACACAGACATGAAGGGAGTTCTTGAAATAACTCACTTAGATGTTCAAATACGTTTAGTGAATACATACACTCACAGCGTTTCTCAAACTTTTCAACCTAATTACTCTGAACAAATGGGAATTCCAGGAGGAACTGGGCTTGCAGTTTCAAAGCAGCCCTTAAGAAGCACAGCACTTCTCGGGACTCTTGTATTTACCCCTTAAAATCCACGCACTTCAGAACACAGTGTGTCCACTTATTTTAATTTTCTGATTCATTTATTTGTGTTTCATATGGATGAGTGTTTTGTCTGCATACTCAGAGAGGCCAGAAGAGGGTACTGGATTCTCTGGAACTGGAGTTATAGATGGGATAGTTCTTGGGCACTATGTAGGTGCTGGGAACAGAACCTAGTCCTCTGCAAGAGCAGCCAGTTCTCTTAACCTCTGAGCCATCTCTCTAGAACCTATGCCCACTTATATTAATATGTTATAATGGAATGAAATGCATCTAAAACTGGTCACAGTTCTGTAAGTGTGACTCAGAGATTTTATCATCTAAAATAGCATTGTTCAAAGATTATTAAAATGTCACGGATAAGCATACAGAGCTGGGAGTTCGAGGCGCTCCAGAGTCACTCCACAGTCAATTTATATACACATTTGCAGTATCAGTGAGCATCACTGATACCCTAATACCATTTGAGAACACCATAGCTTCTGATTTATACTGGAAAATGTGGTGAGGCTTGAGTGCACATTAATCCAGCTCCCCGGTAGAGTGGAATCTTTTCATTTTCCAAAGTCCACTCAGGTAGTTAAGTGACTAACAACTTTTTTTTAGATTAGGGTCTTGCTATGGCCCGGAACTCACTACTCAGACCAGACTGGCATCAAACACATGAAACATCCTCCTGTCTCAGCCTCCCAAGCACTGGGAGACAGGTGCTCATGGAGTCCAGAAGAGGGGTCTGGAGTTGCAGCTGGTTGTGATCCACTTGTCATGGGTGCTGGGAACGTCTCTCAGGCCTTCTAGAACAGCAGGAAGTGTACTTAGCTGCCTCGCCATCTCTCCAGCCCCTGTTACTGTCAACTTTTTCTTTCCTTCTTTTTTGCCTCAACAAAATTAAAACTTGGTACATGTGATGAAGTCTGAATGTTTCTTTCAAGGAATTAAAATCTTAAATGTTTTTCCACCCATGTCTTCTAAAACTCAGAATCTGAAATAGGATTAAGTTGTTAACACTTTATATGGAGCAACTAGTTATGAGTCACAAGGTCACATCCACAGGGAAGTCCTGCAAAGTGCAAGCCCCCTGAGCTCATTTCCAAAGCAGGACGACGGTCCCCCAGATGAAAGGATACATCACCCAGGGTGTGGAAACTGTTAAGGGAAGCCGAGAGGGCAAACCTTGATGCAATCCATGGGCAAAAGGGAGGAGAGCCGGTCTTCTAGCCCCAAGGTTGGCTCCAAGAGGGTCTAACTTCCTGGACATTCACCCTCTGGACAACTAATCAGACCTATGTGGCAGACCACCAAACAAGAAAAAGAGAGAAATGATGAAGAGACCCTTCAGAGGCTCCCAAAGTTTACAGGCCAAAATAGATAATTTACATTAATAAATAACATTATATTCATATTCCCAGATCCTATAGGGTATCTAATAAGAAGGATTATCACATAAAGTTCATCATTCTCTCCCTTAAATTCCCCAAGCTACACAAGTTTATAGCAGTGTCTAACCTACAATATACAAACTTAATTTTTAATTATGAATTGCTCTCCACACAAATAACATGTTTTTGATTGCTCAAAATTAGGAAGCAAAATAATACAGCATAATAACTAATAACAAGGGAACTGGGCAAATTCTTGAGTCTAAGATTCTTCATATGGTATTATATCTCTCTTGTAAAGAACATGAAATTAACCAGGACTGGTCACTCATGCTACAGTCTCAGCATTCAGGAGCCAAAGACAGGAAGATTACTGTAATTCTGAGGCTATCCTGGTCTACATACTGAGCCAACCAGGGCTCCATAATGAAATTCAGCCCTCCCCCGAAAAAACTACAAAACAAGGAAATGTAAGAATATTAGATAATACAGGAAAAATGCATTATATAATGTCTGGCACATAACACAAAGTATTTGTAATTGTTACAATTAATAATTCTATAGCATACCTTATAATAAGGTATGAAACACATCATAAATGTTCAATGGAAATGTGTGTGTCAACAAATCAATATAGGTTTGAAATCCTACCCATTCGTCTCATCCTGTACATAAGAATGGCAATTTGTTGGCTTGGTGAGATATTTATTGAATGTCTCCTGTACTAAACAATAGATTCCATCATATCAGAGGTAATGTCAGTCTTGTTTGCTTCTGTGTCTTTGTGACTAGCACTTGCTTGACATGATAAAGACTGAAATAAGCAATTTGAGTCATCCATATTTTTTTGATTGGGGCAGAATAAAACAGTGTTTACCTACTCTTTACCATGTACCAAATGATGTCAATAAAACCATCTCATTTAAGAGCCTTGAAATGGTGGGCTGTTTTGCAGACAATTTTCTTGTCTTTCTAAAATCCAGTCTGTTTCTCAAATTCTTGTCAGCATGATACAGCTACGCATGCCACGAACCTGAAATGACAGCCAACCATCCATCTTTTCCTTGTTATATTTCTAGCAATAACATTTGATAAATTGAATTGTGGTCCCCAAATGTAAACAAAAGTTTTAAAAGAAATTACGACATGTCAGAGTTTATTTTTTCACATTAAGGCAATCCTTAAATTGAAATATAGCTAAGGGAGGTGGCGACGTGAGAACAGGAGTGAAGAAGTCCAGGTTAGACAGCCGAGGAAGCGGCAATCCAAGCTAACACGAAAATATTAACTTCGAACCCCACAGGCACAAAGATCTGTAATTCAAGAAGGAAGAAGGTGTGGACTTCAAAAGCCCCAGCAGTTCAGAGTGACCAGAACAGAAGCTTCTCGATTTAAAGCAGACTTCTTTCTTCTGACTTCTAAAGAGACTGTGAAGGGTTAACAAACAACCTGAAGTCTGGAGTGGTGCTTGGGCCACTCTCTGCTGTAACAGCTGTGTAAGCAACAGACTCTGTAACCTTCAGAGCAGCTGCGAGGACCAAGGATGGGGGTGGGCCCACATGGGGAGAATAGGTCAAGTCAGCATTTTTACAGAGGAAAATTCAAAGGGTACCTTCTCACAGTTTTCTAATAATTCAGTCTATAGTATCTACGACTTCTGTCAGTAACAACAAGGCTAGGAAACTCAGATTTTATCACCTTTCCCTTTACACATGACCCACACTGATGTACCCAAAGTACTGTATTTCTATATCTGGGAATGAAACAACTTGTGCTACACTGAGCTGAGTCTAAAGTGCTCTTTGCATATGGTTGCTAGATTTTCTTAAGTAGCTAGTGTAAAATATTTGACATTATGCCTGTGTAGCAGATGATTATGGTGTTATCCACCCAACAAGTCACATGGTCTTAAAAGGTGTCATGCTCCACTCAGCCACAAACTTACAAAATAAATTGCCATTTGACTAAAAACCCTGGGTAGTCATTGCTACCCATTAGCTCAGGGATGCTTGTCTGGCAAAAACTAGATTCCTAACATGACACACATGGGACATTTTTTATTTTCTGATAACTTCTGTTGATACAGTGCAAACATGTCCTTGGGCAATGCTTTTTTTTCTTGCTTGCTTACTTTCTTGGGTGTTAAGTTCAGACTAGTGAGTGCACGTTTTGGTGTCTCCCCAGTAGTACATGGGGGCAGGCGGAAGGAATGAGAAGAAAACCTGCTAGCAGCTGGTTTTGCCGCGTGGTGACCGCCATGTGGGAAGATGATAGATCCTGCAGACAATAGGAAGACAGACTGGCCTGGTGCCATCAAGTCCGTATTCCTCTCACCCTGGAACCAGCTGGGGGTCTGTCTGGGGCCTCTTGTTCACACACCTTGATATGGAGAAACAATTCAGTAAGTGATGAAAACTGTTACTGAGCCCACTGACCATATTTCAGTCTAAAAGAGACTTCAACCATTCATGATTTTTATATCAAATTCTTGCAAATGTATAGGCATCCAATGATACTTTGTCAATTTAAGATATCTTCTGTTAAATAAATGAATTATGTATCCGTAGAAATATGCTGAAAATCCAGTAAACATGGGTGGCATGTTCTGAGATTCTGAGAACAGTAAACACCATGTGAAAAGATAGAGAGCTGCATGATTCCACAACTGAAAATAATTCTGAACTGAAAACAGCAGCTAAACTATAGTGCCCAAACCATACATTAAAATTGTTATGATAAGCCTTGGGGAGCCCGAGCAATACGTTTATACTCTGCCCATTCTGGGAGAATTCTGTGTACAAAACAAGGAAGGAAGATCATATATATATGATATATATATATATATATATATATATATATCATATATATATGATATATGCACATATGTATGTACATGTGTATATACATACATATATATATATATGTATATATATATAGTATTTAACAGTGACCATGACTTTAGCCTTCTCCACCAGCTAGTAAGAACCAGCCCATCCTGTTCCCATCAATTCTCCTTGGGCCTTGACCCCAACCCATTAAGGTTGACCAAGAGTGCCTGACTACCTGGGAGAGACAGCAAGATTGTGTTGTTCTGGGTCACCATTCCTCTGCTTTGAGACCAGCACCAGTTGCTTGACTCCCGGGCTCACATCTTCTCTACTTAGCTAGTTAGAACCAACTCATCACCTCAAATTGGGCCTTCACACTCTTGGAGAGCTCATGAGTCAACCTGCCTGAATCCATCTTGTCCCTCCAATAAAAAAGTCAAAAGAGAGAACCAGGAGCACCAACCAACTATTCATACAGGATCAGAAAGCAACCAAACTATATAAAGAATACAAACAGAAGAAAACTTCAACTCAACAAAGGAAGGCTAGAGTTTCACATCAGTCAACAAAAGAAACCCACTTGCCAAAATCACAACGAAAAATGCAATATTATGAAAAACCAAAATAATATGTCCTCATCAAACCCCATGATCCCATAGAAGTATTCTACAATGATAACTACCTAAAGGAATGCAGGACATGGAATTTAAAAGAATAATCATAAGCATGATCAAAGTTAACAAATTTAAAGATCACACAAATAAGCCATTCTAGAAAGAACTTTCAGAGGACAGGGATAAACTCCTGACTGAAGCTCAAGAAAATATAGATGTACAGATAACAAAATGACAAAGACAGTTCAGGATCTGAAAAGCGAATTCACAAAAGAAGTAGAAATATTGAGGAAAACTCGCTAAAATCAGGATGGAACTGAAAAACTCACTGACCACATTTGAAACAAGGAAAAAAAGTCTCACGAACACAATGAATGAAATGGAAAACAGAATATCAAGACTGGTTGACAGCTGAAGAACTGGAACACTCAAGCAAAGAATATGAAAATATTTTTAAAACCACAAGAATAGAATATACAGGAAATGTGAGACACCATGAAAAAAATCAAACCCATGTACCATAGGCACAGAGGGAGGAAAAGAATCCCAGGTTGATGGCACTGGTCAGATCTAAAACAGGATTAAAGAAAATTCCCCTAAACTAAGGAAAGACAGACTCATACACATACCAGAAATACACAGAACACCAAACAGACAGGACCAGAACAGAAAGTCCCCAGAGCATTTCATAGCAAAAACATTAAATTACAGAACAAAGAGAGAATATTGAAAGCTGCAAGAGAAAAACAAATTGCATGTAAAAGAAAACCCATCAGAATAACAGCTGACTTTTCAGTGCAAACTTTAAAAGCCAGAAGTGCCTGGAGCAAATGTTCCAAGGTCTAAATGATCATAGATGCCAACCTAGAATACTTTACCCAGAAAACCTGTCTATAATAATTGAAGGAGAAAGAAAAAAATCTCCTGATGCTGAAGAGATGGCTCAGTGGTTAAGATCACGGACTGCTCTTGCGGAAGACCAAGGTTCACTTCCCAGCACCCACAAGGTGGCTAACAATCATCCTAACTCCAATTCCAGGGGATCCAATGCTCTCCTCTGACATCCGTGGGCATTACACAACACAGGTGCACTCGCACATGTGCAGGCGATGCATTCATACACATAAAATAAATAAAATAGTTTTTAAAAGAAAAATCTTCCATGACATGAATATACTGAAAGAATTCATGTCCACAAAACAAGCCCTAAAGAGAGTATTTAAAGCAATACAACGGATTGAAGAAAGGACTGACCATACGTGAGGAGCGACAGGAAGAAAACAAATGAAGGTATAATTATGGAAAACAAACTAGGACCAAGAATACAAACATAAAAGAAAATGTAACCAATACGCATAACTTTAAATATCAGTGGGGTCAATTCTCCAGTCAAACGACACAAGCTAGTTGAAGGGATTAAGAGGATTAAGAGGCAAAGCTCATCTTTTCTAGTCTACAGGAAACTCATCTCATCTTCAAGGACAGGCACCACCTTAGGGTGAAAGGATGGGAAAAAATATTCCAAACAAAGAGCACTAAGAAACAAGCGGACACTGCAATTCTAATATCTGACAGAATAGACTCCAATTAAAATTAATCAGAAGAGGGGCTGGAAAGATGGCTCAGGAGTGAGGAGTACCAGCTCCTTTTGCAGAAGACCTGGGTTTGGTTCCTAGAACCCACATGGTGTCTAATTCCAGTTCCACTGGAATCCAATGCCCTCTTCTGACCTCTGCAGGCACTGCATGGCACAATGCAGGCAATACACTCATATACATAAAATAAAAATAATAAACAAAATATTTTAAAAATAAAATTAATGAGAAGAGATAAAAAAGGTCACTTCATTCTGATCAATGGAACAAGTGACCAAGAAAGCATTACATCATAAACAAATAGACGCCAAGCTCTGATGCATTCAGTTTCATAAAAAGAGTACTATAGGTCTTCAAGACCAATTAACCCCAGCTCAGTAAGGGTGGATGACTTCAATACCTCACTCCCTCCAATAGACAGGTCAGATGGACAAAGAATAAACAGAGAAACACCTGAATTAAACTATATTATACATCAAATGAACCTAACAGACATCTACCAAATATTCCACCCAAGCACCAAAGAATACATATTCTATTCAGCAACTCATGGCAGGGTCTCCAAAACAGATGACATACTGGGGCATAAAACAAACTTCAACAAATACAAAATAACTGAAATAATTCTATGCATTCTGTCAGATAAGTGCAGCAGACACCCTCTGACCAGCAGAGGAAGAAAACCACCACAACGGGGAATCTTCTCAAATCACACTTTATTGGAGAGCCTCTCGGTTAACAGATGGGCAATGATGGCGGGGGGCGAGGGGCAGGCTTGTTCAGCGGCTTATATAGCATGGAGGGCAATGTGTCTACTCAGGATTGGATGCGGGCAGCCCGCCACAGACTGTGCCGCGGGATAGGCTAGGGACATTATGAGTTAACGTATGTGCAGCCTTCGGGGTGGCTGGCGCGCCAAGGCATTGTATATATGGAGTTAATTTATGACAGGCGGCTCAGGAAGTCGGCGCCATCTTGTAATGGCGTTGACCGGCTCCCTGCAGCTCCCCCTTTTCTCTTAACTACTAGCAAAGCCCCAGGAAAAAATACAGCGTTCCCGATCTGGTCTTCACCTCATGATGTGCCGACCGATCAAGGGAATAACAGGCCAAACAGTCTTTCCTAAGCCCGTGCAATGGGCGAACAATCCCCGGGCATGCAAAGGCAAAGCCTGGGCCAAAATATCCCTGCCACTGCCCATCCTCGTGCAATGGGTCATACTGATCCCAGAGGGTGCAAGGGCCAGGGCAGAGCCAAATTTTTTATTCCTTTAGGGCTGCTAGCCATACCTGAGGGGATACTCCATGCTCTAGAGCGGCCAATGCCTGGGTAATAATAACTTTGTCCCTTTTTGCCTGTGTTTTCATCCTGCAAATTAACCATAGACACAGTATGCATCCTCCAATGCAGCAAACCACGAACATGCCTACTCCCACCCATTCCTTAAAATATGAAAACATGGAGGAGAACCACGAAACCAACCCATTCGCCAGGCTGGGATCTACACGGGTGGAATTAATGGTAATAACAGCTCTCCGAAGTTTTTCCAAATCAGCATCAAAAGCATCACTCCAATTATTCACTAAATAGCGAGACAATTGTCTAGACAAATTTGCTGCTATAGAAGCATTATCATACAAAACACTAGTAACACATAAGGCTTGAAATTTCCATTCACATCCTAATTGGGCAACTTGCCACAATATGTCAAGTTGTTCTTGCACCAAATCTATTCTTTGGTTTAAAATCATAATCCCTCCCTTTACTCTAGAATCTAAGGATCTTTGGGAATCCAAGGCCTGAGCAGTACTGGAGGCCATGTCATTGATTTTTGCCTTTAGAGGGGGTAAAGTGGGCAACAAAAGAGGGCCTCTCGTGAGGTAGAACCTCAGAGGGGGCACCATAAAGCCAGCCAAAACTTTGTTTGCTAAATGAAATACAAGAATTGCGAGGCACATCAATTGTGAAACATAAGGCACCCGTTTCAACAAAGCTACGAGGTTCCTGCAAATATTTAACAATAGAGTCCTCTGGAAGTAATGGCAAGCCCAGGTCCCTTTCAGTTGTAAAGAAGCGGGGAAAAACCGGTGAATCATGGCGAACTGGGACGGGTATCGGGAAGACAGACAGGAACCCCCAGCGTTGCTCCCCTCGGCTGAGCTCCCAACGCTGAAGCAGAAGAATCATTGCCAGTGGTTGCCATATCATTCTGTGTAGGGACATCTTCCGGAGAGGGCTGGATGGTTCTCACCAACCGGCTGGGCACCCAGTGAGGTGATTCGTCATCCTGGGGAAAAACACAAACAGCTCCCCTGGATCTGGTTATGACCAGATCCGGTCCCATCCATTTATTGGATACAACATCCTTCCACATGGCCATTTCGTGGGACTTAGAAACATCCCTTTGACTATGTCTGTCAGCAGCAGACTGGCCATGGGGGTCCAATATGAGAAAATTTGTTGTAAAAAGGGCGAGGGAAACTCGCTCCTTGGGATTTGCATTCTCTGCAACACCTTTCTTTTGTTTAACCAAGATGGCTTGCAAAGTTTTATTGGCCCTTTCTACTATACCTTGGCCTTGTGGATTATATGGAAGGCCAGTGGCATGGGCTACTTGCAATAAGGCACAAAAGGCTCTAAAACCTGAGGAAGAATATGCTGGGCCATTATCAGTTTTTAGGCGACCTGGTTTACCCCAGGCTGCCCAGGCTTCAACAATTCTGACCGGGGAATATGCAAAAAATCCCTGAAGTCAATTAACATTCCCCAACAATTTTTGAAAATCATTCAGGGTGTGTAAATGTGAGGTACAAATACGTAATTTTTGTGGTTTAATGGCATTTGGAGAAACAACAGACCCTAAAAATGAAACTATATTTGTTTGTTGGACTTTGTCTGGTGCAATAACAAGTCCTCTTTTTTCCAAGGCCTTAACTGTAAGCTTAAAGGAATCATGCATGACCAAGTTCCTGGTTGAATAAAGCAACACTGGCCCGTATCGGGCGCGTAGGGTGGGGGTGCTGTAAGCCCCGCCCCTCGCTTTCCGTTTCCCGCCAAGACGGCAGCCGCTATGGAGGCCCCTCCTCTCTCGGGGGGGTGCCAGGGCTTTGTTGCCCCAGGGATGGCTATGTCTTCCTCCTCCTGTTCCTTTTCAGATACTTTTTCCTTTTGTTTTATACATTTTATATCTATTTCCTCTTTATTGGAGCTTTGCTCTTGTATTGACAAGTGCGCAAATTCCTCCAAGGAAGGGTACAAAACTTGAGGGGGGGACAGCCGCAGCCCCCCATCTACAGGATCCCCTCTTTTGGGGCCTTTATCATGACTGGCTTCGTTAAGCTCTTCTTTTAAACTTTTTTCCTTTTGTTTCTGTTTTCTTTTAGGCCTAACTTGTATTTCCCCATATATATCTGATTCTGAAAGACTATCCTGATGCCTTACTAATGCCCTCTCTCCCTCCTTGATAAGGTTGGGATGGCTTCCCTTGCTGAGACATGAGTGGATTAATCTCCAAAAGAGGAGGGTACCTTTTCCTAATTCTCCCTCCTCTTTGGCCCTTTCCAAGTCTTTACCCAATTTCTCCCATGAAGGAAGGGAAAGGTCTCCCGAGACCGCGAACCAGGTCCCTTACGATCTTTTTAATGGTCTGATTGGAGACTTTAATGTCTCTCTGCCTAAGTAACTCCTTAATAGGGGTGATGAAATCCCCTCCAGGGAGCTCTGAACTGTGACTGTGACCCATGGCTAACAAACAGTTACTTTCACTTCGCAGCACGAATCAAACCCAGTCGCGGGACAAGTGAAACGCCTTGTTGTTTACACAAGGGATTACTTTCGCTTTTCACCGCAGGCTAGACAGGGTTGCTGCAGCACGCTCTGGGCGGGTCCTCACAGTGTAAACAGTGGCAGCAAACGAAAACCACACAATAAGGACAGCAGCACCAATCAGGACAGACTGCAAATCAAACACAAACATGGAGATGACTTACCGGCACCTTCCTCTCCATGTGTTGAGTTCTGACTCCCATCCTGGCCCCCCGCCAGGCAGCCGCTGCACCCGGCGTCCAGGGTTTCGGCACCACTTTGCAGCGGACACCCTCTGACCAGCAGAGGAAGAAAACTACCACAATGGGGAATCTTCTCAAATCATACTTTATTGGAGAGCCTCTTGGTTAACAGATGGGCGATGATGGCGGCGGGGCGAGGGGCAGGCTTGTTCAGCGGCTTATATAGCATGGAGGGCAATGTGTCTACTCAGGATTGGATGCGGGCAGCCCGCCACAGACTGTGCCTCGGGATAGGCTAGGGACATTATGAGTTAACGTATGTGCAGCCTTCGGGGTGGCTGGCGCACCAAGGCATTGTATATATGGAGTTATTTATGACAGGCGGCTCAGGAAGTCGGCGCCATCTTGTAATGGCGTTGACCGGCTCCCTGCAGATAAGAACATAACGCAGCTTAAAATCAACACCAAAATAAACTCTAGTAACTACATGAATTCATGGAGATTAAACAACATACTTCGGAATGAAGAATGGGTCAAATAAGGAATGAAGAAAGAAATGACTGTATTCCTGAAGCTAAATGAAAATGATAACTCAACACAACGAAACCTGTGGAACACTTTAAAAAGCAGTCCTAAGAGGGAAGTTTATACCTCTAAGCACCTACATTAAAAAACCAGAAAGCACACAAATAAATGACTTATTGATACAACTCAAGAATCTGGAAAGGGAAGCAGGGCGTGGTGACACAAACCTTTAATCCCAGCACCCGGGAAGCAGAGACAAGCGGATCTCTGTGAATTCAAGGCCAGCATGGTCTACACAGCCAGTTTCAGGACAGCTGGAGTTACAGGAAGACCCATCTCAAAAAATCCCAAAAGGAAAGAACAAACCAAACCAAAACCCAGCAGAAGAAAAGAAATAACAAAAGTCAAAGCAGAAATTAATGAAATAGAGGCAAAGAAAACAATACAAAGAATCGATGAATCTAAGACCTCGTCCTTTGAAAAGATAAACAAGATAGACAGACCCTTAGCTCAGTTCACAGAAAGAACTAGCAAATCTGAATAAAAAAATCAGAGACAAAAGGGGAAATACCACAGCAGACTGCAAAAAGATCCAGAACATTACAAGAGAATATTTTAAAAACCTAAATGATAATATGCAAATCTAAAAGAAATGGATGAATTTCTAAATTTATGGAAACCACCAAAGTTAAACCAAGAAGAGATTAACAGCATAAATAGACCCATAACACATAAGGAAATTGAAACAGTAATACAAATCCTCCCAAGTAAAACAAAAAGCCCAGACCCAGATGGATTCATTGCAGAATTCTACCCTATATTCAAAGAAGATCTACAACCAATACTACTTAAATTATTCAATAAAGATAGAAGCAGAGGGAGAACTGCCAAACTCCTTCTATAATGCCAGTATTACTCTAATATGAAAACCAAGAAAAGACAAAACAAAAAAGAACACTATAGGCTCATAACCCTAATGAAAATAGATGTAAAAATTCTTAACAAAATACTTTCAACTAGCTCTCAGGCACACATCAAAAAGGTCATCCACCATGATCGAGCAGGCTTTATTCCAGAGATGCTAGATAGTTTAATACACATAAATCAATAAATACAATAAAGATAAATGCAATAAATCATGTAATTGGACTTAAAGACAAAAATCACATGATCATCTCAATAGATGCAGAAAAGGTCTTTGACAAAATCCAACACGCATTCATGATAAAAGTCTTAGAGGGAATTGGACTGGACGGAACATACCTTAGCATAATTAAGGCTTCAACAAACTCACAGTCAACATCGTTCTAAATGGAGAAAAATTGGAAGCATTCCTATTAAAATCAGGAACCAGACAAAACTGTCCATTCCACTCTTCTTGAACATGATGCTTGAAATTCTAGCTAGAGCAATAAGACAAGAGAAGGAAATTAAAGGAGAATTAATTGAAAAAGAAGAGATCAAATTATCCTTATTTACAGATGATATTATGCATAAGAGAGGCCAAAAATTCCACCAGAAAACTTGTAGAAATGATCGACACTTTCAGTAGAGTGACAGGTTACAAAATCATTCTATAGAAAACAGTAGCCTTTCTATACAAAACTAACAAGCAATCAGAGAAAGAGTTCAGGGAAACAAGTCTGTGAACAATAACCTCAAAAAATATCTAGGAATAAGCCTAACCAAAGACATTAAAGACCTATGCAATGAAAACTTTGAATCTTTGAAAAAATAGCTTGGGAAACATACAAGGAGATAGAAAGACCTCCTGCCCTCATGGACTGGTAGAATCAATAGAGTAAAAATGATTATCTCACTAAAAGCAATTTACAGATTCAATGCAATCCTAATCAAAATCTCTGTGATATTCTTCCTAGAAATTGAAAAATCCATCCTAAAATTCACATGGAAACAAAAAACCTCCAGATAGTCAAATCGATCCTAAGCACAAACAGCAATGCTGAGGGATTACCACAGCAGACCACAATCTATATTATAGAGCGTATGAAAACAGCACGGCATTGGCACAGAAACAGTCATTTACATCAATGGCACAAAACAGAAGATCCAAACGAGTGCTCACAATCACAGTCACATGGTTTTTAACAAAGGTACCAGGAAGACATACTGGAGGAAAGACTATCTTTAACAATGGTGCTGGCACTCTGCATAAAAGTCAACTCCAAATAAATCAAAGCCATTAGTATGAAGCCTGAAATCCTGAAACTGTTAGAAGAAAACATAGACAGTACCCTACAAGATATAGGTGCAAGAAAGGACTTTCTAAATTGGACATCGGTCACTCAGGAATTAAGGTCAACAATCAACAAATGGGACTTCATTAAACTAAAAAGTTTCTGTTGAGCAAAGGAAATAGCCAATCTCAAGTGAAGAGGCAGCCTACAGAGAGGGAGAAAATCTTCACCACATATTCATCTAAAGAGGATTAATATCCAGAATATACACAGAATTCAAAAACAAAGAAGCAAGAAAACAAAGGACCCAATTTTAAAATGGGCTCTCAAAAGAAGGGACAACAATGGCTAAGAAACACCTTAAAAAGTGTTCCACACCCTTAGTAACTAGGGAAATGCAAATCAAAATTACTTTAAGATTTCATCTAACTTCAGTCAGAATGCCTCAGATTAAGAGGGCAAATAGCACGAAAGGCTGGCGTGGATACTGGGAAAGGAACCCTCATTCATTGTTGATAGGATTGAAAACTGGGGTAACCACTGTGGAAATCAATAGAGAGAACTCTTAAAAAACTAAAAATAAATATGCCATGTGGTATATCCGTGGCATATACCCAACGGATTCATCCTACTACAGAGATACTTGCCCCCATAGTTTTTTCTGCTCTTTTCACAATAGAAAAGAAATGGAAACAAACTAATGTCCCTCAACCAAAAAATGGCTAATGCAAATGTGGTACGTTTACAAAATAGAGTTCTATTCAATGGTAAAACAAAAGGAAATCATGAAATTTGCAGGTAAACAGTCATGGAATTAGAAGCTGTTAAAAATGAAGCTGATATAAAGTGAAGTAACACAGACTCAGAAAAATAAACAACATATGTTCTCTCTCATTTGTAGATCTTAGCTCCACATCCTTAGATGTGAGTACGTATCCTGAGGCAGGAATATAGAGGGGAACCATGGGGAAAAAGGGGAGGAGGAGTTTGAGAGAGGAGGATGACGGGAGACAGGTGTTATCAAGGGGGAGATGGGAAGAAGGGTACTTTTTAACTGTGGATGGAGTATGGAGGGTTGACAGGGAAAGTGAGGGGAGAATAAATAATACTTAGATGGTATAGAAAAACGAGACGGAAACATATTAGTTTAAAGTCCTACTGAAAAATACACTTACAATAAATACAGATGTGCATGTGTATAGTTGAAGGCTGTATAACAAAAACCACATAACACAATGCCAGGCAGGAGAAACCTCCCTTGGAGTTTTTGGTCAGGGAAGTCTAAGAGATTCACAAAAGGTAGAGACTCACTTGAAGGTAGGACCCTACTGCTTGAAGATAGGCCTCACTTGAAGATAGGCCACACTTTGGACATAGGACTTAGTGCAATTGAGCTGGAACTGGGCCAGAAGTCTCCCCCTTGAAAACTAGCTCTTATGGTATCAGAGGCCTAATGTAGGAGCTGCCAAGGTAGAAAACTGTCCTACCTATCTGTAAAGCCTACTAAACAACAATAACTGGCCCAGCAAGCTATCACTATTGGTGCAGGAACAGCACTTTTCTTTGAGGGGGGGAGGTAATCAACAGCTGTCCAATTGGAATTAAGGCCCACTCAATAGGAGGGAACTCATGTGTGGTACTCTAAACATAGACAAATACATGACTAGAATAAGTATAGATCCTAGAGAAAAACCTACTTTGCCATATGCCTAGACCGGTATTATTTCTTACTTTAATCTAAATATTCATCCTCCTATTTACAGACAAATGCACCTCTCACCCCTTATCAAAGAGCTTTCTGTTTTCAACATATGGAGACTATCCCAGAGTTCCAGAACTGGTCAAATGCACAATGTTTGTGAGATGCTTAACCCTAAATGATACATCAATGCAACCTCTATTCATAGGATGAATGCACCTCTCAACTCTCACCAGAGAAATTTCCTTACATAGCAGATGGTGATTAGCATAGAAACCCACAATTAGCCAATATGCAGAGAACAAGAGGATGCAAGTGTTCTGTGAATAGAACACTTATTTCAAACCTCTGCCTCCCAAGGATCATGGATCATTGCAGAAGAGGAGGAAAGATTGTAAGAGCCAGAGGAGGCAGAGGACCTCCAGACAGCTGGTTAATCACTCAAACGAACTCACAGCAATGGTGACAGCATGCACATGTCCTTTGCAAGCTCAAACCAGACAAAATCCCAATATAGACATGGGGAAGCGGGTAAGAAATCCCAGCCCAACCTAAGAAACTTTTGACAAGTGATGCCTGCTGGGAGGGAGAAAGACAGTGCCTCACAGGGATGGAACTCTTGGTGGGTGCAACGAATGGACCCACACTGAAGAACATTTGAGATACAAATCAGACTCTAGGGTCTGGAGGGATGACTCAGTGGTTAAGAGCACTGTCTGCTCTTTCAGAGGATCCAGGTTCAATTCTCAGCACTCACATGGTGGCTAACAAAACTGTCTATAACTCCAGTTCCAGGGGAATCCAATGCCTTCTTCTGACCTCAGTGAGCACTGTGTGACAATGGTGCACTTCTTACATACATGCAAGCAATACACTCATACACGTACAATAAAAATAATAAATAAATAAATCAGACTCTACAAGCCATATTACATATATAAGAGAGTATATTAAATTCACTATGGGACAGAGGGGAGAAATGCAGACAGGGGAAGGGATCTCAATCCTTCAAATTATATTGTATAAAAATTGCAAAAATTCAATAAACTATATATGTGTACACATATACAAATATCCCAAAATGTGCGACAATTAATGTTTGTGTTTTGGGGCCCCCAGGTCATGGCATCACTAAAGAGACAGTTGGGCAAGTGGTCTGTGGATACCAGCTGGACACGCTGCGGCCTACTATGACAGACTGCTAGTTGATCTACTTCCATGGCCAGTCATGCCCTCACCTTTAGCTCACTCTGACTGCTTGTCCCACTGCACAGCCAGGGGTGGCCACATCCCCATCCTGACCAATCGGCTGTACGAGGTGCCAGTGACTGGAGCTGGAGGCTGCTTTTCCCTTTGGTCTGCACACTTTCCTCCTTCCGTGGGGATGCAGACACAGGGGTTGTACTGAAGTCACACATGCCATTGGAGATGGAAGCAGAGATGAAAGCCAACTCTAGAAGGAGCTGGGGGAATGGAAAGCCTTGTGGAATATAGTTTTCATATTACGTCCGTCTGTCCACCTCTGGACTCTGACATGACAAATGCTCTTCATTTTGTTTAAACCATTGTTTGGGAGACTTGGTTTTACCTGCTGTTAAATCTAATCTTAAATAAACAAGCATGCAGGATGAAAACAGGAGAAAATGGGAACCTAAAAGAGAAGATTAGCTATGACCCGGGAAAACCAGATAGAGAAGGAGGCAGCGAAAAAAGAAGGGAGATGAGGAGAAAATTAGATTTGAAAGCTAGAATAGCTCACGAAAGGGAGAAAGAAAGCGTCATAACTTAGTGATTCAATGGCCATAAGGGTCAGGCAATATCTACCGGTAGGCTAGGCAGTTCTATGCGTGGCTCTTGAACCTGCATCATGGGGGACCTTACTAGAATTGTACATTCCTTGTCCCACCCAGGAGCTGAAGGAAGGGCCCAGAAAAACACAATTTAGAAACTGTAAGCATGGAGCCTACCGTGTGCTCTCTGAGAAGTCCACCACCAGGCAACCCTAACATACACGGAAGTCTCCTGGACGCCATGCTTGTATGTGACCCTTCACAACTCAATGGTCCTGGAGAAATGGCTCAGGGGTTAAGAGCACTGGCTGCTCTTGCAGAGGACCTGGGTTTGATTCCCAGCACCCACATGGCAGCTAAGAAACTTCAGTTCCAGGGGATCTGACACCCCTTCTGACCTTTGTGAGCATTGCATGACACGGTTGCACTTACATACATACAGGCATTACACTCATACACATAAAAAATAAAAATAATAAATAAAATATTTTTTTAAAAACCCAAGTGTTGAAACTTAATGGTCAGTGTGATTGCATTGACAGGTGGGGCCTTTGATAGGTGATCAGGTCATGAGGGCTCCACTTCCAAGTTCTGAGATTCCATAAAGGAGGACTCACTCGGCGCTGTGGCTTGGCTTCTGCCTCCTGCCATGGAAGGACGCTCTCTACGCTCCTCTCCTCTTACCAGGGTGCAGCAGAAGGGACAGTCTTTGAAGCAGTGGCCAGTCCTTTCCAGACAAACCTGCTGGTCTGAGCTTGAATCTGAGCCTACAAAACTATAAGAAAATGCATGGCATATGTTCATAAATTGCTCAGTCTTGGGCATTTTGTTATGACATCACTTATAGACTAAAACAATAGCCGTAGGTAACAGCAAATAATGAGACATTGCTCAATGGGCATGATGGACTTTGACAGGAGGAACAAGGTGACTGCGGTTAGTAATGTAGTGTGTATTTCAAAATAGCTAAAACAGAGGATTGTAAATATTTTCACAAAAAGATAGATTTGGGGTGATGGAATGCTAATTAGCCTGATTTATTATTCTGCAATGTATATGGGTATCAAAGCATCAAATCGTACCCCATGCATATTTGTAAGTAGAATTTTTATATATTATGTTATTTTATATGCATGAGTGCATTGCCTGTATGTGTGTAAGTGCGCCCATGTCGTGCAGTGACAGTGGGTGTCAGAAGAGGGCGCTGAATCCCCAGGAACTGGAGCTATTGACAGCTGTTAGCCACCATGTGGTTGCTGGGAATTGAACCCAGGGTCTCTGCAAGAGCAGCCATTTCTCCAGCCCCTCAAGCAGAACTTTTAAAAATTACCACCACAGGGTTGGAAAGATGCCTCAGAACTTAAGAACACTGGATGCTTTTCCAGAGGTCCCAGGTTCAGTTCCCAGCACCCATATGGTGGTTAATCACTATAGTAACTCCAGTTCCAGGGGATACAATGGCCTCTTCTCGCCTTTGTGGGCATCTGCACGGGTGTACTTGCATATGTGCAGGAAAACCACACATGCACATAAAAGTAAATAAATATATATATAAACAAATAAATAAAAATTTTAATGACTACCACAGATCTTGGTCACCAGTTGCAGACCACACTTCAAAACACATTTACATCATCTTATTGGTCCTCAAAATAATTAATTTTATCAATGAGGAAATCAACAGTAAGTGAACTTAAAACACTGCCAAGGTCACATAGCTGGCCAGAGGTGGATCTAAGGCTACATGTCTGTTGACTCCCATTCTCCTGTTCCGCCTTTTTGGTTACTCACCTCCAGTGGCCAATAGTGGTATCCTCACAGACAGTCTCAGCGGGCTATGAAGACAGACACACCACATGCAGGGCTTTGGGAGAAAGGAGAAAATGTAAAAAGTTAAAGAGCAGAAAGCTTCTTTAATATTGACTTTAATTAACAAAAAAGAAGATAAAAAGAGAGTTGAGAGAACAAAGGGGGAGGGAATTTGTTTATTTGTTTTTAAGAGGAGAAACCCACAGAGGCTTGAGAGAAAAAGCATTTCAAGGTAGAGTAATATGTTAGAAATGTGGAAGGATCAGAGAAGCATAGTCAGGGCCGGATGCGTAAAACGTGAAATATTATTATGTTGTGAATGATTCACCGTAAGGATCAACAGGCAGAATAGAAGAATATAATAGTGAATTCTATACCTCATTGGGTATAACAAAGAGGAACAAATGTGGTTATTTTTTAAGTCAAGGTCTTATTATAAATCCCTGCCTTCCCTCGAACTCATGATGTAGGCATGGCTGACTTCGATCTCACAGAGATCCACCTGCCTCCGCCTCTGCCTCCTGAGTCCTGGGATTAAAGGTGCACAACCACCATGCCTGACAAAGAGGAATAAGTTTTGTATTTATTGCTCTAGAGAGATCAAGGGTGGAAGATACAGATTTCAGTTTAGTCAATGAAAAAGGAGAGCCTAATAGCTCAAGTTATTTAAAAACAGAATAACTTGTCTTTGAGATGGTAACTTTCTTACTATAGAAAGCATTTAAGGACAAGCTTTTTGACAGCCAGGAGGCAAGGTACAAAAGAGATACTGTAACCTTACTGGGGGTCTTAATTATGCTTAAACATCACAGTATATCCCTGCATGGCCTGTTCCTTTATAAGCCACTAAGTATTACAGGGCCTATGATAAGAAAGATTCTTCCTTTGTGGTTTATATCCTGAAGCATCACTGCTATCACTTATGTCATAAAAGTAGAAAATGGATGATTGCCTTCATTTCTGTCATTAACAAAACAATTCAGGGATTTGAAGCAATATAAGTCACTGTTTAGTCTTACAATCAGGGATTCTAAATTTTCACATTTGTATCTCTCCTTTTTCTCAACCTCCAATCATGCTTCCTGCATGATTCTGACAATTTAACCAAGTGACTGGATGTTTCTAGCATGCTAAAGTGGAGTCCTCTCATTATGTGTTTTCAACATTGCTGCCTTTACTAGAATCCATTCAGAACATTCTGGAAACTTAGCAGCTAGTATCTTGTCCTTTATGTCATAGATATCATTACTTTCAATGCAGAGGAATCATGCTTTACTAGATTTATTAAGAAAAAACCACAAAACTGCACACATAATCCTAAACCAACCCCAAGGCTTGTTCTTTCTCCTCATAGCCTAAAGACAGCCCCAAGACCCAGTTTCCCTGTCTCTCCACTATGAAAACCAAACCATTGGAAAGGGAGCCAGAACCAAAGCCCTCTGCCCTCCCAGAAGAGGAGCACTTTCACCAATATGCTTGCCCAACCTGGAAGTGTATTCAGGAGAGTGATACCATCTGTTGCACCTGTTGTGGGAACAGTTGGTCCAGGAACCCTATAGACTGCAATCAAGAATTGGCCTTTACATAAATGTTATTTCGTCTCGAGTCCAAATCCATCACCACTGTACCAAGTGTCTCATGAAACTTAATTGAAACTTAGGTTTTGCAAAGTTGTTAGTGATCAGAACCTTCCTTATCTTGTGATAAACTTAAGAAGTAGATTGTTGACCTTTTGTTCCTGGCTTGTGGGCTTAGAAAGATGGTTTCTAAGGTTACTTTTGTTTTTAACCTGAATTACAATGCAGTAACCCCACTTTATCTGTGGCTTGGCCTTCCATAGTTTCAGTTACTCATATACAATTCTTAGCCACCATGTAGGTGCTGGGAATCAAACCTGAGTCCTCTGCAAGAGCAGTCAGTGCTCTTAAACTCTGAGTCATCTCTCCAGCCCTATAAATTAAACTTTAACAGAGGTACATGCTTTCATGTAGAAAAAACATACATAGGGTTTAATAGTCTCTACCATTTCAAGCAACCACTGAGGGTCATGTACACATCTCACACAGATAAGCGTGGCTATTGTGTGGGACAGTGCTTTAGCCAAATACTTTTTGTGCCCTTTACATGCCTTTATAAAAGTTAGTGGAACATAGTAATTAATGCACAGTTTCCTACATCTACAGGTGCATATATTTGACTATGCATATGAAATTTTGGTTATTTGCCTCGGAAACCAGATCAAAAGCAGCAAACCTGATTAATGTATTAACACATGATCATTGTATCATGTGTGTTACTAGGAACATGTCAGGAGAAAATGAAAAGAATGTTTAGCAAGTACAGTGCATTTCTCTAAGATTTTCAAAGAACAGTAGTTTTACATGGCAGTGTTTAAAGCCTTCTCAAAAACATGAAAGTGAACAAAATTCATAAGCACGATTGTGTACAAAGGCAGAATTCTAAGATTCTATGTTACTTCTAAAAAATAGTTTGTCAGAGCTAAATAGAGAAATGTGTGCTTTTTTCATCTTGTAGAATACCAAATAATTCTCAGTTGTACCTCTCAAATATTTGTGTGATGCATGGAATTTGTGTGATCATGGAATTTGATAGAATGCTTATAAGGCTAGCTCTGCTTATTTTATTTATAATATTTAGAATTAGAGTGAAAGGTAGACTACAATATGGACAAGAAAATTCTTTCCGGTTCAATTTCTAGCTTGTTTCGTAAGTCAGTCTACGATCTTTTTGTGTCTGTGGTGAAGTGTGGAACGGAGGGAGGTCGTTTTCCACCGTTGGTGCCTTTGTAGACCGGGCTGTTGTTAGCCGAGCACCAGGGGGCAGCACAGAGCCAGGAATCAGGACGTTGGGCATTGGTCCAGCTCCACTCTGTCCTGGTTATCTGAACTCTGTAAACTTGTTTCCTCATCATAGCCCATCGGGATTTTGATGACCTATTACTATTGTTCTTACGACTTTTTTGTTTGAGGCTGACTTGGAATCTTGCAGATTGCGTTTTAAGTCACGGTGACTTGCTCCAAGGGCAGAGGGAGAAACCCCAAGTGTGTGCGGTGGAGGGGACCTGTTATATCAGCCGAGGGTGGTGGTGTGGTGGTGAGGTTGGTTACTCGGGCTAGATATATGCAATAGGTATCATTGTGTTAATTCATAAAAAGACTTTGCTGTCTCAACGATGCTTGTGCCTCTGTGATCAGAGTATTTTTTCCCGTTGGGCAGACTGACATGAAATTCTGGGTGGCCATAAAGCCCTGGGTATGTTGTATACTTCACCCATGGATCCCGTGTTATTAGTAAGAGAAGATCATTTGAAGGCTGATAGCAAAGGCCCCTCCTCTCCTGACGGTATAACCGCTGCCCACCAGCACTGTGTTGCAACATTAGTTTTATCCTTAAGCCCAAGAACTCATTGTTTAGTGATTCTTAAAGAGAACGGAACAAAAGATTCCTGATTTCTCTCCTAGCTAGTATCTGTGGTTATGTGGAATCCACACGCGATGTCATAGCTTAGTGGTCCCAGTCTGGCCCTGGAGTCAGAATGTCAGGGTTCCCGTCTTGACACTGGTTTGCCATAACAGTTTGTCAATTCATTTTCTCTGTGATTTCACCTTCCTTATCTCTTAAATAGGGAGAATAATGGTATATATTTTCCAAAGTTGCATGAGGATTAAATGAATTAATACAGCACCTGGCAGTTTGCCACATAGTAAGCACTGGAAGCTCAGCTGTCTGAATGTGCTGGCCCATTTCCTTAGCAAGGAGTCTCCTATAAGTAAAGTTATTTATGTTCTATAGCAACCTGATGTTATAACAGTCAAGTAATTGGATATACACATGATGCCACTTAGCAACAATATTATTGTTATTGTGATGAATCACCGGGTTAAAATGAAACCTTTAAAATTAATGAGTATGCGTTCTGTAGGAATAAAGAAAATAAATATATATTCCTGTTTGAAGTCTTTTCCAAATAGGCCATGGCCTTCAAATGTAGACAGTCTATTGATGCTTCTATAGCTGTGCTCTGGAGAGAGTGGGAATAAGTAGAGACCAGTATGGAACAAGAAGAGGGAGGAGGAGGAGAAGAAGAGGAGGAGGAGGAGGAGGACCTGGAAGATGAGGAGGAGGAGGAGGAAGAGGAGAACTGGCTTGGGTTGTAGATGTCATAACTCTCCCCACCCTCTAACCCAACATGAAACCAAGAAACAAAGCCACAGCCGCCTGATCTTCCCTAAGAAGGAATGGAGTTGACCAAGGCTCCCAGGGTCTAAGGCCAGGTTGATTGGTAGGGGTCTTTTCCTGTAGAAGCCAGGCTGTAAAACATGAGCAAGATACCTGCTCTGTCCATTGTGTAAATATAACACTCAAGAAGGAAAAAGCATCGGACAAGGGTGTTCCAACAGAACAAATAGGAAATATTCAGAAAATGATCTTAAAGGAAGTGCTTTGTCATTTATCTGACAGAGAATTCAAAATAACTCTTATGAAGATGTACACTGAGGTTAAGAAAACAGTGTGTAGACATAATGAAGATTCTTAAGAAGAGAGAGAAATATATAGGCAGTACCAAATAGAAATCCAACAGAAACAGAGCTGAAGAACACAGTAACTGGACTGAAAAACCACAGGAGGAGCTTCATAGCCGACAAGAACAAGCGAAGGGAGGCTGGAGAGCTTAAGACAGGCACAGGATGCAGTTCAGTCAGAGCAGCCAAAAGAAGAGGGTGAAAGGGATGGAAGGAAAAAGTGGAATTCCAAGATACTACTGAGCTGACCAAACACACGAAAACAGACTTTCAGAAGAAGGTGAAAGAGAAAGATCCACACGGCATAGTTATAGAAATTACAGTTAAGGGTCTGGAAAGATGGCTCAGTGGTTAAGAGCATTGGCTGTTCCTGAAGAAGACCTGGGTTCAAATCCCAGCACCCACATGGTAGTGAACAACCATCCATAACTCTAGTTCCAGGGGATCCGACCCCCTCTTCTGTCTTCTGTGCATATTTCATGACACAGGTGAACTTACATACATGCATATACATAAAATAAAAATAATAAATAAAAATTTGGAGGTTCTTTTTGACACAGCATCTCCCTGTGCAGTCCCAGCTGGCCTAGAACTCACTATGTAGACCAGGCTGGCCTTGAACTCACAGACGTCTATCTGTCTCTGCCTCCCGAATGCTGGGATTAAAGGTGTGTGCCACCACACCTGGCAATAAATAAAAATTTTTTTAAAAAGAAAGAAATTACAGTTGAATACTTCTCGAATATGGGTGCAGTCATCTGGAACAAGAATGTCCCTCATCATGACTTGAATGTGTAACGCATCCCATAGCTTATGCATTGAATACTTTGTCCTTAGGCGGTGGTAAGAAACATTAGGAGGTGGAGTCTTCCTGGAGGAAGCACATCACGGTGGGTGTGCTTTTGAAGATTATACCTGGTCTCTTCCCTCTTCCTCTGCTACCTGACACCATGAGCTGAGTGGCCTCTGCCACATGCTTCCACATTATGTTCTGTCTCCCTACAGATCCAGAATTAATGGAGCAAAGGCTCTGAAACTATGAGCCAAAATAAATCCTTATCAGATATTCTGTCATAGCAATGGAAGTCTGACTAACATATCTTCCAGAGTCTGCGTGGTAAAGGCTCGGCTCCCAGCAGATGCTACTGTGGAGCCATTATGAGATAAGGCAAGTGAGAGTGTGTAGGACTTGGGTACATACAGGAAGGAGGGTATGGGACTCCAGCCTCTCTCTTATCCCTCTCTTTAATTTCCTTATGTATAAATGGGCTCTTCTGCCAAACACCACACTGAGATACCGTGCAGCCACACACCTAAGCAACAAGCCACAAAGGTTTGACAAAAGTCAAAATAAGCCCTTCTCATTTTAAAGATGATTTATCTCAGTATTTGTTACAATTACAGAAAGCTGACCAACACACCATGGGAAGAAAAGGAAGATTTATGAAACCCACAGGACCCCCGCCCCCCACCCCGAGAGGTCCTGGTCATTAAAAGTTGTCAAAAACCAAAAATGAACAGAGAATTTTTCATATATAAAAATCCTTCATTACATTGTTGCCATATTTATTAGCAGAAACTTTGCAGACCAGAAGGGAGTCAGGTAATATATTCAACATACTGCAAGCAGAAAACTGTCAAGCGGGAATACCGTGTGTCATCTGTCTTCTAGACTGGACAGTAAGGAAGGCTTCTCGGGCTTTCAAGATGTGTTGGGTCTGATCTTTTCCTGAGTCTTGATTGGATGACTTTCAGGGTTTTGCTAGTTCAGTCCTGTGTTGTAATTTCATACTCAGTGTCCTTCACTCTCAGCTGCAGTCCTTGCAGCTCCCAGTCCTGAACCTAAGGTCCCAGCAGTCTGAGATGTGGTTCCATCTTCCTCTGCACTGATCAGACTTTAAGGGTCCTCCCAGGAGAGCATGTACTGTAAATCACCTTACACAGCAGCTAGAAATGAGGAGGCTACCAGAAACATGCCTGTCAGTATGAGAAAGAGCTTAGGCCTTGTATTAATTCTCCAGAGGAATAAAACCCACAGAGCGAATATGTAGAAAAAGGAGATCTATTAGATTGGTTTCCATAATATAGTCTTTGTAGTCCAACAGTCTTTACATTGGAGAAGCTGAGACCCGGCTAGCTGCTCAGTCCACCAGGCTGGATGCCACATCAGTCCCAACCTGGTGCTGAAGGCCTGGAGGATTCCCGAGGAGCCACTGGTCCTCAGTCCATGTGGGAAGCCTGGAGAAGTTGGGGGCTGATATCAGAGAAGGAAGTCACAGCAGTGGCCATAGCAGCAGGACAGATGAAGAAGGCACTATCCACAGACAGGGGTCTTCCTATTTCAAATAACCCGATTAAGAAAATCCCTCCCATTTGGGCCAGTATCTTATCTCATAAGTTGATTCTAGATCCAGTCAAGCTGGCAATCATACTTAATTACCACAGCCTGTCCTCATTTGGGCATTTTAGGAAGACAGGAAATACAGGGACTCTGTAGAGTCTGAGAAGTAAAAAATGCTTAATGTCAATGAGATTTGGCCGGCTGGATTTGCCCACTGCAAATGTCTAAGTCAGGATCTGTCCTGCCATGGAGTCTTGGAGGCGGGTTTGTTCTTTTGCTGATTATACTCTTGAAAGTGGCTCCTTGAGAGATGTTTCTCAACAGCAAGAGATGTGTATTTACAGTTGCAAGCCCGCCCCATTCCCTAAATGCCTGTCAGGAGACTGGCATGTTGAGAAAGGGCTCAGTTTCACAGGCAGTATTAAGAGACTACTATAGAAGTCAAATAGGAAAATGGAAGGAAGGGAATTCTAAGAATCTGAAAAAGACTCTGAGTAGAAATATATGACATCATGGGGCTGACTAGGTTGTTAATGACCTCTTCCTTTCCCTCCCCTCTTCTCCTCCTCCTCTTCCTCCTCCTTCTTCTTCTATAGTTTTGGCTGACCTGCAACTTTCTATGTAGACCTGGAACTTACAGGGATCAGCCTGCCTCTGCCTCTGCCTCTGCCTCTGAAGAGCTGGGATTAAAGGTGTACACTAACACATTCAGCTGAGTTATGTTTTCTAATTTTTCCACTTTTAAAACAGATGCATGGCATAAATATAAAAGATGTTATGTATTATTTAGATTTTGTGTAAAACTAATAAGTACTTTATAATGTTTTCTAATTGTATGCATAAACATGTATTATTTTTATAAAGAAAATGTTCTATAATTGCCTTAAACTTATTCTCTGTGGGTTGTTTTAATTTAAAATGTGTTTCTTGATTCAATGCAGTGTTATGCAGGATTCTATTTATTAAGTCAAGTTTTCTGAAAGTTCTGGATAAAAATTGTAGGTGAATGTCTACACCAAGAGAAATCTATACCCTGGTCAATGCTAATCCATGCAAACCACTTCCTCTTCAACAATGAAATGATCTGAGGGCTGGAGGGATAGCTCATCAGTTAAGAGTATGTATTGTTCTTGTGGAGGACCTGAGTTTGGTTCCCAACACCCAGGTAAGGCAGCTCATAACTGCCTATAACACCAGATCCAGAGAATCCAATACTTTCTCCTGGCTTCTGTGGGCACCTGCACTCACATGTACATACCCACATTCATACACAGTATTTTAAATCTTTTGAAAAAGAAATGTTCTTGGTATCATCAACTACTTTCCAGGAAACTGCTTCTCTCAAAGGCTATTGCCACGTTAGGAGTTTAGCACTATCCTCCTTGGCTATCAGAACAGGCAGCCAGCTAAGCATCAGAGAGACAGAACAGGCAGCCAGCCGAGCATCAGAAAGATTTGCTCTGATTAACAGACGCTCATGCTATGGGATCCAAGGCGAAGCCTGTCCTGCGTCCGGGCTCGTTGCACTCATGCACCTGCTGTGCCATCAGGGTTGGTCAATGACAGGTCAGCAGTCATCCACTGGCTTGGTCACTTCATCCGAGGTTGTCTAGTATCCTATATATGGTGAATTATCTTAGTTACATTTTCTGTTGCTGTGATAAAACAGCCTGACAAAGGGGTTCTGTTTTTAGCTCACTCAGGAAATAAGGCTAACAATTGGCATATGAGACCTCATAAATTTAAGCTTCTGTACTGCGAGGAAACAAATAAGTGAGTGAAGAGATGGCCTACAGAATAGGAGAAAATCACAATCCAAACAGTACGTGGGATAATGAAATAAACAGTTCTCAAAAGGTGAAGTACAAATGGCCAGTGAGCATACAAAAAATAGAACGCTCAACCGCACTACTCTCTAGAGAAAGACAAAAACTACACTAAAATTCCTCCTACCCTAGTCAGAATGGCAGACAGCAGGGTGATCAAATGACTTAGCAAGTCATGGTATTTGCTGCCAAGCCCAACAACCTGAGTTTGGTTCCTGAAACCCACATGGTAGAAGGAGAGAATCAGCTCCTCCGAAGTTGTCCTCTGACCTCTACAGGAGTACTGTGATATGCATTTACATGCGTTACGCATGCACACAATAAATAAATGAATAATAAATAAATAAATGTTTAAAAGAAAATGATAAATGCTGAAAGAATGCAGACAAAGGGGAATCCTTCAGCGCTAGAGATGAGGAAGTAAACCAGTCTAGCCACTATGGCAACCAGTATGGAGGTTCCTGAAAAACTATAAACAGATCTACCACACAACCCAAGTATATCATTCCTAGGTGTTACCAAAAACATTCAGGTCAGCACACCACAGAGCGTCATAACCGTCTGCACATCACTGCAGCACTATTCACGGTAGCTAAGTTATAGAACGCCCTTTGTGTCCATCAAAGGAAGAATGGATAAAGATGAAGTGGCATATAAACACACAGGCTCTTTTCAACCATAAAGAAGAACAAAGTTATATCATGCAGGAAAATGTATGCAACTGGAGATATATTAATTGAATTAAGTCAGTCTCAGAAAGACAGCTCAAGGCCTCCAGGGCCCTTTCTTGCTCAATTACCCGAACAGCTCCATCATACCTTGGGAACAGCAGACCCAGGATAACAGTGATGTCCCAGGCTAAATGCCAAAGAATACCATGTATCTTTTACTGCTTTGGGTCACAATCTCAAAGGCTGCATTGAGCTGGGAGGTTGCAGTATTATCCAGAGCAGATTACAGAGCGGTCAAAAGAGTATGTGCCTTGAGCTTGCTTTCCCAGAATATGACTAGGGAAACTGTTTCTGTTCTCATTGTTATTCTTACTATTAAGATTAAATGATTTTGAAACATTGAGAATTACAATCATTATGAAGATGCTAGTAAGGATTCATTAATCAAAAGTCTCCTCTGGTCAGTCCTTTACTTCATATTTCACAGATATTGCTTCATTTAATGTTTATGTAAAGTTTGATTTTTTTCATCAGACAAATGGAAGAAGTTAAGGCCCGGAGTGCTGAGATGTTTTCTCAAGTTTTCACATAACTAAGTGATGTAACTGGTACCGGACTTTGGGTTGCTTGACTCCAGAGTCTCTTTTCTGAACTCCCACTTTCAGCTTCTCAGATCTCCAGTGCCAGAGGGGAAACTAGTTACATGATGCATGCCAAGAGAGTCCTAGACCCTGAAGGTTCTAGAAACCCCACTAGCCTGTTTGTTCATTTCCCCTGTAGTCAGTCTTGAATTACTGCAGAAACAGCTGTACAGCTAGGTCACTTACATGGGTACTGTACTAAATACCTTATTCCTCTGAGGGTCCTGTCCCAGTCTTCCCGAAGGGAAGGAGGAAAACTGGAAGAAGCAGAAGGTGTTCCTGTAACGGCTGTGAATGCAGGTGAGAGACTTTGGAAGGAACAGAAAATTAAGCTTCTGGATTACTCCTGCTTTAGTCCTTCATTTCTCTGGATATAGTGGGATGAGGCAGCCAGTAGCCAAACCCCACTTACAACTGCGATGTAAGGATCAGAAGAAAAAACTCAGACATTACACTTTGAGTGTTGCCCTAAGAACATTGTCTCTTACAGTTAGACTTCTGCAAATCATGCTTTATGAATAGTATCTAATTGCTATGCAATTATAGTCAAACTTAAACCCACTCTTTTAAAGAGTCTTATGATGTGAAGCTAGTATGTTGCTTTCATGCCTATTTTTTCCTGTGTTCATGTATTTTCTAAAGCATTTTTCAATTTTTTTAAATATTAGAAATTTCTTTTGATATATGTATTTGTATTTTATGTGTATGAGTGTTTTCCCTGGATGTATCTAGGTGCACCTGTGTTGCCGAGGTCAGAAAAGGGCATCAGATTCCCTGGAACTGGAGTTACAGATGGTTGTTGGCTGTCATGTGGGTGCTGGAAATAGAACCCAGGTCTTCTGCAAGACAACCAGTGCTCTCAACCACTGAGCCATCTTTCCATCCCAAAATATTCTTAATATCAATAGCCAAATGTTATGCAGATAAACAAAAGTCTAACCTGCTTTAAATGATTTCTAGAAAAGACAGTTTCCCTAGGTGGTTCCTCCCTGAAGTTTTCAGTATTCGTTGAAGGAATCACTCTCTCACACCAAAGTCCTATTTTTGCAAGTGACGTGCATTTCTTTGCTCCACCACAGTGAAATGAACCGTGTGTCATGGTGTTCTTATTGGGAAGGAAGGATTAATTTGTACACTATGAAATGTTCTGAGTTTCAGAGTTAGAAAGAGAAGACTCAGAAATTAAATTTTGATAGACCTCTGCATTTGGGCAGAAATCAAAGGTTTTCTCTATAGCAACAATTACACATATCACTGATCTGAGATAAAGTATTTATGTCTTCCTCCACAGGCTGAGGAACTAACATTTTCCTGTTTTCTGTTATTATGAGGATAATTCAATAGAGGGCCAAGGAGACTAAAGCTGTCGTTCCATAGTCCAACCTGTAAGAGAAAGCAATAACAAGCCTGGAAAATATTAAGCACAATTGGAGCTGAGTCGAAATGGAAATAAAACACTGTGTTTGAGTAGGATTTTTAGAACTATAATTCTAACTTCTATTAAAGGACTGTTGTTTTGCCCATCAGTGAAACACATACAAAAGAAGATAGGATGCTAACAGGAAACAAAAGCTCTTCCCACTTCCTAAAAGCGCTTTCATTTCTAGAGTGCAAGGTTTGAATAGGAGTCTTCCATTATGCCTTTGGGAAAAATGCATCCTTTTCATTTAAGATGAAATGCAGAGTATACTATTTCCCCTTAGAAAAATGTTTCTGTTGGTGTATCTAACGTAGAAAGCAGTGACAGAAAAAATTCTGCTCACTCAGGATTCCATCAAACAGTACCACAACTTTAACCGCCTTCAAGACCAGTGCCTGCCTCACCGTGCCAACTGTGTCACTAATACCATCGTCATCATGAAGACATTGGCTGTATCTTTGGCCATTGGTCTTGCAATAGAGCCCATATTCCAGGTCCTTTTCAGAAATAATTAGAGAACTGCCCTTGAAGAATTTTTGACTTAATAACTTACATTAAGTTATTATAGTGCCTACCCTAAATGACTTTCTTTTCTGTTCACATTTTTTGGTGATTTTGATTTCAGAAAAACTGTAGCATTCTGTGCATTTTTTTTTTCTCCATGGTCTCCAAAAATACACTCCAACTGGCCTTCCTTAGGATCTCTTCAGTCTCCACTGGGGCCTCTAAAGTAGGAAAGGCTCCTGTGAGGATGGGGTCCTTGGACAAAGCGCTTGGATGAGCCAGATGGGCAGATGCACTAAGAGCAAGAGAAGAGAGCCTGAGACAAGAGTCAGCTGTAAGTGAAGAGAACCTGAGACAAGAGTCAGCTCCGAGTGAACGACCTCCCGCCCCAGTTCAGAAGGGGGCACCGCAGTGTTTGAGCGCAGGAGCTTCATTCGGAAGGGTCTCAAAGTAGGAGTACGGCTCAGAGGAGTCCAAAACTGGAGGATGTTGATCTCTAGATAGGATTGGATAGAAAACGTGAATTATGGGGGCAGGGGGAGTGGGAGGAACCTGGAATATTCATGGAGCAGTAACTGTCGGCTGAACTGGGGTATCTGTGAAGATGAAAAACTAAATTAGGATAAAAAATCAGGCTGTGGCAATCACTGAGTGGCAGGCCAAGAAGGAAGCGGCAAGAAGAGGACTGTGGAAGCCGAGGGTAGCGCTGAGCCTCCAGGGAGCACCACGGGCCGGGAGGGACGTCAAAGAGCGCCAGCGCAAACCCCGGCGAGGGTCAAGTCCCCTCAGCTTTAGGACTTTTCACTGCCTGAACACTACTCAGACCTTGCCATCTCCTCCTTTTACTCCCTCCTCCCTTTACAAAGCCTCATTCTCAAGACTCGGGCAGACAAAAACCCAGCACAGAACTGTGGAAGTGGGCAAAAAAAAGACATCTCGTCAAAGAATTATTGGCAGCTGATGGCTGCTGGGTGAGGGAGAGCTGATCTTCTTGAAGGGAGGGACTCTAGATAGGCTGACCAGACTCCAGGAGATGAACTTGCACTGAGGGACGTCTGGGGACACTAATCTGACATGAAGGACTTAACACAAATGACAGAATGAATGCATGACTTTCCAGTGGAGGGGGGAGGGGAAGGGTGCCAGTGGGGTGGGGGCCATAAAGATGGTTAAGATTGATTAAGATGCTCTGTATGAAGTACACAAAAAATCAATTAAAAAAATCTACAAAAAATAAATAATAAAGTAAAATAAAAAGTCCGATTCTTTCTGTGGAAATAGGAGTGGGCTGACACTCCCCTGCTGCCAGGAGTTACTAATAAAATCTGTTTGGTCACTTGAGTAGAAAAAAGGACTGAGCTTCCCTCAGTGTATTTTCACAACATAAATCATTTCTGACACCAGATAGGGCTGTGTTCCTCTACACCAAGGCAACAGTTGGTTTTACAGTGGACGCAGGTTAGGTGGTCTGTCATTAAATTCAATTCTGACGCTACCTGCCTGGATCCAGATCCCACATGCTGATTACTCAGTCTCTAAGACAATCTCCCCTAATTTAGATGCCAAGGAAAGCCGAGGTGGTGTTACCTGTATTTCTGACCAATAAGTCATGATTAAGGGGATTCCCTCAAACTCGCACCCCAGATGCAAGAAATTTGCTTGAGTGGCTTACAGAACTCAGGGCTTATTTGCTACTTTACTGTGAAAGACATACAAAAGACACAAATGTAGAGATGCATAAGGCAAGACATACCAGGAGGATGTGGAATTTCCATCTCTCTCCCTCCAGGCCCCTCCACATGTTCAGTTATCAGGAAGTTCTTTGAGCCTCATCCTAATGGGTTTTTATGGGGACTTCATGGCATACACATGATTAAAGTATGAACAGTCATGTAGAAAAGTGACCTGACAAGAGGATTGGATGACCCCAATGCCCATCAAAAGATGAATGCATAAAGAAAATGTCATACATATGCACACTGGCTTTTTTTTTCAGCAGTAAGGGAAAATCAAATCATGACATGTTCAGGAAACTGAATGGAACTGGAGGTCATTACGGGAAACAAAAGAAACCAAACCCAGAAAAACAAATATCAAATGTTCTTCTCTCATGTGTGGAGAATACATTTTAGTTTGTGTGTGTGCAGACACGTGGGTTTACAGGTCATGAAAGTAGCAGGGACCACGGGAGGGAGGGAGAGATCTTAGTGGGGAGAGAAGACAATGGAACACACTGTACTGAAGTCATTTAGGGGTGCAGGAATGGATTTGTTTTCTCTGTCAATTATAATTAAAGTAATTATAGAAGAAAAAGGTAAGAAAGAAATGTTGCCAGAAATGTTGGGGAGTCCCCCAAAGCCATCAGGGTCCCCACTTGGGGTCCTTAGTTTCCTTAATAAAAGAATTTAATAACAAACACAGAGGCTTGACGACAAAGAAGAGACCAGAACAGAAATTGAGTTTCAAAGGGAAACCCCAGGTTGGACAAGCTCTCACAACTGCCTGGCAGGAAGGAGGGAAATAGAGAAGAGCCGCTTGAGATGAGGCTGGAAGGTCAGCCAACCTGGTGGCAAGCAGTCCTCAGAAGGGCAGGCAGACGCAGCTGAACCTCGTGGCAGCTCAGCTCACAGGGACTGCGCTGGGGGCCAGAATTTGGGGGAGGAAAAGCACGTTGTTGAATACACCTTCCTAGGGGCGGCTCGGGATCCAAAAGCAGAAAAGGGGCTTTTTGAGAGAGAGAGAGAGAGAGAGAGAGAGAGAGAGAGAGAGAGAGAGAGAAATGCAGCCAGGAAGGGGAGGGAGATGAGGAAGAGCACTGGAGGAGGAGCTGCCACAGTGAAGCTGGGGACCTCCTGCACTAGCTTCAAAAATGAATGTTACGGTTGGACTTCACAAGAGGCAAGGAGCCAGAGAGGCAGACCTGCTCAAAAGCTCAAAGAGGTTGAAGGAATGGGTGGCAAGAGCCTAGTGGAAATGGGCTGCTGCGGGGAAGGAGAGAACAAGGACAAAACATTTTTAAAGTTCAGAAACAATGAATGTTTCAAAACACAAAGCAGGGGTCAGAAGGATCAGAAATTGCAAACCGGTTCTAGGATGACAGGAGCTTTGAGTTTGGCCATTGAGTTTTCAGCGAGCGTTAACAAAGCATTTTGGAGCCATCCATCAAAGATTAGGAAGAAATGATTTTAGGAACTAAGACGGTTGTAAAGTAAAGGGGAAATGTGTGTGATGTCTGTGTGGTCAGTTGAGAAGGAAAGGTTTATATTTTACATTGAGAACGTTAGCTGTAAAGGAAGCCTCAGTACGTATAAGAATGTAACTCACTTATAAAGACAAAAATAAACAGGTTTGGTGGTACACATCTGTAATACCAGCACTCGGGAAGGAGCAGAAGGATTGCCAGTTTGAGGTCAGCCTCAGCTTCATAGCAAGATTTGTCCCCAAAACAAACTGCTTCTGCGGGACTAGGGAGTATTCTGCAAGCAAGCTCCCAGCTCCAGAGCTAGGCTGGAGGACCAGAGAGCACCATGCTTCCATACCCCCAACTCCAACAGATGAAGAAAGCACCCTGATTAGGTCTCCAGCTTGCAGAGGACCAGAGTGCCTTAAGCTGGGGCTTGACTCCACTGATCTCTAATATCACTGTGGGCATGACGTTTTGACTTTTGAGGTTCCAGTGGTCACTACAGGACTGACAGTCTATATTACTGTGGGTCTAGAGGTTACTTTGTGCCTTGGGGGGTCTAACCAAGGCCTCCAGATAGTTCACAGACCTCAGTGAGTCTGAGATTTGGTCTTCTGCCCCAGTGAGTTCCTAGAGTTCAAGGGTCACAGGGAATTGATCCCATCTGGTTGCCTTGGAGTTTGGTGTGAGGCTCTTGGTCCTGTTGGTGCATGACCAGGACCAGATTGCCTAAATGACTCCATTTGTCTGCCATTATCAGGTTTCACCAGTCCCTGTTGCTGAGTCTCATGCAGATATCCCTCTAGGAAGAATCACAGAGAACAAAACATACAAATAGATCCAGGAAGAGAAGAGGAAGTCAAAACAGAAAAGCAAAGCCACCCAACAGATGTGGCAGACAGAACAAGGAACCCCCAAAAATATGACACAGCTGCCACCCAGGACCCAGTCTCAACTGACCACCTCCCCTTTAAAGGAAGTCAGAGTCACAGAGATAGCCGAAATGTCTGAGAAAGAATGAAAATTTAAAAGAATTAATGATCATACAGAAGATTCAAATAAACAGAAACACAGATTAAGGAAATCTATCCAGGCCCTTGACAGCACAGTCTCCAAACCGAATGAAACAATAAGTATGTTGAATTTGAGTCCAAAATATGGAGAAATAAATTAAACAAGGAGATTGAAGATTTGAAAAAGAATCAAACAGAAATATTTGAAATGAAAGAAATGATCACTCAAATAAAACCACAAAAGATACCTGTATTAACTGACAAGACCAAGGAGAAGAATGAATTTCAGGGATGGAGGACAAAGTTGAAACAAGAATACGAACAGACATAAGATTATTGAAAATTAAGGAGTACAATTGGATGCGGTGGTTCACACCTTTGATCTCAGCACTCAGGAGGTAAAGGTAGGCAAGATCTCTGTGAGACTGAGGCCAGCCTGATCTACCTAGTGAGTTCCAGGCCAGCTGGGACTTCAGGGAAAATCCTGTCTCAAAAGACACACACACACACACACACACACACACACACACACACACACATGCATATATATATATATATATAAACATTAGTGAAATTTCAATGAAGTCTGAGATATATTTGAGGACAAACCTGAACATTCACAGTGTAGGAAAAGAAACAGAGAAATCAAATAGAATAGCCAGACTGTTCAATAAAATTATAACAGAAAACTTTCAAATTTAGAGAAAGAAGTAGACACCCAAAGGAACTCCAAGCAAAGAAGAAGCTCTCCATGACACATATTAAGTAAGAAAATAACCCTAACCATCACAAGAAAAGCAGAGACTCCCATAAAAAGGCAGAAATACCACAATTAACCCCAGATGTTTCACAACAACTAGAAAAGCCGAACAAGCATGTAATAAAAAATTTCAAAGTCTGAAAGTAAATAACTGTGAACCAAGACTACCTTACCCTGCAAAGTTATCTTTCAGAATTATAAGAGTATTTCAAAACAAACACAAATTCAGCCAGTTCATGACAACCACGCCAGCACTGCAGAAAATTCTGAATGGAATACTTTATAGGGAGGAAGGAGGATAGTCTCCTACACATGAATACATGAAAATAACAGATAAACAAACTAAAACCAGGAAAGAAACAACTATGCCCAACACAGAAATTCAAGAAACCCTCAAAACTACTGTGGGAGAAGAGAAAGAAATACCAATAAATCAGCAAACAGCTCATCACCAAGAAAACTTAAAAGAAACAGCAAACCCCTTTTTATAATAATCTTAAATGTAAAGGGCCTCAACTCACTCCTACAAAGGCATAGACTAATGGACTGCAGTAAAAAACAAGAACCAGGAGGGGTTGGAGAGATGGCTTAGCAGTTAAGAGAACTGGCTGCTCTTGCTGAGGACCTGGGTTCAAATCCCAGAACCCACATGGTGGCTCCAATTCCAGGGGATCCAACACCCTCTTTTGTCCTCTGTGGGCATTGTACAACACAGGTGGACTTATGTACAAGCAGGCAATGCACTCATACATGTAAAATAAATAAATAAATGAACCAAATAAAAAAAAAAAACAGCAAGAACCAATTCTATGTTGTCTCTAAGAAACACACTTACCCAGCAAATATATTTTCAAAAATCTCAATATCAAATAGTGGAAAACAAACTACCAAGCAAATGGAAACCATAAACAAGCTGTCCTTATATCAGAAAAATTTCAAACTAAAACTACTTAGAAGAGATAAATAGACATTGCATATAATAAAGGAAACAATTTATCAAGACGATATGACAATTATAAACATTTATAGGCCATTTATATTAGAGCCTCTAATCGTATAAAACAAACATTAACAGGCATAAAAAACCACATAGGTCCTGACAATTAATAGTAGGGAACTTCAATATCCCACTCTCATATTTACATAGATCTTCCAAAGTAAAAACAAGTAAATAACCTTAGAGCTAAAACACACTATGGATCAATTCAGCATAACAGCTGTATAAAAAATATCCCACCCAACAGTTAGGGAATATCTATTTTTCTCAGCAGTGCATGAAGCCATCTCCAAAGTCAATCATATCAAAGGACACAAATCAAATAGCCACAAATACAAAAAAAAAAAAATGAGATAACTGCATCTTATTGCACCACGATGGAATAAAAGTAGAAATAAATAACGAGAGAAATTACAGAAAACACAAAAATACTTGGAGGCCAAATAATCCATTTTAAATGACTGATGGATCATCTAAGAAATCAGAGATAAAATTTCAAAACTTCTAGAGACAAACGGTAAGGAGAACATAACCCATCAGAAGTTCAGATGCAGCTAAGGTCGTCTAGGGTTGTCCTAAGAGAAAGCTGTGTAGTGAGAAATGCTCACATGGAAAGACTGGAGAAACAACCTAATGGTGTATCTCAAGGCTCTCAAAATCAACAAGCAGCCAATCCCAATTCCAGCAGATGGCAAAAAACCAAGAAACGATAAAGATTATAGGAGAAATAAAAAAAGTCAAAACTAAGAGAGCAAGGTGGAAAATCAGAGTCAGTTCTTTGAAAAAGTAAGATCAGCAAACCCTTGGCCAATCTGACAAAACGAAAGATGGCACAAATTAATAAAATTAGAGATCAAAGGGTATCATTTCAACTGACTCCAATAAAATGCAGAATTATAGAGATTACTTTGTGAAACTTATACTCTAAAACACTAGAAAACCTAGAAGAAATAGAAGCATGTCTAAATGCATATAATCTACCAAAAATCAAACCCAGAAGATATAAATAACATTAATAGACTCACTACAAAGCAGTGAGATGGAAATTGTAATCAAAAGTCTCCCCTCAAAGAAAAACCCAGAAGCAGATGAAATTCACTGCTGAATTCTATCAAAGACCTCATATCAATTCTTCTCAATTTGTTCCACAAAATAGAAAGCAAAGGAACACTTCCACAGGATAAATTTACATGAAGTTTTGCTCTGGCTCAATGGACACATCCATGGAGGTGCTTAACAGGATTCAAAGGCAGCTGTAGGCACCTCAGTGGCAAGACATGCCTCTAAGAATTTGATTGATGGAAATGGAGCCAATAGAGTCAATCATTTTCCAACCAAGCAGTGACTTGAGGGGGCAGGACTAGGAGGAAAGCAGTGAATGCTGGGTAAGAGGTATGCTCTCAGTGTCTGGTCGCCATCTTGGTGGGGTGCTCATGGGTCTATAGCAGTTCTGATCAAAATGTGGACCTCAACATGAGATTTCTGTCCCTCTCCCTGGTGGATAAATCCTTTGTAAGTAAGCCTGAATAAACTCTGATTATTCTAATTGGAGAGTATACTCGGTTTGCTTAGCTGGTCGGAAACAGAGGGATGGGGCCAAACGCCAGGCCGCATTGAGAGAAAAATTCTTAAGACAACCTCCAAATTCATCCTATGAAGCCAGTATTATTTTGATACCATGACCAGGTAACGACACAACAGAAAAAGAAAACTACAGACCAATTTGACTGATGCAAAAATTCTCAACAAATTACTTGTAAATTCAAGAATACATCATACATTATGACCAAGTAGGCATCATCCCAGAAAGGCAGGGTTGGTTCAACATATGTAAATCAATAAATGTAATACAGCATATAAACAAACTTTAAGGACAGAAACCACATAATCATGTTAATTGATGCTGAGAATGTATTTGACAAAGTTCAACATGCCTTCATGATAAAAGTCCTGGATACCTTAGAGAGAAGGAACATACCTCAAAATAATAAGGATATATATACAGCAAACCTATAGCCAATATTATATTAAATGTGGACAGGCTGAGAACATTTCATTAGATTCTTAATCTACAATTAAGAATGAGACAAGGATGCCCACTCTCCCTTGTCTTATTTGACATAGGGTTGAAGTCTTAGCTGTAGCAATCAGACAAGAGAAAAGCATAAAGGAGATAAAAGAGTAAGAAGAGGTCAAATTATTCCTATTTGCAAGTAACATGATTCTGTATTATAAGATCCTGTAGAATCTACTAGAAAATTTCTAATAAACACAGTAAAGCTGCAGAATATAAAGTCAATATTTTTAAAAGTAGCCTTCATATATACCAACAATATTATTTCAGAGCTAGAAATTAGGAAAATATCCCATTCAAAATAGCTCCCAAAAATTTAAGTTCCTCACCAAAAAAGAGAAAGACTGCTACAGTGAAAACTTAAGATAGTGAAAAAAGAAGTTAAAGAAGACACTAGCTGATGAAAAGGCATTCCCTGATCCTGGACTGGAAGAATTAGTATTTGGGCCATATGACCAAAATTATTCTACAGATTTAGTGCAATAGTTATCAACATTCCAATGTCATATTTCACAGATCTAGAAAAAACAATTCCAGAATTCATATACAACCATGAAAAAGTCACCATATTCAAAGCAATCTTACGTAGTCAGAACACAGTTGGAAGCGTCGCAGTACCCAACCTCAGATCATACTGTAGAGCTGTAGTGTTCAAGACAGCTTCGTACTTGCCAAAAAACAGACAGATAGACCAATTTTACAATAGAGAACCCAGAAATAACTGGCAAGGCTGTGCCCACCTGATTTTTGACAAGGGTGATAAAAATACGTAGTGAAAAAAAGACGGCCTATTCAACAATGGTGCTGGCAAAACTGGATATCAATTTGAAATAGACCAAGGACTTTAAGTTAACACCTGGAATGCTAAGATTCCTGGATGAAAGCATAGAGAACACTCCTCAGGACATCGAGGTGGTCAAGAAGTTTCTGAACAGAACACCAGTAGCACAGGAATTAGCCCCAAATAACAACAGATGGGACTACATGAAATTAAAGATTCTGTACACCAAAGAAAACTATCGGCAGAGAGCAGAGACTCCCACAGAATGGAAGAAAATGTTTGCTAGTCATACCTCAGATGAGGGGTTAATTATCTAGATTTACAAAGAACTGCAGAAATTAAATACCAAGGAAACCAAACTACCAGTCAACAAACGGGCTAATGGATTGAATAGGCAACACTCAAAAAAAAAAAAAGTGCAAATAGCCAATAACCATTTTTAAAAGTGTGCAACATCCCTAGTCATCAGGGAAATACAAATTAAAACTTCTCTGAGATACACCACCTAACGCCAGTCAGAAAGACTGTCATCAAGAAATCAAATAACAGGAGCTGGAGAGATGGCTCAGCAGTTAAGAGCACAGATTGTTCTTGCAAGTTTGGTTCCCAGCACCCACATGGCAGCTAAAATTGTCCATAACTTCAGTTCCAGGGGATCTAATGCCCTCTTCTGTTCTCCATGGGCACTGCATGACATGGGTGCACTTAACCTACATGCAGACAACACACACATAAAATAAAAATGATAAATATTTTAAAAAGAAATCAAATAATGAATGTTGGAGAGAACGTGGAGAAATAAGAGCCTTATTCACTGCTGGTGGGAGAACAGTCATTATGGAAGTCAGTCTGGAAGTTCCTCAAAAAATTAAAAATAGAACTACCATATGACCCGGCTATCTCACTCTTGAGCACGTACCAGAGAACTCCACACCTAACCGTAGAGATATTTGCACATCCATATTTATTGATGTTCCATTCACTGTAATAAGGAAATGGAACAAACTTAGATGTCCATCAACAGATGATTGGAAAATGAAAATCTGGTACATATATAAAATGGAATATTATTCAACTCTAAAGAAAAATGAAGTCACAAAATTTTCAGGAAAATAGGTGGACTGAGAACGTGTATGTAATATTAAGCTGGGTCACTCAATGTCAGAAAAAAAATACTGTATGCTCTCCCTCATATACAGATTCTAGCCTAAAATAGATACATGTATACATGTAAACAAATACATGTATGTGTGGGTGTACTATAGCACGTAGAAACTAAAACGGCGCTGGGTAATTAGGAAAGTATGCAAGTGAGCTCACACACATTGCACATTTTGTGTAAGTCTTTTGAATCTTCTCAAGATATAACACATTTGCAATGCAATACAAGTCTTCAAATGGGTAGTATTCATATGTGATTCCAAGAAGAGTTGTTACCTTGCTGGGAAATTTGAATTTTAAATTATGGTTTTATTTGAATATTTCTGTACATTGTAGTTGTGTAAGTAATAATACACTTGTGTATTTTATTTAAAAATTGAAAACCAACCCAATGAATAAGCAAATAAAGACTGGCACAGCAGTGCAAAGGGACACAATGCCATTCCTACTCTGAACTAGAAGGGTCTTTTCCTCCTTTTTGCCAAGAATATGGAAACTCTGTTTATTCATTTTTCTGCCTGGCTAGCATGCAGTTTTAAGATCTAAGTGGACCATGGTGAGTGCTTGTGATATTTTTCTGGGGATATGTGAAGAAATGTCTATTTACCCCAGCTAGGAAACCAATGACAGACGAAGGAAGCAATTTCACCTGAGTCTAACTTGGTGAAGTAATGAGTTTATTAGAATTACTTACTGGAGCACAAGTGACAGGTTCTTATTAGAGTTTGGTTGATTCAAAGGCAGGTGCATTACCAAGAAGTCCACCTCGGCATGGGTGACAGCTCATAAAAGCTGCATTCCTGGAGCTCCCTGAGCAATTTAGACAGCTCCACCACAGTCTTTTCTCCCCCTAGAGATTGCTTACTGCTTATATAGCCTTGGGAAGGGGCCTTGGGAATCCCGAAACTTTTATAAGCTGCCTAAGACTTGTAAATTCTGTTAGCATGGGATGTTATGAGCTCTCCCCTCCCAAAGAGAATATTTCAATTGGGAAGAAACAGCCACAGCAGAGGGGAAGAAGGGAGAGAAAGCATCTCCCTCAGTCCTCCTAAGTGACTCCTTCTGCATTAGTCAACTGCTTCTGAACCTATAATTTACAACACTGAACTGCTTTCAAAGTGTCTCCTCTTATGCAGTTGGCAACATGGCAGTTTTTCTCCCATTTAAAGTGCCTGTCTTTCCTCTTCTACTGTAACATTAAAGTTGTTCACACGAATCACATGGCCAGGCTGCTAAAGGTCTGAGATGCTTCCAAGAAAACTGGAATAAAGCCTGGAATCTACGAGGAAAAAAGTAGTTATAAAATAACTCCTATATTTCTAAGTTGACATACAGTTCCAGCTACTTGAAACAAAAGAGCAGAAGTGTGTGTGTGTGTGTACACATGTACACCAGTGTGTATTTTTGCATTGTAGGTAAATAGAGACCACAGTTCTCTGCCTCCTGTGTCTCAAAGGTACAGGAGGTTTCCACTTTGTCGTCACCAGGTGTGGCAGGGTGGTGAGGAAGCTGGGCACACTAAGTCCTCAGTTAGGAAGCTGAGAAATGAATACTAGTGCTCGGCTCACTTCCCCTTTATTCAGCCTAGAGCCCCAGTCCAGGGGTGACGCACCCATATTCAGGGTTGCTCTTCCCACCTCAGTTAAACCCTCCTGGGAATGTCTTCCCAGGCATGCCTAGAGGTCAGTTTCCTAGATGATTCTAAATTCGGTCAAATTGACAATGAAGATGGCCCATCACAGTTCTATTCCTTGTTAACTTGACACCCAAACACATCACTTTAAGTCACAGCATTCCACTCGTAAAGTCTTGTTTTATCTCCTAATGAGAACTGCATTTTGCCCATCTCTCAGCATCCCCATGATCTTTAACAGTCCCAGCACTGTTCAAAAGTCAAAAGTCCAAAACCTCTTGAGACTCATGGCTGTTTCTTAATAGTGAGTATCTATAACATCAGAAACTAGGTTAAATACTTCTAATATACAATGGCATTACCGTACCACAAAATGGGAATGGAGGCATAGCAAGGAAAGAATGCAGTTCTTTGAGCACAATGGAACTTTTCTTGACCTAGATAGGCATGACCCAGGGACTTAGTAAACCAGACACTCAACAGTCATCAAAGTCAACCCAAGAGAGCAGCTCTCAAATTCATTATCTCATAGTGATGATGATTAAAGGCATGGGCACATGTGAGTGTAAACAAAGTGAAAGCAAGCCTTATCAAAGAAAATCAAGAAAATATCAAAAAATAAGGGACAATGAGAGAAACTCCTGAGAGTTGGGAGGGATCCCTAGATGCTAGGATGAAAACATTAGGCTGCTTGTCTAGGAGCTCTTTATACAACTTATGGTTAAAAAAAAAAAAACAAAGACTGAGGTGATTTCTACTGAGATTAGTTCCTTCTCTGAACATATCAGGAGCTGACCCAAATAGGGGATGGAGTGCTCTGTGCATGCTCTCCTGGCTCAGCCAGGCAGGATGCTATTCACACATGGCTTACTCAATTAGGGGGTCACTGAAGTCCATCTATGATGTCTGCTTTGCTAAGTGCTGTGCTGGATAGTGTCTGTTGTCAACTTGACACACCAGGGAAAAGAAAACCTCAACTGGAAAATTTCCTCTATCAGACTGGCCTGTGGCCACATCTGTGAGGCATTTTCTTGATTGTTGAGTGATGTGGGAGGACCCAGTCCCACTGTGGGTGGTACCACCTCTGGGCAGATGGTCCTAGATTGTACAAGAAAATGGGCTTCCTCTGTGGTCCATGCTTCAGTTGCTGTCTCTAGGTTCCTGCCCTGAGCTCTGGCCCTGGTTTCCCTCAAGGATGAGCCGTGATCAAGATGTATAAGCCAAATAAACCCTTTCCTCCCAGCTTAGTTTTGATCAGTGTTTTATCACAGCAACAGAGAAACCAAACTAGGACAGATGCTAGCTGTAACTGTCTGCTAGCCATTACTTGGCATTCCTACCACCAACCTTGCATGCATCTTTCTGGAAGTTAATCAAACTATGCTCTCATCATCCTCACATTTTTGTGGCTGGCTTGGAATTTTCACCATGAGCCTCTTCTCTGCTACCTACAGAAAGCTAGCTCCTCTCTCAGAAACATCATATCAAAGCAAGACCAGAATTTCTCTTGAGCCTTCTTCACTTCGTGCCTGCACATTTCCCTAGTGGATGTCCTACAGTTCTAGCATTTCCAACAACTTGGAGTCTCCATTGCAATTTAGGCTTCTCAGTTTTGTAAAATGGCTTCTCAGGAACTCTTTGTAGGGAAGCTCACAATACACTGCATTGTAGTTTTCTGGAACCTTGGTGTATGCCCGCGTGATCTGTGGTGCTTGCAAACCACTACCACATGAGTAATGTTGCCCAGTTCCACTGCTAGTTTGATATGAAAACTTATCCTCCTTGGATCATAGACTAGCCTCTGCGTGCCTCTGAGGCTATCCCTGGAAAAACATTTCCCTGGGTGGTGGTTTTTCACCATGGAATACTAAGGTGGCATTCTCAGTTTAGCCCCCCCACACACACACACACTTAACTTTTTTCAAATTAACCAATAGTTTTTTATAAGTTGGAGCCTTTGATCCCTGGGGTCCTGCTCTCAGAGGACCATTCCTGTTATCTCAGAGCAAAGCAACAAGGTTCCTCTTTAACAGTGTTAATCTCTTTAACAATTAAAGCTGCTTTCCCACCCACCTTCTTGTCTACAACTTTTAAACTCACACCCCTTTCCTTGCCAAACTGCACATTTTCCATATATTTCTCCTCCACCTCTCCCTCCCCGCTTTCTCCTCCCTCCCCTCTTTGGATAACAGCAGTGTACAACAACCATGACACAACCTGAATGCTATCTTGTCTTGAAATTTCCAATTTCCACCACCAAGCTGATTAGCCCATTACTTCTGAAGTCAGCCATTCTCAAGTTCCCAGGACAGTGACAGAAAACAGATTTTTTTTTTTCTTACCATAATGTAGCATAAATGGCCTCTAACCCAGTTCCTGATAGAGTCTTGTTTCCTTCGAAACTCTCAGAGCACAGTCTTTACTGTCTACATTTCTATTGGAATTCTGGTCGTCCAAACCCCCATCAGAATGGTCTACTAAGCTCTCTTTTACATTCCTCCCAAGACCAGTTCCAAAGGTCTAAGAACAATATGCGCAGATTTATAATAGCAATGACTCTGTTTTTCTGTTTAGTTTTTTCTCTCTTTCTTATTACCATGACATGATATGTTACAAAAGTAACTTAAGGAACGCATATTATGACGTATAACTCCAGGGGACAGGGCCCATCGTGGCAGGCAGGACATGGCAGTGGGAGGGAGAAGCAGCTGGACACACCGCATCCACAAAGCAGAGGAGGGGGAGCACTAGTGCTCAGTTCACTTTCTCCTTTCCATTCAGTCTAGAACACAACCCATGGAACAGCATCACCCACAGTGTTGTGTCCGAGGTGCTTCTAAACTCAGACAAGCTGACAGTGGAGATGAATCACTGCACTAGGTATAGAGAAAATGCATGCACTGACCAGAGCCTGATGCATAAGAGGTACACTATGAACTTTTGTTGTCTGCCCTTCTGCTGTGCAGAAATGTAGGTTTTCAATGAATCTCGAAAACAGAGAGTCTGAATGTCAAACAGATAAATAATATGATTTCACTGTATAGAAGACAATCCACTATGAGAAAACTGAAGTGTGCTTAGAATGAAGTGGGGAATACCCTGTTAATCAGATGAAGTCCAGTGGACCAAACAAAGTGCCTTCCGCTCAGTCTCCATTGCTTAGCCAGGCACATCCTATTGCTTCAGTAGATTTTTTATTGAGGGAACAACTAGTTCTGCCACAGGCCATCCAAAATGGAGGTCGTGACTGCACGGGAATCCTGAGAGATAACCCTCCTGCTGAAATTATTGCTGTGCATGTGAAAGTCCTTACCAAAAGCATGGCATATATACCAAAGGCACTCTGATCAAAGTTAGCATCAGAATATGACCTCCTTAAGGACCAGAGTGTTCCAGGTACCCAGCACATAGGAAGATGCATAAGAACACTGATGTAAATTGCAGGTTAGTTATTTCATTTCCATCATGTCTCTCAAACATTCCAACAAAGGAAGAATCTTGCATAAAAAAGTGAAAGAGCCGGGCATGTCGGTGCAAGACTTTATTCCCAGCACTGGGGAGGCAGAGGCAGAAGGATCTCTGTGAGATCCAGGCTAGCCTGGTCTTCATAGTAAGTTCCAGGCCAGCTGGAGCTACAGGGAGACTCTGTCTGAAAAACAAAAACAAAAACAAAAACCCTCCAAAATGAAACAACTAGCCCATATGGACTCAGTTTATAAGCAGCATACTTAAGACCTGTATTAAACCCAGGCCGAGGTGAGTTTACACTTTGGGATCTTCTTGTTTTCAACCTAGATACTCCACAGAACCACGTTTGAAACAAGAAACAGGATCAATGAAGAGATTCATGGGGGAAACTGAACTATTTGCTCAAAAAGCATGGTTGATGAGTGGTCAACGGACAATCTTCAGGCTTCAGAGCTGGGATGTGTAAAGAGAGGATGGGGGAGCCTGGAGCTGGGCCTCTGTCTGCTCCTCTGGCGATCTGCAATGCTTTTGCATATTTACCATGAACATCAGGATGGAGCGGAGTCTCAGATCCTCTACCAGGTGAGGCTCTTCTCTGCGGCAGCAGGGTCAAGCAGGACCTTGTCCCCGTGCCTTGGCAGCAGTGGCTAGGTTCACTGTCAATGGTCTGATTAGGGTTGGCTTCTGAAGGAGGAAGGTTTGGCCTCTCTTATCTCTTCCCGCTCCCTTTATCTACTCCCGGAAGCTCTGTTGTTTTAGCAACTATCTGATTATGAAGCCACTGACTAGGTTTTAAGGTCCATGTTTCTATAAGAATATTTGTATATTTTTTTTAAGTAGGTAAGGATATAAAGCTCCAGATGAAGAAGGAAAAGGCACCCTTTGCAGCCATTTTCTCTGTTTTGATTCATAAATACTGTCTTTATGGTATCTCCAGACTGCTGGATGACTTTTGAAAGACGGAAACCAAAACTAGGGTGTAGCTTAGTGGCAGAGTAGTTTCCTAGTCCCCAAATAAAATAAGTTATCATTCATTTGTGTTATACATATACATGTATATAATACCAGGGTTAGAAAGGGAATGTTATCTTTAAAATATTATACATTAGCTACTTTTGTATAATTGTGATCAAATGCTTGACAGGGATAACTTAAAGCAAGGAATTACTCATTTTGATTCATGGTTTGAAAGGTTTCAGTCCATGGTCATTTGGCTCTAAGTGCTGGAGCAGAACATTATAGTGGTATTTTAAATAGGCCTGGTACCTGTCACATAAATAAAAACCAGGAATTGAATCTTTAAAATGTAGTTTATGGGAGCTGGAGAGATTGTTCAGTGGTTAGAGCACTTGCTGCTTTTGCAGAGAACCAGAGTTTGGTTCCCAGCACCCATACAGTGTCTAACAACTGTCTACAACTCCAGTTCCAGGGCATCTGACACCTTCTTCTGGTTTCTATGGACACACATGTGGTATACTTACATAATACGTAGGGAAAACATTCACACACACATAAAATAAATATTTAAAATTTAACAAAAATTTAAAAGTGCTTTAATTAGAGACGCAGTAATGAGGGAAGAGAGAGTGAAACCTGCCTTCTCCATCCTTTTCCCATTAGCATTTTCAGAGAGAATTAGAACAAAGGAAATCAGTTCAAAGTTCAGTCGTGTCTTAGCCAGGTGGCTCCTTTTCCTCAGAGATTTCCTCCCTCCCTATGTCTCCCTCTCCAAGTAGCAGGGGAGGATCTTCAGACACCAAGGCCATTGAGGCTCTCTCTCTCTCTCTCTCTCTCTCTCTCTCTCTCTCTCTGTGTGTGTGTGTGTGTGTGTGTGTGTGTGTGTGTGTGTAGCAGAGGAGGGGTTAACTCAGAACAAAGAAATCATTAGCAATCTACAGTACAAGCAAGATTCCTCCCTGCAAAACAAATACAGATGTGTTCTTAGCCGGTAGAATATGCAGCGACCCATCACTGCGTCCCTGTCACAGTGTGTAGTGGAGATAGATAGTTCTTCACATAGGGTAACAGGAAGAAATGGGAGAAGGGGGGCCAACACTCAGCTTCTCTGCTTGCCCCTTCTTTCAAGCCCTCCAGCACAGGGGACACTGCCACCTTCATTCATGGTGCGTCTTTCTCCCTCAGTTAATCTCTGGAAAGCCTCAGACACACACACAGAGATGCCTCGGCACTCTCCTGTGAGATTCAAAATCGAATCAAGCTGACAATGAAGGTTAAGAACCACTTTTGTGTTTGGTGTGAGTCATCTTTGGGGATAATTTTTTTTTCTATCTCATTCTTTCTTTTTAAAACCGCTTTCCTCTCTTACCATTTCCTCCCTCGTATGGACACACAAGGTGTAGAGAATCAAGGCCATGGGGCCCATGTATGTTTAGACAGCACGGCAGGAATACGGATTTCTGGTATGGGCAAGGTGGCAAACATTAGGAGGCTATGAGTCAACACAAAATGGCTAAGACCGGGTGCCCTGGGGCCCGAGAGTAAATAATGATGCAGTCTGTTATACAGCATGTTTTGGCAGGAAGCCATCTTTGTGTGATTTCCTATAAAAAATTCTTGGGATCCAGGGCACATGTGCATTTGTCCTGCACTGAGCGTCCTCTCCGGGAGAAAATAAAGAACACTTCATTTGCCAGTGACTTTGAATCTTCTTTAGCCTCCGAGCTCCTTCCGACCCTCCCTCCCTGACCGCAGAGAATCCTGCAGCTCAGTACGCATTGATGGACACTCCTCTGAGAGAAGCTGCGGCACACATGGGAGCGAGCCTATCCTCAACCCAGCATGGTTCTCTGGGACCATTGCTGTTTCCACACACGGACACTTTAAACCCTTGCAAAAGCCAAGGCCAGCCAAAGCCAAGCCAAGACCCTATAGTGGTAACATATGCAGGCCTGAAAGCCATGTGCAACCTTCCTTCACCTCAACTTACTGTATGTTCCTATCCCGATAGCATAAACATCTTTCTGAAATTAAAATATGTAAGAAACAGATATAAGGGAACACAAGTACACTGGGACAGAGCAGAATTGGGCGCTAAATCAGGGTTTGAATGGTGGACTTAGTAGATTAAATAAATCTCATGAATCAACTGATGTTTTTCTCGACTTTCCAGATCCCTGGCAAGTCTCAAGTTTCCCTTCTGCTTTCTAGGACTGTGTTTGAAAGATAGGAGTGGTTGATGGGTAGGTTAGACTGAGCCAGAGAGGAGAGAAGCAGGCTTAAGTCAGAGAAGTTTCTTTGTGAAGCAGCAGCAACTATGTAACAACTTTCTTACCATTTAAGAAATAGTCTGTCTTTTATGTGGAGGGTAGAGAAGCTATGCGAGCATCAAACCACTTGTAAAACTAAACCAGGTCAAATGTTGGCTCAAGTGCTTCAGAAACAATCAAAATCCACATGTGGAATGACACTGACCTACCCTCAGAAGTGTAAGAACCATGCATTTGTGACTGTGTAGAAATACCACGCCTTACACCATAGACATAAAGTTAATCATTAATTTTAAAACGACCCATTAGAGGGTTGGCTCTAACTGGGGCTCTCGTTTCTGGAGATACACCATCTGTCTACACTTCTTCCTTGAGAGCCATCAGCAGGGTTACAATTCAGAGCTGCACTGGAGGGCATGGCATGTCTGCTTCTCAAGGTGGAGGAGGCTCCATTTTGTAGATTACACCACGTGGCTTCCATGCCTTCATTTTCTATGTCAAACGTGACAGCTAATATGTTGAGTTGTGGAATGCTGAGTGTAGACAGGAGAGAAAAGGAAGAGTAAACCGTAACTTCTAAACCTGTGGCCTAAGAAACAGAGCAGCTCCTCTATCCTATATTAATTACCAGACATTATGTGTGAAGATTCATAGCTGCTGCTGCTTCCCATAAAGCTAAAGATAGAGATTTAGATCCTTAAGACATGGATGCCATTTTAAAATCACGAGATAAGGAAACGAATATCATAATATATAAATAGTTGGAGAGAGAATATAGGGTTAAAGATCTAAGGGACTAATCGTTAAGCAAGAAGGGTGTGAGATGAGTGAAACATCCTGGAAACTTAGAGAAAAGTTTCTATTTCAAGGCAGAAATAGAATTGTTTTCAAATAGCACTTATGATATGTTATGATTTTATTTTTCAAAAGCACAGTAGGCTAGATGTGGTACAAGCTTGTAATCCTAGCACTTGGGACATGGAGGCAGGAGCCTCAGGAATTCAAGACCATCTCACCTACATAGCGAGTTTGAGGTTCGTCTTGGCTAAATGAGATTCCATTCAAATAATAGACAAAACAACAACAAAAAAGCAACTAACTCTTAAGTACTTCCTATTTAGGGTGAACTGCTCATACAAGGCCTCTTTCCTCAACAGAAAATACAGAGAAGGCAGATTAAGAATAAATTTAAGCTGTTAAATAAGCATTACTTATTTTAAAATATATTTTAGCATGGGGAAATGCAGGCTGGTTTTCACGGCCACTCTTTATGGCACAGGAAGGTCAAGGAAGGTTTCCATGAAGAAACAAAATTTAAGCTGTGACCCAATAGGTAAGTGAAAGCCAAGTTTAGAAATGAAGATCCAAGCAAAAGAATCAGCATGGAGGTGTGATGGAGGTGAACTTTCAGATACGTGCAGGTGCTGAAGGCACTGAGGTGCTGAAGACACTGGGGTGGAGGCAAGGCCTTGAGTTTTGGGTTTAGCCACTACTCACAGCAAGACAGAGAGCCCTTGGGGATTCAAGAGATGAGATTCCATCCGAACCGGAAGCAGGGAGAAAGACTTGGACAAGGTGAGAATCCAGTGAGAAAGAACTACCACCGCAATTCTGACAGTTCCACATTGCCCAGACCTACAAGTTCCCGACCCTGTCCTACACAGCCTCACTGCTCTGTCTCGTAGATTATAGGGTGAATCAACAAAAGCATTCCCTTGCTCAAGCCTTTTCCTCTCCAAAACTCAACCTTAATTAAATCCAACTGGCTACTTTCTTATCACACATCTGAGAAGTGGCCTGTTCCAGAAATCAACATCACCTAAAATAAACAAGCAAATGAAAAATACCCCCAGGAAAACAGCATAACCTGCTGACATGTTTTGCTTTAAGTTCATGACCTCGTGTGGGATTTAGGGGTCCTCCTGTGCTAGTTCCCTAACCCTACCTTCCAGAAGTCCTAGGTAAATTGTTCACCACTTCTTTTGACATTAACTTTCGTCCAGATTCTCACTCCTGCTAATAACCTTGATTTTTGTCCAACACAGAAAAGAAAGGTTTTGTCTAAAGGTAAATTTCTGGCTCTTAAGACAGTGAGTTAGAAGAAAGAAGCCAGTCATAGAGTGACAATGCCATCTGCAAGATTCTACTTACATGAAGTAGACAGTCAAAGCACATACAAACACGAAGCAGAAGAAGGCATGGGAGTGAAGTGAACAAACAGCAGAGTCTCAGTTTCACAAGACGGAAAAGCTGAAGAGATCTGTTGTACAACATGTGAATGGCTGTGACTCTACTGTGCACCTAAGTGACTAAGGTGGTAATTTTTATGTTATCTGTTATTGTTTCAGTCATAATTTAGGCAAACAATAAAACCCACTTCCTGTCCCCTTCTGGTCTATTTTCAGCTAAGCTTCTGTACTTTCACAGGTCTCCAGTCCTCCACTGCTACCTATTTATCCCAAGGCAATGAAGACCCCAGCTGATGAGAGCATTGGTTTCACCACAGTGGTAATTCTCAGGGGCTGGGCTCTGCCACAGTGCTAGGCAGGGACCAGCAGCTCAGACTGAGATCTTGAGTTGGGGCTTGTTCAGCAGGGCACTGAGAATACTAAAACCCCCACACCCCATATGACTTTCTCTGCCTAAGTCTGAGGTTTTACAAGTCTGGTCAGTAAATGGGCATCATCTGCCATTCTGATCTTCACCCTTTCATGTCCAAGGAGAGGTGCCTGTGAAGAGAACCCAGAGATGGATGCACAGAGTTAATATCAGAGAGGTGGCTGCCTCTAGCTAGCATGAAGAAGCTTAGAATTCTTCAGTACTACAGCCTAGAATTGCCACAGAAGTTGCCGAGTCAGACTATTGTGAAGGAGAGTAGGTTCATGGAAGACATAAAGAATGGAATGCTCCAGAAAGTTATCTGATACCTATAGCATGTGGAGGGACAGATATGGAGTCACCAAGCAGAATGTACCCAGAATTTGGAGTGAGCAGGTGAAAGCCGTCTAGACCCTCCTGCATGTATGCTTCCAGGGTGCGTGAGAACCATCTGGACAGGACCCAAGGTTACCGAAGGCCTAGCAGAGGGGATGAAAACACTCCAGTATTTAGCCTTTCACCCATGAAATCGAGGAGCCTTGTGATCAATACATTTCAGAGAAAAATGTGAGATTGCTCATAATTCAGCTCCTGAACACCATTTTATTGTCTTCCAGATTGGATAAAAGGAATATATAGGTAGGCATGATACACAGTCTTATAACCCAAAGGGTTTGGAAATGTGCAGGAGTAGAGTGTTCAAGACCAGGGCCAGCCCACACTATATAGCAAGACTTTGTATCAAGAAACTTAAGAAAATAAAATAAAAATAAAAGAGCATTTGACCCTAGCCAAAACATTTGTGCTTTCTGCTAATTTCGTGGACTTTTGTGCTTTCTTCCATGATAATCTCTAGGGGAGAAAGGTACAATTGCCAGAAATAGTGAATGAAAGTCAACAACAATAAGTAGTCCATGTATATATAGGTTATTTCCAAGTGGAAAACGTCTCATCTCAGAAGTAGAACACACCCTCTAAAAAGTAAGTCAGGGAAGGACAGAATAAACCTCGGATCAAAAAAAGCCAAATAAGAACTTTTTTCAGACGCACAGGCCATAAACGTTCAGCAAATGAGATAAAGGTGTCCAGAGAGCTTAGGCAGTTCTGTGAGCAGATTATGTTCATAGAAATGTGCTCCTGGGTGCTGGAGAGATGGCTCAGCAGTCAAGAGCACTGGCTGCTTTTGCAGAGGACCCACATTCAATTTCCAGCACTTACATGGCTACATGGCAGCTAACAACTGACCATCCCTCCAGTTCCAAGGTATCTGACACCCTCTTCTGACCTCTGTGGGCATTGTACAACACAGGTGCACTTAAACACATACAAGCAATACACTCATACACCTAAAATAAAAATAATAAATATTTTTTAAATGTGCTCCTTCTTGGGCTGGGGGCTCATTCAGTTGTGTAGCATGTGCAAGCAGCAGCCCTGGGTTCCGTTCCCAGAGAAAAGAGCAAGCATGCTCCTTCAGTCAATCTAAACAACCAAAGAGCCAGTTCTGCTGCCCTACCCCTTAATCCTTACACTCAGGAGGCAGAGGCAGGAGGATGCGCCAAGATTGTGACTAGCCTGGTCTATCTAGTAAGTTCTAGGCCAATCAAGACTAAATAGTGAGGCTGTCATTGAAAGAAAACACTAGCACACATGAAATGACAGAACAGAATAGAGATTTCAGAAGCAAATCCTCACCTTTACAGTCAATTGATTTTGGACAAATATGCAAAGAACATAGAATAGGAAAGGACAGCTTCTAAATGTGACTAGATCAACTGCTCGCGTGCACAAGAATGAAGGCAGAGCCCCTATCCTCTCATGTACAGAGGTCAGCTTAAAGAGATATAAGATTTAGGTGTAAGATCTGAAAGGGAAAACCTAGTGGAAAAACACAAAGGAAAAGATCACGACATTGGTCTCATTGGTGATTTTTTGGGATACGAACCCCAAAGCATAGGCAAAAGAGTGAAGATAACAAATGAGAATACATCAAACCAAAAGCCTCCACACAGCTCAGGAAACAATGAACAGAATAGAGAGAGAACCTATGGTTCAGGGGAAACACCTGCACACCTCACCTTAATTCAGCAAGGGGCTTATATGTAAAACAATTCAACAGTAAGAAAATAATCTGATTTAAAAATGGCCAAAGACATGAACAGGCATTTACCTAAAGAAAGCATACAAATGGACAACGGGTATATCGAAAAGTTTCTGAACATTACAAACTAAACGTTAGAATTAAAATTAAATCACACATTTTAGAATGTCTATTATCTAGAAGACAGAAGTATTGGCAAGAAGAGCAAATTAGTAAAGCCATTATGGAAAACAACTTAGAAGTTCTTCAAAAAAATTAAAAATAGGACTATATGACTAAGAAATCTCAATATGCATCTGCATTGAAAAGAGACGAAACAGTGCACTGAAGAGGGCCTGGACTCCTCTGTGCACTGTAGCTTTACTCACTGAGGTCGAGATAATAAGTCAAAAGCCCAGTGTGATGGTATAACCTGAATCCCAGCACTCCTGAGGTAGAGGCTGGAGAATCCAGAGTTAGAGGCCAGCCTGGGCTATATAGCAAGTTCAAGTCCAGCCTGGGCTACATAGTGAAACTGCCCTCAATAACCCCCAAACTAAACAAACAACACCCCCCCCAATGTAGCATGTATACATATATACATAAAAGAATACTTAACCTTTAAAAAGAAGGTAATTTCATCCAGTGTGGCATGAATAAATCCCAAGGACTTTATATTATGCAAAATAAGTAAGGTATGGAAAGACAAAGACCACATGATTTCAGTTCTCTATAGAACTGTTGGTTGGTTGGTTGGTTGGTTGGTTGGTTGGTTGGTTGGTTGGTTGGTTAGTTGGTTGGTTTGTTAGTTGGTTGGCTGGTTGAGATGTGGCCTTGCTGTATTTCCTAGGCTGGTATCAGACTCCTGGGTCCAAAAGATCCTCCTGTTTCAGCCTCCCAAGTGCTGTAACTACAGATATTAGACCCCCATAGAATCTACAAAGGTCAGACTCACAGAAGCAGAGGATGAAGTGGAGATTTTCAGCAGCTATAGGTATAGGGACAAAGCAAACTCAGACCTCTTAAGTTTTAATCGCCTCGCCGCTCCCTGCTACATTCTGGGTGCTAACACTTCAGTGTACATTCTGGCACCAAGTTAAGACCCCACGGATGAGGAAGTCTCAGTTGTCCAACACAAATAATCCCCAAGGGACAGACAGGTTCTGGACCAACCAATTCCACGGTTAAACTAAGCAGCACAGCCACGCAGCCACGGTACCTTTAAAAGCAGGCTGCACCTCGGGGAGTGCACACAGTTCCCTGATCTGGCTTTAGGGACTGCAGCCAGGCTAGCCGCTTGATTCGCTTTGTTTGCCAATTTATGTAAATAAATTTTCCTTTCTGCATCAAAGTGGAGTCCCACTTCTCGGACCCTAACATAGGATTGTGGAAATGGCTGTTTCAGTTAGAAGATGATCTACAGATTTTTGTATCTCCTGATGAGTATAGTTAAGGTATTGTGCTTTAATTAATAGCAGCCTGTACTGACTACAGAGAAACCCCCAATGGGTCTCTCTCTCCCCCTCCTCTCTCTCTCCCTCTCTTTCTCTATCTCTCTCTTTTGAGACAGAATTTCACTGTGTAGCCTTGGCTGGCATGGTTCAGCCTTCGAAGCCTACACACAGCTCTAATGGATCTCTTAATGCTTTGAATTCTCTTTCCAGTGATATCTGGAAAGAGGAAAATTGTGCTGATTGGTGCCATGCAGAGCATCTTGTAGAAATTTCCTTCTATCACAGTCCTGCTGCTGAACAGATACCGAAAGCCTTGCTTTCTGTAGTTCTTTATCCCCTATGTTAAAATGGTTTCTGTGTTATCAGAAACAATCAACTAATTCTAACACCTTTCTAAAAAGGTGCTCATACAGAAACTGTGTGAGATAAAACACATTTATTGCTGCTTAAAACCATTACACTGTGAAGCATTCTATTGGATAGTATTCTCTTTGCTTGTTCTCCTTGGAGTATTTGCATTTATTTTTTTCTTCTGCTTAAAACTTTTCCCTCAGATAGTAGTTACGTGTATTGATCTGTCAGTTTCTGCAGGTCTTTCCTCAAATGCCACAATAGATAACACAGATATGTTTGCAATAGCCAGAAAGTACATGCAACAGAATTTAGCAATTGATTGGCTCTGGGAAATAAGAGAGAAGCAAAATGATTCTACTTATGGAGCTTGTATTATTCTTTCCTTTATCCTATATACTTATATTATTTCTTATGATTATTAACTTGTGTAATTAGCTTGTACCATTCCTTGATTCAGGGACACAGTTTGAGAGTGGAGATTATCAAATTAGTTTAAGCCCGCTAAACTTGAGATGTCTAGGAAGCACATAAGAGAAGTCCAGCATGTGGAAAATATACCATCTAGAACTCTGGACACAGATTCACCAACTAAAACCTAGAACAGAGATCCTGATTGCAAGCAAATATTCTAAAATCAATTTTAAAATTCAACTACACAATTTTCAGAGTTAGGTGCTGTGGTGTAGCAATTTCCTCTGAATATTCTTGGTGCCCTGGAATATTCCATCCTGGAGGAGGCTCCTTAAGAAGTCAACAAACCTCAAGTGTCAGGAAGTTCCTGAAACTTACAAGATTCAGAAGCTCCTCCCCTTTCCCAAGATTCAATGCAGTAGCTATAGCCGACTAGAGGAGACTGTCCCACTCAAGTGTCTGAGTGGCTTAGAGATTTTGACCTGTTGAACTGTGCTCAAGCTGTTCAAGGAGTGTCAGGGATGGAGCTTTCTTGTGTCATCACCCTTGCAGGTGTGGGCTTTTCAGCAGTTCAGCCACCCTTGAACCATCCTTGCATCTGTAAGTAACCCCAGTGAGCTCATCAGTCCTCAAATTGGACTCTTGGAGGAACCTTTAATTTGGTAGGTTACTGGTTCTCTATGTGGAATAAGACATTTGTTCATAACTCCCCAGGAAAAGTCACACAAATGGCCCAGGATAAAAATTTAAGAGATGGCTCAGAGGTAAAGAGTGTATACTGCTCTCGCAGAGGGCTGGGGTTTGGTTCCCAGCACCCATGTTGGTCAGCTCACACCTCCAGTTCTAGAGGAACCATCGCACTCTTCTGGCTTCCTTGGACATTGCACCCACATGCATAAACCCACACAAAGACACACATATATGCATATAAATAAAAAGAAATGAAATCTTTAAAAAAAATTAAGGTCTTTTATTCAAAGAGCATATAAAGGCCCAGCAGCTGCTGAGCCCATCTCATCAGTTGCTGGACTGATAGTATGCTTTGGCTAGGGGCAGAAATCAAGTCAGGTGTGTCTCCTGGGTTTTTGTTTGTTTGTTTTTCTGTAATCCATGACACTAATAACAAAGGGATTGAAAGCAGGCAATCTCCAAGAGTCTGCAACTTCTGTGCCTAGCATGAGTGAGGCATTCTCCACCACCCAGTCTGGGTGCATTGTGGCCCTGCCTGTCCAGGGAAGGGACAGTTGCTGTCATGCCTCACCCAGCGTGTTGTGGGAGCATGACAGGACCCTCATGCCTGCACCTGTGTCTAGATCCCCACAGTGATCTCAGGCATGCTGAGGAGGAAGGGAAAGGCAAGAAATCAGGGAACTCATTGCAGAGAAGCAGAGAAGAACTGCGAAGCTGGTGTTCACACAAAGGGAGGCACTGTCCCAGTGGACTTCACTGATAAAACTGGAAAGACACTGTTATTAAGAAATGCAAAATGGCGAGCTCAGAGCTTAAAAACCCCATGTGTCAGGACCTTCTGAGTATAGGACCCTGCACTGTTTCTGTCCACAGGATACCCTTGCTTGCAATTGATAGTAGCTAAAATGATAGGACGTCTAAGGGGAAAGACGAGGGCTCGGGGCTGAAGCCAGGGACATTTACAAGCTGGGAGAAAACGCATCATTATGGCTGAAGGCAAATGAATTAGAAAATACTTGGTAGGTGATCCCTGACTTGGAAAATCTTTGCAAATACATATACCCTGGTCACCTGATGTTATGAGCATTTTCTCCCAGAAACTGTTTATAACCTAAGATAATTCTTTAGGATCAAAAGTGTGGTGTAATACAGGCCTATTACTTGGATTATTTTTGAAGTATATATTGATCACTTAAAAATAATATGGGGCTGGAGACATGGCTCATTGGTTGAGTACTTGCTGATCTTGCAGAGGACTCAGGTTCAGTTCCCAGTTCCCAACAACCGGTGGCTAACAACAATCCATAATTCCAGTTCCAAGGGATCCAATGCCCTCTTCTGGCCTCTGTGGGCATCTGCATGCATGTGGTGCATATACATATATGCAGGCACTCACATTTACCCATAAAATAGAATAAATCTTTGAAGAATAATGCATGATAAGAACAGTAGAAAATAAAATGCATTTAAAGAATGAATAAGATTTACTAATAATAGACTCATCGCTGACCTAAGTAATTCATTTCCTTTGTAGCAACAGTCATATTCACATAAAACACAAGCAATGCTTGACTGTAGCATTTATCAAGCAAGGAAAAAAAATGTCTAAGATCTGTTAAGAATTCCAAATGACTCCCTGAAGCTTGTTTCAAAATCAACCTCTAGAATTTTCTATCTGCAAATTAGCTTTGAGCAGTCTTAGGGCAGAAAAACTGAAACATATGATGAGATAACCATGGTGGGTAGTTGACCAGACTCTGAGAGTTCAGAACTGGGGCAGAAAAGGTGATTTTGAAAAGCCTGTGGATGGTTTATGAAGTGACTAACAGCACAGGTGTTGGAACACGCTCTTTAGTTTGAATCCCGGCTGTGCCATCCACTCCCTGTGTTGCGTCGGACAAGATACTCCTTGGCCTGGTGCCTGGGTCAAAGTTGTACCAGCCCCTAGTGGGGATGAAATGATGTCTGTAAAATGTTCAGAGCTGTACCTGACACATAAGAGTATTTGCTGAATGAAAATTATGGAAGCTGCGCATGTAACCAAACACCCCTGAAGTTTCTTAGCAGGTGCCACTCGCTGAGGAGAGTTCAGTGAAGGAACATACACTCTCTCTCCTCTCTCCACTCCACTATCCTGAAGACCAGCTGGATGTAAAATCTTCCTGCTGTAGCCTCCTGAGACCTTGGATTTCATGGCACCTATATTCTCAAAGTCTCCCTGACATCTCCTATCTTACAGAGTATTGTAGTTTCTTTTTATTTTAAAACAGTTGTGTTAACTCAAAACAGTACCTTAAGCGAGTATAGGGTTTCCTGGACATTTTCTTTTTTAAAAAAAGTTTGGATTTATTTTTACCTTAATGTATGAGTATTTTGCTTTCATGAATGTAAGTGTACCACATGTGTACAATGCTCCCAGAGGCCAAAGAGGGGATCAGAGTCCCTGGAACTGGAGTTAAAGACATTTATGTGCTGCCATGTGGGTGCTGGGAATTGAACCTGGGTCCTCTGCAATAGCAGCCAGTACTCCTAACCCCTGAACCATCTTTCCAAAGCCATTCTGGTCATTTTCTTAAGACTAATTTCAGGCTGTCTTTTAGTGAATTAGTCATAGCTCTAATCTGATCTCAGTCTTTCAGGTGGGAACATTAAAAATGTTATGTCTGGGAGGGTAGGTCAGTAGTAGAGTGCTCTGAATGGAGATACAGCTCAGCTGGTAAAGCAGTCACCTACTGTGCCAGGGCTCTGGGTTCATTTCCTAGAATCTAAGAAGCAGAAAAAAAAGGGCGGGGGGGATATAAATAAAACGCAGAGGTTTAGTGTCATTGTGATAAGCCTGGCATTAGTGTGGGAAAACATGTTCATTGAGAAGTGGTAGACCATGATAAATATAATGGAACCCAGGTCCGCCCACGTATTATGCGTGTTCCACCAGCGAGTTACACGCCCAGCGCTCTAGAGAAATCAGTTTTCACCAGGGTCTTTAAAAGCAGTTTGCGGACACAAAACCCGAAAAACTTTGCTTAAACTGTAGTAGATTCATTTGCGTCTTGGAAGCACAAACCCTTTGTATCGGTTCCACTGCTTTTTCGTCCCCGCTTCCCCCTCCCGCCCCCCATTTCCTTATTTCTTCCTGGTATTAGTTTCCCCCGGTGACTTGGGCAGGAATTTGCATGTAACTACGATATGTTCGGCCCTGTCACTGGCACCGAGATCTAACTTGCATCTTGTGGGTGGGCTGGTGTGGATTCCCCGGGGACCACTCCCTGTTAGTGCTTTCTCACTGGATGAGCAGGCCCTTCTTTCCTGCGGAAATGCCTTTTGTGTGCCTGTCTTCTGAAAAATCTCTCTTCTGCTCCTCTGCGAGTTTGGCTTCATTTCTCCCCCACGTCTGGCCGTGCGTCGTTCTATCATTCCTCGCACCCTGGGCTCGGGATCGTTGACTCAAGCCCCTCTTTCGCTCGTGTCCGCTCCCCGTCCCCTCTGCAGTGACATGCCTTAGCGCAGGTGGCGGAGCACCCGCGGCGTGTGACCTTAGGACCGGCGTGCCTCTCGCGGAGCGGGGGAGGCCGGCCACCGCAGCCTGCGTCCACCCCCAGGCCGCGAGGTCAGGCGGGTGCCGGACGCGGGCGAGAGCAACTCCCTCCGCTCCGACTTCCTTCTGGGCGCTTACTAAAGCCGAGCGGCCGCCTCTCTGGGCATGCTCAGTGGCCGGCCGCCGGGGCTGGAGCAGCGGAGCGCGGGCTGAGCAGAGCCGGCTGAGCGGAGCTTGCCGAGCAGAGCCGAACCCAGCCGAGCGAGCCAGCGGAGCCGAGCCGAGCGGGCTGAGCGGAGCTTGAAGAGCGGAGCGGCTGGAGCCGAGCCCCGCCGAGCCGAGCCGAGCCCACCGAGCCGAGCTCCGCGCCCCGCTGGGCAGACATGCAGATGATGACCAGGAACGTCCTTCTGAATATGGAGCTGGAGGAGGACGACGAGGAGGATGGAGATATCGGTGCGTGCGGGGCCCCGGTCCGCAGCCGAGAGCCCGAGAAGTTGGGGGCGGGATGGAGAGCTGCGGGGACCCGGCGGCCTCACCCCGGTCCGCGGCATGGGGCTCCCCTGCGCGGAAGCCGTGGCTCCGCGGCAACTTTGGGCGCATTTCCTGCACCCGCGGCGATGTCGGGGTTCCGGGGCGCCGGGGCGGGGTTCGGGGCGCTTTCCACCTCGCGGGCCGTCCGCGACCCACCTGAACCGGGTCCAAAGCCGAAGGTAGCGCGCGGGGGCCGCCCGGGGCGGGAACTGGCTTGTGGCCGCCGGGCGGGGCCGATCCACGGCGGCTGAGCCCCTCGGCCGGTCCCCCTGCCGCAGCCGGCCGCGCGTGCTCCCCAGGCCGAGGACCCAGCGCAGGCAGGCGGCAGGGCAAACAAAAGGGGCCGGGGTGGTGGGCGAGGGGCAGGAACGCGAAGGAAAGGAGGTTTCTGAGAACACTGGCAGGGGCTGACAGCCCAGCCGTGGGCGGATAACGTACCCACGCCGCGCTGTTTGGGAGACTTGGGCTCAGTCTCCTGTGTGTCAAACCAGTGTTTGAACAGTTCCAACTCAGGGCCTAAAACCCTCTTCTCCAGTAACTTTAAAAGTAAATTTCAGCAGTTGGGTGTGGTTTTCCTTCCTTTCACATTTTGGTGACAAATGACTTAAGTCATAGGAATTTGGTAACTCCCTTGGCTAGGAACAGATTAGAGGGGGTACACTCCGTGGCTTAGCTTTGACTTTTCAGAGGCAGCGATCTAGCATCGTCTTTGTGGAAGGAGCAAATAGTATTCTTTCTTTTTAAAAGGAGGGAAAACTGGCTCTCACAGGTTAATCTTAGCGTCTCACACTGTCAAGACCAGTTTTTCTGATATACAAGACCTGTGCAAGTTAAGCATCTTTGCACTTGACCGGATGATGTAGGATGCTACTGTATAGTAAGATTGAATGGTACGTGATAATTAACATAAAAATAATAATGGCAACAACATTTAAAAAGTTACAATAAAATGAGCCCAGTCTTTTTCTTAGGAAAATATTCCTGTCTGTCATGATTCCTTGCAACTGTATATTGAATACTCAAGTGAGATTCAAGCGCAGTTCGGAATTAACATAAGCAAGACACTCTTAAGTTTATTTGCTTGGCGCCATCAGTAGATTTCAATTTAGAAAGAAAAACTAATTGGGTCTAGCCTCTGTTTACCCGATAAGACATCATAAATTCATCGTAAGAGGCTGGTAATGTACTGGTTTTGCTTTCAGTGACATGTACTTTATGCTGTTTCCATGAAGAAAACCAGCGGATGTAATTAAAGAACCCTCCCTGTTTCCACGGAACCCCCCCACAATATTTTAGTGTAGATAGCAGACAAGATAGCCTATCTCGCCAAGCAACAAACATTTTAAAGAGGTTCAGGCAATTTTTGAATTCTTTTTTTTGAATTCCAAATTTAATGTCAGTTTGCAGTGATTTTTGTATCAGAAAGTGTTTGACCGTGCCTGTGAAAATCTTGTCATTATAAAAGTGATAAGCTTTCTTAAAGGTTACTAGAAGTAGGCTGATAGTAGTTTATAGCCTATTTAAAAATAATTCTAATTTCCAGCCATGGGAGAGGAGGCTCTGGAGCAGTGAAGGTTGTAATTGTAACCTCTGCTCTACTTTTGTAATATTAAGCTCTTGATTAATGTGTTTCTCTATTACTTCTCACTCCTAATGATTATGTAATAGTTCGTAGCACACTCAGTATTGAAATTTTTGTTATAAATATTAACTTTATAATTCAGAGCAGGAGAATTATTTTGACATGAGTTGTTCCTGATAGTGTCATAGGCTCATTTGCAAGTAATGAAAACATTTTCAACTAGATGTGTTGGTCCCCAATTGTATCATAGAGATGTTTTACCTACACATGTGAAATTGTGACTTCTGGTAGACTAGGTCATAGACCAATTAATTCTTATTCTTGAAGCTTACTCAGTGTTCAGTGCTTGCTTCCTTGGTTAGAATAAACCCATTTAGAAAGTCAAAGATGTTAAATTTCCCCATGGGTCTTCCTTCTTTGCCTAACTCATGGCCAACCACCAAAAGTTATGCCTACAAGGCTTGCTAATGAGGAAATCCATTGACATAATGTTTTGCATAGTTTGTTCCCTCAGTCAGTTTCACCAACCTAGCTAGACCCTATAGAAGTCCTGTCTGGCAGGAAGTGCCCTAGTGGAGACCATACGTCACTGCAAGTGCCTGGTTTTCAGAGGGGTGTCTGGCAACTTTTGTCCCCTTTGCTTTCCCTCCCCCAATTAACCAGCGCTATTATTCAGCATCTCTTCCACTTGATGTAAAAAGTGATAGGACTAAAGCAGCTGAGATGGCTCAGATGGTAAAGGTGCTTGCTGCCAGGCCTGAGGACCTGAGTTCAATCCCTGGGGCCCACGTGGTGGAAAGAGAGAACTGACTCCCCAAGTTGTCCTCTGAGCTCTACACTGTCGCTAGTGTGTCCCCTCCCCCATTAAAAACAGTGATAGAAATGAAATAGCTTTTATGGCAGAATATAGGAGGCAGGCTTCAGCTCCTGGTGTTGTTTCTTGAATTCTCTGTGCTTCAGATTTTGCTGAGGGTGGAAAAGTGTTCTGGAAATGGGAGCTATCAGGAAGAACTCAGGGTTCAAATGGATAGGTTTGATTTAGATAGTTGCTCTGGGTTCCTGGTCGGTTTAGGTGGTAGGTAGTTGAACACTTGGGATTTCCCATCTGTTTCTGGTAGTTTACTCTCTGATCTCTCATACTGATGATCATGGCATTTGGGGGTAGACAGAGACCATGTGAGATAATAGTCCAGCAGTACCTCTCCAGTCTTTATTTGTTCCCTCCTCACTGTTAAGTTTTAGAAAGACTTACCTACTCCTGTGATCTCTATTTCCTCGCAGTCTGCTTTATGTTTAATCATCTGCAAATCTAGTCCTAGCCCCTTTAACCTAATCAACATTAATTGAGCTATCTTCTGTGCTAAGTATAAGATTAGATATTAGGCTCTGTGTTAGGCTACCAAACATGGCAAGACACACTCCTGTCCCCAGGATGAGGGTCCCTTGGAACAGGACATTTGTAGTAGATGACTACTGAAGTGGGTGCAAAACTATGGGAGGAAGGGATGAGGGAGAAGAGACTGTTGCAGAAGAGACTGTTGAGATGTATGCTTAGCAGTTTTATAATCTTAAAGTTATTGGCGGTGGCACTTTGAGATATCTTGGGTTATCGCTTTAAGGGAGAATGTTGAGTATACTCTCTCATGGATTCTGCTGGGTTATATATCCCTGATTGCTAGTACTTCACTAGGGCGGTATCTAGGAAGAACACAGATATGTAGATAGTGATTGCAGTAATTTGCTTTTAGTGCTATAATCAAAGGGTGTGTCAGGAGGAATCCTGGTACGAAGTGGTACTGAGGAGAAAGCATGTAAATTTGCTGAGGGGAATCCTGCTGTACAGAGGTGTGATCAGCTGAGCCAGCCTTCAACGCCTGAGAAGACAGTTACTGAAATGGGGCTAGGATTCCTAAAGGTGCAGTAATTTCTCCAAAATAAACTCAGGCCTACCCTGGCCCTGTGCAGTGTGATATGTTATGTTCCTATATACACACACGCGCATATACATACTTGTGCACACATACACACACTCACACATATGCATTTTATGTACAAAGGCTGAGAGTTAGAAACAAACAGATGATCTGGAAATCTTTCTTTTGCTGTAGTTAGTGCTGTTCCTTTTCATAAAGCTTGCATTGTTTTCAGTTTCACCAGTCATGATTTATCAGCCATGTTCTAACTTTTGAGTCAAATAATTGCTTCCCCAAAGGCTCCCCGGTCCCCTCTTTGGTAACTTCTTGTTCTTTGCATGTGAGAGATGAACTCTAAGAGAATTGCCTGTTCATTTTATCGTGGGTTGGCCGCAGCTGCAGATGTTGTTGGTTCTACATTTTTATTTATTTATTTTTGACTTTTAGAAGCCAAGAAATTTAGACGAAAATCTCCTCCAGGATTTCCATTAGAGATATTTGTGAGGGGAGACAAAAAGTATTCCTAAGAATCCCACCATATAACCCCTAGTTAAAAGATAATATTGAGGATCTGGAGAGATGATGGCTCAGTGGTTAAGAGCATTGGCTGCTCTTGCATAAGACCTGGGTTCAATTCCCAGCACTCACATGGTGGCTAACAACTGTCTGTAACTCCAGTTCCAGGGGATCTGACACCTTCTTCTGGCCTTTGGAGGCATTGCATAACTTTCATACAGGCAGGCTCATACACATAAAAGAAAAATAACAATATTAAGAAAAAAGACAATATTGAATTCTGAAAATGGTACCTGTGCCAGGCTAGATTGAAACTTTTAATACAAGTTTCCACTATAGCCAATACTTTGTTTTCTCCTGTTAAACTTGCCGGTTTGTGTTTTATATTTTTGCTGATTCAGTGCATCTTGACCAGAAACTGTGATCTTCCTGGGAGAAGCTCTGTCTTACTCATCTTTGTGTCCTGTGACAGGAGTAGCATGATGATTTTCACCTAGTAGATGTTCTACAAAACACTTGATGTAGGACTGATTTTTTTAGATTTTCATGGAATATTGACATGCCATGTGATTTAAGCTGCATGCTGACATTTTAAATACAGTGCATTCATGGATGGGCCTGTGCAAAACAGCTAGTTTTAGAACAACAAATAAAACCCCCACATCATTTCCAGTTACCTTCAGCCAAGGAGATCTGCTTCTGGACTGATGAGTACATCTTAAGAGAGATTGTGAGAATTTAATGCAGTCGAATGATTGCTTTACGATCCTGTCATCATCATTAATGTGGAACCCAGGGCCTCTTGCATGTGGGGCACCCACTGAGCCGCACTCCAGCTTGTATTACTATGGTTACTTTTGGCTTTTGCTTAGCTTTTTTTTCTTTTCAGTATCGACACTAAAATTAATTGGCATCTATTCTGAGAAACAGCCAGTTTGAAGAACACAAAATGAACATGTCAGCAGTAGAGAATTTTGGATTTAGGCCAAGGAGCAATGTATAAATCCTATTCAGCCACATCCAGTGGAACTTGCATAGAGACATATTGAAGGGTTAATAGCAACTTTCTCTTCTTCTGTGTTTATAAATGCCCTGCTCCGTCTCTGAATATCAATTGACAGTTTTTGCTGCAGGAAGTTATTCAGCAGCCAACAACACAAATAAAAGAAATATATTCCTTTGTGCACTTCAGATGTTGCTTTTCTAGCTAACGCTTTTATTCTAGGACATCAAAACTACAATTTGCCATATTATTTTAAAATAAAAATACTTAAGATTGGAAAAAAGGATATTAGAGCTTTTAAATTCCCTTTTCTATATATTTTTTTAAACTTTTGGGTCAAAATCATGTAAATAGATGTTCTTTTACAAAGTACAATTATGCAAATTAAAGTCTTATTTATAAAGCTGGTTTTGTAGATACCAAGATTCTTGTTGCATAATTGAATTTTTTATGATCTCTTGAGACATTGTAACTAAATGTCTGAAAACAATCTTCGGCTTTGCACAGACAAAATGATGGCTAATTTTTTGTGTGTGGCATCACATGCCCATATTCTTAAGCATTTTGTGTTTTGATTTGTGCTGTTTTTAAGAAACATTAGTCTAAAGAAAAATAGTACTTTGTTTTAAACACAATTAGAACCTTAATATTATTTTAAAATTTTGCTGTAATTTATATAATGATTTGAATAGGTTTACATTAATTTATTGTAACATTTATTTCCTGATGTAACTTCTTTTTATGTGTATGAGTGTTTTGCCTTCATGTATGTGAGTGCACCCGTGTCATGCAGTACATGTAGAAGCCAGAAGAGGGCATCAAATATCCTAGAACTGGGGTTTAGAATGTTGTTAGCTGCCCTGTGGGTGTTGGGAGACAAACCTCAGTCCTCTACAAGAGCAGCCAGTGCTCTTAGCATCTGAGCTATTTCTCCCATTGCTCAGATTGTTATTGTTGCTTATTAAAGAAGTCTTGAGAGTTTCAATAATGAAAACATACAATACTGTTTCTGAAAAAAGAGAAAAAAAGAACAAGCAAAAGCCATTATTTTTTTCTAACTAATATAAAAATTAAAGGGATGTGTATGTTTACTGGTCTTAGGTGCTTCTTAAGAAGAAAGATAAATAGATTTTAGTGAGAGTGCCTTGGTTTCTTTGGGGCAAAAGGAAATCCTATAGAAGACAGAAAAAGATCTTAAGGAAGAGAGAGAGAGAGCAAGCTCAGACTGTCCCTTCTCCCCTTCCCACTGCACCAAGGGAGAGGGAAGGGGAGAAGGGACAGTTTGAGTGACATCTGAGTTTGTGTTAGGGAGCACCTGGTAGTTCTTCACCTAGAGCCTGTCACTTGACAGTTCCTCAGCCTGTTGCTTCAGCCCTGTGTGGTTGTTCGGAGGAGCTGGTGTGTATAGGCTTCAGAAGAGACTTTTTCACTTACACATACGTGAGTGGTACTTATAATAGCATCATTGTAGTAAATTAAAAAAAAAAAAAAAAGACAATCATGGCGTTTATTAGATCCTTCCCCTGAACTACAACGTCTGTTTTGTGTCACATGTATGTTGCTATAAATCCAGGAACTTAGTGATTGTCAGGCTAAGGACTGTCAGGACAGTGGCTGTGCTGTAGAGCTGTGTATTTAAAGGTAAAAAGAATTCAACAACAGAATCTCTGCCTACAGATACTTGTTGTGTTCTTTCTTATATTCCCAAGTTATTCAGACAGACTGACCATGTTCTCTAGATACCAGCAAGCATGTTTGGAGAACAATTCTTTTTCAGGGATTCTTAGCAATAGGTCATAGGGGTTGACACCCAGTAGGCTCCTAATGCATGGTTGACAGATACAGAGAGTCAGCTCCATCAGTGGTCTCTGAGTATGCAAATTCCTCCCAGTTGCTGTTGACAGGTCTCACTGAAGTATTTGTGTGTCTTTGTGCCATCTTCTACACAAGAAGAGAGATGGGGACATTCAAGTCAGTGAACAGCTCTTATTACAGATTAGCTTTTAGCACTCACAGAAGGAGAGGAAAGTTACTGGTTAGAATGTTAGTGATCAGAACTCTACCCCATTCCACTGATCATGCTGGAAATATGCAAATGGGGAGGAGTCACACGCCTTGTTCTATGGAGGAACGCCCGCTTCTGAGAGGTGGGATGATCAGCCTGGTGGTTAAACTTTTTCAAACTTCCACTCACTCCCTTTGAGCTTTCTACCACGGTGTATTCAACTTCCTGCCGCTGAATGTCATGTAGAAGGGCCTCAGAGAGGGCCTTCTCAGACACATTGCTAACTCTGATCTTCTAGAACTATGGGGGTGCCTTGGGAGTCTGTACATACACCGGGATCTGGAGGGGAGGAGAGACCAGACCATGTACTGGAGGCAGTCTGGAGTGTTGAAAAGTTTGAAATTAAAATAAAGACCAATGAAGAGACACAATAGGCCAAGGGAGACCAACAGATGGAACACCTGAACTCACTTTATTATTGTCCTTGCAGTTTTGATTGTTTTGAATTCGATGATATAAAAAGCAAGAGCTCGGCGTCATTTACGGCCTGGGCACATGAAATAATGCTTTCTCAGATAGTGGACTGAAAAGCTGGGAGTGATTCCGTTTGCATCCAGTTTTTAGAACTGGCTCTCAGGCTGTCACTGCAGCAGCATTGGGCCCAAGAAAAGCTGAGAAATTACATTCTCGTGGGTCGAGTGAGAGCAAAGTGGAAGGAAGAGGGCTGATCTTCTCTCTCAACTACAGTGTAAGGTTATTTGCTTTACATTTAAGCCTTTCACAGACATGCCTTACTCAGTAGAAGTCCCAACTCCATTCTTCACTTTCAGCCCTTGGATTTGTAGTTCTTGTCTCCTGGAGTCCAGCCTCTGGCAGAGGGTGCCACGCTGTCTTAGGTTTCTGCTTCCACTTACATGTAAATAGTATTTAGTGACCACTGGGTACACGCTTCTATAACAGGCTTGCTGCAGCCTACAAATCACAGAGGAGACCTGAGCATTTCCAGACAAGCCTTTCATCACACTGAGGGTAAGCAAACGCCAAAGGCCTTTTAGCAATAGGGTAATCATGGTTTTCCTGTTACAGTGGCCTAAGATGTGACTCCTGGCTTGGTTCATACTTCACCGTACTGATTTGGGAGAGTTCAGTCACAATCTTGACAAACTTATGTTTCCTCTCCAAAAAAATTCCCTCTGAGTGCTGAATGGATTGCTAACAGTGAGCTATGTCTATAAATCAGAATGATGCTTTAAAAAAAATACCCATCACACATCAAGATTTCATTCAGTCCAGAGCACTGACTGATCTTTCACAAGCTGTATTATTTCAGTATTTATTTACTGAAGATCTTTTACATGTTCTTGAAGGACTGGGGATACAGAATCAGGTACAGAGGAGCCCCTCTTTAGTGAAGCTTTATATTCAAGAAGTGATAAAATAGCCAAATGTATGCAGAATTCCATTCATTTAGCTAATGTCTCTTCAGTGCCTTCTGTGTGCTAGGCGCTGTGCTAAGCACTAGGAAGTGACCAGCAGATCAGGCAAATGGTGTCTGCCCTAAAAAGTGGGCAGTCTGGCAGAGTAAAACAACATACCAACTGAGCAAGTTATATTTAAAGGTTGTAGAAAGAGACCGAACCAAGATGGCACAGTGGGATGAGATCTTGGGTGTGTCCACAACTGTCTCCAGGCAGAGGACTGTCACTGGGGGAATGGCTGTCAGCACAGCTGTTATTTTCATAATTCTAAAAATAGCATGGTCTTAGATGAGCATCTTTTTAAAGAGCAGGGCTGTGAGAAGGCTTAAATGCACTGTTAGGTGAATGTGTCAAACACCGCATATGCTGTCAGGCTTCTGGTACTGGGGAATTAATTCACCATACAGAGGCTTTGTTTTTGTATTGATTTCTGTTCTTTTGGTGCACCTTGCCGAGTAGTTCTGTTGCTCACAGTCCTAAACCTTGTGATTCCTTGGTACACTGGCTACTGTAGTAGCACCGGATTGAAGAGCAGCAAAGCTTGGTTGCACCCTCAGGGCCTTTCATAGTTTAGCGTAATCATCTCCTTCTGTACTTTGGAGGAGGCTGCTGAGACCTCTGATCACACCACTTCTCTTAGCTCCCATGAGTTGACAGAAGAATACAGAGGGAACAACTGTCCCCTGGACCCCATTTTTTCCTGTCCTGACCTCAGAGAGATGGGGAGCTAAAGGAGAATGAGTCTTCTTAGATTCTCAGCCAGGACCAGGTCCTTTCTTCCTCCTGCTGGGCCTGCTGTGAGGGGTGTGACTTATTTCTGGTGGGAGGAAGGGAACTGACTGACTGCGTCACCAAGGCCTCCAGGGCCTGAATTTGAGGCTCAGTGAGGGTGGAGAAACCCCACAGGTGACTCTGTTGTGTTCTTCTGAGGCTGTTCTTCCTGAAAGTCCTAACTGGAGAATCACCACCTAGAATTCCTTCCCCATGAATAGTCAAAGCACCAGAGTACTATGGAAAGTGCAAAATTAAGACTGTTTTGTTTTCAGTTCATGGAGCAGGAACGGGTGAATGCAAATTCTGTTTTCATTTCATTTTTCATAGTAGACTGACATCTAGTAGGCGATGTGACTATATTACTCAACATTTTTTTACATATCCAGTGTTGCTTTTGGTTATATTTTTAAAGTTTGCTTTACAAAAAGTAATATGCACTGTTAACTGTTCAGCTTGGTAAATTCAATCCCAGTATAACTACCACCCACAACCAGGTGGAAGTCATTTCCAGAGCCTTTGTTTCCCTTTGTTCCCAGGTCAGGGGGCAGGTTGACTTATTTGTCAGCTGTTGAGGGACATGTAAATGGAAACATGTAGAATGTACCCTTTCCTGCCTGGCTTTTAAAAACTCATTGAAGATTTTTGGAGATTAATCTGTGTTGTAGTTCTATTAGACCAGCATATTTGAACTATTAGAATGTTTGGAAGAGATATTTTGAGTTAAATTTTAAAGTGCTACAACAATATTAGCCCTTTGATTCTATTTTTTTATTTAAAGTCAAGTAATTTTTGGTCTTTGTTATTTTGTAATCTCATTGGCAGCTCGCACAATCCTTTGCCTCTACTGGGGGGTTATCTAACTTTAAGTTGAGAGGACATGTGTGAGGAAACTCATGGTTCAATCAAGCTACAGAAATTCACACTTTAATTGCTTTGCTCTGACTCTGAAACCAAATCCCATCACTCATTCTCCACACTGTCTCTGAGTGAGCATGCTGCTGGAGTGCATGTACGAAAGCAGCCCAGCAAGAAGTGCATGTGGGTACGTCCTGCAGCATAGAAATGTCAAGTATAATAACCTGGTTTTCCAAAAGGTCAGCTTGTATTGATGTTTTTGACTGGTGAAAATATTTTAGACAGATATTATTAGCCTCATTTGGTAACTGAAGAGCTCTGAGAACCAGAACGTAAGAGTGACCTATGCAGCCTGAAGGAGCGATTCGGGCCTGGCCCCGGATATTATTGGATTCCACAATATTTGTCCAAACCCATGTGTTCCCAGTTCTCAGAGACGTTAGTTGGCAGTGACACTTGTTTCCCCTAAGGGTGACTCATGATTTCTTGAGTCTAGTTTGCATGATTAGTCACTTCACTGCCTGGGTTTCCAAGGCCTGGGCTCGGCCCGAAGCCCCATTTCCACCCCCTCTCTCCTTGGTTCCCACTTCCTCCCTTGGCCACAGTCAGGACGAGGAATCGGTTCTGCCCCTCGGTGACTACCAGCCCAGCACTTACCTCCTGTCAGTTCTGATAACCTCGTCCTCCACCCGTTTGTCCAGATTCTCTGCTGGAAGCATGCCCTTCCCTCGGCGTAGGACCTTCTTTCTGGTTCTTGTTAGTGTCTCCTGATTGCCTTCTTGACTGGAATGAAAGTCCTCCTTGACTGTGGAGCTTTGCTTCCTGCCTTGGGCAGGCTTGAGAGTGGCCTGCCTGTGTCTCTCCATGGGTTTAATAGCTTGTGTTGTGTCCTAGGCCCCTTCTCCAGCTGTCACACTGCTCCCTGGAATCTTGTGTCCAAACTGTGACCAATATTATCTTTGTACTTCTCAGTCAGAGTGAGGCTATTGTTAAGTGGAGCTGTGAAATGGGTACAGTATCTTGCAAGAAGAGATAGACTGAACTTTTATAGGATGGCACCTCCAAAAGACCCAGTTTTTACTGGAGTGTGAGAACCACCCGCCTCCTGGGCATAGTGGAAATGTACCTGGCTGCAAACAGTGCTACTGAAAAGCAGCTCCCCAAGACCCCGTGACCTAGTTGAGCCATGTATATCTGAGCAAAATGGAAAAGAAATGCTGGCTGCTTGGTGTGAGTGCTGAAAATACTAGTACCTGTGTCTGAAAAACTCCTCCAGCCATTCTGTATGTGAAAACTGACATCTGCTGTCTTCAAGAAAAGCCCCCTGGTCAGAACTACAGTTTTGAAAATGTACCCAGGATCCAAAAAATTGAATGACTCTTGACTTTTTTCCTTCCCTGCCCGAGGCTAGTTGCATTTCTGTCCCTTCTGTGTGCCTGTCTGTCTCTCCATGTCTTGTGACGCTGCTCTTCCTGGCGTCTCTGGCTTTGTTTCCAGGGACTTGATCTACCCTTGGGGCAAGCCATGTTCCTTGCAGGTGCCCTCTGGTGCCCTGCCTGGCTCCTGAATGTGGCTAGCTGAATGGGCTTGGTTGTGAATGGCAGTTTCTGTGAGAGGAGGAAAGGTCTTGTTTGCTTTAGGAGAGTGAAATTAGCTGTGGGTGGATTAGCTGTTAGTGTACCCGCAGCAGACCGTGACCTGTTGGACAGAACTTGGGGGGCATCTGGCTGCTTTATTTGTGTGTATGGTACTGAGTCAATTTCTTTTTTTGAAAATGACAAATCTGTGAATAAGTAGGATTTATATTTAGTATTCCTTGGCAAACTTCTATCAGAGCTAGGATATGTATGACTCTGATTAAGTTTTTGAACTCTTATGTACGAAGTTCTTCATTCTGTTACTGTGATAAAATACTGTGACCAAAAGCAGCTTGGGGGAAAAAGGGGTTTATTTCTGCTTACAATTCCAGGGCACGAATTTGAAACATCTGCTCACATCACATCCACAGTCAAGAACCAGAGAGAAGTGAATGGTTCTTTGGTTGTGCTCAGTCCCATTTGTCTGCTCTACCCAGGTCAGGATCCCTGCCTAGGGAATAGTGTTGCTCACAGTGGGCTGGGTCATGTATATAAACTAACTTAAGACAATCCCCCACGGACTTGCTCACAGGCCAGTGTAGACAATACCTCCCTGAGATTCTCTTCCCCCATGACTCTAAGTTGTGTCAAGTTGACACAATTAACCATCACATCTTCTGAGATTTTTTTTGTTCTTCTTGTTGTTTTTCAATAAGAAAGTTTACAATTTTTACATGCCTTTGAAAAAATAATGATGATGACTACTGACTTTAATGAGTAACCATCTAACCCGTCATTTCTTTGGTATCTTCAATATCTTGACTTTAGAACTTTCTTGATACCAAAGTCTACAGATGCCCAGGTCCCTTATGTAAATAGTCTGGTGTTTGCATATAATCTACTCACATCTTCCCTTACATGTTAAATCAACTGTGTTACAATACCAAATACACAGTAAACATTGTTAATGTCATCTGTGGAAAATATTCTGACAGAGTCCAGGTTGTCTTCTCATTTATAGCAAGTTACCCCCCCCGAAACTGGATTAAATCAAAGCCCAACGTCTCATAGAAACAATGTATAAGGGAAATTATACCAAAGATAATTTGCCTTGTGTTTTGTTCTACATTTATTTATTACTTATATACTTATTTTATTGTGACTGGGTCTCACTCTGTAGCTTGGCTGACCTTAAACTCCGAGCAGTTCCTCTGGGTTCGCTTTCTATGGGCCACTATGCCTGTCTGCCTTGTGTTTTATATAAATAGCTGCAATTATTTTAATCAAATAAGAATGCTATATAAAGCTTCCCTAATAACTTAATTATTGGACAGAAAATTATAGAACTAATATCAAATTATCTTTGACTTTTGATGACAGAATGCCAGTGTTCATATGCTCGTGATTGCTGCCTTATGGCCTTCCGTTCTGATGCTTGTATTAACTTTATTTTTACTGCAATCAGTTGAGTGACAGCTGTCACTGCTTGGTGGGCTTCAGACATAGTTTTTCTTTTGTGGTACTGGGTATTGCACTCAGGGCTTCAGGCATGCTGGGCCAGAGCTCTTCCACTGAGCTGCATCCCCCGCCCTTAAAAAAAAATTGGTACAGCTTCTCATTAAGTTGCATGGGCTGGCCTTGAACTGTCTCTGGAGCCCAAGCTGCCATTGAACTTTTGATCCTCTTGCCTCAATCTCCAAAGTAGCTGAGATACAGGTCTTCTTCACTGGTCTGTCCAGACATGCTTTCTAAAGGAGGGTGTGCGAAGCACCTTTGAGGAGACTCACAGAGTTTGTAGGATACTTGATGATCTTTTTGAAATAATGAAGAAGTGTCTGTTGGCCTCAGTCCTGTTTTTTTTGTAGCTGATGCACAGATGTTATATAGAATTTGCTAACCTGGGGTCTGTGGACTACAAAGGAAGAGAAGGAGAGCCTTCGAACTCCCAAAGCTGCTTGGGAAATGCGTTGATTTTCATTTTTGCAAGTCTCTAGTGAACACAACCACAGTTCTCACATTGAAGGAGACACATCACTAGTGCTTTAGGCTAATTACAAGTTAATTATCAGAACTTAGGTTTGCCAGCTGCTCAGGGCTGTGAAATTCTTAACCAGTGCTACTTACTGTCTTTTGAAGGATTCAGTGCTGTCATCCAAACCTGCCACACCGGCGATTCCTAAGGAATGTCACTTTAGTGTATGTATACTGTCATGAAGTCCCTCAGGCGCCTGGGTTGGATGAGGACAAGAGGAATGTAGACTATTCTTGAAAAAAGAAAAAAAAACTTCCTGACTTTGGACTTCCAGTTTTAGTTGGTTTGGTCACAGGGACTGGAAAGCTCCAAGCACAGGGCCTTGAGCAATGAAGGGACTAGTTTATCAGAGGCTGTGGCTGTAGCTTCGGGGCCCATTGAGCTCTCAGCTCCCCGGGATGGGCTTCAGCAGCCCTCCTCCCCTTGGAGCAGATCAGCACTGATTGTTTCCCAACTGTTAAATATCTCTGCAGCAAGACAGAGTTCTAGTAGCTTCTATTCCTAGAAGCCCAGGAAATAGGACTGATGGGACCATATACCTTCTTGAAACCATCTTTGTGAGTGGGTCAGTCATTATCTGTACCCAGTAGTGGAATCACTGAAGCCACATTAAGGAACACGGGGAGCAGGACCATTTCCTTCAAAGTTTTGTATTATTTTCTGTGAAATCACCTGCTATTGCACTTTACTGAAATGTTATTTTTTAATATACTTTATTTTCAATATATAAATTAGAGCTATAACATACTTTTTATTGATTTCTCTTACAGAAACAAAGTTAAATTGATTTTTTATAATTCCTTCAGCAAAGACCTTCTTCCTCCTTGAGTTGGTGGTAGTGGTGGCTCCTTTATAGAAAATAGCTTCCTAGCCTTAATCCACTTCTGCATTGTCTTGTTGTCAAGTGATTTTCAAATCTATGGCTAGTATAAATCAGTAGAAAAAGTTCATTAAGAGGGTTTTTATAGTGTTAGAATGCCTGAATTAAATGACTCTGCTGTACACTTACTGTATAGCCTCAGTAAGCTCTTGAATCTTCCTGAGATTTTTCTATTTTAAAATTTTTGTTTATTTTAAATTTATGTGTAGGAGTGTATTGCCTGCATGTATGTAAGTACACCTGTCATTCAGTACCCATGGGGGTCAGAAGAGGGCATCAGATCCCCTGGAACTGGAGTTTCAGATGGTTGTTAGCTACCATGTGGGTGCTAAGAATTGAACCTGGGTCCTCTGCAAGAGTAGCCAGTACTCTTAACTGCTGAGCCATCTCTCCAGCCCCTTAAGTCTTTTCTTTTTTCTCACTATAAAGGCAAAATGACATAATGCACTTAAATGGCTTGGTATAGAGCCTGTTTGCCAGTAGCTGTTTATATTGGTCAGATAATGCAGATCTCATGATTTTAAATAAAATTATAATATGTAAAATAACTTCATTATAGGCATTCATTAATAGGCTCATGACTGATTACAGTGCCTATAGAATCTATTAATTATAATTTTGAATAGATTCTCTTGGGTAGAATTTCAGAAGTAGATTGACATTTTAGCCAAAAAAAAGAAAAAGATTATTAAGTTGACAGAGATAGCAAATGGTACATTAGTATTACTAATAAGCATTACTTGCATTACTGAATTAAGTTCTGGAACTACCAAGAGGGAAATTAGCTTAAAGCACTGAATTTCTAAGTCTGTCTGAGTGTAAGTACACAGTGTGTCTTTAATTGATTTTTATTCCTCTGGTGACTTTATTTGGTTTATTCTGGGCCCTCACTTGTTCATAATGCTATTGCAGGAATGTGTAGAAATGAATATATTCATTTACCTTCTGCAGTAAATGATTCTAATCAGGACCCTTCACCAGCAACATTCTTTGAAACCAATGAACAGGCTGAAACCCAGTGGAAGTTTATTTTGTGGTTTTTTGGTTTTCTCACGCTTTCCAGCCTAATCCTTTTTGAGTTCTTCAGGATTTTTTTAACCTAGGTCAGTAGAGTGTTTGAAATACTTCTATATTTGAGAATTCCAGTCAAAGTAAACATTGCAGTGGTGTGGCTGAAGCTGGGCACTGGGAGAGGGAGCTGCCCAGTAGCTCTGGTGGTGTGGACAGGCCAGCTGTGGAAGCAGAGTGTGCAGGGAGTGCTGGTGAATTTGGGGAATTAGTTCTTATAAGTTAATTAAACACTTAATGACTCCCAAGCATAGACTGGTTTCCCTGGGAATGTTTAAAAATAAATAAAGCAGTGATTGGCCTGGCTGTTTGGCACTGCTTCGGAGGGGAGTGGTAGACAGGGTGACTTCATATGGGTCGTTCCATCTCTCTTTATAAGGAAATCCTTCAACCCGAGATTTATGTGTGTGCTCTATGCCTGGCAGAGTTAAAGCCCGGAGTGTGAGTGGAGAGGCAGCATGCAGTGCCTGGAGAGGGCTGCCGTCCTTGTCTGCAGATAGCCTTTCCTGTCTCTTCCTATGAGAGTGTTACCTCACAGCATGAGAGCCTCACCTTTGGAACCTCGGCTAATCCTAATTTCCTCCCAGAAGCCCAAGGGAATACCATGAGATTGGCAGGTAGGATTTCATGATATGAAGCTGGGGAGGCTGCCATCCAGTCTGTAGCATCTAGTTAGAGATACCAGCATAAACAAATATTTGATTAGCTAATGGGCTGAGGTTTTATTTCTTTTTGTTTGCTTGAGACAGGGTCTCATGAGGCCAGTCTGGCCTTAAACTTTCTATGTAGTGGAGGCTGGCCTTGAGCTCCTGATCTTCCTTCCCTCAGCCTCTCAAGTGCCTTGATTACACACGTATGCCACCATACCCAGCTTAAAATTTAAAAAAAAATTATTTTATGTGTATGTGTTTGGCTTGTGTGTATGTGCAGGTGCACCATGTTCATGCAATGCCCGCAAAGGCCAGAGAGGGTGTCAGAACCCCTGGAACTGGAGTTAAGGATGGTTTAGCCACCATGTGGGTCCTAGAATCTGAACCTTAGTCCTCTGCCAGAATAGCCAGTGCTCTTAATTACTCGGTCCTCTCTCCAGCCCCTTCAATTGTGTTTTTCAATGTGTATCATCTCATTTCTATAAATTTTATTTGATGAACTTGAAAATGCTGCTGAAATTTGCAACAAGTTAACAGAAAGACAAAGAAAAAATACTGCTGCGTACATACCGAGTGCCATTGCTCTGCAGTCACTGCCTTTTCTTGGCACACGTATATAATGGAGATAGCGTTATTTGAGCCCCTCAGCTGAGTTAAGACACCCGTTTCTCACTTGATTCTTCGGACAAGGATCAAGTTAGAAGGACATGGATTTTGTGGCTAAGGAAACCACAGTACAGAGTCACCCTCTACATCTGTTGTTGTCTTTCTGCTTAATTAAGAAGCTTGGGCAGTTGGTATGGCCTCATAGTCTTTTGTGTTTTTAGGAACTACATGAGGGAGAATGCGAGAAAACAAAATGAAAACTTTTAGAAATAGATTAAAGCAGGTATTTGGAGTTCATTGACCTGAAAGAATAAGGAGGAAGAACCCCACAAAGTAATTTTAACACAGAGTTGTGACACTTAGTATTACATGTGGGTGTCCACTGAGTCAGCCTTAGAATTACAGCAGGGTATCTCTCTGGTTTGGTCAGGTGCCACCAGGTCTGAGGGCACATGTGCTGCTGAAATCAAAGCTGCTTCCTGAGCCAGGGTGGCAGGCCTGGGCTCAGGTCCTCACCTAGTATAAACATCACCATAATGGCTGCCAGTGGCAACGTGTAGGACGTTTGGGGAAGATAAAATGATAGAGCAGATATTGGCCTGCCTTGAGGGACTTGGAGTTATAGGCTGATGGGCAACACTATCCCAACTGCTGTATATCTTAGACTTGAATGCTTTGGAAGTACAATAATGTGGTTTGAAGGGAAACTCTATTTCCATATTAAAGAAGCAGGATCCCAATATGCATGATTAACTATTGTCTAAGGAATAGCTGTTCCACAGGGCATTTTCCGAATGGTAATCATGCTCATAAAATATTCACAGATAATTTTTAGGTTGTACTCTTTATTTTGAGTAATTCTTCTGAGGTATTTTTTCCTTTGGATTATAGCTTGCCTTTTTTGACTTTGGTCTGTTAAAGATTCTGCAAGTAATAGAGGCTTTCAAATTCAGAAAATCCCTTTGAGAGTAATAGAACCCTTCTGATTCTTGAACTTGCTGTTGAACAGTGAAATTCAGTATTTTACCAAGAACTGAGCCATTGTTAGGGCAGGTGGGGCCCGTTTTAAAGCATTTTAGGGTTCCTTTCTCATTTTTAAATTTATGTGTCTATGTGTGTCTTGTGTGTGAATACACAAAGAGGATGTCAGATCCCCTGCAGCTAGAGCTAAGTGATTATAAGCCACCTGATGTGGGTGCTGGGAACCAAATTTAGGTCTTCTGGAAGAGCCTCAAGTGCTCTTAACTGCTAAGTCATCTCTTCAGTCTCTTCTGGTTTTATTATTTTTGTTTTGTTTTGTTTTGTTTTGTTTTGTTTTGTTTTGTTTTGTTTTGTTTTGTTTTGTGAGACAGAGGCTCTTGTAGTCCAGGTTGGTCTTGAATTTACTATGTGGGTAAGGATGGCCTTGAACTCCTGATCCTCCTAAGTGCTAGGATTCCAGGCATGGGCCACCACTCCCAATTTTGGGGGTTTTACGATTTTAAACTGGATTGGGTCGGAATTGGAGGATTCAAATTGATTGAGGAAAGAAGAGAATATCAGAGAATAAGCTTGGTTTTTCACAAATCTTGACAGTATTTCAGTGGAATCTAGAGAAAAGCTGCGTCTGGTGGCAAAAGTGCTGATCTGCAGACTATTCAGCCAGGTTGGTAGCCCCAGTGCCTAGAGAGTGCGCTGGTGTCTGCATATGTTTAGGTATCTAATCTAGAGCTTTTTCTTTTTAAATAGCTGCCAGAACTCCATTGTTTATCTTTGACATTTTCCTCTTTTCTTTACTAATTAGCAGTTTAATGAACACAATATCCAAAAGACTAAGCACTCTGCTGAGAAAGGACCTCAGTAGGAAGGTTGTTAATCTGCAATTTTAAGTTCATTTGGAGCCTAAAGAGCACCCGAAATGTTTCATGTGAACTGGTCTCACAAAGGCTGACATGGGACGCTCCGTGTGGCCTTTTAACCTGCATTTGAGCTGACTAAAGGGATGCGGCTCAAGAACAGCGTTACAGTGCTAATGAAAGGTCATAGACTACCTTAAGTATCTGTTGCAGAACACTGGCTGTGTAAGTTCTAGGGAAAAGCAACACTGAGCTTTATCAAAATATGCTTTATATGAACTGGAGTGATGAGGGGAAATTTAATTTTGAGACAGACATTTCTATTTGTATTACTAAAGCAAATTTTTATTTCATCCAAATTTGAGTTATTTTAGATGCTCCAACCAGTAATTTTTCCTTAGTTTCATTCAGAGAAAATGTTTAAGATAGAAGAAAGAATGTAAATTATCTTTGATGTTTAAAGATAGTGGGAAATATGACTTCTGTGAACATAACCATGGTTTTTCTGAGTTCACAGCAGCAAAATGAAATAGTTACAAGGTGCTAAAGCCAAAATAGGCTGTTTGAATGAACTGGGTTCAAGTTTTTAGCTGATTACTAACTGGTGACCTTTCTCAGAGCACTTAAGCTAGACTGGTTCTGTTTCCTTAAAAAGCCGTGGTGCCGCTAGAAGACCCTGGAAGACCCTGGAAGAACTTTCACGTCTTGTGACTCTTGATGCAGCAAGCTTTCCAGCAGCTTGATGATTAAAGACAACTTGTTTAGTTATTTCTCAGGATTAAAAAAAATGTATTCATTTAATTTTTACTTTATGTGTATGAGTTGAGCACATTGCCTTCATGTGTATAAGTACACCCATGTCATGCAATGCCTGAGAGGTCAGAAGAAGGTGTCAGATCCCCTGGAACTGGAATTATGGATGCTGTTAGTCCCCATCTGGATTTGGGATTCAAACCCAGGGCTTCTACAAGAACAGCCAGTGATCTTAACCACTGATTCATCTCTTCAGCCTTGAAATCTGGCTCTTTTAGTCTTAGATCTTGTGAACTCTTGACGAGCAGTGCAGACATCCTTGTACTAGCTAGGAGAATGCTGATGACTGAAATGAATACTGTGTTCTGTCCTTTTTCTTTCCACATTTCCCTGTAGTTTCTGCTTATTCATTTAGCTTTTACAATCTGCATGTTATTCAGGCTGTGTCTTAGAGTTCTTTACTATACCACTGCTTCAGCTTTAAAAATTTGGTTTTTGAACATAAGAAATATTGTTGCTTGACATGGTGGTACTTGTCTGTAATCTCAGCACTTGGGAGTTGGTAGCCAAAGGGTTCAGAGCTCAAGTTTATCCTCAGCTACCTACTGAGTTTGAGGCCAGCTTGGGTTACACAAGATCCTGTCTCAAACAAAACAAAACAAAACAAAACAAAACAAGACACAAAGCATGTTTTGATCATGAAGAGTGGAATTTGGAAGAACTTTCCATGAACCTCATTTGGGACCAAGGACACACCATTTCCCAACTTTGTCACTTCCAGCATGCAGGTAATCACAGCCAGCCCACTTAGGTAATTTCAGCACCTAGAAAGCAGACAGCAGTTTGACTTCCAAACCCAATTCCATAATTTTGAGGTTCAGTGAGATACTCTGAATTCATCTCTCTTAGACACCTACATTTACTCTGAGTATAGCAGGTGACGATGTAAAGAGTTTAAGTAGCTATTTAAGCAGGTAGTTCAGGAGTGGCCACATCTGCATATGCAAAGAAGAGAAATCATATTTTGAAAAGTGTGAGGTTTTTAAACAACTGTTTTATGATGAATCATTATTAATCAGGCAGGGCACATACTGCAATTTGGCTGACAAGCTGTGTCCTCATTAGAGGCACATTTCACACTATAAAGGAGTTTCATTGCCAGGGCCCATAAAGCTTAGTGTTGGGGGACAATTTACTCTTCTATTGAGCCTAAACAATGCACACATTTTTCTGAGTTCAGGCCTGGCAGTGTGGATGTGGGAGAGACAGCACTGTATTAGATATTTGGGGTTGCTGTGAGCAAAGTGCCCAACAGAAATAAGCTAAGGGAGAAGCTTCTTTTGGTTCATTGTTTCAGGGGTTTCAGTCCCTGCTGGTGGGAAAGGCAGGGCAGGCACACTCTGCCTTTGACAGTCCGAGCAGATGATGGCAGCTGTTTACACAACATGGACCAAGAAGCAGAGACCACGTGTGGAAACGGAAGGCAATAACCTTCAGAGGCTCTCTCCTTAAGGACCTGGGTCCCCCATCTAAGCCCCGTCTCCTAAAGATTCCATAGCATTCAGAATAGCACCAGAGGATTCAAAACATGAGCCTGTAGGGGACACTTTAGATTTAAATCATAACAAGTATTTATTTTAATTTTTGTGTTTTATTTCATTATATTACATTTTGCATATAATAATTTAGTCATCAATTTTTAAAAACATGATATTTAAAAACATATATATGTAAATACTGGCTCTGAAGAGCAGATTACAGCAAGTTATAGTCATATCTTTCCCTGAATCATCTTTTGGGACTTGTAGAACCCTTAATACAATAGGAAAGTGTCATGATTTCTGACTCATTTTGAGTCTTCCTTCAGGAGAAGAATTACCATTGAAATTTTCTTGTTCATTCTGGTTCTGTAATGTGATGTCATGCTGTTTTACTAAGGCTTTGTCATGTTTGTTTTTTTTTCAAACTGTCCATCCTTCCTCGTTCTGTGAAAAATGTCTTTGCTTTATTGACAGTGAGACATAAATCAAGACCTTCACAGGGGCAGGAAGTAGTTTATAATTCAGACTGTAGTACCTGTGTTTAATTGCCTAAGTATGACATTGTCACTGGTTATAAATGAGAATATTCGGAGAAGGAAAATAATGATCTTACCTAACATGTGTCAACGTTTGGTTTTTGAGTGAAGTAAAAGAATGTTTCATAGTCACTATGCCACAGACATCAATAATCAGAATGGATTCTGGCCTTCTGCATTGAAATGTTCCACTTAAAACTATGAGGTGTTTTATCACCTGCATAGTCTCCCCTGAAAATAAGGAGGCTATAGAATCTGACATGAGCTTTATGATCTTGGCCCCTCCTCAAGTGTAAGGACGTTCCCCAGGCTGATTCCATCTCGTTCAGTCTAAGTATGAACATGGAAGTCAAAGGGCATAGAATTGGTTCTTTTCTTGCTTGTTTTTAAATTTAATTTTTGTTTGTGTTTTGAGCCAATTTCCCTCTGTAGCTTAGGCTGACCTTAAAAGCACAATCCTTCTACTTCAGCCTAATACATGCTGGGATTATAGGCATACCTTTAAGTCCTTGCTTAAATCTACAGTTTACTTAGTTTTTTACATGTATAATAATGGAGGATTTCGCTATAGCAAGTATAAAGTAGTATGCATAGTATTTATTTGCTTATTTATTTTATTTTTGAGACAGGGTCTACTTGTAGCCTCAGCTGACCTGGAACTCACTGTGTAGACCAAGCTGTCCTCGGTTTCACAGAGATCCACCTCTCTCTACCTCCTGAGTTCTGGGATTAAAGGTGTGTGCCACCGTGCTCCACGATGTGTATCTTTTTAAAAGAATAGCACATCTTGGGAAAAGAAGTGTAGTGTTAACGATCTTCCTTCTCATGCAGTTGTACAGCAGACTTTCTCGTCTGAAGTTGGTGGGAATCAGACCTTGGCTTTCTATCTCCCTCCTTTGACATTGATCAAATTGCAGGAAAGAGAAAATAGAATTCAGAAATCTTAAACTTATAAAATTATCCATTGTTTAAAATAGTTTGAGAGAAACATGTTGATACCATTAATAAGGATGACGTGTGAAATAGGAGTCCATGAAGGAACCACAAAGCTTAAAAATTCTAAGTATTTAGTCCTAGATCTGTACCCGATTATAAGTTGAAAGATACATGATATCATTAAGAACTTGGATTTAAATGAATAACCTCATTCAAGAAGGACCTAGGTCTGAAAACAGGAAGATATACAATTTAGGTGCCCCTCCCAACTTACATAAACATGTTACGTTACTTCTAGTCAGTATTATTCTTGTTTTGTGATCACTAATATCCTAGCTCCCTTGTTAGGAAAATGTGGGATTTAGATTAGATTAGAGATCTGGAATTCTTCCCAACTTGCTGATTTCATAACTGTATGTTAGTAACTCCTGCAATGAAGCCAGAAACGTTTCATTTGTGCTCTTCAGATTTGTAAAAACTCTTTAGATTACTCCATGTAACAGTTTCAGAAGGTTCAACAATCTCAGGAATGAAGAGGTTGGTGGACACTGGATGGAAAACAAGAAGGCAGTACAGAACGACCTTTGAATTATTCTTCGGAGGACCAGGGAGGGGAAGAGTCTAATCCCCAGATTTGAGTACAGTTGTCCACACCTCCTCCAGGTGGGCCGGGAAGCAGGTGGGAAAGGAGGATGAGGATGGCATTAGTGACTCTTGCCTGGGGCAGCAGTATAGTTATGTCTCTGGAGTCAACCAATTACAGATCTAAAATGTTGGGGAAGAACTTCCATCTATATTGAACACGTACAGGCTCCCTGCCCATAATATTCACAAACAATGTAACTCCACAACTGTTTCCTAATATTGACATTGATTTAGGTATTAGTCATCTAGAGACTGGAGAGGACTGCGGATGTCATGCACAGACACTGATTTTGTATCAAGGACCTTAGCATCTGTTGATTTGGGTATCTCTTGGGGCCCTGGAACTGTATTGTGTGAATGTTGAGTGATGACCATCTGCTTAAATCCATGACTCTGGCCCAGTGACAATAATCTCTCCTGTAGTGTTCTCACATGATCGTCAAAGACCAAAGAATCTAGACCAGGAAACTGAGAAGTCAGATGCACTGAATATGTTTCCCCCACTCCATGATCCATGGGTAAATGTGGGGGAGTTTGTGGCCTTATTTGTACATGTTGCTGTAGTTTACTGAGAATATACCAGAGTTAGAGACCATCCAGAGGGGAAGGAACATTAATGTAAATTAGAAGATCTAAGTCCAGTCTTAATTCTTCCCTTTGCTAGCCTTTGGCTAATAGTGACCTTTATACTTCACCAAAAGCATACTCTTGGTCTTAAATTTTAATTATAGTATGCTAAAATATGGTATCCATTGATTAGATGATTATTAGGACTTGAGCACTCAAACCTATGTTGTTTTTTGTTTCATGGAAAGCTCATAAAATGGATGATAGTTATACTACTAGTGATGGTAATAATTATAAGCATGTAATAATAAACCAGGGACTGGAGAGCTGGCTCAGGAGAAAAGACTACTGTTGCAGAGGACCCAGCACTTAATAGGGCAGCTAACAACCATCCATAACTCCAATTCCAGGGGGATCCGATGCCCTCTTTTGACCTCTGCATGACAGAAGTGCACTTATATGTATGTAAGCAATACACTCAGACACATAAAATAATAAAATATTAAAAAAGAAACTGAGCATTTAAATACAGTGAATCTATAATATAGGCTCCTATCTCATTAATAAGTAAATCTATTCTTGTTTTATTTGTAATTTGGAAAAATTTTCACAATTCGCTTAATTATAGGTCTTCCTGGTAAAAAAGTTACATGTCAGCATTTTATAATATCTCTACTGAAGTGTGATAAACATTTGATAAACATACAAAGTTATTGGGGTGTGGTGGCATACATCCATAACCCTAACACCTGAGAGGTTCATGGAGAAGAGTCAGGAGTTCCAGGCCAGCCTTAGCTACACTGGAAATTCTAGGCCATCTTGGGCTATGCAAGACTTTCTCTAGGGGCCAGGTGTGGTGCTTCACACCTTCAACCCCAGCACTCTAGAGATGGAGGCAAGCAGGTCTCTGTGAGATTGAGGTCAGCCTGGTCTACATATCAAGTTCCAAAGTTCCAGGCTGGCAAGGAGCTACAGAGAGACCCTGTCTCCAACCAGCCAACAAACAATCAAACAGATTGGTTCTAGAACCAGAGAGATGGCTCAGCATGCTCACCAAGCCTGATGACCTGAGTTCCATCCCGGTGATTCACATGCTATAGAGAACTGACTCAAGTTGTCCTCTAACCTCTGCACATTAGTGTTGTGGCAAGCAAAGCAAATGCCCAGACTTATAGACCAAAAATAAGTAAATAAGTGTAGTCTAAATTTTTTTTTTTTTATAAAAGAAATGGTCAGTAGTTCTAATAGGCAATTGTTAGTACCTACAAAACCTTCAGCAAGCTGTTCAGTGCCATGCAGTCCTGCCCTCTGGGAAGGGCATAGCATAGTGGTAAGCAGTATTGACTCAGAAACCAAGGTTCTAGGTTCCAGTCTCAGATCAGCAACTTGTTAATTATGAGACCTTGGCAAATTACTTTGCCTCTGCATCAGCCTTTTTGCTTACAAAAAAAGCCATCTCAGTGGTACCCACCCATTTATTATTATTACTTTTTTATAAAAATATTTAAAAATTTTAATTTAATTTTATGTGTATGAGTGTATTGCCTACATGTGTGTAAGTGTACCCATGCCATGCAGTGCCCACAGAGGTCAGAAGAGGGCGTCGGATCTCCTGGATCTGGAGTTGCAGATGGTTGTTAGCCGCCGTGTGAGTGCTGGAGATCAAACTTGGGTCCTCGGCAAGAGCAGCCAATGCTCTTAACCACTGAGTCTTCTCTTTAGCCCCTGACTGCCTAAAGTTTCTGTTTTATTATATATTTTCATCTGAATTCCAAGTCATGTAATAATTAAATTTTAAAATAACTTGGTTTAAGACTTACCTTTTTAATTCTCAATTTTATAACTGAGAATAAGCTAGTTTTTACTTTAAAAATTTCCTGTATAGTAAGTAAATCTCTCTTATCCATGCTACTAAATCAAATCACAGATATTTCTTCGTGTTCCGGTTGCCAAAACCTCTGTTTTCTAGAGGGCTCTTAATTTTAAGGCACTTGTTTCTATAATTTATGTATTTGCCCACCTCCTTCTTGCTTCTCTCTATTATTCTGGTACCTTGTGTTTAGTCTATTAGTAACCCTTAGCCTCAGTCACTTTTGAACACACAGACAAGACCAGCCCTCGTGGCAGTATGAGCCTTCTGCCTTGGGATTCTCTCCTCCAGGAAAAAGCAGGGGTGTTGCTGGAGGCACTTTCAGTGGACGTCCCTTCTTGGATATATCTCTAAAGGACTCACCATAGAATTAATTATACGCTTCTTGATTGCAAAACCAGCCAGGCGGTGGTACATGCCCATAACCCCAGCTTTTAGAAGGCTGAGGCAGGAGGATCATGAGTTTGAGGCTAGTCTGGGCTGTGTAGTGAGGCTGTCTCAAAAACAAAATCGAAAAAGAGTCATAAACAAATAAATCCCAAACTGGGAATCTGTTTTAGTAGACACCGTGATGGTGTCAATGGGAGGGTCATTAAAGGGAGACTGGGACTCTCCCTCTGTCCCGAATGACTGAGTCTTACAGCTCCATCAGATTCCAGGTGTTCCTCTGTAACCTTGAAGTTATTGCATATCTTTTTATGGTTAGGGCGCCAGAAATTTGAGTGTGCACCTGTACACACGCACACACGCACACACTGGGCAGAGGTGACAGAGGATGAGAAATCGCAGTGCTTTGCAGGCTCTGGCCTCATCAAACACTGCCAGGGTGAGCCTTTCCGATTCTGCATTTTCCTGCTCTCTAGACCACATTTACCCAAGGTAGTTCAGGCAATTTATTTTCATGTCTGCCTGCCCTTTGTTGCATTTGAACCTTGGAAAGACTAGTGTTTTCCATTTATTTGATTGTTGCTGCTGTTAATCATTACAGAATCTTATTATTACTGCCCATATATAAATCAAGAAAAATAAATTTGATTTCTAGCATTCTAATGTGGTAAAACAAATTCATTAATCTAGGAAACTTCTTTTGCAGATGTAAGTAGCTGACAGAAAACTAATGTGGATACAAACTCTCACTATTATAATCATCTTTTGACCTCAACTACCCTTTATATAGCCCGAGTAATGACTGTTTGATATTTATTATAAAGCATATTAAATTCTTTGATTAACCAAACCATTTCCTCTTTTTAATTTTGTATAGCAGTGAAAATGGATTTTTCATTATCATTCTTGCTAGGAAATTTATAAAATTATTCATAAATGTATTTCAAACTGGAGATATATCAATGTATTTTTGGGTGTGCTGAGCAGAAAACATTTCACATTTGAATGGCAACTGCATGATTATAAATTCATTTCTTTCTGAATATTAATCATCCGTTCCGTATGGCTGGCGGATAAAGCTCTGGGAGGTGGCCAGGAGATGTAAATTTTTACCTCCATCGTGAACTTTTTATGTGATTTTGTTCAATATTTAAAATCAACTGACTGTCCTTCAAATCATTCTTTCTGAGATGTCCCAGGGCCGACCAGACTCACGAAGCCTGTTATTCTTTCCCCCTCTGGTCGCTAAGATCTGTTCCACTGACTCTTCTGCCTCTGCTGCTCCTCTGATAGAATAAAACCCTGAGCCTTAGTCATGTCTGTCCTGGCTCTACTTAGTCTACTGCCCTGGACGTTCAGAGCCCCGCCCCCAGGATACGGCCTGCTCCGTTACTCCCTGTGGTCCCATTTCATCTCTCTTGTGACCCCAGGCTTGCTTCTAATCCTGGTGTAAAGAGGCATCTGGAATGTGTTTGGTGATTCATGGGTCACAGCGGAACGCTATCCCTGTCCCCCACCCCCACTGGAAATTGCATTCTTTTTCCTTCTGTGCTCTCTCCCCTTGAGTGGCACCACCGAGTGTCCCCCCTTCCTTCTTCCTCCTTAGGCTCCTGTTTCCTCTTTGCAGTCCCGGGCAGTGGGACCCCACCTCCTTAAATTCCACCTTCTGCATTTTCTCAGCCAGGCCTGTGCTCTCCAGTGAGTCTCTGTGTTTCTGGGCATCTGTGTCTCACCAGCGCTGTGGTTACATCTTGCTTTGGATTTAATTTTCTTAGCCTTGTCTTTCCAAACCCATATTCCACACTCCAAAGCAGGTGCCTAAAGATGTCGCCGTCCTAAATTTACAGACTTTCAATGAGGAAAACGACAGACTTTGGTGAGCTTGTGAAAGACGGAAATAAATCCCGGGGCTTGTCTTTTCTCCTGTGTGGGAAAATAGCATAGAGAAGAGTTCCTTTTTTTATTTTTTCTTTCAGGATTATTATAATGCTAATGAGGATCCCAAAGGGACTTCTGAGAAGATTGGAAAAATGAATTCACTTTTTCAATCAATTAAGCAAGTGGGGCTGAAAAAGGAAAAACATGGAATTTTGAAATAAAAATACTTGAAATTGACTGTCAGCCCTGCAGCACCTGAGTTATATGTTCTTAGACAGGGCCCGCGTCGTTCATTGTCGTCCTTCATATAGATTACTATCAGTAGCTGTGATTAAGTGATTTCACGTACAATGCAGTCAGCAGTGTCTGGTACAGTAGTATACCAAAGAAATTTTAGTAAAATTGAAACACAGCCGGTCATTTACACAGGCACATGTTCACAAAACTCATATAGATAAAAGAGCAGTAGCAGTGGTTATCTGTGTATGGCAAGGTTGTATTTTCTCTCCATTTTCTTCTATAATCATTTGTTACTTTTCTTAGAGAAGATCTTTCTGAGGCGTCCCATCTGGGATATTCCCATTTGGGGTAAATCCACATTCACCCATGTTCCCTCTCGGCTTCTCCCCCTTTGTCTCCCCTCATCTGAACCTTCTACCGGACTTCCTGGTCACCTTGAATCCTAAAGTGCCACATCCCTGTGCATGCTGGTTCCTGCCTGCGTGCCATGCTGTCTGTCTATCTTGTCTGGGTTACTACCATTTCCCCTTTCAGATTTATCTTGAAATCCCTTATCCCATCAGGTTAAGTGTTAGGACACCTGTTGGATACTTTTTTTTTTTTAAAGTGTCAGACTTTCTATCTGTTTATTCCAATGAGATGTTTTTCTCCAGAGTGGGGACTTCACTAGAATCTAGAAATAGACCATGACTTAGCTGCCAGTCAAGCCCTCCAGGTTTCTGCCTGTCTAACAGAGGAGAGGAGCATGCAACTGCATGAACGTGACAAACACCATGAGATCTCTGGCACAGGGGCCTACAGAGTATATTATAGTGGGACAGAAAGAAGAAAGTGACTGGTACTTCTTGGTGGAGGCTTGGGGAGGTGTCAGTGTTTCATTATTTCTGTTCAAGATTTGATACTTAAACTACTCACGAGCTGTTTCCCGAAGAAAGCATGAGAACAAGGTGTTCGTTCCTGGCAGGCATTTTGATGGGACAAAGACAGGGTCTTAGAGAATGGGCTGACATTCTGAATGGCGAGGAATTGATCGTGAGACTCTTCTTGATACTTGGCTCATGGAAGAAGCACACAATGTTCAGACTGCACAGTTTGCTTCCTCCTAGTATCAGTGAGAGCTGAGAGATTTGTGAATTCCCCCAAGCTGTATTCAGTGCTCTGTGTGTTTTTGTGCTTTTGAGAATTTTTCTGGGGGAAGGGTCCTTGGATTTTAGCAGACTCTGTTAAAGGACTATATCATGTTTGAAAAATCAAGAGCCAGTTTTGAAAAATAGACTTCTAGAAATGGGTGAGAAGAAGGGGAGAGCACAGGAATGGTTTGAAGATAAACTGCATCTAGCTGAGCTTGGCAGGGAGGCATGTGGACACCCAGAGGGCAGGTGTTCACCTGCTGGAGCCCCAGAGGGCCTGGCACAACTGAGCTCCAGATGATGGTTCCAAATAGTCTTTTTACAAGCTTTCAGGCAGGCTCTTTTTTTTGCCTTTATTTGTTCCAACTAAGCCATTTCCCTGTTCTTTCTCTGACAGTCAGAGCAGCGGGGCAGGAAACATGGGGTTCAAGGACAGGAGAATGGAAGTGCCACATATTTTTTTCTGAAAATTAAGTAAGGCAGTGACTGTGTAAAGCGAGCGGGCTCAGTGGAGTTCAGTGGTGATGGTGTACAGTAGACAGCATCAAAGACAGCCACAGGAGGCACCTCCTGAGACAGAGTAGGTCCATTCAGTCATTCAGCTGCCCATAGGGAAATGGAATTGCCTAGTCCTTAGAATTCTGCCCAGGCAGATTCAGCATCCTCTTCACCCTCTGTTCAGCCACAATAACTCTCTCTGTACCTTTGTTCCAGAACATGTTGCTCTGTGGCAGCATTGTTTATATATCCCTCCTTAAGGCAAGAGTGGCTTTTTTTCTGACATGTTTGACGCTGGGATCGGTAGGTGCCTACTGAAAGAATGAAGTTTCCAGTCTGGGAGATAGCAGAGTTCAGTTTGTACAGTTTACGCTGCACAGAGGAGACTCCAAATAGCTGAAGATTCTCTGCAGTCCTTTGCTTAGTAAGGCAAGTGAAAGTTCTGGTGGCAGGGTTAGCTGATCTCTTGCAAAGATAGGAGCTGCTGTTTTGTAAGGAGGGCTTTGATTCAGTGTTGGTCTGATGCAACCTTCTGTACTATCATCTAAATGGTGGTAACTAACTTCAAGGCATGGTTAAGAGCAAAGGTCATGGAACAGACATGGAGGATACTACTGGTCACACTTGACATCTGTATCTGTTTCAGGAGTATCACACACTCCTCAGTCACTCAGCATCGGTAACTCTCAGAAGCATGATAGTATGCTGTATTGTTCAAAGCTCAGGAGCTAGCCTGGCACTGTGCTTAGCCCTCCTGGAGGGATTCTAGCTAGAAAATGTGGAGGGAGCTTGCAGAGGGCTCTGAAAAAACACCGATACACTTAAAGGAAAACAAGAGTTCAAAATGACAGTATTGAAGAAGAAAGGAAAGCAACGTGATAGCTTCCCTGGTGTATGAAGTTACTGATGAAGTTGGCGATGGAAATGTGTTCCTATTATTAGAAACAAAGAACAGGAAAAGTATTTTGAACTTTATCAATGAGGTCTTCTGAGAAGTCAGAAAAATACTTAGTTTCTTGTGCTTTTATGATAGTGACTTTATTAATTATAGGTACTTTGTCATTTTTAGCATTTCACTGGTGCTTTCCATTACACATGGTGTAAACAGGGAAATGGAAGGTAGTTAATGATATGGATGGAACACCAGTTGAAAACAGCATCAGGGTTTTCTTGCTAAATAACCAAGACATATTATTGTCCTCACCTACTTTGTGGGAAACTGAGACTAGGAACACATACATGGCGCACATGGTAGATGACAGCCCCAGATCTATGCCGCACTTGCCTAAGTTTATCAAAAATATGGTGAATCGAGTGTTTATTCATACGATGTAGACATTGTGCCACAGGTTCCTGAAAGCCTTTACAGCCTCTGATGACAGCCATTCAGGATCTAGTCAGTTATTGTATGTCCAGAATAAACCATCAATTGTGACCAATCAGCCTGACTGAGACATACTAATGGTCCAGTGAGTCTGAAATGTGTGCATTTGGGCATAACAAAAAGAAAAAGGAATGGAAATTATTTCAATCTAATAAAGAAAAAAATTTAAATTAATGGTATGTCTTTGATCCACAAGAAGAGCAAGGACAAGCACATGTGATGCCCTTGAAAAAAAAGTGCTTGGTAGAATTAAGCAGTTCGGACACGGGTCTCCTGCCTTTTCACTCACCTTGCTTTATAAGCATTCCTTATGTTTTTTTCTTTCACTTGATTATATGTACATAAAATTGATCCTTACAACTATTTTCAAATTTCCATGCCCTCTGTACATTTGTTGTTATGCAAATATCACCATCTTTCATTTCTAGAACTTTTCATCACCAGTGTTCTCAATATGTAAAAATACTTCATAAACCTCATCTATAGCCAGATAATATTCTGTCACATATAATTTACTGTATCTTATTTACCTGCAAATATACAGCAGATATTATTTTATGCACACTTTGAGTTAGACTAGGGCTAAAGGAGTAAACAAAATATGGTATTTGTTCTCCAGGACCTTAACACTTGGGAAAAAATGCCCAGTCAGAAGGCATTTTGAGTCCTATACAGGGACAAGCACAGAGTCTTACGGGATGATAAATGAGGGGACTCGGGGCTAGAGAGGTGACTGAGCAGTTAAGAGTCCTGTTTACTCTTGCAGAAGACCCAGATTTGGCGCTCAGCATCCACATGGCGCTAACAACCATAGACAGCTCTAGTTCCAAGGCATGTGACAGTCGGCAGGTGGTGCTCTTAAATACGTACAGGCATACACTTATACACATAAAAAGAGAAATAAACAAGTCAAAAAGCATATACTGTAAATGAGGGGACTCTTAACTTGAGGTGTAATTTATATGATCATTCCTTGATGACTATAGACCTTTATGCATCAGATTTTTTGCTTTTATATAATTGTGAGCTATCAGCTGGTATTAATGTTTGTCCATGTTTTATATTTTATGAAGTCTTTCAAAGCTCCACCAGGCTCTTCATTCTGCAGTAGCACACAGTGCTCTGAACCACCACTGCATGTGTCTTTCATCTGTTACATCTTATAAACCCAACTGTGAAAATGCTCACAGAGGTCGCCTCTAGCAGGATTATGTAAAGAACTGGCTTTCAGTATGTGGTGCTCAACTGGGAAGAATTGGAGAGATCCGAAGTGACACTGACACCATATCACAGGAACATACGGACCATCCAGCTGTTTGAGCTCATTTCAGAAGCCTGCCTTAGGCAGATGCCCTGGGGCTTCATTTCCTGCTTTCTGACCAAAGGTTCTCCTCCGTAAAATTTTACACTTTTGAGCTTGAAGCCTATTGTTTACTAAAAGTAGCCTAATGTAATAGATAATATTGAATGTCAACTTGATGGGATCTAGAATCACCTAGGAGACAAACCTTTGGGCATGTGTGTGTTTCTAGATTGGGTTAATTTCGGTGGAGGCCCACCCTAAATGTGAGTGGCACCATTCCCTGGGCTGAATAAAAAGAGAAAGCAAGCTGGGCCTATCACTTCTGCAATCTGACTGTGGATGGGTGTGACCACCTGCCTCATGCCCCTGCCGCCATGACTCTCCCCCACTGTAACGGACTCTACCTTGAACCAAAATAAATCCTATCTCCCTTAAGCTACTTCTGTCAGGCATTTTGTCATAACCAAGCCAAAAGTAGCATCCTATTTTAGTATATCCGTTCATCTAAACAGAAACTCACAGCCGAAGGAGACTTCCTGATATTGTCTGTGTTCAATCTACTGATGAAGATTCTGAAGCTTAGAAAAATTAGAAACAGTCCATGAATTCTAGGTAGCAGGCAGAGTTGCAGCTCTCTCTGCAAGCCACCCTGGAGCAACCTGTTACTTACTGCATGCCGTCTTTAGGCTTTGTTCTCTCCCTGAGGAATTCTTGTCCCTTTTTTAGGTTTGTTTTTTTCACTGTGTAGCTCAGGGCTGGTGTCAAAGTTGTGACCCTCTTGCCTCTATGTTCGTCATGCTAGGACTACAGATGTGTACCACTAAGCCCGGCTCTTCCCACTTTTTAACCCCCAGGTGTTTTTTCTCTCCTCTTGCGTTCTAAGGCGTTGCTCACCTTATGACACCTTCAGTGTCAAAAGACATACCTGAATCCAAGGTGTCTAGAGTAGTCAACGGCTGGTGATGGTGATTCTGCATGCGTTCTTCTGCTTTGCCCCCAACCTGTGCGGTCCTTGTGGAGTCTTCATCTCCGCCTCTTCATTCATTAGAGTTTCTGTTGACTTTGGAAAGAGTAGTCCATAATGACTTACTTGGTTCTTTTATTCTCATTGGGTTTTTAGGTACTCATCCTGGACTGAGGAGTACAGTGTTTAATAGACTGTTAGTTTGGGGAGTAGGGATATTACACAAGCTTCTGATAGTCATTTCACCATGGTGGAAAGATAATGCTTAGTTGGTAAAACAGCCTTTGAAAGACATACTTGTGTTAGTGTACATATATTTTCAAAATGTGTAATAAATCTTCCTTTTAAGGTCAAATTTACAGGGAAAAAAATCTGGAAGTGTAGGTCATTAGTAGAGAGAGCACTTGTGTGATATGCACAGGGTCCTCAGTTGGATCCCCAGCCCCTGAGTTAGACATAGTGCTGTTATCTTCAGATATCTGTATAATGACACTAATAACAGGAGCAGGACCCCCCTGATGAATTAGAAAAAGGAATTTTAGAAGCTGGAACCCAGGATTTGATCCTTTGTATCAAAGCACTGTTGTATAACTGGAATATCCCAAGTTTAGATTCTTGACAATTTCTAATAATCTGAATTTCAAAACAATTCGTTGTGTTATCAAGCCTTTTCTTTTATGAGTAAAAGTTATTTCTCATTTCATTGAGTCTTTTATGTCAGCAGTTCCATCCTTAATTAAAAAGGCGTTGGTGTTTTCATTCTGAAAATGGCTTTCCTGAATTTATAGCTAGATCCATTACATTCAGTAGTTTAAAACTTGCTGGCATTACCTTTTCTAGTTACTTTTATACTAAAGCAACTTAAAATTGATTTGGGGCATTTGTAGTTTGAAAACAATTTTGTTAGCTTCTGGAGAACTAAGGAGTCCATCCTAGAAAGACAGTCATTGCTGTTCTCCAAGCGTCGAGGAGCCCTGAGGAGAGGTGCTCTGACTGTGGACTTCATACTTGTTCTGACTCATTTTCTCTCCTGGGTAGTGTAGAATAATAAGAGATGACAACAAGTGCTTCTGCCAGCCCCCTTACTCCACTTAGTATTCGCCACAGCTGTACGAAGGTTGGGAGTATGGTGCCCATTTCAGCAATTAGGAAGCATTCCCCACTGATCACCCTGTGAGCCTCCTGACATCCCCCAGCTTTTGTCACTTCCCTCCCCTCCCTGGTCCACTCTTGAGATTGCCAATCCCTGTACTGGTTCCCCTTCCGACAGTGCCTTCAGGGACTGTAGACTGCAGAGGGACAAAGTGCAAACTTTAATATATATGTATATATGGAATATATATGGGCCCTACTTTGATGCTCTGTCACAGAACTTTTTATAAGAGCCATGCATTATAGTTCATACTTTAAGGTATAATTATGTTTTCTACGTGGGGCCCTTGCCCCAGCATTGGCAGATACTTATGATTGTTAGTTTTCTTAGGGACATAACTCTTGTCTTCAGAAACTCTGTAGTCAGTGATAAGACAAACTTGGACATAAATCACTTCCTCTTCTACTCTGTGCCTCTTTCCAGATTGACTCAGCCCTTGGTACCGTTTTCCCTGCCCAGCCGAGGCAAAAGTGGTCCTGTCTTTCTCTGAATGCCTGAAGCCTCAGCTGTCTGTCCCAGAATATTTATCTCTGTGTGTGTGGATCTTATCACACTGAAAGGTCAGCAGAGGTTAAGGACTATAGATTTATAGATTAAATTTCATAGTTAAAGATACCATATGAAAAGTTTTGTTTTATTCGTTTTAGATCTCTGAATCCTGTTTTTTTTTAAAAGAAAAGATTGCCTAATTTTAAAAACCTGTAAAATTACATAAAGCAACCTAAGCCCTAGATCATTATATCTCTTTTAACACACTGCATTGTGGTCTGGGACCACATGTGTTAAAGTATAAAAAATTAGTCTGCACACAAACATGGCATATAATTTGTGTAGCCATTTTAAAAAAAAAACAAAACTGGTGAAAAAAAAATAAAAATAACACACACACGTGTGTGTGTGTGTGTGTGTGTGTGTGTGTGTGTGTGTATGTGAGAGCATGCTTTTGGAGGTTAGAAAAGAACTTGTGGAAGTTAGTTCTCCCTACCATGTTAGTCCTGGGTAGTACTGAACTTGGGTCATCAGGCTTGGCAGCAAGTGCCCTTACCTCTGGCCTAAAAGTCTTAAAAACAAAACAAAACAAAACAAAAAAAACAACTAACAGTGAATATCACTGTGACACACCTTCATCTGTTAGCATAAGAAAAAGCCTTTTGAATAACAGCCACATTTTAAGAATCTCTAATTCATGAGCTATCATCTTGGGCTGTAGTCTTTTGAGTTATGGGATTTCGAAGAAAAACCACAAAAGATGGTGTCATGAGGAGCTGGCTCCCTGCAGGAGGAAATGGGAGGCCAGTGGGAGTCCGTATGGGGTCGCTTCACAGGTCAGAGCGCCAGGAGCCTCACATGTCAAATGCACTAAGCAGCAGATCAGCCACTGCAGCACATCATGGTAACTGAGTGCCGTAGGAGAGTATCACAGACCAGTCATTAAACAGCAGGTCCTTATTTTCTCACTGTTCTGATGGCTGGAAGATCAAGATGTCTCTTCTGAGGCTGGCCTCCGGTGCTTGCCAACAGCTGCCTTCTCTGGGTCCCCACATGTTTGCTCCGAAGCGTGCACACACCTAGTATCTCTCTCTACACCCAGATTTCTTTTCAAAGGGACACCAGTCTGACTGGATTAGGTTCCATCTTAATAGCCTCGAGTTACCTTAATTGTCTCTTTAAAGACCATGTCTTCAAATAGAGTCAAGTCTCAGGAATGGGGGTTGGGCTAAATATGGACATAGGGATTTTGAGGAGTCTATTGTTTTGTTCCATTTACATATGAGAAGATTAACATGAAGAAGATACCAAAAATAGCGTTCTTCCTAGTTCATGTCTGTTATTAAAAGTGGGAAGAGACAGGTAGATGAAAAAGTATTTCAAACTGTATTGAACGATATTAAAGGAAAAATAACATTCCACCATCCTCCTGTCAAGCAACTTCTTTACATGTGCATGTGCATTTACTACAGCAGGCCTGCATGCGGTTTACTTTCTGTGTTAACCTGTCATAGGGAGCTATCTGCACAGACTGGCCTGTTAAATGCTCTGTAGCAATCCATTGTGCATGTGTCAGATTTTAATTTAGTCACCTAGGTGATTAAACACAATCTAATGTGGGCATTTAGGCTGTTTCCAGGGCCACTCCTACTTCTAATCCCAAATTAGAGTTGAATTTCTTAAAACCCAAGACGGAGCCACTTAATAAAGCCAATCCACCACTGATTTTGTTGAAATGGTCTTTGTTCTTTAGCTTCCTGTTTCGTGTTTGTTAGAACAGTCAAGAAAGGTTCTTCAGTTTTTCTGACCAAGGCCCACACTGTGCAGGGAGGGCCTTTCTGTGATAACTAAGGTCATCTCAGCCCTCAGCCCTGTCCAAGAATAAGGGGCTGTCTTGAGTCATTAGCTGGCGTGCCCAGTTAAGGTAAACAGCTTTTCTTGTAAGAATGGCTGTTTCCGTGCCAGTGATGACACGTGACTCCTTTCTGGCTGCTCCTAGCACCTGCGAGGGGCCAGCTTTCCAATGGAATGTGAGCATTCCTTCCACTCATTAAGAGCCCAGCACAGGAAGGCAAGCAACTCCTGGCCTTTGCAGACCCTGCAAGCCAGCTGCAGTGTGTGGATGGCTTGACTGGCTTGGTCTAGGGCCTCCTCCCCCAGCCTCTGTGGCTCAAATATCACCTGGTGTTGTTTTATAAGCTGTGCCACGGCGCCCATGCCGATGCTCTTTTCATTTCTGGAAATGAGGCTGTCTCTTAGAGGTGTTCCTCCTTCCCGGGCCCTTCGAGAATTGTTTTCACCTGGGACTCTAACCACATGTGGGCAATGCCTTATTTGCTCAGCTGTTAGAGGTACTGGCAGCGAACAGCCCTCTTCTGAAGCTGCCCTCGCCTCTGCAGAATCTCCAGGGAGGGCCCTGAAGTGGCTCGTGTCCATTTAATGTTAGTATTTCCGAGGCTGTGATTTTGTGATGCTATGGACAGTTGAGTGCAGAAAAACGTAATTTAACAATAGATTTAAAAGGTAGTTTGCAGTGTTTCTGACTACCGTTTAGTTCAGCAGTGCCTAATAAGTGGATTTAAGTAACTTGGGGATAAGGAGTGCACTGCTTAGGTTTCAGTCAACGATGCAAATCAAACTCTAACCAAGTATTGCGGAGCACACACTTCGAGTCTTCGTTATAGAAGTATTCCTCTGGATTTTAAATTCAGAACCAGAGCAGTGTGGAATAGACATTGCCCACCTGTCATGCACCAATGTGACACGTCTGAAATTAATTACTGTGTGCACGCTCACTTAAATAACTCACTTTGTCCACTAACATTCAGTTTTCTTTAATTTGAAATGGGAACAAAGGAGAGAGACACCAGCCTCTCTTTCCTTCATTCTCCCATACGACATTGACAGTAATGGAAAATGAAGTATTAACAGGATCCAGAACGTTGGATGTCAACCTTGAGTACAGCTTGGTATCAGCCTGGAAGTTCTCAGATTGCTGGTACCTGAGTCCCATCCCCAGAGCTTCTGGTTTAATTGTCGGGGATACAGTCTATACTGGGCTTTTAAATAATAACTATTTCACCTGGGACTTGCAAGGTTGTCTCATGGGGTGATGAGTCTCAACTCTGATCACACATTGACATCACCTGGAGTTTTGGAAGAAGCACTGATACAGATTACTGGAGGAGGGAGTCGGACTTCTCCAAAGCTCCCAGGAGGTTCTGATGCACAGCAAGAGTCTGGCCAACTGACTAACTGACCTGACCAGTTACCCCATGTCACAAGGAAAAATGAGACCCATTAAAGTGGAGGGACTTGGTCATGGTCAGACCCTTGTTGCAGAGGTAGGCCTGGGACTCAGGTCCCACGTCTCTCCTGGACTTTCTGTTGCTCAACACTAGCCCTTATGTTTGTCTGTTGTATTTATTGATGCCTCCTCATCCTTAGGTGATGATCCTGCCTCCAGGAGGCCTTTTCTGGCTCCTCATACTCTTCTCCCATCCAGTCTGGGTAAGATCCCCTCGGTTGTGTTTGTGTTTGAACAGCACTTCGCTTAACTTTCCCCTCACATGGGCAATTCCAGAACAGACCCACGGTTTTCCTAGTCTCTCTGTAACTTGATGGTATGTGTTAGGTCCCATATAGCATTTGTTGAATTAAAAGCTTTCTTTTAATTAATAGGTTTGTCTACTCGGTTGCTAAAAACAGTCATTTCTGTGTGCTGGCTTCTGAAAGCTTAAGTTTATTTCCTGTGGCCTGCTGTATTATGAGTCAGGATCCTGTGAACAAAGACTTCCCACCCTGCCTTTCAAGGGAGAGGTTGTCAAAAAAATTTTTTTTCTTTGGCAAAGTACTGTTGAAAACAAGATTCCACTGACTTTGAATGTTGCTAAAATCAAGGTGAGTGCCATGGTCAAGTCAGGGTGCTAGTGTGACAGAAGGGAGGGTTGTCCTGGAGACAGAAAGTTATCTGAAGAAGATAGTATTTCATGAAAATGTATTTTAAAGACTAAATTATTTTTGTGTTCATACTGAATGTATCACTCTCAGAGGGGATACAAGCCTTAAAACTGAATTAAATTCTTTGGCTTCTTTCAATTAATATATGCAAGTTTTCTTAAAGGATGAAAACTGTACATTTTCTTCTATCAAATCAAACTTTTTAACCGGAAAATATTGCCGACTCTGCAAGTGCTTGTGCTTGCTGCTTGTAGCTAGCATCTCTGTTAGCTGTGAGGCTGCGAGGCTCTGTGTGAATGTGACAGTAAGAAATTATTTTCTTTTAACCGGGGCTGTATTGTAGGGTAGATGCCAAGTTGTTAAGTTGGAGAGAGGAGAGCATAGTGGCCAAAGCGCCCAGACACTCTTTGAAATCTGAGTTAAGACTTCACAGGCTCCTTATTATCAGGAGCTCACTCGTCCCTGGCTGTGTGGAAGTGAAGCTCCCATACAGAAGGAAAGTCTTCCCAAATCAGATATTCCTAAAATTCCAGGAGAAAGCAAAGTGGTTTAGCTGTAGGTGAATACAAAGCATTTTGTTGTTTTTTGAAGCAGGCTCTCATAACGCAGGCTGGCTCTAAACTCATGATGTATTAAGGGCTAGCCTTGATCTCTTGATTCTACTATCTCCACCCCTTGAAAGCTCAAATTACAGGTGCAAGCCACTTCACCTAGCTCTAAATGTAAAATATTTTTTCTATTAAAATTTTTACTGTATTATGCAAAATGCATTTTTTCATAACTTTTAAAATCTAAAACATGAAAACTTCAAGAACCAATTTCTGCTAGACTTTTTGTTTTTGATGAAGCGTTTAATATACCACCAACAAAAGCCTATTGATGAGGAACTAACTTTTGTCGTCCTAACTTCGAAGAGATGGCAGTACATTTTAGAAATAAAGAGAAGAGAACTGAATGTGTGAAATGTTGTTCCTACCTCAGTTTCACTACTAACTCTTTGCAACTGCCTTGCAATTTAGGGCTCGGATTTTACACAGGAGAATACACATTCCTATTCACTAGGGAGCACAGTCAAGATGTGAGCCCAAGTCTCTCTGATTTTAAAGTCCTGTGACTTTGGCCTGGTGGAGAGGTCTCCAAATGAGACTGCTTGTGAACTGTCAGCATGTACTGTGGTGTTGGAAGAGTGCTTTCACTTCTCTGAAATATTGGAAAATTGACCAAGTTGTAAATGTTGGTGAGGTGTGGGAAAAGGGAACGCTTGTACATCATTGATGGGTTGTAAATAGCTCGGCTGCCACGAAATAACAGTATGGTGGTTTATAAAATATATATATATATATACACACACACACACACACACACAAATGCTGTACTGTTGGACAGTCATTTCTAGGTATACAGCCAAAGGAAATAAAATCAGTGTCTGTGTACAAATGACCATTGAAGCATTTCTCACTGGGCCCAAATTTTGGAAATTTGTCTGTTGATAAGTGGGTGAAGAGATAATGGGAGACATATACACTTTACGAATATTGTTCTGCTTATAAAAAGAAGGAATTGTACCATTTCTGACAACATATATGAATCTAAGAAGACATTGTGTTAAGTAAAATAAACCGAAAAAGCAAGCCAAATACTGCTTATATGTAGAATCTGGAAGAGTCAAGCTCACAGAAGCAAAGAGTGGTTGTCCCGGGTCTGGAGGTGAGGAAATGAAGAGACGATAGTCAAAGGATACAGTATTCAAGTTAAGGGTGAATACAATCTAAAGATCAAATCAAATGTATGACAGTGTGTTAATTACTTGATTGAGGTCATCTGCAAACAGTGTATATGCATATCAGGTTACATTGTGTGCCTTGAATATTTGCCAGTGAAATATTTTAAAAAGGAAGAGAGAATGGCTACTTTTGGTCAGAAGTGATATAGGTTCAGAATTTGGTGATCTGATGCTCAGAAACCCCATGTTTGGTTTGGAGGAGGGAGGCAGAGAAACAGAATGGTTTGTAATTTGTACTTGGTCATTTGATTCCTGGATTTGACATTCCTGCCTCCACCACCTGGCTGTGTGATCATGGACAAGTCATTTAACATCTGTGCCTTAGTTTCTGCATCAGTCAAATGAGACAATAGTAACTACAGTGTTCATTTTCTTCTTGCAGGCTGTGAGTTAGAAAAATGTGGTAACCAGTAGAATGGTTCCGTCTTGTCCTCACTAATCTTGTTCTTTTTGCTGTGACACTATCCACTTCCCGTTTGGGATGCCTGCCCATCGGAGCCCTTTGTGCATCACAGGCAGGTCAGTCTTCTGATTGCTTTCTGAAGACATCTTCCCATGCTTGGCATGGTGATGCATTCTTGGAACACAGTGATGTGTTCTAAATAAGTCATCTGAACACACTTGGGAGTGATGTTCACACTTGGCCGAGCAGGGCTCCTTCACCCAGAGTCAAAGAACATGGGGTTTACTGTAAGGTCTGACCTCTTCTGCATCGGACCTCCACTCCCCCAGATGAGGTGATTCTGTTCATTTCCATGACCTTAAATAAATGCCACGAGTGTTCCGACGACATCCGTTTCCATCAATGCACTGCTTCACCTCCGCTCGTCTCAGTAGCACGTTCCAGAACAAATTCTCGTGTTTTCTGAACACTTCTGTCCACTGTTGCTTTTCCTTTTGGCAGTGACTCTTCCTCATTGCTCACACCCTACACCTGAGACCTCCTTCATTCCCACTTTTCACCTCTCAGTTCTTATCCTGCATGCCTGCACTTTTGATCCCCGCCACCCCCACTCCTGAATTTGAGCCTAGGCCCCCACCAATTCTCACTGTAACTTCTGCTGTCTTACTGTCTCCATTCATGGACTTAGAGGTCTCTAGTCCACATGACCACCACGACGATCCTATTTGTTCATCCTCTCTTCAGCGGCTTCTCTAAAAATCTATAAACCAGGGCTGGAGAGACGGCTTAGTGCTAAGAGCACTGGATATTCTTGCAGAAATCCTGGGTTCAAATCCCAGCACCCATTTGGCATCTTATAACCATCTGTAACTCTAGTTCCAGGGGATCCTATGCCTTCTGGTCTCTGCAGGCATTGTACAACATGAGTGCTCTTACATACATTCAAGCAAAGCACCTATATGCAAAAGAAAATAAAGCAAAGTATTAAAAATAAAATTAGACCCAGTGCAGGCATGGTGGTGTACCCCTTTAATCCCAGAGCTTGGGAGGCAGTGGCAGGCAGATCTCTGTGGGTTTGACCAATCAGGTCTGCATAGGGAGCTTTAGGCAAGCTAGGGCTGTATAGTGACCCAGTCTTTAAAAAAAAAAATACAAAGAACAAACATAAAATCCCAAACTGAGGCCTTGTGCTTTAAGACCCTGACCACCTTTCTTCCCAGCCTGGACCTCTCTCCTCAACCCCTACTCCAGCTCACACCTTCCAGCCAAGCCCTTCATCCTCTGGGGTGCTTGTTTTCCTGCACAGCATTCAGTTCTTACTTGAATGTCACCTACTCAGAGCCGGCTTTGCCATCTCACCTATTCAGAATACCAGTTACTCGTAACAGGCACCTATGTCTGTTCCTCTTAGCACGTATGCACTTGTTCATTATTTGTCCCCAGTAGATCGTAAGCTCCAGAAGGACATTGTTCTTTGTTCAGTAGGTGTTTGTTGAAAGTCAGAAGAAATGAGTGAACTAGTGTTCTGGGAGCCTTGCATAAAACCAAAAACAAAATAATACCACACAAACCTGAATAATCAGACATTTTCCTCAGTCCTTCTGGTTTTCCACCTCTTGTTCCATCTCTTCTTCTGAAAGCAAAGCTTTGAAAACATCTGTGAATAACGCGAACCTTCTCCTGTCTCGCTCCCTCCGTAGGCCGTTCCAAGTCTCTTCCCGCCACTCTTGGCATCCGCTTTCTCAGGATGCTCAGGCTCGGTGAACTGCTCCTGGCAAATGCGCTCCCATCCCACCGGGTTTCTGAGCAGCTCTGCTCAGTTTTGCATTCCCTTTTTGCAGTCACCTCCTGATTTGTCCTCTCTGGCTCACACTGTCTGTTCCTTGGTCCATTGCTGGCGGTTTTCTTTCACTCTGAGATGTCAGAATGTTGATTTTTTTTCTTTTTTTTTTTCTGGTGTGGTCGAGTCCCCCTTTTCGCTACACACTCTTCTGGACCCTGGGCTTTTAACTGGCAACACTGAATGTTTCTGAGTTTCAAATCCTCTACATGTCTGCCTCGTTGATATCTCTCATGTCCAAGGACGAAGTCTAAATTTGCTTCCTGCCCTGTGTGCCCCATCCTCTTCCCCTGTGCCCTCACCCCACTTCTTGTCAGTGTTGAAATGTTCTTTCTGCACGTCACACGCCTCTCTGCCCGCCACACCGCCTCTCTGCGCGTCACACCGCCTCTCTGCAGGGCACACCCCTCTCTGCGCGTCACACCGTCTGCCCGCCACACTGTCTCTCTGCATGTCACACTGTCTCTGTGTACGTCACACCGTCTCTCTGCGCGTCACACCGTCTCTCTGCCCGCCACACTGTCTCTCTGCACGTCACACTGTCTCTGTGCACGTCACACCGTCTCTCTGCGCGTCACACCGTCTCTCTGCATGTCACACTGTCTCTGTGCACGTCACACCGTCTCTCTGCCCGCCACACCGTCTCTCTGCACGTCACACCGTCTCTCTGCCCGCCACACCGTCTCTCTGCACGTCACACCGTCTCTCTGCACGTCACACCGCCTCTCTGCGCCTCATGCCAGCCGGGTTTCACCTTTGCTGTCCTCTTCATTCCCTCCAGTGCTTCACTTCCGTTTCCTAAGTGATCTTGAATTCATCGTCTCTGTCTCCGTTCTTGTCACCCTTGTCTACCAACTGCTGTGGCTCCTGCTCCTCTCAGAGGAGAGCCCTGTGCCGCGGGCTGCAGGCCTTGCCGTTGTTGCTCCCCAGTGTGTGGCTTCCTGGGCTTCAGCCTCTTCTTCTTCCTCATTTTGCTCTCCAGCCTCTCATCTCTGCCCTCCTGTGCAGTCACATTGGCCTCTGGTTTTATCTTGAGCACAAGACAGTTCTGCTTCTGAGCTGTCAATCTGCCCCCTCTCTCCCTCACCAAAGCTTTCCTTGGCCATGCATGGTTTGTTCCTACGGCATCTTTTTAGCTCTGAGATAGCACTGCTCCAAGGAGTCTTCCTCTGACTGCCCTGCCCCCAAATATTTCCTGCAGTACTCTCAGTCACAGAAACGTGTTTGTTTCATTACCACTAAGCAGAGTCCATTATTTTAGAAGTATTTACACTTAGCTTAAAAAATATTTGTATCTTCTCTGTGTGAATGTTTTTGTCTGCATGTGTGTATGTGCATCATGGGCATGCCTGATACAGGTCAGAAGAGGACGTTGGATCTCCTAGAACTGGTGTTGCAGGCAGTTGTTAGCTGCCGTGTGGGTGCTGAGAATTGAACCCCGGTCCTTTGCAGGAGCAGCAAGTGCTCTTAACTGCTGAGCCATCTCTCCAGCCCCCATCTAGCTTTTATTTGCAGGATAAAAATAGAACTCCCTGAAAAGAACATTTTATGTTTTGTACATGTAAGTTTGTATGAGGTGCAATGGCATATTACAGGTATTTAGCATCGTGAGGTGTTTTGACACGATTCTTTCTCATATATTCTCTCTCTCCCCCCTCCTTTCTTCCCTCCCCATCTTCTCCTCCCTCCTCCCATCCCAGTTTTTTTCTTTTAGTTCTAGTCATTGACCCCAAGGCCTTATGTAAGTGCTCTACCACTGAGCTATATCCCTTGTCCACTTCTTTATTATTTTTTAGTGTGTGAGTGTGTGTGTGTGTGTATCCATGTCCATGTGAGTTCATGTGCACTGTGTGTGCAGGAGCTGGCAGAGGTCAGAAGAAGGCATTGAACCCCCTGGAACTGGAGTTACAGGTGGTTAAGGAGCTGCCATGTGGGTGCTAGAAGCCAAACCCAGGTCCTCTACTAGAGCAACAAATGCTCTGAACTGCTGAGCCATCTCTCCAGCCTCCATCTTCCCACACACTTTTTTGAAAGGAGGAGGAAGGAAAATTTTTCTTGTAAAAGATTTACAAAATTAGCTTATGCCTGCATAACTAGAAAATTAAAAGTTAAGCAATACTTTAAGATTTGTTGTGAAAGTAACAATGTCTTTTTCATTCTCTGTTCCCTAGAGGCCAGTGTTCTCTACTTTAGCTGATTCTTTTAGTAATGAAGTCTTCACTGTATTTATAATTAACATGCTGAAATTGTACATTATCCGTTTCTCAGTTTTAGGCATCATCTCTTGACACCAGTATTTAGTTTTCTTTCGTCTGCCTTGCCCCTCGCCCCTTCTCAACTCTATTCTCCCAGTGACAATCATATTGTAATTGTACTGTGATTTGGGTCAGATCAGTATTCAGTGTTTATTTTGACTGGAAAACTCTTCACAGATGAGCCATGTAATATTGTTTGATTGCTCTTCCTCTCAAGATTATGCAGCCAATATGGACTTTCTTATTCTTGATTTTTGTTTTCATTGTGAATAATTCAACCTCAGATATCTTTGCCAGTTGTAAATCTCAGTTCAGTATAACTGCTCACACAGGGAATCTGTCAAGTTCATCTTTGGGAAGAGTCTCCTAAGCCTTCTCTTTCTCTCAGGATTCAGGGTAGAGAATGGTTCCTGCTCAGCACCATCCTGAAGACTCCTTAACTTCTGCCTTGTACTGGAGTCCTGAGTTTACATCATCTTCATTGCTGGTTGAGTGCTTGATGTTGCTGGACACATTTCCCAGTGCCTCTCAGACGAAGGGTGGGGGTGTGGGAGGTGAGTTTTTGAGAACTGGTCTGGAAATACCTGTATTCTACTGGATTTTAAGTGATGGCTTAGCTAAGTGTATACACTTTAGGGTGAAAATCATCAGCTTTTAGAATTTTGAAGCCTCCTTCATTCAGGAGTTGTTCTTGAGAACTTATTAAAGTTCTATAAGTCAGATTCTGACTTTTAATCTTTTCTATGAAAACTTTTCCTCTGGAATTTTGTGGACTTTTCTTTTTGAATGAAGTTAAGAAATTTTGTTGCCCTCTGTGAAAATTAGTAGATCTTTTCATGGTGGCAAGCCCATCCAGCTTCTTTCCTTTCCTTTTAAAAGAGCTCAGTTCTGCAAGCAAGGTATTCTTCAATTCAAGAAAAAACGCCTTTCCTTGCTGTCCAGTTTCTCCGGTCATGAATATTTTGGTTTTCTGGACTTTGGCCATCCTGAATTGGCCTCCACACTTTCCTCTTTCTCCTCTTTGCCCAGCTCAGTGAACATTTCCTGACTTTTATCTTCTTAAAATCTTTATTTCTGCCATGAGTTGAATTTCCAAGATGCCTTTTGGTTCCCTAGATGTCTGTCTTTCTCTCTCTCTCTCAGCATCTTGTTCTTGTTCCATGGATGTACGTTTCAGACCTTCATTATGAAGATGGTAGTGCTTGTTTATTTCCTCCTCCGATTTGTTTTATCTAGGGAATTTTGCTGTTCCTCCTGCAGTTCCAGGCTTCTTCCACAGTGACTTGGCTCGACTGTTTATTTTTAGGAAACCTTGGTGTTAGTATTTTTCTGTCTTTATTACCCTCCCTACCCTCAGCTAAATATGTAAAACTTTGACCAAAGAAAAAACATTCCTGTTTTTCCCCCTTTGAAAAAAGAAAAGGAGGAGGTAGGCTGTGGATGTGGCTCAGCCCTTGGCCTGGTATATGCAAAACCCTGGGCTCCATCCCAGTACCCACCACCCCCAAATGAGGATAGAAGACTTCCATCATGACACAATTCTCAAGAGAAAATTATAATCAGTTAGAAAGCTTGGTAGAAGCCTTGGAGTCTCCACATTGGCATTTGGCTTTTCTAAAATCTGTGTCTTTTTATGTGGAATTCCTATTCTGAACTGAACGTAGAGGCTTCTAGTCCAGTGATCCTCACTGAATCTTCTTGAGAATACATTCTCAGCATTCTCCTAGCAGAGCAGAGGTGGAGACTTCCACTTCAAGATGGAGGTAACTGCTTACTGGAATTTGAACCTCCTGCCCGACCTTAGCCCATACTTCCAGAAGAACCTGTATGGTTGAAGTGAAGTTGCCTCCAGCCCTTCCTTGGTTAGGATGGAGCTTCTCCAGTTGCTAAGCCAATTGCCACTTGCCTATGTGTTTTCTCTGTCTCCAGACTTGTGTCATCATGCCCTCTCTGTCTCTGCTCTTTATGTTGTAGTGGTAAAAGCTAAATGCATGTGCACTGTTCTTCTCGTCTCAAGGGTCTTACTGAGACATTGCTGTTTATGAAGCATTTGATCACACTTATAAATCAAATTTCTTCACAGGCTGTCACTCCATGTCGTGGATATTAGTTCTTTTGAAGAGTTGGTGTGGAGACCCAGGGAAGCCCGGTGACTTGTGGTCTGTTCCTGGATTAGCCTCCCACTCTACACCTCAGCGTTCTGACCTGTCCTGTTACACTTTGAGATCAAGGAATTGAAGTTACCTCTTAAGACCAAGGTCTCCTTTCACCCACAGCTTTATTTCCTTTAAGAAGTTAGGGTTGTGTGTAACTGAGCACTAAGGCCAGGAGCTGCTGCGGTCAGCAGAGGTGGGAGACTTGATTCTCTCCTTGTGTTTGTCAGTTCGGTAATTCTAAACATCTTTGAAATTTCAACTAAAATGGCAGTGCCTGTTTCATGAACAGGAAACTTGTAAAAGATTAAATATTCTGAAGTTTTTCCTTTCATACTCTTTTCAGCTGATGGCTATTCAGCTCCAAACACACTGGGTTCCTGTTCTCCATAGTTGGTAAGGAAGGCTGATGGCGCAGAAGTCTGTTTTTTCCTTGTTGACCACAGGATGAGAGGGCATCTTGGTAGCGTTCATCAGGAACTGTGTCCTTCTTATGAATGCCATATGTGAGGAGATAATTGCCTTATCTGTATTCTTTTCTCTTCTCTGTATTCTTCTCTTATCTGTATTCTTTTCTCTTTCTGAGTTGGGAAGGAAAACAGTGGACATTGCCTGTCATTGTGGTTTTGACTGGGGGGCTTGATCATTAACCCAGCACACTCCCACTGTGGTCAGCGCAATGACTGAGGAGAAAATGGGAATGTGAGGTCATCAGCCTTGTGGTGTAGAGCCCAGGCATGACTTCTCCCAGGCAGTGCTTCTCAGGCTAAGCTGCACAGCAGAGCCACACCTTCCCATTTACCAGCCTGGAGTCTCCTTGGCAAGGTGTAGGACTCATTCTCATCAACAGCTGATGACTGTCGTATCCTTGATTCTTGCATTAACAGTTGGAATTGTTATCTTAGGGACAAGAGGCCAGAAAACAAGTCAGACTATTAAGCATTTGCAGAACTCAGGGGGAAAAAAAGCATGATGGAAGGAATCCAGTATACCTGATCAGCTGACCTTCTCCTGTCATGCCCAGAAACTATTAGAGACTCTCTCTGCCTTCTTTGGTCTAGTCCCCACCCTCTTTTCTCCTCAACAGATAATCCTCTTGCTCAGAGCAGATGGAAACGTTGAGGAGCGCATCAGCTTCCTTTTTGTCCTGTCCTCAAGAAACACATCTGTAAATAATGTGTCGAGTATATCTTGCATATGTTGTGTATAATTTGTATAGTTAGAATCCTGGTTTATGCTTATATAATGAACATATAAGTGCATACTTACACTATTGTTTCTCTCGTTTTTTGTGTGGATGATCTGTATATATATGTTCATGTGGGTTTGTGCCTGTGTGTAGTATGTGTGAATGTGTTCATGTGTATACCTGTGAGTGTGAGTGCTTGTGTTTGTGGAGGCCAGAGGTCATTGTGGGGGCCTTCCTTGTTCACTGTCCACCTAATTTTTGAGACAAGTCTCTCACTGAACCTGGAGCTCCCTGATAAGTGAGGCTGACTGACCTGTGAGCTCTAGGAAATCTGTCTGTCTTACCCTTCCGTCCCTCCAGCACTAAGATTACAAATAAGTGACACCTGTGCCTAGCTCTTTACTTGGACGCTGGGGATTCAAACTCAGGTCCTCATGCTTGCCCGGTAGGCTATTTAGTAACTGAGCCATCTGTTCAGTCCCCTCTTGTGTTCTCTTTCCTGTGCCTCTTTTCCTCAAAAGAGAAAAATGACCCCTCCTATTTTTTTTCATTCTTTTCTATCAGTAAATTTGTGCATGTCAGAATATCAAATATCAATACATAAATTTCACATTTCATCAAAATAAAACTCAGAAAAAATAGAAAAAGATGCTTTCTTTAACTTTGTGATCACCTAGGCTCTGCTCGGTGTCATTTGTGCTTTATCAGTATCTATCAGAGCTAGGGGCTGAGGTTGTACAGCTGAGCGAAGAGTCAGAATTCAGGTTCTCAGGATGCTTGCCATCTCATTTAACTTTTTTACTTTTTAATTGACATAATAAATGTACATACTCATGGAATACAGTGTGACATTTTATTGCATATATACGAGTGTAATGATCAGGTCACAGTAACTGACTTGAAGATATTATTTGTGTTCAGAACATTCAAAATCCTTTCTACTAGCTATTTGAAATACATCATTGATACCATCTGTTGTTTTTACTCTGTGCTATAGGGCATTGGAAGTTAATCCCTCTATCTGACTGCACTCCTTGTGCCCATTAACTGTCCCCTTCCTCCACTACTGTGCCTTTTCTACACTCTTGAAACCCACAATTCTTCTCTATTTCTATGAGATCATCCTTTTAGCGTCTGCATATGAGTAAGAACGTGCAGTATATCTGGCTAATTTCACTTAACGTCTTGTCTTCCAGTTCCATGCATACTGCTACAAATGGCAGCATTGCATTGTCCTTAATGGGTATGTTGTTCCATACATATTCTATTCTTTATGTGTTGATGAGCATCTAGTTGATCTCACATCTGGACTGTTGTGATTGGTGCTGCTGTGCCTTTGAGGAATCTCTCCCCACCCCCTATCTACTTAGATGACCCTCTTGAGGGAGAATACAGCTAGCCCACATTGGCCTTAAACTCCTAATCTTCTGGCCTCAGCCTCTCAAGTGCTGGGATTGTAGGCCTGGGTTACCATACCCAGCTTTGGATATTTTCTTTTTAAGCAGGCTTCTTTAAAAATTATTGTATTCGTTTTCTACATTATAGAAATAACACATGCTTGTTAGAAATTGCAAACTGGCTTTATTCATAGAAAGCCTTTAAAGAGTTTAAAGTAGAAAACTACTTTGTCAGAGTTTCATCTCCAAAAGTCACTTTGGCTACTAAAAGGAAATGGAGTCAGGAAGAAGTTGAAAGTTGGTGACAGGACAGACAGGAGATTAGTGCTGTTGTGCAGAACAGTATACTGGGGCTTGACAGGTGTGATGGAGAGAAGAGAGAGTTCAGAAATTTTAGCACCATAGAATGCCAAGCGTGTGGATCCTGAACTGGTGGGACATTGCTAAGTGGAGGTGTCACAGACAGTGGGAGGTAGGATTCTGGAGTTCAGAATATATCTGTGAAACAGAGCCCAGCATTTGGAGCCTTCAGTGTGGAGTTGCTGACAGATGCTGTGGAGGAGCAGGGCTGACATGAAACCTTAAGTGTTTCCAGAAGGAAGTCTAGGCAGGGAAGAGTCACCAACACATGAGACCAGGAAGATGGAATAACCTCTTAGAGAAGGAAACCAATCTCCAACCAAGCATGGAGAACATCCTCTCACCTCAGCACTTAAGAGACTGAAGCAAGAAGATCTTGAGCTCAGGGCCAACAGCTACACAGGGAGCTCAAGCCTGACCCAGGTTATAGAACATCCATACTAACACTCCCTCCACCCCCCCCCCCCATCAAATAGAATGAAAACAGAGTCTTCAAACTAAAATACTAAGATCACTTAGATGTCAGTGAAGCAAGAATGTAAGACAGACATTAGGCTTAGCAACATGCAAGCCATTGCTGACCTTTGCCAGAGCAGGTGGGGAATGAATGCACTGTGGAAGGTTCCAGCATGCCGAGGAGGTAGCTACTCATCAGTAGGCATTTGGGACTGTGTGTGTGTGCGTGTGTGTGTGTGTGTGTGTGTTGCTGGGATCAGCATGCAAATGCTTCCCTTCGTCACTGACCTGTATTCCCAGCCCTTGGGATTTTGGACTATGTAACAGTACAATAGGTGCAGTAAGAGAGGATGATTAAAGCTGTTATTCTAATCTTATCTTTATTGTTTTATGTGGATTATAAGGCCATATATACTCATTGTAAAAGTCTTAAGCATTAATAAGTAGACTGAGTGTGGTGGTGCACACCTTTAATCCCAGCAGAGATTGAGAGGCAGAGGAAGGTGAATGTTTGTGAGATCAAGGCCAGCCTAGTCTCTGTAGTGAGTTCCAGGCGAACTGGGCTACAGGAAGACCCTGTCTCAAAAACCATACATACATATGTACATACATACATACATACATATATACATACTCTCAAAAAACCAGAATAATGTGTACACACACACCACTTTACAAAAATTCAGTCTATCGCTGTGAATCTGCAATAGATTGTACTTTTGTTCAGGTTTGACACGTCGCTGCAGGAAGCTGATGCAAGTTGTCTGAATGTTGGATTTTTTCTTAGATTTTTTTCTGAGTTCTCACATAATTTTTACTCTGTTCTGAATTGTGAGCATGCTTGAGCATATTTGTATCTTTTTCTATCAGTGTAACAATTTTTGTATTGTTCCTAAAGTGGAGTTGTGAGGTCAGAGGAACATTTGACATGTTGATAATCCTTCTTTATCAAGAGAGGACTCTTTTAAAAAATGAGTGGGGGATATCTGAGCATGAAGAATAAAGAATGCATTGTGATCGTGGAAAGAAGTGCTGAGCAGTCACTAGTGAGAAGGTCAGCAGAACTGGGGACTGAGGCACAGGAGGAGGCTTAGATGAGATCGGAGGGAAGAGGCCACCTGTCCACGAGGAAGAGGAGGGTAGGCTGAGGGAGGCACAGTCTTTGGCATTGCTGTGTCTGCAGAGCCGACCTATAGTAGTCATACAAAACACATTTGTATGGGTAAACAGACAGTTATCCAGAAAGCCTAATGGTGCTTCCATATAGTGGCATGTTTTAAATTTTCTTTGCTAAATAGGAAGATTTCTTTCTGAATCTAGTGGAGGAGACGAGGATTTAAAAGCCCCTCTCTTTTCTTTTTTGTGTTCCTTCCTACTCATCATCTTGGTGTCCTCTTCTTTTTTTTGTAAACAGCCCATCAGCTCCAGTTTCTGCTGCCCATGTGCTCATGGGTGTGGGTCCTCCTCTAGAGCGTGCTTGACTACTGGGAGCTATACCCTTGAAGAAAACTGACCCTCCCTGCTCTAGTAACCATCATCTGTCTGTAGCTCCTCAGTTAGAGGTGGAGACTTAGGCACCTTTTCCCACTCCACGCATGTTGACTAGCTTGATCTTCTGTAGGCCTTATGTGGACCACTACGGCCGCTGTGCGTTCACGAGTGCCATGAGCCTGTCATGTCCAGAACACAGTTTTGCTCTGGTCTTTCCCAACCGCTGACTCTTTTAATTGTTCTACCCCTCCTTCCATGGTCCCTGTGGGGGTGCTATATAGATGTTCCGTTTGTGGCTGAGCATTCCCGATACTCTGCACTTTGACGCTCTGAGTTTCTGTGTTAACCACCATTTACTGCGGAAAGAAACTTCTTGGGTGAAGTGTACGGAGTTTCACTACTCTGTAGGTAGAGAGATAGGAATTTAGAGAGCAGTGTGATACAGATTCACCCCTGCTGCCTGTGAACTCCCCCGTCATGATTTGTAGTACCAGGCATGTGTTTCCTCCTCTGGAGTGGGCAGCTGGTCACCCCCGCAGCAGTTATTCCACTGTTGCGTCCATGGGTTATTGTGTCATGCCTGTCATTATTGCAGTTCACAGGTTCACAGCTGGGTAAGACTGTGATGATTTTCCCCCCAGCAGCCTGCCTGGCACCTTCTACTGCTGTGAAAACTGGTCAGCAGAGAGGAAGCTTCCTGGTCAGTAGCAACTTGGTTTCTCCATGCCCTGTGACCGCTGTATGTGATGTCATGAGCACTAGTGTCTGAAAGGCCCTTCTTACACAGCAAACCCTGTCTCACATCAGAGAGTACCCCTGGTGTAGGCATTTTCAAAATTTCAGTGTCTTATCTTAGCATATATTAGTTATACAGAGTAGGTTCCATTATGGTATTTTCACGCATGTGTGAAACATGTTCACTCCCCACCCTGTCTTGTCTTCCTACCATTCCTGTTAATCTTCCTCTTCCTAACTAGCCCCAAGGCCCAGCTCTCCTTTCATATAGTGTCTGTGTGTGTGTGTGTGTGTGTGAGTGTGTGAGTGAGTGATCGACCTAATGAGTTTCATTAGTGATATTACAGAAGCATGGCTAGGAGATCGTTTAGAGGCCTTGCACATCCTACTAGTGGCTATACCACTGAAGATTTCCCCTTTCTCATCCAAGCTGTGAGATCACCAGTGACATAGCCATGCTGTGCCCAGAAGTCAACATTCACACACTCCCTGCTGCCTTCAGATTTTACATTCTTTCTGCCCCTTCATCCATGATATTCCCTGAGCCTTGGAAAGACTATAAATGATGTCTCATTTATGGGCAGGTATTCAGTAGTCATTTATCCCTTCTATCTTAACTGGTTATAAGTTTCTACAATAACTGCTGACCACTGCAAAATGATGCTATGATGACCAAAGGTGACAGCATCACTGTTCTGTGGACACAGACAAAGCCATTTAAAAGGCAGTTTGACAGGGACTTCGTGTCATTTAGCAAAACAACAGCAATAGCTTCTCCACCAGGGTCTGTGACCTCCCCAGCCTTGGGCTTTTGACAGGGTTTACAGTCCCAGGTATCAGTTCCCTCCTGTTGATCGGGCCTCAAATCCAGTTAGAAAGTAGTTGGTTACCCTTATAACAGACTTGTCACTGTTGTACCAATGGGCTTATTTGGCATAGTCCATGTTGTTGGCATTGTTGCACACAAGGTCCACAGCTGAGTAAGACCCTTGATAACAGTTTTCCCACAGCAACTGATTTCTCCACAGCACTGTAGGGTATAGCCTGCAGGAAGGAGGCTTCCGGTCTGGGTTTCTCTGGGTTCCGTGACCAAGGTGTGTAATGTCTTTAGTAGCAGAATCTTACTAACTACTTTTGCTGGACAGCCAAGAGCAGTGGTAATTACCTGTACTGTTTTAGGGGCATCAGGGGCCTCCTTGGCCAACTGCTCTCTGGAACTTAGAATTTTGTTTAATAACCTATGGTTTCTAGGAGCAGTTTTAGCTACCTACCTAGGGTACCTCCATCCAATTTTTTAAAAAATTGTTATTTGATTAGCTTACTGACTACCAGGTTTCCTTACAACTCTGCACACACCATTAGTATTGGTTGTCTCCTCCATTGTCCTGTCCCCCGTGTGCTTTAACCTTTCTACTACTCTCCCCCCTTAATTTTGTTTTCAAGCGAAGTTAGATTTATTAAAAAGGCAGAAAGAAAGGTGCTCCAGGAAAGAGAGCCACTTCTCACCACCCTTCATCCGTTTCTGTTCATCCCGCCACCACTTTCACCATGTTGGTTTCTTCTCATCATGGTCCCATCCATAGTCCCTTTGGGGGCCTCCACACTGTGTTGTAGCTATCTGCTGTCCATGAACCCAAAGCCTTCACCTGTAAACGTCTTAGTAGCTGTTTGATTTTTGTATGTCTAAGGTCTACTGTAGTTCTTTACTCCATTTATTCACCAAATAAGACACAGTCATACATATATAGACTTAGCACAATGAAAAAAGAGCTGACCCAATGGTGTAGGCCTGTAATCCCAACTACTCAGGAGGCTGAGGCCATAGGATCACAAGTTCAAGGCTAGCCTCAGGTGGTTTAGGGGGATCCTATCTCTACATAAGAAGGCAAAAAGAGAACTAGTGGTGTTACTCAGTGGTAGAACCCTTAACTAGCATGTGTAAAGCCCTAGGTTAACTCAGTATCCTCAGTACTGACAAAAACAAGGAGTGGAGGGGGGGAGGGAGAGAGGGAGGGAGGGAGGGAGGCATGCAGGCAGGCAGAGTGCAAGGACAAAAGTGCCATTAGATGAACACAGAAAGGAGCAGAAACTGAAATAGTTTGACTATCTTAAGGTGACTTATCTACATACATGTAAATCATTAAAAATCTAAACAGATTGATGCTGTGATGTATTCTGGATAGACATGTCTGAACCTCTTTAGCTGCATCTCGCCATCCAAGGTTAATCACAGGATGCAAGTCTGTTGGGTTTTGTAAAAAACATGGTCTTTAGGGCCTTTAAATAAAGAGCCTAGAAGTGGGCGTGTGGTGCTCTTGGCTCTGCATTCTTGCCACCCATCCTCTTGCCCTCCTTAGTCACAGGGAGAGTAGGAGAGTGACCAGTTACCAGGTGGCCCAGGGACAAGAATGGCAAGTCATCAGAGGTCATCAGTTCAAATACAGTGAAAGAAGAGGTGTGGGACTTAGTCATTTTTCTGTGAGCAAACTGGGTTCATTCAACTTTTCTAAGGCCTTTCATTCAAGGTTGGGAAATACAGCAGTCAGAGGCTGCAAGGGTGATCATATAGAGTCACCAAATCACAGTCTGGAGAGAGGCTGTCATCATCACAGGCTGAAGGGTCGCCCTAGGCACAGGTCCGGATGCTGCTCACATGGGCCCTTCCTCTCTACCACCTTTTTCCCTCAGAATAGCCACCTTACTTAGAGCGGTTAGTTAGCACCTAGGCTCGCTGTACCCATCCCCACTCTTGCTTTAGTGAAAGATTGACAGGTCATATCTCAGTGCCCTGCTCCTGAGGCTCCTGGACTGCTGATGGGGTATGAGAAACTGGGTTTAGCTGCTAGGACTATAAGCTCTGCTCGGTGGCAGCATGAAAGTGGTGACTGATTATGAACTTAATCAGCTTAGCCATTCAACTTATCTTCTCTAGAATAAGGAAGGTACTTGTGTTGTTTTAGTCTGGTATTTACCGAGTGCCTTAAAAAATGTGCCCATATATCCAAAGCTTAGAAAAGCATTCAGTAGATAATTATAAAAATGGAATTCTGATATGGCTCACGTTCGAGTTCTCTGCATTTTTTAGTGTAGCACTTTATGTACACTTTCTTACTTTTCTACAGTACTAGACCTGGAATGCAGAGCCTTGGCATGTGCCCTGCCACTAAGCTACGGGTCCAGCCCTGCATTTTCTTAATTTTTGCTATAAACAGGGTATTTAATAAACCACTGGTAGCATCTTTTTTGACATAGTCCGAAGATTACATCCTTTAGGAGAGTTAGCATAACATCGTCCCTCTTATTTGCAATGCTGGTAGCTCATGCTTGCTGTTTTCCATGAAGAAGCACTGAGGTAAATTGCTCACATGCTGTACTTTATACTCAAAACAAGTCTGAGGGGAAGGTCTATTCCATTTTCAGAGACTAACACCGAGACTTAGGAAAGTTGACAGGTTGAATCTGCTGCCCACAGCCACAGTTAGAAACTGGTAGGCCTGGGTGTTGACCAGTCATCTGGTCAATCATCTACAGGAAATTTTCCAGCCACTACTCTATAGGAGTTGGGATTCTGCTATCAATAAGCTGAACTCTCTGCCCTCATTCAGCTCACATAGACTCAGCATGGAGTGACGAATTAGATGACAACAGAAGTTCAGAGGGCAAGGTGACAGAATGACGGGTCTACCACAGGGATACCTGAAGGATGTGAACAGGCTGCGGACGACCAAGCAGCAGTGTGTAGAGTGGGTCAGACCATAAGCTCTGAGCTCCTGGGTTCAGATCCTCATTCTTCTGATCATTAGCTCTGTGACCTGAGACAGATGTGTTTGACTTCTCTGGGCCTATTCAGTATACAGAGCTAATAATGGTACTGATTGAGCCTCGTAGAGCTGTGTAGGATGAAGTGACCACATCTGTGAAGAACTTAGAACAGGCACTGGAGTATATTAAACACTCAAAGTCTTAACTGTTTTTGTCTGGAGCCATGGGATTGGGGAGAGTAGCTGGTTTCTGGGTCTTCCTGTGGTGGGGTTTATTGAGGACTAGGAGATGGAGAGGTGAGGGAAGGGGCTGGGGTGAATCTGGTAGATCTGGAGCATTTGCTGGCATGAGAAAGACTTGAGACAAGGCTCTTTGAGAGGGAGGGTATGGCTAAGACTGAGTGTTTTGGGCGTGTTCCTGTTTTTTTGTGTGTGTTCTTTGTGGAAAATGTGGAAAACATAAGTATTAAAAAGAAAATTTTTAAAAAATCTCATTACTTTCCATGACATATTTTGCTTTTCTTTTATCTCCACCAAGACTTAGGTATTATAATACAAGCTTGTTTCATCTTTTAAAATCATACACTATGTACTTTATTGGCAGACTGCCCCTGGCAGAGAGGAAAGTTAGAATCTAGGCACCATGTGAGGTCTCCACCCATTTCTACCCACCATGGTGCTGGGCTCCGCCTGGAGAGAGCTCTGCCTGAGGAGCATAGGGCATAGGGCTAAGCTGGCCAGGGCTTACACCGCTCCTTTAACAGAGAACACGTTTTCAAGCTGTTTTTTTTTTTTCATTGTACTAATATAAATATATATATATATATATATATATATATATGTCATTTCACACGTGCACGCGCGCACACACACACACACACACATATACACTGAAATACAATAAATATTCTGTGTGAATATTCTCTTGAGTTATTAAGAGGTATATCACTCTTATCCTCATAGCTAAAAGATTTGCACCCATATTGTCTCCTTTATAACTATAAGACCAAGAAGCATACCTAATATTAAAGGTTTTGTAATATACCAGATTGTTACAGAAAGCTAGTTTGTGTGTATGTTCCCTGTCAATTTTAGGTTTTAGTAACTTTCTCCTGCCAGTTTGATTATTAAAAATAGTGAGCCCTAATTTTCCCCTTTACTCAAATTTAGGATTCATTTCCTGGCCTAGAGTTACTTGCTGATCGTTGCTACCTTGTGTTGATGTGGTGGGCCTCAGACTGAGGCAACGAGAGAGAGACAATTCTCCATGAAGCTCTTCCTCTGTCCAGCCAGTCTTCTGTTCTGAAGCAGGGACTGGCCTGCTTCTTGGAGATGTGCTGTGGTCGGCTTGAGTTCTTCTATTGCTCTTTGGTGAACACACGCTTAGTAGTTAACAGGTTCATAATTCCTTACAAAAAAAAGTCCAGAAAGCACAGGAAGAGGTAGTTAACAGGTTCATAATTCCTTACAAAAAAAAGTCCAGAAAGCACAGGAAGAGGTGTTCTCTCATCCTTTTGATTGTTACGCCCGTCGGATCTGACCCCACTTGATGAATGTGTTTGCAGGGGTGCTCCTCCAGGCCTCACTGAAGAGGCTGTGCCATAACAGACAATGTGTACGTGTAGTTTTTCTTTGTCTTTAAATTCTGAATTTGCAGACCAAAACATTTTGTCTTGAAAAATTTATAATCAGGAGATGTGAAGCTATATTGGGGTTTTTGTTGGGTTTCCTCTCTCATTTCTTTGTTCAGGCTATAAAAACTGATTTTGAAATTGGGCCTACTGTGGTAAGTTAATCATACAGCTATTACTCACATGTGGTTTAAGTTTATAGACAATAGCAGTTGAAGGTGGTGTCTTCTTTCATCCCCAGGGCATGTACAGTCATCATAATCTGGGAACTGATGGGTCAGTGACTAGATCAAATTTCACCTGAACTGCAGCCAACAGCAAAGTTAGGGTGGTGTGCCCACGGGAACCCCCAAGGCCTAAGAAACTGAACCCCTCAGATGTGAAATCATAGCAGGCTTTCCAAGATGAGATTGGAGCACAGTCCTGTAATGAATACCATTTGTTTTTCAAGAGCCTCAACTGTTGTAGCCAAGATTTCACAAACAGTACCAGATAAGCTCAATTAAATAATATTACTCTTTAGTTATATATTGATTATTTTAATTTAAAAATATTTGTTAATGGTAAAAGTTCATAGCAGGGTAAAAGTTGATCCTCAGATTCATATGAAGTTGCAAGAAGCCCCAAAGCAACTAGAACAAATCTGGAAAAGAAGAAAGTTGGAAGAGTCAAGTGTCCTGATTTTAAAACTTACTACAAAGTCAGCAGTCAGTAGTGTGCCACAGCTTCAGAATTAAGAATCCAGAAGTAAAATCCCACATGAGTGGCCAGCTGAAGTTTCCACAAGGACACAGTGAGACATGAATATTCTCCAACAAATGGTTGTGACAACTTGATTTCCACACAAGAAAACAGTGAGGTTGAATCCCTACCTCCTGCTACATACAGAAATGAACCCAAGTGAATCACTTGCCTAAATGTAAGAGCTAAAATCATAAATCTCTTTGAAGAAAATCTAAGGACAAATCATCATGTCTTTGGATCTGGCAGTGGCTTCTTGGATAAACCCCAAAAGCATGAGTAACACCAGAATTATAAATAGATCACTGAATTTCATCAAAATTAAAAATGTGGACAACAAGGGATATTCTTACAAAACTGAAGAGACATTTTGTAGAATAGGAGTAACAGTCAGAAATCATGTATCTGGTAAGTCTTGAATATCCAGAACACATAGGTCCTGTGGTCAACAAAAAGACAGCCCATTTGAAAATTGAGCAAGGGCTTTCATAGACATTTCTCCGAAGAAGGTGAACAGATAGCCAGTAGTCACTGAAAAAAAGCACAGCATCATTGACCATTAAACTACAAATCCAGGACTGGAGAGATAGATTAGCAGGTAAGAGCACCAGCTGCTCTTGCAGGGAACTTGGATTTGGTTCCCAGCACCCACATGGCTGCTAACAGCCCTTCATAGCTCCAGTTGCAGGGGGTCTGATGCCCTCTTCTGGCCCCTGTAAGCATTACATCCCTGCAGGCAAAACCCTGCACATAAAATAAACTTTTAAAAGAAGTGCAAATCCAAGACACAATACCGTTCCACATTTACCAAGATGTCTGCTGTTTAAAAAACAACCTCACATAGAAGAGGAAATGCAGGTGAGGGTGCGGAGACACTAGAACTCCAATGCATGGGCCATCAAAGTGCAGCAGCTATGGGAAGCAATTTGTTAGTTCCTTGAAAACCTAAGAAAAATTACTAGACAACTCACCAATTCCAACTCTAGGTAATACTGAGAAGAATTGAAAACAGGGACTTAAACACTGTATGCTAATATTCACTGAAGCATTATTTGTTGTAACCAAAAGGTAGAAGTAATCTATGCATTCCTCAACAGATGAGTGTTCCAGAAAAATGTGTGTGCAGTGGAATCTGAGTCAGTCATAAAAAGGAACAAGGTTCTACTTCATGCTACAATATGAATGAGCATAAAACACTATACTAAGATAGTGTATGAGTCCAGTTGCCTGAAATATGTAGACGTAGGCTAATGCATGGGAACAGAACAGTATTAAGAGGTTGTCAGGCTGTGAAAAGGGGAATTGGGAATCATTGCTTAATAGTTACAGAATCTCTGGAGCAATCAAAATGATTTGGTAACAGTGGTGGTGATTGTGCAACACTGGAAATGCAGTGAGTGCCGCTGAATGGCACACTGAAAGATGGCTGAAAGGTCAATTATATGTGTATATGCTACTTCAAGAAAAGAGAGGGTCGTAAAAGAATGAATGAAATCCGTGCCCTTCCAGAATACATTGGCGTTATCTGTAAAAGCATTAGCTAGCCTGGGGTATGAGACTGAGCACTGAGGTGTGCTTAGCTCTTCAGAAACAGACTGGGTGAAATTCTGTGCATATTTTTAGAACTGAGTTATTAGGGAGGAGAGGTGATAAAACTTGCTTATAAGAGGAGCCTAAAACAATGCCAATCCTGGAAGTGAACCAGGTGGAGAAAATACTGAAGGTGCTGCTGGGTGGAGTGAGAGAAATCTTCACAGTTTTTTCTCTTGGAGTAGAACCAGCAGGACCACAGGGCCTGGAGACTTCCTTCCCCTTTCATCCTGCCTTCGAGCGGTTGTGCTCTGTGCTGTTGTTGGCAGGGGAATTTGGTGACTTGCTAGAGTTCTGGGCGCGGAGGAAGTCAAGTTCTTTTTTACAAATGTTTGCTGAATGTTTGAAGAATATTGTCTGGAAGAGACACTGCATTGTGTCTCCTCCATGTGTGCAGCTCAGTGTGGCCCAGGGCAGTGTGCTTCTGGACGTAGAACGCTTCCTTGTTTTGTAAGTGATTACGTTCGTTATGAAGAGCTGTAGAGCGCTAGGAGCTCTGCTGGAGTGACAAAACTCAGTAAGTTCCATCATTGGTCCATTCACTCATTCACCGAGCATCTGTAGCACACAGTGCATGTCAGGTTGGGGGAATGCCCTCCCGGAGTCCACAGACTAGTGTAATAGAAAAACAGTAAAGCTGTACAGGAGAAGCTCTCAGCCCTAGATTTCATCCAGTGTGGTAGTGAGCAGTCTTGAGGGTGTGACTGAAACTGTTCAGTGTGAGCTTCACATTCTATTTATAATAATCACTGTTTTTTGACTGATTTTTAACTTTTCTACAAATAACTGGTAAACCAGCAGAAAAATACTGTTAATCGGTAGCTAATAAGGCAGTGACTAAGAGTTTAGGTACAAAAGGTTTAGTAGACATGTTTGATGATGTGGGAGGAGCATGAAGCCAAGACAAAGACTTGACCTGGCACTGTGCAGTGACACTCGAATAAAAATAGGAAAAAGGGGTATTAAATGAAGAGTGACGGGGGAAGACACTATGAAACTGAAAAGAAAAAAGATGGAATTTGGTCATTGACACCGTAAAGAGGGAGGGAAAGGAGAGAGAATGGCTTGCGTAGCGGGAGTTCTTGATTACCCATTACTCAGGGAGGGTTGCACAGTTGGGGGAAATATTTAATGCTGTAAATGACTGAGTATTAAACAGCTTTGTACCGGTTCCAAACAAGAGTCAAAAACTTCCTTAGCCTGACAAAGTTGAGGCCTTCAGCAATGAGCCCCTCCCTGCTGTGCTCCCTTGTTCCTGTTCTGTCTTTCAGCAGCATCTAAAGTAGGGATCATTCTAGAATGATCTCTATTAGGAAATGATAGAGGGGTCGGGAGACAGGAGGGAAAGAGGAGAAAGACAAGCACTGCATGGAAATCATTGACTTAAGTTTGGAACTTGCATTACAGGACTGGAAGTTGTTCTCTGTGTTCTTCCTCAATCTTGTGATCATTATGTGTGATGGCATGACCAAAGGAGGGTTACAGATGGATGCATCCATGTTCAGGAAAGACATTTTCTGATCCATGTATCTTTTCATTAAAAATCCTGCTAGAGTAGTATTATGGACAGATTCATCCACATTCAGGAAAGAGATTTTTCTGATTCATGTTTCTTTTCACTAAAAATATGTAGCCAACAATGTTTAGGATTTTCTTCCCATTTAGAAATTTTAGCTGAATCGATGTTAATGCTTAAAAGTTTAGTATTTAAAAGGATGAATGGCAGGGATAGTCAAGATAAACATCAGAAGGAAAAATTGGCACCTAACAAGATTAAGGGTGCTGAAATTGAGTAAAAACATGTAAAATACTAGCCAGTACTTACATACTATTTAAATTTCAAGTAACTTTGTATTTTGTTCAGTGGGTTCATTCTCCTTGGTGACCTTTTTAATATTAAATTTTTTTATTTATTTGTTTTTATGTTTTGGTGTGTATGGCCTGCATGTGTATTTAAGTGCATCTGTATGTGCAATGCCTGTAGAGGCCAGAAGAGGGTGGAGGTACAGGTGATTGTTAGCCTCCGTGTGGGTGCTGGGAATTTAACCTGGATCCTCTGCAAGAGCAATCAGTGCTGTAAACTGTGAGCCACGTCCCCAGCTCCATGGTGAACTTTTGATATAGGTATTATATTGATTGATAAGAATACTGAGATTTGGTTAAGAGATCTACCTGAGCCACTGGGCTGGACTTCGTAGTGGCCTTGAGATTGAAGTCCAGTGTCCTGTGTCTACCTGTCACTACCATGTGTGTGATAGGACATTCTGTCTTTATGTTTATGTTCTTCTTTTGATACTCTTTTAAAAAAATATATTGTTTGTCATTTTTATTTTATGTCTATGAGTGTGTATTGCTTACATGTAGATAGGTGCTATGCAGTGTCCACGAGGTCAGAAGAGGGTGTCAGATCCTTGGAACAGGAGTTGTGGACCTTGAGAGTTCCAAAACAGGCCAGACCATATCCCACATGATGTTCTGATCTGGGAGGGGCATATGCAAATAGATAATCCTCTGGTCTGCTTTTGTTAGGAATGTGCACACAAGAAACTTTGTGAAATGCTTAATTCTTATTGGATGTTGCAAATTGTAACCAGTCCCTGCTCCGAGACCCTATAAAAGCTTCTTTCTAAGTATGATTAGGGTTTGCTATAAATGGCCCTGGCCGGTCAGAAATAAAATACTTTGCTGTTCCATCCACATGGTGTTGTGTTTTTATCTCAACCCATTACACAATCCCCCACTGTTGATATTTTAGTAATGGCTCTGGGTGACCCTAATTTAAAATCCCATTGTAGTATTGAAAGTCCTGTAATCTGCAGGTTACAGTCTCTTGATAATATTAGAAATGGAATTTTGCCTATTTGTTTGTCACCAAAGTACAGTAGATCCTGATAAACTGAGACAAGAGGAAGGAATTGGAGTCTGGAGACCAGGCTGAACTGTAAGGATGGTGTGGCACAGTGGGTAGAATGGGTAGTTAAGTGACGTGGGGAGTGAGATAGGAAGGCACCTGTTGCTGGAAAGTATGGCCCACATGTATGACTGCTGTGAGCATAATGGCTGGGGATGACTGGGGATCAAGTATCTGATAGCTACTCTGAGATCCAGATTTCTAAGACTTCTATCACATGGGAAAGGGCATTCCAGATTTAGAGCATCCTTCCAGAAGATTAGATGCCCTGCTTCATCTGGATATGTGAACATGTCCTCATTCCGCAGGTGATGTGGACCATTCCTTTGACTTGTTAATTCTTTTTAGTAGTACATGCACTAGATCATGGCATTTCTAAAGATAACATCTCGACCTTCTTCATCTTGGCATCATTTATACTCACATTGGAGCTGGCATGCATAAGGTACTAGGTTCATGCTCTGACACCACAAAAAGCAAATGTTCTTACATATTCTTAGCACCTAGCTCCATCCCAAGCACGTGAGTCATTAGCTGCTTGTCCGTGTATCTATTTGTTTTGTAGAGGTTTCTCAGTCTTCCAGCAGTAACTGCTGTGTCAGGAAATTCTGCTGCTTTGTTTTCTCCTTTGGTTTTCAAGATGTTTCCTTCCTTCCTGCCTGCCTACCTGCCTGCTTTCTTTGCTTGTTTGTTTGTTTGTTTGTTTATATTTATTTATAGAGCTAAGGTCTCATGTAGCCCAGGCTGGCTTCAAACTTGCTGTGTAGGCAAGGCTGACCTCTAGCTCCTGATCTTCCTGCCTCCACATGCTATGTGCTGGGATTATAGGCCTGTACCACTGCACCCAGCCTGTTAATTTGTTTCCATTTTGCTGTATTTTGGAACAGTTATTTGCAAACACTCAATCAACTTACATTTAACAGGATGTCCTCTTGGATTATTCATAGCAACCAAAAAGACAAAATTAATGTATTCAAATGATGTTCAATTTTGGAATCAGTCCAATGCAGAATTCCATTATTAAATTGTAGTGTTGACTGGAATCTTACATTACTTTTCATCAGCTGTGGAAATAGCGATCAAAATAGGATTAAATTAATCAGACATTTGGAAGTACCAGGTACAAAGTATGCTCAGTAATTTTCCCATTTCCATTTCTTCTCTTCACATTATTGAATTTGTATGCATGAACTTAATTTTATTTATATAGTGCTTAATTTTTATTTTGTGCAACATTCTTTTGAATTGTTATTTGCATGTTTGTACAACCTTGTGACATCACCAAGGAAACTCTTATCACCAGCTTTGGATACATAGGCTGATAATAAGCTAGCTTTGGATTGAGCAAGTTCACCACTTGAACTCTATCAGGGCCCTTTGCACCTGGCGTTGTTGTAATTTTTTTCCAGTGCTGAATATTCATCCTGGGCCTACACATGCTAGCCAAGGGCTGTTCCCTGGAGCCACACCCAGCTCAGAAGCTAACACTCTTTTACCTGCCCTCTCATGTAGTCACTGTGTTTTTGATCATTTCAACAGCAACCATTCACCTTGATAAATAAGTCAGTTGGACCCAACTCCCCGACATGCTGACGCTGTAGGTCAGATAGTGTGCGTTCCTGATCTGATTACCTTCATTCCAGAGCCGGACTTATCAGGCATTGATTTTGATCCATGAGTTCCTGAGAGGTTGTTTTGTGTTTTCTGATGGGCAGTAGATTGTCTATGCTATAAAGTTGTAGGTAATGTCCCTTTTCATTGGCTAGTATAGGTTATCTTGTAGTATGGGTTGTCTCTGTGTTTTACAGTTGGGGTGGTAAATTGAAGTTACTCCATTTTTAGTTGGCAGACAAGTAACCATGTGAACTGCCACTTTTTGGTGAGGCTTCCAATATCCTGTTATTAACTCATTAGTATGACAAAACCTCTAGATAATTCTGATGGGCCTTTGGTTTTAAATGCTGAGTACATCAGTTAGCATCACCTTGATACTTTGTTACCTCAACATTATTCTGTGTAAAGTTTAAGAAATAAACTCTCAATTCCTTCATTTTAAACCGTTGTCAACAATCTACTGTTAAGTTTACAGAAAGTAGATATTTTATGGGCTTCTTTTGACCTAAACATTCAGTTCTTTGGTTTTACCTGTGCTAATCCAGTTGATAGTATATCTTATAGCTCTCTGTAAGTCTGTCTAACCTGGTGTTTATAAATGGTACAGAAATTAGCATCAATCATGCCTTGAATTCTTCTCTTCAAGAAGAAAGGATTTGGAGTTAAGCAGTTAAGGGCACTGGATACTCTTGTAGAGTTCAGTTCCCAGCACCCAAATGACATTTAACAACCACCTGTAACTCCAGTTCTAGGGGGTCAGACACCCTCTTCTGGCCTCTGTGGGCACTGCATGACAGGGTGCACAGGATGTACTTACACGCAGGCAACACATTTATACACATAAAATAAATATAAATAAATCACAAAAATAAGAGGGACTTATTATCCTTAAGACTTTAAAAATAAGGTCTGATATGGCAAAATGTCCAATAGACCGTGTATATTTGTTTAATCTGACTTCAGTTGCCTTTTCATTGGGCAGCTATACAATGTTCCACTAACAATGTCAAGACCACAGCCTTTTCACCATATCTGAACAGTTTTCAGTAAACTAGCTCACTTTTGACATACAGGTGACATAGAGGACCCCAAGACTTTCTGTGTTGAAAGTACCAAGATGAAATGAGCTGGTGATAAGGTTCAAGCTAGTGCCTTTACTGCATAATCCAACCACAGTGACAGCACTGAAAACATGTTGCAAAACCTATTAAGAAAAAAAATGATGGTTAGAAGAAAATAAAATTAGCCTGTTGGCTTTTTCAGAATTATTTCCTCTCATTCTGTTTTAATAACATGTTCTCAGTGGTTCACCATAATTTTGAGTGTTTTATTTTCCCTGAGAAATGAATTTTTTCCATTTGTGCTAGATTATCAGAAATGAGAGTATGAGAGAGTTGCTGGAGCCCCTCAGTGAGGAAGTGTAATTACTGCATTCGCATTGGGCAGGTGTCGTCTGCCTCCCAGTGCATGTGAGGCCGCGATGGCAGCAGCTGCTGCTTTGTACCACCTAGGTGGTGCTTCAGTAAAACCATTTCTGGTTTTATCCTCTAATGTTCATTTCCTTCTCTGTGTTGATATTAACCAGTGAAAGTGCTACTTTTCTTTATCACAGTCACTAAAATAGTTTGGTGTTCTCTCTCACAAGTCCTTCCTGCTGCATAGATGCTGTAATCCAATAGAACATCTGGGTCAGATATCTTTTTCTCCTTTGTCATTAGGCAAAATGAGTATGGGCATGTCTGCCCTTCCAATAAAGCAAGCAAAGGGAAAATGCTCCAGAGGCTCTGTCCATCTGCTGACCTGATAGAGAACAGATAAAGTGCACATCTCATCATATAGGAATCCAGATAAGATGTCAAAATGAAGTCACGCCACCAGATTTATAGGGCTCATATAAGAATGTGTGTGATGATGGGTCATCGATTCGCTGGTTCTTCCATAAAACAGTATATCATATAAATACCATGCTTATAATTTCTTTATTATCTGCTAATGCTGGGGAAAGGTTAGGGTTTTGGTTTTTAGTCTAGATGGGAGCCAGGCTGGACACCTGCTTCCAGCACACTTCTCACAGCCTCCCGCATAGGCAAGCATATTTTAGCACGTTCCAGAGATGGTCTGCAGGAATGTAATTATCTTGAACAACTGTTGTTTGGCTGTCGGAATAATCAGCTCATTGGGTGCTAGCTCTCTAAGCTTAACTGGCCTTGTGGAAGCTGTAGGCCTCCCGGGCTGTGCAGGAGCACCCACCTGTGTTTGGCCTTTAGTTGCTGCCCTTTGGGCCTGCACTCACCTGTTTTCCATTTCTGCCCCAGCCCAGTTCCCATGTGGCTACTTGATGGTGTATCTGTTGGCCTTTCTTCTTAGGTCATAGGGGACACAAACATGTGAGTTAAGTGCAAATAAATTGTCTCAAAATTTGTTAGGGTCCGAGAATTGGGAACAAACCCCAGGACTCCACTTTGATGCAAAAAGGAAAATTTATTTATTTACATAATTTGGCAAACAAAGCGAATCAAGAGGCTAGCTGGGCTGGTCCCTAAAGCCAGATCAGTGAATTTCGTGCCTCTCCAAGGTGAAGCCCACTTTTAAATATTCCGTGGCTGTGGGCTCTGCTGGCTAGTTTAACCTTGGAATTGGTTGGTCCAGAACCTGTCTGTCCCTTAGGGATTATTTGTATTCGACAACTCAGACCTTGTAATCCATGGGGGTCTGGGCTTGGTGCCAGAATGCACGCTGATGTGTTAACACCCAAAATGTAGCAGGGAGGGGCGATTAAAACTTTAGAGGTCTGAGTTTGCTTTGTCCCTACAAAATTCAGTGTGAATCTAAAATCTAAAAGCTATTAGGACTTTTTTTTAGTGAGATACCAACTTAAATATTGTCTAAATTGTCTCAAATTATCTCAAACGGATATTTGGATTTTGTAAGCAGTCATTTAGAGATCTCTTACAAAGCTCTCTAACAAGTTTGAGCTTTCTTCTTTCCAGAGACTGAGAAGAGGAATTTCTTTGTATCAGTAGGAATCAGCTCTCTCATAAAAATCTTTTATGTATTAAAAAAGTTAGGTTTGTACTGACTTTTAAAATCCATACTAATATCACATTTAAAGGTACTATCTTATATAATTTTATATTTATTCCATAGTCAAACTCCTCAGTTTTAAAAAAAAGAAACAAAACAAACAGGTGAGGACCACTTGCTTTTGATATATACACATCACTTTGCCCTCTGTAAATCTTTAAGGTTGTGCCTCTTTCATGTCATTGACATGTTGAAGAGATGAGGGCCTGCTGGTAAATGAGAATATCTATTAAAATCTGTTTAAACATTTGATGATCTTTAAACTTGCTTAGTTCTTGAACATTTCTTTAAGACCATTTTTTCTGTAGTCCAAATTATATTGTTACATAATAACTCCTTAGTATAATCCAATACTTTATCATTTTTCAGAGTTTCCCAATGTTTTTAAGTTCTGGTGATTGAACCAAGCAGATGCTCTATCACTGACCTCCACCTCCAGCACAGCACTTTTCTGTAAAATTATTTTACATCTTGTTTCTTTAAAGCCATCCAGGCTAGAACCACACACTTCATATGATTGTTGTGCTTTCTCCGTGCTCTTTTTCCTGGACCAGTCCTGCTGTTTGTATCAGAACCTTGTTGACACACAGAGATAGACATACAGAATGGTTCAGCTCCTAGACTTGGTTCCAACCCTCCTAACCCTGCAGTTGTCTAATACACAAACCAGTTGTCACCTGTGGCTGCTGAATTCTTGAATGTTGCTATTCTGCATGGAGATATGTATACATAATACATCCTGGATTTCTAGGACTTAGTTCAAGAAACTTGTAGAAAAGATCACTGACAATTCTTAATATGAATTATGCATTCAAATGTTAATGGATCATTAGGGATAAATTCTATTATTGAAATTAATTTCACCTGCTTTAAATTTTTTTAAAGCATATACTGGAAAAATTTTATTTGGCCGATTAGGTTTCTGTCAGATTCTACTTTTATAATACATTTTAAAACCAAAAAATCACTGCCCCAAATGATTCCACTAGTCTCTTTGAGATGTAAGCAGACTAATAAGTTCCTTAGCTGGACTGTAGCATTTAACTGCTTGTAGGACTGGGTGATTTTCTGTGCTGGATGCAGCCTAGGGCATTTTGGGACCTCTCCACAGGGCATTGTCCAGTGACTGAAGTGGTCACTGAAGATTTTGAGAGCTGAGTGTTAAATAATGTAAACCTGCAAATGAGCCCCAAGTGCTAAATATAGACGCTCTTGTTGCTGTGTCTAACCAGTGAAAGTTTATGCTTAATGTAATTTATGTATTTACTCTTATTTGCAGTGCTGGAAAACTTTGAACAGACAATTGTCCCCACCTTTGGATCACTGGAGAGTCAACAGGATTTCCGAACTCCGGAGTTTGTGAGTATTAATACTCCATCTTGATTTTTTTTTTTTTCTTAAGTCAGGGTTTCTCCCAGTTGGCCTGGAACTTGGCATGTAGATCAGGCTAGCCTCAATTTTACAGACATCTGCCTTCCTCTGCCTCTGAAGTGCAGGGATTAAAGACATACGCCACCATGTCTGGCCTCTCATCTTAAATCTTTGTTATTGAGAGGTTATTTACGAGGTAGAGAAAATGATTTAATAAAACATAAATCCTGTTCTCCAGTGGTTCCAGTTCTGGCATAAGATCCCATGGCCCTGACCGTGTTGAGTTCTGGTGTCTCTGGGGAGCAAGTACTCGAACTTGAGCATCTCAGCATCACAAGTTTGAGGTTTGATTTCACGCTGTTTATGTGATTGCTGATGGACCCATTCCACAGTAAAATAGCAAGGATTTTCCAAAGTTCCTACTTCCCTGGCAGTACTGTAGCTGTCGGCCTCTGCTCTTGATAACTGCCCCCAAAATCAGTCTTGATGCCTTGCCTTAGCACATACAGCTCTGACCAGTGCCAGTTATTCACCATGGAATGGCCTGTTCCTTGTTTCCTTCTAGAATCTTCAGTAATACAATAGTAATACAGCGTAGGAATAGGGATATGCCATTGGTTGTTTCACCAACATGAGGCCTAATGCTCCTACCCAATTAGATTCATTAGAAATTAGCCTTGGTTTCTGCCCTTAAGGAATTCAGAATCTTATTAGATGCTACTGTGGTTTTATTAATGCCTTGTTTAAAGAAAATTAAGCACATAGGATGCCTTGCAAATGTCCTTCCTAAGTAGATTTTATATGAGGTTACTAAAGTGCCTCTCTGATTCATGAGCCTCATTGTGGCACCAGATGAGTGGGACGGCATGCCAGCATCCACCGTATTTATTGAGTTTTGTCCCTGCTGTATACATGGCTTGTCTTTCAAGCAGTGCAAAAAAAAAAAAAACCAAAAATGTTTTTCCTTTTCTTTTCTTTTTTTGTTTTGTTTACTTTCAAAGTGTGATATGCAATCACCACTCTAGTAATTGGCAGAGCATGACTGCATGTTGATAAAGAACTTGTTCTCTTACTCTGTGTGGATTGCCCACTTATTTCAGCCAAGAGTGTGGAAACCAGACAGCATGGGGCCCCTGTGGTGTTCTTGCAGATGCCTGCTCTGGAAATCACTTGGCTGTAATAGAAAGACATAGTATCCGGTGACTCCTCTGTGAGTTGGTGTGTGTTTCGGTGAAGGGGAATCGGGAGCAAGCGCTCTCCCATATACCTGGGTCTTGAAGGAGCAGGGCAATTTTGTGTGTTTTTTCTTACTTTTGAAGTTAGATTCCAAAAGCAGAGTGACAGATATTTCATAAGCCGATGTGGATGTCAACTCACAGAGCTTCTCATTTTTTATTCTTTCTAAGTGCTTTGAGTGGAAACTTTACAAAGCAACATAGCCACTGTTGGTGGCTGTGTACCTCACACCGATTCTCTGTGTGAAAAGGATGTGTTTTTCTCAGATTCTAGAATATCATGGTGCTGGAGGTTGGAATGGCTCAACAGCTTGAATGGGCAGCATGGACTGGGCTTTGTGGGAGTCTTCCCATCCACGCTGCTTTCCTTCTCCTTTTTTTTTTCACATAGTTATTGATTATTTTGGGGGGGTGTGTTTGTGTGTGTGCACATGTATGCTTGCAGGAAGTAGGGACATCAGAGGACAACAGCCAAAGTTGGTCCTCTCCCTCCACTATGTGGGTCCCAGGGATTGAACTCGGGTTGTCAGGCTTGGCAGCAAGTACCTTTACTCACTGAATCCTCTCTCTGGCTCCTGGAAGGAATTTTTTTTTCATTAAAAATTTATTTATTTTTATTTTTATACATATGAGTGTTTTGCCTGCATGTTTGTAACTATACCCATGCATGCAATGCTCTTAGAGGTCAGAAGAGGGTGTCAGATCCCCTGGAACTGGAGTTAAGTTTGGTTGTTCGCCACCATGTGGGTGTTGGGAACTGAGCCTGGGTCCTCTGCAAGAGCAGTCAGTGCTCTTAACTGCTGAGCCATCTCTCCAGCCCAACCCAGGAAGGAATTCTTTATGTTTTTGTGCCTTATCCATTTTCATACTTCTGATGTTCAGTACATGCAAGTTCTTGTGTAGCATATAACTCCCAGCATCACTATAGCCAGTATAATTCTGGCCTTGTAGTAAACATACATTATCCAAATTACTGTCTCCATGGTAAACAAACAAGAGGTTTGGAGGAGGTCCCTCAAGAATCAGACACTCCAGGGAGCCACGTGTTACCTTTGAGGAAAGGCATCTGTGTAGGCAGGAGGTTTCAGCTGCAGTGTTGGTGAAGGCCGAGTTCTGTCACTGAGGCAAGGGAGCTGGGCTTATGCCTGGAAGACATCAGGTAAGTTGTTGCAGACTAGATCTTTAAATCATACCTGGGGCCGTGGTGAAACTTGTTAGCTAGAGCACCGAAGGGCAAAGACAGTAGAGAGGAGTCCTGGGCAGACCAAACAGAGTAGGAAAAGTCTCTTTTCCTGTTGTTCTGTTTTCTCTGTCTGGTGCTTTGGAAGTCCAGTTGCAGCTTGCTGTGTTAAACTGAAATAAAGGAAGGCAGAGACCATGTTTACTAAGGCTTTATCCTCAAATAGTTCAAATTTTAGGAGGATCAAGAGCCTAGTGGTTTGTTTAATAGTGTATTTATATAATTTGGCCATCAGGGAGAATAAAATGTTTATCATTATTAGTTTCTCCCTTCTGGATTTCTGTTTTAGAGCAGCATTCGTTGAATAGCCTTGGTCTCTGGTGTCTTGTTGGAGCTCACTACACTCTGATCACTACGCAGAGCCAACACTGCCGTACATTCTCTTAGTCCAGGGGAGACCGGTGCCCTTCTCAGTCATCTGTGATCTGCTGCCCGCTGCTCCGCTGGCCCTCTCCCTCTTGTATATTGCTCGCTCGCTTTTTTGGCACCTCACTCCCCCCGTGCAGACTGAAGGGATTGAATTTGCCAAACTGTGGTAGAATGTTAAGGAGTGCACAGAGATGTTGATGTGGGCACATATGCCTTGCTACATCAGGCTTGTGAGGAGCTCAGGACGTGTTGAAACTAGAAACTATGACATAGACCACTGTGGTAGGGTAAGGTGGATGTGTGGGTTGGAGTCAAGGTGAAAAGGATATGCTCAGTGCTGGCTTTTGTACTACTTTGCTGTCTGTTGCTGTGATGAAACACTAACCAAAAGCAACTTGGGAAGGAAAGGGTTTGTTTGGCTTATAACTCACAGTATATCACGGGAAACCAATTCGGGAACTCCAAGCAGGAACCTGGAAGCAGGAACTAAAGCAGAGACCATGGAGGAAAGGAATGCTGCTTACTGGCTTGCTTCCCTTTGCCTTGCTTGGCTTGGCCGTCTTTCTCATTCGGCCCAGGCCCTCCTGCGCAGGGATGGCACCACCCATCATGGACTGGGCTGTCTTACATCAATTAACAATGAAGAAAATGCCTCAGAGACCTGCCCACAGGCCAGAGTGATGGAGGAAACTTCTCAGTTGAGGTTCCTTCTTCCCAGGTGACTTGAGTGTATGTAAAGGTGACAAAAACCAACCAGCACAGCATTAGAGAGAAACTTGGAGACCTTGTCCCAGGAAACCATCACCGTGCAAGTTACAGTTTTGTTTAAGCACAGTGAAAATCTTTAATATTTTATTATGAATATTCCCCATATACCTGAAAAATATTGATGTATGTGTATACACGCACACACACATCCATGCCACCGTGTGCATGTGGAAATCAGAGAAGCTTTGTGGCTAAATGCTGGCTTTTGTCTGCTTCCACCAGGTGACCCTCTGCTTCCAACTTTATGATATGTTCTGGAAATCAGGCTCAGGTTATCAGGCTTACCTCGTCAGACTGCAAGCACTTTTACCTGCTGAGCCATCTTGCAGGCCCTCTGTGATGTGTTCTCATTTTCATTGTTTAACACTCTGTTCTTCTATCTTAATGAAGTCTAGTTCATCATATTATAATTTTCAAATCAGTTAGTTCAGGATCTGACTCGAGAAATGGTAGCATGACCAGATGTACTATAACCATATGAGTGATGACCATCATGTGGTAACATGGATGAAAATAGACTTGATGCATTATGACTTTGGAGAGGACAGTGGTCAACATGAGGCTGAGAACCAAGTACACAAGCTCCAGATCATCTTGTAGAGTTCAGACATAGAGGATGGGGCTGATGAAATGATTCAGTGGATAAGGGTGCTTGCCTCTAAGCCTGGAAACCCAAGTTTGGTTCTAGAACCCACATGGTGGGAGAGAACCCATTCCCACAGATTGTCCTTCAATCACCATATACACACCATGATGCACACATACACATATATATTCACACACAAACAAAACTTAAATAAATAAATGTAAAAATATTTTTTGAGAGGGGCATGGCTTTAATCCTGGCTCTTAGGAGGCAAAAACAGGCAGCTTTCTGTGAGATCGAGGGCAGCCTGGTCTCTATAGTGAGTTCTAGGCCAGTTATGGCTACAGGGAGACCCTGTCTGACACAAACAAACAAACAAAAAATTGTTTCCAAGTAGAGGCTATAGAAATATACCATGTAGTTAGAACTTTGGATGAGGTCCATCCTTGTGAGCGGAACAATGTTTTACTGGTGGCTACCTGCAGATGTAGGATGTTCCAGGTCCCCAGAATGGCCAGAGCTCCCAGTCCCCAGTCTGGTTCAGAGCAAAGGAACCCTAAAAGTGGTAAACTCAGTGGCTAGACAATTGTGACTGGCAACATAGACTCCAGGTTTGTTCTAAGTCCCAAGGAGTTGATAAAATGATTAAGGAATTAGGAATTGGCAGAGGACAAGATAGCAGTCTTTGGTGGTTTCTAGAACCTGTGACTGTTGACATTGACTCACTCACACAGTGGTCTGACAGCCTGAGCACACAGAGTTGATGGGTGGACTGTGGAGGATTCTGATTTAGCAGCATTGAATCTGCCCCCAGCAAGTTGGGAGATACTGCTGGGGACAGAAATCAGGTAATGGCCAATATGCACACATGTGAGACAGAGGGCTTAGGGACCTGCCTTATGATCAAAGCCTCGATGTTACATCCCTTTCCAGTCTTTCTAGAACTTTAAATTTATATAAAGCTCTTCTGGGTTCTTAGAGGATCACTTCTGATTTTATGGTAATTGGTATTTTTCATTGTTTAACCTCTACCAAATTTGGAGTAAATAATAAATTTTTGCTGGCAAAACAATATTAGTATTACAATAGGATAAACCAGAAGAAGATTAGAAATCATAGGATTTAGTAACTATATGGGTAAATAGACTCAGGAGGATGAGGACTAAAGTAGAAACAATGTGTCTCCCTAATTAAGCATCATAGTTACCCAGAGGGAAGCAGATCTGAAGAGTCTCCTCATTTAGGATTTTGGGGAACTAGCCCTTTTTTTGAGGGAAGATACCGTTTTATAGAAAATACTGTTAATACTCTGAAATTCCGATTTAATTATCTTCAGCCAGTTGAGAATGCATCGGATCCCAAGGAAGAGTTTAAGTATTAATTTCTTCAACAGATATTTATTTGGTGTCTATTTTAGGCATTTATAGTGAGTATAAGAAGAAAATGCCTGTCTTTGAGGAACTAACGATTTGGTACAAGAGACATAAAATACAAAGTAAATAAATGCATACTGTATCAATTGATGTCATTTAGAGAAAGAGTAAGGGTCATGTGTGTGTTTGGGGGAGGTGACAGCTCTAAGTGGGGTGTCAGGACACATCCAAATGAAGAGACCTGCCGAGGTATTTGAAGGGACAGACAACAGAGAAGTATGTCCAAGTGGGGTGCCTAGACAAAGGGCTTGAAGGAATGGGTGTTTGTGGACATGGAAGGAGACACGTATGGCCACAGCAGAATGGAAGATGGCAAGAATAATACATTCTGGGCTTCACGATCATTGCAGAGACTTTGGTTTCATTCAGAATAAGCCTTTGCTGAATGAATGTGGGGGTTCGAAGCAGAGGAATCCCTGACTTAAATGTAGGGTCAGTTCAGCTCTATTGAGAACAGACTGTGGAGAACAGAACAGATACAGGGAGACTGCCAGGTGTGTCCAAACTTTGGCTATTGCAACATGATGCTGTCATCTGCAGAGTTTATGCTCAAGAAAAAAAACAGTCCAGTTACAGAAAACAATCCCATTTTGAAGAGAAGCTAGGAACGTAGAAGGCTGAAGAGAACCCTGCAGGCTCCATGAAGATGAGGCTGGCCAGGTGCTGCTAATGAGGGTGGGGCGTGACCATGGCAACAGGGAAAAGGTAAAAGAAATCTGAGTTGAGTGGTAGGATCCACCACCTGTTAGGAAATATTCAGAACAGAGTTAGAGCATAGAAATCGGAGATGTGGAATTTAGAAAGCACCTTAAAGTTTGCTTTTTGCCCCCTGTCCAAGGATTCAGAGAGGCTGGGTGTCGTAGGACCTACTTGTAATCCCAGCTCCCCTGAGGCTGAAGCAGGAGCATCATGAGTTCCAGGCCTGCCTAGGCTACTTATAAGACTCTGTCTCCAAACAGTGGGGAGGAGACAGAAAAATGGGGTATTACTTGGGAGTGTTAAGTTAGAAAATGGCAGGAATTCTGTTTATAAGGTAAAGGAACAAAACTTGAGGGAGAAATGTGGTAATTCTTGAGTGAGACAGAAGAATTTTTGGAATGACATTCTTAAGAGGGCCACGAGGAGATGGAATTTGGTTCATAGGTAAAGAGATTGGCCATAGCTTTGGGACATTCACACCTTCAAGTAGATTAGGTAGTAGGAGCTTGTTGGGACATCCCTCTGATAGTTATGCATCAGAAGCCTCTGCTAAGATCGAGGAAGGAGAGATGAAGAGATCTGGAGAGCGGAGAAGAGTTGAGAGTTGTTTGACAGAGTGGAAGTGCGCTGGGAGAATCTGACCCAAGTTCCTGGCAGTAACAAGAGCAGACATGAGGTCAATATTTGTGATGGTTAATATTGATTGCCAGCTTGGCAGGCTCTAGAATCACCTTGAGGACGACACTCTGGGCACATCTGTGAGGCAGTTTCTCAACTGAACTAACCTAGGTGGGGAAACTCACCCTGACTGTAGTAGCATAGTCTGGGGGGTCTCTGACTGAATAAAATGAGGGCAAGCTGAGCACAAGCACGTGTCTCTTTCTGCTTACTGACTGTGGGCACAGCACGGCCAGCATGGGGAACTGTAAGCCCTCCCTCCCTTAAGTTGATTCCTGTCAGGTGTTTGATCACAGTAACAAGACAGGCAACCAACACAGTGGTCACGATGATCGTGTGATTGTCCCATTAAAGGCCAGCTTGGCGGGGCAGGGGAGACTTGTGGAGTTGGCCCGCATTTGATTTGTCCAGCTTGGGTTTTCTCAAGTCAGTTCAGCAAACAAGAGAAGGGTAAAGGAATTAGGGGATGTTTGCAAGAAAGCAAAGAATGACAGTAGGGTCTAGATAGACAGACAGACAGACAGATCCTGGTGTGCTTGACCTTTTGAAGTTGAAATGTTGGAGAAAGAACTGGGAAAGGGATGGTTCAAGCCTTAGGTGCTTTGAGGAAGAATGTGTCAACTCTCTGTTACTCTATCAGGTTTCTCAGATAAGCAACTTGTAAAGAGAAAAAGACTTGCTTTGGGTCACAGTTTGAGGGTCCAGTCCATGATTGGCTGGTTGAGTGCTTGTTGGAGCAGAACCATTCACCTCATGACCCAGAAGCAAATAAAGTGAAGGTGGGTCCAGAGTCCCACAGCCTCTTAAGGACACCTTCCAGTGGCCTCACTCACCCCATCTTCTAAACGATCCACTGTCCTAAGAATACCACCCTGTGGACTAAACTTTCAACACACGGACCTGTGGGGAACACTGAAGTTCCAAAATAGGCAGAGGAGCTAGTTTGTAAAACTGGAAGAAAGGCCCAAAGGCAAGGTGGATGCTAGGACCTTGGAAGGAGCCAGGTAGGTGGATATGGAAATCCCCAAGAATTAGATCAGGTATCATGTACTGGACAGGTAATAGTGAGCTGAGCCTTGATTCTCTAATGAACGGGGACCATGACGCATCTGGAGTGTGGCAGAAACCCAGAAGGAATGCAGTGGTGAGCAGACTCAGTGCTGCAGAGGGATTTAGTTCTATCACGAAAATGCCTCAGCCCCACATTTTGGGCATTTTGGGCTGAGTTTCTGTGTTTGGTGGTGTGTCCTGTGCATTGAAGGACGTTTAGCTGCAGCTCTTGTTTCTACTCACTAGCTCTCAGTAAAGCACTCCGCTCCTTTGGGGAGGGGTGACCCAAATATCTGTAGATATTGCTAAGTGCCCCAGGGGGCAAAGTTGCTTCCATTTGAGAGCTACTGAGTTACATGGGTCTTATGTCCTATGTCCTTAGAGCTGTTAGTGGGGGTGTTGGCAATGCTGTAATCCAGAATTGAGCGGATTGTGGTCTGAACCAGAGAACAGAAAATAGAAATGCTGGCTTCTCTTTCAGTGAGTTTGACATGAAGGAACTGGAGAATAAGAAAAGCCACAGCCAGAGAAAATAAATAAATGACTTACTCAAAGAAGGATCATTTTCAGAGGAACTTCAGTCTGCAGAAGCATGGCTCTGAGAAGGTGTCTGGACAGGTTGGCAGGGCACAGGTAGAGGGGTCAAACTGGCGTGGGAGGAGCTGCGTCTGCTAAGGACTGTGAGCAAAGAGCCCATGCCCGTGTTACGAGCATCACAGAGGGAGGCTGAGTGATTCATTGATGCACATCGGCTTCAGTTGCTAACTGTGAAAAGAGCTCAGGGCACAGGTTGGCACTGTGGAGCAATTGTGGAGAGTGGGAGAACAGGAAAAACGTGGGGAAAGTTCTAGGCTTTCCTGGCAGCAGTGAGACCGTGGTGCAGTTGGTCAGCACTTCTCAGACAGGCAGGGAGGTGAGAGCGGGCTTCAGCCAGTGGGCTCTAAGCATTATGGGTAAAATTGGGGAGCATCGTGGCAACGGGGAACTGTGCTATGACTTCAGAAAAGAAATGAAAGGAAGAAGAGGGTCAGTGGTGATTAGAGAAACCCAGAGGTCTGTCAGCATCGGAAGGGAGAGGCTGAGAACTGGCAGTGTCCCTTTTGGCCACGGCAGTTAGGGCATGAGAAGGAGTTGAGCACTTGTGTTGAGCAACAACGTTGCTAAAAAGCCAGAGGACACTGGCCCTGCCAGGGTTTTGGGTGGGAACCTGGTGTCCCTCTGTGGTGGAGGACAAGAGCTGAAGTGGGTATTGTGAGCACAGGCAGAAGTTTCAGTAGCCAGGAGCTGCTGAGGCAAGTAGACACCACTCTGGGGACTCTGGCAGCACATGGATAAGTTATCTCCTCCTGAGATACTGGGGGTCAGTGATCTGGAAGTGAGAAAGGAAGAAGGTCGGTCTTCTCTCCCTGAGGTGGGCTCGTCTGAGGGCAATCTACCGGAATTTTGTTTGCAGTTATTTCTAACAGGCGGGGCATGGTTCGTCTCAAAGCCAGGCATGAAGGTTCATGTTTAATACTTGGGAAGGTGAAACAATAGGATGTCGTGGAGTTTGTGACTAGTCTTGGCTAACACGGGAGACCCTGTCCCCTGAAACAAGAAAAAACAAAAATTAATCAAAGTTGATTCAAGAATGTATGTTGGTTTTGTTTGGCTATTTGTTAGGCAACTTGTTTGATGCTAAACCTATTCAAAAATACTTATTTTACAGTGGGTCCAAGGTCTTTCTGGCTAATCCCTCCAAATCAATTGAAGTCCCACAATATATCTGAAGTTCCTAGGATGCTCAGGGTCAGGAAGTGGGCGAATAAACAGGACCCTCCTGTCAGCACCCCTCACTTAGACAGACGTTCTTGCCTGGGTAAACAGATACATGTGATTGCTGTTTGTGTGTGTCTTCTCCTCTGAGCTTGCCAAGTGGAAAGGGACAGAAACTCGGTATCCCCTGTACTCACCCTCAAACAGAGGGATGTTAACTTGGCAACAGGACCCTCAGAATAGGAGTGAAGTCAAAGATGAGCTGGTTGGTAAGAATCACTCACTTGGGCCTTTTTGCTGCATTCAGCATTCCCAGGGCATTTCAACACTGAATGCTTATTGTGAATTCAAGAAAAAAAGGCGATGGACTGTGTACTTTGTCTAAATATGGAAGAGTACTTACTTGTTCTGTGTGGCTGATTCAAAAGCTGATTTTGTGAGTTATTAGGGTTGAGGAGAGAGAGCAGAAGTAGGCAGACATGCAAAGACATCATTCAGAAATTTTTGCGAGTCACTTCTGTGGCATGCAGAATGCCTTTCCCAGAGAAACCATCATAAATGGTATAGACCCAGCTATAGACCCAGCTGGGCCAGACCCAATGCAGCCAGTTTAACTCAAAGTACTAACAAATTGTGGTTCTCTAGAATTCCAATATGTTTAATTTTAGAATGTTAAAATAAGCCAGTCCTGGTGACATAAACTTGGAATCCCAGCCACTTGGGAGCTGAGGCAGGTGGATTGCAAGTTTCAGGCAACTCTGGGCAACTTGGTAAAACCTTGTCTCAAATAAAGTCTGCATATATATGTAGTGGGTCTCCATCTCCAGCATGGCTGTTGTGTTCCAGCCATCCCAGAGAATGGAGGACAATTGAACAGGTCCTCAGGTGGCTCAGAGTGCAGTGGGAGGAGTTCCAGAGATACTTCGTTGGTGAGCAGTTCAGTTATTAAAACCAAGGCAGGGGTTTATATAGGGAGGCCCTTCTGGCCGTTACAGAAGGTGGGAAAGTTAAAGGTGGAGTCTTTAGGTAAAGGTAGGAAGGTTGTAGGGCTGGACGTGGAAATTAGGAACAAGGAAACAAAACCCAAAAGCCTGGTTCTGGTCTGGGGTGATCTTTGTAGGGGGAAAAGAAGATGTGTATCTACAGTGGCTTCCTGGGGCCAGGTTATCACATCAGGCAGAGCAGGCCAGACTCCTACTGTCCCTTCAGGGTATCCAGGGTTGCCTGGCTTGCTCAACGATAGACCCAGTCCCCACAGATATATCTCAGTGGTAGAGTGCTTGCCTCACATGAAGGACAACCTTAGTCCAAACACCAGTACCTCCCTCTCCCCAACCTGAAGTAAAAGTGAAGTCCAAAGTCTTGGCAGCAAACATTTAGCATGATGATATTGATTGAGTGGCTGATTTTGAGTTTGGATAAAAACAGCACTAATAGGTCTCAAGGTAAGAAAGGCAATTAAGTGGTAGGTGGTGACAGAGCACATATCTTGTCAAGCTTCTGGGAATGAAAGTGAGCTTTATTAAAATGGTTTAGCCCTGGTGAGCAGACATAGATTCCCAGGATGCTCAAGAATGTTTTAGAAGAAGCAGACTACTAATCCCAGCACATAGGATCTGAGGCAGGACGATCTTGAGTTTGAGGCCAGCCTGGGCTACGTAGTGACACTTGTCTCCCCTTCACACACACACACACACACACACACACACACACACACACACACACACAAAATACACACACACACACACTATATATATATATATATATATATATATATATATATAGAGAGAGAGAGAGAGAGAGAGAGAGAGAGAGAGAGAGAGTCTTAGAAAAGAATCTTATTGCTCCAAATAAGGCTGGTACTACATATCACCAGGGTACCCCTAAAGCATGGAGATTTGTTTGTGGAGCCACACGAGGTAACTGGGAACCAGGATAGGTGCCAGAAGACCAAAGGGACAAATGCAATGATTCAAAAGGGGGATGAGGCACAGATTAAAGTGACAAATGGGTATGTTAAAGCCAGAGTGTTTGTCTCCTAGAAGATCTTTAAGAAGGTGGTTGAGGGGGGCTGGAGAAAGAGCTCAGTGGTTAAAGCACTGGCTGCTCTTGCAGAGGACCTGGGTTTGGTTCCCAGCACTCACATGGCAGTTAACAACTGTCCATAACTCCAGTTCCAGGGAAATCAGATGCCCTCTTCTGACTCCTCCAGGCATTACACAGCATAGATTTACTTACATACATGTAGGCAGTAGACACTCATACATACAAAATAAAATTAATTCATAAAATACTAAAAAAGAAGGTGGTTGTGAGTGCTAGAAAGAAGTCTCCAGGACCCAACCTGGGATTGAACAAAGAAATCTTCTCCACCTGAGCAGAGTCCCAGCCTGAACATGTCCTTTTCTAATGGAGTTTATTATATGGAGCAACTAGGAGAAAACTATTATGTTTCTATGTGCTTTGATTTTAGCAAGGGATGAAGGAACAAACTACCTTTAAATACAAAATGAAGAAATGTGATCCCAGAGAATACACTTACTGGGAAATTGATCTTAGGAAGAATATGGGATAACGGATGAAAATCAATTTCTAGAAAAGACAAAAATCAATATGAACTAAAATAAACTCCTGCTCCTAATTCACAAATACCGGCTGCTTCAGTACAGAGCACAAGAGTAGAAGCTAATGACGAATGACGTATAGAATGGCAGGGTATCTGGCTAATTAAGCGTGGAATAAATTGTGCTTGTGATAACAGCATCCGAAGGTCAGTGAAGTCCAGGCTGCGCCTACACCTGTGTCCCTAGAGAAGGCAGTGCCAAGCTTCTGCTCAGGGTTGATGAAGCCATAGCCCATTATGGGTGTTGCCTTTTGAAATGCAGCATGTTGAGAGTCAAGGATCGCTGTTGTGGACATTCTCAACACTCATGCAAGACCATGGCAACAGCATCCAGCCATCAAGCAGTAGCAGTTGGTAGATGAAAGTACAGAGTATAGTTTTAAGGACTGTGAATGAAAGGCAAGGGTAGCAGATAGAATGCATTTCAGAAGGAAGACTTCTCACAATTAGATACCTAACACCCTGGAGGAGTTCTGATCAGACTGAAGTAGAAGTCACGTAGAAGTCCAGGCAGGAAGTAATGAAAGCTTGAACCAGGACACATCTATGGGAGTAGAAAGATAGGCCACGGATGTTTCATGCCGAGTAGGACTTGGTAATTAACAGAAAGTGTGGGATGATAAAGAGGGGGGCTGTTCTTGACTGTCCCACTCCTTGCGTTTAGTGTGGCTCACTGATGCATCTAAATTAACTTTCACTTTATATTTTTCCTTCCTTCAACTGATTACCAGCAGCTGAATTACATAATTGATTAAAAATTCATTCCTTCATAGGGCAGTATTCTTTCTATCTGGTTCTGTTCAGAAAACCTTGACTGTAAAATACCTTGTGAATTCTTGCCTCACAAAGCATCACATTTGAAATTCATTGAGCTCTCTCTTACGTGAACATGTCAAACTTTGACAAAACATGGCAAGGAAAACAGGGAGCCCTGGGCATTCTAGACCAAGTTGTGATGTCTGTATTTACCACGGAGCTGTTCTGAATAGAAGTATCTAGAAGCACATACAGTAATTGCCAGGAAGGCCCACGGAAGCAAGAGAATTGGGTCAGAGTGAAGCAACCTGACCATGCCATGACCTGAAAAATAGCATGAATGTGAAAACTTGTGATAAAAATTTAAAGAGCAAATAGAGAAAGAACATGGTGGAGATGTGGACATAGCAGTAATTCACAAGATTCCTGGAAAATGAAACCACATCTGTCCCTTCCACCTTTTGAATAAATATGAAGTCTTTTAGTGTCTGAAGCCTCCCACTTAACTGCAGTTTTCCTGTTTTAGCAAATAATAATAAAAGTATAGCAAATAATAATAAAAGTATAGGTTTAAGTCTTTAAAAATGTTTTAAACTTATCTATTGTGTGTTTATATGTCTGCACACACATTTGCACGCATGCCACGGTGCGTGTGTGGAGGCTACCTTTACCTGCTGAGCCATTTTGCTGACCCTGTTAAGTCCTAGATATTCCTTGAGTCAGTCTTTAGTAAGAACATATAAATACATTTTTTTAAACCAGAAAACCCAAATTTCTCGTTCAAAAGAAAAGTGCATTTACAGCTCCTTCTCCCAAGTCACTTTTTGAGGTGTAGCTTAATATGACAAGATAGATTCTAATAACTACCAAACAGCAACTTCATGATGAGCAAGCCAGTAGTGTAGAGCTCTGTGGTATTAACATGAATTAGAATATGTCGTGTCTTCATGTCTGGTTTGGCATGCCTTTAAACCCAGGCAGGCAGATCTCTGTGAGTTCAAGGCTAGCCTGGTCTATATATTGAGTTCCAGGCTAACTGGGGCTACAGGGAGACCCTGTCTCAAAAGACCTACACACTATGTGTGTGCGTGTGTATCTATCATGTCTATATCAGAGTTGTTGCTGGGGTCAAATAATGACTTCAGTTCAAAGCCCTAAAGTAAAAGCAGGTTGTCAGAATGGTGTCACTACCATTTCTTGAGCTTTGCAGCTTTAGGTGCTTTTTGTTGTTGCCTTGTAGACAGGGTCTGACTTTGTAGCCCAGGCTGGTGTCAAACTTTCAGTCTTCCTGTCTCAGCCTTCTGCATGCTGGGGTCACAGGCACATACCCAGAGTATTACACGTGTTTAGAGTAAAGACGCTGTCTTAGGAAGGGTGAAAAAGACTGAAGAAAAGGTGAATGCAGTGAGACACTTCTGAGGCATTTAAAAGCAGTTTTACCCTCTGTTGTAAGCTGCTCCTTTTTGTCCCTAAAGGGAGGGGAGCCCAGGCTGGCACCTGGCAGTCAGAAGTCTGTGTTCCTCTGTGGCTCTGCCCTCAGGTTCCTGCAGGCAATTTGCTTTTCTTTTAGGACTTCCATTTCCTTATACATAAAGTGCAGAAAAAATCTCATGTGTCGTACAGTGGCTGCTCACTGAGAAATATGTTAGCTATTTTAGAAGCATATGTATAATAATAATACAGAGAACAGTCTCAGCTAATGTGTACGAATGTGTATAGTTGGCTAAGCACACTGCAGGTAAAGGCAGTGAGATGGCCACAGCCTGACAGGCTCAGTCCAGCCATTCTGCTTTCCATTCCCTTTGAATTGAAGTCAGACTGTTAGCGTCAGAAATCAGTTTATTGTTTGAAGTGCAGGCTGGAGCATTGATACCTCCCTGAACCTGAAAAAGTACTATTATCAGTACCTAGTTGCTTACCTATCAGTGGATTAGGAATTAATTACACCCAGAAGTATTACAAAATGCCAATATTACACAATCTGCCAGTAAATATATCTAGCCCTTTCTAGCCCTTGCTAATAGAATTTTGAATGAGTCGGAAATAGGAGCCATTTAAACTGTACAGTTTTGAATGAACAACTATCAGCTCCATTAACTTTTGTGTAAAAGTTTTATTCATTCATTCATGTAGTATTTATGCTTTATACAATGTGCTTTAGTAGGGAAATAAAAAATACATCTCAAATGTTTACCCCCAGGGCCAATAAAGGGCATACTGTTCATCTCTGCCCCACATTGTCCTGTTGTCTGACAGCTACTAGCTCTGCAGGGGATATTGGTTTGTTGGGTGGTTGACAGTCTGTAAGGCAGGGTACAATGTTAGAAGTTCCAGTGGCACCCTACATGTGGTGGTCAAGCCTTTTTTAATCCCAGCACTCAGGAAGCAGAGGCAGGCCGGTCTCTGTGAGATTGAAGCCAGCCTGGTTTACGTAGTTCCAGGCCGCGGGGTGCAGGGAGAGGAAGCGTAGTAGTTCCGGTGGTGTGCACACGGTGCTGGGGGAGTTCAGTCCTTCCCAGCTCTGCCTGTGCGTCCGATTCACCTACACGGTACTTTGAAAACAGGAAGGCCCACGTCCTGCTCTTGTTTAGAACCTGAATATGTTTATGTAAACTTTACAAAAAGACAGCACACTGTGCACCACTGAAGACCACTGTCGCAGAAAATTGAGATTTTGTTTTTATAGGAGCTAGTAGGCCCAGTCTTCTGTGTCCTTTAGGACTTGACCAGCTCCTTCAGCTGTACGAGGCCTACTGAGACCACTTCTAGTGAGATGACTATATGTTAATGATACCTACAGAATGCCTTGGTAGCAGCACTTGGATTGTATTTGATTGCATAACTGACTACCATAGCCCAGATGAACTTGTGCATACACATCACTGTCGCAGGGGGTGTATGACAGGTCAGAATCCAAAGAGCCTCTATAGATGGGTAAATAAAGATGGGAATGAGTCCAGTGTCCCACTTGACAGAGGGTGTTGCTCCCCTGGGTGGTGGGACAGGGGAGATGAAGTTGGTATTGAAGGTAGAAGGTAGAAAGGCTGGACCTGAGGGCTTGGACAGTCGAGATGAAAAGACACAGCAGCATTGTAGAAGTAATGCACCTCAGAACTTGCCCTGAGGGACGTGTCCCATGCCTGTACACAACAGGATCCTCTCAGGGGCTGTGCACACAGTTGTGCTCTGGAGCTGAGTTTTGTGTTAACTCATATAGATTAAATAGCCACCGTAGTTGGTTCATACTTCCTGTTGGACTTTGAAGCCTTTCAGACCAAAGTCTGATGGGAGCACAGAGTGGAGTGGAGAGCGAGCCGAGCATCAGTAGATTAGTGTGTCGGTTCAGCGCGGAGGGTGCAAGCAGGGCAGTGGAGCAGAGACAGCGATGTTGGATGGGGGAGCAAGTCCCTCAAGTGCCGCACTGGGCTCTTTCTGGCCACTCCGCTCCCTTTTTCATCAGTCCCTCCTCCACGCAGTCCCTTTCTGTTGTCTCGGCCCCTCCGCTCAGCCCTGCTTGTCCTTTTTTTCTTGCTCTGTCTTAGCACATTTATTCCCCGGCTTAGTTACAAGGCCTGTGTTTCAATTCCCAGGTTACAGGAGTAATCTTAGATCTTTGCTGTCTAATATGGATTCTGAAAATATGTAAGACTTTCAGGCTTATTTCTCTTTGCAGTTCTTAACATTTTGATAAATGTCATCATCATCCTCTTAGCTGCTGAAGGCAGATGCTGGAGACCCTGTAACCTGCCCAGTGAGCCACCAAGAGCTGCTGACTTTGAGTTCTAGTGGCAGTAGTTCCATCTGTCATCCTCCTCAGCTTCTCTGTTCCCCCTGTCTTTCTTCCTTGGGGTCACAGTCTCCCCGTCACCACTCTGCCGCCCACTGGTACACAGTTTTCTAAAGTCTCTTTAAAAGCAGAAACCAGACCATTCTACGGAATTCCTCCCCTGATGCTTCATCTGCTATACTATAAATGTCACAGGGTAAATGGGGAATTAATTTCACTTGATTTATTTAATAATATTTATCCGTTTTAATATTTTTGTAGCTCTGTTGGGAAATAGCAATAAAAAGATGGCACAGTCTGTATCCTCTTGGGACATATATCCTAGTGAGAGAGACAGACATTAATCAGGTAATTACACAAATAGCTCAACAATTAAAATTGTGAGAAGTGACATTTAAGGAGGTAAGGTTCTCTGTGCACATATAAGGCAGAAAACATAAGCAGAGAGGTCAGGGAAGGAAAAGGCAGATTATAGGAGCAAGGACCTACAAGCACAGATATAAAAGGGAAATAACCAGTGATACCCCTTGCAGAGCAAGGGCAGCGGCATTGTCTGTAATTCGATCTTACTCAGGAAGGTGAAGCAGGAGGTTCCAGAGTTCAAGGCTGTCCCAAGAGTCACTGAAGGATTCTCATCTCAAACAAATCAAAGAAACAAAAACTTTAAAGAAGTGTTGAACTACATTGGGATGGAGTCTTGAATTTTCTAAGCCATCTACCAACAGCCTTTGTAAACCAGCAAGACTAGACCTTTAATACTGTTTTGTTAACTCATCATAAAACTTGAATGAAATAGTTACATTAAATTCTTTTACTTGACTATGTTACCTCAAGTCAATTAACAAGTCTCTGTTAGATTACTTTTAAAAACAAAACAGAAGTTGATACAAGGAAAAGACAAACAACATCTTCATGACCTTTCGACAAAGACCCATTGGGAGCGTCGGGTGTCTGTAGGACTCATGTGCATTGGCTTAGAAAATAGTACAGTGAGTGGGGGAAAGAAACATGAAACCAGGTTGTTAGGAAATCGTCCAAGGGGAGCCGCGCTGGACCTAAAGGAGAGCTAGAATTTGGATAGGGTTACAGGACGAGGAAGGGCAATCACGGAACAAGAAGTAGGGGTAGGAAGCCGCGACAGCCAAAATGCTGATGAGGAGAGATGGGTGGGAGTGTTTGCACAGGGGGAGTATGCTGATGAATGCACTGTGATCAGATCATGCCGTATCTACGATGCCCTCCTGGGAAGCTGGCGCTTTCTGTAGAGGATTCTAGGAACCGTGAAGGGACTTGATGAGCATGTCTGTTATAAGTGTTCGTGTGCTGGCAATGCATGAGGTGAAATGACAAGTGAAGAACATGAGGGTGTGAATTGTGATCCAGCCTGTAAGAGTGCACAGCACAGACTGTGTGTGGAACTAGAGGGAAATGGAGACCCACTGCCTCAGGAGTAGAGGCGAGACGAGAGATGGAGATGGATAGGTCAGAGGTTATCTGTACATGTCCAAAAACCCCACTTCTTTGCTAAAGGCATTGTGAGAGAAATGGTCAAAAACTGGGGGTTCCTGTAAAAGGTCCCACATAAGACTTTGTCTGCCCAAAGATTCAGAATGCTCCCTTTTCTTCTGTTAGCAGAATTATTACTAAATACATTTTCCTCTTACCTTGCTACCAGGATTTCAGCCAGTTTCATGTGAAGATCACAATTGCAGGGATCCCAGTAGTTCGTACATTTTCTCCCTCCTGCCCCAACTTTCTATCTCTATTGACTATTCATGATTCATTCTCTTTGACACCAAATCTTTGAGGGGCTGGAGAAGATGACTCAGTGGTTAAGAGCACTTGCTAATCTGAAAGAGGAGCTGAATTCAGTCTCCAGTACCCATACCCTGCACCTCACCACTGCCTGTAGCTCCAGCTCCAGTGAAGCTGACCCCTCTTCTGGCCTCTGTGGGCCCTATACTCACGTGCAAAAACCCACACAAAGACACACATGCATCCACATAATTTAAAATAAAATAGAAATCTTTTTAAAAATCTTCTGAAAGAGGTTGTGTGGAGGGGCAGGATACAGTTTGATGGTATTTATAACCTTTAATGTACTCATTTGTAAAACAGAGGCCCCACTTCAATCCCATGTTCCTCAGAACTGAAGATAGCTGGTGAGCCTCTTCTATCCAAAACCAAAGCACTAAGGCTTAATTTCATAGAAACTTGGCAAACACACTATGGTTTCCAACTCAAAGTCAGTCAGAAGAAGTAAACTACTACAGCACCCAGGAAAGGCAGCCAGAAAGTGACCCTGGCAAGCGGAGGAATAGTAGGAGAAAGAGCAGGGAAGCCCGTGGTGATGACACGGTCTGTGACACCCCTGGCACAGGAGTCAGGAAAGAGCATGTTTCGGTAGGTAGCACCCATGACTCCGGTTACTGACCTTCAGCCCTGCTCCAGGCTTTAGGTTCCTGTCTTTCCTGCGTGGGCCCACTTAACTGGCACACAACCCTGCCTTTCCTCCCATGATGCTTAACCTAGAGGGGGCAACATGCGTATGCCAAGGAGCATGGCTGTCTACTGCAGAGCTGGGATTTGCTGCTAGATCTGCTGGACACCAGAGTCTGCATCCTTGATCTCATCTTGGTCTTCCTTCATATACACCTCCTAAATATCAATGCCCTGAGTCATTGCAATATCTTCATTTCAAGGTTCCCCAAATGCTAGATACTGTGAGAAAATTTTAACCACAGAAGTTCCAGCATCTGTTTATAAGTTTTTCTTTTTAAATTACATGTCTGTGCATGTGGGTATGTGCACGTGAGTGCAGGTGTCTAGGGGGCCTAAGAGGTGTCAGATCCCCTAGAACTGAGCTTACAGGTGGTAGTGAGCCACTAAATGTGAGTGCTCGGAACTGAACTTGGATCCTCTGCCAGAGAATTAAGTATGTTCTCTTAACCACTGACTGAGCCATCTCTTCAGCCCCCTAAATAACCAGTTTTAATTATATAAAGTTTATCTGAAAATTCATTTCTTCAGTGTTTATTTGTGTTTTGTGTGTGTGTGTGTGTGTGTGTGTGTGTGTGTGTGTGTGTATGTACACATGTGGGAGACAGATTGCCTGAATCTGAAATTACAGGCTGGTTCTGAGCTGCCTGATAAGGGTACTGGGAACGGGACTTAGGTCCTCTGTAAGAGCAGCAAGTGCTCTTAATTGCTCCAGCCCTATTAAAACTCATCTCTTTGGAACTGGAACGCTTAATTTCTAGAAAATTCCCAACAATTGAACAAGGTTTTGTGAAATTTTATTTATATCCTTATGTATAATGAATTTAAAACATTTCCCACCATTGTTTTAAATGAGTCATTTGGGGTTTTTTGGTGTGTTTTGGAAGCACTGTACATCCACAAATAGCAGCCATTCTTTTAACACCACTTTCTGAGCTAATATAGGGATAATATCTCTATAAAACATTAACCAGCTGATGCAGATGGCACGCCTTTTGCCGGGCACTAAGTTTTCCTTCCTTTTGGTTTGGATGCAGTTGCAAACACAATTCCCAGAGCAGAGGTCTGAGAAGATGGTGGCTTGAGAGAGACAGGGGACAGAGAGGACTGAGGAAGGAGTTCCAGGCCTGAGTGCTGCAACTCTCAGCAGCTGTAAAGCCAAAAATAACTCAGCGCTGCTCTTCTGAAAATGGAAACTTCTGGCAAAAAATGAGGAGATCACCAAAGAGATCTTGCCACGTCAGGAAAACCCTTAGATGACTGTCAGCGCATGTCACCAGGGGAGTGACAGATTGTAACTTTAAGATAGTGACAGAAGAAGAATTGCACCGAAGACTTCCCGCTGGGTTACACCCTCCGATGCACTGTTTGTCTTCTTCACTCAGAGTCTGAACAGCTGCACCAGAAGCTCCTCCTGTGTTCATTCTCGGCTGGGAATTACTGCTATGAGATGGTGCTTTTTTCTAAAGCATTTCAGGGACTGCTAGCCTGGGGAACGTGTAATGTAGATAGATGATGGAGCAAAGGAGGGTGTTGGTAGCCATGGGTTTGGTGAATGGGATCTATCAGAATATCTTGAAACATAACAAATTGGTTACACTAAGAGAAATTGAAATATTGGTTAATGAAGAAAAAAAAATAGGTGGGTGGAGAGGAACATGCAGTTATGAAATTAAGTGGAAGTTACTGTTAATGAAAACTAAGGACTCTAAAACTCAGGTTGTAGACAGAGTACTGGGACAGTCCAAGTCACCGAAATCTAGTGTAGCATTCTGTTTGGGTTCCAACTGATTACAGAATAGGATAGGGAGTTATTTCTTTTTAAAAGTCCAAAAATACAATGTAGGACAGCCATCTTGTTTCAGGTACAAGCCCTGTAGAACATTCTTTCTCAGATGGTATCAGCTAAAAAATGTTCATAGATTCTAAGAGATTCTATGCAAATGGATAGAGGATGAGTCCATACTAGACATTCACACAAGACAGGATGGTCTGCAGACTTTGAAAGACTTAGAGTTCAGCCCGAAGGAGGGCCATCCTTATCTCTCAGGTACATCCTCTTGTACTTTCATTTTTGCTGGTTGCTGCCTTTTCTAAGAGTTAGTGTATGGAGAATTTCTTACATTTCTCTTACTAGCATTACCGACAACAGCTGGGAACAATGCAAACAGACGACTGTTTATTCTAGAAAAGGAGTGTGTAAGAACAGCCACTGCGGTACTCGCAGGTTCCCTTTCCATCCTTTGCCTTTTCTTTCCTTACTTTTAGACTACACTGAGAGTGTTTTTTGAGGGGTGGAAAGTCCATGGGAAAACAGGAAATAAAAAGGAATGAAGTCATGTTACTGAAAATCAGAGCAGGAAGGCACCTCACTCACATCTCCCATAAGAATCTGTTTACCTACCCTAGCTAATTAATTTTTTGTGTGCGCTGATTTGGCTGGAACCTAGGACTCTGCTAATATCATGGAGCTACCTCCCCAGCCCTAGTAAATTCCTTTCTAGGAAATTTCAGTTTAAAGGTCATTTCAAAGTTCTGTCTTCATCAGAGTGGTAGTGCATCCCTTTATTCCCAAAACTCACAAAGCAGAGACAGGTGCCTGTGAATTAAAGGCCAGCCTAGTCTATATAACCACTTCCAAGCTAGCTGGAGCTACAGGGAGACCCCATTTCAAAAAAAAAAAATTTTTTTACCTTCATATTTCTTCTTCTCTAGTTCAGAAATTTTAACAGTATTTAAAATTATGCATTTAGCATTTAGCAGAAGTATAGCTTCCTTGTCGTGAGTAAGGGAAACAGTACCAGCAATGTTTGAGGTCAAGCATCTGAAATGTGGAGTCCTGTAATAGAACTCTAGAGTTTATGACAAAAGGAAATGGGCAAAATGCATGATCCAGATCAGGAGGCCATTGACATATAAAAAGGCATTTTATTGATACAGTCAATATTTATAAGTGAATATATATGTTCCTTATAAGAGGTAAGTGAAAATGACAGGTCTACCACTTGGGAACTAGTTGAATCACTTAAAGACAAAAGATAGCAGTTTTTTTCTTTTTAAAAGAATTTAACATCAAATTTAGCTTGTATCCAAAAGCATTCTAAGCCAAATAAGTATAGTAGGTTCTAACTCTGGAGAAATGTACGTTTGAGCATGTATAACTGGCATTTGGGATAGTTGTGCAGATGACCTGTATAATGGAGGTCGACCCATGCTGTGGTGATCTAAGATGATCACATTCATTTGGATGTGCACATGAAAAACGCATTCAGTATTGCTGAGCCCAGGACTGGCTGACAATGTCCAGAGTATTTCTCGCTGTTCTTAAAGGATTTCTTTTTAAGGTCACTGTCTACACAATTCCATGACAGCAACTCACTGCCTTTCTGGCAGTGGCTTAGCCAGCATCATACTCTGCCTGCCATGTGGGTTCCAGATAGAATCCACAGTGGTTACACCTCACCATGTGCATTTATATGGACCTCCTTCAGTGATTCACCGGACCTCTCCCAACTCTTCCCTTCACACCTCCATCGGGAGCTCACCTCTGAAGAGGCGGAGGTGCCCTCCCTAATTTATTGGCCTTCTTTAGCCGTGGGGTTTTCGGACTGAGCACGTGGAATCCCATTCTGTTTTGTTATTTGCCCTGTTGCCCATTTCCCTGTGTTGTCCTTCAGATTTCACCAGTGAAGCTCAAGAGAATCTATTGAGAAGGGTCAGGTCAAGGATAGCAATAGGCACACCTCAGAAACGTGGTAATTCCTTTGGGCAGGACCTGGGATAACGTTAGCATTTTCCAGTTAAAAAATGCAAAAGGAGAAACCCAGAACACATGATTTTACTGTGACAGTGAGAAAAGTAGAAGGCAGTAATGTAGGGAGGTGGGCAGGCACCCTCACACCCCCACGTCGTGCTGGTGCGTGTCTGGTTTGGAGTGATGGGTTAGCAACCTGTGTACCAGAAGCACTTAAAAAGGCCGTGGCACTTAAAAATCTGTTTCTAGAATCTAGCCTAACAAAACAGTAATTGAACATGTGCACATATACATATGTACGAGGAGGCGCATTGCAGCAGTGTTTATGGAAGCAGAAAATTGGAAGCAACTTCTGTGTTCATCAGTGGAGGAACTGTTTAGCTAAACTCTATTGCAGCTATTAAACACTATGATTCAGAGCTTTATATAAAGCTAGAAATGTCTATGATGGATGTTTGTAAAACACTGTAGTATGGTGCCATTTTAGTTAATGTGTATGTGAGCATGTAAGCTGGAAAGGATACACCCCCCAAATATTTATAAAAGCAGCTCATTGCTGGGAGATGGGGTTACATCTAACTTTTATTTCTTTCTTCATATTTTGCTGTATGTACAGAATTACTTTGTACCGAGTATAAATGTTTTCATCAGGAGTAAAAAGGGTCTTTGTGTTCTAGGAAAAAAAAAAAAGGAACTCCTGCTACATGGAGGCTCTGCAGAGAACCTAGAGGGAGCAAGGCCTGTGCACTGAGTGGTGTGCTTAGAGCCAGGCAGGAGACCGCAATTTATACAAAGCATTGGCTCCTTCCTGAATACTTGTCAGTCGTCCAAGGGATGTTCTCAGAACCTCCCAACCTCACTCGCAGGGGCTCCCTCCTGGAGTAGGCTCCTTTGCCGCTGGTCTGCCCTCACAGTGCCTGGTTTGGCCGGAAACGTGCTCCGGTGTGGCTGCTCTGTGTGTCTGTATACTTCTCCTTCCCTGAGACTAATCTGTGATTTCACTCTCTTCTCCACGCCCACTTCTTAAAATATTTGTCTTTCTACCTCAACACTCAGCCTTCCATACGTGCAATTCTAGTGCTTTGGGGATTCAGTATTTGACTTTTAACATTGTTTTGCAAATCTCATTTTGATCAAAATAATTTGATCTCTTCTTTCTACCTCTGTAGCATTTTTACATAATTGTGCAAAGGAAAGATTTTTGCTTATTTATATCTTACATCTTTCTAATAGTTAAATAAAATAGGCATACATGTTGTTCATAGCATATATTAATATAAATAAAATTATATTCTGTATTTTTTGAGATCTGAATATTTATATAAAGGCTTTTGCGTCTAAACTTCTAAATTGTTTCCCCTGAATTTGATGCAGGGTTTACTAGACAGAAGGTACTGTATTTTTAGTTTAGTTCACTGTTACAATTAAAGTTTTTCCCCCTTTGTGGTCTTAGAATTAGCTACTGTGTTTTACTGGTAGTAAAAGCTGCAGAAAGGTCTATCATTGGTTCACATTCATATAACATTTAGCTCTTTAATTATTTGAAAGTTTCAATATTTATTTTCCATAGTGCAATTTCTCAGATGTTATTTTTAGGCAATAAACCTTTCTTGTAGCCTGCTTTGTATAGGGTAAATCCAATAGTCTGCATGAGCCTGGAATGCTGTCTAGTGTCAGGTTGTCTGGAAATCTTTGAGATGTGTATTAGTCACTTTTCTGTTACTGTGACAGAAACATGGATCAAAGGATCTGATAAAAGGAAGAGTTTATTTAGCTTACGGTTCCAAAGGGGCAAGAGTCCATCATGGTAGGGAGTCATGGCGGCAGAGGTGGCGAGAGTAGACGCTAAGTGCGCACATCTTCACGCAGGCACAGGAAGCAGAGAGTGAATGGAGAAGATGGAGATCCAGATCCATCAAGGCTTAAGAACTCTGTAAGCTCACCCCCAGTGACGTGCTTCCTCCAGCGTGGCCACACCTTCTAAGACCTCCCAAAACAACACCACCAACTGGGGACAAAATGTCCAAATACTTAGAGCCTTTGGGGAACATCACATTCAAACTACCACACAAGGCCTTCAGTGTCTCTTGCTATCCAAGGCAAGTGTCAGACACTGCCATATATAGACATGAATTTGAACAAAGATTCTGATACAGCCACATTTCATCCTGATCATGGATAAATAATTAAATTTGACATTTCAGGTGATGGGAATAGACCGTCTGGAGTGGAGGGACACGGGGTCCTAGCAGAGATTTTTGAGAATCCGTTTTAATGACATCGGAAACATAAGGTTGGAGCAGCGTGGAGCAGCAGGTTATTTCAGAGTCATGAGAGTGCCGGCTTCAGATGTCCTGAGAGGTTGTCTGTTAGTGAGGTGGGAATTGCTCCACCATAACAGCCCTAAAGTGCACAGTGACTCCATGCAGGCAGCCCTATCCCCAGGCCCTCTCACCCGGCCCCTTGCTGCGTCTGATCGAAAGACAGGCTCACCCCCATGACTCGCCCCCTTCTGTCTATCTGTGGCATCCTGTTCACGCAAAAGCTCAATGCCGAATTTCAGTCAGATTGCTTAGGAGAAAATTTCCTGCCAAATAACTTTGTAAAGTATCATCTTTGGACTTCTGTTTTTTCAGTCTGCTGGGACATTCTTTCTTATCCGTTGTTGAGCTGAAGGTCTCAGTGGACTCAGTGACTGGAGCTGGTACTTCTTTACCAATAGCAAAAAGAATGCACATTTTTCGTTTTCTCAAACTCACATTACCTTGAAGACAGTGAATAAAATAATTTTTGCTTCCTGCATGTTTTCTTTATTTGACATTTTATTTACTTGTGTGTGTATATGTGTGTGTACATGTATGCACATGTATGTGTGCCATAGTGTGCATGCAGAGGTCAGAGGGCAACCTGCAGTAGTCAGGTCGCCCTTTTCATCCTGTGTATTCTCGAGATTGAGCCCCGATCGATCATCAGACTTGGCAGCTAATGTCCTACCAGCCGAGCCATCTCCAGCACCTGTGTGTGTTTTTTTGTCTTGATTTGGTCACGGAGGATCTTGCCTTTATGGGTTCTTTGTTGAAGGAGCAAATAAAAAGAGAGAAACCATATTTGAGAGGCGCCTGGAAAATGACATGTGAGTTGATTGTCACTAACCTCCTCCTTCGTTGTCTCCATGTTCTGCTCATCCCAACTCCGATGATCAGAGGTTCCCTAGCTCAAACCAAGTGTATCTCCCCTTCATCCCAAGTGTGCAATGCCAAAGTGAAACAGCTGAAGTACCCCAGGATCAGATCATGTTCTGTGATGGGTGTCAGTGTTGTTTTGCCTTATTTTGATACAGTGACAAATCAGTGTAAGCTGTCCTTTGAACTACTGCAGTCCGTCACTGTGAGCACAGCTTCAGGTTAGGTTGGCACTGGAGATGAATGCATGATGAGGTAGTGAGGTCTGGGGTCCTCAGGACCAGAGAGGCAGCTGTAAGCAGATGAAATGTATTATGGACCTGAAACTATATATAACTAGAAATTTGCTATATGTTATCCAAGAAGAAAGGTGAATAGTGAAGACTGGAAAGACTGTTTATTGTCTTGACATTGAAGGCATTTGCTCGAGACCCTCAGGATAAGCTTATGAATTAAAATTGCCAGTGGGAAAGTCAGTAGCTATATATTAGTTCTGATTTCCAAAATGATTTTAACTGTCTCTGAGTATTTCAAAACTTAAGCTGCTAACCAGGAATCATTGGGCTTTGCAATTTTTGGATCTTCATTTTTGTGCCATTTGATTGAATTGAAAAGATTAAACACCAGAATTAGGTGGATACCAAGAGAGGACACAGAGGCCAAGAACTGATGGTCTGCCTCTGAATTATAGGTCATTTAAAGATTAAAATTTATTTTGACATACTATTCACAGTTTACCTCCTTTAAACAAAGTAAAACTTTAGGGACTAAATTTCTATATTGTCTGTCATTTTAATGGTCTGTTGTATGAGTTGGACCTATTAGCAGACCAGTTGATTGCTGTATATTCCTTCCAGTGCAGCGTTTAGTTTCTTCCTTCTGCCCATTTGCCTGGTAGGTGAGAAATCAGGATTTTATAGCGGCAAGAAGGCGGTGCCCTTTCCCTGGCGGGGCATCCCACAGGTATGGTACCAGGATCCAACCTGCTTGCTGCACACAGCCAACTGTTGTCGGCTCATTGAGGTTTTCTTCAAGACAGAGGATCATGGTCTTAAACTGCAAAGAAGAGGCATGCATGTCCACCTGCTGCTTTGGAAGCCAACTGCCAGCCTGTGTCACCGAGTGGGCCCCAGGCAGGAGCAGAGTGTGCGCACTGCCTGGTTCTTCAGAATTTCAGGGAGTGCCGGCTGCACCCCACCAAGGCCCTGAGACAGTTCTCTTTGTACATTGTCAGACATCTTCAGTGATGAGCGGTCTTTACTGATTGTTCCATTCCAGCAACTTCCCTTTGCTGTTCTGAGAAATTATCCCTGGTGTCCCCACATGTACAGTTCCCCTGTAGCCGCTCCTTAGTCATTACTCATAGTAAAATTGTTGAAAAGAAGGGAAATTAAAGGAAACTAAAGAGCTCTGTGACTGAAATGAAAAAGATAGGGATGGGCGTTTTTACTTTACTCTCAAAGCTGATGCGTTTTAAATAACTGAAGTAACAGATTTTAAAAAAACTGGACGGAGGCATCAGCCCAAGATGATGTCTGTTTTTCCTGAACAGTCTGTGTCCTGGATTAAAAAGGTCTCCAGGCAGAGTCACACAGGTCCTGGTGGTGCTGACTGGGATGTGGGGTGGAGGCAGCCAAACCTTGGCAGTGTTACTCTGCAAGTGGATTAGCCTGCTTAGGGAAAGCAGTAGAGTGGCTAGCCTTCACACACTCCATGGTGGGAGAGAGGAAAGGAATAGCAAGTCGCAGTTTCTTACGTGTTGCCAAAAATCTCAAAAGTGTGAAGGAAAGGAAGCTGTGTAGCAGTGCTAAACTCAGGCGCGTTCTGCGAGAATTGACATGAGAATCACATTTAATGAATGTGGCCTAAGAGTGATTCCATCAGATGAGTCCAAAGCACAATTCCCTGTTTACCATCTTATCAATTAAAAAGCAGTCCGATCATTAGCAGCAGCATTCTCACAGGCTGGGTGAGAACACAGCCGCCTCTCTCCTTAGAGCAGATTACATTCATTGTGTCCCTATGCATATGGGAACAAAGGTTGTGTGAAAAATATATTAAGCCTATCTTCTGCCGTGATTTTTTGTTTTTATGCCATATTCTTCTCTCTCTCCCTCCCTCCATTCCCTTCTTCTTTCTCTTTTTAAATAGGGTCTCGAAGTGTAGCTAACCTAGTCTGACCTAGAGCTCACTGTGTAGTCCAGTCTGGCCTGGTTTCTCGATTCTCTCACCCCAGCTTTCCTGGCGCTGAGATTTCTGTAGCACTGTGCCACGCCATCCCCAGTTTAGGCTGTGACCTTTTAAGCTCGTATTTGAGGACTCATTTGTTATTATCAGGCTACTTAATTTCTAAACATGTTTGCTGCGGCTAAGGGGCCATTGCTTGTATATCTGAGCACAAATACCAGTAACATATGTGACTTTGTGTATAAGGAAGCATCTTTCCACATCTGTTTAAGGTTATAAATTTGATGCCTTTTGTAAAATAATGAGGTCTAGAGAAAAATCATGAAAACAGTTAAAAGCTAGATTATTACACAAAAGTTATGAGATTTAGCTGGGCATGGTGGCACACGCCTTTAATCCTACACTCGGGAAGCAGGTGGAGCCCTGAGTTCTAGGCTAGCCGGATACACAGTGAGTCTCTGTCTTTTCTCCTTTCCTTTCCCCTTCTCCCTCTCCCTTCCCCCCTCTCCCCTCTCTCCCCCTCCCCCTTCCCCCTACTCTCCCTTTTCTCCTCTCCCCCAGTACTCAGGAGGCAGAAGCAGGTGGAGCCTTTGAGTTCTAGGCTAGCTAGGAATGCACAGTGCCTCTCAGTCTCCCTCCCCCTCTCTCCCTCCCCCTCTTTCCCTCTCCCTCTCTTCCTCCCCCTCTCTCCCTCCCCCTCTCTCCGTCCCCCTCTCTCCCTCCCCTCTTACATATACATATTATCAACAGTCATATTTTCTATTTGCTTCAGTTCCTTAGACAGTTCTCATTACTGACTGTGCTCATTTTCAAACCTGGCTCCCCTTTGCTGTGGGGGGCAGGCTGAATCTGGAATCACTGTGTTACGCAAATATGCTCCCATGCGCTCGTAGGCTGATGTCCAGCTGCTCAAGTTAGAAACCTCTCTTACCAAGAGTAGACCGATTATTCTTACAGAGGTCAGCTACCTAGTGGGGAATGCATAGCACATAGTGAACTTGTGCACACTAGAAGATGAACACTTGTCAATCATCACTTTTCAAAACACATTTCTTTAATCTATTCCATACAGGAAGAGTTTAATGGAAAGCCTGACTCCCTCTTTTTTAATGATGGCCAGCGAAGAATCGACTTTGTTCTTGTGTATGAAGATGAAAGTAAAAAGGAAAACAATAAAAAGGGTTCAAATGAAAAGCAAAAGGTAAGAAGGTTTCCTATTTTGTTTTTATTCCTTTTAATATTGTAAAATGAGAAAACAGGTACTGGTTTTATGTTGTTTTTCATAAGCAGTAAAGTGAAAGAAACTGATGTTGAATATCGTGTATCAAACATGTTTACTCTGTGTTCCTTCAAGGCATGTTAATAGGCGATTTTAATTTGAAACAGAAACTTGCTCAGGCTCTTGCCTCATTTGTTTTCATAGTGTAGGCAGACTGACTTTCAAAGAATTGTACTTTCTTTGTGCAGAAGAGATTTACACTAAGGCACACCTCACTGCCTGTACCTGGTTGGGAAAGGAAGCTAATAATTAATGACAAGTGTGGTAACAGTGAGCATTCTTTGTGCTCATAGTGCTCATGCTGTTGCTAGAGGTGCATGTGCATGCGTTTTCTCACTTAACTCATCACACATGAGCTGAGCCTTGTCATCCTGTCACATCGCTTATGAATGAGTTGACCCTTGGAGAGGTGAAATGATTGCCCATGGTGATAGATGTGTAATCTAGCCAGTGGTGGAGGTAAATTCAGCCTCCCACCTTGAATCCAGACCCCGTGCTCCTGACCGATGTCCTCTCTCACTTTTTCTTCCTTTTCATCCCTTGGCAGCTTGCTACTGCTTCCTGCCTTTCATTTGCTTTGTCAGGAAACAGAGCCATTGGTACTTTGAGATACTAAAACAACAGGCTAGGTCTATCACAACTGCCTGGAACTTCTTTACCTAAACCCATGTTGCATTGAACTCAAAGAGGAACAAAACGTGTGTACATGTGTCACCACATCCATTCCAGGGTTACATTACAGGCGCTGTGACATACCAGCTTTGATTGCCTCTCCTGTACGTTATCCCTAAATGTACCAGTTCTTATCTTTTCACTCCTGCTTATCCATTGAAGACAAGTGATGAAACCATTTTGTAAAATGAAGCAATTTAATAGTTTTATTTATGTGTTTAAATTTGTGGAGGGGTAATTTTGTATGGAGGTTTGTGTTCACCTGGTACAACAGAATGAACCCTGGCATTAGAATATGTTAGATTCAGATTCTGCCACTGTCCTAGCTGAAGTCATTTGAGTTATATAGAACAAGTCCTCAGGTGACAATGGCTTAACAACAAAAAAGTATATTTATTGCTTATTTCAGAGTCGAAGGTAGCATTCTTGTTGGGCACGTGGTTTAGGGTTGGGCCTCTACCACTTGTCATCTTCAGGAACCTAGGCTGACACAGAGGTTCTCTGTATTCAGGAGGCTGTTTCAGCATCAGTCTGAGATCAGTACAAAGGGCAGAGAGGATGCCAAAGAGGATGAAGCAGGAGCTTCCTCTCTGCTGAGACCTGGCAGCGACTGCTGTAGTGTTCATGTTCTGGCAAGACTGGCCATGTGCCTCAGGCGGATTTCCTTATCAATATTGTACCATTTGATTTTTTTTCTCTTTGTAAACTTTTGTAATTTTACGTGTTACATATGGTATATCATAGTTTGGTTGAATTTTTTCTTACTGATATATAAAATACTGGCTCACCATGTAGTGGCATCTTAGATTCAGGAAAATGGGATCTCAACTCCTACCATGAAGTTATGATTAAGATTAAATAAAATTACATATGTAGATGTTACCTAAACTTTCAGTGCATATTAAATCATATATATTCTTCTCTTGATTTGGTGTGCCGGGTATAAAAAGGCTCAGCTTTCCTGTTAAAGTTTTAGCATGGAGTAGATGAGCTACTGGATCATTTCCCTCAGTTACTAAGATATAGTATAATCTGTGCATCCACAGTTCCTATCATCAGATATTCTTGGAGCACCCATATGCTGATAGAACCGGGCTGAGTTAACACAGCAAGTTAAGCAGCTGTAATCCGTTAGAGTGTAGAGAAAGCAGCTCTGGTTTACTGCCCTGTAAAGGCACCCGGAGCTGCTTACGTTGTTAGTAACTTCCACATTTGCTTTAGACAGAAACAGGTCCCAGGCTAACTCTCATCAATCAGGAAAAACGTCTGTCAATTTTGGCAATGCTTGAGCACACTGTGGGATGTACCTTGATGTTGGCTTTTATAGGCTGGGCTTTGAAGTATTTTTGGTTTGCATTTGTACATATCACTTAATTTATATTCTATCAAAATTCAAAGCCCAGCTTTGGAACCACCGTTTTATTAATTAGACAAGTATTTTTAAGCTTCATTGTATTCTTTGTTAGGGCTGAGTAGGGATTTAGGGCAATACCAAAGAAAGCAATTTCAAAGTCCTGTTTCCCTTAAAAGGAAGAGTTTCATGTGTGTATCATACTGGTTTCCTCAAACAACACCAAGATTGACTTTGCTAGGATTTATCAAGAGTACTCTAAGTACATTTTAGGGCTGTAGAAAGATGAGACTGATGGGGCCATAGATACCAAAAATATAAGCAGAGTTTTAAAACCTGTGTCTCCCCAGGAGCAAAAGAAGACACTGTTCCAGCCAAACCTCTAAATAGCATGTGATTTTATCCCTTTATATTACTAAAAGAAACAATTTTATAAGCTTTACACGTTCCTTTAAAAACATTAACTGTTCATGTTTGGATTTGTGGGGGGCAGGGGTGGTTCTAAATTCTTTCAAGAAGTCTTACTTAGCTTATACTATGCTTGGCACAGAATCAGTTTGGATTTTGTATTGCAAGTCACTAGGAAACTGAGTTTAAAATGGCTTAAGTGCTGAAGGAAATACTTAAGTAATCTGGAGGTAGAGCCAGTTCTGAGTTAGGTGAATTACTGAGTAAATGAAGGCACTCCACCTTTATACCCTGCTGTCCTCAGTATTCTCACTCTTCCTAAATACGGTGCCCTTGGCCTTACGGTGACTGCAGCAACTCCAGGTGTGTAGGGGGTGGGGAGGGATCGTTCTAAAGGACCGGATCTAGACTTCCCTCTACAATTTATTGTCTGGCCTAGGTGCCAGACAATAGGTGCCCCCCCTTTCTTGACATTGTCACACATAGTCCAGACTTGTTCTGAACTCACTATGCAGCCAAAGATGACCTTACTAAACTACTGAAACTCTTGCCTCTACCTCCTGAGTGTGGGTATCACTGGTGTGTATCACCACCCAGGGTTTGCATATGTGCTAAGCAAGCATTCTAGTAACCAAGCTGCATCCCAGCCTCATTGTTTCTACACAAACCATTGCCAGCCCTCATTCATATCCACATACTCAGCCAATCACTGGTAGGAAGTGTTCAGAAAAATTACCTTTATTGAGCATGTACAGAGGTTTTTCCTTCATTCTCTAAACTATATAATACATACAATCATTTACATTATGCTAGGCATTATTAGGAAACTGGAGATGGTTTAAAATATACAGGAGAATGTGTGTAGGCTATATCTGAATACTGCACCATTCTATGCCAGGGACTTACTTTGATGTGTCAGGGAGTTTGTTATCCATGGGCATCCTGGAGCCCATCCCTGTTTCTACCAAGGGGATTGAACTGGTAAGATGAATGGCATTACCTTCACTGGTACATTCTAGTCAAGATTGGTCTAATTCATCTGTTGAGTCACCGGATCACCCAGTAACAGAAAAATGTTCAGTTTCTTCTTGGTAATGGAGAAAGGATGGCTGTTTGCGAGCTGCTGACAGAGTATGGCCATACGTGGTAACTGCAGGAAATGTGTCTGATCTATACTGTGAAGAAAAAAGGACATTTTGAATAAAACAAATTCTCACGTATTTCTCCAGTTCTAGTTCAGTTTTATTAGTAATTGCTTCTTTCTCTCTATTTTTTTTAATAAACTTCAAGCAAGTTGTAGGATTAATCAGTTTTGACTCTGCTTTGTGGAACATTTACCTCCCTGCAGTTAGATGTGTTTATAGCCATGTGACGGTGAAGGAGAATGGCAGCATCTAGACAGCACAAAACAGTGCATGTGACCCTCAGTGTAAGAGTTCTTTAATTTTCATCTTAAAAGTTAATGGTTTCTTAATTTTCTTGAAGTTGAGGAAAAGCATATGCATGGAAGTGTTTGTATTTCATGTTTGGCCTTAGGAATTCCATAGTGTCTGTCAAAAAGGCCTGGCTCACAGAGACTGAAAAATAAGAGAATTTAAAAAATTAACGATCAAGCTTATTTGTACTGTAATTTAATTCAAATTTTCAGATACTAATTGGTTTTCGATTTTTGAGCCTATAAGATTATTGGACATTGTTCGGCTGAGCAGCCTGAGGCAGAACTGTTTGCTTAGAAGCTAGATGAGTTCCCTTTAAAAATGCTTAAAAGTTCATAAAATCTTTTCTTATGATAAGTATAGTATAGCACTCCATTTAATGAGGTTTTATGTCTTTTAAGTGTTTAAAATGTCCGTGTAGACTTCATACATCTTTATTAACTGTTCTTAGGCATTTGCTGTTGTCAAAAACATTTTAAATTGTCATTTGTGATTTTTTTATGTCTATCTAGGTACTTTGATAAACTCTTTAGTTCTAATAGTGTTCAATGCTGCTTCCTTTTTTCAAATGAAGACCATATTATGTACAAATTAGAATAGTTTTGTCCATCCTTTACCTTTTATCTCTTCTTTTTTCTTGTCTAAGTGTAATGGCTAGAACCTCTAGAATACAACTAGTAACCGATCATAATTGTGTTATATTGTTCATGGTAAATGGAAATAGCCACAAAAAAATCATGCTTGGCATAAATTTCTGGTAGATTTCTTTTCAAAATGTAAAAGGTTTTCTTCCAGTTTTAGTTTTTTTGATAATAAGAGTTTTTATAATACCTGGGTTTGAACTTTTATCACATATACTTTAAAATTCACAGAAATGATCTAATAGCTTGGCTGTTCATTACATAGATTCTAAGGTATGTTAGGTATAGGCCTGTAGATTCTGCATATACCCAGTAATTGGTTCTGGGATTTCTTTGGTTACTAAAATCTGAGGATATTCAATTCTCACATTAAAAAGGCACAATATTTGCATATAACCATACATTTCTCTATATACTTTTAATCATCTCTGGTACCTTCCTTACTACAGTGTAAATGCTGTGTAAAATCATTGTTAAACTACCTTATTTGATGAATAATGACAAGGGGGAAAGTCTGTATGTGTTGCAGATGCAATTTTTTCCCCAAATGTTTCCTATCTTCATTTTGTTGAATAGTGGATGAAGAACCCACAAAGAGTGGGCTGTTTATGGTTATTTCTGTCTAATAAGACAGTACCTCGCAATGTAGATAACCAAAAAATATTTTATTGGCTTTAACATGCTATGTACAATTTCATGGTTATTAGCTTCATACTTATTTATGGTATTACCACATTAGTGTATCAGGTACTGGAAAGTATCTGACACCTATGTGGAGTGTTGAAAAGGTCATAGATGCAGAGACTTGGGAGAAGAGGGGTGGAAGATGTTTGCCAGAGGACACAAGACTGCAGTTGGGAGGACTAATTTCAAGAGATCTGTTCTATATCATGGTGATGTAGTTAGTGTACCATACTGTTGGAAATTGCTGAGACTAGTTTTCACTGCTCCCAAAATGAGTAGGAGGTAATATGTGTTCAGGGTGAGAGGGCCTTGTGAGCCCCTCCCCCACCCATGATGGAATGTTGATAGCCCATCTCATCTCCTGCAGGTCCTATGTAGGGGGGCACGCTGCCGCTGCTGGGAGTTGCATCCGTGCCAGGGTATGTCACGTCCAGCAGACAGGGTTTCACAGCACTCCTCCCCGTCCGCTGGAAAGTAGCATTTCCTAACAGCACCTGATGAAGAGTTGTATGGCCTACCCGGGGGCTGGAGAGAAGGCTCCAGTTAAGAGCACTGGTTGCTCTTACAGAGAAGCTGGGATTGGTTCCCAACACTTACACAGTGACTAACATCCATCCGTAACTCCAGTTCCATGGGATCCAATGCCTCTTCTAACTTCCGAGGTCATTGCATGATACAATGCACTTGCATTCATGCAGGCAATATATTTATACACATAAAATAAGAATAATAAAGAAAATATTTCTAAAGAAAGAAAGAAATAGGTTGACCTCATCCCATCCCTACGGAATCAGTATCTCTACAAGTTGTAGAGGCTCTCCCAAGTTGTTTTAGAAGTTGATAAGTTTGGAAAGTACTTCAAAAATATTTTTCTTTTATTTCAATAGTAGATTACAGGTGATGTTTTTCATCTATGAAAATGTGCTTTTTAAATTACCCACAATGAGTGCTTATTTCTTTCCAATTATACCAACAGTGTTAATTTAAAAAGTAAAGTCTGAAATTGAACTTCAGCTAAATATCCACTCCCATCCTGTGCTTGTTGTTTAAAATGCACATCTCTTTTTGTCTCTTTGTGAGCATGCACTACCCACTTGAGCCAGTGCCTCATCACACTGGTCCACTAACATTAGATGTTTTATTACCAACATGTGAATTTAAATTAATGTAAATTTATGTAATCTACTTACCAGCCTTCTGGAGCACATACTATATAACTAATAAACTAGCACATAAAGTAATTAGTAAGTGTTTTTGACAAACTAAATTCCTTTAACTTCTCCTGCATCTTTGTAGGCTTTGCAAAGATTAACAAAATGAAAATAAAATGACAAAACCATAAATACTTTGCTAACAGAATTATAAGGATATTTGAAGTTAATATCTGCAGATGTGTGATTAATCCCAAATAATTTATCCTTTATCACAAAATATTCTGTGATTTGACTTCTTAGTCTGTGCAGTCCTTGCTCTTTACACTGTCAGAACTGGGTCCCATGTAGAAAATGGCAGTGGCTGGTGTTTATAATCAGTGTTCGCACTGTATAATTTCATAGGTAAGTTCTTTACAGCAGTGACTTTGTAAAGTTGGTGAGCTGTGTGGTGGGTAGTCTGAGGTGCTTAGGGACAGAGCCTTCTTTAATTATGCCAGTATGTTCTTCAGTCCTAATTGCTGTACTATTTTTTTTCTCTGAGAGCTATATTCATCTCTCAAAAGAAATATAAAAAATCCATTTCTGGAGGTGGTAGGTGTGCTTGTCCTTTTTGTTCTGAGCTCTTGGCCCCGTCCTTCACTGCAGTGATGAAGCCCTGTGCATCTTTCTGTGATAGACACAGGTCCTTAGTTATTAGTCACTTTGGATTTACTAGAATTCCAGAACCAGGAAAGAAGATTGATCTCATTGCAGTGCAAATGAATTTGCTTCCCTAGAGATGTAGGAATTTACAGCACAATTTGATTAATGCCTAGGCTTAAAAAAAAAAAAAAACACTAAGTCTAATCATTTTTTGCCACCCAGTACAAATCTTAGATCATAGTCTAGGTTTACGTCTCGTGTGCAAGGTTTTCCAGCAAGCTCAAGAGATAATTTTTAGTTTAAAACTGTGTCTCCAGATATTCATTTATTTAATAAATATTTATTGAGCAATGGCTGTGTCAGTCAATATGCAATATTAATTTTCTTTGAACATGGAAGACAGTTCTACACTAATTCTTCCAATGGTTACTAATGCAAGTGTAAATTTTACAGAGAAGTAAAGAGGATGATTTCATATTAAAGAGATATCAAAAGTCTTTTTTTAGGTAAGCAGCCATTTCCTGCTCTATGCCTCTTTGACAAATGGAGCGAGCATGTATGCTAATTTACTTTAGCTACTTGACACAGGAAACTGGTTTGATCAATTTTGAAGATAGTCTACTGGTTCTCTGTGAATTGCCATGCCAAAGGAAAAGAATAAGAACTGTCATGTTTGAATGTTCTAGCAAATATAAATGCCCTGTCCATGGTTCAATTGTTAAGCATTTATAGTGTGTGGTGAAATAGAAGGCATTATAAACTAACTCCAGGGTATACCAATTATCTCAAAAGAAGTCAGGTAACTATCTTGGGACTCCTTTGTAAAGAACTAAGTAAGAACTAAAATAAGATAAATTAGTACAACCTTTCTGGAGGGCAGTACGGTTATACATATTAGAAAACTTAAAATTGAATACACTCTTTGACTTAGCAATTCCGCTTCTGGTACTGTGCCCTGAGGAAGTAATAAAGGATGCACAAAGATTGTTCTACAAGGGTTTTCGTGATAGTGAAAAATTATAAGCAGACTAAATATCTAATTATTTGAGGCTAGCTAAATGAAATTATAGCCTATTTCCCTGAAAGAATATAATCAAGGCTCTAACATGAGATTGAAGGAAGTTTTGATGTCTCAGTGTCTGTGGTTGTCTCACGTGCTGCCCTTGCTCCTCAGTGCTCTGAAGACATGCAGAAGTGTAGCAGGTAAAGAAAATCAGCAGATTTCTCTTCAGAGAGTGAAAAAAATGTGTGTTCGTCAGATACCAAAGTACTAGTTTAAGGGCCAAGATGACTGCACAGTACAGAAGAGTTCAGAAGGTGGAGGATCCGGTAACTGAGGGTTAAGACCCATTTCCAAGAGTTCCTGTATAATGAATGGGTCATTGGCATCTCACCACAGGCATTGGAGTCACTGGGTATACAGTGTGAAGGCAGAGTAGATAGTCTTCTTTAGACTTTTGGTATTAGAAAGATTGGTGAGTCTGTAAGACCTGCAAAATAGAGGTGATTATATGGCAGGCATTGTGCTGTATACTTACACCCACAGTCACATTTAATCCTTGACCCCACAGGAAGCTATTTCTTCAGTGATTCTCAAGATGAAGTCAATGATGCCTCATCTCAGATCATTGCCCAACACCACACAGAGATAAGCAGAGGAACTAGGATTTGAATTTTGACTCTGTGATTCTAACCCAGAAGAGGAAAAACCAAATTTTAGAGCTGAAGAGGTTATTGGGATTAGAGTAGAACCTAAGAGGTGAGAGTACCATGAAAGTGGTGAGAACTTTTATTTCCATTCAGAAATTCTGTAGAGAAGAGAACAGGTCTGGATGTAGCATTAGCTTTGCAGTATGTATGGTAGACACAAAGGCAGGAACGATTTGTTGGTGTGTTTGATGACAGAATAATCCAGCTCTCTAAACCTTATCTCTTATGTCTTCTGTTATTAAATGGCCTGAAGTATCAGGGAACTTCACAGTCTGTAGAAGCCTTGTGATATCTGATGCTGTTGTACCCCAGGACTACCGAGCTATACCTTCTTCTGACATCCCATCCTGTAGTTCCCACAAGCAGAGGTTCCCTGTGAGCTAAGGGTGAGGCAGCCCAGTTGTACACTGTAGTATTCTGTCATCTCAGCCCATTTTTGAATAACAGGTAGCCACGAATCTGCAATTCACTCAGTCAGTGCATTCATCAAACATTCATTGCATTCATGCATAGCCTTTTATAGGCTCACTTCAAATATTAATGACCCCAAGATTAAAACAGCATCTCAAAGGGCAGGCATGGTAATGGAAGGACAGGGAGGGCCGTGGAAAGATCAGATATTCTTAGAATGGGAAACATTTGAAGTATTTGTTGGCTGTGAAAGGCAGAGGGCATTACCCACATAGGTAGGCTCTAGAAGATAAATAAATGGTGCGTTTCATAGATCGTGAGAAGAGATGGGATAGGCAGTTACTAGGTAGATAGGTAGAAATCTTCAGACCCGAGTGAGAAGCTGTTGGCTCTGTGAGGAAGGAAGGGCACTCACATGATCTATGAGTTGGAAGTGTGAAGTGGCTCCCTGGTGAGTGACTGGTGGCCAGGATGGAGAAGTAGGACATCATAATGGGCCCAACTGTAGTAGAGCAATGGATTTATAACAAGGCTAGTGACACAGATTTATTTTCTACCAGCACTTGCATGTTAAAAATACCTCTTAAACTACTGAAGAAGTTCCTCCTCTGACTGACTCTCCTGTTGTCTATAACAGCGAAAAATGCTTGGACCTGAGTCTTCCTATCTTTAGTTTGATCTGAAGTGACCCACACAGGCTCATGTTTTACACACCTGCTTCCCAGCGTAGGTGCTATTTTGGAAGGCTGTAGAACTTTTAGAAAGCAGGACCTCACTGGGAGAAGCAGATCACCAGGGACAGGACCTTGATGACTATACACATCCCAGGTTCTGGCCCTTGCCTTTCCTGCAGTGACTGACCAGAGTCTCAGAGGCCTGAGCCATAGTAAAGCCTTCCTCCCTTTAGTTGTTTCTTTCAGTTATTTTGTAACTAAAAAACATTCTAACTAAAATTCCTGACACCACTGATGATCTCCAAAAGCTGCTTCCATAACTGCTGCATCCAGACTTGGTTCCTCTTCATCACCCTGGAACAGGCTCTGCTCTCGGGGCAGCACTCACTTCCAATTCAGGGTCCAGAGCAGGAGTTTGATTGTTCGGGGTGTGCATAGCTCATGTACCAAGAGCTAAACTTTACAAAGTACCCCCTTCCCCCCAAAAGAGGACGAGTGTGCTATCTATTGCAGTGGATGTTAGATGCCCATAAAGAACTAGACATATCTGTCACATTGCTGTGAAATACACAAATAAAGCTTTAAGTCCTGTATGGGAAGTCTTTCTCTGTAGATCCTCTAGAGTAGACATCCCAAAATATTCTGTGTCTTCAGAAGTTTACAGATTGCCTGGAAAATACTGAAATCTCAGCAAACATTTATAGAATAAAGTAATAAGTAAATGTTCACTGAGTGCACAGTGAAAGGTGCATTCCAGCACACCCCACCCCCGATACTGAAACCATATATCTATGCTATGGTATATGCTATTTTTCCTGCACACAGACACACACATACCACAGACAAAGGTAATGCTTTTTCCACTAAATGTGTCACACGCTGTGGCTGTAACATTTGCACTTTAAAGTGTGACTGAAGTAGCATGAATCTCTTTTCACAATTTCATGGAAGATTCATTCTCACCGTAAATCTTAGCAGCCTTCAGCCTATTACTGTTTTCTTAGAAAGTTAAGAACTTCGATCTTTTCAGTTAAACTCAGCTCTCGGTTGCATTTCTTTAGAATACCCAGATTGCATCACTGCTCCTGGACTTTGAGATTCCTTGAACAGAAGCACTGCAATCCTGTGGTAGTTCATCTGATAGCCAAGGTGACTATAAAGTAACGGTTGGACAGGTGGCATGTCATGGTAAATACACTGGGCAAAGGAATGGTTCACATCCTAAACAAGATGGAGCAGGATGAATTTATCACAGTACTCAACAACATGTGGTTTAAAACTTGCTTTAGATAAAGATAAACTTAAGTTTACAGTCTGTATTACATAAGATAACATCACATAAAATATGTTTCTAGAACTTTCCATTTATTATTTTTGCATCTCTTTTGATAGTGTCTGAAATTGTGGCAAGCAAAACTGTGTGTAAGGAGGGACTGTTGTGTTTTCTTTCAGTAACTGTACCTGGCATATAGTTTGTGTCAAACACTAGGCTGAACTAGGACCAAAGTGCTTTTGCTCCGTAGTAAGGAAGTTATCAGGTACAAGGCCTGGGCTGCTACAAGAGAACGATAGCAGGATTAGGGTCTGGGGTGAAGAGTCTACTGAGGTAAGAAATAGAGCGAATCTCAGTTAACGTCCCAACGTGAGGTTAGGAATATGACAAACGGGGGCAGAAAGGGCCCCAAATGCTGAAGACAATTTGGAGAACTGGGTAGAGCTTGAGGATTCTGACACTTTTTGGGAGCCAGGGGGATATGCAGGACCTCCAGTCTACTCATAGTTCTATCTGATGCTTGTTTCCTAGAAAGTTCTAGCACTTGCTGGCTCTTCCCTGAGTTATCACATGTATAGTCAAAGTGTGGCAATCAGCTCAACATACTGTAAAGCTCTGGGAACTGTAGCTTAGCCTCTTACTGACTACAAAGAAAGCCATACTGTTTCTGATGTTTCTGCAGATGAGATAAAGGATTCCAGGTGGACTCAGATTTAACCACATGCTGGGTGTATTCTTTCGCCTTTTGTCCGTGTCCTTTCTCACATGCCATCATTCTTATCACATGCATTAGCTGCTGCCTGTGTTTTTGGTACTGTCCATAATACAGCTCAGGGCTGGCGTCTTTGCTCCGTCACAGTAGCAAGTTAGAAGTGGTGCCCTCTGGGTTTAGTGGCCTGACTGCTGCCCCGAGTTATTGTGACTTCCACCCACCCAGTAGTTCAGGCTGGCATGTGACTGCTATGGTTGGGGGTTTGAGGGCTTCTCCACCACTTTCATTTGTTTTCAGTGAAAGGGTTGCCCCAGCTTATCTCCTGTCGTGTTAGAAATAAGAAGAAATAAGAAATTCTTATTTGCATGCTTTGTGCAGTTTTAACTTAAACCCTCGTGAAGATCTAAGAAGAAACTAGTGAAGTTTGAACAGATGAAGAAACTGAAGCACAGGGTCTCTGTTCCTTCCTTGGGTTGTAGAGGAGCTGACGGAAGCAGAGTTGGAGCGCAGGCAGTCAGGTTTAGTGCTTATGTTCATAACCTCCTTGCCCATCCTTTTTCTTTATTTCTTTCACAGGATAACTGCTCCCTCATCAGAAGTTTTCTTTTAAAAATCACACAAACCTCCACCTGTGCATACTTTCTTTATGCCCTAGGATTCTTTTTTGCCCACAGAGAACTTAATCAGTAAATACAGCATAACTGGCATCTTCTGAGTTGGCCCTTGTAATATGGGGTAAGCTGATACATTGCCTGCCAGTTTACTGTTTTGTATATTTAGAGACGTTTATAGCTTCATGAACCTTTTCTGAATTGATTGTGTTGTATTGGTTTGGTTAAAGCATGCATGACTGATGTATAAAAATATGTAAAAAACTACCTAGCGCTGAGTTATTTATGTATCTAGTATGAACATAAAAAATTTAAATCTAGAATCTGTAACTCTAGAAAATAACATCAGTGATTGATGCTGAACAAGTTCCATTGAGTACTCTTGAGAGCCAAAATATCCCTGGGGTTTAACAAAACAAGAAGTTTTTGTGTTCTACAGAGGGCCAAACCCCACCAGACAGCCTATGGCCTTCCAGAGAGCTCTGGAAATCCAGTACACTCCCAGCATTCTTTTGGAGACCCAACACCCACACATCACCAGCAGGCCCTGTTTCTGGTCCATTTTGAGTAAATGTATCTCTTCAAGGCCAAAGTAGTTTGCTTCTAATTTTTTTTCCCCTTTAGAAAATAAAAGGTCTTTTCTGCCTTTGGCAAAACCAAAAGTCTAACATCTATTCTAATTTCTTTTGTCAGAGGAAAAGGCAAGCATATGAATCTAACCTCATCTGTCATGGCCTGCAGCTAGAAGCAACAAGATCCGTAAGTATTAGTTTCTTTGAAACCCTTGGCTAAACGTTGCTCCTGGAGGCTTGGGTACCACGTGGAACTGAGGGAAACACACAGCCGTGGCCACACTCCAGCTGCAACTAAGAAGGGTATCAAACGAAGCTTGTCTTTCAGGATGGTGAGTTGGCTCATGGGTAAAGACACCTGCCACTCAAACTAGATGACCTGAGTTTGATCCCTAGATCTCATGGTGGAAGAAGCGACCTGGCCACTGAAAGCTGTCCTCTCTTTTCTACATGCGGGCACCCATACAGATACACACACCTATATTTATTTGTTTCAAGTGGGGAATTACTGTTTTGGTTTTATGATTTGCCTTTTTTCTTTAATGTAGAATGAATTTCTATGTCAATGAATAACTGTTGTTAATGGCCACATAACATAATAAATAGCTATAAAATACATTAAGCAGCCCATTTTGGGGGTTAGAAAATTACAGTTTTTTCATTAGTCCCACATTGCCACAAATATTTTGGTGTTGCCATTTTAAGTCATTAACTTAGATTTAGTAGTTTAGTTTCTTACTTAAAATATTGTTAGTTTGGGGCTGGAAAGATGACTAAGTGGTTAAGAATACACACTGCTCTTGCAGAGAACCTAAGTTTGGTTCCCAGCACCCTTGCTGGCAGTTCATAGTCATCTGTAACGCCAGCTCCTGGGGATCTGACCCCTCTTCTGACCTCCATCGGTACCTGCACTGCACATGCGTACACACATGCAGACACACATACACATAAATAAAAACAAAGTGGTTCACTTTTTAAAAATTATTGGTTTTACCATTCTTAATTAAAAAGCAAAGAATTTAAGTACAAATGTGTAATTGTTTACAAATCTGGTATTATCCTCACTTTTGCCACCGTCCTTGGTATGTGTGTATTTATTTTAAAGCCTAGCAGAAGGTACGGAAAATTATGAGCTTTAAAAATGCGGAAATGGCTGGTTTGGTTTCCTGGTCAGTGTTCTGTTGTTTGATGCAGGTCACGGATGACAAGCTTGTGTTTGTAAAGGTGCATGCGCCGTGGGAAGTGCTGTGCACCTATGCTGAGATCATGCACATCAAACTGCCTCTAAAGCCCAATGACCTAAAGACCCGTTCGGCGTTCGGCACCCTCAATTGGTTCACCAAGGTCCTCCGAGTGGACGAGAGCCTCATCAAGCCGGAGCAAGAGTTTTTCACTGCCCCATTTGAGAAGAGCCGGATGAACGATTTTTACATCCATGATAAAGACTCCTTCTTCAATCCAGCGACCAGAAGCCGCATTGTAAGTCTAAACCAAATATAGCTTCTGTTTTTGTGTGATTTGGAACCTGCTATGGAGTAATTCGTGGCTTGCTTGGGTTGGTGTTATTTTGTTTTTAAAAAGCTGCCAAAAATATTCTTATTATCTTAGTGCCTCCGGATTTCTGTTCCGGTCGTAGACAGTGATCGGGCTGCTTAGCTCTACCGTGTACACCACAGTCTGTTTTGGAATCATTTTAGGTTTACTTCATTCTCTCTCGGGTCAAATACCAAGTGATGAACAATGTTAGCAAGTTTGGGATCAACAGACTCGTCAGTTCTGGAATCTACAAGGCAGCATTCCCTCTGCATGACGTAAGTCAAGTGGCAAATCTGAAGAGGCCTGAGGGCTCCTGGCAGCAGGGAGGGGCTGAGCTTCTGGCCGGAGTCAGGTGGAGGCGAGATGTGCAGGATTGCCAGCTGCTATAGGCAAGATGCCACATCACCTTCACTGGCTGATCCCCAGCTGTGGAGCTCAGTTTAAAGGAGTGGGTAAGCAAGTGAGCGAGAGAGCCAGCGGTTTCTTCCTCAGGCACTGTGCACAGCATACATACCAGCAGTCAGGTGTTTCTGGGACAGAACTCCTGCTCTGCCTCTCTGGCTGGCTGGTCTCGAGGAAGCCCTTTGTTCTCTCTGTCCCTGCCTTTCCTTGTCAATAAAGAAGGTTTAATAATGGTACCTACTTTGTAGAGCTATTATGAGAGTAGATTAAATTTATGTCAAATATTAGTTCCTGTCATATGAGTGAGAACTGTGTTTATAATTACTGACAAGTGCTGCTACCAAAAAACTACTAGTTTTCTGTAAGGAAAATACATTAGAAAGTCTCATTAAACATTTTCTATAAATGCTCTCCTCCCCTTGAAATACTGTTTCTAGGCTCTCCCAGGGCTTTAAAAAGGCACCTTCCAGGGTTCTTGTCACAGTGGCAAAGCCCCAGATTGTTGATACTTTGAAAGACTACTCAATGACCACAGCAACCTCTTCAATCCAAGGGTACCGCGCTCGCTCTGGCTGCTAGCTTCTCGATTGGACGGGATGTTCAAACGTGACCATGCAGGCCTTTGTGACCATATTACATGTAGAGACATTATATAGCTACAGATATTTAATGAATTCTGTCATTAAAATATGAAATAACATTCAAGAGCATCCTTACTTTGTGTTTACTACCAATTTATCTAAATCTCCATAAGCAAAGAAGGTAAAGACAGAGTTTGATCAGTGTTACTGTGCATTTGCATGCATTAGGGGATAAAGACAACATTGAAATGTACTGTATATTAAAACTCAACTACAATGTCAAACAGGTGCTTGATTCACATGGATAAGCAGAAAGTGGCGGTGGGGGCGTGGTGGAAAAGACAGTGCTTCCCGGGAGATCCGACAGTTTGTTCTATTTCTATGCCCCAGCAAAATGAGGAACTAAAGCATATCGTGAACTCTGGGGACACTTGCACATAGTTTTCTGAATATTAGCTTGGGGTGTCACAGTCCCATCTGACATTTTTCTGTGTCCAGGTCTTTCTATCTCCGTGCCTGGAGTGATCTTAAATGGTACTTGGGAGGGAGACAGGTGGAGGTCAAGGCGATGCTAGGGCTGGGCTGTACATGAACAGGAGAATGAATGAGACCAGAAAAAGAATGACTGGATTTAAGCAGAAGCAGGAGATTCTGCTTCTTGAGTAAGTTCCCTGTGTAGCCTGCTGGCCGGTTTCTTTGTTGTTTATTTTCTGGGTCTTGTCAGACCAACCTGAACTGAGAGGCAGTGAAGCTGCAGCCTGGTGGTAGCCCTCCCTCCACTGCCAGCCAGCCGGGCTCCTGGCTCCCCCGTCGTCCAAGAGGCTCGATGGGCTTTCACATAGATGTTCCTCCGTGTTAAGATCTGAGGTCTGGAGTGGCCCAGTTTCTGGGGTGCCACTAACAGGACTCATTCGCATCTTTGGTGCTCCACTGAGTCCCTGCCTTGCTCCCTAGACGTGACAGCTGCTAGCGTCACTACCCAACCACCTGCCCTCCCTTTGTATTCCCAAGGAACCCCAGTACTGGTGACCTGCTGTAGAGTCCATCTCTCTGGGCAGGTGAGGGCCCATTTTTCACACATGGCTGTGAAGTATTCATGCCACATGACAGGCACATCTGTGAGAGGTGGTAACAGTGCTCATTTCTCTCTGCTTCTCAGTGCAGATTCAACTATCCGTCGGAGGACCCCAACTGCCCTAACGAACGGTACCTTCTGTACAGGGAATGGGCTCATCCTCGAAGCATATACAAGAAGCAGCCCTTGGATCTTATCAGGTGAGCTGAAGAGAGCATTCCAGTGGGAAGCATGCAGGTCCCCTGGTGGCATCTGAGGGCGACAACTTTCAAACAGTATCCTTGTCCGAGAGAGAGCTCACCTAGCTTTGTGTTGCCCAAGGTTGTGTCAAGGCTTCTTACAATGGATGGGTCATCACTTAACGTATCCTAGTATCTAGTCCCCAGATGAGTCGTGGAGCACTTGCCTTACTTAGTGAGGCCCAACCTGGATTTGATCACTGGTACTGGGAAAACAAGCCAAGACGAGCAAAACAACACAAACAACTACTCCCTTCCTATCCCTGTGGGTCCAGCCAGTCTCCGGTGGCCTGCAGCCCCATCCTGAGTGATCTCTTTAGCACAAACTCTGGAGGCCCCACCATGACCTATATTGGCAGAAACTGTTCATGTGGTCCCATCATGAATGCAGAGATACTCCTCTCTTTCACGAACTCCTCAGAGGTTAAAGGTTACCTTTCAGGAACTTGGAGAAAAATTTTTCTTGTACAGAAATAAGTGTTTGTGTTAGCTTATTGCACAGCAAAGGTGATACAGTTTCCTGTTTCCCGCCATTAGATACTTCTTCATTATCTCAGGACATTTTGATTGGCTCGGGGTTTGTCTTGTCCAGGTATCAGTGTGGTCTGTTCCAGAAACTGGTATGGTTTGAGCAACATGGAGGATCCTTGGTATTGAAGAGAGATGGAATACAAATATGGAAGCAAAAGAGATTAATTCAAATGACAAAAATAACCGAGTACTGAGACCTGGGATGGCCATAGGGAAGTGAGTCAAGTTACCTTTGCATAGGTGCTGTTTGGACTAGGGCCCGAAGAGCAGAAAGGATCTGCTACTTTGGGAATCTGGAGGATAGTCTTCCACAAACAGGGATGGTTTGTGCAGTGGCCCTGAGACACAAACACATTTGGTCAGTTCAAAGAAACAGAAGACCAGTGCTAAGGGGCAAGAGGCCACTAGGACACAAGTCCGAGCATAGCACAACATGAGAAGGGGTTTAGACGCAAGTACAGTGAAAGGTAGTTGTAATCCTTGAAGCATTTAGGTATTGGGTCGCATTCATTTTTGCAAAGATGAAGGCTGGATTATGAGGCATAGGGCACACGAAGACCAGGTCAGAGGCTGTTACTGTGGCAGGTGAGAACTGGAAGCCACGCAGACTGCCTTGGGAATAGAGACCTCAGGACTTGCGGTGGACTGGCTGAGCAGTCAGTTATCAGGTCTCCTGGAGCCAAGTGCCTGTTCCTTCTTCAGCCCTGTCTTCGGCATCTCAGTGCCTGCAGTGCGCACCCACTGCAAATGCTTGACCTTTAAAGTGAGAAGCTTTAAACACCTGACTAGTTTGACTTTTTATTAACAAATTGTTTCCATTGTATTAAAGGGAATTTGAAATATGTATAAAAGTGGGAGAAGAGTCTGGCAGGCGTGTGTGCATCTGTCCCAGCTCCAAAGCCTTACAAACTCATTCTCCCTTCAGGTTCCTTCTTTGTTTCTACTGTCTTTTCTCACCACTCCGTTAGTGATTGTGAAGAATCCTAAGTGTTACTTCATTTCCTTAACATCCATTTTTAATGACAAGGTCACATTTAAATACAGCCAGAATGCCCTTTGTGGAAAAATCAGCAATTGCTTAATGCCATCAAATAATCAGTATTCATATTTCCCTGATGTCTCAGAACCAAGTTAATAATTGGGGGGTACAAAATGAAGTCCAGATGTTAGAATTAAAATATCCTTCAGGCTGGGGAGATGGAGCTCAGTGGTTAAAACACTTGCCGTGCAAGTGTAAGGACTAGAGTTTGAATCCCCAGAGTCCTCATAAAATGCCAGATAGGCTTGGAGCCTGCCTGTGATTCCAGCCTTGGAAGGCAGAAACAGGATCCCCAGTTTAACTTCTGCTGACTTCAGTTACCAAGAATCAGAAAGAAGATGATGTAGTGAAGTGTTTTGTTTGAGAGACGACCTTCACAGAACTCTCGTGGCACTGAATTATAATTCTCCATTTAATTTGTAGTTATATCTTACTGTACTTACTACAAACGAAACTTTAGCATATGTATCATTATATGGAGAAAAATCAATTTGTGTGTGAGGTTGGTTGCCATCCAGGGTTTGAGGGATACACTGTATTCTGTGAGATGCCCTTTTCATTGTTTGGGATTTACATTGTGTTTCTAAATGAGAAAAAGCAGGTAACTAAGAAAATTATCTTTTGGAGAATGTGTAACATGATGCTGGTCTTCACAAAGAAAAAGGAATGCTGTTTGCTCTGTCCGGCAGCTTGCCCTCCTTGATTATGTTTAATCAGTCTGCTTCAGCAGGCATCTCGGTGTAAGGGAGAGAGCCTCTGTGTGTGGCACTCTGTTCTGTGGTTGAACTTGGAGTCTGCTGTGAGAGGATCATGCCAGAAAGGTGAACTGAGCCAGGCTTAGACATGAAGCTGCCTTTATAGTAATGTCAGGATCAAGCTGCACGGTAATGTGTCCTCTGAATGTGATTTCTGTCTTCCTCAGGAAGTATTACGGAGAGAAGATCGGAATCTACTTTGCTTGGCTGGGCTATTACACTCAGATGCTCCTGCTGGCAGCAGTGGTGGGCGTGGCCTGCTTTCTCTATGGATACTTTAATCAGGATAACTGTTCCTGGAGGTAACTTCTCTAGCCCTATGGCAAGGCTGAAAGTTGATAAATCATAAAAGTACTTGCCAGTTTTTGACTGTTTTGGTAAAGACGACTCCTTGCAGAGTGCTCACCAGATAATACATCCCCTTTGTTCTGAGCATAGTAACTAGTGTAACACTTTTCTCAGATGATCTAGAGCAACCTCTGGCTCAAGCATGTACCAATAGGAAACACTCTGATATTTTAAGACAGTTCTTTGTTTGAAGGAGAAAGAACTGGAAAGAAGGTTGCCCTTGAAATTCTAGCTTCAGAGGAATGCTTGCTCCCAAGCCCTTGTAGACCTGGGCAGCTCTGATTTCTTAGGGCTTGTGGGAAAGCTATTTTTTTCCTGAGTTTAGAAATGACTTCTTCACCTTAACCTGTATTGACTCACATGTTTAGAAAAATAAGTAATTAGCTGTGGTTTGTGGTTTTACGGAATTATTCCTTATGGTGTAGGGGGCAGGATAATTAAGTGACAGAATCTATCTGTGCTTTAATGTTGGAACTCGAATACCTGTAGTGTCTAAGGGGAGTCCCTGGATGATGGAGCACCCCAGGTTTGACCACTCAGTGTGGAGTGGTACTACCATGTGCCAACTTTTGGTGGTCTTAGACTCCAAAGTGGATGTAACACTGTGCCAAGCATCTCCTGATGGGCCAGCCTCTGCCCACATGTGACAGCTAGATTGCAGCTTCTGAGCATCAGCACCGAAGTGTTGACAACATTTTTAACCCTGAAGCATGTCAGCCAGCTCTGAGGAAGATGGCTGTGTGACGGCCTGATGCATGGGCACATTCCCCATTCCACTCACAGGCTTCCTGTCTCTGTGCCCACAATGGCTATTTGAACTACTCTCCCTTTGGGGACTGGGCAGATGACTTCGAGGTTAAGAGCACTGACTTTTCTTGCAGAGGATCCTGATCCTGTGTTTGGTTCCCAGCACCAACGTGGTGGGTAATGGCTATCTGTAACCAGTTCCAGAGGATCTGGTACTCTCATACAGCACCAGGAGCAGGTGGTACACTTACATGCATACAGACAACACAACACAGATACATTTTAAAAAGTAAATAAAATCTTTTGAGACAGGATTTAGGGCCTAGGGCTTGGCACTGAGACTGCTCCCTGTGTGTCTTCAGCTCCTCTGTTGTGTTTAATGCTGTTCCCACAAGTCTCTCAGAGAGAGATTTTCAGACTGAGAAGTTTCAGTTCTGTAAGGCCCTGTGTGCACGTGGCGGGGAGAGGGTGCGTGGTGCCTGTGGTGCATGCGTGTAAGTGTATGGGTGTGCACACCCACATGCACACATGCGGAATCCAGAGCAGGACATCTTGTATCTTCCTACGTTGCCCTCTGCCTTGCTGCCTGGAGACAGGGTCTCTCTCTCTGAACTGGAGGCTCGCCGCTTTTTCTGCCAGGTTGGCTCTTCAGAGCCTTTAGACTCTGTCTCTACCCCCTCTGCTGGGAGTGCAGGCACCTGCAGTCATGTGAGTGCTGGGGATGCCATCTCAGGTCCTGTGCTTGCAAAGCAAGTGCTGCTGCTCACCAAGGCATCTCCCCAGCCCCTGGTGGTTCTTGTAAGTCCTCTCATGAAATAACCATGGTGGTCACATACTACCTGCCACCTCACACAGATTAGAGAAAATGGAAGGAGAATCTTGGGGACATACTGTTTGTGTTCAGAACTACTTGGCATTAATCCATTCTTAACCATCTTTAAATGTTTAGAATATCTGGGTTTTAAGTATTTTGAGTTTTATTGTATGTACTAGATTGACAAGAATAGAAAATATATTTAGGATATAAGCAATGGTAGTCCATCACTCAGTTTGCGGAAGAGAATGCCCAGTTACCCTTAAGTAACAGAGCTTTGCTCACTTGGGTCCCCCACTTCCACTTAGGAAAGAATTCACTTTTGTACTTTCATCCCCTTATACTTACACTGAATTCTAATCACAGACTTATAGCTGTAAAAAATAGATATTTAAGTTGTGTGTTTCTGGAAACAAATATAAGTGGAAGCTTCTTGGCTATTTCCTCTTCTATGAAATGCCTGCTTGAATTTAAATACCCCTCTTTCAATTTAGAGCTTTACTGAGGTGTTTATATACTTTAAAATTCACCCATTTAAAGTGTTACAGTCCAGATATTTGAAGTACATTCACAGACTTGTACAGCTATCACCACCTCATCACCATCATTTTATCACCCCAAAAGAAACCACTGCCTATTAGCAGTCTTTCCCTTAACTCCCCATTCCCTTAGACCCTGGAAGCCACTAATTTGCTTTTGTATCTATGAATCTATGGTGGACATTGCATAAGTGAAGCTGTGTAGTATGAGGCCTTTGGTGACTGTCTCCTGTCGTTCACTTTGGTCATTATCAGTCCTCTTTGGTACCAAATAATATCCTATTGCATGAGTCTGCTGTGTTGCTTCTCCAGTCATCCCTTGATGGATATTTGGGGCTATTGGCACTTGGGGCCAATATAAATATGTATAAATATGTCTGCTATGCTCTTACTGACAAGCTGATGTGGGGACAAGTGACTTCACATCTGGAGACTATAACAAAGAATGAAGTTACTGGAATATCCAAAGATTTTCACAGTGGCTGCGCATGCCATTATACATTCTCGTCAGCTATGTGTGAGGATTCCAGCTTCTCCAGGTCCTAGTGAGCACTTGTTTTCCTTGGTTTTGTTTTTACTGTTTATATTAACCGTCCTAGTTCGAAGTGGCATGTCACAGCTATTTTAAGTTTTATTTTCCTAGTGCTGGCTGGTGTTGAACATCTTGTCGTATGTTTATTAGTCGTATAACTTGGAGAAATGTCTTTCCAAATCTTTTGCCTGCCTTAATTGTGTTGACTTGTTATTAAGTGTTCTTTATATACTCAGGCTAGAAGTCCCTTATTAGATTTTTGTCTTCATCTCTTTGAGCTGTTATAATAGATTGAGTAGTTTGTTAAGAAAAAAAAAAAAAGTATTTCTTGCAGTTTCAGAGACTAGAAGTTCAAGATCAAGGTACCAAACTTGGTGTCTAACAAAGCTGTGTGTGTGTGTCTTCTCATGGCCTGTGTGTGCCCTGGAAAGAACGCTATGTCTTCTCATGGCCTGTGTGTGCCCTGGAAAGAACGCTATGTCTTCTCATGGCCTGAGAGCAAGTTTTTTGTTGTTGTTGTTCTTAACTTGCCTTAGTTACTCCTTTATTTTTGATGACTATTTTGCTGCTGTAGTGGACAGCCTTTTTCTTATCTCATAGCATACATTATCCTACTGCTTCTGGACTGCAGGTTTCTGATAAGGGGTCAGCTTTTACCATACCAAGGGACCTTTGTAAGATAACAAGTCACGTGTTCCTCTCTGTCTGGAGTCTGTGCTGTGACTGTCACATTGGGAGGATGGCAGTCCCAGGTTTGGGTCACTACATGTATCCTACTCAGAGCTTCCTGAGTTTCCTGGATGTAGGGGTGAATGCTTTCACCCAGTTAGGAAGTTTGCAGTCATCCCTCAATACTCCCTTTGTCCCTTCCTCTTCTTCTGGACTTACACGATGTACAGGTTATTTAGTGGTGTCACACTGGCTTCTGAAGCTGGCTTCATGGTTTTCTTTCTATTCCTCAAACTGTATAATTGCAATAGACATAGCTTTAAGTTTCTTGTCTGCAGAGGAGATCCTGTTCTTTGTTTAAGTTTCTAATTAGGTCTTAACATGTTGCTTTCTCTATGTGAAAGACATTGCTTGTGTAGTTTAATTCTATAGGTGCGATATATGAGTACTTTGCCTGCATGTATGTAAAATAAAATAAATGAAATCTTCAAAAATAAATAAATAAAGGCTTTGTCTAATAAATGTAATATGTGCTCAGGCCAGCCTTGATTGGGTTAGGGACATACTTTTCTGCTTTTTAGTATGTTTTGTGACTTTTATGTCGAGAATGTGGCCCGCCCGCTAAGGCTTGTTGCTGCTTCCCTTTGTCATGCTGCCTCTGCTGCTCTGTGTTCAATTCCTTCCTGGACTGATTCTGTGCCCTGTATCTCTGTTTTCAATGGGCACTGAAGTTTGTGTTCAGTAAGTATAGTGGTTAGAAGTCAGTTGGATTGGCAGGTGTTTTCAGCAGTGCTGAACCTAGTCCTCTTTTGTGCATGAGCGTGTATGAGACTCTTAGTACACAGTTTTCAATTCTTAGCCTTCCTTTCTGGCTTGTGCAGAACCTCAGGGTTAACCTCCGGGTCTTCTCAGGTCTGTTTAGCCTGCACACTGCCCTACACATGCATGTGGCCTTCCATAATCCCATAAATATGGAGGAGGTGTTAAAAGCCTTCAGTGGGAACTCCAAACCCTGATTCTTCCTTTAAAGTTTGTGGAATCCTGTTTACTGTTATTACTGCTTCTAGCAGCTGTGATATTAAATAATGATTCAGGGTGCTGTCAGCAGACACTTGGTGGGTTGTGCTGTTTGCACAGTGTGAGCTCTGAGGATGAGATCCAAAATGACACTGCTCACAAGAAGTCTTTCCAAAGAGCTGCTGGACAGGTCAGATACTGACACCCCTGAGGGTGGGGTGTCCAAGGTAGCTCATTCAGTGACCACTGGGCCACCCTGGTTCCACTCACAGTTGTTATAAGGCTGCCAGTTTTTAAGGCTATCATGGAGCCAGGGGTGGGAACTGGTCTGAAATACTATAAAGCCCTGTTCTTTTCAGATGAACCCCTCCCCACACCTGTTCTTCAGGTCTCTGCAAGCCCTTGGTTAACGTCCAGAGTTCTGAAAAGGGCGAGCTTGACCTTTCTGTCTTTGCTTTCACTGCTTTTATGAAGGAGTGAGTTTTCAGACATCTTTACTCAGCTAATCCAGATGTGCTCCCTAGACCCTCTTGCTGTTTGCAAGGTGTATCATGAATTCTCTCACGGTGAGGCCTGGCATTCAGCCCCACCCCACCCCCAGGTTTGAACCGATTGAGCAGACAGAGAATGCTCTTTTAGAGAAATTAATTTATTCCAGATTACTTACAAAGGATTCATCCCCAGGGAGAGAGAGATGGAGATGTTGTATGGCGGAGATGCATTTGATCATAAGTCCCCCTGGACCTCTGGAACACGTGCACAAGAATGGAGCCCCAGCACCATGCCCACCCCTTCCTTCCCTGTTTCCGCTAGACTTTCCCCCTTAAGTCATTGGTTAGTTGGCTGTCAACCACATTTGGAAGTCTGTCCCTCGCAGCAGAGAGAGAAAACAACACTTATTTACACAATACAAGGTCACCTACCCGCCCAGCTCTAGCCCTGTTCCCACAGGGGTCCATCTGTCAGCCTCTTGTTTTTGTTTTCTCATTAATTTGGAATTCTTTAAATTTTCTAGCAAATAATCCTTCACCATTCCTGTTGGGGAACTTTTTCCAGCTTGTGGCCAGTGTTGTCCTGTCTCCAGTGTTGTCCTGGACAGTCCTACTTTTAATAAACCTTGACTGTATCAGTGGCTTCTCTGTAGTGTGTGGGATCCTGTCTCACCTTAACCTGAGATTATGTGGATGTTGTTTTTTATAATTAGTCGGTACAGTTGGTATTCTCGTTGCTCAAGTAGAATTGGGCTTAATATCATATGTTGGGGTTGAATTTCATGTTTTTCCATATGCACATTCTATTGAACCAACACCATTTATTGACATGTCAGTTCTTGCCTTCTTAATTTGGGGGTCAGATGTGTCATAAATCAGTTTCGTATAAGCAGAAATCTTTCTGAACTCTTCGTTTTCTGCTGTTGATGGTTTGTGTTAACTGTACTAGTCGACCCTATTAGTATCTTGTCTCTTCTGAACTGTTGTTCTTCCTTGAGATTTGTAGCTCAAACAGAAGACATCTAACATTTTTTTTTCCAAATTCTGAAAATGATTGTGTAGGTCTTCACTGTATTCCAGAAAATTTTAGCATTTTTGCCCCATAAAACTTAACGTATCTTGGAGTGAATTTATTCCCAGACACTTTATACTTGTTAGCCTACTGAAAATAGCATTTAAAAAAATATTTCCCAATCAGTAGAAGTGGAAAGGCTGAAAATATCTTGTTTCCTTGTGTGTACTTTGTATATTGATTTTATGCCCAGTAAACTTTGCTGAACGTGTTCTGAGTATCTATAAATTCTATGCTAGACCTAATGCTGTGGTGAAGGTAAGGATTCATCCAGTAGAAAGGTTTTTAAGTTGCCTGAGTCTGAGGCTTATAGAAGGAGGAGTAGAAACACAATTTCTAGATGAAATGCTAACAGACGTGGAAGGATTTTATGGAGAATGGTAGCTGTGTCGATGTTGTAGGTCGTGTTTTGGGTGGTGTATGGAGCCGTCCAGGTGATCTGTGAGTATTGGCGGTTTTTTTCTTCTTCACCAGTGTTCATGGTCTTGTTTTCCTTGATTTCTTTGTGCTGACAGAAACTTCTGATTAAAAAGAGGTCATCACTGTGTTCAGAGCTAAAGAATTAGTCCTTAAGCATTTTATAGGTTTTACATAATAAGCCTTATCAGAGTACTGAATGTCTCTGTTCTCCTAGTTTGGAGACTTCAGTATTGTTTGTCATGGATGAATGTTGGGTTTTATTATGCTGCTAGAAAAGAAAGCCTTTCACTAAGGTTTTTTGAGCTGTTTTATTTCTCTCTTTTCTGTAGTAAAGAGGTCTGTGATCCTGACATTGGTGGCGAGATCCTGATGTGTCCCCAGTGTGACAGGCTATGTCCGTTCTGGAGACTGAATGTTACCTGTGAGTCTTCTAAGGTAATTTGTTTTTCCAATATTTACATATACTAACCACTTAAGCATAACATACAAATTAAATTCTCACAAATGAAAAATTGATAACCAATTGAAAGATTTTTAAGTAAGTTATTAAGACAGCTAAGCCATGTGTATTCTAGCAAAGAGATCAAGCTTGGGAAAAGTGGGGGATGTCACCACCTTTGGTGAGATATTAATAATTTGTGGTAATTGTGGTGGTAACTGTTAATCAGCTTTACAAAGAACTTCGGGCTGCAGAATATACAAAGCCTTGTGTATTTGCTGAATTCTAATAAGTGAAGAACTTCATTTATGTGTATGTCATCATTATATTTTCCAGAAATTGTGCATCTTTGACAGCTTTGGGACTTTGGTCTTTGCGGTATTTATGGGAGTGTGGGGTAAGTTATCTTCATTTTTCTCATGTACTCAGTTTGGTAATATTTTATGTATGGTATCTAAGTTACATGCTTTTAGATCTTATATTGGGAAAGCTTCAGCTCCCCAACAGCTCCTTTGTAAGGGGCACTTAGATTTTACTGTATCGACCTTAAAATGCAGTGACCTAAACTAAAAACCCGATTTCCATTTCATTATTTCCCACAATTCTCTGGGTCACACATGACGTGGCTCAGCTGATCCCTAGAGTGAACTAGTAGCTTTGCTGTAGCTATAAGGTCTGTCAGGAAGAAGCCTAGCTGGGTCTGTGGGGTTCTGCACTGACATGGCCCACATGGTCTCTCACTCTCAAATACTCCAGAGCTATAAGAAGGAGCACAGGTGTGCAGGCCACAGTACATGGGACTGAAAAACATTTATTTTTAGTTTAAGCTTTTTCATACCTGTATATAATCAAATATGATCATATTTACTCCCACTTTTCCCCCAGATTCTTACAACATGTCTCCCTCACAACTTATCTTCTTTTTATTTTTAATCCTTTTTAAAAACATAACCCACTAAGTCCAATTAGTATTACCCATATCCGTGGTGTGAGTCCACCCTCTAAAGGGTGGGCAGCCTACACTCAGTGTGGCCAACCCTCAAAGAGGAATGTTTCTCCCTCTCCCATCAGCTACCAACTGCCGATGGCTTCTCAGTTAAGAATGGGGCATCTTGAACTCCTCAAGCCACCCTGGAAGTTTGGCTGGCTTGATCTTGGGCAGGTCTTGGCAGGTCTTGTGCACGCAGCCACATGAGTGCAATAGGCATACCATGTCCAGAAGACAGTGTTTCGCAGCCCTCCTCCCTGTCCTCTGGTTCTTTCACATTTGTTCTGCCATGTTACCTGGGACCTGGTGAGGGGTGTTGATAAAGATGTCCTATTTAGGACTGAACACTCAAAGTTACTTTTTTCTCTCAGCCTTTTGACTAGTTAGGAGTCTGTGCATTCACTGATGCCCACTGCAAACAGGAGCTTCTCTAACTCCTGTTAGCCCAGGTTTATGGGTGTAAAATAAATATTCAGAAGACATGACAACATGGCTATTTAGCAAAGTAACAGTTGTAGGGCATAGGACCTCCCCAGCCATGAACTTTTGACCCAATTTACAGTACTAGACATGAGTTCCATTCTGTGGAGCAGGCCTCAGAACCAAGCAGTTGGTGACCCTGATAGCCATACAGTATTATAGCCTATCCAGCAAGACGTTCCCACCCATGCAGTAGTGACATTGGGCACTGTGGCTGCCTTGTTTGGTAAGGTCCAGTCAGCTGCAGCAAGTCAGATGGCCCAACCAGTCCATGAGGGAGGGCAATAGAGCAGACTGTCCAAGGGCATGTGTCACTGGAAACATTACCATTTCAGTGTCCCTTATTTAAAATGATTGGGACCAGAAGTGTTTCAGAACTCAGAGTTTTGGAGGGTTTTTTTCTTTATATTTTTAGAATATTTGCATAGACTTTACCACAGGAACATCCTTAATTCAGAATTATCAAATCTAAACTGTCCTAGAATCATGGCCTTTTGAGTGTTGCCATGGCAGCCCTCAAGACATTTGAATTTCAGGTTTATAGATTAGGGGTGCTCACCCTGTGCTGCAACAGCCCTGACAGCTGGGAGCCTGAAGGGACTGGGAGGAATAACAGTACAGGAGCATGAGTGAGCCTGCCTGAGTGAAGAGTCTATGTCTGTTTATCATAGTAATGATAGCAATTCTCGGAAAGAACAGATGTAAATTCTGCATAGGAACTGAACACGTTCATCTTGTTTAATCTGCCTAGCATCGTTAATGTAACGAAGCAAGTATTTTCTTTAAATGTAGACTTTCAAATGTTTAATAGGTATAATGTTCTAATGTAGAAGAATAATTTCCATTTTCAAAGATAAGATAAATGAATTTTGAGGTCAGTAGAGTCAGGTTATAGAACATGCGAGGAATGAACTGAATGTCTCTCATCTTGAGAGACAGTACATTAACACCTGCAGCTCACCAGGATGGGCATTGAAGAGTCCAGGCACAGTGATTCTTCTACAGTGGTTGTGGGTATGAAGAGCCACTAGATGGAAAACTGCAGATTATCCAGCTAATTTGTACACCCTAAAGAGATATCTGGACACCCTGGGGGAGAGTGAAGACTAAGGCCAGACTTACCAACAGGTAGCATTGTCATTCAGACATTTAACGTGTTATATTGGAACCATTCTTGGCAAATGTCTGACACAAATGACTTAGGAGGGTGGGGTGTAGCTCGGCATAGAGCGCCTGCCGCTGTGAGCGAGGCTTTGGATGAGATTCATGTATTAAGATGGCCTGTGTTCTCCTTGTTAAAATAAAGGCATCACTCTTAGGAATGGCTTAGGGGCTCTGTGAGGTCAGCACCCTTCATGTTGCCTTGGCCCAGGTCTCAGCACAAGTTTGTGATCTCTGAAATTCTAACAGAAAACATTTTAAAAAATGTATTATTCTTGTTTTATGTGTATGATTGTATTGCCTACATGTGTGTAAGTGCACCCATGTCATGCAAGGCCTGCGGAGGTCAGAAGAAGGCATTGGATTCCCCTGGAACTGGAGTTACAGATGTTGTTAACTGCCATCTAGTTGCTGGGAGTCGAACCTGGGTCCTCTGCAAGAGCAACTAGTGCTCTTAACCTATGAGCCATCTCTCCAGCCCCTGACAGAAGACATTTTAAATAAAGTAAAATACGTATTAATTTTGATACAGGAAAGAGAAGCCTCGGGTTTCTTAGCAGACCTTTCTTTCTCTGATCATTAACTGCATCCGGTTTGTAGAACTGCCTTACATATCAGCCGCTCTATCTCATCTGATTTTAAAATGCAAAGAATGTTTCTGAGTTGCTTATAGCATTGCACGTATGACTATAAGGATCTATCTTTTGATGAACTCTAAGTGCTTTCTGTTTCTTTCCTTGTTACTTCTGCCTTATGAGAACTACTGCTGGGAACCTCATTAAAGAACATCAGAAATTGCAGAGCCAGCAGGTGGGGGCTGTGAAGTAACTCACCGTCACCACAGCCCAGTCCCAGAGCAGCTCCTTTCATGGAGATGCTTATGGCACTTAGAGACTTTTCCTGATCTCTAGAAATCATAAAAGTTGAGAGAAGAAAAATCTTTATATGTAGTACAAATCATATGCTTACTTGGAAAATGTCCCCTGTGTAGGCCAAGCCAACCCAGGAGATCACGCTGACCCGGGAGCTCTAAGCGCAAGCTGTGGTTGATGTAAAGATTCTGAACACATCTCACTCTCCTATTCCTCATTACCTAATTCCTCCAGATTCTCCCTGGCTCGGGCTTTTGGTTATATGATATCATTTTTCACTTGTCACATTTGAGGGCTTGGTTTTAAATGAGTGATTTCCAGAAACACACTAGATTTCTGGCTCCTGGGAATCAGATAGCCCAACGAGCTGCATTGGAAGATAAGGAAACCAGCTGCAGCTGTTAGTCTCAGACCTGAGCTACTTCTGCACCACCTCCCTGCCCCCGTCTGTACTTCAGTGACACACAGATGCATCTGATGAGCATTTTAAAAGTCATTTCTAGGGGCTGGAGAGATGGCTCAGCACTTAAGAACACTGGCCACTGACCAGGTTTAGTTCTCGCACCCACGTGGGTGGCAGCTAACAACCATGCGTAACTCCAGTTCCAGGAAATCCAATGCCCTCTTCTGGCCTTCGCAGGTACTGCACAATACAGGTACACATATATGTGCAAGCAGTACACTCAGACACATAAAAAAGTCACTTCTAGACCCCCAGCTGCAAGAGTCTGAGTTAGGAAGATGTAATAGAGACTGAACAAGCTAATCTACCTTATCAGGCTTTATGAGTAACAAGGTCTGAAGAGTTTAGAGGCCTTTAAAACAGCTCAGACCTTTGCAGCCAGAACATCTCCATCTCTCAGGATGTGTGTCTTGCCTTTTCAGGCTGCAGTATAACACTATGCTACTCTGAGCCCCTTATTTCAGGTTGCAGTGTAACACTATGCTACTCTGAACCCCTTATTTGTAAATCATATTTTCTTTAGATGTAATATCTTTTAGAGGAGAAGCTGGTTTTGACCCATGCAACCCTCCCTCATCTCTTGTTACACCTTATGGAAGAGTTGAAGCTTCATGGAATTACCTGCAGTGTCCTGGTGCGGTTTGCCTGTCTGTGGAACTGACCAGTGATCCTGCTCATTGTTGTATTGTACAAAGGCAGCCAAAGATTCAGAACAGTAATTCTGTGTGATCATGCGTCTTTGTCTAGAGCTTCTATCCTGGGACACACTGCATTTGAGTCCACACTGACAGCTCCTAGGATTGTTCCAAAACACTGAGTGATTGCACTCCACAGAGACCTTGAAATGAGGAATTCAGACACCCACCCGTTCCTGCAGCTCCCAGGGTTTGCCTGCAAGGTTGAGGATTTGTGAACAGCTACTTATTTTCCAACCAGGCCACTTCTTACTCACCTGGAAATCCTATCACTTCTAAGCAGAACTGCCCCTGAAGTAAACAGTTTCCACCTATCCCTGTGTTCAAGTTCAGGGAGAAGAGTGGAGGTAGACACTGCTCTGTCCTTAGAGTATTCATGAGAATTGCATATGTTGTCTTTTGTGAGAAAAGTTTATTTTCATGAATCTTCTCCTATCGATAGAGTTGCTATGTAGATTCTGAGTAAATGCCATGGTTTTAAAGGTGAAGAAAGAGGCACTCATAGATAGCAACAAGCGCTGTATTCTTTAAGAAAGAGTTCTGCAAGCGATTTGACTGTTCTCAGCTTTGGATCAGTGACTAAATGCAATGTGTGTTATGAGATTTGTATTGGGCTTTTAGAAATATACACAAATGTTTACTTTGTTGATATATTTATATTTTGATATGATTTTGTTTGAGACTTTGAAAATTAGGGATGGGTTAGAAAATGTCAGGCCTACAGAGATGCCTAAGTTAAATAAATCCACGATCAGGTGGGCTAACAAGACAGCTACAGAAGACTACATCCTAACACCAAAGAATCACATTCTCTCAGCAGCCTATGGCACTTCCTTCAAAAGAGACCATATAATAGGACATAAATCAAGTCTCAATAAATATGGGAAAACTGAAGTAACTGTAGGAAATACACAAGCTCTTGAGGATCAGAAGCACACTATGAGTGAGTCACTGAAGAAATCAAGAAGAAACTAGAATCAAACATCATGAAAACACAGCATATCAAAACCTGTGGGATACAGTGAAAATGGTCCTAAAGAGAAGTTTATGTTACATGTGCCTGCATTAGAAAATCAGAGATCTGAAATAAGAGCAATGCACCTTAGGACCTTGGGGGTGGGGGGACAAGTCAGACTGTAAATCATTTGGAAAGAAATAATGGAGTGAAAGAGGAAAACAACAGAAAGAATCAGTGAAAGAAAGAGTTGGAGCCAAGTGGACTGACAGAGCAGAGTCGTGAACGTGGGCAGTCACACACAGAGGCCCACAGATGCTGTCAGCAGGGCTGAGAGGATGAGTCCCCAGAGGGGTCCACCGAGTTTCTAGCATGGCTTCCTTGAACTCATCCATCCAGTGCACTGCTCAGTAAGTGCCTACTGCGTGCTAGTGCTTCATTTGTGAACCAAACAAAACCTCTGTCCCAGGGAAGGTGATAGTCTAGGCACGATAGACAGTAAGCCTACAAGCAAATGTAGGCCAGGCTTGCATGGTTTGAGAGAATATGCAGCTTCGCTGGAATAGCTAGCTGTGAGGGACAGGGTTGAAACTTCAAGTGGACATACTTAGCAGTAGTAGAATATTTGGGTAAATTAAAGTAGGTTCTTCTGTTTGATGAATTATGTGGGTGTTGACCAGGGAGATGTCAGGTATAGGGCTTTAGTACTTACTAAAAGGGCAGCATGTGATCGATCCACTGTTTCGTATGCTGCCCAGGAGGGCTGGCTCAAGGTCCCCATACCCTCTGGCTGTGGTCACTTAGAAGTGTCTGCCACCTGAGGCCAGTACAGCTCATGTGGATGACAGGACAAGCTGGTCACATAGCTTGTTCCACAGAACTACTTAGTGACCTGGAGGTGTTCATCCAGTGATAGGCAGTTACCTCATTTCCTCGTGGGCGGGTTCAGGGACACTGAAGGTCTGGAAGCTTTTTAGTCTTTTCTCTTGTTCCTCAAGCTGCCCATGCAGGTCTGCAGGACTAGCTCTCAACCCTGAGTGCTAACTAGAAAAAGAAAAAACAAAACAAAAACCCTGTGCTCAGGCCTCATTCCACACTGGTTAAGTCAGAATTTCAGGCAGGTGCCTTGACTTGGGGCTTTTTTAAAAGCTCCCCCAGTGCCTCATGTGCAGCCCAAATGAGAACTACCACTCTGCAGATACACCTCATTTAGTGATCTCATCCATCGCAAGTCAGGCCCCAGCCAACACTTAAAACCCTGAGGACTCCTGGCTTGACTGGCTCGCTCCTGAGCTCTAACCTGGACATCTATCCACTGGCCATCTCACCTGAGTCATCCACAGGCACCTAGTCATAACCGGTTGTCTTCTGAGACCTGCTCCTCTTTACTACAGTGGAACCAAGGATACTGCTCGGACCAGAAGCCTGGCCAGCACCCTAACCTTCCAGCCCCTTCTCATCTGCATCTATTCTGTCCACCTCAGCATCTCCTCAAACATGCTTCCTCATCAGGTGCCTGTGGGTAGGTCACCCTGCACCTGCTTTCACTCTAGACCAACCTCAGTGCCCCCTCCACCATTACTAAACTCCTAGCTCCTTTCAAGTACTCAGGACCCTTGTAATCTGCCTCTGCAGGCTTGTCATTCCTCAGCATACCCTTCCCTCACAGCCAGACCGGACCAGACCAGGTGCCCTGGCCTCTGTGACTTTTCATGGGTGGCTTCTTTACCCTTCCACCTGCCACCTCCATCCCTCACATGCTCAACTTCAAATGTCTGAGACTCACCTCATGGTCGGCTCCCAGGAGGCTGTCTCTAAAATATTGTGTCCTGAGCAGCCTGTGCTTGCCTTTGTCTCCAGTGCCTGTCACCCCACAAATGTAAGAGCTCCTTGTAGCAGAAACTGACTTTCTGTTTATTCTTAGCACATAGTGGACACTTGAAAAGTAATTGTGAACAGAACACTGGTAATTCCAGAATTTTTATAAAAGAAGGGTTTAGGGGCAGCAGGCTATTAGAAGCAGCGAGGGAATTACCCCAGAGCTATTTCTTCCATTAACATTTAATGTCTTTACTTACTATTTTGCATTACGGGTTATTAAAAAATCATTAATTTTTTCATATTTATACAAGATTGAGAAAAAATATTGGTTTTTCTATATGAAAGAATATTATTTTAGCTTATTTGGAAAGTACCAAAGTATTCCTTTCTACCCCAGGCCCTGAGGAAGGGCGGAGAAGGAGAGAAAGGGCTGTATGGAAAGGCTGACCAAAGGCTGAGCCATGAACTGCTCTTGAGGAATGAGTTATTCGTGTTTTCAGTTGTCAGAGTGTGGGTAGAAGCTCTAGTGTCACGCAGGCCTTCTTACCGCCCTGTCATTGGTCCCATGAGCTATTGTAGTTCACAGTATGTGTAAATTATCAACATTTTCTTTTCAAAAGTTCATTTTCTCCCTTTTAAATATATGAGTTCCCTTGTAAATGAGATTGTTTTTTACCGCAGAAGCGTATGAGTGACTGGTACCCCGTGTGCAGCTCTGGAGCACCCGGGGCTAAAGACTCACATGATCTCCTTCTCTCCTCAGTCACCTTGTTTTTGGAGTTTTGGAAACGGCGCCAGGCAGAACTGGAGTATGAATGGGACACTGTTGAGCTTCAGCAGGAAGAACAACCCCGGCCAGAATACGAAGCCCAGTGCAATCACGTGGTGATCAATGAGATCACTCAGGTAGGAGAGTCCATTCAGCTGCACTGTGAGGACTCACTCAGGCTCTCAGCACTGCAGTCCACTGAGTCATCATGGAACTTACACAGTGCAGGTGCCTGGACCCATCCAGGTCCGTCACAGCATTGCTGCAGTACTGAGTAGCCTGGGTGTGTCCTGGGCGCTGCTTGTAACAGTGCACGAAGGAGACAGTTGTGACCCCATCTTTTACAGTAATGGTAAAAATGCAAATGATAATGGACTGACATGGTTGTTGTAGCACTTCTACGGGATACTCAGTCTTCACAAGCACCTTCGTTATGGTCCCTTTGTCTTGCACTCAGTCACTGCTCCACCTTCTGGTTGGGATCTGAACAAAAAGTGCAGCTCTCATTCTAAAGCCAAGGAGTTTAAGAAGGGCGCACATGATGAGGATCCTGGGCAAGGATGTGATGTCACTGGGAAATACGCTGGCTGTTGCTGCTGCTGTAGTGGTGGCCAAATAAGAACTAAGCCATAAATTTCTGTATATATTCCAAATCCCCCACCGCTGCTTTCTGAGTCTTTGCAGTATTTCTGTTTCTGTCAACATAAGAAACGTAGAACTGATTGTACTTGAAGTCATCGGCCGGGGAACAGCAAGTTTTGAATAGGAGTCGCTCCTGGAAGGAAAATTCTTTTACGAAGTGTATCTGTGAATGCCCCCAACTATTCAGTCCATAAATCGAATCCGAGGTTTACAGAGTATTGGCACTGAAAGGGACTGGAGGGGGCAGTTTGGCATCCTCATTTTAAACATTCAGTAAAAATGAGGCTTGGTTCTGAGTAGAGGGTGATTTTCTCTTGGAATGCAGGGAGCTTCTCGTGCTCCCCATTCTGAGCAGCTGCTGCTGTTGACCCGAGAGGACAGGTCAGAGCCCATGTTGCTGAAGGTAGATGTTCCAGTATGAAACCTGAAGCTTAAAATGAGATGTCCATGGCATGTTTGGAATACTGACAGAGGCTTATAGCATCAGCAACAAAGTATCTTGAAGCAAAGACACTGTGTCCTCTATTCATTAAAGCCTCCCAATTTTTTTATTTAAAATTGTCAACTAATAACTTAATAAATGCCCATTGAGATGCTACTTGTTCAGAAATTTCAAATGGAACTTCGCTTTTCTTTATTTCTTCCTTATTTCACTTTTGAACCTGGATCTGGGCCTCAGTTTCCTCATCTATAAAATGAGAATGATAGAGTTGTTAAAGTTGTTTCCACATTGCTGTAGTGAAGATTGACTGAGTTTTTGCATAGAACTAACTCATTTAGCAGAGTGTCAGTAAGTGTGGGCAGCCAGGACTGTACTCTGGCTGCTCTTCCAGGTAAACCATGAGGAATCTTGCTTTCTTCTCTGGATAAACTAAAGATGGACACGCTCTAAAAATTCCTTGCTGGGTCAGTAATATTAATATATGAGGTTCAACCCAACACAGCTGGTGTCTGTGAACTTCTATGAGTCACTGCCCTCCTCTGGCTCTGTGTCATCATCACTGTCATTTTGAAACCCAAGGTGAGCCCAGAAATGTGGCACAGCCAGACACCTGGGTGCCTCAGCCCGGGTTGTAGCAGAGACTATAACACCTGAATTATTCCATGTACTCATTTAAAAAAAATGTACAGCAGAGCTGAGCTATGGCCAGGAGTGAGAGCCCTTACCAGACAGATGCAGGACCCTGGTTCGATACCCAGCCCAAGAATAAATAATTAATACATAAATGCTGCACTGGCCTTGTGTGTCTGCAGTTATTAACAGTGTACATTCATGAGTCAGGACACTGTACTTAGAAACTTGTTTTTTTTTTAATGAAGCCTAAGATCTGTTGACACATCAGGAGTTAAGTAGCATTGTTGTAATAATACCCGTAACTAAGTGTGTCCTCTTGACCAGGAAGAAGAGCGCATTCCTTTTACTACCTGCGGGAAATGTATTCGAGTCACCCTGTGTGCAAGTGCCGTCCTCTTCTGGGTAAGAGTCTGTCGCCAAATTTACTTTTGAGTAATTGATTCATTTTTTACTCCATGGCAGATTTTCAGCATCTCATTTTAAATAGCAAGGAAAATGAAAGCCAGGTGGGAGACACTGTGGCTGGCTTTAGAGATGGTTCCTGAGTGCTCCCTGTGGAGCACATTTAGTCAGGAGCAGGCTCAGAGCACTTCTTACCCAGGTGGCCCTTCTTGTCCCTTCCACCCAGTTGGTTGCTGACATCAGGTCATCAGGTCAGGAGAGCCCAGATTAAACCCAGTGGTAGGCATTGACAATTCTAAAAACTTGTCACAGTTAAGTGTCTAGGAATTTCATAACAAAAAGATAGTAGGAACTACCCAAAAAAGAAGAAAAAAGTAAAGAAAAATGTAAAAGGAAGTTTTAAGAAATGATTTTAGATGAAAACAGGGTTTCAAAGTGAATTCAGATTAAAAAGACAATACTTTTAAAGCATCGGGACTTTTACAAATGGTTCTGGGCTTGTTAATAAAATATTAGTGGTATAATTTGGTGAGAGTTGACTTAGGAATAAACACACCAGGGGCTAGAGATGGCTCAGCAGTTAAGAGCACTGGCTGCCCCTGCAGAGGACCTGGGTTCAGTTCCCTGCACTCACATGGTGGCTAACAACCATTTATAAGCCCGATTCCAGCAGATCCTACGCCCTTTCCGGCCTCTACAGGCGTGGCGTGCATGGGTGCACTTTTGTACATACAGGCAAAACACTCAGATACATAAAATAAAATAAACTTAAATTTTTTTGAAAAAGTATAAAGAGACCAAAGAATGGGACATGACCCCGGTCTGGACACTGATATGATATGGTTTCATCCATAAAGAAGGGAAGGATTATAAACCCACAGGGTAAGTTAATGAATGACTCCTATGACTGTTGAATGCTTGCTGGCTATTGGGGAAAGAAAGGTCAAGGCCATACTTAGAACTGTGTGTGTAGTATAATAAATTGAAAAACATGTTTTAAAATGTTAAACCAGGAACTAGAAATAAGTATGAGTGAAGATAGTCATGTATATCTAAAAGTACTTTCTAAACTTCACCAACCATGGAAGATATTGCAGCAAAAAATATTTAAAGCAATGTCAGAGTTAAAACCTTTAGTTCAGAGCCCAGTGGGCTGTGAGGAAGCACCACAGAGCGCCTCAGAAGAGACAGCACAAGTGTGCATCACCAAAGTGAAGTACAGTGACCGGTCAGCATGGGAACAACCTGAAACCACAGCAATAACTCAGCGAGGCACGTCGCCCTGGGATTCTGCTTTTCTCCTGGGAAGGGTGGAGGGCTGCCGCCACAGCCTCTCCCAAGGGGCTGGGATTCTGTGTTGTTTCAGCTTTTCTAGAAGGATATCAACCATGTTTCAAGATATACCCCAAACAGTTTGTGTGCTTTCAACATCCGCTTAGCTGTTAGAAACTTTTAATCAAAAAATAGGTCAAAACCCCGAGAGGCGACACATGCCTGTAATCCCAGTGCCCTAGAAGCAGAGGCGGGCGAGGACTGAGCTGAAAATCAGCCTGGGCCGCACCGTGCGACTGGTCGCAGGGAAAAGTAACCTGGTGAGGAGGGGTGAGTCCTTCACAGGTGTTACTGCATTTTATGACACACATCCCAACACACGTGAATATTTCTACTTCAGCCTTAATATACAGTGGAATACTGTAGAGCCTTGAGAGAGTATGATCATGGAGTCATTCTGTGATACATGAAATAGCTTATGGTTTATGATGAGTTTAAGGAAAAGATAAAAATATGTAAACTGATTTTTAAGCATGCAGACGAAGCAGAGTTCTGAAAGAATTTTACCCACATTTAAATAGTGAGTGAACTTACCTAGTTTTTTTTATAGTTTAAAGGTTTTTTTATTGTAGGTGATAAAGTCTATCGCCGGTTAGTTTGTATAGTAGTAAAATAAGGGAAGGTGGATTTATTGGTTCTTGAAACTGAATTCCAGATCTCAGTTGTTTTCTTGAAGGCTGGCCACTGCAACCTAAGTAACATCCAGGGGCCACCCCACCCACACTCCAGGCTGAGTTGCCAGCAAAGCCAGATCTGGCCTCTGTCAGGGATGTACACTGAAAAGGAGCAATAATACCGGCCTTGCAGGCTTGTATGAGGATTCAGCAGCACACAGTGATCAGGCTGACAGGAAGTGCTTAAAGATTGCTATTGTCGTGAACAATTAAAAAAATAATTGTGTGGGTAATTTTTAGAAATGATTAAATGCCCTGTGTGTATCGTGCTGGAGGAGATGCAATACATTTTCTCCAGTTTTTCTCTCAGCTAATTCACACACACACACACACAAAGCCTTTCATTTCACAAGACTTAACTGTGAAGGAAGGGAGATAATGAGCGAGATTGCAGGGGAAATGCGGTGCCTTCTGCATACGCAGATTGCATGACAAGTAAGAAAGACATACTTTAACACTTCGGTCGCCGTAATCATCATTAATACCATACAGTGCCTTCTTGGGCCTCGGCTTAGTATTCTCCTCTGTAACTCTGGTGTCTTCCACAGGTCTCTAACTTAGGTGTTCTGTTAGGCCCAGAAGATAGAGAAAGCAAAGTCTAGGGGTTACCCTGTGTCAGGTCCCATAGCCAGTGGCAGAGCTGGGGTTCACATGCAGGACTCTCTGACTTTTCCCTGCACTGTGCTCTGCACGTGAGCCCAGCCCCTCTTCGTTGCTGCTGATGTGCAGCATACCTTGCTTGGTCCTGGAGTTCCTGTCTCCATAGCTTTTCTCTGTGATCATCATCATAGGGTCAGACCCTGAGTACATGGTTCTAAAATATATGCAAGAAGGATATTGGGAAAACACCCCTAAGCTGATTCTCCAGTGATGTCTGATGCAAGCACAGAAAGGCTCACAGGACCTTCAGTGTGCACTTAGTCCCTGATCAGGGAGAGCAAACCCGCTTTCCGGGACTGTGCTGAGTCACTGATGCTGAGGACTGAGTCAGAAATGCGGTGAGTCAGTGCAGTGATTCTTGTGGAAACACAGGTGTGACCCATGACCCGCTAATGCCTGAGCATGAGAAATGTATGAAGCTTCTACAGCAGAGGCCTGCTACCAGTACCAGCTGCCAGGCGTCTCGGCCAGCTTTCCAGCCCTCAAGCAGACTCTGCTGCTACCGTGGTTACGACAAAATTGGCACCTGCTGACACACCACTGACAGGCTCTCTGATGGAAGGAGTCATACTGTTCGTAGCAGAGTAGAACTAAGCATACCACACTAATTTCATGTCTCGATCATTCTGTGTCACAGAAAGGATGTTTTCATTGCCTCTATGATATGGGCACTTTTTCCTTCCACTGTGGAATGTAACTCCACATTTATGCCTTCCAAAGACACATTCCTGTGTCTTTCTTTATTGAAGCTGTTGTAGTTTTACAGGACGATTACATAGAGAAGGCAGAGTGCATTCCCACGTCCCTCTTGCGTGTTCTGGTCCACCCATCACAGCATCCCACACAGGTGGGTCTTTTCCACCAGTTCCATGCTTCTTCGCTTTCCACTCCCCTGTTCTTCCTGTGTTATGTGAGACCTCCAGCACTTTGCACCTCTCTCTGTTAATCTACGAGTGGGGCCAGTTTGAGTACAGTCCAGCAGTGGCTTACGCTGCTCTTTGTGTTTCAGATCCTGCTGATCATCGCATCTGTGATCGGCATCATCGTCTACAGACTCTCGGTGTTCATTGTGTTTTCTGCAACCCTTCCCACGAACTCCAGTGGGACAGACCCAATTCAGAAATACCTGACGCCACAGATGGCTACCACCATCACAGCTTCCATCATCAGCTTCATCATCATCATGATCCTCAACACCATCTACGAGAAGGTGGCCATCATGATCACCAACTTCGGTGAGGTCCTGCCCAGCTTGGGCAGTTTCTGAGACATTTACAGAACCTAGAGAAACACAATACTCTTTAGCCATTTCAATTTCTCTAGGTTACAATTTTTCGGAAATTTCAAATGTTAAACATCTTTTCTATAGCCTGTGTGGGAAATAAATGGTGTGCATCTTTGTATTAGTAAAAGGAACAAAGCAAAGATAATCATAGTAATGTCCAAGCTTTGGGAAAATACATCAAGCCGAAGAGTATTTCCAGTTACACTAGTCCCTGTGCTGAAAGTAAGTAGTCTCTTTATTGCGCAAAGTGGAATAAGGTCATGGTTGCAGTGGCAAGTGTGCTTTGTCGCAGAAAAGATGGGCAGTCACACTGCCGTGTGTCCTCCCTGCTGTTCTTATTAACGTACTTTTCATCGGCTCGGGCTTCTGTGATAAGTGCTGCTTCTTGCTGGCTTACATCTCAGGCGGCTGCTTCATGGCCAGAGTTAAGGGCTTCCCACACCCAGCATGCATCTGGGTTGTTCTCTGAATGGACGGCCCAGTGGTCATCTAAAAGCAATCGGACAGATTGAGATTCCCAGCTAGGAGAAGCACACTTTGTGCGCCCCAAATGCCTCTAGCAAGTTGCCCCTGTTCCATTGTTCTCATCAGATCTAACCTACGGTAGTTCAGAACAAAGACTATCACTTACCAGGTAGCTCAGAGCTCATCGTCTGAGGGACTGGACATGAAGCCCAGTGGCAGAGCCTTTATCTAGCATGTATGAGGTCCTAAGTTTAATCCTCAGCACCATAATAAAAATAATTTTCAGATCTAAGACAGGTCTTTTCAATTTGATAATATAGCACTTTCAAATTTCAAAGAACAGTTAAAAATATGTACTGTGTATCTATCTGTATATGTGTGCACCATAAGTACATATATATTCACATACGCATATATGTATGCACACCCACATGTATTTATTGCCATTGGGATAGTGCGTTTTTATACGAAGAGAACTTATATCAATGTGTAAACTTGGAATTAACACAGTGGCTATATTAAGGAATTGTAAACAGCTTAAATTGAAACAGTGTGAACTGTATTCCTTTCAGCATGTTAACTCATGTATCGGAGTCTTTTATTAGGGTCTCAAAGCTGTTCACAATTTTAGAATCTTGCTTTGCTTTGTTTTAACCACAGAACTCCCAAGGACGCAGACTGATTATGAGAACAGCCTGACCATGAAGATGTTCCTGTTCCAGTTTGTCAACTACTACTCTTCTTGTTTCTACATCGCATTCTTTAAGGGCAAATTTGTCGGCTATCCGGGAGACCCAGTGTACTGGCTGGGCAAGTACAGAAACGAAGAGGTACAGAAGTGGAGTCACGTTGCTCTCTTGACAACTGCAACCACGCCTTGAATAGTTACTTCCGTGTATATTTCTTAGCTATTTTTAGCCTAGTCAGAACAAACATCAGAGAAGTTAATGCAATGCCTGCATTGCAGGTTGTACCCATCTAAAATCTAAATGATACTTTCTTCTTTAACATTCCAGTGTGATCCAGGTGGCTGCCTCCTTGAATTGACAACCCAGCTGATAATAATCATGGGAGGAAAAGCGATCTGGAATAACATCCAGGAAGTACTACTTCCGTAAGTATGTGACGGTGTAGTCCTGGGCGTCAGGATGGGAAACGTGTCAGCCCAGCCACCAAAATCATTTACCCACATAGCTGCCTGTCTGCCTCAAAAATGGTCTATAATTTGTTGAAATTAAAGAAGGGGTATTATATAAAGAGGTTGAGGACATGACTCAGTTGCTAAAATGCTTCCTGTGCAAGCATGAAGACTTGAGTTCGGATTCAGCGCACCCATGTAAAAAGTGGAGTGCGGTAGCACATCCCTGTACCCTCAGTTCTGGTGAGACGGCCAGCCAGTGTGACTGAACAGGCGAGCTCCAGCTTCACTGGGAGACCCTTTCAAAAACTAAGGGGAGTCAGACATGGGTAGCATATGCCTTTAATCCCAGCACTTGGGAGGCAGAGGCAGATGAATCTCTCTCTGTGAGATCAAGGCCAGCCTGGTCTACATAGAGAGTTCTAGGCCAGCTGGGGCTACAGGGAGATCCAAAAAAGAAAGATTAAAAACAATAATAAATAATATTAAATATTTATATTTAGTATTTAATTTTTTACAATATTATAAAATTATAATATTTGAATATTAATAAAAATAAGGTGAACATGAAGACACCTGAATATCAGCCCTTCCTCAATGTGCACTCCCACACACATGTGCATACATGTACACCACACACACACACACACACACACAGGTAATAGTAAGTGTGTAAGACCTTCATCTCCACATCTAGCAGAAATCCCCACCTGCTGTAGTTTCTGTAGTTTATATCTCTTAGGCTGTCACTGGTGACTGACTAAGCTTCGGCCTTGGAGGAAGGACCCTCGTTAGAGCTATGAACTACATATTGCTGCACATTCTCATAGCATTTCTGCCCCTCCCCCATGCATTTCAAAGTCATTAATGGTGAACACACTGAGCCTCTGGTTGGCCTGTTTCACTGAGTACGGTGGTATTTGAGGCATTCCTAGGAATTTGCTTTATTCTCTACTTGACAAAAACTGGTATATGTTGCTAATGTTAAGAAATTTCTGGTAGAGACATTTTTAAGATAATATGTTAAGGAAAATAAAGAAGGGCCCCCAAAGGCCCAGAACATCAATATCTGCAGGTACTTGGTCAGGGGATGGCTGTGAGGTTTTTTCCTATGCATGCCTTCTGTATTTTCCCAAATAGCTAAGTGCTTACATAGCAAAAGAAAGGAGTGTTGTGGGAGACATGCTCTGGAGAGGCCCCCACCACATTCACCCTTTCAGTCCAAGACCATTGAACTTGATTGAGCATGAGATGCTCAGGAGTGAAGGTGCTTGTGGTGGGGTTTACCTCACCGGAAATGATGTCTGTCTCTCATTTGTGGATTAAATATGATAAAGGTGAAGAGAGAATGAGTTGTAAAGTCTTATCACACACATATAAAAATAACTTAGTAAAGGGACATCTACTGTGGTGAATTTCTTCATGTGCGTGGTAAACTTGTAAGGAAATCACTTTGTAACCTCTGCCTCTGGTCTTGGCCACGGGGGGAAATGTCAGGTGTACTTTTTAAAGTTCTGTGGTGATTCATATGTAGTCCAGACTGAGATTTGGCACCAGAATCAAAACTCCATTTAAAAAAAGACCCAAAAGACTCAGGACAGAGATGGGTGGATTTCTAGTACGGGTGAGTGGTTTGATTCAGGAAAACCAGGAAGAGGCTTGAAGTCCATAACCTGTAAAACCAGGCAGAAACTTCCAGTATGAGTGGAAAACAAAACAGTAGGGAAAGAAATACTAGATGACTTAGGGGTGCGCCAGGACAGAAATTTCACTCTTCTGACAGAAGAATCCAAATTATGATGGAGTAGAAGCCCTATAAGGAAAACAGCTGCTTTTCTGCGGGCAAGGGCAGGGGACCTGGGAGGCAAAGCAGAATAGAAACCAGATCCCAAATTCTTAGGGTTCGATGCTGTGAAAGATTGGGGTGTGTCCCTTAGTACCACCTGTGTTATAAGCCCCTCGAATGGGTACAAAACCAGATCCTGAGGAATCCTGAGAGCACTGGGCTGAGTTACAGAAAGCTGTGCTATTCCAAAGCGTTCCACATCTTCATGTAAATATAAAAGCAGGAGCTGCTGGTCCACATGGCCTTGTCTGCCTTAGCCAAGATTCCCAGTAATGCAGGTCCTGTTTTCGGTTGGCCTCTGCCTGCCAGTCTGTATTTGGGCAGCTGGACATCCCATAAATGTGGTGTGGAATTGTGCTGGACCCTTTCCTTTGCCTATGTTGAAGCCCAGAATCCTGACAGCAGCCTTAGCCAGTGTGCATCATCTCCCCGTTTTAACTTTACCAAAGTAAACTAGCCAGTAAACAGTAGAGTGTGGGTTCAGATTCAGGGGTGTCTGAGTCTAGACTACCCTACTTGGCACTATCTCCCGCTTCTGCGATGTCATCCATAGGAGGAAGTGGGAAAAGACAGAGAGGAGGGAAGCCAGGGGATGTTGTTTGGCAGAGCATCTCCCCTGAGGAAGGCTCAGCAGTGATCAGGGAAAACAGGTGTGAGATCAGTGGTGGTGGGAAGCCAGACACAGCGAGCCAGCTGTCATCAGCCTCAGATCTAAAAGAATGGGGGCCAGCGCCATTTTCACACAGCATGTCTTTACAATCCCATTATTAGAACGAAGCCCACACAAACCTGTTCTGTAATCAGCCAACATGTAGCCGAGCGTTACGGGTGCTCCTGTGCCTCTTCTGATGAACTCTAAAAGCAAACCACGAGCTAGCTGTTGATCGAGAGGCAACAGTTGTTATGTTACAGGTGCACCACCACCTCTATCGCCATTTTCAGGGTTCATTTCAAGAAAATTGCCATGAAAGGGGTGGGAAGTATTTGTGGTGACACAAGCATGATGTTCAGAACGAGAAAATTGACACCTGGATGGGACCAGTCTCCCGTGGTGCTCAAGGCTTGCTCTGCACTGTGATCTCCATGAGCTCTTTCTCTTCTCTTGTCCTTAAATTGTTTAGCATCTTATAGAGCCTGAGACCTATTTAACACTTTTGTGCTTAGTGCTCCACAGTAGCCCCTCAGTTCCCTGAGTTAAGAATACCAAATCGCCCTGTATGGTGGCACAAGTCTTTACTCCAGTACTTAGGAGGCAGAGGCAGGCAAATCTCTTGTGAGTTTGAGGCCAGCTGTCTACAAAAAAAAAAAAAGGAGCCCTGTGGTGGCACAAGTCTTTAATCCCAAGCCTGTGGAAACAGAGGCAGGGCAAATGTCTGAGAGCAAGGCTATCCTGATCTACAAGAGGCAGGGCAAATGTCTGAGAGCAAGGCTGTCCTGATCTACAAAGCAAGTTCCATGTCAGCTGAAGCAACAGAAAGACTATGTCTCAAAAAGACCGAAAAAGGACGTCCAGATTGTCCAGTGGCCCCCGCCCCACCCTGTGCGCTGGTCCTGTATCCCCCGGCACGCGAAGAGCTGCCCTGTGCTGGCTGTCAGATTGGCAGGTCTGCTCCTGCCCCAGGCTTTCTGTAGTCATCCCCTCAACCTGGAAGCTCTTTCCTTGCTGCTCAGCCCTCTGCCTCCATCAAGTCCTCAAATGTGATGGTCACCTGGTGGCTCCCTCTATCATCACAGTACCCTATACACGGCTACAAACAGAAGCTGTCCTCAGCGGTTGACACCAGCTCACTTCTCTTTTCACTTTATTTTCATTGATGATTTTCATACCCAAAAAAAACATATTTTGAATGATTAGAGTAGAAATGGAAACATGCACAAGATAGTTAGCATGCAAAAGAGAAGTTAGTGTCTTGGAAAGTTTATATGTTCATCCTTGAGATAGCAAGACATACTTTATAATGTGAACCTGGCAGTATCTGTTTTAATTTATTGTTTCATCTTTCTTACAGCTGGATCATGAATCTAATTGGACGATACAACAGAGTTTCAGGATCAGAAAAAATAACCCCACGATGGGAACAGGATTATCATCTGCAGCCCATGGGCAAACTGGGATTATTTTATGAGTATCTTGAAATGAGTAAGTTTTAGTGAAGTATGTTGGAACATGTTTTAGAGTCTAAAAGCATCTGTTTCTGAGCCAAAAAAGTATTTAGCATATTCATATGAAGATACTTTTTTTCCACTAGAAAAAATTATACAGTTAGATTTTCAAATAAGCTGGCCATGTGTGCCTTTGTTAATATGTATGTTATCCGATGTTAAGGATTTATTACCATGCTGTGAAATGGAATATTCCTTGAAGTTCTTCTTCACCATTAGTTCTCAAAGCATTCTGGCTGCAACGTCTGTGCACACATGGCTGTTTGCCCACACACTTCTGAACCCTGTCATTTGAGCAAGCCTGCGAGAACGTGCTGCTTGGTGGCGGAAAGGATCCCTGTCCCCTTTTCACACCTTGTTTCTGCCTTAGATGACTCTCTACCTCCTCTGGCCAGCATTAGTGCATGGTGCCTTGAGTGACCTCATTAATGAAGAGCCATTCCATTGGTCTGGAGTTCAGATTTGACACAGGTCCCCCCTCCTGAATGCCTTGTCTGGTTTTGGATTCTTTGCTTGCACTCTGTTTCCTCTTCCGTTGAGCTTAATTTGAGCTCTGTTGCTTTTAAATGGCTCCATCTCGGAGCAGATTCCACAGGAAACACCTCCTCCCTTCCCATTGTGAATGGCACACATATCTAAAAGATGGCAGACTGTCTACTTGTTTTGTATCTCTGCCCTTTCAAGCTAGCCATCACATTGAATCAGTTTGTTTGTTTGTTTGTTTGTTTGTTTTTTAAAGCTTAAGGGAATGAAAAAAAGACAAGCACAAAATTTGACAGGCCTTTTGACAGGCCTTGGGATTTTGCACAGGGCTTTTTGTGTTTGCAAGGACAGCACTTCTTGCAGATAGAAGGTGGGTTTTATTGAATCACATCCTATGTATAAAATAATTGCTTTCAAGAATATGCATAATACATGGAGACACATCTGCTTGCTTTGGTGAGTAAAAGGTTCATTTTGTATCTGTATCAGCCTGGGGTCAAGTTTGAATTTCATTTTGCTTTTATGTTTGGAGATTAGGTTTTATTAAGGGTGTAGTTTCAGTATATAATGTAGATGCTGTGTTCATCTATTCTGTTTATTTTCAAAAGGACTGTAAAACAATTACACGTTATTCCCAAATGGGTCATAACTATAAATATTTCTTAATTGAAGCCACTGTCAGCATTAATAATAGCACCCTGGCACAGAGCAGTCTTTATTTTAACCTCTCCCCAGTAAAAAACTCGGGGAAAAATAGTTATTTTTTCCATAACTGATTAGTCAAATAAGTGATGTTAAGAAGAAAAGTTATATAGTCATGCTTTGGGGAGAAGTTAGAGTTCTCATAGGCTTATTAAAATAGTTATGAACTCATTAATTTGGCCTCATCCTGCTCTAGTATATATGCTAGAATAAAAGCTGTTATGGACAGATTTTGAGATTTATTAAACTGTTTTATATTATCCAAATGATGCTCAGTGACTTGGAGAAGTCCATCGCCTTCTGAGAGTCAGCAGTCTATTAGGGTGTACTCCGCATCGCAGTGAAGTCTGTTGTCCTCTGGAAGATAAGAATTTTTAAATCTCTAAAAATGAATGCTGAGTGCCTTTGGGGTGGTGTCACCCAGTCCCCTTCATGCTGCTCTTGCACACTCAGAGCGATGCCCCCCTCTTCCCCTGAACCTTTCTTTATAACTCTGTTGCCCCAGGGAACACTTCCCACAAGGCAGCGTTGTACCTTCCACCCTTTCACTGGCCTTACCCCAGCCGCAGCTCTTCCCTGTTTTATCCTGTCTAACTAGTTCCTGTGAGCCTTGCAGCTCACATGCTACAAATCATGCTGATTTGCGGAGCTTTTCTTGGAGGCCCGAGCAGCACTGGCTGACATGAGGCCCTGAGAACATGAATGCATGTCCCCCTGTTGGACCCAGCCCACTGGCAGCAGCCACCAAGCTCTCTGCATCTTCCAGCCCTCAGCACCAGGACCTAGGATCAATACTCACAGATACTTAGTTACTTTGGAACATCTACACCATTGCTAGTCAAGCTTATGTGTGCATTGCCTAAACCAGTCCCAGTGCCCATACTGAGTCTGTATGGTGTATGATTTGGGTGGTTGTTGCTAGTGACATTTTTGTTTCATTTATTTTGTAAATTATCCCTCGATTTGAGATTGAGTAACCCTGAGGTGTTAGCCAGAGTTGCCCACCAGAACGTTAGCCCTGACTCTGAGAACCTAAGACATGATCAGAAGAGAAATACAGCTGTTGGTACTAAAATCTGAAAGCTGAAGCTGTGGTTTTGTGCCTGGGCTCTCCCTGTCCCAGACACAGATCCCAGTGGGCCTGTGCCAGGGTGGCGCAGTGAGTCCCCGTGTGCTCCTGTACTGCCCTTTACACCCTTGGATTATTGACTTGACTCCTCACCAAGCTTATTTTTCAAAATAATTAGGACAATGACTCTCTTGGCTTATTTTCCTATTGCTAGGAAAAATACCCTGACACAAAATCAACTAAGGGGAGGAAAGGTTTATTTTGTCTCACAGTTCATAGTTCAGTCCGTCATGGTGGGAAGGTCCAGGCAGAGGGGGCCTGAAGCAGCTGATCACAGTGCATCCACAGTCAGGAACTAGAGAGGGATGAACAGAGGCCAGGGCTTGGCTCGCTTCCACCATTTTACACAGTCTAGGATTCCTGCCTTGAGACTAGTCCTGCCAGTGTCAAGAAGAGATTCCCTCATCAATTAATGTCATCAGAATGATCTTCCAAAGGCATGACCACCGAGCTCCCAGGTGATTCTAGATTCCATCAGTCGACAGAACTGAGCATCACAATGACGCATTTCAGACATTATTTCTTCCATCAGCCTCACTGTAGAGCGCATCCCAGCTTCTCAGCACTGCCTTGGCCCATCCCTTTCTTTTCCCGTGGCCCCCATCCGTCATCTATTCTCGGGCACTTCAGCCCGCCTTCCTTTCCCTTCTCTCTCTTCTGGTCCTGTCTACCACTTGCACTGAAATCTTCTAGCCTTTGCAGGAAGAGCTTTCCTACATGGCAGCTGGGAAGGAGTTACAGGTCTGTCTTATTCTTTTATTCAGTAAACGGTTGTGCCAAACACTGTATTATTTGCCTGAAATGCAAAAACAAGACTTGGCCCCTGCTGTCCTGGAGCTTGGTGCTCAGAAGGCTGCTTAAGAAAAGCCAAATCAGACAAGCAGGTGGTAGTTGAACTGGATTCTGAAAAGTGAATAGAAGTTAGTTATTGACAGTGTGGTCAAGGGGATGGACATCTCTTGTAGAGAAATGGGCACAATTTAAAGTACAGAGCCACAAAACACTATGGTTACCTCAGAGATGTTAAGTAGACAAAGTATGGCTGAAGCAGAAGGTAAGCCACAGATATACAGTGATGGCCACTGTGTGTGACTGGGACCGTGGGCTTCATATTAAAGAATAGAAGCCTACAGGGATATCGATAAACCAGAGAATTACATGGTGTTTGCGTTGAAGATCAGATTATTCGGGAAGCACACTGGAAACTTTTTTGGATGGGGTCTATATTTGTCTATGGGGCAGTAATTAGGAGATGACAGCAGTTAACTCTGATATGTGATAAGAGCCTAAATAGAGGTTGTGGCCCTGGGAACAAAGATGAGAGACAGGTTTGATAAGTACTAAAAGGTGACTAGTATGGCAGAGGAATTGTGTCGACACCTTCCAGCAGATAGAATATCAGCATGTAAGCAGGCAGTGGGGCTGGTGTGGAGATCATTCAGGAATCTGTAGGACATGAGGACAGTAGTGCTGTGGTGAAAGGTAGATACACTGGTTAGGCACTGAGAAGTCATAGGTGAGGCCACGAGGCTGGATCAGGCATGGAGTTGTGAGAGTTTGCCAGAGCTGGCGATGAGGTCTGGGGAGTTCCAGGCAACATTTAAAGGCGGGAGTGAAGTGCAGGCAGAAAAACCCAGCAGAGCTGTAGCAACAGAGAAGACTTCTGAAGGCTGTAACCTGGCTCAGGAGGGATTGGAACATGACAAAAAGGCACATAAAGGCAGGAAGGACATCGGAGCCAAGCCCCTTAGTGCTGGGACTGCGGACTGCAGGAAGGAGGAAAGTCGGAGCTCAGCCCCTTAGTGCTGGGACTGCAGGAAGGATGAGCTGTGCACAGGAAGCATTTTAGGAGATCTTAGTTTAAAAAGCCCAATGGTAACAAAAAACTAAGGAAGTCAGGACACTGCCCCATGGAGAGGGCATGGTTGGCTCTGCTGGAAGCCGCCTGTCTATATAAGCTGGGCTGAAAATCCTCCTGGGCTTTGGACTATGCAGTCACCTTCCAAGGTGGCAAGGCTTCCTTTTGTGACTAGTCAGGGGTGTGTGGGGAGGATGGAAAGAGTGACAGAGTAACAGCTGGTGTGATGCTGACTTGCAGAAGGTGTTAGAAAGCAGTAAGAGGTCACGGAGAAGCTTCTGGCAAGGCGGTCTTTACAAGTAGCTTACAAGTAGCATTCTTTACTTTACTGATCTTTCGTTGTTCCTTAGTTTCAGAAGATGCATATGAAGTTCTTTTCACTTGAGTATCAGAACAGATTATTTTACTATTTTTAATGTAAAACTATTTTCCTCCTGCTGTTAAAGTGACAATGGCCCCATCCTAGCCTGGCCAGTGATGTAGCTAGCTGTTCCAGGCCATAATTCTACTGGTTCTGATAGAGTTCCATAAATACCTGTATCTCTTCTTTAAAACCATTCTTCTGAGTTTGTGCTACGTATTCATGCGTTCAATCGTGGTGGCATTGTACTTGATGTTGCTGAGAGCTGGTCTTCCTTTATTCCTTTCTCAGAGTGTCCTGTATTAATAATCAAAACATAAAACATCCATTGTTTTACCTATTTACTTGTTTATATCTCTTGAAATCTAATGTCACTTTCCAATTTTAGAAAATCCCCTGGGTTTTCTCTCACGGACTGCACAGTCACAGATCTGAGTCTACCCAGTGAGGGTCTGGCATGCTCTAGCCTTCGTTCATCTAGTGATGAAGAGCCATCACTGCTCTTCACATTTCTCATGAATTTACTCTTACTCTTTACTAATTAAAGATTATTCTGTATATTATTCCTATTAAGTGAATAGGTGTCTGTGCTTTAGTTACTGTAAGTGCTTTCTTTTTTGAAGTTTTACTAGTAGTTATTGTAAATATAATCCTTTTTTCTGACCTTCCGCCCCTTGAACAGTCAAGGTCTGGCTACACTGGGGCCTCCCTCGCTCCTGCACAGTGACTGCAGGCTGTCCCTCCAGCAGGTCACGCACTTGCCAATTTACCTTCTTCTGCTCTGACCCACTCCACATTGTCTTAAGGGTGATGAATACATTGGAGATTAGAGAGCCACAGACAGCTGGCTCCTGCTGCTGTCACTCTCTCTGGTCCTTGACTATCTGCCCCACATCCTCGCAGTCTTGAGAGCTCTTCATCCTCAGACCAGAAGCACTCACCACAACCTTGCCTTTCCTGGCCAGAGCAGAACCTGTTCCTTATCTGAGGCAAAGGCCTGAAGGGGCTCCAAGGTCCCCTCTTCTCCAGTGTTAGGGTCACCTCTGCGTGGGCTTCCTCCATGCCTCTGCTAGCAAGGGTGCGAAGGATCAGGCTGTGCTAGATCATTGGTCTTATTTCTTCTTCCTCTATATTAGGTCACAAAAATTTCAGATGAAGAGTGAATAATATGCTCAGGCTGCTTCATGTATTACCAGCAAATAATTGTGATTGATTAAAGATTATTCAGTATATTATTCCTGTTAAGTGAATAGGTGTGAAAAAAAGCTAGTTGTCACTGGTCATTCTTCTCAAGACTCCATATTTGTGTTTTGTCTGGATTGTTTTGCTGTTAAGCATTCAGTTGTTACTCACCATGGATGTGTCTCATTACTGGGATTGGGTCTTTGTTTGCCTTTCTCTTTCTTTATAAGAGTAAGGAAAATGTGTTGTGTGTGTCTGTCCATCTGTCCTCCCCTCCATGATGTATGTCCATTCCATTGACAGTTATTCAGTTTGGGTTCGTCACCTTATTTGTGGCCTCTTTCCCACTGGCTCCCCTGTTGGCTCTGGTGAACAATATATTGGAAATAAGAGTGGACGCCTGGAAACTGACAACCCAGTATAGACGCATGGTGCCAGAAAAAGCCCGGGACATCGGCGCGTGGCAGCCCATCATGCAAGGGATAGCGATCCTGGCGGTTGTGACCAATGTGAGTAGGCCTGGGTGTCACAGGGTAGACCTGGAAAAGCCTACGTGTTCCAGGGCGCCGCCCAGTGAACCAAACATTTGCTACTGCCTTAAATGGGAAGACAGGATCAAGTGGCTCTTTCAAATGAGCAGCATGTTTTTTAAGTGCTGCTTAAAAATATTTTTATATATTTATATATATTTCTAAATATATTTTAAGTTACTGACTTACCAAGTCAAGATTTCCTGCAGAGATTCCACTGTGGCTTGTCTGCTAAAGCTTTCATACAATAGAAACATGAGTGATGAATACTAATATTTTTTTACTCCTCATAGAACCATAAAGAGATACCAAGAGTGCTTTTATAATGTAGACAGCAATGTGGGGCTGGAGACATGGTTTAGTGGTTAAGAGCACTGACTGTTTTTGGGCAAGACCTCGGTTCCTACATGGTGGCTAACAACCATCCGTGACTCCAGTTCCAGTGGATCCAGCACCCTTTTCTGTCCTCTGCAGACACTGCACGACTCAAATGCACTTACATACATGCAGGCATAATACTTGTACATAGAAAATAAAAATAAATAAATCAAAATAAAAAAAAACAGAAATGTGTTCATTTAGAGTTTGAGAGCCCTAAAAGAAGACCACTGCACCATATTTCATCATATATTCCAAATTACTGTCTTAAAGTGTTAACCGTGGTGAAGTAGAAACTGTACATTCTGTGCACCGTCTCCAGGAAGCAGTTCCTATGGGAGGTGGGTTCAGGTGGGGTCCAGCACTCTCCCCATCCTGCCCCTAGGGCTCTGCTTAGCCGCGCTCTGGTCATGGTTGAGACAGCCTCATGAACCCCATGCATCCCAGCTGTGTGAGAATACAACTAGGTGGTTTACGGCCTGGACAGTTTGCTTATTTGTCTGTGCAAAAGCCGGGAGCTCTCAGGCATAGCATTCTCCATGCCAGCCTGTCAGAGGATCTCTTTGCCTAGACATGTCCTCTACCAGGGTCATTTCCACCTGTATCTCACAGCTAACTTCCCCACAGGCCAGCGTCCCAAACAAGATGATTCCCTGTTTTAGTTTCTTAAAGCACACTTGCCAAGTCCCTGGCCTTTTCCCATGAACCCCTGCAGAGGCAGAAGAGAAAGCAGCCGTGCCCAGGCAGGGGAAGTAAGCTGCAGTCAGACAGGCCTGAGCTCCACTTCCCAACATGCCACTTGAGCTGTGTGGTCTTGGGAACTCCATTTTACCATGTGTGAGATGGATAATCGTGTACCAAGTGGTTCAGGAGGTCACTAAGTTACGATGTGGAGCACATGGAGACCAGTCCTCATTCATACGGTTATTGCTGTTTCACATCATTACTTGACATCATTAACAGTGACTTCCTGAGGATGTGGAACAGGCATCCCAACTGAAGGCACAATTTCAAAATGAATGGTTGCAGTCATAGACAATGAAGCAAGTTATGTGGAACCCAGCTGACTCAAGTTTCCTGAGTTGCAGGCCACTTCCATTTGGGAACTGATGGATTATGGAGGTTTCCCTTCACCAAAATAGCCCCCACCTTCAAAGTCTAATGTGCTTCAAAACGAAGACTGATGTTTAGAAGCAGAACAGTAAGGCCTTTCAAGTTCCACAGTCATAAAAGCGTGAATCTGTTATATTCAGTCCACTACAGTATGCTAAACAGGGCAGGACCGTGAATTTTGTGCCTTCAGAAATTTTTCAGCAATAAAGTTTGAAACTAAAAGGGTTTTTGTTTGACCTTCAGCAACCAGAAAATTTATTTGATTCAAACTCCTGGTTCCTCAAGCATTCAGATGGGGTGAGGCATCTTCTCCCAGTATCTGAGCCATGGCTCCTCTCCATGAGCACAGATGGAGGACTGGCTGGGTTTCCAAAGTACTGTGAGCATTCACATGTGTGTGTGTGTGTGTGTGTGTGTGTGTGAGACATACCCACTGGCCAAATGGGACTACTGGTTGTTGTCCAATGGTTATTTTTTCCTATAATTTACCCTAAGAAAACTGCTTTTTAGCTCTGTGTCATTGATTAAATTAGGGACAGTTTTTTAGTCCATGTTATTAGTATCTGTTAAACGCTTCTAATGTGGTGTATATATGCATACATAAATACACAAGAAAGCATAACATGTGTCTGTGATCCCCACATATCTAACCTCGGCCCCTGAAACACCTAGTATTATGTCTAAATGATGTGTACAGGAGAAGCCACCGTGGTGAGAGTGAGCATTAGGCACCAGCATGGATTCATTCACTTGTATTAAAGTCGCTGACTCCATAAATAAGCTCAGCTGACATTGTTGTACCATGCCAGCGCATCTGCTGTTGAAGACCAGTTTAAATTTATTTTGGTATAAGTGGCAATTGTGTGCAGAACGGCGGGAAAGGAGGCGCGCTGCATCGCTCGCACTCTTGCGGCATATCTCAAGCACCTCCGTTCAGGAGGAAACAAGCTTTTCAAAAGATAATAGAATTATCTTCCTCGGAATTCTTGTACCTTCCTGAAGCACATCTTTCTGTAGAATCACCTGCAGAGAGTGATGAATTCAGTGATAACAGGAAGTTTTAAAGCTACTGAAATATGGCAAAAGGTTAGATCTTCATGCCTCACCTCGGTACTGACAGGCAATCACAGGCATACACACACACATTTTCACATCACAGAAAGTTCTACTGGGGGAAGTTTTACAACGAAAGCCCCTTGATTTTTTTCTTGTTTTGCTTGAAATCTTGTTTGTTTGTGGTCTCACTGAAGCTAAACCATATGCTCAGATGAATTCTATTAAAAATCATGTTGAGCCAAAAAAAGTGTTCTTCTGCTTGAGTTAATGATTTGATCCATTAATTTTGTTCAGTCACATAAAATTTGGCCTAAATTATAATCTCTCCTTTGTCCTTCCTTCAAATCAAATTTTATATATTGCGGCGAACACCCTCCGACCAGCAGAGGAAGAAAACCACCACAACGAAGATTCTTCTTGGATCGCACTTTATTGGAGAGCCTCTCGGTTGACTGATGGGCGTTGATGACGAGGGGGCAAAGAGCGGGCTTGTTCAGCGGCCTTTTATAGTAAGCAGGGCGGTATGACAGCTCGGGATTGGATGCTGACAGCCCGCCACAAGCAAAGCCACGGGATTGGCTCGGGACAGTTTAAATTGACGCGCGAATTGACGCGCATGCGCAGCCTCGGGATGGCTTGCGCGCCAAAACATTTCCTCAATGGAGCAGTTTGACAGGCGGCTCCAGGAAGTCGGCGCCATTTTGTAATGGCGCTGACCGGCTCCCTGCAGCTCCCCCTTTTTTCTTATATGCTAGCAGAGCCCTAGGAAATACAACGTTCCCGATCTGGTCTTCACCTCATGATGTGCCGACCGATCAAGGGAAACAAAGGCCAAACAGTCTTTCCTAAGCCCGTGCAATGGGCAAATACTCCCTGGGCGTGCTAAGGCAAAGTCTGGGCCAAAAATATCTCTGCCACTGCCCATCCTCGTGCAATGGGTCATGCTGATCCCAGAGGGTGCAAGGGCCAGGGCAGAGCCAATTTTTCATTTCTTTAGGGCTGCCAGCCATATTTGAGGGGATTCTCCACATTCCAAGGCGACTAATGCCTGAGAAATAATAACTTTGTCCCTTTTTGCTTGGGCTCTCATCCTACAAATTAACCATAGACATAGTATGCATCCTCCAATGCTGCAGACCGCAAACATGCCTACTCCCACCCATTCTTTAAAATGCGAAAATACAGAGGAAAACCAGGAAACAAACCCATTTGTCAGGCTGGGGTCTACACGGGTGGAATTAATGGTAATAACAGCTCTCCGAAGTCTTTCCAAATCCTTATCAAAAGCGTCACTCCAATTACCCACTAAATAATTTGACAATTGTTTAGACAAATCTGCTGCTATAGAAGTATTATCATACAGAACACTTGTAACACATAACGCTTGAAATTTCCACTCACATCCCAATTGGGCTACTTGCCACAACATGTCAAGTTGTTCTTGTACCAAATCTATTCTTTGATTCAATATCATAATCCCTCCTTTTACTCTAGAATCTAAGAATCGTTGAGAGTCTAAGGCCTGTGCAGTCTCTGAGGCCATGTTATTAAGTGTCTCTGCAGTTTGGACATTCTGACTTAGGGCTATTCCTGCTGCAGTAGCGGCAGCGGTAGCTGCAACTATAGCTGTAATTACTGCAGCCGTAATTCCAAAGTCCCTTTTAGAGCGGAAAAGGGTTAGGGTACCAGGGACTTCCACAGGGACTGGAACCCAGCGGGGTACTCTAAGTACTAGAGCACTTTTCCATTGATTAGCCTTCCAACATTGTGCAAGAGCACATGTATTCTTAGTACAATTATTAAAGGTGTAATTGCTAAGCACAAATAGAAAGGGTGGATATACACAAACTGGAGTTATGGTATAAGTCTTATTTTTTGTTGGGTCTAAATGGCGATTGATTACAACCGCTCCTCCTGTTGTATTAAAGATTGTATATGATGCTCCTTCATTTTGGGTAGGTGGTTTTGACCTGTCTGCCCATACCAAGCTAGTAAATGTGATACTGCTATAGGCTACGGACCCTCCTTGTAAGAGAACAAAGGGCGTCATATCAGTACAACTTCCATTAACCCCACACAACAACCACTTGGTAAAAGGATAATATCTGGCATCTTGTAGAAAAGGTCCCATTGTCCATGTATTTTGAAACGGCCTTTGGCCACGCATGTCTGGTGAAAAAGTGAAAAACCTGCCTGCATCTGCCCAATTGACAGAAGTGGACTGACACTCAGACCAAGGCCAAAGGTCCTGTTCATATGTGCCTGAACAATGTGGAGCGAGACGAGGCTGGTGAAGTGTCTCCTTAGAGTGCCAGTGTGTAACATCTGGCAAGGTTCCATTGAACCAGACAGCTGTGTCGATGAAGGTCATATTATGAACCCGCTTTGTGTTATTTTCTACATCTGTAACCTGAGGTATACCAACATAAGTTTTGCTGTTTTTGTCCTTAAACCATGCAAAACTCTGCTGCCTCAATGGGATGCAAGAATTGCGGGGAGTATCAAGAGTAAAACACAAGGCACCAGTCTCAATAAAACTCCGAGAACTCTGTAGGAATGCAATAAGAGTGTCCTCCGGAAGCAATGGCAAACCTAAGTCCTTTTCAGTTGTGAAGAAGCGAGGAAAGACCGACGAATCATGGCGAACTGGAACAGGTATTGGGAAGACAGACAGAAATCCCCAGCGTTGTTCTCCTTCACTCGATGTCCAGAGTTGGAGGAGGATCAGCAACATTGGCAGGCTCCGTCTTGCCCTGTGCAGAGGCATCGTCCAGCGCGGGTTGGATGGTCTTCACCAAGCGACTGGGGACCCAATGAGGCGATTCTTCAGTCTGAGGAAAAACACAAACAGCTCCCCTGGATCTGTTAATAACCAGATCCGGTCCCATCCATTTATTGGATATAACATCCTTCCACATGACCATTTCGCGGGACTTAGAAACATCCCTTTGACTATGTCTGTCAGCAGCAGACTGGCCATGAGGGTCTAATATTAGGAAATTTATTGTAAAAAGGGCGAGGGAAACTCGCTCCTTGGGGGTTGCATTCTCTGCAATACCTTTTCTTTGCTTTATCAAAATGGCCTGCAAGGTTTTATTAGCCCTTTCTACTATACCTTGGCCCTGTGGATTGTATGGAAGGCCAGTGGCATGGGCTACTTGCATTAAGGCACAAAAAGTACGGAAACCTGAAGAGGAATACGCTGGACCATTATCTGTCTTTAGGCGACCTGGCCTTCCCCAGGCAGCCCAAGCTTCCAAGCAATGGGTCTTTACGTGGAGCACCTTTTCTCCCGTCAGGGGAGTGGCGTGAACAATGCCAGAACAAGTGTCCACGGACACATGAACATACTTTAACTTTCCAAATTCAGAAATATGTGTCACATCCATTTGCCATAAGTCTCCAGGGCGAAGGCCACGAGGATTAACCCCAACATGGGGAGATGGTAAAAAGGTGACACAGGTTTGACAAGCCTTAACTATATTTCGTGCCTCTTGACGGGAAAGGGAAAATTTGCGCCTTAGAGTTTCAGCAGGCACATGGTACAATTTATGGAAGTCAAAGGCAAGTGATGTTTTATCATTTAGGGAAAGCATAGCCATCCTGGTGGCTTGATCTACGATATCATTGCCTTGTGTTAGGGGACCAGGAAGCAAAGAATGAGCACGTAAATGTGAAACGAAAAAAGGGCAAGCTCGTTGTAAAATTAATGCTTGGAGTTGGACTAAAATAGTGAAAACTGTGCTAGCAGGTTTTACATAAGCTGCCACCTCCAAGGCGGACAGTGCATTAGCCACGTATTGGGAATCCGTATATGACCGCCTGCACTAAATCTTTAAGCTGTTTGTAAGGCACTGGCTCATGCCTTCTAATATGAGTGGCTAAATCCTCAAACACGGGGAAAATAGAAAATAAACGAGACCAGGTTCCTGGCTGGATAAAACAACACTGACCCGTGTTGGATGCATAGGGTGGGGGTGCTATAGGCCCCGCCCCTTGTTTAAAATTTCCCGCCGAAACAGTAGCCCTTTTCTTTACGGAGGCCCCTCCTCCTTCCGGGGGGTGCCAGGGCCCTGTTGCATGAGGGATGATTACTTCCTCTACTTCCTGTTCCTCTTCAGATACCTCCTCACTAGAACTTTGTCCCTGTATTGACAAATGTGCAAACTCCTCCAAGGAAGGATATAAGGGTTTAGGGGACGGCGACCGCCATTTTTCATTCTTAATATCCCTTTCACCGGGATCTTTACTATGACTAGCTTCTTGGAGCTCTTCTTTTAAACTTTTTTCCTTCTGTTTTTGTTTTCTTTTAGGCCTTACTTGCATTTCCCCACTCACATCTGACTCTGAGAGGCTATCCTGATGCCTTACTAGTGCCCTTCTTCCCTCCTTAATGAGATTGGTATGGCTTCCTTTGCTGAGACACGAATGGATTAATCTCCAAAAGGGGAGGGTACCTTTCCCTAACTCTCCCTCTTCCTTGACTCTCTCTAGGTCTTTACCCAATTTTTCCCATGAAGGGAGAGAAAGGTCTCCCGAGATCGCGAACCATGGAGCGGCCGCATCCAGGTCCCTTACGATCTTTTTTATGGTCTGATTGGAGATCTTGATGTCTCTCTGCCGAAGTAACTCCTTAATAGGTGTAATAAAGTCCCCACCCGGAATTTCAGAGCTGGGACCGTGACCCACAACTAGCAAATGCGTGCCCTTTTTTACCTTAAGGCAGAGCTTAAACCTTCTTAAGGAACAAGGGAAACGCCTTTGCTCACTATCAAGGAATTACTTTCACCTTTTCGCCGCTGACTAAACGGAATCGCGGCAGCACGCTTTGCTCGGGTCGTCACATCGGAGGCAATGGCAAAAAACAGCAACCACAAAGAACCACAAAATAAGGGCAATAGCACAGATCAGGGTGAGCTGCAGCTCAGACACGATCATGGGGATGACTTACCGGCGCCTTTCCTCTCCGTGCGTCAAGTTCTGAATCCTCTTCGGCCCCTCGCCAGGTAGCCGCACTGCAACCCGGCGTCCCGGGTTTCGGCACCACTTTGCGGCGAACACCCTCCGACCAGCAGAGGAAGAAAACCACCACAACGAAGATTCTTCTTGGATCGCACTTTATTGGAGAGCCTCTCGGTTGACTGATGGGCGTTGATGACGAGGGGGCAAAGAGCGGGCTTGTTCAGCGGCCTTTTATAGTAAGCAGGGCGGTATGACAGCTCGGGATTGGATGCTGACAGCCCGCCACAAGCAAAGCCACGGGATTGGCTCGGGACAGTTTAAATTGACGCGCGAATTGACGCGCATGCGCAGCCTCGGGATGGCTTGCGCGCCAAAACATTTCCTCAATGGAGCAGTTTGACAGGCGGCTCCAGGAAGTCGGCGCCATTTTGTAATGGCGCTGACCGGCTCCCTGCAATATATCAGAGAGTTTAAATTCCAAATTAAAGAACTCTAGGGAAGGTTGATGCACTTCTAGCTAGGCTCACGTCCTTGTAACCCTCTGCCTAGTGCAGTCATGGGCTCATAACTGATTTATATCTACTCCTGTGCAGAAACACACCAGACTTTTGTGTTATTTGATAACTTACAGTTTTAAAACTTTATCCAGTTAATTTTTTGGAAGTTTGGAGACTCAGACACCAGATCTAACAAAACTAGCATCATTTCCTAAGTAAACAGAACCATGGTCTCTTATTATCCACATTTGATTAAAATAAAATTTCTTTCTCTTTAATGAAACCATCACAGTAGCAGATACTGAGAGTTTAAAATGAATCAAGCAATGAGTTGACTTGTCTAAATAAGTCGAGAGACCATGTGAGCCAGGAATGTGGGTTTAATGGTCATTTTATAAATCTAGAGCAATATAGATACATATTATTTAATTTTGTAAGAAACAAGTGAAAAAATCAGCTTCATAGCAATTCTTTATTCTACAAATGAATTATGTAAAAGCCAGGTTATTTTCATATTGACCATAGTGTTAAATTCATAAGAGCATTCTAAATCTAAATCATGAAATTCCAAACTATTATGTCAAGTAGAGCTGAGATTAACTGAATATCCTAACTTCTGAAAAATACTAATTTACATATAATATATGTGAGTAACTCCTGTTCTTCTCAGTGCCATAGTACAGTTATTCTGAACAGTTGGTGTTTCTTGTATTTAAGAAACCCGATAAACAGATATGAGGCCTTTGCATTTGAACTGTAGACCTTCCCATAGAGTCAGAGACTTCCCAGAAGTAATATTGTATTTGAAACTTGCTGTCCAGAGACTTTACAGGTATGTATGTTTCACACTTTACAAATTAGATTTCTGACTTTCTTTAAAAATGCCACTTGATAAAAATAGTAATGCTGGCATATAGTTTAGCTATAGCCATGGCTCTGAATTACTATTTTCTTTATCTTTTCTTCCTGTCATAGGCCATGATCATTGCTTTCACATCAGACATGATCCCCCGCCTGGTATATTACTGGTCCTTCTCCATCCCTCCCTATGGGGACCACACCAGCTACACCATGGATGGCTACATCAACAACACTCTCTCCATCTTCAACATCACCGATTTCAAAAACACAGATATGGAAAATCCATACATTGGGCAGGGCAACTATACTATATGCAGGCAAGTTTTGCTTTACCTGTTTAAAAATGTACTTCATCTTTAAAAGGCTCTTTCTATGACTGACTTAAATGATGTCAGAGTCACGGTGTTAGAGACATTTTCCCCTTAGCTTTTTTTTTAATAAAACTAAAAAATAGATTAAAGTTAATAAAGATTCAGGGTGGAATGTTTAAAACAAAAGTAGAGACGTTTTCACTGGCCACACCATGACTGATCAAGGAGAAAACCTGTGACTCCTTAGAAACTGAGCTACTTTAAGAGTTGCAGAAATCAAAGTAATTCCATTGTTAAGACTGGCTCATGGGGCTAGGAATTAGCTCAGTTGGTAGAGTGCTTGCCTAGAATGAACAAGGCCCTGGGTTCGATCTCCAGTACCACATAAACCAGGAATGTGGAGCATACTTGTAACCCAGGACTTGGGAAGTAGAAGGAGGTGGATTGCTGTCAAATTGAGGCCAGCCTGGGGTATACTGCAAAACCCCACCTCATAAGATAAGTCAGGAGGGGAAGTGGGAAGGAGGGAGAGAGGGAGGAATGGAGGGAGGGACGGAGGGAGAGAGGGAGGGAGGGACGGAGGGACGAAGGGAGGGAGGGAGGAAAAATGGCTGCAGGCAGGCACATATGCACACACACAAGTCTCTGGTAGTTGCCTAGCATGGGAAGGCCTGGCTTCCAACGTTTATACTACAAAACCAAACAGAAAACTACTTTGTTATTCAAAGACAACCTAAAAACCTGACCATGACACACTAGCATCTAGCTTACCAAAGACATAAAGATGGACGGTGTGGGCACCTGCACAGTGAGCTGCCTTGAGGTATTCTCTTTGGTGTTACTGACAGGGAAGGCCAACTCTGGGTAGCTTGCTGTACTTATAGGTCATGGAGTTTTTTTCTTGCCTATTATAGATAAAACCTAATTCATTTGATTCAGCTGTTCAAAGCTATTTTGGTACAAATTCTCAACAGAACCAAGAAGTTGGATAAGGCCAAAGAAAATGTTCTAAGCTGTGGGTTACAGATCTTTATAGGCCCTGTGCTAGATCTGTTTACTCTGACTCTGTTGATAATTCTGATCAGTAATCTGACTTTTGAAGGTCTAATAGCCGGGAAATTAGAGGCGGACTGCCTGAGGAAGACACCAACAGGAGTGATCCGTGACACAGAGGGTTGGGTAGAAAGCTTTACCTAGTAGGCAGTACTTCGTGAGAGCAACCCATTACAGAAACTCACAGACATGATCCCCAAATAGGCCAAATTGTTTATAATCTTTTCAGAAGCAGGGTTAAGCCTTGGGGAAGTGTGCAAATACTTTTTTTTTATAAAGATGTGTCTGTTGCACACAGATGGAGCCTATCCTTGCCATCATTTTCTGATGACACGCTCAGTGAGTTACTACTGGAATATTTTTTTTTCAGGATTTGATACCAAATTGAACTTTAGGAGAAATCTATATGGTATCTACTTTAAAAGAAGATTACATCAAAGAAGACTTCTGTTTCAGATTGGGTCTTTGTTTACAATATTTGATCAAAAAGCTTTGTCTCCTAATATGCCTGGTTTTGTTTCCAGATACCGTGACTTTCGAAACCCACCTGGACACCCGCAAGAGTATAAGCACAACATCTACTACTGGCACGTGATTGCTGCCAAGCTTGCCTTCATTATTGTCATGGAGGTGAGAGAAGCGGGTCTGGATGGTTTCTAGAACTGCGTGTTTGCCGGCTTCTGTGTCCTTTAAGTACTGCCAGTGCTACTTAAAATGTGTAATACCGCCTTCTGTACTGCTTGTTAATGATTGTTTTAGGACATGGATTAATCAGATTTGGCCTGAGAATACATATTCTGTAGCACTCTAAAGGAAACAGCTGTCTGCTTTAAATGTTAAAAGCTTGCTATATGCAAGGGGGATTCAGTTCCACACAGTACTGTATTAACAGGGTGGGGGGCACTGACCAGGCTTGGGTTGTGGAGACGCTTGAGGTGAGCAGGACATGGCCTCTGCCCAGGGAGCTTTTGTCACCATCATGGATCTGTGTTGTCCAATTGCTGCGTCTTCCCACCGTACCAATTCCTTACAGTACTTTTTTCTTGCTCTAAAATTAGCACTGAGAAAAGGACACAGCTGTAAATTGTGAGTTGATCTAGCCAATGCCTTTCTCAGAGTCAATAACTAGTATCAAGTACAAAGCCTCAAAATCTGTTCTGTAAAGAAAGAAATCAACCTTCCTTGTTTATGGGTAAGTTTTCTGTCTTATGTAAACATCAATCTAATGCATTCTAAGGCTTTGTGATACGATTTTTTGAGTAATGGAGGAAATTTTTCCATAAGGACATACATCAAACAGAGTAAACAAGAACCTATACCAAGTCATGTTATAAGGAGTATGCAACTCACCAGAGATAGGACCCACCGCGAAAAGAGGCAGGTGCCCACAGAACTGAAATTAGGAGGGGAGACCAGTGGCGACAGTGGGAGCTGGAAAGAGAAGTCTCCTGTCTTCAGCCTTCTTAGGAAGGGGCCTGCAAATTGGAACTACAGCAAAGCTGAATAATTGAAAGCTTTCCACATGGCTTTACAGAGAGTGATAACAAGCTTTTGAGAACAGATCTTTGCAGTCTTAGACTTCTCCAGACAGCAGAAAATGAGGAAATAATCCCAAACTCATGTGAGGTGTAGAGTAGCCAAGATCCTAAAATCAGAGAAGGAGAGACACACAGAAAGGAAACTCAGGCCAGTCCCACCCATCTCACAGGTCCAGAAGTCCTCACAGGATGTGCAAACTGAATCTTGCAGGATGTTTTAAAAAGACAGCATTACACCATATTGGCTTTAGCCCAGAAAGGTAAGGGTGACATAACACACAAAGCCCACTGCCCGGGAATGTCACCTGCCGCAAAAACAGATGAGCTTTGAGAAGATATACCTAATTTTTCCTATGTCGTACGCTTCTCTGTGGTCATGGAGCACAGTGTTGGCCCCATCCTATTGAGCTCACCAGATCCATTCTACTGCTTTTCTCATGTCTGGCCAGCACCCCGGAAGGCGCCCCATTGCCTGCTGCCCCACCATAGCCACGCCTTCATCACCCCACATCACTATCACAGTGTCCTTCCTGTGGTGAATGCCTCAGCAGCCTCTGCCACATTACCCAGGTGTCAGCAGCCTGTCTCTTCCTTAAATAAAACACTTATTTTTTAAAACAAAGAAAAAAGAATCAAAGAAAGTTATTACAGAATGATAAGGGTTCATCAGAGGAAATAATAACTATAAACAACACACCCAGTATTGGATCATCTAATATAAAAACAAACATCAGTGTGCCTAAAGGGGGAGGTAGATGCCATTACAGTAATAGAACACTTTAACAGCCCACCTTTAGCCATGGACCAATCATCTATACAGACAATAACAAACAGCAGAATGAAGTTGTACTTTGAATCCAGTGGGCCTCACTGACATCTACAGAATGTTGCACACTCAAGAGCTGCAGCGCACACAGGATTCCCCAGGAGGATGAGATGTGAAGCCACAGAATGAGTTTCAGCAGGTTTTTAAAAATTAAAATCCTGTCGAGTGTCTCTTCTGAGTACAACACAATTAAACAAGAAATTAATAAGAAAAATTCGGGAAGGTACACAAGTACATGTAAACTCAATAACCCACTCCCAGACAAACACATAGAAATTTTCTCATTTTAAACATGATAATGGAAACATACCTGAGCCCGGGGGTTACAGTGAAAGCCGTGCCGAGAGGCTAGTTTATAACGGGTACCCTAGACTAGCAAGGAAAACCCCTCATTGCATGCTCTTGTCCCTCAGGGAATTAGGAAGGAGCACTTCTGCCTGACCCAGCTGTGAGTCTGGCCACCATCAAGGCTTTCTGCTTGGTTATCTCCTGTCAGCTGCCCACTCCTACATCTTCTCACCCCACCCTAGTTTCCCCCAGTCTCTTCCGCATCTCTTCCAACCACAGTCTGTCCTTCTGGGTTGTGACATCACTCTCTTTCTCACCGGTAGCTCAGGACCAAGTTCTTGGAGTCCTTCATGCTCCTTTTCTTTTTCTGTAACCCACATGTGAGACTGTTGGCTTTTCCATTGGAAATAGACCTCTGACCACTTCTTACAGTCTCGACTGCTTCCATCATGTGTTGGCCAGCTGTGTATCACTGTAGCAAACACTGATAGGTTTACTCTGGCTCATGGTTTCACTCCATGGTCACTCTGCCCTCATGCTTTGGGCCTGTGGTGAGACAGCATCCCGCAGCCATGGTGCAAGGCAAAGGAAGGTGCTTCCCCTGTGACGTCCAGAGTGGAAGCTGAAGGAGGGGCCAGAGTCCCAGAATCCCCTGCAAGTGCACCCCACAGTAACCTGGCTTCCTTTCACTAAGCCCCAACTCCTACTGGTTCCTCTGCCTCCCAGGAGCACCACAGACTGGGCCATCACTCCAGCACCCCTTGGTCAGTGTTTTTATCACAGCAATAGAGAAGCAAACTAGTACGCAAAAGAGTAGAAGGAAATACCCTCAACCTAACAGGACACTGACTGCTCTTGCAGAAGACCCAAGTTCAGTTCCCAGCACCCACATGGTAGCTAGCAACCATCCATAACTCCAGTTTCAGGGCATCTGATGCCCTCTTCTGTCCTCCGTGGACAATACATACGCATACACATGGTGTACTTACATACATACAGGCATAACACTCATACACATAAAATAAAAATAAAATATTTCAAAAGACTATAGCATACATACGTATTTTCTTCTTAAATTAAAGAAAATGTATACACTTGCACAAATAGAATAATATTTACCTTTGGGGAAGGGACAGGAATTAGAAAAAGCACACAAATATAGCGGCATTGTCAGTGGTCTAACATTTTAACCTGAGGACGATCCGGGGCACTCATTTTATCCTTTATTTTCTTTTGAGACAGTCTTGCTATATAGCCCAGGCTGATCTCAAACTTGGTCTTCCTGCTTCAGGCTCCCAAACACTGGGATTACAGGGAATTCATTTTATCTTTATTCTTTATAACTACTGTGCATGTGATAAAATATCTCCACATACATAAGTCACACGCTGTGGCGAGCACGGACACTGCTCTTTGTATATTGTCGCACTGAAATGGAAGGGGCAGGGATGTCCCGCCCTGTGCAGATATACTGCGGTCGTGGCCAGCCAGAGCAGAATGAAGGAGCTCCGTGGCCCCTGCTCAAGCTGATGTTTTCCCTCTCTCCACAGCACATCATCTACTCTGTGAAATTCTTCATTTCATACGCAATTCCAGATGTTTCGAAAAGCACGAAAAGTAAGATCAAGAGAGAGAAGTACCTGACACAAAAGCTGCTTCACGAGAGCCACCTCAAAGACCTGACCAAAAACATGGGGCTCATAGCCGAGAGGATGGGGGGCGTGGTGGATGAGACTGTGCGGCCAAAGCTAGAGTAAGAGCTTTCTGTCCTCGGAAAACACTTTAAAAATTTTAGCTCTGTCAAAATGTACTATGAATCACTAACGAGAATGTTGACGTTCAATCACTCAGGCCAACAGGACTCCTGACTATTGCCATTTACACATACATTCAGTTCCAGCTTGTGGTGCAGGAACTGGAAAATGTAAAACTTTGATCAGGAGGGGCATCACACTAACTCCCTCGAAAACCTGAACACGTTCCCTTTTTGATAAGTTGAGATTTTAGTAACACAGAAGAAGCCTTTCTGTGTGCTTGAAAGCCACCTCTTCCAAAGCAGACTGGCTTCTTCTGGTAACTTGTTTTCTTGTTCCCAAACACCACTCTCCCTGTAAGTTTAGTGTTCATTCTGCACTTTGCCAAATCTGCTGCAGACTTGTTTTATCCTGACAGTATCATCGCTGAAGACCAGGCCTGCCTCTGCCTTAATCACTTTTGAGTTAAAAATAGCCAGCTCAGAGCTGAGTTTGCATGTTGACTCAAGATCGCTCAGTATTTCTGTGTACTATCACATCCGTGAGAAAGGAGACCGTGTCCAGTAAGAAGCAGCAGCTTCCGTCTTCATTTCCGCCTATCTTTCCATCTCAAAGAACTACTTGGTCTGGCATGAAGATAGAGGGTTTTGGAGCCTGCCTGTGTTACTCCACAGTGACACCTGCCTTCAAGTAGCACTCCTACAATGCTCTGGGTCTGATCATTGTTGACTGCTTTTCAGATATCAAGGGAGTAAGATAAGAAAGTAAGAACAGTTACAGAGCCAAATAATCATAACTCCTATTGATCTGACAATTTATCTTTTCTATGTATGTATAATTTCTTGGGAAAATCACAATCAAGTGATTGCATTACTATCAACTTAATGGACTAGAAAAGTCAAGCCTGTTGACTTCCCACAAGCTGACTTAGCAGATACAGGAGGAGCATCACTACAAATCACCAAGCGCCTTCTGTGAGGCTCACTGTGGAGCCCTGTGGCCTGATGACGTTGGGTGTGGTCAGAGCCACCTGCTGCACCCTGTCAGGAGCCACCGTCCTGCCAGCCTTGTGTGGTGGGCGTCTTTCATGGGAAATCCTGCATGACTTTGTTTCTGCTTGCCAAAGTGACTGGTCTCCCAAAGTCACAACCACAGTGACTGACTTCTTTGCCCCTTCCGTTGGTGTTCTTCACCTGCTAACTTGTTTGTAATTGTGGCCTCACTGTAGACAAGAGTCCACCCACAGTATTGCCTATCTAAACAGAGACCCTTGGTTTGATTGGAGCTCCCATGCTCGTCTTTGGCAATCAGGCATTCAAAGGAAGGAATGGTTTGTCTGGAGGTGGCGAGCGGAGCTCCAGCCCCGTGCCTTGCCCGCAGTGCAGCTCAGCTGAGTCCCGGTGCTCTATAGCGTTTTAGCACCTAGCTCTCTGGTAGGTCAAGAGCTGTGGCTATACCTCTCACCCTCAACGGGTCAGTGCCTGGTGAAGAGAGGTGATCTGCATCAAACCATGCAGCATACTGGAGTACTGTAAAATGCTTTGCTGCCAAGGAGCCAGCAGCCAGGGAAAGAGAACCTCAGAAGCCCCCTTCTGGAGGCTTGCTGCCCCAGAGCACTGAACTCCAGATCATAGTTTTAAATGCCTGCCAGGAATGGTTTGCTTATTTTTTTCTTAAGAGTATCAACATGATTCATTAAAGCAGTGTTCTGGGCTTTTGAGCCGCCCAGTGGGTCAGTAGAACAGTCCCAACCTTTCTGGTTCAGAATGAAGTCAGAGGTCCCATTGCAATGTACAGACATGACTGCTTCTCCCCGGGGATGGAGGGTCTCACTCTATCTGCACAGCCTAGACTGTTCCTGGACGTGCGCCTCCCCTCCCCTCTTATCTGTACTCCAAAGCGTGCGATTATCCCTTAGCAGTTGAGCAAGTACTTGCTGTTTACGTCATAGAAAAGTAAATGTCCTTAGCTTATCTCTTTACCTCCTTCTCTATATTATACAAAGGAATTTCTAAAGAAACGTGAATTTATTCATCTACACCCCCAGCTGAGAACCCTCTTCACAGTTTGAAAAGCGCTGCTGTGGACAGGAGGGGGAAGAAACCCTCCGTTTCTAAAGGCTGTGAGCGTGGTGCCTGACACCACCAGGATGCTGAAAGGCTAAGTCGTCGTGAACTCTGCGTCCCCGGGACTTCATTCTTCCCTGTGCCAAGCTGGTGATGGAGAAGAACAGTGCATCTGCAGTAGCAGTGAGACATCCCTCATCTCTGGGGGATCCAAGGCATGGCAGCCTGTGAGGGAAGGATCTGGCCCTCCACCTGTCCAGTGTTAACCACTAGAGAAGTTGAATCCTTTTGTGATGCCTTTGAATTTTAATGGATTGAAACAATAGACCAAATACTCAGGGGGTTTTCTTTAAACATCCTTCAAAAATTCTAGCCATTTCATTAGAAATGGAAAGCCATAAAACCAAATAAGGCCATTTAATAATGTTTGTCAGAGTTCCCCTTTGTATTGCACTTGGTCTTAAGTTTCATATGACAATAATTCATAATGTGTACAGAATGTGATGTGTTGGTGAAACGTTTCTTGTACTGTTTCTTAATTCCTATTATGTTTGAAAAGTGAAAACGTGTGAACAACTTAGCTAAGGTGGAACTGAAACTTATGATGCTTTTCGTGTACTGTGGCGTTATGTAAAGTTTGTAATTAGTGTTCGTTAATTTCTATGCATTTTAATGTTTTATAATTATGAGCATTTTAATAAATTCATTTTTACAAACAATACTGTGGTATTAGTAACTGTCTTAATGTTTTTAAGAGATGGAACAGCTTCTGATACTTCCTAGACACTGGTTATATATCACTTAGATATATATCTAAAATCTTTTTCTCTCACAGACTGTGGTTGCATTGACTTTCTTAAAAATATTAGAAATGGGGTTTCAGCCAGGGCAACTGCATACATACAGATGTTGACCTGAGCCTGGAAACCCAGGGGGAGCTGAAGGGCAGGTCACCTGCTCACCAGGCCTAGAGTGGTCACTGGTGAAAATCAAAGGGCTCTTTCCTCCAGGTGCATGGAGAACATTCTAACCAGGCTTTCAGGGGACAATGTCACCCAGAGAAGGCAAGACCCTAGAAGTGTCAGAAAGACAGTCTACAGAACCACAGCAACCCTGGGTGCAGAAAAAGATTATAATGAGCATGAAGGACAATAGACAAAAGTCTCCTAAAAGTCAGTCTTTTCCTTATAAACTTCAATAGCGAATGTTCCAAATCTTCAGTCGTTCCATCCTTTCATTTTCTTGACCAGTTTAAATCTTAAAACACTTGAGTCAAATCTGTTCCATAACTGGGAAACAGATGACACTCTCTGGTTTCTTTTGTTTTCTTTTTTCTTTTTGAGACATGTCTTACTGTAGCTCAAACTCAGAATAGACCTCATCCACCCAAGTTCTGGTACTACAGGTGAGCCACCTCACCTGGCTCTAAATGACACTCTCAAGACCAGTACTGATAAAGATCTTTCTCCTTGAAGCATTATACGCACAGCAAAGGGGCAGTTAAAAGTTTGCTCCTGAAACAAAGCTCCCCATCAATGACTGATAACTGATGACCACCAGACCCTCTGCTGTTCTCAGTTTCTCAGTAGGAATAGGACTTTATTACAGACAGTTTTAAAGTAGCTTTTTCTAAAAGATGGAAGGGTATATGGTTATAAAGGAAATGCATTGTTAAAACTCCAAGCTGTATACCAGAGCTGTCTCTGGCCCAGCCCTCTCCCCAGAGTTCCCAGGGATTATGATTAGGAACTGTCAAAGGAAAAAAAAAAAAAAAAAGACTGGCAAAAAAGACTGTAGAGATATACTTTGAATTTTTAAAGAAAAAGAATCAGTGTATTAATGTTAGAGTTAGAAGACCTAGTTTAAGGCTTTTAACTTAAGCCCAGGCCTATCTAGAAAAATTTCCAACCATTTTAAAATATTTTTGGATGTTTGGCTCTACTTAAAAACTTCATGAACTGTGTTAAAATATCAGCAGTAGACACCCACTATTTAATGAAATGGGTTAGCATGTCTTAAAGGACAGATATCTAAATGGATGCTCCCAACACTCACTTCCTTCACTAAAGAACCAGGCAGATGCACACAAGCCATTCCGGGAGAACACTGGGAGTGCGCAGGGGACTAGAAACTTCTGAGACGAGAGACCTGGGGCATGGCATCACTGGCTCCAAAGCCTGTAGTCCTGCAGGGATACCCGTGAAAATTACAGAGTAAAGCCTGGGAATCCTAGTGCTGGAGAATTTCCCAATCCTTAATCCTCACAGGCTTGTGTCCCATAAAGATATGAAACCTGCTGTCTGCCTGGGACCCTTGCTCTAGAAAGGATCTCCCATCATCTCCTAGTAAGGACCCATCCCGAGATAAGATTTATTTGTGAAATTGAGCTGTTCTAGAGTCAGAGCCCATTGGGACCCCACATGCATTTCTCTGCACCGCCTTGAGCCCCTAGCCCAAGCCTATAGCCTTCCTGGCACTGTAGAAAGTGGGTGTTGTGACAAGGGTACCAAGGGCATCTCACTTGAAAATCAAATCCAAGAGTGTGCCCTCAGAGCGAGCCATGTGTGGACTCACGCCAGTGTCAGGTCTAAAGGTGGGCACCTACGTGGTTCCCATGCCATGCCCAGGTGTTACAGGCAAGGTGAAATTGCACTGTCCCACCCACAGCTGTCACCCTGCCCGCTGCACACAGCAGGACCAGTAGGATGGGGGCCAAGGGCTTCACCAGGCTCTGGCTGAGCTCCTGTTGCTGGGCAGGCAGTACCACTGAAGTACGAGACACGGAACACTGTAGTTATGCTGCCACCCACCTATGCACCTTCTACTCTGAGTGACCGTGCACTGCTGTCAGGACTGGGTGAAGGCACCACAGAAGAGAGGCCTGTGACTCCCACTCTCACTCTCCCCACGAAGCATCCAGATCTTTACCGCCACAGGGGCCGCTAGTGGCAAGGCTTGTATGAACAGTGTCGGGAGAAACCCAGTGATGCTGTCTGTGGGTCAGTCTCACTGTTGTGCACAGTGCCCAAACTCACCGATCACTGTCAAAGAAAATACAGGAAGAGCACATTATGGTACTCAGAATCGAAGCCAAATTACATAACCAGCTGACACCCCCCAGACATATCTTCAGGAGAAATCTGCTCACTAACAAGGCACTCTACAAAAAGTAGATACCCAATTCACCAAATGCCCAAATTTCTGTGAGGCAGCACGAGAAATACGGAAAAACATGGTAATATGGCATCTCCAAAAGAACAGAACTCTTCAGTGATGAATTCCAAAAAAATCAAACTAGATGAAATGCCTGGTAAAGAATGTAAAAATATGGTTACAAAAATTCTCAGTGAGAACCAAGAGAATACGGACAAACAGTCAAGTGAAATCAGGGAGACCAGGCAGGATGTGAAAGAGAAGGCCAGCAGGGATGTAGTAGAACCAATCAGAAAGCTCATAAATTATTGGCTCAGAAAATCAAATCAAAAAGACAGCCACAAAGTCTCAACAACAACCTGACAGGAAGAGAAAATATCTAAACTCAAAGACAAGCTGTTGCTGGGCGTGGTGGCGCACACCTTTAATCCCAGCACTAGGGAGGCAGAGGCAGGTAGATCTCTGTGAGATAGAGGCCAGCCTGATCTACAAAATGAGTTTATGGGGAGCAGGGTGTGTGGACACAAGCATCCCTCTGATGTTGACATAGGGAACAGCATCTCCTAGAGGTCCTTAGTCTCATTCATAATAGAATTTAGGAATGGACTCAAACAGAACAAAAACCTGTCTCAGACAACAAAAACAAAAAGAAGCTGTTGATGCTGGGCTGGAGAAATAACTCAGTGGTTAGCACTTGATGCTCTTACAGAGGATCCTGGTTTGCCTCCCAGCACCTGTGTAGGGCAGTTCACAACCATCTGTAACTACAATTCGGGAGTCTGATGTCCTCTTCTGACCTCCTCAGACACCTGCACTCACATAGGCACATACCCACTCACAGATATACACATAATTAAAAGCAAACTTCATCTTTAAAGAAATTAATTAAATTAGGGCAGTTCTTGTGGGCCTGATACAGACAGGTCTCCATAAGTCTCTCTTGTTCTTCATGCCTCTTTTCTCTTTTCTAACCATGTTCTCCATTGCTTTGGGCTAACCCAACATTTGGGGTTTCTTCGCCTTTTTCTCTGCAGATTCCTCCCCCATGTGGCTGCTCATCTGCCTGTATCTGTCCTCTGTGAAGGCTCTAAGCCAGCATGGCTTCATGGCTTTCTTCCTTCTCCCCTCCATTCTCAAGGCAGCTTTATGGCTTGCCTGCCCTGAGGATTTTTCTTTAAATTCGAATAAAATTCTCCTAGCGCTTCTTCTTGAGTCTATTCCTAAACTCTCCTATGAATGAGACTAAGGACCTCCAGGAGATGCTGGCTGTTCCCCATGTCAACATCAGAGGGATGCTGTGTCCGCACACCCTGCTCCCCAGCCCCTTCCCTGATGCCTTCTGGAAATCAGAGAGCCTAATGTCAGGATCCTGCTATGAAACACTCCTTCCTCAGAGAGCTGAAGAGGGACTGTAGACCCTGCCACAGGGAGTGACTCTTCTTCAGAGTTCCCTCCATTCTGGTGCGGGGCCCGCACTCTCCCAGAGGTCCCTGCAGCTGTTATCAGTCGGCCATGGTGTCTACAACCCTCCTAGGAAAACTTCTTTCTACCCCTCAAAATATTAAATTTTTAAAAGAACTAAACTGTTGCAACAACCCATGCAGACAAAGGAAAGGTGAGGGAAGGGGTGGGGGAAGAGAGAGAGGGAGAGAGAGAATGAATTTTGAGATACCTGAAGGCAAGGAGAAAAAACTAATGGCATAGAAAATCTGTTCAGTGAAAGATGTGGACATCCATGTATAGGACTCTCATGTGACCTCGGATAGTGTCCTACTTAGCTTTCTATTACTGTGATAAAAACACTGACCAAAAACCAACTTAGGGAGGAAAGGACTTATTTTATCTTACATCTCCCAGCTCATGTTCATCACTCAGGGCAGGCAGGAGAGGGACTTAGTGCAGGAACCTGGAGGCAGGAGCTGAAGCACAGACCACGGACGAACGCCACCTACTGGCTTGCTCTTCTCCCTTGTACGCAGCCTGCTTGCTTAAACAACATAGCCCATGGGTGGCACCACCCACAGTGGGCTGGGCCCTCCTACATCACTCAACAATCAAGGAAATGCCCCACAGGCATGGCTACAGGTCAGTCCAATGGAGGAAATTCCCCATCAAGGTTCCCTCTACCTAGGTATGTCAAGTGGACACCTGAATCTAACTACCACAGACAGACATTACCAACAATGGTCTTCAGCCAGGACATACTATGGCCAAAAGTGCAAGGCAAATCCAGTAAGAAGGCTGAGAAGGGACCGGTGCTCACCGCTTCCTCCACAAAGCACCAAAGCAACAGGTGTGTGACTGCATTTTGGGGGGAAGTGACGAAGAGAGAACACTGGGACTAAACAGTAAAGATATGGAAACCTCATGAACTCCACAGACCAAGGGCAGCAGCAGAACAAGGAAACAAAATACGCCCTTCACCTAGCAGCCCGCTCTCTGCAGGGGTAAACGTGAATAAGCCTCAGAAACTATCAGCTCAACTCCTAATGAGCTTAACAAGTGATAGCCTTGCAGCCCTTGTAGCCTAAATAGGTAAGAAGCCTGAAATCTGCCTAATAATTTGGCTTTGGAGGAGGAGTCACTTCATCTCCCAGCAAAGCCGCAGGGCGCTGAAGCCTAGGGCTGTCTTGAAAGGGGACCTATATCCAAAACTGGACAGTTTTATGAGTCGGTTTTGTGCATCCTCCTCTTTCCACAGACATTCCACCACACTGGCTCATGAGCCAGACTTGCCTTGGTGGAGTCACAAAGCTGCTCTTATGGTGTAACTATCAAATATCCCCTACAGTCTCCGTACTGAATGCTTGGTCACCAGCTGTGTTGTTATTTGAGTAAGTTGTAGTAAATGTAGAAGGTGGGGTGTAGGTGGGCGAAGTGGGTTACTGCAGGCGTAGCTTTGAAGGCTATACCTGGCCCCCAGTCCCTGCCTCACTCTTTGATTCATGCCTGCCATGAGGTGAACAGCCTCATCCACCACATGCGCCTACCACCATTATGTTCTGCCTTACCACGGATTCAAGCCTTAATGCCCACATACGGAGTCCTCTGAAACTGTGATGCAAAATAAGTAAGTCCTACCTTGTGTCAGGGGTTCTTTTAGAGTCATGAGGAAGCAAGCACCACCCACTGAGTGCTACACAGTGGGGCATGGGTGCTGGAATACAGAAAGGAGTCGGAAGTGCCACCATAAGAACTGGGCGTCCAGGAGCCTGCTGAAACCAGTGTGCGGCCAGTCACAGGGTTTCATTTAGGTGCCACTCCTCCAGCCTGTCACTAAAAAGGCAAAGATCTCTGAGTTTCTGCTACAGCCAAGGGCCAGCTGTATCCTCGTCTCCAAGGCAGGCAGCTTAACAAGGTCCAGGAAGAAGCTGTCTGATGCCGTTCTCCACTTTTCGTCTCCTGTGAACGCCTCAGCTGAGAGGAAGTGTGCCTGGCAGCAACTATGACCCCTCCTGCTTGATCCTTGTTAGGCATTACAACTGAAAATATTAGAAGACCTGGTCCATTGCCCCACCCGTAGTGTGCAGAGCTGGCAGGGGGGTGCTGAGCCCTGCTTCTGAGCACACGTGCCTACAGCAGCCACAGAGAACGCAATTTGCCAACCATCTTCACTTGCGCAGGCTACCTACCTGGACCCCTAGCGTCTTACCTGATCTACAGCGCTGACAACACTGGGTGTGAGCTCCACACAACAGGTATTATGGTTCCTGCCACTGCTTCTCCCATTAAGTGCCTGGTTCCGTATCAGAGGACAAGGGCTGTAGGCTCTTAAAACTATTAGGGCCACAATACAAAGGATTCATTCAAGTAACTGCCTGAGGAAGCTATATTGCCTAATATAGACTTCCAGTCAGAGAAACCACAAGGGAGTGCCCTACACAGCCTCCTACACTGCCCCTCCCAAAGCTAGAGTATCCGGTCTTGTGACAATCACAGAGAGATGGTCTTGCTGTGGATTCTCTGTGATGGTTATTCTTATTTGTCAGCTTGATTAGAGATATGCCTAGGAGGTTAGTCTAGGTGTGTCCACAAGGGCATTCCAGGGACTATTAAAGCATGAGAGCTTTGAACTGACCAAAGGCTTAATCCATTGATGGGTTCAAATTTTGAATTGGGTATTGGTGGTAGAACTATGGGGGATGAAGTTGACACAGAGAAGTGGTCACCGGGGTATGCCTTTGTAAATAAAGTCTGTCTTGGCCCTGGATTCTTCCTGTTATGCTTCTGGCTTCTTGGCTGTCATAAGGTGAGCAGCCCTGATCCACCACAACCTTCTACTATGACACTTTGTCTCACTACAGGCCTGGAAACAGTGGAGTCAGTCAACTGAGACTGTGAAACACAATCATTCCTTCCTTAAATTGTTTCACTTAGGTGTTTCGTCACAGGAACAAAAAATCTAACACACTGTCCAACACCAATATGATATGACCTGCACCCAAACTCTCTAATCACAACCAAAGAAAGACACGGCTTTGAGGGAAATCCAGTTTTGAAGGAGGCCATCCCAAATGTAGAAACCTCAATGTAGGACACAAAAATGTGAAAAAATAAGTTAATCTGACACCTGCCAAAGTTCCTAACTCTCTAGTAATGGATTCCAAAGACACTGACATGGATGGAATGTCTGATAACAGATTGAAAAGAATGGTTTTGTTGTTTGAGGGTTTTTTGGTTTTTTGGCTTTTTGTCTTTTCTGAGGCAGGGTCTCCCAGTAGCCCCAGCCTGCAACTGCCTCTGTCTCGAGCCCTGAGATTAAAGGCATGCGCCACCAGCCTAACTCAAAAGAATGCTTTTTAAAATTCAGTGAGAGCCAAAAAATATAAACCGTCAAATCAGAAGACCTGGCAGAACATGGATAACAAATTTAGCCCCAGGGAGACCTGTCTCTAAAACACACAGAAAAATCCAGAAGAATTTCAATACGCCACTTACTGATCTACCTCAAAGTCTAAAATCTAGAAGAAATGGACACTTTCTAGATATATAACACTAACCAAAATTCAACAAAAAGGACATTAAAAATGAATAGACCAATAATAATTGGCTTAGTAATGAAACTGAATCAATAATGAGATTGAATCAGTAGTATAGAGTTTCCCAACAAAGCAAACCTCAGGACTAGTTGAATTCACTGCTAAATTTTTTGCTAAACTTTTAAATAAATGACATCAGTGTTTCTCACACTATTCCACAGAGTTGAAAGGAAGGGAACACATGTATTCATTATATGAAGCCAGCATCATGCTCATACTGAAATCTTAAAAGGTTACAAAAGGAGAGATAAAAAGAAGAAAGGAAAAAAGAAAGGAAGAGAAAACTGTAAACTAATATCCTCATTGAACATAGCAAAATACTTCCAAATCCAATCCAACAGCACATCAAAAACACATACACATAACCAGTTTTACTCCAAGAATACATGGATGGTTTAACCGCTGGGACTCAATAAACATAAATCATATCAACAGAATGAAGGCTTTTAAAAAACCACAAATCATCTTAATAGAAGCAGAGAAATTATTTGAAAAAAATCAGTATCCCTTCATGATAAAAATTCCTGAACAAGTTAGGTATAAAAGTATTATACATAAACAAATAAAGGCCAGACCTACAGCCGATATCATACTGAGTGTGGAAACTGAAAGCGTTCCTTTAATCAGGACCAAGACAAGGGTTCCCAATCTCATGACTTCTATTCAACACACTGTTAGGAATTCTAGCCCTAGAAATTAGGCAAGAAAACGAAATAAAGCATACATATAGAAAAGGAGGAAATAAATTATTTTCTTGTTTGTAGATGATGTTATTATAATAGAAAAATGTAAATACTCTACCAAATGACCATTAGGACTGGTAAACTATTCAGGAAAATTCAAGATATAAAATCAACATGCAAAAAATCAACACTTTTCTTATTCACCAATAATGAATTTGATAAAAAAAATTCAGGAAAGCAACCCCATTTGTGATAACTACACACAAAATATTTAACACATTGAAATAAGCCTGAGTGATACTATAACAGAACTCTACAATGAAAATTATTAAATGCTGAAATGAAGAAAGAAATCAAAGGAGACACCAGAAAGTAGAAAGATCCTCCATGCTTATGGATTGTAAGAATTCATGTTTTTAAAATGTCTACATTTAAAAGTGACCTACAAATTTGATAAAACTGCTACCAAAATGCTAATGATATTCTTCATAGAACTAGAAGAAACAATCCTAAAATTCACAAGCACCCCCAGGTAGCCAAAGCAATCTTAAGGGAAATGAAAGGCTAGAAGAATCATAATATGATTTAAAAATATAACACCACATTAATAAAATGAACTCACAGCGCTACATAAAAGCAAGCACCAATGATTGGAAAGCAATAGGAAGTCCGGAAATAAATCCATGGTCTGGCTGAAGCATGATTCTTCACAAAGGTGCCAGAAACATACATTGGAGAAAGGCCAGCCCTATTAGTACTGCTAAGATGGTAACTGAAGCTCCGTCCATCCCTCTTACTAAAATCAACTGAAAATGGACCAAATGCCATAAGGTAAGATCTGAAACTATGAAGGAAAACATAGGGGAAACCTTCCAAGTACAGTGACCTCGTGAACTGCCTCCAACAAGCACAAGACTCAGAAGCCGGCAGAAAGATTTCTACACAGTAAATAAAACACAGACTACAGAATGAAGACAGTATCTGCCAGCTGGTCATCTGACAGATGTGTATGTGTGTGTGTGTGTCTAACTAAAAACACAACATCGAAGAAGTAATAGAAACAAAATATGAAAGTGATCTGAGAATAAATATAAATGACAAAAATGCATTTAAAAAGTTTAATATCACTAGCCATCAGAGAATTGCCAGTCTAAACAAGGTTCTGTCTCATTTCACTTAGAATGCTACATACATATACATATATATATATATATATATATATATCAAAGTTGGTGGTATAAAAGGGAAACGCTCTTATACTTGGTGAAAATATATATCATTATAGCCATTATGGGAAATACCTTGGAGGTTTTCAAAAAATCTAAAAATAAAGCTAGGGATGATAATGGAAGAAAGTATAGGCAAGGTCTCATACGATCTCCAAAGAATAAACCGGAAAATTTGGATAACAGCTGTCAAAAGAGGTGGGTGATGGCTGAAAATCTCCAGTTTAATAGCAAAGTGAAATAGGAAACTTTACCAAGGACAAACTGTCTTTCTTTAAACATCCAGGATGACATGGGAAAGGAATGAGGAACTTTGTCTTACCAGAGAAGGATTTTCCTTTCCTGACCCCCAATGACCCAGAACAGCATAAAAAATCCACAAACAGATGTTATCAGTCTAACTCACCTGTTGCTTGCAACAGAAACTGGGGATAATTTATTGGTTTCAGTGTTGCTACTTTCAATACTGATATTTTTACAACATGCACATATACAATATTCTGGGCCAGGTACAAGGAAGAGTCATGAGAGAAAAATAAACAAGATAAACATTTTCTTTTTTTTTTTTTTTAGCTTTCCTTAGTTTAAGCTGATTACACAGTAGGAATGCATATTGAATAGTGTTAAATTATTTCAAAATACACAGTTGACTTTGGTTACAAGGTTAGATAAAATTCCCATTAGTAACAGAAGGCATCCCCACACTCTCTGGTCACCATGGGATGAACAATCAGCAAATCAACAGCAAGGGCAATGCTAAAGCACACACAGACTTGAGGGGCCTCAATAACACACTACTGAACAATGAATGTATCCTTTAAGAAATCAAGGAGAAAATACAAACATTCCTAGGAGAAAATGAAAATGAAAATACAACATAACTAAATTTATAGGTTGCAATGATAGCAATCCTAACGGGAAGTTCGTAAGGCTAATGCTTACATTAAACAATCATATAGATGGGTAGGAGCACTGGCTACTCTTGCAAAGGATGCAGGTTCAATCCTCAGCACCTATACGGCAGCTAATAACCACCCATAAGTTCAATTCCAGGGGATCCGATGCTCTCTTCTGACTTCCACAAGCATTGCATGACATAGGTGTACTTGCACACATGCAGGCAACACACTCATATACATAAAATTAAATAATAAATAAAATATTTAAAAGTAAAGAAGACTTGGTGCAGTGCTTTGAACAGATAGACAAACTGTTAGCCAAATTAATCTAGAGAGAGAGAGAGAAGACTTGAATTAATAAAATTAGGGATTAGAAGGGAGCCATTACGACAGATACCAGTAAAAGTCAGAAAATCGTCAGGACATGGCTTAAAAACTTATATTCCCTTTTTTTTTCATTTAAGCAGTTTTTAGTGGAAGTGTGTGTATATGAGACATTCTTTTCCTGCATCTTCTCCATGGTTTCTTCCTTATATTTGTCCTTTTCTTTCCTACTTGCGAGATTTAGCTTTTGGTTTCAGGATCTTTAGGCAGTCTCTGTCCGACTTTAGCCTGGTGCTAAACACCTCGCTGGGGTTAGTGCTCACCTGGACAGCTGTGCCATGAGACTTTGCCCACTGCCCCTGCTCTACGTAGAGGGCATATTTCTTCCTGTAAACCTGGACCACTTTGCCAATCTTCTGAAAGTTGTAGTGCCCTCATACAACCTGAACTTCATCATCCTTTTGAACAGGCATAGACCAAACATTACACTCTGTCTCAGCTCTTTGGAACAAGGGGAGGAAATAATCTTCCTCTGAATGTGAGGAGGTGCACTGAAATGCCTTTTACATTGCGTGCTGCATCAGAAGTCACAAAGGGATTGAACTTCATTTTGGTGACTGTTGCTTAAAAATTTATATTCCACTAAATTGGAAAATCTAAAAGAAATAAATGAATTTGTAGAAGCCTAGGACCTACCACAATTAAACCAAGATGAGCTAAACAATTTAAACAGACCTATACCAAATAATGACACTGAAGTACAAATTTAAAATCTTCCAACTAAAAGTAGTCTAGGCTCACATGGATTCTCTGGTGAGTTTTGCCAGACTTTCAAAGAAAAACTAACTAGCCACAGTGCTTCCCAAACTATTCCACAAAAGGCAAGAGCATTACCAAACTCTTTTTGCAAAGCTACTATTACCCTGATTCCCAAACTAGATGAAGGTGCAATAGAAAAAAGAAAGAAAATTACAGACCAATTTCCTTGTTGAACATAGACACAAAAATTCTAAACAAAACACTTGCCAGCTGAATTTAAGAACACATCATAAAGAATATTCATCATGATCACGTTGGCTTTATTCTAGAGATATAGGATGGTTACAAATACATAATTCAATAATTGTTACAAATTACATTACATAAATGGTCTCAAGGAAAGAAACCACACAGTCATCTTAATAGCTGCAGAAAACACTTTTGATGGAAGCCAACATCCCTTCATGTTAAAACTCATGAAGAAGCTTGGAATAGAAGGAACATATCTCAGCATAACGAAGGCTGGCAAACCTACCACTAACATTATATTGAATGGGGACGATCTCAAATATTTCCACTAAAATCAGGAATGAGACAAGGTTGTTCACTTTTTCCATTCTTATTCAACATTAAGTGCTTGAAGCTTTAGCTAGAGAAATAAAAAAGAAGCAAATAAAAGGGTTATAAACAGGAAAGGAAGAAAGCAAAGTATCCTATTTGCTGATTATGCAATTCTACACGTAAGAAATCTTAAAGACTCAATCAGAAAACTCTTAGAATGGATAAACACTGAGCAAAGTGGGAGAATACAATGACCTCTGTAATGAAATGGCCAATGTGAAAAACCTCTGTAATGAAACCCTTTAAGCCCGAAGAAAGAAACTGAAAAAGACACAAGCAGATGGAAAGACAAGATCATGAATTGGAATAATTATTATTGCAAAAATAGCTATACCACCAGAAGCAATCTACAAATTAAATGCAATTCCAATAAAAAAAATTTCCGGTAAAATTCTTTATTTAAGTAAAAAGAATCTTAAAATTCATATGGAAGCACAGAAAAGCACAGATCGTCAAAACAATCCTGACCAAAAAGACTACTACAGGAGGTATCACCATATCTGATTTCAAGTTACACCACAGAGCCATACTAATGAAAACAGCATGGTACCGCCATAAAAGTAGACACAAGGACCAATAGAATATAATAGAGGATCCAGATGCAAGGCCATGCAACCACAGCCAACTGGTTTTTGAAAAATAGGCCAAAAACACACATTAGAGAAAAGTCAGCATCTTCAACAAATGGTACTGGGGAAACTGAACGTCTACACATAAATTAGGCTAGAGCTTTCTCTCACCTTGCATAAAACTCAATTCCCTGACGGAGAACCTCAGTAAGACCTGAAACTATGAAACTTCCAGAAGAAAAAGTAGAGAGTACACTTCAAGAAACAGGCATAAGCAAGGAAGGACTGTATGAACAGGACTCTGATTGCTTGGGAAATAAATCCATTAATTGACATATGGGACTTCATGAAATCTAAAAGTTTCTCTACATCAGAGGAAACTGTCCATTGAGTGTAGAGGCAGCCTACAGAATGGGAAAAAGTCTTTGCCAGCTTTCACATCCAACAGATTATTAGTATCCAGAATGTATAAAGAACTCAAAAAAACTAAACATCAAGAAAACAAACAACCCAATAAAAACATGGGTCACGAACCCAAAAAGAGAGTGGTCAAAAGAGGAAACACAAATGGCTAATAAACATTTTAAAAAGTGTTCAGTATCATTAGCCATCAGGGAAATGAAAATTAAAACTACTTTAAGATTCTACTTTGCTCCAGTCAGAATGGTCACTATCGAGAAAATAAATGACGACAAATGCTGGTGAGGATGTAGAGAAAGGCGTCCCATTCACTGCTGGTGGGAGTGCAAAGAGGTGCAGCCACTGTGGACATCAGTGTGAATGGTTCTCAAATGCTACAAAATAGAACTGCCATATGACCCAGCTATATAAATTCTCAGCATATACTCTCATATCCTACTACAGAGATAATTGCATATCCATGTTCATTGCTGCTCCCTTCACAGCAGCTAGGAAACTGCATCGGCCTAGGTGTTCATCAGTTGTGGAATAATGAAAATGGGGAACATTTGCATAATGGATTTAGGAATAAATCTTAGGGAATCCACTACTTTGTAAGATAATTTAAAAATATAATTTTTAAGCTGGGCACGGGGCTTCATGCCTTTCATTCCAGCACTGGGGATACAGAAGCAGGCAGATCTCTGTGAGATTGAGACAAACCTGGTCTACAGAGCAAAGTCCAGGCTATCTGGGGCTACAGAGAGACCCTGTCTCAAAAAGCAGACAAACAAAAATAATAATTTAATAATTTTTTAAGAGTTTAAACAGAGGTATCCTGAGTGGGTAAAGAGTGCTACTCCTAGAAGACATGGCTTATTAAGTGAAAATATCAGTGCCAGGTATGGGATGTGTTCTTTTAAGTTACTGGTCAGGCAGGCCCCTGAGGCCCCCAAAAGAACACAGGCTATTGCTATTCTCTCGATTGCCCACAGTCACTAGAGGGTAAGAGCCTGTATTAGTTACTTTTCTGTTGCTGTGATAAACACTGTAAGGGAACTTCTAGAGGGAAGAGTGATTGGGCTCATGGTCCCAGGCATAAAGGTCCATAATGGCGGGGAGGTGTGGCAGCAGAAGGTGGCCAGAGCAGAAAGCCCAGAAGGCACATCTTCAAGCAGGCACAGGAAGCAGAGAGTGGTTGGAAATCTGGCAAGGATTAAGAACTCTCAAAGCCTGCCCCCAGTGACATGCTTCCTCCAGTATGGCCACATCTCCTTAAATTTCCCCAAACAGCTACGAAGTAGGGACAAAATGTCCAAATACTTGGAGCCTGTGAGGGGCATTTTTATTCAAACCGTCACAGACCTCATTGCTGATGACGCCACACCCTTTGGTTGCAGGAGGTAGAGAAATCAAGCTGGAACTGTCAGGGAAACTTTGCTGCTGGCTAGCTTTCACGGTGCTGGAAGGTGCTGTGCAGGCCTCCGGATCCTGCGTGTGTAGTGCTGACCTGCCAGGCGAGATTTGCCTACACATTCAAAAAGTGGCATGACTCTTTGGGAGGCGGGTGTGTGTGTGTGTAAGGAAGTGCCTTCTGATTCTATTTGAGGCCTACTCCGCAGGAGGAAATTCATGGCTGGTATTGTATACCTGGTCAAAAGCCCATAGCTGAAGAGATCATGGAAGGAACCTACTGCCACTGTTTTGTTAAATGGTCATGGTGTCAAACTGGTTTCTAAATATTTATGTTTATACCCAGTAGATTAGTGCTGCTCTCAGCCTTGCTCAGAGGGGTTTCCTTTCTCAGTGGGCAGCAGTTAATACAGACTCATGGTTGTTCAAAGTGCTGAGAATAAGTGATTATGAGTACTCAACCCTAACTAGGAAGTCTATAGCAACACCTCCCCCACAAGGAATATGTGGAAGAAGGGGCAGAAAGAATGTGAGCGGGAGCATGGGAAGCGGGGCGGGGAAGGCTGTCTTTGGACATGACAAGGTCCTCGGCTCATGGACTCCCAGCAGCTGTGCTTACTTGCGAAAGACCTGCACAAGATCAGATCAGCCAAAATTCTAACATGGACAGGGAGGGGTTCATGGGTCCCCACCCCCAGCTGAGGAGCTATTAGCAGCTGATGGGTGCTGAGGGAGAGTCTGCTAGGGGAAGAAGAGTCATTTTGGGGGTTGCGGCCACATCCATGCACATACAGGCCCCACTAACTGGACACAGTGGGTTATTTAAAAGTAAGAAGAGGACATGAAATTGTGAGGGGAATGTGGGAGGGACTCCAAGAGGAGTTAGAGGGAGGGAGTGGGAGGTGGATGTAATCAAAGTATTGTGTATGTACATGGAACTCAAGGAATAAATAAAAATATGACATAAAGAATAATTCATGATCATTAGGTGAGTTTTACAAAAGATACTTGAAGGAGACCTTCAGACTGACGAGAAAGAACCAATCCACACTGCTACAGGAAGGAACAGACCACATTACAACACTAATAAACCAAATTAGGACTAAGAAAACACCACTAATAAATCACCAAAATGACAGGAATTAATCATACCCTTCAATAATAATTCCTAATACTAATGGGGAAAAGTAAAGCATTTCCACTAAGACCAGGTATTTCTCCATTCTCGTTCAGTATAGTACCTACAGTCTTAGCGAGAGCAGCAAGACACAGAGAAACAGTAGGAACCACTAGGAAAAGAAAACAATCAAAATATCCTCATTTGCAGATATAATTCCATATATAAGAGATCCTAAAGCCTCCACCAGAAAGTTCTGAGATCTGACAAACACTTTCAGCAAACTGGAAGGATACAAAATGAGCATACAGAAATCAGTAGTCTTGGGTGCCAGAGAGATGACTCAGTGTCTCAGAGCATTGCCTGCTCTTGCAGAGTACCTGGGTTCGATTCCCAACAACCACATGGCAGTTAACAACTTTTCATAACTCAGGTTCATAACTCACTCTTCTCTCTCCCTTCCAACTCATCCCATACCCCCACTCCCTCTCAGTTGTGTGACCTCTTCTTTATTATTATTGTTACACACACACACACACACACACACACACACACACACACACACTAGTTTAAATGGAGTTGACACTGCACAGGATGACAGTCTACAACTCTTTTGAGGAACACTAACAAAAACCCCAGTTCCAGGCACGGGCAGCCTTCCTTTGAGTTATATTGGTCAAGGAAATCCAAGAGTCTCCCAAACAATGCAGGCTACTGCCATTGCCCGTGGTCACTCTCCAGAATTTGAAGATAAGACCCTATTGCTGACGATGCCACATACTTTGGACACAAGACCTGGAGGAATCAAGCTAGAACTGACCTAGATACCTCCTTCCTGAGGACTAGTTTTCATAGTGTGGGAAGGTGCTATGCAAGCTGCCAAGAGAAAAGCAATCAATAGTTCTACCCAGCTGTAGAGCCTGCGAACCACAGTAATGACTGGCCTGGCAAGACATCCCTAATACTGTATTCCGTTTTAACCAATCCAGTTGAGAGGATACAACTATAGAGCTACAGACTCTTCTTTCTAGATGCTACTTTTCACAAAGTCATTCAGCCTGTGTTCCCCTCTTACCTTCGTTACTGACAGGCTGAATAGACAAAGAGACAGTGACCAGATCATGTATCAAAAAAGAACCCTGACACATGGCCTGCAGCAATCTACCCAGGCAACCAGCTTGTATCTACAGAAGTCAGTCCACAAAAGCAGCCTGACTCAACATTGAAGTCTCTAGTGACAGTCGGAGTAGATAAACAGGAACTTTTGTAATAACTGGCCCAGTATTGCCAGGACTTGACGAGTGGCTGTCATCCACCTCAACTTTGGTCCCTGGTTGCAACCTAGAACCAAATCAGAGAAAGCTAAAGTATGTATCCTCACCCAACCACATAGTATGCCAGCTTCTAGCAGTTTGCCTAATCTCGCTGCCAACAGCCTGCACTCAGGACACACCTGTAGCACACCTGAAACCAACTTCCGTGGTTTCCACACAACTTTTCCACTCCTTTGCTTGCCTGTAAGTCTCTGCTCAAATATAAGTGATGGTGGTTGACTCTCTTGCTATAGAAAGCTCTAGATCAGTAATCATTGATTAGCCTCATTTGGTTGGACTTCATTTGTTTCACATTACTATCAACCCAAAGTAGGTGACTGTTGCTGGGTGGATAGGACAAATACTGGGAAACATTAGTTTGGCAAACTCCTGTCCTGAAGCAGACTGGCATTTTCAAGGGAGGTGTGTCACTAGTTGGCAAGTGAATCTTCCGAGAGTATCGAGCACCAGCATGTGAACGTGACACATACATTTTGCCATTGCTAGCAATGGGGAGTCTAGAAAAGATTTCAGAGGTGAGCATTGAGCAAAAATCTGTTCTTTGCCCCAGAGGACCTGTCTACTCAGCCCTGTCCTGAAGTGCTCCTTGAGTTTTGTGACAGTTCTCACAGTGGGGGCCTGTGCTGTGGCTGTCCTAGGGGAACAGCTGCACTGACCTCACTTGGAGCCTCCAATTGTGTACAGCCTCAGGGCAAAAGCTGGAGGAAAACAATCCTGAGGGAACTGGCAGGGACCAGTTCTGTTCCATTTGTGGAGTTGCTTTCCTTTACTCGTGAAGAAAGGTTCTTCAAAGGCTCTTAACCTCTCCAATCCCCATAGGTAGGAGGCCCTCCAAAGTCTCTGACTTCTTACTTAAAATGATGCAGGATGTGGAATATTTCACAAGACTGGTGTGATTTGAATTTTCTCATTTAACCAGTTAGAAGAATCCCTGGCTCTTCCTACATGCAAAACATTTCTCGTTCACTAATCTGGATACTTCCTCTTGATCTTAACTAGTTCTTCTAATTAGAACCACTTTATATGAGCACTCCGGCCAGTGATCCCTAGTGTTGTTCAAAGTGGATGGGCATGTACGTGGATTGCCACATTGTCCTTGGCCTGTGAGATGAGAGGACCTTACCACAGCTAAGTGACCTGCTCTGTGCTACAGAACAGGGCACAAGTACCGACCTCTTGAAGCTCAAAGGCTGACCTCAACACAGGCCTGTTCACCTCTCCTTTACCCTCCAATATTCTGGGTCCTCTAGGGCCGTCCTTACTTGCTCTAGACAAAGTAAAGTAACAGTCTTTCCAGAACAGAATAGAGAAAGATGAGAAATTGTTCCAAGGGTCCATGGTAATCAAGAACCAAGCGAAAGTGAAAATTCAGGAGATTCCAGCTACAAACAGAAGGTTCTACATTCCTGGTATCTGCTGTGCAAAGTCTCTGGGTATAACTAAGAAAAAAATAGTGTATTTTGGTTGTTTCCAAAAGACTCAAAGGAAACACACATAAGGAAGACTCCCAGGTAACTGTGTAAATGGCGCTTTTATTAGTGGTGGGGTAGCTCAGCACCAGGATCTCTCACTGGAGCCCAGAGAAAGCTATCCCATTAGCACTCACCTTCATTACTGAGACAGGCTAATGTGTCTCTTCTTGGGCCTCTTCTCACTTTCTGTCACTGGGATAAATCACTTCATTACTTTCATTTTTTCAGTCTAAGAGTCTGCACTAAAAGCCTAAGATGAAACTGTTCCCAGACAGTTTTCTTCCCTGTCACTTTCAGAAGGGCTGTTACTCATTCAGTGTGACTAGTGTCATCCCTGGCAATAACTATGGCACTCTACATTATGGAATGGGGCCCTGGAATTCTCCAGGCTCTCCTCTGTGTTTTATTTAGAGCTCTAACTTTGAAGCTGGAGAGACGGCTCAGCAGTCAAGAGTGCTTACTGCTCTTGCAGAGGATCTGAGTTTGATTCCTAGCACTCATGTTGAGCGGCTCACAACCTCCTGTAACTCCAACTCCAGGAGATGTAATGCCCTCTTCTGGCCTCCATAGGCACTCAGACTCATGTACACACATCCACACATGGGTACACAGGTGTAAACATAATTAAAAAAAAATAAAGGGAATACAGAGCTCCAACCTTTGCAGTTGTTCCTCTTCCATAAAGCCACAGTATCACTGTTTGGCAGATCTTATCCTGCTCACCATCTCCATGCACCCGTGGTCACCTAATCCTTTAATATTAATTCTCCTACCTGCTGCTGCACCTGATAGCAAGGAGGACCACAAACCAGTGTCTAATTTCTTTCCGGATGGCTAATTCATTACAAATATATCTTCTGTCTTCCAGGCATTTTCTGAGAAACCCACCAACCATGAAGCTCTAGCAAAACTAAATCAAATCTTTATCATCTGTAAATCAGGGCCCAGGGTAAGTCGACTCTCCTCCCTTTCTAACTAGCCTGAGTATTGTCAGTTATGAGGGAGAACAGAAGAAACTAGAAACCCTGCCTGCAGTCAAAAGTGATTATTTTCATACAGCAGCTCTTCATTAAATACAGACCCCTTCCCCATCCGCGCTCCCCTGCCCCGCCCCCATCAGACTGCATGCACTCCACCATACACGTTAAGTCCTATCCAGTCAAGCATTTTGTATCCAGATGTCCTTCGGTGCAAATTCATCCACTGGAGTCTAGTCAGCCTATCTAGGGATCTTAAGGAAGGTCTACTCCCCCTCACCCAGTAGTGATCAGTCCCAACAGTTCCCAGAATAAGACCACACATTTCCCTCAATTCTCTCTGGGCCCTTGTCTGATCGAGTTGGCATGGGTCTTGTGCTCAATGCCACTATTGCCACAAATACACCTGTACAAGTTTCTGGTGGCTTGAGAGCCTCTGCTTCCTTAAGTTCATGAACCTGCCCTGGCTCTTAAAATCTTTCTGCCCCCTCTTCCACAATGGTCCCCGAGCTGTGGGTAGGTGAGATTTATTATTCAGGAACACACACTCTCTTACCCTTTAAAACTTGGCCAGTTGTGGCCTTCTGTGTGTATCACACTCATTGTATAAGGAAGCTTCATTGATGAGAGTGATGAACTATACAAAAGCTCAATTTTAAAAATTCCTGAAAAAAAGCGATTATTTTAATCTACGTATCTAGATATCTCCAGAATATATACGATGTCACCAAAACCCCACCGGGCCAGTGTATAGAACACAGCACATAGTACTGGGAAAGAAAAGATCAGTGTCTGGGTAGAAGGTGGTATATTAGTACTGGTATTTTACTGGGTTCCTGCTGAGAGTAAGAGAACGTAAATGAGATTTGGAAATACAAGGCCTGCATCTGCCAGCAGCCCGACTCATGTCCTTGAGCTGGTCAGAACACTGAGATATAATAGATAATTTCTAGATATCCACACAACTAGAACTCTGGGCTGCCCAGAAAACTAATCCTTTGTCCACAGTATTTAACCTAAGAGATTGCCTGCTGTAAATCAGATTTACAAGAAGTTTCATTATCTCTGACAATTGTTTGAGTCAAACAATGAATTTCCATAACAGTTGGTCTAACATGGCCCAGACTTGCTTAATAAATGACAGTTTTCTTAATTTTTGGCCATGATTGCAACTTAGGACCAACCAGAGAAAGCCCAAGATGCCAACTCCTTCAAGTCAACAACCTACACCTGTAGACTTCCTTATTTTTCACTCAACCTTCTCACTGCCCTGCCTACCTCTGCCCAAACACAAGTGACAGTGGCCAACTTCCTTGTTATACAAACTCTGAATAAAGGCCCTTTCCTGGGGGCTGGAGAGATGGCTCCGCAGTAAGAACACTGGCTGCCCTAGCAGAGGATCCAGGTTTGGCTCCCAGCACCCACATGGGGGCTAAAATCTATAACTCCAGTTCCCGGGGATTCAATGCCCCCTTCTGATTTCTGTGAGCACACTCACACACACAAAATAAAACCTTTCAGCATTTGTTCCTTATTTCCACAAAATTATATGACACCCCTCCCTCTAGGTTCTAAAGAAGTTCCAAGTTAGCAAGAGAGCTGGGCATGACCCTGCAACAGAGAAGAATAAAGCCAACAAAAGCAAAGCTATATTTTGAAAGGAATAACCAAGCTTTGGGATCAGTCAGGAAATGACAGGAAGATACACAGCATGGAAGGGTAGAAAGAACAAATCAAACGCCATTTTCAACCCCAGCTGGGAGTAGGGAGGACATGGTACTCCCCGTTACTGAGGAAAGGCCAGCACGAAAGTGCTGGTAACTCCCATCACAGCAGCAGAGCACGGCTCTACCAGAAGAAGGATCCCAGTCCCCACAAATTAAATCCAGACAGAGAAGCTAAGAAGGAACTGACATTGCCACGGTCTCCAAAGCCAAGACAGAACTGTGGACGCCGGTCCTGTCTAGGAGCATCACTGGCATCTACAGCTCTGCAGCCCCCGTCCCAGGAGCCCTGCTACCAGTGCCACAGCTCTGGCCTCGCCGAGGCTTGTTGTGCATGACCTGGGAACACTCCAATCCATATTCTTCTACAAAAGGTCAAGCAAATCAGAGCTACAAGCTCTGGAACCAGTCAGTCCATGAGCCCGTGAAAAGGTCTGCACATGTCTTGAACATCCAGGGAACGTGGTTACTAGTGCCACCAGTCCCAGCATCACACAGAACACAGGACCCAGGGAAGGTCTCAGCTGCAAATGCTGTTGCCCAAAGCCCTGGCATCATCTGTGTGTGTCCCGTCACACCCGAGGAAACGTCCTTTCAAGGTTGTATAGTTTTAAGAAAATGACTATGTGTACTATGAACCACCGTAGTCTCTGCAGTCACCCCATAGATCCTATGAAAGATCTCCTGTACATACCACAACCTAAAGTACAGTTAAACCAGACCACCCAGCACTGCAAGTGCCCATCCCACGGAACCTGGGGAAATTCTCATCCTGTGGCTCCAAAACTGTGGCTGCAAATGCCACAGACTCAGGCATCTTCTACATTCATCCTATGGAAGCCAATGTCGTATGGCCCTGGGACCATGGATGCTGGAGAAACAACCCTAGGTTTCACATGTACAAAACTTATTTTTTACAAAAACTACTCCATAAAGTTTAGAGCAGTCCCTGCTATAATACATGTATGAACATTAGTGTCTGGACACACACACACACACACACACACACAGAGAGACAGAGAAAGAGACACAGAGAGAGAGAGACACACACAGACAGAAACGTGGAAAGCCATAATACCCCCTCAAAAAAACAAGACTTCCAGAAATAGATCTCAGTTTGAAGGAAACTAATGAAATGCTACAAAAAGAATTCGAATAACAATCCAAAGGAAATAGTGAGAATTAGGAGACTGTAGACAATGCAGAGTGAATGATTCACAATATGAATGAGAAATTCACCAAAAAGATAGAAATCATAAAAAAGAAACAATCAGGAATCTAGAGACTAAAATTTTCAGTCAATGAAGTAGAAAACACATTTGAAAGTTTCCAAGGCAGACAAGAATAGGCAGAAGAATTTCTGAACTTGAGGACAGCTCTTTTTTTTTAAAAAAAATTTCTTTCTAAAATAGTTTTATCTCACCATTCCACAATGTGTACATACTTCAAATAAAATATTGTGCCCTATAAATATATAAAATCTCACAGACAATTAAAAAGTATTAAAAAAGAAGATTAACAGTCATTTTGGAAAACTTCTAGAATATGTGTTTATGTCACCATTTTATCATTTATTCACTCTTAATTTTACTGAGAAGCTATAATTTTGAAAAGAATACCATTTGCTCTAACATTAGAAAATCTTTAAGGGAAATATTGAAAAGTAAATATAGATGTTATTGACTATTTTTTTGTATGACAGTATTTATTTAACAAACACTAGTACAGCATTTGCTCTCCTAGGCATTATTTTAAGCCTTTTGTAATTTTTTATTGAATCATTGTGTATTTCACATCAATCAGTCTTAGTCATCTTTCTACCCCTTCCCCACCGGCAACTCCCACATCCCCCCAACTCGAATCCATACATTCTTTCATCTGTGTTAAGGTCTATTGTGTCAGGTTATTGTTCCCAAAGACATCAGTGCAGGTTCATCCACTAAGAGGTCTATCTAGTCGGCCTACCCTGAGTCCCTCGCTTTAGGAAGATAAGCTCATCTTCACCCAACAGTAATAAGCTGCCAATATTTCTTCAGCAAAGATTGGGGTCTGCTACCCATTTCCCCAGTGCCATGCTGGGGTTTTGTCTGCCTGAGCTTGCATGGGTCTTGAGCAATCTTGAGCAAAACGATTGCTGTAGGCTCATATGATTAGGGTACCAGGAGCTTGTAGGATTCTATTTCCATATGGTCACTAGGACAGCTCCTTTGAATCAACCCAATCAGGCATAAAAATTAAAAAGGATGAAGATAGTCTATGAAAATGTATGGGAGACCATTAAGTAAATAAGTATTTGCATGGAGGGACTTCTAGGGGAGAAAAATAAGGGTAAAGAATTAGAAACTTTTACTTTTAAAATTTATTTTTATTATGTATATGAGTGCTCATACCTGAGAATATGTAAGTGTACCATATGTATGCAATGCCAGCAGATTCTACAAGAGGGCATTGGATCCCCTGGAACTGGACTTATAGACTGTTGCTAGCCGCCATGTGGGTGCTGGAAATCAAACCCAGGTTCTCTGCAAAAGCATCCAGTGCTGTTAGCTATTGAGCCGGTCACCTACAAATCTGTTTTATGAAATAATAGTTCAAGACTTACCAAATCTTCAAGGATATATGTCCATCTAAATATGAGAAGCTCAATGAGCCACTACTAGTTTCAACCAAAAAAAAAAAAAAGACTTTTATAGAGTCACAAGCCAAAATGTCAAATGTATGAGCGAGAGAGAGAATTTTAAAAATAGTAAAAGTGTCAACTTGTATATAAAGGAACGCCTATTAGACAGCATATCTCTCTGACAGGCCAGAGGACAATGGGATGCCATCATACCCCTGAAAGGAGACAGACAAACAAAACCCTGTCAATCAAGATTCAACCCAGAAAAACCACCTTCCAATAAAGGAAAGATAAAGTTTTCTCAAATCAGCAGGAACAAAGAGAAGTCACCACCATGAGGTCATCCCTATAGGAAAAGTTTAAGTGAATTCTATATTACACACAAATGGATAATAACCACCATTTATGAACATGCACAAGTATGCAAACTCACCAGAAGACCAGCTGTACAAAAGAGAAAATAAATCTTATCATGACTGAAAACTACCAAATCACAAAGTTAAATAATAAGAGGTGGAAAAGAATAAAGTATATACAAGATAAGTAGAAACACTGAACAAAACGACAGGAGGAAAGTCACACCATCAATGATGCCTTGAGGGTTAAAGGATTAAATCCACCAATCAAAAGACAGAGTGCCTAAATAGATACAAAGTGAACAAACAACTAGAAACCAAACACAATCAAGAAATGAAACCCAACAATACGCTGACCACAGGAAGCTTCCTTCACTAGTAACATACACACTCACTGAAAGTAAAAGGTTGGAAAAGACTTTATCATTCACATGTGAATCCAAAACAAGGAAGAGTAACTCTACTCACATCAGTTAAAACAAGTCAGAAATTATAAAAAGAGACAAAAGTCCAGGCATGGTAGTGCCAGGAAGGAGCATTGCAGGTTTGAGGCCAGCCTGGGCTACATAGTGAGTTTAAGATAAGCTTAGTCTACATATATTTTGCATAGAGAGATGATATATACACAAAGGGATCAATATGTAAAATGATACATCAATTGTAGATATGTATATGTATCCAAAATTGGACCACTAAATATAGAGCAAATATTATTAGACCTAAATGCAAAGATAGACTCTAATAATAATAGTTTGAGGTTGTAGCATCCTACTTTCCTCAATGAACAGATCACTGAGACAGAAAATCCCTAAAGAAACACCTGACTTGAACCATACTGTACATCCAGCAAGCCTAATAGACATTCAGAGACTGCTTTACCCAGTGGCAGCAGAATACACAGCACATAGAACATTCTTTGGGATAGATCATATATCATAGGTTATGCTACAAGTTGAGTTTCATCAAGTTACAGAAAATTAAAATTGTATCATGTACCTTATCAGGCTACAGTGGAATACAACTACACATCAATGAAAATAAAAATTTTAAATACATGGGAATTGAGTACATGCTCCTAAACGACCAGCAAATAATTGTAGGAATTTAAAGAAATTTTTTTTTAAATCTTGGAACAACTGAAAATGAAAGCATGACATATCAAAATTTATAGGCTCCAGCAAAACCAGTTCTAAGAGGGAAGTGTATCTTTTTAAGATTTATTTCATTTTTATATATGTGTACATTTGTGTATCTGTGTAAGTATATATCATGTGTGCAGGGACCTGCTTAGGTCAAAAGAGGGCATCAGAACCCCTGAACTGGAGTTACAGGCAACTGTGAGCTGCCTTATGTGGGTGCCAGAAACCAAACTTAGGTCCTCTGGAAGAGCATGCTCTTAACCACTGGGCCGTCTCTCCAGTCCAAGAGGGAACTTTGTACCAAAATAAGTACACACCAGAAAGTAGAAAAAAAAATTTAAAAAGAGGACAAAGGAAGTATTGGGACTTAAGGAGATAGTTCACTGGCAGAACTCCTTGTTTGCATGTGCAATGCTCTGAGTTCTATCGCCAGCACTGGAAAAAAATAAACAATGAATGAGGCTGGAGAGTTAAGAGCATTGGCTGCTCTTTCAGAAGACCCAGGTTCAAATCCCAGTACCCATATGGTGGCTAAAAACCATCTGTAACTCTAGTTCCAGGAGATCTGATGCCCTCTTCTGATCTCCAGGGGCACTGCATGACATGGATGCATTTACATACAAGCAGGCATAACATTCATATATATAAAATAAAAATAAATAGAGTTTAAAAGGAGATTTAGGAATGAATGAAAAAATAAACTCAAAATTAGTAGAAAGAAAAAAACAAAGATCAGGGCAGAAATAAATTCATGAAAAATACAAAAGATTAATGAAATAATTGATTTTTTTAAAAATCTAAGCAAAAAGCCAGACATGGTGGTGCATACCTTTAATTCCAGCACTCAGGTGGCAGAGGCATTCAGATAGCCAGCCTGGGATGGCCTGTATATCAAGTTCCAGGCCAGCTGGGGCTATATAATGAGACCCTAAATCAAAAAATAAATAAAATAAAATAAATAAACATGTAAGCAAGATTGATAAACCTTTAGTTAGAATAGCTAAGAAAAAAAAAGCAAGTAAAATCAGAGAGAAAAAAAGTCAGAATCAGAACAAGTGATATAACAGAAATGCAAAGAACTTTAAGACACTACTATGAATAATTATATGCTAACAAATTGCAGAATCTAGAAGAAATAGGTAAATTCCCAAACACATACACACTACTAAAACTGAATCATGACTAAATAGAAAATCTAAACAGACCCATAGTGAGTAATAAAGTCGAAGCAGTAATTTAGAGTCTCTCATTGTAAAAAGTCCAGGATCTGGTGGCTTTCCTTCTAGATTCAACAAAACATTTAAAAAGAACTAACTTCAATTCTTCTTAAACTATTCCAAAAAAAAAAAAAAAAAATTCGGAATTCTGCCTAACTCTTTTATTACCCTGAGTCCAAAACATACAGTTATAAAACAACTACAGCCAACATACCCCTGATGAACAGAGATATAAAACTTCTTCCCAATCCTAGCAAACAAAATTTAACAGCATATCAAAAGGCCACACACCATGATCAAGTGAACTTCATCAAGGGATACAAAATGACTCAACACTCATAAATGTGGCACAGCATGTCAACAGAATGGAGAAGTCATATGACCATCTAAAAGATGCAGAAAAATGATCCAATATTTTTTAAAAATCTGTTGATATATAAGGTATCTAAAAAATACCTGAAAATATTAAAGATTATATGTTAAAAACCCAGACCGAGTATCATACTGAATAGAAAAAAGCTGAAAATGTTTCATCTAAGATCTGGGACAAGACTGGGACACCCACTCTCACTACGCCTATTTAATATACTACTGGAAGTCAGTGGGAGCTGTTAGGGAAAGTGAAAGAAAGAAAGAAAGAAAGGAGGAAGGAAGGAAGGGAAAGAAAAGAGCCACATCCGGGAGGAAGAAGTTAATTTCCCATGTTTGTAACTGACGTAATTTAATACATATAAATAGTAATTCCTCCATCAAAAAGCTGTCAGAACTGATAAAAATTTGCAGTCAACACATAATATCAACATATAAAAAACAGCAATCTTATATACCAATAATCATCTTGCTGAAATAAGAAACCAAGAAAACAATCTCATTCCCCATACTAAATAAACACACACACACACGCACACACACACACACACACACACACACACACACACACACACATACATACACACTTAGCAAGATATTCAAACAAGGAAGTGAAAGGTCTCTGCAATAAAAATTGTAAAGTACTGGGCCAGCTAGATGGTTCTGTAGATAAAAAGCACTAAGCCTGACAACTTGAGTTTGATCCCCAGAAACCAGCTTATGGAAGGAGAGAACCAACTTCCACACATTGTTCTTTGACCTCCCACACATGCAATATCTCAGAGAGAGAGAGAGAGAGAGAGAGAGAGAGAGAGAGAGAGAGAGAGAATAAATAAATAAATAATAAATAAAAATATTTAAGAAAAAAGAAAACTATAAAACATTTATAAAAGAAACTATAGAAGACATAAGAAATGAAAAATAGCCTAGGTTCATGTGTCAAAAGAATTGATGTTATTAAAACGGTCATGTTAGAACTAGAAAAAGTTTTACTAAGCAAGGTTACCCAGACCCAGAAAAACAAACACCACAGCTCTTCTTTCATATGTGGATCTAATACCACTGAATCTTTAGATCTGTGAGTTTAACTTGAAGCAACTGTAGAAGCCAGGAAATTAGAAAGTGGTCATGGTAGGAGAGGGGACAATCCTAAGGAGGAGAGAGAATAAGGAGGATACTGAGGGAGAGGTTTAAGTGGGGAGGAAGATCGGAGTGTAGAGTAGGGGAGAGATAACTAACATTCGGGATGTTTGCAAAGCCACGTGGAAATCTATTTTATAAACTTCCTAAATATATGTGTATGTATGCATACATACATACACATAAAAAGAATTTAAATGGAATTACCCTACATAGGGGATAAGGCACGCCCAGAAGCCATAACTTGACAGATAAAAAATCCCATGGCCAAATGTGAAATACCTCCACCAGAATTGTTAGTCAAGTGAATCCTAGAGAATCCCCAAATAATACAAGTTACTGCCATTGTTCTTTGTTGCCTACCAGAGCTTGATGTAAGAACCTATTGTTGACTTCAGTCATAGAACTTGGAGAAACCAGGCTAGTACTGACTTGAAAGCTCCCTTCCTGCTGGCTAGCTCTCATAGTGCCAAAAGGTGCTATGATGACTGCTGGGGCAGAAAAGTCATCAGTAGTCTTCCTTGTCTGTGAGCCCTGTGAACTACAATAGTGACCGGCTTGGCACAATATGCCCATGGGTCATTAGTGGCATGAATGTTTTATGAAGGTGACCAAGTGCTTTCTGCTTGGACTTAAGAATCACTCCCATGAGGAAGCTTGTATTTGGCACTGTAAATCTGGCCAAGAACCAATGACTGGAGAGCTTATAGGCCCTTGGGGTGAACTTGCCATTATAAGCCAAATGGACTCAGTATCAAACTGCCTTCTAAATGGGCATCTCTGTACCCACAGATTAGTGCAGATCTCACCCCTCATCAGAGAAGCTTCTTTGTGCAGTGGACAGTGGTTAGTGTAGACACCCACAACTTACCAAAAGGCAGAGAATATCTTTGAGTGTTCAGCTGCAAATAGGATATCTATACCACACCCCTCCCAAGACTCAGAGAACATCAGAGAAGAGAGGCTGGCAAGACTGTGAGAGCAGAGATTTGAAAGCCAAACAGTGTCTTCTGGACATGACAAGACCACTGCACTCATGAACTCACAGCAGCTATGGTTGCCTGCACAAGACCTATAAAAGATCGAGCCAGTCAACATGTAGCGTGGAGCTGGGAGGGGTGTGTGAGACCCCCCTCCTCTAGCTGAGGGGCCATGGACAGTTGTTGGCTGCTAGGGAAAGGAGAACCAATTTTCTTCAGGAGTGTGGTCCCTGGTAGGTTGACCATGCCCCAGTAGATGGCCTCATATCCATGAGGCATGGGTTTGCTAACTGAACAACACTAACTGAACTCACTGAGTTATTAGAAAAAGAAAAAAAAAAAGAAGAAGACGTGAAGTTGGGAGGGGCTTGGGAGACCAGGAGGCGTTGGAGGGAGAGTGGGATGAATGTGATCAAAACGCTTTCTATACATGTATGAAATTCTCAAAGAATAAAAAGTAATGATGTACCAAAAACCACTGAATTACTCACTTTTAAATGGATGGGTTGATATATGAATTTTATCTCAATGAAGCTATTAAAAAAATAAAGCAATCCGAGCTCACAAGTGCCTCTCTGTAAAAAAGTAAATAAAGGGTTGGAGAGATGAATCAGTAGTTAAGAGCACTGGCTGCTCTTGCAGAGAACCTAGGTTCAAGTCCCAGCACACACATGGTGGCTAACAACCATCCATAACTCCAGTTCCAGGGGAATCCAATGCCCTCTTATGACCTCCCCAGGCATTGCATGGCACAGAGGCATTTACACACATTCAGGCAATACACTCTTACACATAAAATAAAAATAATAAATAAATAAAGTAAAATTTTAAAAAAGAGGTCACCCTACCCACTGATTTACAGATTCACTGAAAAATACTAATGATGATATTTTCCAAAGGAACAGGAATAACAATTCTAAAATTTACATGAAACTGCAAAAGACCCAGTAACATAGCAGACACGATCCAGAGGAGCAAAGCTGCTGGGCTCTCCAACACTTGACTTTAAAACCCCATACAAAGATCTAGAGACCAAACAGCACAATACTGGATGAAAACAGACACAGGGCCAGGGAAGTGGCTCAGTGGGTAAAGAGCTTGCCGTGCATGCAGGAGGACCTGAGTTCAGATACTCAGCACTATGTACAAGCCAGGTATGGCAGCATGCATCTATATAATCCATGCTGGTAAGGAATAGGCACAATACCTGGGGCCTGCTGGCCAGCCAGTGAGGTCCAGAACAGAGAGACCATGTCTCAAAAATAGGGGGAGAAGCAGTTGATAAAAGATACCTCACACTGCTGTGGAATCCACACTCATGAACACCAGCACATCACGGGAGCATGTACACACAGAAACAACAACAACAGAGACCAATGTAATAGATTAGACCACCCAGAAATTAATCCACCTCATACAGCCAACTTAGTTAATTACTTAGTTAGTTAGTTAGTTAATTTGTTAGTTGGTGTTTGGGTAGGGGAATGGGACATTCCATAGCATGCACGTGAAGGTCAGAAGACAACTTGTGGAAATTGATGCCCTCTTCTACCATGTGAGGTCCTGAGATAAAATACAGATCTCCATGCTTGTACAGCAAATACCTTTCCCCACTGAGTCATCTTGCCAACCCCAGGCAAATAATTTTTTTACAAAGCACTAAGAAAGTAGAGTGGAGAAAAAAAAAAATAGTTTCACCAATCATTGGTATAGGCAACACTGGAAATATATACACAAAAGAATTAAGCTAGATTCCTTCTTCTTGTGATCCTCAAAAAAATCAACTCTAGATGTATCCAAGATTTAAATGAAAGACTGAAAGCTTGGAGATTACCAGAAAAAAACATATGAGAAACCCTTTAAGATATTAGCGTAAGTAATGATTTTTTAAACATAGAACTTCAAAGGCTCAGGCAACAAAAGAAAAACTAGGCAATTGGGATTATAGCAAATGAAGAAACTTCTGTACCATGAAAGAAATACTCAAGAGTATTAAGAAGAAGCCTAGCGAATGCAGGCTGGGTGTCACCTTAGTCATAAAGTCATTGCTGCACAAGCACGAGGACTTGTGTTTGGTTCTCAAGCATCCACACGAAAGCTGGACATGGCGGTACATGCCTGTAATCCGACTGCTGACAAGGCAGAGAGGGATGGACTCCTGGAGCTTGTTGACCAGCCAACCTGCCCAAACTGGTGAGCTCCAGGTCTTAAAACACAAGGTGGAGAGTGCCTGCCCACAGGCATGCATACCTCCTTCCCATAAACATGTTCACAAGCATACAAAACACACACACACACACACACACACACACACACACACACACACACAAAGAGACAACCTACAGAATGGAAGAAAATATTTTCAAATTTTCAATCCAAGAAGGAATAAGTGTTGAAAGCATTAAGAAACTCAAAAATCTGAACACCAGAAAATAAATTCAATCCAGACCTCAGCTAAAGCTTTGACTAGACCCTTCTCAAAGGAAGACATTTAAATACCCAGTCGGTTTGACAAAAAATTTTCAACCTCCATAATCATGAGGGAAATGCAAATCAAAACCCTAACAAACCAAGCTTGATGGCAAAGGCTTATAATCCCAGCACTGGGGAGGCTGGGTGTTTGAGGACAGCCTTGGCTACAAAAACTGTCAAGAAAAAACAAAGGGCAGCAGAAGATAATATGAGATCATCTCACCCACTGGGACGGGTGTCACTAAAAAGATCTTTTTAAATGCCAGTGATGGGCAGAAGGGGACCTCTGGCCATAGCCACTGACCTCTGCTAAAGCTTTGTCTTAGGTGCAGATCTTCGGGCTGTCTGCAGTTTATAGCTCCGTCCTTGGCTGCACGCCTCATGCAGTGAGCTGTGCATCCTGCCACATTCCACACATATCTGTGAAATTCCAGGATATGCTGTGTTTGTAAATCATAGAGTTGGGGGTCGGGAGAGATAAGGCCAATAGTATTAGTGGGAATAAATAGGCCAAAGGCAGCCAGAACTAACTCCCAGGGTCCTTTAGAAGCCCACTGCCAAAGCATGTTGCAAATTGATCCTGTGAGCCATATGCAGGGAGTTATTCCATTAGAGATAATTTTTTCAAACAAGGAAACTAGTACATATAATCACAATTTTATGTAGCAGATCTAACAGGTGGTAGGTGTTCAAAAAATATTTGCTGAATTGATGAATGGCTGTCTCATCCACCCAGATAATAGATTTTTCCAGCCAAACGATTCAGAAAGCATACCGGGAAAGTAGAACAAGATAAAATGAAGTGACAGCTCAAGGACACGAAAGCAGGATGAGTAAAGGTAGAGCGCAGGCTTAGTGCAATGGCAGAGGGGCCAGAAGTCCTGGTGGTGAGCTGTGAGGAGGCAGGTTCAGTTACATAGCCTTCTGAGGGGTGGGAACACGGGGTTGGGCACAGATCAAACAGCTGTTACAGAACAATCAGCCAAAGTCAGGTAAGGAGAGGACCCTCTAGTGGGACTGACACGGGGATCCTTCTGTAAAGGAGCCAGTCCCTTGTTCCAGTGTGTGTGTGTGTGTGTGTGTGTGTGTGTGTGTGTGTGTGTGTGTTCACAAATTGGGGGGTAGATATATGCTCATAAGCGAAGAATGCAAGCAACAGGTTAATAGCACATAATACATGGTAACTTGCAGGTAACATGGCAGGAATGTAGCAGCTTTGGTAAACAAAGACTTCTAATCTGGGTAATCTGGGAGAGGGATGGGGGGGCGGGGGGCGACTTTGGTCGCTCTCCCCATCTCTCCATGCCTACCTCTTGCCTCAGAGCTTTTTCTGCTCCAAAGTTCTTAATTTAGCAAGGTCTTTTGGCAGCTGTCAGATGTGTTTCTCTATTTCCATTATAGAAGCCAATGTAAAAGGCCAATGAAGTGGACCTGAGACTCGGAACCCCTCCATCACGCATCAAAATGCTGCACTGAACTAATCTGGAGTGTGTTTCACATCCACCAAAGTGACTGGAGCAGGGGCAGAGCCAGCAGGGCTTTCCTGATATAGGCATCCTGGTATTTTTCATGCAGGGAAACGTCTAATCTGTCTGAGCATGTGGGTATTTGCATTTGGATCTTTAAGCAAATACTCAAAGGTAAATACTGGTTCTCATTTGCATGTAGCTTATATGAAGACAGTAATTACAGGGTTATTCAATCTGTGATTTTACTGTGATAATTAACATAGAATTGTCTATGGAATTAGACTGATAAAAGAACCAGATTTCGACTTTGTTTACTCTATTATATTTTATTTTCTATTTCAGTAATATCCATTTTGTTTGCTTCCTTTTACCTTATTCACATTAACTTTGAGTACTGTCTTAACTTGCTTTCTATTGTCGTGATAAAACACTGACCAAAAGCGACCTGAAGTGGGGAAAGGGTTTATCTGGCTTCTCTGTCCCAATCCCAGTCCATCAGTAGGGAAGCAAGGGCAAGAACCTGGAGTCAGGAACTGAAGCAGACGGAGGAGGAATGCTGCATACAGGCATGCCCCTCTGACCTGCTCAGCTATCTTTCTTGTATAGCCCAGGCCCTCCTGCCCCGGGATGGCACTGCCCACAGTGGGATGGGCCCTCCTGCATCAATTAGCAATCAAGAAAATGCTCCATAAACATGCCCACAGCAGGCCAGTCTGATGAAGACAATGCCTCTCTTCCCAGGTGTCTCAAGTTGACAACCACGATTAGACATCAGAAGTTCACCCCTGGCCAACTTAACACACACACATTGCTATTAAACTACAACTTTTCCTATCTTGGTTGACCCCAACATGTCATCTTAATATCATAATATAAAATACAGTATAGCTTTAAAAGTCTCACAGTCTTTAAAAACTCCAACACCTTAAAAGTTCAGTAGCCCCTTAAAAGGCCAGAGTCTTTTGTGGACTCCTGCAAAATCAGAAACAAGTTATATATTTGTTTCTTATTCCAAGAGGGAAGAACCAGAACACAGTTACAATCAGACCAAAGCAAAACCAAAATGCCACACTGTTAATATGCCTGTGTCTAATGTCTGGGGCTCACCTATGATCTGGGCTTCAAATGGCTTGGGCAGCTCCACTTCCAGCTCTGCCAGTCATGGCACACAGAGGCTCAGGCCAGGCTCCTTTCCATACCTTGGTAGTCTTCCCACGGTTCTGGCCTCTCCAATACCCTGGGATTTCCACTGCAATTGAGGCTGAGCCTTCACCAATGGCTTCCCCTGGCATCTCAGGGTGCCATCTGCAGATGTTCTCCAAGATCTCTTTCATGCCTCCAAAGTGAGCACCATGTTGGAAACTCATGAACTTGGCTAAATTTGACTTCTAGCTGGAAATGCAGCCTCAGGCCCCCTCTGAACCACAGCTTCTATGTGCTGACCCTGAGAAAATACTTCCCGGAAGATTTCACCTTGGAGATGCTGGACCCTTCTTAATCACAGCTGATTTTTAACCCCCATCTAATCCTAATCCAAAATATCATACAAACAGCCTGATAGAGTCTCTGATAGACTCTCAAATCTCCTCCTGATCTTCTCAAGCCAGGCTTCCATTGTCTGCATTTCTCTCAGCATCTGCCAAGCTTCCACAGAACAGCCCATTCAGTGCTAAGCACTGGATGACTTTTCCAGCCCAAAGTTCCAAATACGTCCACAATCATCCCCAAATGACATGGTCAGCTCTGTCACAGCAGTGCCCTACCTTCCTAGTACCAATTTCTATCCTAGCTTGTTTTCCATTGCTGTGATGAACACCATGATCAAAAGCAACCCTTAAGGAGGAAGGGATTCATTTGACCTACATGACCTGATCACAGTCCACCACTGAGGGCAGCTAAGGCAATGCAAGCAGAACAGGAACAAACTAGAGAAATGGGGGATGCTGCTTACTGGCTGGCTCCCTCTGGCTTGCTCGGCTACCTTTCTAAGTCCAGGCCTCCCTGCCTAGGGATGACACCACCCACAATGGGCTGGGCTCTCGAACATTTACAATCAAGAAAATGTCCCATAGACACTCCCACATGTAATGAAAGCAATTTTTCAATTGGAATTCCCTCTTTGTAGGTGTGTCAAGTTAACAACCAAGATTAGCTACCACAAGTACTCCTTTATCTAATTTATGAGGTTAGATCTACTCAACAATTCCCTCAGCAAACATCTATTATGTATACTATGTAGCAGGCATTGTCCTATGTGCTGGAGATCATGTTACTTGGATTCATAATTATCTAATTTAAGGTTTAAGGCCATAAATTTCCGTCTAATTCCTATTCCTACAATCCACAGGCTTTTGTATGGAGAGATTTTTCTTATTACTGCTTTAAAGTCTGTGATTTGAAACTTCTGAAAGATTTTATTTTTAATTATGTGTGTGTGTGTGTGTGTGTGTTGCAAGTGGAAATGTGCATGGTGAGTGTAAGGTTCTGGGTTCGAGAGATGCAGCAGACAAGAGAGCAGAGACTCAGCTGGGAGCTAACAGGACCCAGTTTATTAAGAGAAGACCAGATGGGACTAGCTTCTCCACACTTTGGAGTGGAGAAATGCTAGGGCCCCTGGGGGGCTATCCTCCCCAAAGAGATGGGAGACACTATCCACCTCATCTTGGGACTGGGGCTGGGGCTCCAGGCTGTCATGCCTGGCTCCAAATTGGGATGGAGAGAGAGAGAGGAGAGAGAGAGAGAGAGAGAGAGAGAGAGAGAGAGAGAGAGAGAGAGATCTGCCCGGCCTATCTGGTCAGTAGGCAGGAAGCTTATCTATTCAAGAAGTTTCAAAAGTCAGTCCCCTTTTTGCAGGTATTGTGAATTCTGGTTGTTTGGCTGGAGTTGCCAAGGTGTCTGCTGGGAGGATGGAGCAAAGGCTATAAGAGGGAACTGGATCTCCTGGAGCTGGAGTTGCAAGTGGTTGTGAGCCACATGTGGGTGCTGGGAACTGAACTCGGTTCCTCTGCGAGAGTAGTATGTGCTCTTAGCCACTGAGCCATTTCTCTAGTCTGTGCTTTGAAATTTTTACAGTTTTGTTTATATTATCAAATCTGAAATCCACTATAGCAGAATATGTTGCATAGAATAGAGATTTATTTGTTGAGACAAGTTTTTTTTTAACTAGATACAACCTACTTTGTAAATATTCCATGTGTGCTTAAAACTATGTTTCTTGAGTGATATCCCCCAAAAGAAAGACGCTCCAGGTCCTCACTTCCCTGAAGGAAATATTGAATAAACATTAATGATTAAGCAAAACAGTTTTTGTGGATCCTGGAAAACAGCCAGAAATCTGCAACAAACAGTCAAATGCCAAGTCAAGAAAAAAACACACTAAAAAATTGTGGAAATTCTGTGGTTTCATGTAACCTTGTACTATCTTGTCTGAGACGGCATGGTTAGGGGCAAGTAAACAAACTGCCAGTTCTCTCTTCAAACAGAAGCAAAAGAATGATACTTATTTTCAATATTTGGCCCGTCTGTGAGCCACCCAAGGTTATATAGCCCCTCATCCAGATACAGAAAGAATGGCTGCACAGTTTGGATATCAGGTGGAGACTCATTAACAGCAGAGCTAGGTAACTCTGCATAATAAAAGCACAGGGAAACCATGCTCACAGTCACCTGGACATGCTCACAGTCACCGGGAAGCAAGACACTGAAGGGAGGATCAGATTATGTTCTAGAAGCAAGTCAGTGAGACTCTTAGGGAAATTAAGATACTTAAAAGCAGCTATATACATGAGAGCTGGGGAAATACTTTAATGTATATATTTAGGCACAAAAGGCCTAAATATCACCTCCTTTGTGGTCAGCAAACATGAGAGCAGTGGCTGCTTTGTACCCTCCAAAACCACAAAGCATGAAAAGAAAAGGTGGAAACATTCAATGAAAAATGGTGAAATTCCAGAAAATAACACTAAAGAAATACGAACTTGAGACATAACAGAAAAGAACTTTAAAGCAACTGCTATAAATTTCCTCAAAGAACTAAGGATAATGACTATAGGAAATTAAAAACATAAATAAAATGAGAATATTGGAAGACAGTAATTATTTTAAAAGAGCAAAACAAATTCTACAGTTGAAAAACAGACATTTGAAATCTATATCATAAATGTTCATCAATAACTATGAACAGGCAAAGAGAAAGCATCAGTAAACACGAGAATAGATGTAACAAATGACATAAAGTTGAGGAACAAGAGAGAAAAACAAGGATGAAAAATAAACAGAACTTAAGACTCAGTCACCATCAAGCAGACCAGAATACACATTATGGGGATTTCAGAGGGGAAATCTATGTGGGGAAGAGCCTAGAAGTTTAGTAAACACAGGGAAAGACGGCTCAGTGGTTAAGAGCACCTGCTATTCTTCCCAAGGAGGCAAGTTCACTTCCCAGCACTTAAACACTGAGTGGTTCATAGCCACCTATAACTCCAGTTCCAGGGGACCTGACACCTCCTTCTGGCTTCCATGGTCACCCATACATACATGGCATATACACACAGACACACAGACATACATGGAATGGTGCTTGCTGCCAAGGCTGACAATCTGAGTTTAATCACTGAGACCCACATAGTGAAAGGAGAGAACTGGCTCCCATAACGTGTCCTTTGATCTCCATACATGGGCCACAGCACGGCCACACACTTCCATACACATTCAAAATAAATGAATTTGGTAAAACAAACATAAAATATGATCCATCTACATTTAGCAGCACAAAATAAATTAAATTGGTGATGTCAATATAAAAAGTAAAGGAGTAAGGTTTTGTATGCAAATGAATTTAAATTGATATCTACTTAAAATAAGGGGTTGGACTTTAGTATATTTTTCTGTATATTTTTGAATTTTGAATTTTGTGTATTTCATACAGTAAATCTTAATCATATTTAAGCCCCTCCCCCACATACACTCACTATACGCCTCCCCACAGGATTTCATGTCATATATGTTAAGGCCTCACAAGCCAAGCTTTTGTACCAGATGTCCCTTAGTGCAAGTTCATCCACTGACGTCTAGTCAGTCTATCTAGAGTCACTCCTTTAAAGAAGATGAACTCTCCCTCACCTAGTACTAATCAGTTGCCAATAGTTCCTTGCCTAAGCTTGGGGCCTGCTGCCTGTTTCCCCAGTTCTGTGCCGTGTCTCTGTCTGGCTGGGTCTGTACGGGTCTTGTACATGCTGTCACCGTGGTTGTACGTCCGTATGAGCAGGAGAAGACTCTGTTTCCTTGTGTTCACTCATCAACCCCGGCTCTTACAACCCTTCTGCTCCCTCTTCTGCAGTGGCCCCTGAGCCAGGGACACGGAGGTTTAATGAGTCCTATCCAGGGACACACACTCTGCAGTCTCTTATTCTCCACACGTGGGCAGGCTGTGGTCTTGTGTGTGTGAGGAAGCTTTGCTGGTGAAAGTTGAGGGCTGCATTAGCCGTGTCTCCCCCTCCGTTCCTCTATGTCCCATGAGCCTTAAGTGTAGTGGTTCCACTGCAGATGTGTCACTTGAGGCTGCGCATCTCTCATCATGAGTGGTGAGTGGCATACTTGTCTGTACATATAAAGATCCATGTTTAGCATAAGTAAGGGATTTCATTTGTCTGGAGACATGGTAGAGATTACTCCAGGATCTGTGACTTCTCCAGCCGTGTGTATTTGGCTGCTTACGGCACCACCCGTGAGACCCCCTCATTTGAGAAGGCTTTAAATCCAATGATATAGCCGCTAATTATACCCTAGATGAAAGTGCCACTACTGGACCACTATAGTTTATAGTGCCAGTCATTGTTGTGAAAATTAGGCTTTAAAGCTGGGGTTGGACCATTGACTGATTTTTCTCCCTTAGCAGTTTGCATAGTATCCTCTAGAACTATGCGAGCTAGTCTTCAGAGAGGAGGCTTCCAGGTCAGTTCCAACTCCACTGCTCTAAGTTCTGTGTCCTAAGAATATTCTGTCTTCAGGAATAGGGTCTTAGCTTCAAGTTCTGGGAGGTAATCAAGAGCTCTGGCAATAGCCTCTGCTATTTGGGGAGTCTCTTAGACTATCCTGACCAACAACTTGAATGGAGGTTTCTCCTGTCTGGCACTGTGTTTCTTGTTATATAGCCCTCATCTATGTACAAGGACTCATGCAGAGGAGTTACAGGAGCATGAAGACTCAAAGGCAGCCACATCATGTAAAAGCCACTCCCACCCCAATCAGAGATGATGAGTCACAGAAGCTGCATCCCTGGAGCTCTCTACTTGAACTGCAGTGAGCTCAACAAGCCAGGGAGTCTTCTCTTTCTCCGGCAGCCTTTACTGCTCACATAAGCTTGGGGAGTGAAGAGTCTTGTGAATTATATAATTTTCAGTGACTCCCTGAGACTTATGAGCTGTTTATGTCCTGAGTCTTAATGAGACTCCCTCTGGGATGGAATGCTTCTGTTGAAGGCTATTGTTACATAACAGAAGAAATGTATCCAAACTTACTCTACAAAGCCCTGACACAAACCTGGGTAAAGACACAACAGAAAGGGAGAACCAGAATCCAATTTCCTTGATTAACACAGGTGAAAAAAGCCTAGATAAAATACTCCAAACCTATTTAATGTGTAACACATTAAAAATACCATGTGTAGCTGGGAGTGGTGGCATGTCCCTTTAATCCCAGGACTCAGCAGGTAGAGCAAGGTAGATTTCTGTGCACACAGGCCAGGCTGTTCTACATAGTGAGCTCCAGGCCAGCTGGGGCTACAGATTCCGTCTCAAAACAAAACAAAATCATATCCCATAATCAAGTTAGCTTCATTTTAGAGATTCAAGAATGATTTAATACATGCAAATCAATAAATATAATACACAGTAGTAGAATCAAAGACAAAAATTACACCATCAGCTCAATAGAAAGAGAAAGAAGTCTTCAACGAAATTCAATGGCTTTCTGATTTAAAAAAAAAAAAACCTTAAAGAAGAACCATGAATAAGAGGAACATAACTCAGCATAAGAATGACTGTATGTGCTTGTTGCATTAACTTTTCCTGGGGTGACACAGATGAATGTCCAGTCATCTGATGGACCAGACCAAGGTATGATTTCACCTAAATCCAACTTAGTGAGATCAATGAGTTTATTGTCCTTTCTTACAGAGTGTGGTTGGAGGGCTAATCATAGGAGTAAGTGTAATCCCCCAAACAACAGCATCACTGGAAAGTCTCACCTTGTGGAAGCTGCATTATGGAGTCCCACTCTTAATTAGCCTTCACTTCACACACACACACATCCATATATACCCATATATGTGTATATATGGTATGGCATCTCCCACGATGACTTGCAACTTGGGGAGAGTAATAGCTGGAACTCCAGGTGACAGTCTCGAGACTCTCCCTAGAGAGTGTCAACAGTGCCATTACCATCATCATAGACCTGACTCGACTGTATTATTCCGCTCTAGTTGCCATGACTACAAGGCGATGTCCAAGGTAACGTCTTGTTATAAAGTGAGGAAAAGGGCCACACAATAGTCACAATGCTATAGCCAGTATCTTGTTGTAGGGGGAAGCAGAAAGCATTTCCTCCAAAAACAGTGCAAGACAAAGGGGTCTGCTCTCCCCACTCCTGTCAGTAGAGTGCTAGAAGCCCTCACTGTAGCAATACGGCAAGAAAAAAGCAAAAACACACAGAAAAGGACCAAGTCAAAGTTATGCCTATTTGTAGATGACATGATCTTATCCTTTTAAAATTCAAAAGATTTCACCACAAATCTCTTAGATCAGGAAACAAAACCAATATACAAAATTAGGGGACTTTTCTATATATTAATAATGAACTTATTGAGGAAGAAATTAGGAAAAAAAGACTCATTGATAAAAAGCTTAAAAAACACTTAGAATAAATTTAACCAAGTATATGAAGTTTACATTGAAACTTTAAAACACGGAAGAAAACAAAATTTAAGGCACTAGAAGATGAATGATGTCCCACGCTCAAGGATTAGTATTGTTATTGGAGACAGAGGCATAGGACCCATCATGCACAGAGAAGGTGCCAAGAAACTCATATAGAGAAATTGGGAAAGTTTTATTCACTTCAGTAGACTCAGTGGAGTCCCCAGGACCTCAGCTCCCCCAAAACTCAAGCCCCGAGTTTAATTTCTTCACGGTATTTATGGGTTTCCCCACATTATTTTTCAACTGTTCCAGCCCATATTAAACATGGGTTTAAGCTACAGCCTACGTGATGTCCAGCATGGGTGCTACACGTTCTAAGACACCACAGGGAAGTTTCTACTCAGGCAGATTTGCAGAGGCACATATTTAGGGCAGGAGTTGAGACACTCTTTAACCACAGTTTGCAAGCCAGGGAGCTGTGAACCGATGTTGACTAGATAACCGTGCTGCTCGTTTCTCCGTTGCAGCATTGACTTTAGTGAGCATTCGTAGAGCCACTCTAAGGTGACTGCTGTGTCCGAAAGTACAAAGTCAGTCACAAAACAATATCAGACACATAAAAATGTGACATTGTATGCACGGGTATATTTCTTTTCCCCTTCAGTGTAATATATTGCTAAAATGATCATATCCCTGAAAGTAATCCACAGACTCAAAGCAATTTCCATGAAAATCCCACTGGCATTCATCATCAAAAAATGTTTTTAAATCCTAAAAGTCATGTGAAAATACAAAAGGCCAAATCAGTCCTGACGGAAAAAAAAAGTAATCATAAATACCCGACTTGAAACAATATTACAGAGTCATAGTAACAGAAACAGCATGGCCTGGTACGGAAACAGACCAGAAAAACTCGATAGCTTCATTAAAACTAGACCCCTATCTCTCCCCGGCACAAAAATCAACTCAGAATGGATCAAAGATCTTAATGTCAGACATGAAACTGGGAGGGAAACAGAAAACCACTTCAGTGTGTGCGCACCAGCAACGACCTCCTCACTAGGATGCCACGACTCAGGAAGACCGGTGACCTCGATGAATGAGATGGCATGGAGCCGAAAAGCTTCTAGACAGCATAGAAGCAATCAACAGTGTACAGGAGCAGCCTGAAGAAGGGGAGGGAAATTTTAGCAGCTAGCTAACAGGACGTTAATACTCAAACTATATAAAGAACTAAAAAATTTCAACATCAAAAGGAGCAATAGTCCTCTCGATAAATGTGCAAGCACTTCCAATGACACACAAATGGCCAAAAATCTTATGAGAAACATGTTCGGTATTTTTGTCATCAGGAAAACACAAATCAATACAATGCTGAGATTCCATGTCACCGCAATCAATAGTGACTATCAGGAAAACAAACAACAGAAAGATTCTGGCGAGGCTGAGCAGCGAAAGGCATTCTCATCCTCTGTGGGTGGGTGTGTGAGAAGTAGGCCACTACGGAAATCACTACGGAAGTTCTTCAAAAATTACAGTTTCCTATTTGCCCCAATTTATTCAGTCATTGGTCATTCAAGAACAAACTGTTCAATCTCCAGGAATCTGTGTAGTTTCTAAAGTTTCTTGTCACTGGTTTCTAGTTTTCTCCTGTTACACAGCAAAAAAAAGCTCCTTATTCTTGCTCTCTTTTTTTCACAGGTCTCACAGAGGCAGCATCTGGTCTTTCACCTTTCCCAGAAGTTGACGTGTTTTGCTGTTTAATTTCTGTAGATCTGTTTTCCAGTTTCCTCATTCTCTCATTAGCAGTTTCCGGTTTGTTATTTAATTCATTAAGCTCTTAATTTCAATGATTATTTTTATGTGGAAGTTACATTGTTTCTTTTTCACATTTTCGTAACCTTTATGTATAGTATCATATTTTTAATGGTTTTATGACAAAGTTTTACTTCTTTCAATATAGTAAACCTCATTAGTTTATATTGGTATTGTAGCTGTTTGATCCAGGCTGAACACAATCATCATCATCATCATGAAGAAGACCTATTAATATCCTCTTGTGGAGGGAGAGGGAAGTTAGGAGATTCACAAGGCTCATGAGATCTGCCTACAGTCTTCTCAAGAGCCTAACCAGTATCCCTGCCCCATATTCCAACCACTATAACAGAGGTAGATAATTGATTGGCATGCACTTCTCAGTGATCTCACTGCTTGTATGTCACCAGGAAACTTACTACTAGTATAACTGTAGGCGTTGCTATGCCAACATTACAGTTACCAGAACAAAAAGCCTGACTGTTAAATTTATCTTTTGAGAGTGGGCCCAAACATGCATTCCCTGAGCTATCTCTTGGAACCATCTGTCTCCTTGAACCGTACTCCTGAGTCAGGCCTCATGCACGTTTTTATTCAAACCGGTTTCTCCAGCTTCATTAGTGAAGTACAAGTTTGGACCCATCTTTCTCTTAATAGACCATCCCGTCTTTTAATCCCTAGCTCTAGATTATCTCATTCACACAAGCTCAAATGTCCTTCCCAATCTTCACTGTGTTCAATGAAGACGGCCACACTGTCTTTCAGTGCTTTGATATGGTAATTCTCAAACATACCCTCATTCATTATCTTTTAGGGTGGAATGCCAAATTGGGGATCCGAGAAAATGCCCTGTCACAAGACACAAAGTTCATTGATTTTGCCAAGATTAATTAAAAGTGATTAGTCCAGATTAAGTCTGTTTTATAAGTCATTCCCACCGTTCCTGTTTCTTGTTTTTTAAATGGAGAAGCCTGTTCATCTGGGTGGCCAAGGGTGACGAGCTAGTCATGGGCAGTGTGCTGGGGGTCAGCACGGTCAGGATGATGTCATCTTGGGCCTCTGGAGTGGGTGGCATGGCCAATGCAGCACTGGGAACACGACAGCAACTCCTGTGTGGTGGAAATCCAGGAAAAAAAAGCCTCTTTTGCCAAGGTGGTGTTTTCTGGTGCGGTTTATCAGTCATGCTAAGCTCCAGGGAGGCCTGTGGAAGAAAGCACAACAAATGCGGATCCAGCCATGATTTGGCTCTTAGTTTACATAAAACAGTAGGTTTTAATAAAGCTTATTTTTTAAGGTGCTTTTCCAGCAGATGCTAATGAGGGGAGACCAAGAGAAACAATTTTAAAACTTTAAAGTCTAAGTTGATTTTCAAAGATTCAAAGTATAATTTGTTTCTGAGCAGTTAATGCTTACAATTTTCCCTTTTTGGTTTATGTATTATATTTTTGAATAATAAGTTATTATAATTATGGATTGTACTTGGGGTAATATAGGGAATGTCATGAGAGACATGAATGTCCTAAAATTGGCAAAAAAGAAATAAAAGTTTTAGGTACATGAGGAGGAAAGCTGTTTGTTTTGACATATTTTAAACAGCTCGAGCAGATTCTTGTGTTTGAGCAATAGTAATGAAAACAAGGTTTTAAAAAGTATTAGCATATATGAGCCAATTTAAAATGGCCAAAGGAATTTACATAAGTTACTTTCATTTGTCAAAGTTCATTAGGACAAAACCTGGGTTTGACTTCTCTCAAGATGATGATGTCCACTGACTAGCCATCAGGTCAGGACTGTGTAATTTGTTGTTTGTACCTGTGATCACTGAAATGACAAGTAGACATTAGTATGACGACTTCCTTCTGGAGGCCAGATAATTCTGTATGGGACCAAGTGCTTTGAAATAAACACAGCATGAGTTCCTTGCTGAAGGAGGTTTTAAATAGTGGTAAAAATTGGTAACAAAAAAGACTGGGGAATGACCCAGAGTGTCTCAGAACAACAGTGGGATGACTTGAGCCGTATAGTGTAAGGTTGTAAACTGAAGTTAATTAAAGAATTGTTTGAAAGTAGAAATGGCAGCTAAAAGTCCTGCCAATCCAGGGGTTACAGAGACTGCCCTGCTCCAGCACTATGTATGATTCCTTTGCTTGATTTATTGTCTTCATCTGAAAAGAAAATTAGTTTATTAGGAATGTGATTTATATTTATCAAGTGTATAGGAATTGATGAAATTACACATGGAAGCTTTTCCTAAAAACATCAGCAAGTTATGTTATTTTTTCTGTGGTCTTTACAGGAGAGTTGAGATCATTTAGAAATATGGAAGGAGAAATAATATCAAGCTATTGTCCAGTAAACTAAATAGATTTGGATCATCCCTATTGAACAAAAGTAATTCTTTGTTGGTTTGGAGTGAAAATATTTTTCATTTGCGTGAATAAATACTCTACAATTCTTAAAAGGGGCGTTAATTGTTTGGTCATTGCTGTAGGGGGAAGGAATTTTAAAAACAAATAGATAAATCTAATCATATGTGAGAAAGTTGTTGTTTTAAATATGGCTTCTAGCTGTAATTCTGTAATGGAAGAGTTAGACAGGCACCACAATGTGGCAAGACAAATTCAAATTGATGTCTCCTTTAAGAAAAGCAGTAATGTGAGAAAAAGCCAAATTGGAAATTCCGAGGGAAGGTTAAAGTCAATTGAAATCCTAAAGGCTACTGAGTAGAATTTAATATTATCTTTTGGGGAACAGACGATTGTAATCCATGAGGCTTAATAAAAAGATTAGTGGTGACCATACCTCTAAAATACTTAAATAAGCCTTTAGCCAAATTTCATCAGTTACTGATAGCTGTAAATAAAGTTTTTTGATGAGGCTTGTAAATCTTTAAAAACAATTAGAGTTATTCCTTTAGTAAGGGCTAATAAGATATCATCTATATAATGAAATATGTATTAGAAGCTTTTTTCTAATAAGATGTATTGCATTATTTAACCAGTATTGACAGATGGTGTGGCTATTGATCATACTTTGAGTGAAATTTTTCAGATTAAAAATTAGGCATAAATACCTAGTTATTGAAAGCAGGCATAGAAATGACAAACCTTCTAAAAGATAATCATTTAAATTAATGACAATAATAGAGCAGCTTTGCAGGACTACGACAGGAGAGTGAGTTCCAGGTGTGGTCGTTAAATATTTTAAAAATCAGCTATAACAATCTGGTAATTTTAAAAATTTGTATAATATTTAATCAAAACTAAATGCACTTAAACCTTAATCAGATATACATTTTATTTTTAAGCCAATTCTTATAATAATTAGCAAGACTATTGATTTAAATAGAGGTTTGTTTGAACTTTGACTGTAGAAATTTTAAGATTAAGAGACAGCTCAGCAGTTAAAAAGCACCAGCTGCTCTTGCAGAGGATCTGGGTTCGATTCCCAGCACCCACATAAAAGCTAACAACTACCCATAACTCAAGTTTCTGGGGAATCCAAAACCTCTTCTGACTCTATAGGCATTGCACAACACAGACGCACTTATACACATGCAGGCAATACACTCATACACATAAAATAGAAATAATAACATTTAAAAAAACAGAAATTTTAAGATTATACATCATCTTTAAGTTGCACCTTTTACATATCTAAAATACCTTACTCAAGCCTTGTAACATACAAAAAGACTTTTCTTATTTCTCCGTTCCATTCTGGAAACATCCAGCCATCTTAATCGCCACACCTCTACCCTTCTTTACTAAAATTGTTTCCATTCCTACATTCTTCTAACATCTTCTCTTACTAATGCTCATAACACCATGAGACACATATAACGTCAATAAAAAATGTGACCTCTCCTTTGCTTCTGTGTATGTCTTTTCTAAGCATGTTCCCTGACACTTTGGGGAGAGTTTAGGTTTGTGTACTCTTTCTCTGAAGTTTTCCTCCTTACCAGACTTCCACACTGACTTGAACAGTCAGGAGACTTTTTCTTCCCTTCTTGCCTCCATTCTCCTCCTCTAGGCAGCTACTGAGATTTGCAGCTTGCCTGCCTGAAAGTTTCCCTTTAAACGCTGACAAAATTGTCCTTAAGTTTCCATTTGAGTCCATTCTTAAATTCTTTTATTCATGAGACTAAGAAGGTCCCTATTTTCCCCTGCATCCCTCTCTGTTTTGGCTCCTAGAGATCTATATTCTTATGACTGCAAGTGTATGTTTTAAGGGTTCACTAATTTCATCTAGTATTCCTAGAAGTTTTGTACTGGATGCTTTTTCAGGGTATTTTATCTCCTATATATTGCTAAACATAGAGTCCATGTGTTTGTTATAGCAATTTAGAAAGTAAGAGTGAAGAAGTGGAGGAGAATCAGACTGTGGCTCACCCCTGTAGAGTCACTGTCAACATAACTTTCCTGTTCACTTTTGTTATCACCTCCTTCATTGTAGACCACAGTCAGCTCCCGGTATACACAGCTTTACATGTGCAGACTCAACAACCACGGGTGGATGTTTCCCTATGGGGAAAAGGTGATTCTATACTGAATATGTAAACTGTTTTCTCATCATTATTCCCTAAACAATGCAAAATTAACAATTCTTTACATGACATTTACTCTGCATTAGGTATTTGTAAGTAATAGAGAGATGGTCTAAAGTATCAGGAAGATGTATGTAGACTATATGCAAATGTCAGGCTGTTTTATATAAAGGACTTATCAGCCTTAAATTTTGGATTTCTGGTGGATTCTGGAACCAGACCCTCAGAGATAACAGGAAACTGGCTGAACTTACATAGACACTGGTCCTAGGGGTGGAGGGTGGGGCAGATGGGAAACTCCATCTCCATCAGAATCCAGGCCTGAAGAAAGAGCTCTGAGGAACAGAGGCAGGGGGGTGGAAAGAAGAGAACATGTTCAGAGTAGGTCCTTGGAAGGAAATACAAGAAACTCCCCAAAGGCCGATCAGAGGACCAGGGAGTCAATATAACATAGTGCTTAGGCAACAGCGGAGAATTCTTCAGTCTCCCTGAATTAGGCCACTCCTGCCCGTCCTAGTTATCAAAGGTCGTTTTTTGTTTTGTTTTGTTTTTTTTTTTGTCCTGGTTACCTCCAAGGTGGTATAGAAAAGTCTATATTGTTATAGAAATTCTTCTCTGACCTCATCAGGAAACAAGGCTCATCACAGACCATTGCACCAACTGGTACCAAAGTCACGTTTGTTCCTGAACTAAGGATGAAAGGCAGGATCTGTGCCTAGATCTCAGGCCTGCCTGGAGCTGTCCTCCATCAGCACAGAAGAGATAAGCTCACACTTAGTTCAAGAAGAGGTGACAAGGAGACAGACACACCTTCCTGCTTTCAGAGTGACTTAGGCTAGGGGTGGCTGAGCACATTCCTGAGACAAGGAAGCAGAAACCCGGCAGTGCAGTGACAGCCACTCCATGTTGCCTCCAAACCCACTGAGTTGATTTTTGGGAAAATGAAATGAAAGAAAACGAAATAAAAATGTCCTGCACTCACGTTTCAACAGACTGTTTTGTCAGCCAAATGTACTAGTCAATTTTTATCAATGAAGTTTTATTGGAACCCAGCTTGATCTGTTTCCACTTGACAGTACAACAGCAAAACTGAGCTGAAAGTTTATGGTAGAGATCACGGAGCTTAGATGCCAAGACAGGTACCAGCAAAACCTTTACAGACGAGCTTGCCAACCTGTCAAAACTCTACTTCAGGCTTCTGCCTAATTATGGCCCAATGTGGCCACAGAAGATACTGATGTCTCAGAGGACATTCCCCTCACTGTCTCACAGAGGCGTCACGGGCGTTGCTGTCTCCTGTGCTTCCGTATTGACTTTCTGTGCTCTGGTCACCTTAGTCCGCTGAGGAGACAGCACTCAGCAGGTGTGCTACGATTAGGATATACTTGTGCATTCTGCATATTTGGACCTGTGTCCTCCCCCATTAATATTTTTAAATACCCCAGTATCTCAGAATAGGACCCAATCTAGACATAAGGCCTTTATAAAGGTAATCAAATTCAACAAGGTCACTGCGTATCATGCCTGGCCTCGTCTGCAAAGGGAATGGGCGCAGAGGCTTAGCAAAGGAAAACGCTCTGAGACATGGGAGGAAGGCCCTGCACACATCCTTCCTTCACAGGTAGAGAGCTCCAGCTCTGCCAGTCTTGACCCAAGACTTCTACCCTGCAGAACTGTGAACATCTCTGTTGATGAAGCCACCCATCCCATGATAATTTATTACAGCAGTCCTCATAACTGATTCAGATTTACAACTAGAACAGATGTGATAGGGAGCAGCAGTGAGTTTGGATTTATCTCTCTGAGTTGACACTTGTGCTTTGACCTGAATTGTTACAAGTAATAAACACTGTAAAAATGTGGGGAAAAAAACATTCTAGCTGGAAAAAAATGAGTGAAAAGGCTCTGGAGTGGGGATGCGTCTTCTGGCACAGCTCTCATCCTTCTCCCTTGTCCCTGCTTTGAACATGAATGGTACAGGCATGATGTCTGGAGCTGTAAGATCCATCTTAGAGGCATGAAGCACCAAACATTTCATGAAACGGTGGCAATCCCATGCTGAGAGTCAAGAGAACGCAATGCTTTATGACTTCGTTAAGAACTCACAGCAGCGCAGTTAACGGCCTACTCAGGATGTTTTGTTCTGTGAGGAAACAAACCCTTTCTTCATTAGTCAGTTTTTCCATGACTTGGAGCCAAAAACACTCTTAACAAAATGCTGTTCAATGTGGTAAAGATTATTAACTTGAAAACTTTTAATCTGAAGCATCACAAAATCTGATGTTAGTTTTTAAAGGAACATTCTAAGAGACTAAGAATTATAGCAAATGTGAGCAAGAGTTTAGAAATAGATCTTTTCAGACATTGTGGAGCACTAGAAGCTAAATTTCTTTCCAAATGTATCAAGGTGCTATGACAGGGGAGCGCCAAATCTAACTTCCCCTTTAGAGCATGTCTGTGTTGGTGGAATGAGGAGGCGAGTTCAAAGAAAAAGTAGCAGCCAGGAGAACTACCACGGTGATGTCACAGAGACTGAGAACAGGGGACAGGCACATTATGGTCAGGACTACAAGCCTATTGACTATGGCAGTCACTGGGTGGCACCTGTGGGTTGGCAAGTGCCTGGAGCCAACTTTGGTGGCTCTCCAGCTGACTGACATGAGAACAGGAAAGACAGGAATGGAAGGGACTCAGCTTTTGCTGAGCAACCGGGTAGAAGACGAGTCTGTGACCAAGGAGAGGTCAGTGTAGAGTGGAGAATTCTGCGAGGCTTGTTGAATCACAGACCTTTGCAGATTCCCAGATGAAGACATCAGGCTACTAGACAGAAAAATGTGGACCTCAGGAGCCCTGCAGTCTGGGCTACACATTCAGATCATTTGCATAGACCAGATGTGATGGTCAGCTGAAGAGAGAAAGGATAGAACCTGCCAACCATGTAAAAACATGGATGGGAAGGAAGAGAACGATGAGGAGAGTTTCTTATGTTGGGAGCCAAGAGTAGTTAAAGGAAAGAAAGAGTGTGAGGTCATCTCCAGGTAAGGACAAGCTAAGATGGTATCTTTAGATAAAGCAAGACCACAGATTCAGAGAGCCACAAATTCTGTGGCTTAATGAATTACAGCCATTCAAGTAGGTTGGAGAAATCAAAAAATTTTAAAGGAAAAAAAGGGCCAGTGAGATGACACAGCTAGTAAAGTTGCCTGCCACCAGGCCTGGCCACCTGAGTTCAATCCCAGCCTGAGTTCAAACCCTGGAACCCACATGATGGAAAGAGAGAACTGACTTCCACAAGTTGTCATCTCTGACACCCTTCCCCCATTAAATAAACGAATAAATGTAAACAACTAACCAACAACAACAAACCAGCAACGAGAAGAGTTACAACAGGAGCCCGGGAGAGCATGTGTCTCCTCAAGGACCGTGATGTTTCCCCTGGGCTTTTTTTCCTGGTTTTCCTCTTTATGTTACACAGTTCTTGTTCTAATGCTCAGAGTCCATGTGCGAAGCTAAGTTTCCCAGCGGACAGAGGCAAGCAGTACAAACGCTCCTCCCTCCACAGCTTTTCGAACTGCACTTCTCCAATCACTGTCAAAGACAGATTTCTGCATTTTCCTGACTCCTGGGAGTCAGATCTTTAGCCTGGTATCACCTTCATTTCATTGTTTTATTTAATTCGCTTAGTTTTTTGAAGGCAGCCGAGAATGCGCTGAGTTCCTGAGGGTTGATTTTAATGAATAATGAGAGTGTCAGATGATTGCACCCCACAATCAGAGACCGAAGGTGCAATCATTTAAATGAACTCAGGTGCCGCGTGCACAGCAATTCAGAGAAGACACATGGAAAGTGGGGATGTAGCTGGCTGTACACATTTCATATCTTAATTTGCTTTTAATTTCATTCTTCTTCAAACGTTTTGGGTTTTTTTCCACCCTATAACACACTCTGAACCTTGGGCTATGTGAAATAGATATTTGCCCAACAGCAAATCTTAACCATCCTGAAGCACATATCAAACAGTAAACTTGCATATGTAGCTTGTATTTTTAACTTTGGGATAAAAACATACAAATTCATACTCTTTAAAATTAGCACTTCCAGCAAGGTATGAAACCCTGGAAACGAGGATGAAAGAAATGAAATTTCCTTGTGTGGTGATGCTCCTGCAAGGGAGGAGCAGCAGGAGGCTGCTTTTTAGTCCTCCTGACAGCTTGGGCTCAGTCCTTCCAGCACACCAACGTAATCAGCCCTGGCAGATTTCACTCGTTGACTGGATCACATTATTAACAAGACCACATTATTGCATAATTAACTTACCTTTTATTTTCCACATAGGAGCTTGACTGAGTGAGATAGTTCTACTCCGGGGTTCTTTGAATCGGCTCCTGAAGTGTTCGCACATGTGTGTTTCTAGGTCCCACTGAGGCCTGACAGATTATCACTGAACTGAAAAAAGACCAGGGCACTCGTGTGGCTTTTTACTCTCATTTCTTCACCCAGGCATCAGTGCCAAAAGCGCAGGTAACTGCTTTTATGCTCATACTCATTGGAGCTACAGCTGAATTTTTACAGAACAGTGAATAATAAAGAGGCTAGAATACGGCAATTTGGTAAAATATAATGAGCAGGATAACAGTATCACCGTAGTGTGCCTTCTTGGGAGATCAAAGTGTCTCCTGAGAAACTTGGGGAGTGCCGGCGTTCTGGAGATGTCTCCCCAGCGAGCATCGTTGCATGAACTTTCTCATGAGACACAAGGCTTTCCAGACATACATGCCCAAGATTCAGCTTAAGTCACCAAGCATAGTTTTAAAGTCATAGGGACACTGTTTCACAGTCGCTTCACCAGTGATTCTCAAAAAATGTTAAGAAGCTACCTCTACTAAACACACTGTCTTCATCAGACATACCCAAAGGCCTCTAATGAAGGGTAGACTCCTGTTTGCTGTCTCTCTTAGGAGGTCTGAACAGAGCCCTGGCTTTCTAACCATATTGATGTTTTCTTATTTTAATAGCCATTGAATTAAAGTATTTTATGTTAGCCACCTTTCACCAATGATAAGTTTGTCCTTAAGCCGTGTCTACACATACACATATGTACACCCACATCTATAGTAGATATAGACTTGGACCCCGCCGTATCACAGTAGGGATGGTCACCTATGTGTCCAGTTAAGCTCCTGCTCTTTGGAAATGGTATTCTCAGAGACTCTTCAAAATTAACACATCTAGTGGTCATGGTGCCAACTGATACATCAAAATGGTCTTGACACAGGCTTAGCGCCTGACTCACACAATAATTGATTAGTAACAGTCACTAGAACTGGTGATTCTTTGCTTTTCAATGTTTATGATAAGGAAGAGGAGTTCTTACTCTGTGCCAAGACCTTCCTGGTAAACTAGTTTTTAAAAAAATAGGTGAAGTGGGGCTGGAGAGATATCTCAGGGGTTTAGAGCACTTGCTACTTTTGCAGAGGACCCAGGTTCAGTTCCCAGTACCCAATGGCACCTGACAACATCTGTAACTCCAGTTCTCGGGAGACTGATACTCTCTTCTGACCAGCACAAGTACCAAGCTCATACTCAGTGTACGTATATATGCAGACAAAACACTCACATGCATAAAATAACAAGTTAATCTTTAAAAATATATATTAACACTGGGTGTGGTATACCTTTAATCCCAGTACTCAAGAGGCAGAGGCAGAGGCAGCTGGATCTTTGTGAGATCAAGACATAGCAAGTTCCAGGCTAGGTGTAGGTGTACAGGGAAAATTTTCTTAAAAGAAAATAAAATAAAGTCTGTTCTTCCTTCTAGAATTGCCACTAGCCATTAATGTTACTGCTCTTCTTTTTTGAAAAGTTGAGAGACAAACTGGAAAAAATCCAATTGTTTTGGAGGGACATCCCACTTCTAAATTAGCCAACACACTGAGATCTTGAACAACTACCTCAGCTGAGATCAACTAAAAACACGCAATGCTATGAAATCTTTGTTTTCAGGATAATAAGCCAAGGGAAACATTGCCAGTATTGACAGCAGCCAAGACCTGTCTGGCTTGCTAATAGAGAGCTGGGAACCAGCTCCTTCCACCAGCTCTCAAGGCAAGGGAATGATCAGTCTCCTTGCAGACAGAGCTAGCAAGGGCGGGAAGGCTCCAGAAAAGAAATGGCTCTCAGCTTCTCCCATTGCCTTTTACTTTCCCTGCTAACACTCTGCTCCTCTGCCCTGGTCACTGTTCCAGAAAAAGGAGCCAGTTGGGAGCTACAGGAGCTACACCTCTGTGTGGGTTCCATCCTCAATTAATTTTCCAGAAAGAAGGAAAGGCTCTAAACCTCTGAAATGCATTTCAAATTGAAATGCTGATATAGCCGCCAGCCACTGCAGTACACAAGCATAAATCTCGAGCACAGATAGTTTTTGTTGGTAATAATGAAGAACAACATACATTTAATTAGCGTGAGATTTAGGAAATGTGTAGTGTAATAAAACAATATTCTAATTAGGTTGGGGAAACTTGTTTGAATATGATTTGTGCACTGCCATTCAAAGGCGTTCTTACAAACTGCACAGAAATAGGCTTTTACTAAGCAAACAAATACAAAAATCCAAACAGTGGGGGCAAGGTCTCATATACATGAACAGGAGTCCTAGGAAGGCATGAGATTAGGAATAAATGCTTGGACCCCGGTCATCTGTAGTGGCCAACCCACTGGAAATGGAGACCGTAAGTGACACTCTGTCCTCACATTTGAGTTCTTATGACCGGATGCACAAAGCTTCCCAAATCCCTGCCAAAAAGCTGCTGCCAGTGCTCATGTCCGGAGAGCGATGATGGTTAAGGGACAATTCCCAGGAGCCTCAAAACAATGGGCCAGTTCAGCTGAGACCAGGAGAACAGGCTGAGGAAAGAGTATTCTGTGCCACTTTGAGGATGCCAATGAGCACTTCTGTGCCTCAGTCTCCTGGTCTGAAAACTGGGGACACAGGGCAATGTCTTACAAATCTCAGGTAATTCCTATTCGATAATGAATATGAGGAAAGGTTCAGGAGAAAGCAGGGTTCCCAGGCATCTCTGCAGGGTCACACCTCCTATGAGTACCCAGAACTACACCGAGAACAAGCACATTACTCAACCCAGTGAACTGCCTTTTCTTTGTTAGTTAAAGACTTTATAAAGTCAGAGCAGTTAGTAGTTAGAAAGAATTCATTATAATTGTTATCAAAGTATTTCTCCTTCATCTAACAATGTCACTTTGAAAGATATTACAATTTTAATATTTATTTACCTAAAGGGAAATTTAGATTATGAGTGTTTTGAAGCTTTTCTTCAGAAGAACAGATGTCACTCTCCATTTTTAAAGTGTTACATTGAAAGGATCAAGTGTCAAGTTTTGTCTGGTTTAGGGCAATTCATTAACCCTTCCTTCTGTGGATGCTGGTATGCTCTGTCCAAGGAACTGACAAGGAATGACAGCCCAGGCCACCTCATTTCCTCTTCACCTGAAAATGTTTTATATGAAATAATATAATTTCAGTTTAAGAAGTGCTTAAAATCACCCTATCCAAATCCTTCCTTCTACAAACTGAGGCTTAGTAAATGATGTATCCAAGGTCACCCAGGCCGTGGAGCCAAAGCCAGGACCGGTGCCTTCCAGACATCAGCAGCAAAATCTATTCTCGCACAACCCTCACAATTTACCTCTGTTTTTTATATTTGAGGAGAGGCGTTGCCAATGTTTGGGGGTTTTGTTTTGGTTGGTTCTTTGCTTGTTTTAATATTAGAACTGTTGCAGGTGATTGATTTACCATTGGACATTGGTTTGGAAATCTCAGAAAGAAAAAGTAATTGCCTGTTGCTTTAGAACAGTTCTTGACACTGCTGGGAAGGTTGATACATGATTAGGCATGGTTCGTCACCAGCATACATACGGTTTGCTTAGTTAAAGTCTATTTTCTTCATCTTTGATTTCTGTAGAAAAGCCTCACTGACTTAAGGTGCAGTTCAAAACAAAGACCGATGATAAAGTATAGCCCTGAGGGGCGGTGGCTAAATACAGACTTGTCTTGTTTGGGGTATGCTACCAGCCACAGGAAAGACAAGGCCAGAGGCTGGTTTAATTCTCACCCGATATTCCTTCTTGCTGACTGATTTACATGAAAGGAAGTTGTCAGATTGTAAAGGAGGGTCCCTTGCCTTTGGATTCTTACACTGTAAAAATTCTGCATGTATCTTTGTACCTCACTCCAAAGTCTGGGCAGGTGTAGATGGCATCTTTGTAAGGGCAAATACGTAGCTAAGCAACTACCACAATCAGTTCATGAACACAGCAGCAATTTAGAAAATAACAGAACATCTTAAATAAGGTCTTTACACGAAGCCCTTTAAGTCAATGAAAAGCTCACTACAATGCCCTTAATTCCCCGTGACTACTCCATCACAGTAACCATCAGATGAGGGATATGCTATGTGTTTAACCTCTAAGCTCCTTTAATGCATCTGTATGGTCTGTTCTACGTCCAGTCCTTTAGGCTAGGAGCTCTGCAAGCTTTCTGAGTTTAGAACCTAGCACATACCCAAACGTCCCCCGTGTCTTCTTCATCAGAACCTCGGCCACTGGTGCAACCTTCTGATGCACCAGGCGTAGTCAGAAGGCCAACAAAGTCACTCCGAACAGTGGGGTGTCCCTGCTTCTGTCATCATTGACCAGCGTGTGCCAATGAGACAAGGAAATCTCTTCTCCCTGCTCTTGTGACCAGTACCACCAAGTCACTTAAATTAGGGTGTGGGTGTCCTGCTATAACGCAGAATAAAATGGAATTGGAACCAATCCACAGCTTTATTTCTGAAAGAGTGCCATTTTGCTGATGTCAAATGAGCATCCTGATGACTTGTAATAGAAAGAGTTTTTTTTTCTTCCAAATAACATCCTCCTGAGACACATACATGGGACATTCCAGAGAACCAGGAACACATGAGCAGACCCAGTTTTGGTGTTCTGCATTAAAAGTAAGTGACGTGTCATATCTTATATCAAAAAGGAGGCTTGCTTTTTAATAAATTTTAATGTTGAGTCTTCTTGTGCACCGTACTGTATCAGTGAGGTGAGAGACTTCTTCAGGTCGGATTCTCACCATTCTGCTGTGTCGAACATAATAGCAACCATGTACCTACTTCACTTTTGCCTAAGTGAGGAGTCTGCTAGAGCCACTTCCTAGCCTTGAGAGTTCTCTGACACACCTCCAGATGATTGAGATGTACAGCCAGGATCGACTGATGTGTGAAGCCTCTGACCCATGTGTGAATGAAGACACAAAAAAAGACATGAACCACACACTATATCCTTCTGTACAAGAGGTTGCAAAGTTTAGTTGCAGGAAGAAACACAGCTTATAAAATTTCCACTGGATCCATTCAGACCTCTGGGAACTGGTGAGAAAGGAGGCCTCTAAACCCAGCCCCCAGCTTGTTTTTAAACCAGATCTCCTGGTGATTTATATTTGTATTAAAGTCTGAGAAGCACACTGTAAATCCTGATTCCCAACTGGGCAAATAATTCCATTAATCAGTTTCCCCCTTGAGTCAGATTCCTGAGATTGAAGACCAGGATTCATCATCAAGCAAGCTGCAGGTGAATCAGTTATTATAGTAATGCACACCGTCCGCACCAGCTCTCCCTCCCAAAGAAAGACAGTATTTTTAGAGACACAGTCCTTACCTTAGGAGTGAAGAGTAAAGTCAGCTGTCCAGGACACCAGCACATCACTACACGCTATTTCACTGCGGTGATCATCCCTAAAACAAGTCAGATCTGGTTCTTAAAATAACTCCAGACTCTGTACATCCAAATGAGAGACACTGACAAGTCAGCTAACTCCAACTTAACAAAGTCTAAGATACTAAAGTAGAAACTCAGTGATAAGCTATGGCAGTGAATCCCAAACTTTAGTGTGCCCTGGAAGCCTGTTCAACCACATACTGCCCACTCCTTGCCTCCTATCAGTAAGTTACTATCTGCTTTTCTTCCAAAATACAAAGCCCTTTCTTAAACTAGGTCCCAAGTGTACAACCTGTGCATGCACCCGCCCCCAGTATTCTGGAGACAAGGAAGTTGTGGTAAAGTGAAGGGAAGGACTTCCATGCTCGTTTACCTGAGAACGGAGTGACATTTTACTCATTAAATACCCTTGGAGCAAAGACTATTGCATCTGCTTAGCCAAAGCCATTCCCGTGCTTGTGAGTCTCCTTCTGCCCTGGCACAGACAGGACAATGTCAAGACTCACTTTCCCACCTCTCTGCTGCTACAGAAGGCCATACGACTGCACTGTGTCCTGTGAACTATCAGCAAAAGTCCGTTAAGGATTCCTGCACCCGAGCTGCTGAACCAATGTCTGTGATTTGGGTATGTGTGCCCCCCAAAGGATTCTGTGATAAATGGTTGGTCCCCTAAGGCACTACCAGCAGGTGACGGAAATTTTAAGGTCTCTGAGTCACAGGGGATAAAATCCTCACAGGGGATTGTGAGACTTTAGCCTCAAGGTAAGCAGTTTTCTTCCATCACAACTGCCTGCCATCATGGGCCACCACAGCACAAAGCATGTTTATATGAACAGCAAATGGAGTAGTGTGAGTAGGTAGATATCGCGGGGACAGAAATTTTAAAGGGCCTGAAAATAACCTTTGGTTAAGTAGAAAGCAGGCAACACTTAGTGATTGTGTTGTAACATTTCTAGATTAAAGAACTTAATTGTCACTTAGAATTGTGCTTGCAAAACAGGATTTAAATTAATTAGGGTTATGCTCCTCTGAAAGAGAAAGAATGCCGCCCAACAGGGGTTCATATAAACATGCTCATTCTTTCTCATAAAGGGAGTCTGGAGATCAGAAGATTCAGGTATTGTATACAAGTTTCATGTCAATATACAAATTCCTGAAATAGTAAATTTATGAAGAAAAAAGGTTTATTTTGGTTCTGACTTTTGTCCCTCTCCCTCCCCAGTGCAACGGAGGAAGCCTCTTCCTCCTGAGAGGAAGCCACCCAATTCCTGGTTGTTCCTTAAGGACTAGATTCAAAGTTCACGGTTTGTTTGCAATGTCAGGTTGTCTGGAAGACACACAAGGGATACTTTATATTTTGTGTTGCTCAGAAGGTTGACGGAACAGTATCACAGTTCAGATTGAGGTTGGAGACCCTGGGAAGCAGTAATAGGCGCAGGAGAGGCGTGGAAAAATCACGCTCTTGAAGGCAGATAGGGTAAGAAATGATGGCAGAGAAATACAATAGGACCCCCAAGACCTTGAGAAGAAGCAGGTGTGAGCTGCCTGGAAACTGAGATATTTAAAAGCAGACATGTAAAAGGAGAAATTGGAGGACAAAATGCACACAGAGAATACCAGGGAAGATCAACCCCAGATAAGAATCAAACTGGGCTCACTGGTGAAAGTCAGGAAGGAAAGATAAAGAGGTAAGGCTGTTTGTTTTTTAAGCACCCAGTTTTCAACACAAGATCACAAGGTACACAGAAACCATGAGAATCAGCCCTGACTAACTGGACCCCAACTTTAAAAACCTTCAATATGGCCAGTGAGCCAAAGGAAAAGGTGGACAACACAATCCAGAAAGTCATGTGTGAACAGAGCAAGAATCTCAACAAGCAAAGATAGAAATTAGTTTTAAAACATCAAACAGAAATCCTGAGATTGAAAATCATAAGGTGTGAACTGAATTTTCATCAAAGGGGACTCAGAAGACTCAGCAGGCAGAAGAATGATCAGTAAACTTGAAGACAAGCCATTTGAAACAATCGATTCTGAGGCACGAACAGAATAAGGAAAAGTGAAGAGAGCTACCAGAGTGTAAGACACCATCACAGACCCGAACATCCAATATGGGATCCCAGAAGAGAGAGAAAGCCTAGCTCAGTGATTACTGCCTCAGATTCACAAGCTTGAAGAAATGCATGAATATCCAAACACAAGAATCAGAATGAACTCCAAGGAAGTAAACCAGCAGGCCCACACCGGACACAGAATAATCAGCTGTCAGAAGGTAAAGAGAGTTAGCCTGAAAAAAAAAAAAAACCTTGCTTGTACACAGGAGTTCCGGTAAGCTTTGTCAGAAGATTTATCAATAGAAACAGGCAAGCTAAAAGGGAATAATAAAGTGTGGAAACCGAAAAAAATGATAAAACAACCCACCCAAACAATGATTCTATATCTGCCCAAAAAACCGTCCTTCAAAAATGTGGAAAAACGAAGCTATTTCCAGATAAAGGAGGACGGACGATGTTCACTTCCGCTGGACTGAAGAGCCATGCCTGTTGGCAGAGCCATGTCATACCTGCTCTCTAGGCACCTGAAACGGAGGATCAAGCTCAAGCCCTGCCTCAGCTGCAGAGTGACTTCGAGGCTAACCTGGGCAATGTGGTAAAGCCGTGTCTCAACATAAAATACAAAGTTAAAAGAATGAAAGAGGGAGGGCCAAGGGTATAGCTGAGTGGTGGAGTACTTGCCTGGTTTTTGTGAGGCCCCAGGTTTGGTCCCCAGCACAACAAAGAAAGAAATATTTATGTGAAATGATCTGAGAAGATGCTAAACATTAAGTGGAGGCATATTCATGCACACAGCTCTTTGGTAAAGATGAATACAGTATTGTAATTTTGGTTTAGAACTCCACTCTTTGTTCTATAGGATTTAAGAGCAAAATCATACAATAATGATAAATGTATAAATGGGACACAGTACCTAAAGTAGTAGCCATAGAGATGAAACAAAGCCTCAGAAACAAAGACAAACCCAGACTGTGAATGATGGAGCACTAAAGGACAGCTAGCTGCTCAGAAGTCGATGCCCGAGCAAGCAGTTAATGGGCACAAAACCTTTTAAATGTCATAATTACTATCTTCAAAGGAATGGGGCTGAAGAGATGGCTCAGCGGTTAAGAGCACTGACTGCTCTTGCAGAGGACCGAGGTTCAATTTCCAGCACCCACATAGTAGCTAACAACCATTTGTAACTCCAGTTCCAGGGGATCTGATATTCTCTTCTAGCCTACATGGGCATTGCATGCAGGCAAAACACTAGTACACACTAAATAAATAAATAAAACCCTAAATATCTTCAGAGGGATAAGAGAAGAAATCATAGCCACAGAATGAGAAAAATGTGATAAATAAAAAGTGGGGTTATTATAAATACAAATGTAAGCATTCAATCAAATAGATAAGTAACACACCAATTGATAATTAGAAGTGCAATTAGAAAGTGAGAAGACTGAAAAGAAGAACTTTTTCAATATGTGACACAAAGGAAATAAAGAGTAAAAATACATGGAGAAGTAGCACCAGAAACCTCAGTGTCAGCATGGCAGATGTTCCAGAACAACAAGAATTAGAATCAGACAACCATCAGAAGAACAATGGCACGCCCCCAGGCTTGCGTCTTCAGATTAAGGTCCCCACCAGAGCATGTGTGAGCAGAAAAAAGGAAACAGAGCAGTCTCACCATACTGACATTTACAAAACAGAGATGAAGAGAAAAACCATTAACAGTAAAAACAAAACCAGCAAACAAAATCCCTGGTCCTGCCTAAAGACAGATGAGAAGGAAGACTTCATGCTACGGAAAATGATAGCTCTTCCAAGACTGTTTTTGACTTCCAAGACTTCTTTTAGTAAGAGAGATTTGATACTTTTTAATGTCTCCTGTTGGGGGTCCCTCTGCTCGGGGCCAGCCCAAGGGGGATGCTGGGTCTCTGCCATGAGGGGGTGAGAGGGCGAGGAATCAATACACAGACTCCAGGAGCTGAGTGAGAGGCATGCAGAGGGCAAGCAGCAACAATACTCGTTTATTCAAGGAAGTGAAGGGGGTTTTAAGAGTTTGGTTAGCCAACCCCCTATGGGGTGGTTTCCAACTGCAGCCAAGAGTATTCTGTCTCCAGATGGATCATCTCAGTGCAGGTTCTCTCCAGACACAGGGCAGAAGCTGGTGTCATGCCTTGCTGGAGCAGAGCACCACGCCCACAGGAGCCAATTCCCTTAATCCTCAAGGCACATCCTGTGTTGTGCCCTACAGTCTCCTTTTTCTCTGAATCAGGGAGCCCTGACGGTTACATACCACAGGGGTCTCAGTAATACACTACAGTATCTGAGTATTGTTTTATTTCTTAATCCTAGTTTGCCAATTATTTTGTCTTCTTAACCAACTTTGGTATAAGTCTTTTAAAGTTTTCAGCAGTGGTAAAATATCTACTACATAAAATGTACCATCATTGCTATTTTTAAATGTAAATCAACGTTAAATATATTCCCTTTGATATATAACCAGCTTTCATCATTTTTAAAGTACATAATATGCTGTTGTATGAATGTATCATGTTTTGTCCCCATCACATCCCTAGTGGAGTCTCAGGCCACTTCTGTCTTTTGGCCATTACAAAGAATGCTGCTATGAACACAGACTGACATGTATCTCAAGCCCTTTCAGTTATTTTTTGGTGGATGTACCCAGAAGTTAAGGTACTTGATGTGAAAATTCTAGTTTTAATTTCAGAGGAACCCTTCCCCACGGTGCCACACCATGCTGCATTCCCACCAGCGATGTGCAAGTCTTCTGGGTTCTTCACGTCCTTACCAACACTTGTTTTCCACTAATGAATGTGAGATAGAAGCTCACTGTGCTTTTGGGTTTCCTTAGAAATGATTGATGGTATCTTTTTGTGTTTGTTGATTCTTCTGTTATTGAGTGTTAGAGCTGAGCTAGTGTTCTCTTTATATATTGGGTACTAACCCTATTCAGACACATAATTTGCAGACATTTTCTCAGACCCCCTGGATTGCATCCTTATTCTGTACAGAAATTTTATATTTTCATGATATACTTTTTTCTATCACTGTTTTTGTTGGTATATACAATATATTATCAAATTCAACATCAAGAAGATTTTATTTTTTTTCTAAGATTTTTCTAAAATTTTTATAGTTTTTAGCTCTTACATTAAGTCTTCGATACCTTTTGAGTTAAGGTAAGGCTACATTTTCATTCTTTTGCTTGTGGAAAACCTGTGTAACACAAAATACAACTGAGTTTTACATGTTGATCCTGTATCAAGAAACCATACTAAAGTCACAGTACCATGTACAACAGATATGCACAATGATTAAGTTTTTAAAGCCCGACAGTAAAAGTTGACGATAAATGAGTTTTGCTTTATTTAAAACTATTCTATATAGATTTTATTTAGAAAAAATGGAATTAATAAAGGACATTAGTTATAGGAGTTTTTGTAGCTTCTTTGAGAGCATGTTTTTATATGTTAGCAAAATATAAAGTGCATCACAATTGCTCAAAAAGATACTACTCTGTAAGTCTAACAAAGTGTGTATGGTTCAGGTATTCTGGAAACCTATGAAATCAATCAAAGGAGATTTAAATGGAGAGACACTGTGTTTATGAAGACTCACCATGGTGAAAATAGAGGAAAACATGGGTAAAAGACTTCAAGATTTAGACATTGGCAAGGATGTTATAAAGGGGACTCCAGCAGCATAGAAACAGTCCCAAGAATTGATAAAGGGATTACGTAAAATTAAGAAGCTTCTGCACAGCAAAGGAAGCAATTGCCAGAATGTCATTTTCAGGAAAATGAATGCTGCCAGAGACAATCATATTAAGCAAATTAAACTAGTCTCAAAAAGACAAATATCCTATGTTTTGCTCATCTAAGCATACATAATGTGAAAGTAGAAGTGAAACTGTCCAGGGGGAACAGAGAGTACTAATGGGAGGGAGGGGGCAGGGGGAGTGGGGTGGGGGAATAGAGGAAGAAATATCCTCAACATATAATGTTTATGAATAAAAATGATCTTAGCTAACATAGCACCATGTACAGTGAATATACACAATGAAAAAGCTAAAAGCCTTAGCCCTATACTAAAAAGTTGACAATGAAATGAGAAAGTTATATGTCTTATTTGAAAATATTATATATAAGTTGTTAATTAGATATACATTTTATTTAGAAAAAATAGAATTAAGAAAGGACATGAATTGATCAATCATTTCATCAATTAAAAATACACTTTCTTGGTTAAGAAGACATATGGTTCAGAACACAGACTTCACAACCAGATTGACTGGAAACTTTATAAATTTTATTACCTCAAGCTCATAAGCAAATAATGTTTTTGTACCTCAGTTTTATAATCTACTAAGTGAGTAGAATGATAACACCTGTCTACAGGATTTGTTTTAAGAATTAGTGCGTGCAAAATATTTGGACTCCCTGACACTGTAAAGGCTGCGTGCTGGCTGTTCCGCGCGCAGGCGGTAATTCGCGTACTGCTGCTGCTGTTCTACCTGGGAGAGTGGGGACAGGAGAGCGGTGGGAAGAAGGGACTGCGTTTGCGGGGAACTAAACCATGCCAGCTCGACCTGCAGTGCAGGTGGGAGATGAACGATGAGGTGGCCTCTGTCTCACATGGAGAAGACCCTTCTCTGCCATCCCATTCTTAGCCCAACATCTACCTTCAAGTCCTCCTGTTCTCTCGGTCATCTACTATGTCAGATTTGATTATTTTTTTCTTTTGTTTCTTGGGACAGGCTCTCACTCTGTAGCTCTGGCTGGCCTGGAACTCTGGTTGACCAGGCTCATCTAGAACTCACGGAGATCTATCTGTCTGCCTCTGCCTCCGGAGTGTGGGATTAAAGGGTGTGCCACCATGCCTGGTTACTGCAGGTCAAGTCTGAGATGCTAATGAACATCTCAAACCCCCACCAAGTTACAATTTTGTAGAAAATCACCTGAGAAGAAAACATTTATGAACCACACATCTGAAAAAGGATTTGTATCTAGGATATAGCATATATATTTTAAAACTTTCAAAATACCAAGTTAAAAAAAGGGTGTAAACATTCTAAATAGAAAAGAACGTGGAGAAATGGAAAAATAAGACAGCACATTTTGAGTACTAGTTCAGAATATTATTTTTTTATGTTTCAAACTTTTTGTGACAAAAATTAATTAAAATATTTCTTACATAGGAAAACTAAATCTGAAAGTACATGCAATTTAAAAATTCTTAATCATAGTTAACTCTGAAATGTTTAATCAAGTATCAGGAAAGGGAATCTCTCACCTGATAACCTGAAATTTTTACTATATATAATATGTAATAATATATGTGCCTATGTTTTATATTTATTGAGCTAGAAATAATAATAAAGCATTAGATCCAATCTTAAATGAATACTTGTTTTAATTAGTAGATCATATTTTAAAGGAAGGTTTTAAATACATGTATTTTAAAAGATTCTCAAATATTGCTAGAAATTTCTAGAAGGAGAATTATATAAGGAAAGTGAAACTAAAATTGAGCGTCATTTCACATAAAACTTGCTTCGTATCCTATAGTTTTCATTAGAGAATATTAGTGTCTGTAATCAAACCACTTAGATAATGTCTTCCATTTTAAATACAATATGGTACCACTGTACAGAAAAAAATGAAGTTTGACATTTCTAGACCAATATCTGTATCTTCTGGCTTTTTAGAACAAGCAAAGTCATTTCACTGCCTGGACTTTATCAGAGTTCTACTTTTTTAAGCCATCAGAATACAGATGGGCAAATTATCTATTGGAAATATCAGACAATGATCCAGAAGGGTTCATTTCTCCCAGGCTCAGTTCTTGAAGTTCTTTTGGTCTTTGAAAAATTCACTCAACTTCTATTCATAACCACTAGGGCTCAGTGTCTTCTCTAAGATGCGAAATGGATGCATTATAGAAAACAAAAGAATTACAGAACTGATTCCAGCTGATTCCAAGTAAAAGACACTGCTCTGTCATAAACCGTGGTCTTTTAATAGACAGAATATCCCAGAAGTTTGTGAAAGAAAGGGACCAATCAGGACTTTTTTTTTTTTCATTTCCCTTTCACCTGACATGATTGTGAGGAATTCTGTTAATGATATTCAGAAGAAAACAAGAATTGGTTTAGGAACACAGTGGATGACACACAGGCACAGTCTGCTAGAATCACTAGAAAGAGTTGGATAACTCAGATCAGAAGGGATGGGCGATGCCTAAAAATCTCTAGTATAATAGCAAAGTAAAGTAAGAAACTTTATAAAACAACAGAGTATGTTTGGAATCCATCCCAGAGGACTGGCAGGTCTGGGGTTCCCATCCACAGCCCGTCATCCCAGTGAGGGAATGATCAGACACATGCTCCCATCCACAACCCGTCATCCCAGTGAGGGAGTGATCAGAGACGTGCTTCAGATAGACAGACTCATAAAACTGGCATTGTGTTCTCAGTAACAGGTATTTTAAAAGAGAAAAGACAAGAAAGCAGGCAAATGATACATGCAACCCCAGATGGGCAGAGATGTTAGGAAAACGTCTCTGGTCACTCACTCAACTGGAGTGCCAGAGAGATGCCATTTTTAAAAGACTCTTGCAGAGTCATCAGCTGGTGATTCCTGACCTCAGTGAGCCAGACTCTTGCACTCCAGGGAGACTCTTAAGTAAGCAAAGCCAGCAGAATCCTTCCGGAGAGAAGGGAAGAAACTGTGAATCAGAACTTCACATCATTCACGGAGGTAGAAACCTGGCTGGAGGCAGAGTCGACAGGGGAACACAGAGGTGGCTTCCAGGCACATGCAGGACATCAGAAAGGACTGACTGCCCAGGGATGGATTCAGCATTGACAACCAGATTCCTGAAGGACCACGAAGAGGTCTGAGCAGCATTTGTGACCTGCCTGACCTGTGAAGATCACCCACTGATGGGAGCAGCATCTGTGACCCAGCCTTGCAAAGGACTGCCCAGGGTGTGACAGGAATACAGGAGCCCAGGAAGGAACTGCAGGGGAGCAGAGCCTGGGGCCAGCAGGAGGAAAAGTCCATATGTACTGCCCCATCCACTCTGGCCCCTTCCCAGTCATTCCTCTTTTATTTACTACCCAATGGCAGCTTAGCTCTGTCCTGCTGCGCTGGCCTTCCTTGTTTTCTTTTGTATTGTTTTAGTTTTGTTTTTCGTTTGTTTGGAGACACGGTTCCCTCTAGCCCCAGCTGGCCTGGAACTCTCCATGTAGATCACGCTGGCTTTGATCTCACAGAGATCTGCCTGCCTCTGCTTCCTGAGTGCTGGAATTAAAGGTGTGTACCATCATACCCAGCTCTTGGTTGCATTTATTTTCTCTTCTTTTACACTTTATTATTTCATTGCACACACATGCTACAGTACATATGTGGAGGTCGGAGGACCACTTAACAGAGCTAGTTCATTCCTGTGGCTTCTGGGGATAGAATTCAGGTTGCCGGGCTTTGCAGCAAGTGTCTTTACCACCTGAGCTATCTCATCAGCCCTGCAATTTTTTTTTTTTTACTCTTCTCTTTTCATTCTGCCTTTAGTCAAAACTGCCTCATTTCCCCCAACTTGTCTCCTATTTACTTTTCCCTCTGTCTACACAATGCCAACTGCTAGTCCTAATCTTTAGGGTTTTTAACTTCCCACTCATGTTCATAATAACTAATGTATTAGTGCAGACAGTACTGTCAGTGTTCCCACACTTCCTAAGTGATTGGTGTTTAAAAGGTGATTGCTTTGCATTTGACTATTGCTCTATTTTCACAGGGGGTCTATACTTGAATAATGACTGTTTTTGCAGACAGTATTCTACTCTGGGGGGAGGACTGGAGATTGATCCTGCTGCCCCCAACATCAGGCTAATGGAAGAAAATGACACTTTAGTTCTACTACAACCTGTTCTCCCTTCAACATTGTAATCATTTCCACTAAAAGAATAAGAGTGATTTTTAAAAAATCCAAATGGTGACTTAACTCCAGATGTACAAGTTCTAGTATAAAACAATAAGAAACTTGGAAACTTAAGGCAACGTGACTCTCCCAGAATTTACTGATGACATACTAATAGCCTCCAACAAAAATGAATTAGATAAAATCCCAGACAAAGAATTCAGAAGAATTTTAAGCATGTGCAGAGAAATAAAACCGGACACAGGTGAGCCCTTGAATGAATTCCAAGAGAACACAAAATCAACTGAACAAAACCAGGAAGTCAATACAGGATATGAAAGTGGAATTCAGTAAAGAGATAGAAAATTATTATCTTTCAAGCTCTGAAAGATAATAATTTTAAACCCAGACTGCTAAACTCAGAAATACTGTCATAACTGAAGGAGAAAGAAAAATATTTCACTATAAAAACAGGTTAAAGAAATTTGTGAGCACTAAGCCAGCTCCATTGGAGATATCTGAAGAAATCTTTCAGGCTGAAGAGAAGAATAAATGCATCCATGAGGTTACAGCAAAGAATAAACCATGCTACAACATTGGTTAAACAAACAAGGAATAAGAAAACACAATGGTACAAAATCAACGACACAATAGGGATTAGAACATACCATTTGACAACATCTCTGAGGATTAATGGTTTTAAGTCCTCAAAAGACCTAAGACTAAGGCCAGCAAGATGGCTCAGTGGGTGAGGTACTTGCCTTTAAGCCTGATAACCTGAGTTTGATCCCCAGGACATTCAAGGTAGAAGAAGAGAGCTGACTCTTGCAAGCTGCCCTCTGAGTTCCTCATGTGTACACACACACACACACACACACACATGTGCACACACACGCACACACACACATACAAACTAAATAAAAACACAAGTAAAATAGAAATTTATAGACCAATCTCCTTGATTAACATACATGTAAAATTTTTTATAAAATATTTTCCAGCCATATTTAAGTATTCATGTACTCACCAAAAATATCATTCACCACGACTAAGTTGGCTCATTCTAGAGATGTAGGTATGGTTAAGCAAACATAAATTAATAAATGTATTGCATAAATGGATTCAAGGACAAAAGTCATATAATCATCTCAATTGATGCTGAAAAGACCTTTGACAAAATCCAATATCCCTTCATGATAAAAAAAAAAAGAACCTGAAGAGATTAAGAATAGAAGAAATATAACTTAATATAATCTAGGCTAAATATGACAGAACTTTAGTCATTTCCAATAAGATCAGGAACAAGACAGGGATGTCCACTTTCTCCATTCTTATTAAACATAGTCCTTGGAGACTTAGCTATAGTAATAGCATTAGAGAAAAAATAAAGGGATACAGATAGGAAAGGCAGAAGTCAAAGTCTTAATTTGGAGATGATATGGTCTTTACAAAAGAAGCATTAAGGACTTTACTAGAAAACTATTATATCTGTTAACCGCTTTCAACAAAGTGTCAGGATGCATAATTAGCCTACAGAAATATATAGCTTTCCTATATATGCAATAATAAACATGCTGAGGAAAAAAATCAGAAATAATCCTGTTGACAGTTATACCAAAAGAAAATTAATTTATCTTAGGATAAACCTAACCAAGTAAGGGAAAGACTTTCACAATGAAAACACTGAAGAAAGACATTGAAGAAGACACTACAGGATGGTAATATCTCCCTGCTCATGCGCTAACAGAATTATTGTGAAAATGGTTGTCCTAGCAGAAGCAAGTCACAGGTGCGAAGCAATTCCAATAGAAATTCCAATGCCATTCTTCTTCACATAAATAGAAAAAAATCTTAGGACTCATATGGAAGCGCAGAAGACCTTAGAAAGCCAAAGCAATCCCAAATAAAAAGAATACTACACAGCTATTGCCATACCTGATTTCATGTTACATTACAGTCATGGTAAGAAGATCAACTTAGAAGTAGCACAAAAACATGCACATACATCAGTGTAACAGAACAGAGGCCCCACATACAAACTCATGCAGAAACTAAAAATACACAATGAAGAAAAGACAGCATCTTCCATAAATGGTGCTAAGAACTGAATATCCACATATAGAATGAAACTAGATCTTTATCTCGCAATAGCAAATTCTGGTGAGGATGTGATCCAACAAAAACCCTATGTGCTGTTGGTGGAGTGCAAACCTATCTAGCCACTGTGGAAATCTGTTTAGAGGTTTCTTGGAAGACTTAAAATAAGTCTAACACATGATCCGGCTATTCCACTGTGGGAATTTCCCCAAGAGGCTCCAAGTCAGTGTATCACAGAGATACTTAAACATCAGTATTTATTCTATCACTATTCACAATATCCAAGTTATAGGACCAACCCAAGTGCCACATAGTCAAGGAATAGATAAAGAAAATGTGGTATATGACCACAACAGGATTTTTCAACCATTAAGTTTTGTTAGCTTCAGGAAAAAAGGATGTAACTGAAGATAATTCTCTCAAGTAAATTAAGCCAGTCTCAGAAAGACAAATGTCATGTTTTCACTGAGCTTTGGGTTCCTAGATTTTATATAGACATATATTATGAAAGTAGAAGGGAAACTGCCTAGAGAAGCAATGGAGACTAGCAGGAGGCAGGAGGGTGAGGAGGAGGACGGGGCGACACGGGAGCTACGCTCACTGTGTAATGTAACGTACGTCTTTGAAAATGTCCTTCTGTAACATGACACCACATATAATGAATACACACAATGAAAACTGAAAATCAATAAATGAATAGAAAGTAAAGAGAATATCGCCTCTAAGGAGGCTCCTAAATTTTTAGTCATTGTTTGCGTTTCTTCCTCTAGAGTGTGTTTCTGGATTGTTTTACCACTGGGAGCAAGCTGAGGCAGGACATGTGGGGCTCTGTGTCATCCGGGTGAGAAGCACCTCTGCTTCCTTTCCACATAGAATTTCCTGTTTTTAGATTCTAAGAGGCTTCAAGGTAACATAAAAGTTTGGGGAGTGGGGTATGTTAGACTAAGCATCCAAATTGTTATGCTGCCCAGCGGGAAGCGCTTGATTCCATGGTGACTGTCTCATGTTGGAAAGCTAAGTCCCCTCATGTCTATCAGCAGGGATGATGACTTGGTTCTGTAAATACGTGTTTTCTCCTGAAGTGACGTTTTAGCTGGAAGTAACTATCTTTCTTTTGCATATTCCTGCATTGGTCCAAAGAGAAGGGAATACTCACAAGCACTTTCTCTGGATAGGGCAGTGCTATGGGGCTCACACCTCTGACTCCCAAACTTTCCTCCCTATGTGAAGGGTTTGGCCGAGCAGGCCTGACAATAACCAGGCCACAGTAGATGCGTCTTGTAAAAGCCCCTGTAACCCCATGCATGGCCTTTTGCTCTCCCAGGCCAGGTGGTTCCTATGGTTCTCAGCACAGGGTCTGCCCTGGTAGGGTGACCAGGTCTCCACTTTTCCTCTCAACACATGAGTATGTGCAGATGCAAGCTGCAGGCTGCTGTTTTCCATTGGGTGGATGTCTGCTTAGAGACCCAAGTCAACAAAGTGGCCATCACCAGAAACCTCTAAGATTCTTCTCAGTTCATCTTTTGTCTATCAACCTGGGTCCTGGGTGAGAGGCTACATGCACAAAAATCTCAAAAAAGAATGTAAAGACTCCCAAGATATTCAGGTTGCTATTACATATGTAAATAGTTCCACGATGCAGAATCTATGTATCCACATAGAGGTTGAGTCTTAAGCCCAAAAACCACAATCACAAATACCATAGTTCAGAGCTCCCTATAATGTTGATTGCCCCAAAGATCAGAATCTATCAAAGTCCAAAACTCCAGAATAGCAAATCCAGAAAATATAATTCTGAAAAAAGAATAATTGTACAAAATCTTTAAAGTAGATTTATTTACAATTTTAGGAACAGACATGTTAATGAAACACATGTCACCCCACACCTGAGAGGCAGAGGCAAGAGGATCACAAGCTTGAGACCAGCCCAGGCTGCATACCAAAAATCCTATCTCGAACAAACAAAAACGAAAACAAAGCAAGAAAGAGTGAGAAGTTTTTCTTTTAAAAAGAATAAAATAAATAAATAGAAACACAAAAATGACAGATCTCCTCATAAACAACTTGTACAATAAAACAGGTAATAATACCATTCACACATCTGGAACCATCAACACTCAGGCATACGTGACATCGGCACTGTTATAACAGTTAGTAATGGACCAGTGATATTCAAAAAGAAAACCCGGAAAAGGCAAACTATAGGCACATAGCACAACGCATCTGCAGATAAACCTTCTGATGAGATGTGTTACCACTATGTATGAGCCACCCAAAGAGCCAGTGTCTTGGCAGATGAGTTGGTAATTACAGAGAGGTGGTCTGAAATGGTCAACAGCTTTCATGAGCATCAAGTGTATTGTGAAGTCTCGCATTGCAAAAAACACTGTTCTCCCTTTCCTTTAGGCGCATGGCACTCTCCAGCAAACATATTTCCATTTCTGTGTTGTGTTTCTCTTCTTGAAAGTTTTTTATGGTTCTCTGTATGCCTAAGCCTCCCTATTAAATTTTCCCATCTCCTGTGCCATGCTACGCTGTTTTGGGTTTAGAGAAATCCAGTCTGCACATACCTACACACAGACCCAGATCTGGTAAAACTCATAATCTGATCAAACAGCAACACTGTGACCCAAGTCTCCTCCTGTCCTACCATGCACACGAACACTTTTGAACCAGCTGCTAGCCACACCGCCTCCCAGATGCAAACACAACTCTGATCCGTTCAGAGTTTCTCCACTATCCAGATGACAGGAATAGCAATGCAGGAAAGCAACACATTTTCAGGTTTTCATCATTTCTAACTCTCACAGCCCATTCAGAATATAGCCTTCCGCCCCGTGATGCAGCCTTTTAACCCCCATTAGAACTACAGTTTGGGGACTTCAGCCTTCAGAATGTTGAATTCAGCATTTTAAGACTTCTGGGCTTGTAATTTTGGAAATTTTAAACTCTGGGGATTTTGACCAGCTAGGATTTCAACACTGGGATGTGGTTTGGGGCGGTCTTTGGGGATTATGACTGGTACTGGCCCAGCTGCGGCACTGAGTGGTGATTCAGGCATGAAACCGCCAAGTCTTGCTCCTAACACGGATGCCTTCTTTCTCCTGGGTGGTGTGAGTCTATAACTACACCTCTAGTACGTTTCCTTCACAGGGAGAGGGATGAGCTCTCACTGGTGCATCATTTAATATTTTGAAGAAAAACCACATGAGAAAAAACTTTTGAGGGAAGTTTTGTATATCTCGTAGTTTATCTCACCCCTTAACAGCGTAACTCTCTGACAGTTGTGGTCTTACAGTTGAGGTTGCCAGATGGGGAAACCAAGATCCAGCCAAGTTTGAATTTTCATAAAACATACTTTGGCATAAGTATATCCCTTGTAATAATTGAAGAATATACTTATTATGAGGCATATTTAAACTAAGCATTATTTATGTTTATCTAGGATTCATTTTAGATTTAGTTACCATTTTAAACAGGACTTGAAGGGAAAACTGTTGTCAAAAACATTCTCCATTCAGAGGGAGTATTTTTGCCTTGTCCTAAAGAGCAAGAAAGAGACATAGACATTGCCATAGTTGGCTGCAGGCAGAAGGACAAGCCGGAAGAACACGCATACTAGTCTCCTGTGGCTGCTGAAGCAAATTATGACAAACTTGGTAATTTAAAACATTGCGAATTTGGACTGGAAAGATGATTCAGTGTTAAGAGCATTGGCTTCTCTCAAAGAGTACCTGAATTTGGTTCTCGGCATCTACATGGTAGGTAACAACCATCTGTAGCTCCAGTTCCAGGGGATCCAGTGCCGTCTTCTGACCTCTGTGGACATGGTACACTTGTGCACTTAAGTACATGCAAGCAAAACATTCAGACACGTGAAAATAAATAGATAAATAAATAAATAATAAATAAATAGGACTGGAGAGATGGCTCAGCGATTAAGAGTGCTACTGCTTTTGCAGAGAACCTGGGTTCAACTCCCAGCATCCACATAGCATCTAACAACTATCTGTAGTTCCAGTGGATCTGTTGTCTCCTTCTGACGGCCACACACATTGCAAGACACAGATGCACTTACACTGCATGCACATAAAATAAAAATAAAGAAAATGGATATTTTTTAAAAATTAAAAAGAGTAAAAATTCATACTCCCACGGTTCTAGAAGCCTGAAGTCCAACATCAAGGTGTTTGCTGCATACCCTCCCTCAGAAGTAGAAGAGAATTTACCCCCAGCTTTTCCAGCTCCTGGTGGCTTCAGCATTTCTTGGCTTGTGGCTATATCACTCTATTTTTTTGTGTATATGATGCTGTGTTACATAAGTACTTTCACACAAGTACACATTGTATGCTGAGTGCATCCTCCAGACTTCCTCTTTCCTTTTCAGCCCTCCCCCGTGCCCTTAATTCCCTTGTTCTCCTAGACAGGTTCACTTCTACTCTCATAACTGTATATATATATATGTTATAGATAATATATATGTGAATCTTATGTATTGTGATCCCTAGTTCTCAGAAAGAACATGTACCTTGAAACTGAATTTTTTTGTAAGACTCATCAGCTAGTCAGAATGTCAGTGATTGTGCAGAGCTTGGAATGTTGCAGGTCCAGAGTTTAATTACCACTTATCTCTGGCCATTTTAGCTCCTACATAGAGGCTCCTTATCCACCTCTGTGTCTGACTTAACATCCTGTGACTAACAGATAAAAACCTTTTAGACTGTACTGACTTAGCAGACTACCCCCAGTTTCCAGCACCACAACCCTAAATGCTATCAGATAGCATCTGAGGCCTGGAGCTGAGACTTTTTTTTTACTGTACCCACCTACTTAATCAGTATGTTTGAAAAGTGTCTTGATTATGGCTTTTCCTTGTTCTGAAACTGCTTCTGCACTGGAACATGGATTTTGGGGTAACCTGAATCTGTGTTCCCAGGCCATGGTCACTCATATTTTGGCTCCAGAGTAAACTATCACTTTCCCTCTTTGAGGTGAGAGTCGTGCTTCTGCATCACAGGATCTATAGAAAAAGTAGGAACCATGAACGAGAGATAATATACAATATTTGTCTTTCTGAAACTTGCTTGCTTAACAATATGATTATCGCCAGTTGTTTTCCTGCAAATGTCATAATTTCGTTTTTCTTTGTGACTGAAGACACCAGAGGAATAGCTGAGTCATATGGTCAGTCTGATTTCAGTCTTTTCAGAAGCCTGCACTCTGATCTCCACAGTGGCTAGACTAGTTTGCATTCCCACCATCAGGATGTAAGACTCCGTTTGTCCACATACTCACCGGCATTTGCTGTTATTTTCTTCATGACTGCCATTCGAAGTGGGCTGGGAGGGAATCTCAGTGTTGGCATCTGTAATTCCCTCCTGACTAGGGGAGTTGAATATTTTCTCATGTGTTTATTGGTCATTTGCATTTCATCTTTGAGAGCATGTGTTCACTCCCTTAGTCCATTCTTGCTTGGATTGTTTGATTTCTTGTTTAGTTTTTTTTTATAATTCTTTGTATATTATAGTTATTAATCATCTGTCAGATGTATAGCCAGTAAAGATTTTCTCCCATTCTGTAGGCTGTCTCTTAATTTAATTAACTGTCTCATTTGCTATGCCAAGACTTTAATTTTATAAGGTTTCATTTTTCAGTTACTGGAATTCTTTCTTGAGAACTGGAGCCCTGTTCAGGATGTCTTTGCTTTGTCTATTTCTTGAAGTGTTTTCCCACCTCTTCCTCTACCAGATTCGGAGTTTCAGGTTTTATATTAATACCTTTGATCTTTTGGGATTGATTTTTGTTCCAAGTAGGAAAGGGGTCTGGTTCTATTCTTCTACAAATGGATATCCAGTTTTGCCAGCACTATTTGTTAAAGAGGCTATTTTTCTTCCAATATATATTTTGACATCTTTGCCAAAAGAGAGCTGTAGCTCCATAAGTTTATATCTCTGTCCTTCATTTTATTCCATTGATATACACAAAAGACTCTAAAGGCGCCACCAGAAATTCTTAGATCTGATAAACACTTTTAACAAAGTGTCAAGATGCAAAATTAACATGTGAAAATTATTAGTCCTCCTATAGAGTAATAACAGGCTGAGAAAGAAATCAAGGAAATGGTCCATTTCACAGTAACGTTAAGAAATACCTTGGAACAAACCTAACCAAAGAAGTGAAAGACCTCTACAATAAAAAATTTAAAACAAGAAAATATTTGAAGAAGAAGACATTAGAAGATGGAAAGACCCCTATGCTCATGGGTTGGAAGAAATAATATTGTGAATATGGGTGTACTATTGAAAGGAATTTACAAATTTGATCCAACCTCATCAAAATTTCATCACCATTCTTTACAGAAATAGAAAGAAAATCTCAAAATTCAGAGAAACACAAAAGACCTCAGATAATTCAAACAATCCTAACTGAGGAGAACAATGCAGGAGGTCTGACCACACCTGACATCTCACCAGACCTGACGTCTCACCACACCTGTTATTAAAATTTCTCTTTGGAGAGGCAGACCAACTTAACCTGCCCCTCTCCCCCTGTCTTGCAACCCAAAAAAGTCTCCCCAGGCCTTGCAACAAAAACACAAATGTCTCCACTCACAGTTAAACAGATTCTAGCTAGTTTACTTGGGTTTACTAACAGAGCAGTGGGTAAGGGGTTACTTACAGAACATGGGCTCCCACCCTCCCCTCTGCAAGGTCCATTAGTAAATCCACGTGGCTGGGATCTTGCAACTTCCGGGTGAACAGATCCAAATGGCCCATGGAGGAGGGGAGAAAAGGGCCGGCCTCCTGGCGCCCCCAGTTTAAATACTTTTAGCCCCTCCTCTTCTCACATCCAAGGCCAATAGACAGGGTGGGTGGGGCATATAGGACTTTCCCAGCTCCTCGTCTTCCTGCTCAAGGTGGTCCCGGGTGATACCACTCTGGGAGGGGTCTTTGTCCACCTTTTCCCTCGGAGAATCAATCCACTCTACAACACCTGATGTCTCACCACACCTGATGTCAAGCCATAGTAGCAAAACCAACATGGTACTGATTCAGAAAGAAGATCTAGATAACCCCATATTTTAAGGCTGGCAATTTCAAGTAATCTCCTCTGAGCACCTGCCTAACCTCCCTCAGTCTTTCTCCTTTTTCTTTCTATGGTGCTAGAGATCGAGCCTAGGGCCTTTGGCATGTCAGTCAAGCACTCTACCACTGAGCTATACCCCCAACCCCCTCTGTCTTTCTCTTTATAGGACATTGTGATGATTGTGATAACATTTAAGGCCTACAAGGCAATCGACGAAGGTCAACCTCCCTATCTCAGAACACAGCCTAAGTTGCTAAGGACCCCTAGTCCTCCAGACTTTGCCAGATAAAGTAACATTCTCAGGCTCCTTCAGCCTGCCATGGATGGGAAGGGGCTAGCCATGCTCTGACTGTGTATGGCTACTCACAAGGAGGGTGGGAGGTGGACCCAAATGAGAAGTCCACGTTAATTTACTGTCCATTAGAAAGCAGCAAGGTTGTCAACCAAGAGTGACAAAATTTACAGTTTTAAAATCATATCCCTGGTTCCTGGGTGGAAGCCAAACAGTCACACAGGCAAGGGTGAGGGACACAAGGATCTCTGGCAGCAGGCAGGCTGGAAGCACTAGCAGCTTAGAGCGGGAGGACAGCAAAAAGGAGGGAGAGACCAAGACAGGCAAGGGACAGACAAGAAGACATGGCCACGCCTTGCTGGAGGATTTTATGCTGGAGGAGAGAAGAGATCGAATTCTCTGAAACTTCGCAGTCTTTCTGTCTGACAAACAACTGGTCTTTGAAAATAATGACCACTTCTTTCAAGCTCTACTGTTGGGGTGTGTCTTTTGTTAATAATTATTATTTTATTAGTCAAATAAGTAAAATGATGAGTGCTAAATGCTAGTAGGCAGGTAATGGCTGATGCTGGATAGAATTAACTCAGACTCTGTAGTATGCTCTTAGCGTGAGATTTCACAAACAAGGAATCCCAAAGCACATCTGACAAAGCAGGCCTGTTCTTCAGGAGAGAAATGTTTTGCTTCCATTCTAAGTGGAGTGTTAACAAAGGCACCACCCTTTAGATCAATTACAAAGAACAGAAGTGACATTGTCACAGTGATGAATGATGACATGGCACTTACCTGTTAACATCGCCAACCTCTCACATCCTGGGTCAGACTTACTTGGCAGGCGGTATCTTTCATAATAACCAATGTGAAAGGCTGTGAAGTTTTTGATCTCTTCTCCTACCCCATTTCTCAATATTTTTAAATCAAATTTAAATAACTAGTCAAACCAATATGGTCAGAAAATAGCATATTATTTAGCAAGTCATGATGTATTGGTCACTGGGGATTAGTACCTGGATTCGTGGTCTGTATTTGGATGGCATTAATGAGGAAAGGAATGTCGAACTCTATCTGTCCTCCACCAGACACACAGGATTCCAGCCTCAAACATGATACATCAGGGTCATGCAGCCTCAAATATTTTGCAGAGAAGTTCATTAAAATGTCAAATTTAATGTGAAGGACATTCACAGCCCAGAGTTAGAGATTGAAAGAAACAGCCATTACTCCAAGGGCAAGTACCTGGTGGGTCTGGTTGAAATAAGGAAAAATTACATGTGGGTTTTGAAGTCTTTATGTAAAATAACGTAGTATTTGAAGTTTTCCCCAAGTAAATTTGAAATCCTGGATCCAGCTATCAACCATGTCTGTGACTTTTCTGAGCCCCATAAGTTTGATGTTAGAGAGAAAATTAAGGAATTCAGGGACTTATCACATGTAGCAGTGTGTGAGGACAGAGAAATACACATGATAAGTCATAAATGCAACCTGATTTTCTTCACAACTTGTCTCATCACCTAAAATTATTCACCAAGAAAGTGAGACTTGTAAGCAAATATTCTAAAAGATATGCCAACGACATTTAGTAGTTCGTGGCAGGCTACTACTGTCCCCACGCCATCTAAGCACTGTGGTCACATCTTCATTCCTGTTCAAAGTCCAACCTTGACCTTCCTTTTTGTTTTCATGTGGACTTTTGTTTTGGTAGAAAAGATGAAATATTTATTTTCAAATCCATATTTTCTGAGATTGTGTTGCTGGTAGAGCTGGATGGGGACATGTTTAACCGTAGTACATCTCTCCAACTGTGCATCTTTGAAACAATTTATCATAACCATGGGTAATACAGCAGTTTTATAAGTGTCTGAAGATCAATGTCAAAATCCACTGATTTTATCAGCCAAGCCAGGGTAGAATGTTATTGGAGAAATGAGGAGGATATCTTTGGTGATGGAACTGGTAGAAATGACAGTTCCCTGGGGGGCTGATCTTCATGGAATCATATAGACTAGGAATTTTTGGACATCTCATAGATGTTCTATACTATCGAAGGTGACTGGATACTAACCAGTATCCTCTGTGTTTCTTGGGAGCTGGGAGGACGGGAGATTAAGGAATATAAGAAATGGCAGTAGGCAGCAGCTGTTTGAAAATACTGTTGCATAGCCGTCTTCCAGAGAAAGTTCCCAGCCTGGCTCATGGGCGTCGTTATCGCACTGTGACCGATAAACACTGCAGACAAAAATATATGTACTCTTGGCAAGAAATACTTATTTATCTGCATATTCCCAGACAGAAAAAAATTAGAAAGATCTTCGTGATAATCCATCACTTTAAAAAAGAAATGTAACGCTACTTTTCACACTTTCCTTAAGAATCCTGGGTTGGAGGGACTAGAGAGATGGCTCCAAGATTAAGAGCACTGGCTGCTCTTGCAGAGGACCTGGAATTGGTTTCCAGCACCTACATGGCAGCTATCAACTGTCTACAACTCCAATTTCAGGGGATCTGATGCCCTCTTCTGGCCTCCTTGGGCCTTGCATACATGTGGTACACTGTATACATATAGGCAAAACACTTGTACACATAAAATTAATTTAATTAATCAATTAATTAATTTTTAAAAATGAATCCACCTTGGAGCAGAAATTCTTGAACCTTTGCTATGTCTGGTAACATCTGCCTGGGATCCCAGAGAACGGTTTTTGATGAGTATGGTGTCCAGAAAGCTTGTCTGTGTACTGACGAACCCAGAGACACACTCTTCATCCCTTGCCTTGAGAGAGGGATGGCCAAAGGGCACTATAACTTCTGACTTTATGAGTCGGCAGATTTTCTCTGGCTGCTCTTTCAGAGGATCTGCCTTCAATTCCCAGCATCCACATGGTGGCTAACAACTGCCTATAAATCCAGTTCCAGGGGAATCCAACGCCTTCTTCGAATTCCAAAGGGCAATGCATGACACAGGTGTACTTACACACATGCAGGCAATACACTTATACACATAAAATAAAAACAATAAGTAAAATTGAAAAAAAAAAAAGATGTATGTCATGATTTGAGCTTAAAATTTATAGGCTCAAACCTAATCCCAAATGTGATATTTGGGCAGCAGACCCTTTAAGAGGTGGTTAAATTATGAGTCCTCACAGGTGGATTACTGCTGTTGCAGAAGCAGGGCTCTAGAACATCTAGACTTCTGGCTTTTCCACCTGCTACTATGTGGCACAGCAAGAATCCCTTGATTTGGGATTCTCCAGCCTCCAGAATTGGAAGGCAATACATTTCTGTTCGTTAAGGTTTACCCAGTGTGATGCTTGGTTTTAATGTCAACTTGCCACAAATTAGAATCACCTGAGTATGGATTCTCATCTGAGGAATTGTCTTAATCACCCTCATTTGATTTGGGAAGGACCCACCTCAGTCATGGAAGGCACCATCTGCTTGAAGTCTAAATAAAAAGGATGCGGCGATGAAAGATGAAATGATTTTCCCTTTTGATGCTGAAGTTGTTTTGCTCTCTTGCTGCTGACTCCTTTACTGACATCACAGCCAGCATTTCCAGGCTTCCATCAATGACTAAGGACCACAGCTGTTCAGGAATCTTCCAGGCTTTTAGTATCCAGCTGTTGCATAGAACTGCCATTGAACTGGCATGCCATGGACAGACATCTTATTCCCAAGCCTGTTTGCACCTGCTTGCCTACGATTATAAACTTGTTGGTTGTTGATCTTCCACAAGAAAGAAGAGGCATGGAGCTTCAGTCGCCCCTCCCAAACAACCAGTTGGCCCTGGCTGCAAGCAGGGGAGAGACTAAGGCTACGTAAGTGGAGAAAGCGGTAGGGAGGGTCTCTTGCCATTTTGGGCAGCTATGGCGAGGTCAGGGTCCATGCCTCGATGGAGACTTTCTAGAGTGGCCGTGGGGTTGGGGGAGCACCCACACTCCGTTAAGTAACTCTCATCCATTGCTCTGTAAACAAGCCCAATAAACTCATGGGTTTTTCAAACTGCCGTTTGGTGAAATCATACTTTGCTTTGTCGTAGGGGGCCAGATGTTCTTGCCTCCCAGAAAGAATTTTAGCAACACCGGCCCTGTAGGCTGAACAACTCCCAGGGTCTTAGCCTCTCCAGTGTAAGATAGCCACTGTGAGACTGACTGTTAAGGCACCCATCCAGTCTCAAGGACCAAGAAACTACTGTGATTCACTGTAGCTACTATTTTAAAGAAAGTTGATTAATACATTCTTGTAATATACCGGTTCAATCAGTTCTGTTCCTCCAGACAACCCTGACTAATATACCTAGTCTAGACTAGTATTCTCTTCCAATGACACAGACTACGTACGTACGTTCTCTTAGCAGTTCCTCATTCTCCCACAGCTACTTCCTTATTTATACTAGCACTGTCTTCAGACAACGACCTTTCCCTTACAAAACCTGGGATGCCACTTTAAAATCTCCATTTTCCCAGAGATCTCTGTCTTTTCAGATGCCAGAACTTAGCCTCTAATATTCCTCTCAGGCTCATCCCCGCTCCCCAGTGTCATTTTCTCTAAAGTCTTTATGCAGGAAAGGGAGATTCTGTTCTACGAGCCCAAGCATCTCAAACTGCAATATGCATCCATAGCATCCAAGAGTGGGGACCCCACCACCAGAGTCTCTGATTCACGAGGGCTGGCCTTGGGCCCTGGTACTTGCATTTCTACCAAACTCACAAAGCACATTGTAAGTGCTGCTTTAAATTGCAATGACCTTGCCAAACTTTGCATTTCACCCTCTTGCATCACTATTTAGCTCGCTACAGCAGAGGAGTCTTTCCTGGTCCACTGTGATTCTCACAGCTCCTGGGTGCTAATGGGCTGACTGGCAAGTCTGCTGCCATTATTTTTCACCCTACTTGAATATTCTAGCTCTGCCTAGAATATTCTCCACTAGTGAGTGGAGGCCTGCTCCAAACCTTCATGTTTGAATTACTGTCTGCATTCAAGTCTCGTTCAGGGCTCTATCAGGGTCATTCTCTACCAGCTGTATCACTCGGGGGTAGGTACATGGCCTTTAGCTTCAGCTCACCTCGTAGTGGACACCTTGCTCAAATTTCTTTCTATTTCACTTATACCCTGTTTTAACATAACTTTGGGAGAACAGTGGGCTCCATGATTCTTAATTATAACAAAAGGCTAGAACAGGCATAATAGTATATGACTATAATCCCCGTACTCAGGAAGGAAGAAGGATGAGTCCAGTGATGCAAGAGGGTGATGCATGAGGTCCAGGCCAACCTAGGATACATAATAAGACTATTTGATCCAGAGAGGGGAATCTAATCCAACCTGATCCAATCAGATACGTTCAGTTCATTCTATTTTAAAACAAACATAAAAGGAAATTCAAGTTTATGGTAGATATGGGAGCGAATAAACTCTAGAAATAATCCGAGGCAGCCGTGCTAGTCAAGGTGCAAGGGCAGTAACAGAAGTGAGGGGTGGAGCCAGTTAGAGGGACCAGACACCAGAGTTCCGGGGGACCACCAAGGGATCCCATTCCAAGTTCTCTTTGTCAGCAGGCTTGCTTAGGGCATGGCCAAGCTGGAGTCGTGCCAGCAGAAATGGTTACAGTACTACAGGAATCAGGTGGGAACGCTTCACCAGATAAAATATTCAAATGTAAGTCACTGCTGGGTACAGAGCAGTTCTCTAAGGTAGAGAATAAAGAAATGTAATACAGAAAAATGCTGTAGTTTTCAATGGAGTCAGAGACTTGAGGATGAAGGTTTACAGATACGGATGCTGTGAGTCTGAGGAGTTTAGGGATGCAAACCAAGCCAATCTATCCTGTTATTAAATGGGATTTTAAAAAAATGTATTCTGTTTAGGCTGCTGCAATTTTGCTAGTATGTACAACCATCCATCGGTGCCTCTAGAGAATTGGTCCCAGGACTCCCCACAGATGACAAATCGGCAGATATTCAAGTCTCCTATAAAATGGCAAAGTATTCTCATATAACCTACAGACATTTTCCCAGACACTTTAACCATTTCTAGGTGTAAATGCTATGTAAATAGTTGTTATAATGTATTATTCAGGGACTAATGATAGGAAACAAGCATCTGTTCACGTTCACTTTAGATGAAATTCTCTCTAAACATTTTGATTGGCAGTTGCTTGAATTTGCTTGAAGCCTGCAGGTCCCAAAGGTCAAACTGATAACCTTGATCTATCTTTCACATAAATGATTATGCTCACTCGCGTGTGTTTGTGTGTGTGTTTGCTTGAAAGTAATTTTAAATTTATTTTCTATTTTATTGAATATCTATAATGTGCTAAAGAGAAGGTAACAATTCACCTAATTTCCAATTTTGTGGATTTAATTATTCATTACTATGTAAATAAGAATAGTGAGGACACCATAGCTGCAGAAATTTCAGAACACAAGCTGCAAATACAGCATGTTTCTTTATTTATCTGAGCGTTTTTTCTCCTTATCTATGACTCAGTTCCACTTCTTGTCCTGGGTGACCTAGTTATTCTCCTTTTATGCCAGCTATTGGATAAGTGGATCCAGAAGTGAAAGGTGAGGTAAACAAACCAGGTGAGGGCATGACAGTGGTTCTAAGAACAACTCCAGGGCCGGGGCACTGAGGTGCTTGGGCACAAGGCAGCTGCCTGGACTTTTCTACATTGCCACTTCATGCTGTTTTTGCATCTTATGAGTCATGTGGCTGAGACACTCTCATTCCTTTACCACAAAGATGAAGGGAAATACCTGATGACTGTTTTAAGAATTAAGTTTTTAGCAACCTTATGAAAAATAAGGTCTGGGGAACTCGTATTTAAAGTTTCACTGAGGGTGGTCCAGAAAAACTGTCCCCTCCAATCACTGTATGTTGTGCCACAGGGTATGATAGGGGCTTGGCTGTAAAAAGGCTCTCTGTACAGCCAGAGCAAAGGGAGAGTCAGTGTGGTAGCTTGTGTCTTATCTATCGATCATCTGTCTATCTATCTGTCCATCTCTCTATCATCTCTCTATCTATCTCTGTCTGTCTGTCTGTCTGTCTGATTTTTTTGAGACAGGGTTTTCCTGTAGCCCCAGCTGGCTTGGAACTTGTTTTATAGAACCGGCTGGACTTGATCTCACAGAGATTCCCCTGCTTCTGCCTCCCCAGACCTGATACTAAAGGCATGTGCCACCACACCCAGCTGTATCTTATATTTTAAGAGTCACAAAACCAGATGCCTACCGAGCTAGGCGAGAAACATGAAGTGTGACAAGGGCCACATGCAGAACTCTCTGGCACACTGGGAACACATGTGCTGATTCAGCACTTCCAGATCCCAAGATCCTCTTCTTCAATAAAATATATGAATATTAATGTGCAGTCTCTTAACTATATGTGTTTTGAACTATTAAACAAAAACTTAATTTAAAATAAAATTTAACAACAAATATTTGGGGGTGGGAGGATGGTTCAGTGACTAAGAACTTGCGTTACTCTTCCAGAGGACCCAACAGTGACTAAACTTGTGTTACTCTTCCGGAGGACCCAAGTTCAGTTCTTAGCACCCATATGAGGCAATTCACAACTGCGTGAAACACCAGCTTCTAGCCTCTGTGGGCACCCCACCCTCCAACACACACCTATGACATACACTCACGTAGACACGCATACACACAATTTTTGTTTAATTCTATAAAGCGTGTTTAAAGTACACTGTGCTGTCAGCAATGCAGAGCAGGGCTTGGGCATCTTCTCTCAGGATGTGGAGCTTTTTGTTGGAACTGTCTGCTGTGTTCTTCACATTGAAGATGTTAAACTTACTCTTTTGAAACCTTCCTCTGAAAATTTGAAATCTGGGTACTGTTTCTTTTGTTTGATCTTTTCCTACTAATACACATCAAAAGGAGGTTAATATGTCATATTTGTTTAATGAATTTTTATGAAAAATGGTTAAGAGAAAAATACAACAAAATTGCTCTACCTATTTTCAATCTAAAAACATTGTCATTCAGATGACCATTTCCTCAGCTTCCCTAGAGAGACAGCCATGATGGGTGGGGAAGGGGCTCAGTGGACAGGCCCTCTTGCTAATGCAGGGAAGAGGGCCTGAGTTCAGATCCCCGAACCCACAGAAAAGTCAGGCATGCTTGTGACCTAAGTGTTTAGAGGTGGAGACAGGTGGAGACAGGACTCACTAACCAATCAGCCCAGCAGAAATGAGGGGCTTCAGGTGGAATAGAATAGACCCTGTCTCAAAAAGCATGGCAGACAGTGTAAGAAGAAGACACCTGATATCCTCCTCTGACTTCTGCATGTGTGCATGTAAGTGCATGTACCCACAAACCAATCAAACACCACACACATAAAATAAAATTTTCAAACCAAAGGAGCCAGTCATGAAACCTGCCATTGATCACTAAGAACAATTTTCACATGATTCTCATGAAAAAGGAAAAATCTCCTTTGTATTTATGGTTTCTCAAAGTCTATTTCTCCCAAGTTCCAAGTCACATCAGCTGTCTTATTGCTATGACACACAAAGTTTGGGAGAGACAGTTTGATGCAGCTCCCATCACTTCCAATAACATGTCACTCAGAAGCATTAGTCATCAACTTTGAATGTTTCTTAAAAAGCAAGCTCAGAAAAAAACATTTCTATTTTTCCAGCTCAGTCTTTCAGTTAAAATGCTGTGTATATCCCAAGCCAAGAATGGCTTTGACCACTCACTCAACAAGCTTTGACTGGAGTCTCTACTGGATGTGGTGGTTTGAATGAGAAATGTCCCCGGTAGGATCAACTGTTTGAACACTTGGTATATGGTCCCCCTGGTCGTGGTGGTGGTCATGGAATCCCTCAGAGGCATGCCCTTGCTGGAGGAAGCACATCACTGGAGGAGGGCTTTCAGAGTTCATCACCTTGACCCACTTGCTCTCTCCGCTTCCTGTTCCTGCTTGAAGACGGGGGCTCTTGGCTTTTTGCCCTAGATGCTTCCTGCCATGCCTCCCTCACCAGGATGGACTCTTATCCTTCTGGAATCATAAACCAAATAAACTCTTCCTTCTGGAAGCTGTTTTGGTCATAGTGTTTTATCACAGCAACCGAAAAGTCACTAATACTAATACGCTGGGGTACTGTACTATGAGCTGGGAACACACTGAGTCAAATGCGTGCAGTAGTGCCTCCCCAAGAGCAGACACTAGTCACACAAACAAGCACACAGTGGACTTTGACAGCATGTTGAAGGAGGGGCATCCAGTGCCATGGGATGTTAAAGCAGAGTCTCCGTCATGACATGGTGGGAGAAGAAAGGAGAGGTTTCCCTGGGGAAGCCAGGCTTTGGCTGACAGTCCTGGCGATGGTGGGTACAACCACAGGGACTAGGAAGCCGGGGAAACATTCAACTGCAAGAGAAGTGCATCCGTGAAAGCTCAGGGAAGGGGCACAGCACGTTTAAAGGCCTGAAAACAAGCTAAGATGGCTGGGGTTCGTTAGGGGAAGCGGCTCGAGGGAAGGCAGGGCCAGTCTGGAAGAGCACTGGGGCATTGCTGAGCGGCTGAGACAGGTCTGAGAGAAAGAATGGCAAGTTCAGTGGAATTTCAAGACAACAAAACATAAGGGCTGCATAGACAGTTGAATTCAAGCTACATACAGACAGAGGAATCCACCAACCTCCCTCATTCAACCACTCCAAGATGAGGACTCCAAGGCTGTACTATTTATAGACTGATTTGCCCCAATATATCACACTTCTATTTGATGTAAATGACACTTTAAAATGAGAAACATTACTATATTTATATCTTACTGGTCATGAAAAATTAACTTTCGAAAGCTGCAGATACTAGTGGATGCACATCTGTGTGCCTGCTGTTCATGTCAAACAAATCCATTCTGATAGTGAAATGTTCTCCAAACTTGAGCCGAATTGCCTTAAAGTACCCTTCACTGTATAACCACGAGTATAGTGATTCCTTTAAAGTGACAAGAAATTACATTGCCAGTTTCTCCTGACTTGCCCGAATCATTGCATTTACTTGAGTCTCTCTGAAATACAGGTCACTGTGAGACTGATCTTTAACTTATAGGGTGAAGAATATAGCTGTTATGAAGGGGGATTCCAAGTTTTCTGTTTTTCTTGTAAGTGGTGGGTAGTTTTTGGTTTCAAGATGAAAACAGGGAAAGCAGTAGAGTGACAGATATTTGCCTCTTCTTGTGCAAATTACGAAGTTGTGAATTAATGACGCAGTCACTGTTGATATTACCAAGGAGGATTTGAGGCTGTTTTTTTCTTCACCTGTGTTTTGAAAAGTCTTAGCAAGAGTGATTTTTGAAGTTATTGTTTTCTAGCTCAATTTTGTAGAAGGGCCAGGGGAAAAGAAAGAGCTTCTCTGTTTTCTCAGAAGGAGGCAAGACTTTCATGGGAACAAGTTGAAGCTGAGATCCTGACTTGGGTTGGGTGACAAGTCCACTGCCTGCAGCAACAGCTGTGGCTTAGGAAGCACGGTTGTTCATCTGTGGCCAGATAAGGGAAAAGGTAACTCAATGTTTGTGGCCTAATGGGACACAAGCAAACAGGCACAGCTGACAGACATATCAGGGATCCATCATGGATGCCAGGGAGACCTTCACACAGCTTTGAGGAAGGTCATGTCGTCACAAGCCTGGGAGAAGGAGAAGAGAAAGTTCCAAGCCCATTTTATCTTGTTTCCCACATGAATGGGAAGGAACACCTATAGCATGATGTCACCTAGGACAATATTATTAATGATAATAACCTTCTGGGCCCTTCCAATGTATTAGACACTGTCCTGGGACCTTAGTTATATTATCTCAGTTAATCTTCCTTATAACACAATAAGGTACTGGATGGCACTAGCCCCATAAAGCAAAAATAAATACCATGTATGCTAAAATATAAAGAGAAGAGTCTCCCCCCGCCCCCAAATTATCCATCAGAAAGAAAAGTCTTTATATTCAATACCTAAGAAAGCACCAAAAGTATTGTAGGGCGCTGTTAAAGTTACTAAATTTTGACTATCAAACTAGCGTGAGGAGAATATATTTACCTAAAATGGTCGCCACTGGTGTTAGTTTTGGAGGAAAGCAATGTTTTATTTTTGTTTGTTCATTTTGTGGGGCGTGAGATATGGTCTCTCTATATAACCCAAACCAGACTGGAACTTGCTATATACGTTTGAGGCTTGCCTGAAACTCAGAATCCTCCAAATTCAGCCTCCTGAGTTCTAGAATTACAGATTTTAGAAACCAGGCTAAAATTGGTTTTCTGTTTTGTTTCGGGATTCTTGTTTGTTTGTTTTGGACTTTGTTTTGAGACAAGGTCTCCCTGTAGCCCCAGCTATACTGGAACTCACTATGTAGATCAGGCTGGCCTTAACCTCATAGAGATCCATGTGCTTCTGCCTCTTGAGTACTGGGACTAAAGGTATACACCACCATATTCAGCTAAAATTGTTTTTTGTTTAAGAAGACAAATTTAATACCGATACATTAATTACGTCTGACAGGTATCAGATTAACTCATTACTCAAATCTTTTAAAGTCACTGTAAGAACTCACAATAAACAATGAATTTAAAACTCTACTTTCTAAGATAATGCAAATGTGTAACTATGGGGTAGAATAAAATTGTTAGTGACAACACCAAGCATGGGTTCAAAAAGTTTACAGACTCACACATGGTATGCAGATGTGAAGGCTGGCTGCCAGGGCGCAGCCGCTCGGCAGGTGCTGCCCCAAGTGGTGAAGTGTCAGCACTGCAGGGGAAGAGTTTGGATAAAATAGTGTCAGACCAGAGGGAAAAAGAGTACTTCTCATTTAATATTACGTTGCCTATATTCGAATGCTAAGATGTATGCATTAATAAATGTATAACTATTACTAGGATGTCTTCCCAGCTCCTAGCAGATTCAGTGGAGTGTCCTAATGCAGAGAGCGAGTTAGAAGGCAGTAGGCAAGGCGAGCCAGAGGATGGGCATGAACTCTCAAAGTCTGACATAGAGTTCCAGGTGTGTTCCACTAACAACTCTATGGCACTCCTCAGACATTCGAGGCAAGGGGCTGGGCCAGTGCAGGAGTCGTAGAAGAACATTCAGACTATGAGCGCTCCCACCCCCACGGCCCCAGTCAGAAACCTTGGAGAGTCAGGAAAAAATAAAAGTAATGGCAATTACATACTGAATGCCAGACCCCATTCTGGGAGGTTGTTTTAATTTTAAAATATCCTTCCATTTCCAAAACAACGCTCTGGTGTATAAATGAGCATCATTACTATTCCCTACAAGCAAAGAAACAGGCTCAATTAAGGACTTGTTAGAGACTGAACAGCAGGAGCTATGCCAAGGTTCAGAATCCACAGACTGGTGTCCAGCTGCATATGCTTTACCAGGGTCTGTGTGGTACTGCACTGCTCCCTCTCCAGTCCTTCCTGCTCTGTCCCTGCAGGAGGACGAGGAGATTCTGATGCAGAGAAGAGTCACACTTTCACCCACCTAGCAGGAAATAGCAAGGACACGTGGAAATCGCTGGAGTCATACTTCTTATGTTTTCAGGAATGTATATTCCTCTCATCTCTCATGAGCTACTGACCCTCTGCATAGACTCACAATTCTCACTTATAACATTAGGGATCTGACATCCTAGAGATTCCAAGATGTCAACCCTTGAACTAGTGTAGTATGGACACAATGAATAATTCTCTCAGTTAAGAACAGATTTTGAGCTTAGTGTGATGGTGTATGCTTGTAATTGCAGCACTTGCGAGATAGAGGCAGGAACAACAAGTATTTAAGGCCAGCCTCAGCTGTGTGTGATGTTTGAGGCCAGCCTGAACAACACAAGACCCTGCTTCAAAAACAAACAAACAAAAACCCAAGAATCAGAATTTGAGCACACATGGCTACAAAGGTTGATAGGGTTTATACAACAATGAATCCCTGAATGGGTCAGAGCTTCCTAATATAAGAAGAAGATCAATAGGCAGAACCAGGGCAGAGTGTGATGTTCTGAGCAGCAAAGACCCACATACCAGCACGTTTTTGGCCCATGTGTGGGTTATGCAAGGAGGTCATTCATAGTTGACTGCCAGTGGAAGAAGTCAGAAAACCACCAACTTGCTCTGAGCGTATCACAAAAGCAAGGCTTCAGCTAACGGATCCCAGGAAAATGAGACATCTTTGGGAGAATGAGACTGGTGAGTCCAGGTTTAGGGAGGAAATGCCAACTTACCATAAAGGAGAGACAGAAAACAGAGACAGAGGTATTCTACAAGTGGCACTCCGCAGCTGCGTGTGCGTGTGCGTTGTCCTGTGTCTCACAGTTCCTTAAACCTGGCTTAGGACCATGGTGGAAGACATGAACAACAGAACCTGACTACCTCTCCTCAGAGGATGCAGCAAGTCAGGGTGGTCTTAGGTCCTGGTTGGGTGAAGGGTGGGTCAGAGTGGCACCAGTGAGCCAGGGAGCTGTCACGAAAGGAGCATTCCCTTCTCTCCAGTCCATGGCAGGTCAGATAACTAGAAGAGAGGAAGACACTTGGGAAATGAGCAGGTTCCCTGAGTGCCTGAGAGTCCCTCTGTATGTGTGTACACGCTGCGTGCATGTGTGTTTGTACAAGATAAACCAGAGCAGCTGCAAGGCCAGAGGACTCACGTCCTCCCCCCATTCATTTCTGAGACCCAGCTGAGGTCTGCACTTTGTGTCTGTCCCTCCAGAGACATATCACCAGTGAAGGCATTTGGTACACTACAGTGAAAGGGAATTCCTAAGATGATAGACCTACTGCAAAAGAAAGCAAAGCCACTCATATAGGAGAAAACAGAACCAATATCTTTGGATAGAACAAAAATTATAAACATACAAGAAAAAAATTCTCACAGAGATTAGGAAAGGTAAACTAGTTGAGCACACTGAACATAAAACAATATCATGAGGAGCTGGAGAGACGGCTCATCACTTGAGAGCACTTACTACTGTTGCAGAGGACCCAGGATCAGTTTCCAGCACACACGGCAACTAACAACCACACTTAAATCTAGTTCCAGAGGATCGGATGCTTCTTCTGGCCTTCGCAGGTACCACGTCCACCTGAGGTGCTCTTACATGCATGCAGACAAGACAGTCACACACATAAAATAAGAATAAATAAAATCTTTTAAAATATCATTGATAGGGGCTACAGAGATGGCTCGGTGGTTAAAAGAACTGGATGCTTGTCGCGCCCGCTGCGGCAGAGAGGCCTCTGTGTTCGCTGGTTCCCCTGGTCCCCACCTCTGAGGCCCCAAGGGAAGAGCAGGTCGCGAGTCTGCCCGGGAGAAAGGGGGATTGGGTGCACGGCGCAGCCCGGGTCCTTGTCAAGCAGGAAGCCATTTATTAAAGCCAGTGAACACAAAATAAAGTCAGAACCCACAGCCATTAGCATATGGCACCAAACCCTCCACCAATCACTTTAAAAGTCAGTCCGATCACGCTTTCACTGTACATTGAGGCTCTAGTTGTTCACGTGCTGTTCACGAGGGAGGAAGTAATTCTCCTCCAATGGCGTTTATGCCCCTAGTTCACCTAATTATCATGTTAGGTATCTGTTCCTCTGGTCGGCCTTTGTTTCAGTTCCTCTCAGCGCCATCTTGTCTGGGCCATGTGGTGCCAGCCAGTCAATTGGGATTTCTTAAGGCTCTTGCACAGGATGTAGGTTCTGTATCCACATGATAGCTAATAACTGTCCTTTACGCTAGTTCTAGGAGGTCTTCTGGCCTCCATAGGCTGCACACACAGGTGTAGTTACAGGTATGCAGGCAAAACACTCATACACATAAAATAAAAATACGTAAATTACCATTGATAAAATAAAGAACTTAATCAACAAATAAAATAGCAGAATAGAGAGACTCAAAAGGCAAACTGGAGGACCCAAAACTAAGGAAGTCAATGAAAATACTTAAAATGACCAGAGAAGAATGCTTTAAATATATGAAGAAGAATATTAGCCCTAGGATGAAGTAAACATGGACTGGGGAAGGGAGACCAGAACAGAAGCTATTTGGAAAAATGACCAAGGAAAAAGAAAGATATAAAGACCCCAAATTCACAGAATCCAGAAGCCAGAACTCACATAAAAACAAGAAAAACAATTATAAAGTCTTTAAAAACTAGTTTTAGTTGACTGAGTGAGTGTGTGTGTGTGTGTGTGTGTGTGTGTGTGTTCCCAGAGAACAGCTCCCCAAGAACCACCACAGAGTCCAGAGTGTATGCAAAAAAACAAAGAGCCTTTATTCAAGCTTAAGCTTGGTCCCCCAGACCTCACCAACACAGTGGATCCGTTCTGGGAGGCCTGAGGAGAGTGGGAAGGAGCCTTTTATAGATTTGAGCACATTTTAAATTGATTGGTTGCTATAAGCTTTATACTAAAATTAGTTAAAGATGACCATGAAGCCTTTTATTGGTGGGTGCTATTTCCAGGGCAAAGGAAAATGCTGACCATTGCCTAAGTCTGTTGAAAAGTGCTGACCATTGTCTAAGTCTGATCCTGTTATAATATTTGCAGAGACTTGCTAAATTTGCCTGGGCTTGTTCCCTTTTTCAGGTCCCATGCTGACTGAGGCTTGTTAGAAAGGACAAAATGGAGTCATCTCTGTTCAGTTTGATATTCTAAAGCCAAGTGTTTTACAGAAGCAAAGAGAGCAGTTAATCTACAGATATTGGGTTGAGGAGGGGTGCCAGGAGTCCCACGTGTGCGTGTGTGTGTGTGTGTGTGTGTGTCTTATAGCACACTGTAGAGGTCACAGGACAATCTGCAGGAGTCAATCCCAGGGGTGGAACTCAGGTGGTCAGGTTTGAGAGCAGGCACCTCTACCATAACTAAATGCTTGATGGGCAAATTTGCAAACATCAAACACAAAGGGAAAGCCTGAAGGCCAGCAGTGAGAAAAGCAAGTGAGTTTCCTGGCACAGGACTCACATCGAGGCTACACTTCTCACTACCAGCAAGCAGCACTTGGTGTGAGAGCGTAGGGAAGGGAGGTTTCTGTAAGGGTCAAGGGAAAACAGGGCTGCTGAAGCTGAGGCTTTACACTCAGCAGAAACGCTGCTTGAGTCTGTGGCTGCACTAAAGGTGTTTTCAAGCATAATAAAAAGACTAGCACATAATGACCTAGTTTGACATTTCCCACAGTGAAACAGTCCAGTGAAAAGATGAATAAATCCAAGACAAAGCATTGACAAACAGGAAGACTTCTCACTGATAACTTAGTAAACATTACTATGTGTCAAATCTCTGGGTTCCAAATTGTGATGAATGAAAAATCAAGACACTCTAGAAGAACACGGTAGTTCCTGATTAATTTTTTAATTAAAAAACTTATGTATATGAGTGTTTTGCTTGCATATGTATGTATAGTTGTGTGTGTAATGCCTGAGGAGGCCAGAAAAGGGCACAGGATCCCTTGGAACTAGAGATTTACAGATGGTTATTAACCTTCATGTGAGAGCTGGGAACTCAGCACAGGTCCTCTGCAAGAGCAGCCAGTGTTCTTAAGTGCTGAGCCATCTCTCCAGCACCTTTGTGATTAATTTTGTATGTCAGCTTCATGAAGCCACAGCAGCCAGATGTTTGCATAATGCTGTGAAAACAGTTCCTAGATGAGGTTAAAGTCACTAGAGTTTAAGTAAAGCAGATTACCTTCTAAAATGTCAGCAGGCCTCACCTGAAGGTCTAAGGAAAAGACTGATATTCCCCAAGGAAGAGGAATTCTTCCAGAAAAGTGCCTTTGGACTTGAACCGCAACACCAGCTCTTCCTTGGGTCCCCAGCCTGCCAGCTTACCTGTAGAGTTTAGACCTAAGAATGTCCACCACAATCACACGAGTCAATTCCTTTCTTTAGTGCTCTTTCTCTACAGTATATAGATATATTTTATATTGTATGCACTATATTTTGTATTATGTATAATATCCTGTCTACACATAGATGTAGACATACCCTACTGTCCTCTTCCCTGGGGAACCCTGACTAATACAAGTTGTGGTAGTTTGGATGAGAATGTCTCCCATATGCTCCAAGCATTTGAATACTTGGCCCCAGCTGGTGGCGCCATTTTCAGAAGGGTCTGGAAGTAGAGCCTTGCTGGAGGAAGACCATCTCTGGGGCCGAACTCTGAGAGTTCTCTGAGAACCTTGCCCCATTTCCAGTTTCTCTCTCTCTGCTTGCTATGTGTGCTTGAAGATGTGAGCACTGCTTTCTGCTTTGGTTGCCTCCTGCCATGTCTCCCAGCCATGATGGACTCTTACCCCTCTGGAACTGTAAGCCAAATACACTCTTCCTTCTATAAATTCCCTTAGTCATGGTATTTATCTCAGCAACAGAAAAGTAACTAATACAGAAGCCATTAGCATATCTACTTATATTTATTTTTAATCCCCTTCCTAAAACATTCTTGGTGAAACATTTATAATATAGAATCTATTCAGGTAGCTATGCTGTAAAACTTTAAATCAAGAATATATATTTACATGTTCTACTGTCAAATACTCAGTGAGTTTATAGTAAGATCTATAATGTGTAACAAGATGGAGAGTAGAGCAGAGAAAGGCAGCCAGATGGAAGGGAAGCAAGCTAAGATGTTGCGGATTTTGAGGAAAGATATAGACACTAGTGAAGCCAGCAAAGAGAAAAGCAAGAGAATACATACAATTCATTCCAGAGTACGTAAGTTTAAAGATTTTAATTGCTTAATTTTTAATTAATTTTTATTTTATATGTATGAATGTTTCGTCTGCATGTATGTAAGTGCATACATGTCATGCAATACCTGCAGAGTCCAAAAGAGGGTGTCAGATCCCCCAGAACCAGCATTATGGAGGGCCACCATGTAGGTTCTGGGAATGGAACCTGGGTCCTCTGCAAGCAGCCAGTGCCCCTAGCTGCTGAGCCACCTCTCCAGCCTCCTTGATTACTTTTTAAATTTTGCTTTATAAAACCAAATTAAAAGCTTCTTCAGGTGTTAATAAGCATGTGAATGCCCACAGATGAGTCCCAGTAATAAATAGAAATTGCTGGTGCAGTTACTAAATAAAGTTCATAGAGCAGTGGTGTAAGGGGAGGAGATCTACGAACTTCAACTTATTTTTGATTCTTACATATTAATTTTTACTTTTGTGTGTGCTTTATAATAGGAAATAGATGTTTACTTCATTGATAAATAAATGCCACATGTCTAGGGTGGGTGTTGTGGATTTTGTGCCGACCCCGGTTTTGGAGCATAATGCCTCCACAGAGGCTTTTCTGTCAATGCCAGCACCACGCTTGCTGTTCCTGGTAGGCTTCTGCTCACCCGAGGTTATCTCTGTGATAGGCCCCTCTCAGCAACCTGACCAGCAGATACCTCAATCCCTCCACCCCTAGACAGCTGGTCAGTTACTCATATGAACTTATAGTGATGGTGACAGCATGCACAAGTCCCCTACTGGATCAAAGCAGAAAAATCCCAGGATACACATGGGGAAGTAGATAAGAAATCCCACACAACCTAAGGAATTTTTGGCAGCTGATGACTGCTGGGAGGGGTAGACACAGTCTCTTATAGAGATGGAACTCTTGGTAGGTTAACCAGGCTCCAGTGGATGAACCCACACTGAGGAACATGTAGGGACACAATCAGACTCTCTGTATAGGCCATATAGTATATATAGTGGAGAACACTGAATTAGGTGGGGGGGTTGGGGGGAGGTGAGGATGGGAGAGAGGTTCTAAATACCATCAAATTAGACTGTATGAAAATAAAAAAAATTAAAGAAAAATATGCTAAGTCCCTCAGTTGCTGGTGACTAGCACAGAAACAGTTTGAACTTTGAACCAGAATTAGATGAATCTGATTTGCTTTCTCAAAAGTACTAGCTAAACTATATATATTAACTTAAAAAAGACCTGTGGTGGCAGATCCTGAGCAGTGGGTGCCTCTTGCTGAGGGCAAAGGGAAGCCTGGCATCTCCCATCCTCTACCTCTTAGTTTTGCTAAAGATGCAACCGGTTGTCAAAGCTTTAGCTATTCTGCAAAGAATTGTAGTGCTAGACTTTTCTTGTATCCAAATTCTGAAAAGTTTCAAACATGAACTAATACACAAGAACTTCTCTACACTCTTGAACATCTCTACAGCCTTCATGGATTATTAACACTTTGCCACATTGACTTGCTTAATGTCCAGCTCTTCAGACTCCTCTCCTGTTCTTTCCTGTTCTTTTCTCTCCCTCTCTCTCCCCCTCTTCTTACACACACACACACACACACACACACACACAAGTGAGATACAGTATTTGAATCCACTTGCAGACATCATGACAGAGTGGCACACTACCCTGAACGCTTTGGCACATACATCCTGAGAATTAGGTTGTCGTCTTCCCAGCCCCATAAAAGCATTATCACAACCAAGAAATTCACATCAATTCAATATTATAATCTAAAATGCAGTCCATCTTCAAATTCTCCTATTTGATATCAAGCTGTCTTTTATAACTGTTCATTTTATTGCTCACCTGGAGTCTAATCCAGTCAAGATTTTCGTTGACTTTAATTTTTTAAGTTTATTTTTATTCTATGTGTATGAGTGTTTTGACTGCATGTATGTGAATGCACCTCTGTGTGTAATGCTAGCTGAGGCCAGAAGAGGGGGTTGGAGCTCTGGGAACTGGAGTTATAGATGGTTGTTAGCTGTCGTGTGGGTGCTGGGAACTAAACTGAGTCTTCTGCAAGAGCAGCCAGTGCTCTTAACTGCTTCCATCTCTCCAGCCCCGCATCTTTGAAATTTTGCTTCTCATGACATTGTCTTTTTTAAGGAGCCTAAGCCAGGAATCATGTTCGATGTCATTTCTACATTTCAAATTTATTTATGAGTTTCCTCGTGATAAGAACCAAAGAATGCTTGTAGATAGTGCTGTGTAGCAATATTGAATCAAATGAAGTTACTTGTTCTTATTGTTAAAAATGCTAACTTTGATCCATTGAAAAGATAACTTGCACTTGATAACAAACAATCTGTGGGGTGGTACTTAGAGACTGTGTGAACAACTGAATCTGTAATAAAAATGTATTCAATAACTAGGATTTATTATTAATACTTGTTTTAATCAGATATTAGGTTGGAGTCTGTAAATGCTGATAGATTTCTAATTTCATCTTTATTTCTTCATATAAGTTGCTTTCTTTAAAGAAGAGCTTTCCCAAGGCTGGAGAGATGGCTCAATCATTAAAAGCATTTACTGTTCTCACAGAATACCTGGGTTCAGTTCCCAGCACCCAAGTTTGGGGGGCTCACAACTCCCTGTGACTCCTGTTCAAGTATCAGACACCCTCTGCTGGCCTCTTTAGGCCCTTGCATACACATGGTGCACAATCAGACAAGTAGACACACATCAATCAATCAATCAATTAATACACGAAATAAATAAAATATGAAAGAAAAAGAACTTTCTTTTTCTTCTACACTTCCTCTATAACTCAGGATTTTATGTTGTTAATTTAGTACAGAATGTCACAGCACATCTGTATGGTAAATTCAGGATTCTCTCTGAGGTTTTTTTTCCTATTGCTTCATTCCATGGCAAGTCTTGCCCTCTGACCAATAAGGGGGCAGGAAGGCGGGGAGAAAGGAGGATCAACATGGCGGTGAGTTCTGGGGAGGCACAGATTGAATCCACACAGGAAGAAAAATGCCCTGGTCCCGGGCCCACACAGAAGGCCAAAAACCCAGGAGGCTGCATTCCAAGTCCCTGCTGTCCTAAGGATCATGTAAGTGGAAGCGAGATGCTGGCTGGGAATGGACTGAGCCCTGCACTTGGCTGTTGCGGACTTTGCAGGCGGGCGGCAGATAACCAGTAACTTTGTAAATGGCCCTAAATAAATCAGTCTTTCTAAATGGAAGATCAGTTTCCGTTTTATCCAGCTGGATTAACCAGACCCCGCCCGCTAAGGCGTGGAGAATAAATTTCATGAGACAATTGGTGTAGTCAGCAGGATCCGGCAGGCACAAACGGAAAATAGCTCAGTGGTTAGGAGCGCTAACTGCGCTTACAGCAGACCCACAAGAGGGAATGTAGACAAACAGAGTTCTGGCATGGCTGTTACAGTGGATCCTCAAGTGGCTAATTAATTTAATATTGCCAAAGCCAGCAATGTCTGGGGGAGAAATCCCAGGATGGGAGCCCACTTGTGGCTGGCATGGGGTGGTGAATTTACTGAGCCATTGGGTCTCACCACAGGATTATGCTGATACTCTGAAAACAGCAGAGGGACTGAAGCAGACTTTGAAAACTCTGCTGGATGGAAAAGAGCCAAGACTCCAGCAGGCGATGGCTGAGGCAGCATGGCCTTTGCTATGTGTGATAAAAAACTTATCTCAAACAGAAATTATAGCCCAGAGAGAGACTGAAGAGTTAAGAGAGAGATTAAAGCAAGAGAGGGAGATAAGACTACCTTTTCTGCATCAGCCACTGACCCACTAATAAATTAAATAAAAAGGAGAAAGCAGGCAATGGTCAGGAAGGAAGCAACCCAGAAGAAGCTAAAAATACCTCTCAGGTTCAACCTGTAATACAGAAGGAAATATCTAAATGTCAAAATGCTGATGGAGGCCTTAACAAATCTAAGGACTTAGTAAATAAAGGGTTTTCAGGCCTAGAGTTGCTGGAAATAGGGAGTACACTCAAACAAACTGCAAAAGAGCCTGTCATCACCTGGCTCCTGAGAATATGGGACAGAGGAGCAGATGAGATTGTTTGCAATGCTGCAGAAGCAAGACAGCTGAGCAACATAACCACTCATCCCTCCTTGAGACTTAAGCTGCATAACCTGGCACAATATAAGGGAAAGCAGTCACTGATGGACTGGCTTGTGCATGCCACAGGAGACACTTGGTCATCACCAGTGGAGATCCCCGTGAATTCTAGGAGCTGGAGTATGACACAAGAAGGACAAGTGCTCTTAAGAGAACTGGGCATGAGGAAAGCAATATACAGTAGTCCTTTCACTGGGCCTAATAGGACTGTGCTCACTAGAGATCTAATGACAGATTTCATTGAACAAGGACCTCGACATTGGTATGGAGATTTATTGTCCTTACTGAAATCCGAGGTGGGGCAGGAGCTTTACAAGGCCAGAGAGGCTTTGAGAGGTTTAAACAATGTGGACCAGTATGTGAAGTATGTCTGTAGAAAAACAGAAAGACCTAAAAAATATGAAAGGGAGACAAAACAGAAAGGGAGGTCTGCTTGGGTTACTCGTAGACAAATGTGGACAGACTTGTGTTTAGCCCAAGTTCCTAAAGAAAAGATTGATAAAAAGCCAAATTCTGTGCTAACGGAGCTCTGGGAGGCTTTGAACCCTGAGAAACAGTTCACAAAAGGTAAACAGAAGACGAAGCTTATCCCAGGGGTGGATACTAATCCCCACCAGAGTAAATAGGTTGCATTTCTCCCCTGTGACTGGCTATTCGAAGAGTGGAGACAATTTGCCTGGCCAGCACCTCTCCCAACAGCCAGGTGTGGTCAATGGAGAGACCACAAGTGTGGCTAGGATCAGGAAGCAGATCCAGGGTCTCCCTGGCCCTAGGAATCAACAGGTGCAACAGGGGCAAGATAAACCTTATTCTTCCTTGGCCCTATGTAGGACCAGGCAGTTTGGGCCAGCATCAACGAGGTTGGCAAGGATACGGGAATGCATGGAGGCTCCATGTGATGACCCTGGGACACTAAATATGTTCCTGACAATAACTAAAGACAGCAAAGGACTGGCTAATTTTCCATGCTATGTTAGACCTTGTATGTGTACATAATGTTAACTTTTGAGTGTTTTTACAGATATGAAACCGGTTGAGAGGTATCAAGTACACTTAAAGGAATAATGGAATGTAACTCACACAGAGTACCAGGGTGAAGTACAGCTGTGGAATTCTGTGAGTTCTATGAGCCTAGGCCTACAGATGTCAAAGAGTAAAGGTATACTTTATGTGATTGTTGATTAGCAATTCCAGTACCAAGCATGGGTTGACCCTCCCTATGAGCTGTTGGACAATGGAGTCTTGAAAGTCCCCTCTACCAAACAAAAGGCAGTTGCAACATTATAATGCCGGTCACGCACTGGAAATGGACGGTAAGGCCCTATTACTGAAAATGTGACATGGCTTGAGCATGGAGAGGGAGCTCTAGCTGGGACTGAGCTGAAGACTCCCGACAAATGGATGGCTGGCTTTCATAGTGCTAGAGGGCACTACACAGACCGCTGTGGGAGAATGGTCCTGAAAAGCTCTGCTTAATGACAGATGTTGCCTCCTTCACTGTCAGATGCTCTGCAGGTGTAATAGAGGCTCATCTGATATGTGTATCCACAGCATATCCATAATTGGATTTAAGACCCACTCTTCAGGGACGGAACACGTGTCTGATATGAAAAGAAAAAATGGGTTGACTCCCAATGTTATTAAAGGAAGTTATAGGCCCCAGTAGAGAAACTACTATGATTGTTTGTGAGGTGACTATGATACATCCACTGTCGAGACAGTTGTGTTTGTAATGGTCTATGTGAATGTTACTGCTTTCCTTTATGGCTATTGCTGTATTGTTATGTTTTGTTTGTTTTTCAGAGAGAAAGGGGTGGATTGTATGGTAAATTCAGGATTCTCTCTGAGGTATTTTTTCCTATTGCTTCATTCCATGGCAAGTCTTGCCCTCTGACCAATAAGGGGGCAGGAAGGTGGGGAGAAAGGAGGATCAACATGGCGGCGAGTCCTGGGGAGGCACAGATTGAATCCACGTGGGAAGAAAAACACCCCGGTCCCGGGCCCACACAGAAGGCCAAAACCCAGGAGGCCGCCTTCCAAGTCCCTGCTGTCCTAAGGATCATGTGAGTGGAAGCGAGATGCTGGCTGGGAATGGACTGAGCCCTGCACCCGGCTGTTGCGGACTTTGCAGGCGGGCGGCAGATAACCAGTAACTTTGTAAATGGCCCTAAATAAATCAGTCTTTCTAAATGGAAGATCAGTTTCCGTTTTATCCAGCTGGATTAACCAGACCCCGCCCGCTAAGGCGTGGAGAATAAATTTCATGAGACAACATCATCAACATTATTCTGTATAGTAGACAAAATGTCCCAAATTTGACTGTGTTGCTGAGTCTCAAAGACTGTACATGTTCTGCCAAGAGAAAAACAAAATGCAATGGACTGAACATGGGCTTTGGTTCAAACCACTCTTCAGAGAGCTCCACTTAGTAACCAGGTACCAGTAAGTGAGCAATTTAAATTTTCAGTGACACAATGTCTTCCCTGCACAATGCTAACAGCACCTCTCTCATAGACATGACTCAACTCCTTGGCTCACTATTGCCTCCCCAGTATCTTATTCACACTGAAAGCCCTCGGAAAATATGCTCCAGGAACACTGAGAGCAGTAGCCACCACGCATCGCCAGCTAGTGTTGCTGTTGTTGGCATGCACAGAATACTACATGGCTGAATTTATGAACCTGTGGCCTTTTGATATGTGAACCTTTGTATGACCCATTCAAAAATAATTGGAAGGGGATACTATATTCAACTCAGCTTAGCAATAAAGATTCTTATTATTGTTTGATGACCTCAGACACCTGAACAGGACTTACTATGTGACTCACACTGGCCTAAGCTCTTAATTAATTCATTTCTTTCTCTCAACAATTCTATGGTGCAAATGCTGTCATACAATTAACTTCATTTTAAGACAAAGAAACTGAGGTTTATTTACAGAGGGTGAGTGATTTACCACAGGCCAGTTGGTGGAGGAGCCAGAACTCACATACTAGCAACCTGCTCTCAGAAATGGTCTTACAAGCACCTCCAATCCCAGCACTCAGAGGCTGAGGTAGGAAGATCACAAGTTTGAAGCGTAATGGGACCCTGTCTCAAACATCAGAATAAACAATCAAAGTGTTCTTGGACCCATTATGTTGCACTAAGGAAAGGGAGGCCTTTGCATAAAAGGTAAACAAAAGCAGAAGGCATTCTCTACACAGAAGCATGCGGAGGTACACATGTGGCATTTAGTGGAAAGACAGGCAGCTGACAATGAAGATGTAAGCTTCTGGTCCTAAGTGCCTCCAACCTCATAACGTGTTTTAAAAGACCATATTTTACAAAGCCGAGGCCATTGCAAATGAAATCCTCATTTCCAGAATGTAAGGAGCTGAAATGATTAAGCCTTGGAAGCTGAGACGAAGACACCAGCTCTTATCTTCCTCTGGTGCTTTATGGCTGCCTTCAGTGAGAAATTCAGCTACGTCTGAATAACGCGCCAGATGGTCCAGCTGTGCCAGCGTGACTGTTTCCTACCAGTTCACATCAGTCCCATGGCTTCACAAGTTCTAGTTCTTGAACCTCTAAAAGATGTCATAGCTTTTCCCCTGAGCTATGAGAAAATAATAGGTTTCCCAAATCTATCACAAAAGATTAATCAGATTTGTAGGTGAATTCCCAGGCAAATACCAGTGTTTTTAAAAATCTCCTTTAGATGCTGCATGTTTGGTTTTGAGAGACCTCAGAGACCTTAGGGACCTTAGAGGAAGGACTGAAAGTCTGGTAGAAAATCTTCTGGTAGAAAATCTTCATATGAGCAGGCTGTGCACCGTGCTGTAACTATCAATTAACTGATTACTATACTTTGGGAAAAACGAGCCGTCTCTCAAAGGCCACACTGTCACGTCTCTGTGCATTTGCTCTCCTCAGTGCTCTGTAGAATCACCTGTCTGTTGCTATTTGAGCGAGCATACTGGTCACTCACAGGCTTGTATGCTCTTAGCTGTCTGGAAGATAAGCAGTAGGAATTCACATGGTGTGACTTACAGCCTAATAATTAGTATCCTGTGCATTACGAGCTGCAAAGCTGAGGGCTATGCAGCCATTCTGAGTTAAGCATGAATTGCCACACTCCAGTTCAGGGCCTGAAGCATCTTCTGTGCACAGAAGCAGATGAGGTCTTTTACTAGAAGAGGGACACAGTAGTAATCCAAAGGAGTGAGTGTGTGTGTGTGTGTGTGTGTGTGTGTGTGTGTGTGTGTGTGTAAAGTAAGCACTCTACAGCATTCTAGAAGTTTCTTACCATGGCCAGCTAGGGCCTCACACTCTGTGCCCTGCCGCCCTTCAGGTTTGATCCGCTCCCTTCCTCTCTGACATTTCTCTAGTTGTACTTGTCCTGTTCCTCACAGAAGCTGCTTCTACACATATGCAGATATGCAGCATTTCTTCTGCCACGAAGACTCTTCAGTCAGAGATCTGCATAGCTGTCTACTTCACCTCAATGAACGGTATGTGGTTTATATACAGGTGTCTACTCTTCATATGTGAATGGGATGAAAGGAGAGGCATGAGATACAGACTAAAATAACAACGCTGGAGAGATGGCTCAGTCAGTAAAGTACTTGCCATGAAAGTGTGAAGACCCCAGTTCCACCCCAAGAACCCATATGAAGGGCAGCAGCAAAGCACAGGCTTTCAATCCCAGTGCTGGAGAGGCAGAGTCAGACAGATCCCTGGGGCCCACCGGCCAGTTAGCCTAACTGATCTGGTCATCTCCAAGCCAGTGAGAGACTGTTTCAAAAAACAAGACAAACAGCTCCTGAGGAACATCTAAAGTTGACTTCTGACCTCCACATGAATGTGTTCATGTGTGTAGGGGTGCACATGCATCTGTACACATGAATACATGCATACACACCAAAAAAAGAATAAAACACAGAAAAATACTATTGAGTTTTACTTGACCATAATTCATCCTAGCGTCCCATGCCATTCTATTTGGTTTTTCTTCGTTTGACACTATTTTTCTTCTAAGCACTTAGCAACTTAGCTATGTTATAAGTTTATGTGTTCGGGACTAACTGCAAGTTGAAACCAGCTCTGTTACTGTTTTTTTCTTCCTTCTTAGGCTTATGTCAGTCCACAGAAAAGTACCTGATACCCAGGAGACCCAAGATATCCACTGAATGACGAATTCACACTTTCCTAATTTTGGAACCGAAGAACTCTATTTCCTTTTTTGGTTTTAAATTTAGCTCTTTTTGTTTTTCCTCTCACAGAACCCCTCCCGCCCCGCCTTCCATTTGAAATTACTAAGTGGTTTGGGAAGTAGCAGGAGGTGCACACCCGCAAGGATTTGCTCTGGAACTGGACGTTGTCCAGGTCTACCCCATTCCACTTCAAGAGACTATGGATTGGTTGAAAAGCTAAGACCTCTGACCTAAGCCCTTTTTGAAATGTCGATTTTAAAACACTTAAACAAACACCTTTACCTGCTGAGCCATCTAACTGGCCCTTAAAACATTTCTAAAAACCGTCAATGCAAAGTTTCTGCTCATTCTTTCTGGGGCTTAGAAATGAAAAAGGAAACCGAGATTTTCAGGGCTCTGGGAACTTACTCATATGAACTTGTAACACTGGTGACAACATGCACAAGACCCACCCTGACTCAATCGGACAAAAACCTAAAATAGAACTGGGAGAATGGACAGCAGGCCCCAGTCTTAGCCAAGGAACTATTGGCAACTGATTGCCTCTGGGTAAGGGAGAATTGATCTTCTTTAAGGGAGTGACCCTAGAGAGGCTGTCTAAACTCCAGTGGATGAACTTGCACCCAGGAACAGCTGGGTACAAAACCTTGACCAGATAGGCCTTAACATATGTGACAGAACCCCTGAAATCTGGTGGGGGGATATGGGGATTGTAGATAGGGGATGGGGTGTCTAAATATGATTAAGACTGAGTGCATGAAATGCACAAAACTCAATAAAAATTCATTAATAAAAAAGAAAAGAAACACCAGTGCTCGAGATTTATCTTGGAATGAGATTGGTGAGACATAGGAGACTAAATTTCTCAGTAGAATAATTAATAATAATTTCTATTTGTGCCAAAATTCCCAAAAGGGGCTTCAAGAATTGAAGAAGGGGCTGGAGAGATGGTTCAGCAACTAAGAGCACTGGCTGCCTTGCAGAGGACCTGAGTTTAGTTCCCAGTACCCACAATGGATGGCTCACAATCATTTGTAACTCCGAAGGATTGACTCTGGCCGTCATGAGCACCTGTGCATACACATGGATGCGTGCACACACACACACACACACACACACACACACACACACACAATTGAAACAAAAAGAATTGGGGAATAAGATGGAAAACCAATAATTTTGAGAGAAGGTGAGTATAAATAGTGATATAATGAGGAAGGTGGTAAGGAGAATTCAGAGAGGAAGTCATTGTCCCACAATATCTATTCTAGTAGGTTCAAAAATCCCTACTTTCTTTAAAATAAATAATACAATTTGGCGTCCTGTGTTATCTTAGTAAGTATTCTGATGAGGAAACCCAAGGTTTAATTTTTATATTGTCAGGAAGAAAGGAAACCAAATTTAGAGCCCAACTCAGCACCTCAGTAATTTTTTCCAATCCAGCAAGATCAGATGGTCTGATTTCCTTGCTCAGTGTTTCTGGTAGAGAAGGCAATTTTCAAGACTGAAACAGCAATTTCTTAGCCATCACAGAGTCTCTTAAAATCCATTTTTAAAACTCCCATAGACTTCCATGTGTAAATGAAAAAAGACTCCTGGAAATATACATTTTTCTATTTTGAGAGATAACTCACTCAAGCATAAAGTTAATACAATTTATTACACCAAAAGTAAAGTTGTATTAGAGTGAGTTCATAGCAGACGAGTAACACGCTTCCCAAGAACGGGCTGGACCACTGCTGTCTTGGGTCTGCCTCTTGCCGTTTCAGAGCATAAATATCTTTCTTCCATTGGCCCTGCCACAGAGCAGAGGGCTGTCCTCCTTAGGAGCTTTGAAATACCTTAGACCTTTGAAACTCCACTGCTAACCCTAAGCGTGGCTACAAGCCTTCGGTGAGTCTCAGGGAGTGAAACGTGTTTAGTTTGTACCTAAAATAAAATGATAAAATCAAATTGGAGGGCTCCTGAGTCAGACTGCTCTGGTCACATTCCAGGTTTACTAGCTGCAAGGCCTCAGGCAAGGTCATGAATTTCTTAAAACTTCAGTTTTTTATATCAGAATGAAAATGTTAATAATAATGTCAAACTCAGAGTCATGAAGAGACTTGCATACAAAGCACTTAGCAGAGTGCTAGCACATGGTGTACATAGACTGGATCATCATTATCGTTTCTATGTCAGTATCTGGCCTCGTTGCTACCCACATCTAGCCACTTCAGCTTACTTCTCTGACACAGTGTTGAGTCTCAGTTGGGTTTCAGCCTCTGTTCCAGGAGCTTGGGTATAATGAAGGAATGTAGGCTTTGCCCCTCTGTTATCTATGGCAGGACAATGAATCTGCTTGAACTTGGATTTCCTTTCTAAAAACTTATCAAGGTTAGGGTGAGGAACCTGAGCGCTTGCACACACAGAGATTGTCTCCTGAAGTTCTGTGCCCCATGTGCCTTGCTAGCCCACCTTTGTTCTAGTCTTTTACAACAGTAAAACCTATTTCACTTAATCAGAGAGTTGAGGAAGCAGAGAGATGGCACATTATATTTGCCTGGTTTGGAAGCAAGATAGGAAAAGCCTTGTCCAATGACAGGATATACGCTCAGCCTTAAAAGGGCGAGCAGACATTAACTAGGTAAGTGCTGAGCTGTACCAAGCAGGTACCTCAAAGAGTAAATGATGTATCGTGCTTGGAAATAACTTGGAAGAAAATGATGATAACAGCTAAGAGATATTATTTACTAAGTTATTAAGTGTCTTCATTGTATAGCATAGCCATAAAGAGCTAAGCCCAAGAAAGCCAAAAAATTAAAGTGTATTCATTAACTTCATTAGGGTTCTAGACTTTAGAAGTCTGACACAGATCTCAAACAAACTCCAGGCATCTGTCTCTGACTCCTGGAAGATGCTGCGTCTTTGGCTTGTAGAACTCTTCATCCTCTCAATTCCTGCTGGCCAAGTTCTTTTCATATTCTTTACCTCAGATTCTATCTTCTAATTATAAGAACTTCTGTGATTGCATGAGTCCTGATCAGGAAAATCTTATTTTTACATCATCTCATTATCAGTTTTAATTTCCTCTTTATCTTAGTTCCCCATTTCCTGTGTACCCTGACATGTTGACAGTTCCCAGGAATGAAGACATGGACATCCTGGAGGGGATCGGCATTCTACCTATCTCACATGGCTTATACGCGACAGAGCTCTCAGGATAGGGTGTACTAGAATTCTATCCTAGTTGATAAGGATGCACTGAGAGCTCTTTAGCACTAGAATGATATAAATAAATGTGTATTTTATATAAGCAACCCTTGGATCAGGGTGTAACAAGAAACTGAAAGAGAAGGAAAAATGTTAACATTATTTCGTAAGAATGAATGAAGCAGTAGGCAAAGAAATGAAAAATACAAAAAGTGAATTGAAGGATATTTCAGAGGCAGAACTATCCCACTAGTCACTGGGATCTGAGGGATGCAAACTGAATCTAGATTCTCCAGCTTGAGGGGGTTGGCTGGGAGGTGCTGATTTGTTTCTTACATTCAGTGTGCTGAAATGCTTTGAAATTCACTGATTTGTTTCAACCATTGGCTATTCACTGAACATTTCTTCAGTTCACACTGTGTGTCAGGCTATTATAGCAGTATGTGGTTTGAAGAAATCAAGGCACAAAACCCCTGTCCTTGGGGATCTCACACCCTAACTGAGGGAGAAATGCAGAATAGGCATAATAAATAGATAGCTATGGGTTATATTAGAAGGTGGTTTCAAGACATTGAAAATGAGGGAGAGGCGGGGAAGTAGTTTCAGGAATACCGGGCATCAAGAGGATAGGAGACACTGCTCAGGGAGTCCAAGTCAGCCTCAATAAGGTGACAGCTGATGGAAGCTTGAACGTGATGAAAGGCATGGTCCTGCGCAGATCTGGGCAGATTCACTCCTGCCAGATGAACAGCTGGTGCAGAGGCCTACAGCAGGAGCAAGCCTGGGTTTGAAGAAAAATGAAAGGGCCTGTGTGACCAGGGCAGAGTGATCAAGGATGGGAGTAGGATATGAGTATTCTCCAATCCAGGAAGGAGAAATTGACTTGATAGGCAGGAAGAAAATATCAAGAAGGAAAGGGAGCCACAGAGGCCTCGTGTCTGAGTAGACAGGGCACGCTCCATCCACACACAGGACTCCAAACTCTTAGTCATGACTATTCTTGATACAATCAAGGAAAAGCTTATGTTTGTTGAGCCCCAAGGATAGAGCAGACTGTACATGAATCAACCCAGGTGATCTTTAAAACAATCCTATGAGGTAGATAGGCTGATTAGCCCCATTTTCCCAATAAAGAAATGGTTCAAGATAACGTGAGTAGAAAGTGATAAATGGGTTCAGTCCTAGATAGTCTGTCCTCTGATCTGATTACATTTTTCCATGCTCCTGGATTATTCCAAGAGCTGAAGAGTACCAGAAAGAAGTACTTCCTGGGCTGGCAAGATGGCCCAGTGTGTCAAAGCACTTCCAAAACAAGCCCAGTGATTTAAGTTCTAACCCAAAGTGGAAGGAGAGAGCCAGTTCCCAAAAGTTGGCCTCTGACCTCCACATGTATGCCATGGCATGTACAGCCCCATAATAATAAAATTAATTATCCAAAAAGTCCTAAAACGACCCTTCTCGCCTCTCCTTCAGATCCCATGCTCAATTCTTCATCTCTGAAATAAGCACTATCCAAAAGCCAAGTTTGTGCCATGATAAACTCTTTACATCTTTTGTAAATGAATGAGTCATCCGTCTGTCCATCCGTCAATGCATTTGTGCGTTCATGTCCAATAAGAGCTGTTTATCACCTACCAGATATTAGACTCTGGATTGTGACTCTTCTCCATGATAAAAAGGACTTGACAGCAAGAAAATGTATGCCAAAAAAAAAAGAAAGAAAGAAAGAAAAGTGGGACCATAAGGACAAATTTCACTTATTTGAAGTCTTGCCTCGGGAGATGCTCACATTTATCACTTGGTAACCATTAAGTCACTGCGCAGTAGATGCCGCTCATCCTTCTGCTGGGCAGCTCTTCTTCCACAGCTAATTGCCTTCCATCTCTAGCCTAGCTCGTGTCAGTCCTGCCACACTGTTATTACGTACAGTAATGGTGTGTAAGATATTAGCCTGTCGTTATATATAAATGTGTCTAAGGAAAACTCATTTCCAGGAATCATTTTTGAAAATGAATCCAGAAGAGAGGTAAAAGCTTATTTTCTGTCTCCAAGGACAACATAAAGTAACTCTGAGGCTTGTAATGAGAATCATTTAAGGTGGGCTTTGTGCCCCATGGGAACACCAAGCATGCTTGGGGATGTTATGCGGAACCCAAGAAAGAGTGAAGCTGGAAACAAGCAGCTTTCCTCCAGGGCTACTGTGCCATTCCTTAAGGATATGAACAGCTACTTACCATGATTCTATTTATTGTATTATGGCTAATAACACGTGACCAGAAAATAATTTTTACTATTTTCCCTCTGGTGCCATTAAGTTTAATTTCCTTGTTTCAATAACACAGCATCAGTGTCTTCCAGTTATCTATTAGGGTAATGCTTTAATTTATTATAAAATGTATACTACTTACAACTCTACTCTCTCTACGCAGGGTTTGTGATTCTCCCAAGAGTTGAGCACACTGTGTGTGCCCAGTATTTTCCCAGTTTGTTTCTGACAGCTTTCACCACTGGGTAGCAAACCTGGAAAGTAGAGACATTGCATCCCCAAACAGGGCCTGCATGTGGCAGTTTAAAGTTGCACGGCAAATGACCGACAAATGTCCACTCTCACCTGTGACAGCACAGAACAGTCAAATAAGTTTTCTGCCAAATCAGAAGTTTCTTGATGAAGAGTGAAGAGAAAGGATTTATATGCTGACTCACCTAGAAAATAGGTATCTTTAGATTTTGTTTTAAGCCTTAAATGTCAAAGACCCATTATTGATAAGAAAGTCTATTCTGGGTTCTAAAGGCTTTAAATAAAGGTGAACCAGACACTGTGCCTGACCTACTGAGACTTAGTGCTTAATGTAAACTTGGTATTACTGGCAAAGGGAACCTCAGGTGACATCAGTCCCAAGTCACTTTCCCTTCACTGGCCTGCAGTCCTCAACCCTGCCATTCCTCTGGCCTTTCCACAGGGAGATGCAACCTGTGGACCCTGGAGCCATACAACTTGGGTCAAATCCTGATCCAAATGCCACCTCTGTGACTTTGGGCTTTATTACCTTTTCTGTATCTTGGGTTCCTCATGTGCAAAACAGGAATTAGAGCTAGACGGACCTCATGGAGCTGTTGTGATGATACATAAGCTTGAGTTTGTAAAATGCCCAGAATCATACCTGGAACAGTTTGTATATTCTGTTAGCTCTGGTTGGTTATTACTATTTTGTGATAGGAGATACTTTGCATGACTGTTGTGATTATTATTTTTTATTACTGTATGTTTTAAATAGAAGCTTCCTTGTTATTCTTTAGAATTATACATGACCATTATAAGAGATTTAAAGTATGTAGAGAAAGATAATGTATTGCTAAAATTATACCCCAAAGATAACCACCATTCAAATTTTGGTAGCTCTCGATATAATAATTTGTCTGTCTAAGAAAGTATAGGTATATTTTCAACACTAACGCATCACACCATTCACACGATTCTACAGGTAGTGTGTTTGTTAGCATATTGAAGTAATCCATTTGGGTCTGTGTATAAAGATCTACAGTTTATATGAGCATTAATTTATTAGTGGACATGTAGACTATTATATAGTGTTTATAAATATTTGAGTTGCAGTGATGAGGCTAAGGTGCATATATCTTAAAATGTCATTGAATTCTTGCTAGATTTCCATACGTAGAAGATATGAATGTATGTTATATATAAATTATATATCATGCAATTTACTCACCATTTTAAGAGAACAGAACAGGTTGTGGTGAGATTTGACAGTAAAAGTTTCTTTTTCTAATTTTTTTTCCTAAGCATTCTTAAAAAGATTTGACTAGGGGCTGGAGAGATGGATCACCAGTTAAAAGCATTGGCTGCTCTTGCCGAGGATCTAGGTTCAAATCCTAGCACCCACATAACAGCTAACAACTATCCATAACTCCAGTTCCAGGGGAGTTATCCTCTTCTGATCTGAGGGCACTGCATGACATGGGTATACCTACTTATATGCAGGCAATATACTTATACACATAAAATAAAATAGATTTGACTAACATGATATAACTATTTTCAGCATTGATCAAAGACAAAAATTAAGTGACATATTGTTGGGCATAATGCAGGATGGGCCTAATTAGGCCGCCTCCCAGGAGGAATGGAGGAATGGCTCTCCTGGTTGTGGTGCTCCACACCGGTTGGTTGTGAAGCCAGTTTCTGCCCAGCACCTGGAGGGAACTTGATCCACGTGGGAACAAACTACAATTGGCTGTAGTCAGAACCCCACCCCATAAGGCTATTGGCTAACAAGACCAGACCTATAAGACTCTCTGCTCTTTCTTGAATAAATGAGTTTGCAGCAGATCACCACTGCTGGCTTTCCCCTCAACTCCCAGAGTCAGTGTCTTGATCCCGTGCCTACTCACCCCCTCACCCCACAGTGGAGCTCCTTCAGTCCCCCTCGGATTGGCCCTGACTGCTGGGACCCCCAACAATACATAAACAAGCCTGGAACTTACTAATTGCTAGGTAGGTTCTGGCAATCACTCCCATAGACAGAAGTTAGCAGGAGAGGTTAGTCGCCACCTGATTTGAGTCTTAATTGGCAACCCACAAAAAGTGAAACAGCATCTCTAGGACCTGCCTTGGCTCTTGGATTTTATTCTTTGGTGACTAGATACACTATGAATGATAAACTACAGCAGGGAAATAACTCAGAACATAACTGCTCGTTATGATCTTCCCAATAACTGAAAACTATCCACCCGGTGATTGTTAATCAACATGAAAGATTGAAAAGATGTCTGATGACATAAAGGGAATAGCACTTGCAATTAATATGTCATTACATAATTCAGCTTGCCAACAATGAACACATTAGTTTGGAAAGTATCAATGAGCATAGGGCACATGGCAGGTGAGTAGGGAGTGAATGATTATTGAATAGAACCCGATTTCTGCTACTTGTATCACGGGATTTTTTTTCTCAGAATTTCTTACCATTGACATTTGAGTCTGGGAGATCTTTGTGGGAAGAGCTTTCCAGCACACCTCAGGTTGCATAGCAGTGTCCTGGCTTCTACCCACTAGATGCCAGTAGATGCCAGTAGATGCCAATTTTATCTCCATCCACCAAGTTATATATGTGCACCAAAAGTGTCCCCTGGGGACTACTGGTACAAGACTCTCTCTCTCTCTCTGTCTCTCTGTCTCTCTGTCTCTCTGTCTGTCTCTCTCTGCATTTGTATAGTGTTTTACACTTTGAAAATACATTCAATATTCAGCAGTTATGTGGGGGTAGAGTATTCTTCCCACCCCTTTAAAGAAGGAAAACTGTGACCCTATACTACTAAGTGTTATGAAATCAAAATTTACATTTTAAGCCATCAAGATGGCATGGTGGGTCAAATCATAAGAAAAAAATTTTTTTACTTCACTTTAGTAAAACGAGTAGTTAAACTTACTTAAAGACCACAAAAAAGATGATTAGGTAGCCAGCATCAAAGAGGACCCCTAAAGAAAAATAAGTGAGGGATTCAGCCATGCAAATCAGAGTTCATTTTAGGTTGAACTCGACAATGGAGAGAATTATTTGAGAAAACTTTGCTCCTGCAGAAGTGGAAAACAGGACCAAGGTCTCGTGTGGATAAATGATTCCAGTAGCTGTGGTGGGATATCTTTCAAGGGGTATGCATATCGTACCCACAGTCTGCCCATGGATTAGTATGGTTAAGGGGAGAGACAAAGATTAAAGCAGATAAAGCTATCACACCACCAGGCCTAAGTGCCATCTAGGAAAATAACTGAACACATGCAATCATAATCTGCAGATATTAAGGGAGGTTTTTTTAGATGCTCCAAAGAGCCAGAGTCCCAAGGAGACCAGAAATAAGACGAGGGACTACAGGAAGTCCACCAAGGTCATCGGCTCCCTCTGACCCCTGTGACTGTGAGATCTCTGTTAATTTGCACATGTCACTTCATAGACTGTGCAGATATCAACACTGTGCTTGTTTGTGTGCAGGCTTTTTACTGCATCAGAACTCAGGTTTGTAGACAGTGCGAATGCTATCACATTAAAAAAAAATCTGCTTCACGTGTGCAAGATAATAGGATTTGGGGTTAATGAGCTCATGTCTGCAATATTGATCCGAGTGTCAATAACTTGTAATTGGCCATCATTCATTGCCAGCTTAGAATCAACTGAGGTGATTTCAATGGGTTACTTTATTCACTGAAATAACTACAGAGCCACAAAACCCAAAGCTTGCTCACAGGACAGGACAGTTTCCAAACAGCACCCTCTATTCCTCTCTCACCCCCGACACTCCTACATCTGGTTAAATACTAAATCACTAGGGGACTATAAGGCACTGCTTAGGCCCACCACGAGTTCCTCACTGTGCAGGTTCCGTCTGCGATTTAAGATGCAATGAAAGTTCTTCCTTTTCACCAGAAAGTATCGGTTTTATTATTTTGCCACTACAAATTCAGGTTTTGAAAGATTTAATCCCCATTCCCCAAGCTTATTTAAAACAAAATTGCTTTAACTAATGTCACATCCAGCTCTGATTCCCTGTAATTATCTATAGTAACACTCTTTTGGATGAAGATATTTTCTATAGAATGTCACCAATAAACCAAAATATTACCCATGAGTAGTAAGGACAATTTGTCCATTTAGTTACCCAAGAAGAGAATCTCAAACTAGAACTGGAGAGTTAACTATAGGACAGGAAAGTTTCAAAGAAGCATGAGGTACCAACCTCTGCCCCGTGCACAACGCGGGAGCCCTGGCAGCACCATACCAGAGCCTCCAAGAAGCCAAACGCAGCAACAAGAGAAGTATGTGGGTGAACCTGGGACTTTGAACTGGGTTTGAAACCTACACTTACCCTATATTTGATGCATAAGGACTCAGTAAACCTTCCAATCTCTCTGGACCTCAGTCCTTGAATCTCTGGGTAGATGGATACCTGTTTCAAAGCTACAGTGTGAGTTGGAAAGATAATGGCTTTTCAGGTACTTGTCCCCTGGTGAGTTACTGAAGTAAAACTTATTTCTTTCCTTAGTTATTACAGTGTTGTTCAAGTCAACCCTGCCAGGGACAACAGAGTAATTACTCTTAATCCTAAACTGATAACATGTCAAATAAGAGTTTTCTTTAGTGGGTAGAGTATCTGTAAGCATGTGGCTATTTCACAGTGTAGCTACAGTCATCATAGGTTCATACAAAACTCTAAATGTCCTAGGCAAGCCCTTATTTCTGTTGTGGAATAGGAACTCTGACTTAGCTTCTTGTGAGATCGAGGTCAGCCTGGTCTACATAGTAAGTTCCAGGCAGGCTGGGACTTGAGAAAACCTGTCAAAACAAAACAAAATAAAAAACAAACAAATCCAAACTAAACAAAAAAACACGGAAAGGGAAAGTGGGCGCAGGTGAATTGGCAGCAGAGCGGACGGGAAACCAGCTGCCCGGAAAACAGCGTCTCTGCAGCTACTTTCAAGGCCTGTAGATAAAGACTAAACATTTTAATGACTGATCCTAACCGGGTAAATTTCTGAGCATATCATTTGACCCTTGGGTTTCCATTTCCAGATACATTCCACACAAATTTTTTGTATACTCTGGAAAATAATAAAAACTATTGTAAGGGCTTCCCTGGCTTGTGAAGAATCTACGGGGCTGTGGAAGCCAGGGGACGAAATGAACAGATAACTATCTCATTGCAAAGCCCCCTCAGAAGACAGTGCTAAGCCATCATGCTGCCTCTGCTAAGTAAAGGTTGACAAAATCCCCTTCTTCGTTCATTAGAGAACATTCACTCACATAAGGGACAGATGTTCCCTCCTGAACTGCTAAAATTCAATTTTAAAAGTTCCCATCACATACTTATTGGAACAAATTAGGAAAATTCAGAAAAGTGTAAAGCCACTAGTAATCCTACCAGCACTATTGAGGTTTTGACATATTTCCTTTCAATCTTTATTTTAAGTGCCATTTTTCTTAAAGTAGTTTCAATTTTGTCACATAACCCTAAGGCAAGAAAAACGGTCACTTCTTCGTGTGGTGGTGGTGGTGTTTTGGATGTCACTCCCTCCAGTCTCCCAGACCCGGGATGCTGGTTCTCACACTCTTAGTGCAGTGCTTTTCATGTGACCGTAAACTGACCTATCACTGGGTTCGATTGTCCATCTACACCATAAAACTGTCCCTGTCTCTATCCCCAGAGCTCTGCAGCCCACCAGGTATGTCTGTAGAAAGCAGTAAATGCTATTACATACACATGTATCTCTACATATTAAATACTATAACTCTGGTTCTGCCTTGCACATCATAAAAATTTTGGTTCAGTTTCCTCATTTCATAAATGAAAACACTGAAAACCAAAGTAATTTTAAAAACTGGAGCTTCCATGAATGAGATAGGCTGACTTCCAAAAAGAGCCACAGATGACTACAGAAGCTGGTATATTCTGGAATTTGAGCACTTTAAGGTAATTACTATTCATATTTTAGAAGCCACATGCAACTCACACAAACATGTTGAAGACATAGGTCCAAGTTTTGACTCACCTCCCTGAAGTGGGTTGGGTCCATGATCAGGAGCTGGGCTGTCTGGGTTTCCACACCCAGGCCAAGCCCTTGCGTGAGTCTTGGCTGTGGCATTTCAGGCAAGCTCATGCCAAGAATAGATATTCCTCCCTGTGTCTAGATATCCCTGGCCTTTCCAAGAGAGAAGGAGTTTTCTGTTCATGAATTGCAGTTAAGATAATGGTCGTCTCCTTGAAAATTAGTGTCTGTCCCTTTCTCTCCCAGCCCCTTACAGCCTCCTCAGCCACTGGTCTCAGCCCATGTTTCTGAGAGCCATCCCTACCCTAAATTTTTCCCATCCTCAGAGGTCCTTGCTGGTATTAAATCTCTTGTTCTGAGAAAGTTCTGGAAAGTCAGTGAATTCTTGCTTATCCAGTTTCATGTTCTGCCTCTTTGATTAAGCCCCATCAAACTTTATTCCCTGGCTTTTTTCCCCTGGCTCCTGCCAGTAAGTGCTAGTTAATCTTTGTAGCTTCCTTGAGGTGTAATCTCTTTCCTCCCTTATCAGGCCTAGCAAGTCCCCAGCTGGGTCTGCCTGGGAGTTAACACTACTAATCACAGTGGCATTCAGGAGAGGCAGCAGGGTAACTCCTCAGAGGACACCTGTTGCTTGCAGAGGCCAAGTCTGGGCAGAATCATCACACATAAGGGAAAAGCTCCTTCCCAACCTGGCCTTAGCAGTGCAGAGAACTGTAAATCTTGTAAAGTTTTAAGAATTTGGTACATGCCTGTAATCCCAGAATTCAAGAGGTGGAGAGGAGAGTATCAAGAGATCAAATTCAGCCTTAGTTACATACCAAGTTTGTGTCTAGTCTACGTGAGATCTTGTCACAAGAACACTAGAAAACAGGGGGTCGGGAAGGGGACCGGGGAAATGACTCAACTGAGAGAGTGTGTGATGTGTAAACATGAGGACCTGAGTGTAGATGTCCAGTACCCATAAAAAAGCTGGGCATGGAGGCCAATACCGAGCTGTGCGAGGCAATTTTATAGCTGAGAGTCAAAGTGAAATGTTCAAAAATGATTGGCTTAGAACATATTTTCTAATGGCAGTTTAAAAATACATGTTTATTAAAAGGCTTAGACAGTGCTTATTAATCAATGCGCAGGCCCTCTGCAGGTAGATAGATCGCAGAAGGCAAAGGGGGCAGGTGGAGAACACAAACCCCAAACTGATTCTCAGATTTACCAGTCAGAGAACTCTTTGTTCCTTAACTGTTGAAGAGAGTTTGGGAGGATGAAGAGGAACCAGCATCACATCCACATGAACATAAAAGAAAGTGAAATACTGGCTTCCCTGATCAGATACCCAGAACAACACGTCTTTCGCTTTTGACAGCTGTTACATCTTTCCCCAGAGAGTTTAAGTAAACCACACACCCACTAGGCACGCTGAGAGAAGCGTCTACACCCATATAATATTAGGTCAGTTTGTTTCTGATTTCCACCAATCTACTGGGTGCCAGACACTGCACTTTTATTTGATCTGCATGCTTCTAACCAGTGGGAAGGTGGGGCCTCTTTTTACATGAACTTGCCCTGACAGCTATATGAACAGTACCCATACGCTTAGTCTACTTTCCTGTGGGATGGTCTGGATTTCTCTTGTTAATGTTTGTAGAAGTTGGGCATACATAGACATGCAGCCCTTATTTGCTATGTACATTGCAAATGTTTTAACCTTTTTCTGTCCGTTTTATAGCATATTATATTACACAATATATTTAAGTTCCATAAAGTCAAACACATTTATCTTTCTTTTATAGTTCCTGGACTTCCTGTCTGTACACCATCTTCCTGTTTCTGCATTTTAAACAGAGTCTCCTGGACTTTATAAGTTTTTCATTATTTTATTTTATTTTTTAGTAAAAATTTTTTGGTAAGCATCTTATATGGGCATGGTTTCTGCTTGCTGCCGTCTCTTCCAGACCCTCGCATCCCATGCCCCTCACTCCCTCTCAGTTCCCCTAACCCTTTCTTCATTATTATTGTCATGTGTACATGCATATGAGTCCATTTATATATATTTTATTATTATATATTTAATATACTGAGTCAATTTAGTGGTGCTCATGTCAACTAGTTTTGTTATTAAATGCAGATCTTGTTAAACTTTCATGTTGTGGGGATTTCATTCATGCAGTTTCCCTGCCACGTCTAGAATGCAGTAACTAGCAGCAGGTGTCTTGTGCCTCTGGCTCTTACATTCTTTCCTCCTCGTCTTCTGTAATGTTCCCCGAGCCTTATGTGTACAGACAGGTTGCCTTGTAGATGTGACACTTAAGGCTGAGCACCTCACAGATACTTACTCTCTCTGTTTGAGCAGTTGTGGAACTCTGTAATAGTCTTCATCTATTGCAAAAAGAAGCTTCTTTGTTGAATGGTGAGAGGTACACTTGTTTGTGAACACAAGGATACGGTTTTCGAATACAGTAAGAAATTACATTGGTGGGGCTGGAGAGATGGCTCAGCGAATAAGAGGACTGACTGCCCTTGCAGAGGACCAGGGTTCAATTCCCAGCATCCACATGGCAGCTAATAACCATGCCTAACTCCAGTTCCACTTCTGACCTCTGCTGGCATTGCACAACATGGGTGCATTTAAACACATGCAGGTAATACATTCATACACATAAAATAAAATAATTTTTTTTAATGAAATTACATTGGATGAGACAAAAGTAGGTTTTCCTCTAGGGTCAATGCTCTCTCCAGCCATGTGTACTTGGCTATGTTTACAGTCCCACACATGATTTCCTTCCCATTGAGCAGGGCTTAAGTCCAATTAGACAGCTGTTAATTACCCCCAAAATAAAAAATGTCACTACTGCACCAATAGAGGTTATTTGTTAGTCCCATCGTTGTTGTTGTAGTTCATAGACTTTACAACTGCATACGATCATTGATTGGTTTTCTACCTTGGCAGCTTGCATAGTATCATCTGATATTATGAGAGCAAGTCTTTAGGGAGGAGGCTTCGAGGTCAGTTCCAACTCAACTGCTCCAAGTCCTGTGTCCAAAAATGTAGTGTCTTCAGCAATAGGGTCTTACCTTCAAGTTTTGGGAGGTTATCAAAGGCTGTGGTGATAACCTGTGTTATTTGGGGGGGTCTCTTAGATTACTCTGACCAACATGCTGAAGGAAAGTTTCTCTTGCCTGGCTTTGTGACTTTTGTTATATAGCCTTCAGATAGATAGATAGATAGATAGATAGATAGATAGATAGATAGATAATAGATAGATGATAGATAGGTAATAGGCAGATAGGTGATAGATAGATAGATTTTTCAGTAGGCTTTTTAACTAACACATTTGCTTCTGCTTTATCACACCACCCCAAACAGTGCTTCTCTCTCCTTCTTCTCTCTACCCGCTGTGTAACCCTCCTTATCTCCTCCCCAGTTAAAGTGTCCCCAGTTTTCCCAGTTACCTCTCTACTTCTTCCCCTCTCCTGACCTCCTTCTACCCTTTACCTCTGCGAGTTCTTTCCATTTTCCTGGCTCCTGTGGTTACATCAGGACATATATTCACAGCTAAGGATTTGGAGCTAGGAGTCACAAATTGTCCCAACCAGCAGGACAAATAACTACACACACACACACACACACACACACACACACACACACACACACGATGATGTTACTTCAGGCTGCAGCTCGCCTCCTCTTTATTTTTTCACCTTATATACCCACACAGTAGTAAACAAGCTATGGGCCAACCAATCAGCCAAAAGGTCATCCTTCAACCAATCACATTAAAGGTCAGGTATCACACCCTAGGGATCACATGCTGCTTATGTGCTGATCATGCACCTGGAACTTTCTCTGGGCCTATTGTTCTGTACTTCCTCTTCCTGCCTACCACCTCCTGGCTGCAGGCCAGCCACTTAGGTGCACATGTTGGAGTCAGCTGGCCCCCAACAACAAATGAGCGAGAACATGCAGCATTGTTTTTCTGCATCTGTATTACTTCACTTACTATAACAGTTTCTAGTTCCATCCATTTTATCTGAAAATTTCATGGTTTCATTTTTCCTTACCACTGAGTAAAACTCCATTTTGTAAATGTACCAATTTTCATTCCTCATTCATCAGTGGAGGGACAGTTAGGCTGCTTGTGCTTCTTAGTTACTGTGAAAAGAGCTGCAACAAACATGGCTGTGCAAGTGTCTCTGCAGTAGGATGAACCCTTTGAGTAAACGACGAGCTTTTTAGCTTTTTAAGAATTCTCCACTCTGATTTCCACAGTGGTTGTGCCAGTGTGCACTCCCACCAGCCATGAGTGAAGTTCCCCGCGTCCTCACCAGAATTTAGTGTCATTTGTTCTCCTGACCTTTGCAATTCTGTCTGGGATAAGATGAAATCTTAAAGTAGTTTTAATTTTAATTTCCCTAATTACTAAGGATGCTGAATGCTTCTTAAGGTATTTCTTAGTCATTTTTATTTCTTCTTTTGAGAACTCTCTGTTCAGATCCATACTCCATTTTTAATTGGGTCATTTGTTTTCTTGATTCTTTGTTTTTTGAGTTCTTTGTATATTCCTGATACTAATTCTTTATCAGATGAATGTCTGGTGAAGATTTTCGCCCACTCTGTAGGCTTCCTCTTCACTCAACTGGTGTTTCCTTAGCTTTATAGAAGTTTCTAATTTAACAAGGCCCCATTTGTCCAATTTTGACCTTAATTCCTGAGTGAATGAAGTCTAGCTTAGAAAGTTCTTTCCGGTACCTTACCTTATAGGGTACTACCTGTGTTTACATCTAACAGTTTCAGCATTTCAACTTTCACATTGAGGTCTTTGATTCATTTGGAGTTGATTTTTTGTGCAGGGTGATAGGTATGGGTATAATTTTATTTCTTTTACACATGGAGATTCAGTTTTCCAGCACTGTTTGTTGAAGGTGCTGTCTTTCCACCAGTGTGTCTTCCTGACAACTTTGTCAAATATCAGGTGGCTGAAACTGTGTGCACTCATGTTTGGATCTTCTACTGTGTTCCATCAATCTACAAGCCTCTTTTTTGTGAAAATACCATGCTGTTTTTATAACTATGGCTCTGTAATATAATTATTAATCTGAAATCTAGTATGTAATCCCACTAGCATTTTGCTTTGGCTATTCAGAGTCTTTTTGTGATTTCAGATGAATTTTAGAATTTTTTTCCAATTTTCTTAAGATATGTCATTGGGATTTCAATTGGGATTGTAGTGATCTATAAATTTGTTTTGGTAGGATGGTCATTTTCACAATATAAATTCTACAAATCCAAAAGCATGGGAGGTCATTCAATCTCCTATTCTTCCTCAATCTCTTTCTTCAAAGATGTAAAGTTTTCATGGCAGAGATCCTTAATGTCAGTGGTTAGGTTTATTCCTAGACTTTTTTTTAAAGACTATTATGAATGGAAATGTTACTGGATCTCATTCTCCAATTGCTTGTTATTGATGTATACAGCAAGGCTACTGATTTTTGTAGGTTGATTTTGTATCCTGCCACTATGCTGAAAATGTTGATCATTTTAGGTTTTCTGGTGGAATTTTGGGAATCTCTTATGTATAATATCATATCATCTGCAAACAGGGATAATTTGACCTTTTTCTTCCAAATAGTGTCACATTTCCTTTTCTTGACTTGCTCTAGCTAGAGTTTCACGCACAATACTGAAAAGGAGTGGAGATAGTGGACAGTCTTGTCTGGTTCCTTATTTTAATGGGAAAGTTTTCTGCATTTAGAATGACGTTAGCTGTGAGTTTATTATGTGCAGTTTTAATTATGAGATATTCCCTTCAGTCCAGTTCCCTCTAGGACTTTTATCATGAAGCCATGTTGGATGTTTTCAAAGATGCTTTCTGCATCTGTTGAGATGCTCATGTGATTTTTGTTCTTAAGACAGGGTCTCCCTCTAGCCCCAACTGGCCTGGAACTTGCTATGTAGACCAGGTTGGCCTTGATATCACAGAGATCTTCCTGCCTCTGCCTCCTGAGTACTGGATTAAAGAAGGTCTGTGCCACCAGTCCCAGATCCATTTATATGATTTATTACATTTAAGACTTACATATATTGAACCATCTCAGTATCTCTCAAATAAAGCTTATTTAATCATGGTAGATGATCCCTTTGATGTATGTCTGTATGCAGTTTGCAAGTATTTTGTTAAGAAGTTTTGCCTCTATGCTCACTGAGAATATGGGACTGTAGGTTTCTTTGTTTGTTATGTCTTTACCTTAATTTAATACTAGTTTCATAGGAAGAATTTAGGAGCTCTCCCTCAATGTCTACAGTATTGGTTGCAGATCTTAGAAGGTAAATTCTGCTGTGAATCCATCTGGGTCTGGGCTTTTTTTAATCAGGAGGATTGGTAATCCTTATAATCCTTATAATCCCCTAGATTTCTTTGTGTCTATTGTAATAATTCCCTCTTTCATCTCTGATTTTGTTGATTTAGGTTTGCTCTTTCTTGCTTTTGGTCAGCTGAACTAAGGGTCTGTCTATCTTGCATACGTTTTTAAAAGAAAACAGCTTTATATTGATTTTTTGTATTATTTTGTTTCTATTTCATTGATTTCTGCTCTGGTTTTTATTATTTCTTCTCATCTGCTGAGCCTGGGTCTAGTTTGCACTTGTTTTTCCAGATTCTTGAGTTGTACCAGTAAGTCATTCATGTGTGTTCTTTCTGATTTTTTTTTAATATAGGCCGTTAGCGCTATAAACTTCCTTCTTAAGATGGCTTTTAACTCAGAGGTTTTGTTGGGTTATGTTTATGTTTTCATTTAGTTCCAGGGATATTTTTATTTCTTTCTTGATCTCTTCTTTGACTTGTTCTTCATTCAGGAGTATGCTGTTGAGTCCCCATGAGTTCATGTAGCTATAGGGATTCTTTTGCTATTGATTTTGAGCTTTACTACATTGTGGTTTGATAGAATACCTGGAATTATTTCATATTTTAATATTTAATGAGGTTTTGTACTCAGTATGTGGTCTATTTTAGAGAAACTTCCATGGGCTGCTGAATAGAATGTGTATTCTTTGGTGCTTGGGGGGAATATTCTGTAGAAGTCAGGGCCATTTGATGTATGATATCCTTTAAATCAGATGTTCCTCGGTTTATTCTTTGTCTAGATGGCCTGTCTATTGGAGAATGTGGGGTATTGAAGTCCCCTACTGTTACTGAGTTGAGATTACCTGTGTCCGCAAGTCCAGTAGTACTATTTTTATGAAATTGAGTACAACAGAGTTTGGTGCATTTATGTTCATGATTGTAATGTCTTCTTGGTAAATAGTTCCCTTGATTAGAATGAAGTGACTTTTTTATGTCTTCTGATTAATTTTAGTTTCAAGTCCATTTTGTCTGCTATTACAGTACCAACACCTGCTTATTTCTTGGTGTCATTTGCTTGGAGAATTTTTTCCAGCCTTTCACTCTATAGTGGTGCTTATCCTTGAAGGTGAGATGAGTTTCTTAAAGGTAGGATGGATTTTGTTTCTTAACCCATTCAACTAGCCTGTGTCTTTTCACTGGGAGTTGAAGCCACTGATATTTAAAGTTATTATTGAAAGATTGGTTACTGTCATCTTATTTTCTGTGTGTGTTCTTAGTCCTGTTTTGTGCTTTTATAATTCTACCTTCATTTGTTTTCTTTCTGTACCCTCTTGGATATGGTCATTCCTTTCTTTAGTACTTTGTACTGCTTTGAGTACTCTGGAAAGCTGGTTTGATAGATATGAATTCCTTCACCTTATTTGAATCTTGGAAGATATTTCTTTCTCTTTTGACGATGATAGACGGTTTTGCTGGATAAAAGAGCCTGGGTTGGCTTCTTATGGTCATTCCAAACTTGGAATACGTAGCTCCAGGCTCTTTTGGTTTCTATGGTTTATATTGAAAAGTCAGTTGTTATTCTGATGGGTTTTCTCTTATATGTAATTTGTTTTTCTCTAGCATCTTTCAGTACCCTCTCTTTGTTCTGTGTATTTAGTTTTTTACTATGATATGCCTTAGGGAGTTTCTTTTCGAGTTATGTGTGCTTCTTGTGTCTATGTAGGTATATCTTTCATTAATTTAGGGAAGTTTTATTCTATAATTGTACTGAAAATCTGGTCAAAGCCATTGACCTGAGATTCTTCTACCTGCGTGCCTATAATCCATAGATTCGGTCTTTTCATGGCGTCTCCCAGCTCCTGTATATGCCATTCCTGTGTTGTTGTTGTTTTATTTTAATGTTCTTTTCTTGAGCAGTTCAGTTCTCCAACCTTATCTTTAAGTCTTGATATTCTGTTTTCCATCTAATTCATCCTGATGAGACTTTCTTCTGTTGTTTCAAATTGGTTCATTGAGTTTTTCAATTCTATCTTCATTTTAATCTTGAGTTTTTCTTCAATATTTCTACATCTTTCAAGAGTTCACTTTTCAAATCCTGAATTATCTTTGTCATTTCTTCCAACCATATGTTTCTGGTTCTTCAGCTTTGGTCAGAGGTTTATTCTTATCCTCTTTGAGTTCTTTGAATTGTGTGATCTTTAAACTCCTTGAATTTTTTTATAATGCTTATGATTCTTCTTTTAAATTCTGTGTTCTGGGTTTCCTCTGGAGAGTTCTCATTGTAGAACATATCTATAGAACCGATGGGATCCAATGGGAACCTATTGTTTTTCATATTCGCTTTTTTTGCATATGGACTTTTTTGTTTGTTGGTTTTATGTCTGATGTGAAATTTTAGCCTGACTTTGTTGAGTTGAAGTTTGTTTCTGTTTTTACCATTGATATAGCTTAGTTGCTTTCAGATCAGGTATGAATAATTAGTTGGTCTATGCCTCAGATTATCACTTCTGATTTTTATTGGAAGGACTGGATGGTTGCAAGTTGGTCCAGTGCGTGAGGTTAGCAATCACAGCTAAGGCTGCAAGTGTGGAGATGGTGGGGTGGACTGGTTCTTACTATCTAACAGACTCATCCAGAGCTGGAGCAGAGCTTTCTAGGCCTAGTCAAGAGCTCTCCAGCAGCACATTCTCAGCCTACTCCTAGACCCAGAAGATAGCAATGGAGTGGGCAGATATCTGACTAGCTCAGCAGGGAGTTCCTGACCCATAAGCAGCTGGCTCTGGGCCTAGACCCAAATAGAGAAGATGGCAAAAGAGTGGACTGGCTCTGACTAAAGGCAGGGTAAATGGGTGTCCAGGACAGTGTATTTCCAACTAGTCCCGATGGAAGAAGATGGCGATGGAGTGGGAGTTTCTGACTAAGTTACCATGCTAGTTGGGAGATCTCCAGCAGCACAGCCTGGCCAAGTCTGAGTGGGAAAATGACAACCAAGTGAGCAGGTTCTCGCTAGCTGGGCGGTGTGTGCCCAGACTCGTGCCAAAGCTCACTATTTCTTTTTTTAATCACTCTTATTTTTTGCATCAGCACAGACATTTTATGAAGATAATAAACAAGAAAAAAATTAAGATTTACTCATAGTTTAATTACAAATATACAGTCCTTATGAATTCTTGTAGATGTATTCTTTGACTCCTTTGGGGAAGGAATCTTAAATTAAAAAGCATATATATATGAAATTCTGTTGTGTAGTTTAAATGACAGCAAATGCTGGTGAGGATGTGAGCGGGGTGCGCACGGGGAATCTTGTTCACTGCTGGTACAACTTCTATGGAAACCAAGATGGAGATTCCTCAAAACACAAAAAATAGAACTCCCATATGACTGAGCTATACCACTCCTGAGTATATTCCCAAAGGACTCTAAATCCTATTACAGAGATCCTTGCACATCCATGTTTGTTGTTTTGCTATCCAAAATAGCCAAGATATGGAACCAGTCTAGATATCCGTCAATAAATTAATGTATAAAGAAAATGTGTTGCATATACACAAGTGGGATTTTATTCAACTTGAAAAATGAAATGAAATTGTGACATTTTAGGAAAATGGACAGAACTAGAAATCATTATTTTAAACAAACTAAACAAGACTCAAAGAGCCAAGTAATCACCGGCTGTTTTCTTTCATATGCATATTCTAGACATTAATTTGTGTATGGGGGTGTGTGTAATAGAACATGAACTAGAGAGAGATCACAGGGAGAAGAGATCTTAAGTGGGAGAAGAAAAACAGCAGTGAAATATATGTAGCAAGAAAGCCAGAGAGACACCTGGCGGGAAAGGACGAAGAGGATCGAGAATGGGAACCAAGAAAACTAAAGGACACATAAAACGCCATAACAAAGCTCACTGCTCTGTATGCTAACTTAAACAGAAAGGCTGAAAAACAAGTATGTGTTTAAAATTCAGATAAAGAAAAGATAAGAGAATTGCTCCAACCCCCACTCCAGACATTATACTGAGACATGCTTGAACTGTGGATTGGGAACTACTATTAAAAAAGACCCAGATCTCAAGAGAAACAGTGAAAGGTTTAGGGATTAGGTTTCTAAAGAGCATAAAACTAGACTTCAGAATTGAAGAGGTCAGTTGGCTGGGAGCTTCGTGTTCAGCGGGCCTGACTCTCGTATTTTACCATGGGGAAGCTGAGGTCTGAAGAATGAAACTAGCTAAAAGTGCGATGACTGGTTGCCTGCAAAGCCAGGGGTAGAAATACACATCTCCTACCTGCCGCCAGCTCACAAATCAGCAACGTGCTCATACCTGCTCAGATGCCTTGTGACTGTGAGCAATACATCAAAGGAGAAGTCCCCAAGAGTGTTTATATGCACGGATGCAAACACAACATGTGATCACGGGGCAATCCTATGCCTATCCTTGTGGTATTTGGTGTTCACATAAGATGCTTCCTTAGAGGAAGGCACCATGCCTGGGTGGTTGGAGAGGCCTGGCTGACCTCAGCCCCACTCCACGGTACAGGCCTGTGTCCAGTGAAGAATAAGAACTACCCAGCCCATCTACATAGCAAGTTCCAGGCCAGCTGGGGCTATAGGGAAACCCTCTCAAAAAAATCAAACCAAACAAAAACAACTACCAATTGCATGTAAGGGATTCCTAATTATAGCAGCCCACATCCAAAAGCAGAAATGCTATGTATAGCAGCTTTTTCTGGTACCCTAGTCACAGCTCCTCCACTAACCTCTGCCATCAGCCACACCCACACTGGATGGTGATCTGCAAGCTGTCCCACCTGGTGCTACCATTACGTGACCTCAGTTTCTAGTCCACCCCCACAGAGCTTACTTACCTGGACAGGAAGAACACAGACTGGAAGTGCAGGAGAGGGATAGCTTGGGACAAAAACCCCAAGGAGCATCGTTCTCTCAGGACAGGACAATTCCAGTCTGTGCTCTGGGTGCCTTTCAGGTGGACTCCCCAGAACAGCCTTCCCCACTTTGTCCCCAAGACTCTTCTTCCTTCGCTTTCTTTCCACTCTGGCTCCTACAGCCATCTTTCAAATGAACCATCTGCACCCAACTCCTTGGGCTCTGCTTTCCAACGACCCTGTGCTGAGGTATTCTACCTCCTGAGTCTACATGATTTCCAGAGATGTAAAGGAGAATCAGTTTTTGGATGAGTAGTTCTCAACACAGAGCAACATCAAATTACTTTTGTTTTGCAATGAAAATAATTCTTTGAAACGGAAGGCAATATAGGACCTTTTCAAAAAATAAAGCTATAATGTCTTATTAAGGGAGTTCCTAGAGAATGTGTGTAAAATAACTGTAAACAATTTCTTGAAGAGAGAGGAAAAGGGGAAGAAGCCCAGTGCCCCACTCTCACACCCTGCATTGACAAGCCAGTGATCATCGGTTGTTGTGTAACTTCTATCTAATCAATAGAAGCCTGAACTTTTTGGCTGAATGGGATACTGGCAAAGTTCCAGAGGTTAATGGATAATTCGTAGGGACCTTATTATGAGCATTTGACTGCCTGTCCAAAGACGTGGGGGCAATAGCCAGCCTTAGTAAAAACATTGAGAGACCTTAGCAACTATGAGTGCTACAACAAGAATTTCATAAAAACCCCTAAGAGATCAAGGATTTAACACAAAACACTCAATTTTCATGTAATCTCCTTGACAGTACTGACCATAGAGCACTTAAGGCACAGTGTGGTGGCACACGCCTTTAATCCCAGCACTTGGGAGGCAGAGGCAGGCAGATCTCTGTGGGTTCTGGGACAGCTGAGGCTACAGGGAGACCCCATCTCAAAAACATAAAAACAAAACAAATCAAAAAACTTCATAGGAATGTTTGGAGTACCTGCTCTGTTTGAAACGGCAATATACAGTCACAGATCAGGTTTATGTCTGTTAGCTCATTTGAGCTAACCAAATCAGAAATATGGGTATTTCTCATTCTCTCCACTTTGCAGATAATACAGCTGAGACTCAAGGAGGTGACTGACACTAGAAAAGCGCTCCGCAATGCTGTGAAACAAGGCTGGACAGCAGACATGAACGCAGGCTTTCTGCCCACCCACCCCTTCGCTCTTTCCCCTGCCGCCCTGCTGTCGGCGTGGACAGCACCAACTCCCATCTTTACACAAGATCCTAATGAACAGTACTATTCTCTGCCTTAAGGACTCTCTTAATCTCTCCGGAGGATGAACAGCGCTAGGCTAGGTGAACTGAACTGACCTGAGATTCAAAAGAGACATAAACACTGGCTTGAGCGGCTACAAGGAAAGCTCATGACAGGTGGGAATGTGGCTGGACTCTGAAGGACGGGTTTTCATGGGGTCTTAGGTAACGTAGACGCATCAGAATGATCAAGTAAGAAGACACAGCCATCGACTGCAAATACCATTTATATATCCTACACCATTTTCCCATTTGTCAATGGTGGAGATTTAGAAAATATACACAGAAATAGAGTCTCTTGTCACAATCGTCACTCATTATTCACTTATTCGTTTGACAAGTTTATTTTAGTGTTTGCTAAATATCTGACATTGACTTAGGGGCATACATAGGTTGGGGACTGTGCATAAAATAGCTGTATCAGTTAGGAACACGTATGACACTCAGTAATGGGAAGTCCAAGTCTGGAGACTACCAAAGAGGGCCGCGTGACGGCCACTGAGCAGGTTGCCGGGGAGCCCACCACGGCGGGGCATGCGCTGTGGAACCGTCAAGGACCCGGTCTCCTCTTCCTTTCTGCTCACTGTCCTAAAGGGGTGGTCCTAAAGGAATCCTGGGATTCCTGTTTGTGTCTGAGGCGTTGCATCGGCCTCCCAAATAAGCAAAAGGAGTCAGAGGAAGGAAGGCCAGTACTGACATTAGGAAGGCGGAGAGTCCGCCAGAATTCTATTCACGGGCATCTCTAGAACCTGTCATGTGGCTAGTCCCAGCTTCAAACCCACACGAGAGGCTGAGCGTGCACGCCTGGGCATGCTTCCACTCCAAAGTCAAGAATCTGTGAGTGGAGACAAGGGAAGAAGGTGGTTGGTGCTGCTTGGTGTGTCTGCCAGAGCCCTGCACCGTGGAGAGGGGTAGATTACACTACCAAATTCCTTCCATCGCAGCCACTGAAGTCAACAGAAAAAGCGTTTGTTGAACTGATACAGGCCAGCTCTCAGAACCGGAGCCAGCTCAGAGTCAGGTCTCTGAAAGAACGCAGTGTGTGAACGCCTCCACTTGCTGCCAGTCGGGTAATGGAACCCGAGCCACAGGAGTGGTCCAAAGTCTTAACAGAGGCCCGGCGTCTGGCGTGGCTCCTGGCAGTCCACCACATCTTCCCACTTGGGATACATGACCCTCCAAAGCGGAGCTAGGAGATCCTGATCAGAACAGAAAGCAGGCGCTGAGCAGCTCTGCAGACCGTGCCTGACCCGGGCTAGCATCTGGGAAGTGGGTTAGGTTTTCTCCGTGCAAGCTCTCTCTTCAACACTGAATTTTTTTTTTTTTTTTTTGAGACAGGGTTTCCCTAGTGCCAGAAGGCCTGGAACTCACCTCACAGAGATCCGCCTCCCTCTGCCTCCCAAGTGCTGGGATTAAAGGCCTGGGCCACGCCATATCCGACCAAGCACAGTAAAATTCTTAATATTGTACCTCAATCTTAAAATACATCTTTGCTCCGGTTCATCAAAACCTTAGAAAAATCCAATTTTCACTTTCCTAAATAGAATCAAAGCTCAAAAAAAAAAAAAAAGTTTGCATTGGAAGCAAAACAACAGAAGATTGGTTGGTTTTGTTGTTAAGGCTGTCTCCTGGTTACAGTTTATAGCGAGTCTTCTGAATGTAGGTTAGGGAGCTATTAAAAAATTAAATAAGAGAAGAGCATCCCTTCTGCTGTTTGATTTGAACATGTTCACAGCGGGGCAACATAAAAATCACATGTTTATAGTGTCCTCTGAAGATAATACCATATCCTAAACCAGAAGCCCATAGGCAGAGCAGGCCATTAAGGATGATTACCCGTGTTATTACTGCTAAAATATTTATATGTTATAATTTTGTAATAAGGTACTTCAAGAGAAAATAATGTTGAGCTAAGAGGCACATGTTAGTAGAACTATTCCAGTACAGTACTGTTTGAGAATACCCGATAAGGCAAAAGCCACAGTCACTAAAATGATTGCACATTTGAACTTTGGCCACTCTGAAACTTGAAAACAGCTACAGTAAATGAAGGCAAATAATATTAAGCAAAAGAGAAATTTGGGGGGCTAGAAAGATGGCTCAGCAGTTAAGAGCACTGGCTGATTTTCCAGAGGACTCAGGTTTGAATCCCAGTGCCCACACAGTGGCTAACAACCACCTATAACTCCAGTTCCAGGGGATCTGACACCCTCTTCTGGCCTCCACTGGGATTAAAGGTGTGCACCCTTTAATCCTGGCTATTCTAATTTTTAAAGCAAAAGTTAAATATAGACAAGGCTAGGAAATGTAGCTCAGTAATACATGCTTGCATAGGGTGTGCAATACTGGATTCATTTCTCAGCACAACCAGAAAAAATTTAAAATAACATAAACAAATGGAGTATAAGAAAAGTCTCTCTGGACTGTGGTGATGGCTTACTGGGTAAAGGTGTTGGTTGCCCTGAATTTGATCTGAATTTGATCACTGGTCCCACATGGTAGAAGGAGAGAACCAACTGCCACAAGCTGTCCTCTGACCTCCTCACATGTGCCACCCCCCTGTTCCACATACAGTAAATGAATAAATGTGATTTTTAAAGTCTCTCGTACGTAGCTCTGTAATGGATGTTGTGATACATGCCTTTAATCCCAGCACTTGGGAGGCAGAGGCAGAAGGATCTCTGTGAGACTGAGATCAGCCTGGCCTACACAGAGAGTCCCAGGCCAGCTGGGGCTATAGAGACTGTCTCAAAACAACAACAACAACAACAAAAAGATGAGAGAGAGAGATACAGTTCTTAGCTGAGTGGTATCTCTACAGGTAATTATTATTTATATACCTTTAAAACTTACTTTTCATTCAATAACATTTTTCTAACTATTTACAAGTCACTAAATGTCATCATATTGGCTCATACAAATATCAGATGAATGGACCTGTTACAGAGAAGATTAAATTGTTGAAAGCTGATGAAAAGCATTTGTGGTTATGTTTTCTTTGTTCTCATTATAATGACTGCATTTCTGTATCAATATCTGGGACACAAGGATGGATAACAGGAAGAAATTTAATTACGGAAATCAGACCACAGCAGAAATATGGTTGTCATATTATTTCTATGCCAGACCCTAAGACAGGAGTCTCACTGAAATCTGTCCCTGCCCCTGTAAAAGGTAATCGATCACCATGAGAGATGGCAAGACCTTATGGTATAATAAGTTACTTTGGTGCAGCTCCCCAGGTCTTGAGAAGATTTGGCAGTGTGAAAGCGGGGCGTGCTTTTACAGAGACTGTGGGAGGCAAACAAAAGCAGGCCTTGCAAAGCGCAAGCATCCAGGGCCACATGGACCTGCCTTCTTCTCTCAGAACTATTTCACAGCTGTTCCGCTATCTGGAGAGCTGCAGGAAGCTCCGGAATGAATGTTCCAGCACAACTCTCCCTGGCTGTACAATTCCTCCCGACTACAATTTTTGGCAAGTTTTTGTTTTGTTTCTGTTTTTGGTAAAACTTGCGGGAAATTTCCCTCATACCTGAGGATAAGACTAATGTTTTAAGATGTACACTGCGTGACATGATAAGAGATTATGCAGGATTTGTGTGTTTAATAAGGGAAGAGACAAGCATTGTCTTACTTTCTGAAAAATGTCCTTAGCCCACTACCGAACTGGGCTCATTTAAAGGTATTCATGCCAGATAGGTCTGTTCAAATTTGATAGGTAACTTCTGTCATTTTAAATCACTGTCTTCAAGCAGAGTAGCGCTTTCTCTGTATGAAGTGAGGCGTTTGCAGTCGAAGTGCTAAACTAATGCTCAGAAGGTGGTTTCTTCGTTCCCTTTTGAATCCACCTGCTCATGACCGTAAGCCCAACTCCAGGTGCGATGGAATTTGGAGGAGCAGCTGGAGCAGAAGAGCTTGGAACAGCCACGCTGAGCTGCTTTCATTTTTTGGTAATTTCCTTCTCATGTTCTCTTTAGGAAACTGTAAAATGTCAGTCTTTGAACCGAAGTACAATTAGCGAAGTATAAAATTCATCTTTTAAACCATACACTTTGATGCATTTTGAGACGCTTCTACAGTCACGTGACCTCCCCTAAACAAGACGCAGAATGTTTTCATGATTTTCAAAGGATTCTTTGTGCCCCGGTGTAGTCAATCTCCTATTCCTATTGCAGCCCCAGGCAGCCTGGCATCCATAGATGGCTTCCATCTCTGCTATTTCTGGAATGTCACACAAATGCAATCCTACAGCAAGGATCCCTTTGAATCTGATGTCTCTCGTTTGGCATCCATACTTCAGAATTCAGGGATGTGGTGAATACCTTCCTAATTCATTTCCCTTGTATTGCTGAATGATCATAGGCATGTACAACAATGTATCAATCCAGCCAATATTTGATTTTTTTTCCCTGACTGGATATTTATGACTAAAGCCACTCCAAAAAAATTGATGCACAGCCCTTTGTGCGGACCTCTGTCTTTATTTCCCTTGGATAAATGCTTCTAGACAGGTTTTCCTAATTACATAGCAAGTGTATGTATCATATTAAAAGAAATTGTCAAATGGTTTCCCTAAATGACTGTATTTTGTATTCTCATCAATGAATGCAGACAGCTCCAATTATCCGGCACCCTCTCTCTCCACATTTGTCTGTCAGTTCATTGTTGTTTGAGCCATTTCAACAAGTACGTGGTATCTCATGTCTTCCATCTCCACTTCTCTTCTGATGAAGCTGAGCATTTCTTCACATGCTTATTTGCCACGTGTGGCTTTGTGTTTGATAAATTTTCTGTTCAAATCTTTTGACCACTTTTGTTTTCTAGTTGTTTATAATAACCTATTGAGTCCAGTTAATGCTTCCAGTATGTGCATGGGTGTAGAGCCATTCGATGAGACATGGGCAGCCTACCAGAGACCATAGTTCTGAAGAAAAGGGACTCTCCCGGCAGCCAACTGCCAGTAGCTACTGAGCTAGGGCTGGGGCCTCGTGAAGCGTGAGACCCTCCCCGATCTATGATAGAATTTTGACAGGCTTGATATTGGCTTTCCTTTCATTGAGGGGTGTGTATGCATGTGTGTGAGCGTTTCGTGTACCTACATGCATGTAGGTGCCTGTGAAAGCCAGAAGAGTGCTGAATCCCCTGGAGCTGCAGTTACAAGACTTGTGAACTATCTGACATGGGTGCTGGGAGCTGAACTTGGATCCTCTACACACACAGCGGATGCTCTTAACTGCTGAGCTACCTCTCCCGCCCCTACATTGAGCTTTGAGAGTCCCGTGTATAGTCTGATCATGAACCTTTTATGAGACAGGAATTTCATGAATATTTGTCTTTGTCTTTATCTTGCCATTTTCTTTTTTTTTTTTTTTGCAATGTAACTTGGAAAACAAAAATGTTCAATTGTAATAAAATCTAACCTGTTAACTTTCTATTTTATGAATCATGCTGTTTTAAATGTTCATTTCTAAGAAATCTTGGTCTGTCCCAGTGTCATAGGTCCCCCCCCCCCGTTTTCTTAAAAGAATTATACAATTTATACAATTTTAATTTTAAACTTGGATCTTTAAGAAATCTCTAGCTACCCTTTGTGTCTGTATATATGATTCTAAGCTCACATTTTACATATATGTTTAAATGCATGGAGAGCACGCATTGAACACTAGACTGTCTCTTCTCTGTTTTCTCCATCTGGTCCATGTATTTATCCTTTGCCAATACTGTGCTGTCTGGAGCAATTCAACTCTATTATCAGTTCCCAAATCCACTAGGGTAGGTCCTTTGCTTTCCCATATAATATTTAGAACCAGCATGTCGATTCCTACAATTGTCTCCTTGGATATTTATTACACTTAATCTATCCATAAATTCAGGGAAAACTGATGTCTGGAGTACGGTGAGCCATCTGATGCATTAAGCCAGGATGCATGCCCTTGGATTAGGTCTGTAAGATTTTGGCCAGCAGTGTTTTGGGGTTGTGTGTTGTTGCTGCTGTTTCAGCATACCATATACATTTTTTTGTTTACAGATGTTTTGTTAGGTTCACTTTTAAGTATTCCATGTTTTGGATGCTATTTTAAATAATACTCTCAAACATTGTTTCCAATTGATATAGATAACAGATACATGATAGACAGATGATATAATATCACAAGTATGTAGAACTGCAATTCATTTTTAATTTTGCATCCTGGTGTAGCAGCATGTACAGTCTTTAATATTTGCCTTGTGGACAATCATGTCATCTGAGCTTACAAGTAGCTTTAATTTTCATTTAAAATGTGTGCCTTTTATTTGTTTAACTTGCCTTACTGCACATGCCAGGAGTTTTGTCGGGACTGAAAAGCTGTAATGATAGTAGAAATCTTTCCTTGGTCTTGATCTTTAAGGGAAGACAGTTCATTGCTCACTGAGCTTCCTGTTGGGCATTTGTTTGTTTTAGACTCTTTGCGTGGATGTGCCTTATTAGGTTGAGGGTATTTCCTTCCACTCCTTTGCTAAGCGTCTGAGTTTCTAGTTTGCTTCCTTATTGCTGTGATACAAACACTGACCAACGGGGGCTGGAGTGATGGCTCAGCATTTAAGAGCACTGACTGTTCTTGCAGAGTACTCAGGTTTTATTCACAGCACCCACACGGTGGTTAACAACCATTCATAACTGTAGTTCTAGGGGAATCCAATGCCCTTTTCTGACCTCCACAGGCACTACATGACACAGGTACACTTTCATACAAGTAGGCAATACACTCGTACACTCATAAGATAATAAAATATATTTTTTAAAACCAAGGAGAAAAGGCTTATTTCACCTTACATGTCCCAGGTCAAGGTTCATCACTGATGGAAGTCAGAGCAGGAACTCAGGGTGGGAACCTGGAGGCAGGAGCTGAAGCACAGACCATGGGGAAATGCTGTTTGTTGACTTGCTCCAGTGGCCTGTGCTCAACCTGCTTTTTACACAACAAAGGACCACCAGCCCGGGGTGGCTCCACCCACAGTGCTCTGGGCCCTCCCCCCATCACTCAACAATCAAGAAAATGCCCCACAAACATAGCCACAGGTCAATTCAATGGAGGCAATTCCTCGATTGTGTTCCCTCTACCCAGGTGTATCAACTGAAGCCATCCCGCACACTAAGTGCTTTGGTGTTCTTTCATGAATGAATCTCTTTTTTTCCCTTCTGTGGAGACAACCACATCGCTTCTTATTTGCACTAACATAGTACATCGCAGTTGAACTCACCTTGCACTTCTAGGATAAACCTTACCTGATTATATTGTATGACCTTTGCAGCCATTGCTAGACTGAGTTTGCTAATACCTTGTGAAGGCTTTTGCATGTGTTTTCATGAGGGATATTGCACAGGTCTCAAGGCGACGCTGTTATCGCAAATGAGAAGAGCTCCCTTCCCTTCAATCTTCTGGAGCATCTTTGTGCAGAGGTGTAGTTTTTTGGTTTTCTAATATTTAGTAGATTCACTAGTAAAGTCACCTGGGCCAAGAGATTTTTGTTCATTCTTTCTGTATTGAGAGGAAGCAGGGAGGGGCTTTTTCAGTCTGGGTTCAACTTCAGTTTATTAAACAGATGTAGAGTATTCCTGTTCATCATTTCTTTGCAAAGTGGCGTTTTCAGCATTGACGATTACAAATTAAAATACCGATTAGCTCTGCAAAACAAAACAAACACTTTTAAAAGACTATAAAGAGATAAGATACATAAAACCTTTAATTCTAGTGGAGTTCATATGCTTCTTTTTAGCTTTTCTTATCTGCAAATAATTTAGAATTATTAAAGTCAAATATTCCTTGAAAAAAAGAAAGAAAAAAGCCAAGCCACAGTTACTCTGCCTGTCAAAATAGACAAGATAAAAGTTAAAAGGGGCCACATAGTAAGCTGCCAACATGAAGTCCTCTTTTGTTTAAAAAAACACTGACTGAGATGTACAACTGTCAGAAGGAGCAAGATAGGAACAGCTTCTACTTCTTCGGCAAGATGAGTGAGCTAATTAATTCAACAAAATCGACCACTATTCTGCCAACTTTGCAAAGGCACTCTGTAGGTGTAAAACAACGGTACTGCCTCCAGTAAATTGTTCTCTGCCCAGCACGTAAACTAGAAAATATCCACAAAGCCAGGTGTGATCAGGCACAAATCAGTACAGAGTCAGCTTCCCATGGAAGTGCTGAGGAAGCAGAAAGGAAAATCCTGAAAATGTAAGTAAATTTGGAGCTGGAATTTTAGAAAATGGACATGTTTCGGCAAGAAAAATTGGGTGGCACTTCTGGTGGAGGGAAGGGGGCACAAACAAAATTGTCGTTTTGAAGCCAAAAGGTGATATTGAAAAACCAGGGTGTGGGCCAAGCAGAGTGGTATATGTCTGTAATCTCGGCACTTCAGGCTGAGGCAGGAGGATCGAAAGTTTAAATTCAATCTGGCTGCATATTCATACCAAGGGAAAAAGTGCTTGGAAGAGAGGGGGGTGGGGAAGAAAGGGAGAGAGAGGAGAGACAGAGAGAGAGAGAGAGAGAGAGAGAGAGAGAGGAGACTCGCTAGCTCAGGGAGTGAGATTGCTGCTGAAAGTCCTGAGGAAAAGCCTAAGGGAGGAAACCAGCACTTCATAGCTTAATTCCCTGGCTAATTCTTTGATAGTCCCTACGCCCGCGTGGACACGCGCGCGCACACACACACACACACACCTACTGCTGGTAAGATCAACAACAGAGTTTTTGGGTAACTTGCCCACAGCCACCTGTGTCAGTGGCAATCTGGCATCTAAACTTGGTAGAACATCAGAGCTCAGGCATCTTCCAGCACATTACCACTCTTCTCCAGCCAAAGGAGTTGTAATCAGCTGTGAAGCAAATTGCAAATAATTTGTTGCTACTGATATGTACTCATTCCCCAAATTCACACTGAAGACCCGCTCTGTAGTGCACACTGTGCTAAGCGGTCACTGGGAGGTGGATGATGAAATAGAACTCTTCCTGCCCTCATGATGTTCATTTTCTAAGACTAGAACATTGAACAAATCAGTATGTATGACTGATAGGTGTTTAAAAATAGTATGTTGCCTTGAGGAAGCATTGAAACAGGAGGCTTAACCTGATCCGGAAATCTCTGTAAAAAGTGACAGTTAAACTGACAGCTGTTGTAGTTAAGTTAGAAAATGTGGGAGGCTGTTCCAGCTGAGGGAATACCAATAAAATCTCAGACCCTCCTTCACACGAAATGGGAAATGAGCACAGGGCTCTGAACGAGGGACTAACATGTCAGATTCTTCAGATACATATTCTCATTCTATCTGCTCTGTGGAAGCAGATTGCAGAGGGGTGTGATCCAGAGACACTGCGAGGGGCCTGCAGCACCAAGGTGAGAGAAGACGGTACGGGAGTCAGCCTTGAGAGCAGCCTGGGCTGCAGGTGGAAGTCAAGGAAAGAGGAGTCCGGGACTGCTCCCGGGACTCGATACGTGTTACCAGGTAGGCTGTAGCCTTTACCCAAGCAGGGACAATGTTGAAAGAGCAGGTGTGGCTGTCGGGGAGGTGGTAAGCCAATGGTAAGCTCACTTCTAACAAGTCGGGTAGATACATGCGGGGCAGATAGGTTAACAGCAAGGCTTGTAAAACCAGACTGTGTCAATTCAAACCCAGCTCTACGTCCAAGAACTGCACACACACAGCAAACTGCTTATCCATTCTGTGCCTCAGTTTCTACATCTGTGAAATCAGTGTGATGGTATGGACCTTATGAGATTATTAATTCTGAAATGTAAAGCATTACCCTGACGCAATGCCAGAGTAGTGTATTTGTAGTCAGTTCCTTGGGAAGCATAAAGAAATCTCAACTATTTATTATAAATGTGACTGTCGGCTCATCTTCATCTAGCAACCATAGCATTTCAAACCTCAGAAAAGGGATGATGGTAGATCTTTTGTGGGAATGAGCTTCCTAGTGCCTTTGGGACCAAATGAGGAATGGACCCTGAAGTTGAAGTAAATGGTCAGTTAAGCAGACCTCCAAGATATTCTGTCCCTGCTGCACAGAGACTGGCAGTGTTTGAGGAGAACGCCACCAGTCCGGGTTCCTGCACAATTACAGAGAGCACAGCCTCCGTGCCAACCTCGGTTAGAAATATAACAAGCAATAAATAAATCTTCGGATTTGAGGATTGTGCTGAGAAACATGCTAATGAGCCACTTAATTATGCAAGTGGCATGAAAAATGAAAAGCTCTGGGTCTAGAGTAAAAGATGGTATTTTTCGAGGATCAAACCCAGAACCTCTGGAAACCTAGGTGGGAGCTTTACCATTCACTAACTCCCAGTCCAGGGTTTTGTATGTTTAAAGCAAATATGGCAAATGATCTCTCCTGGAAATGAGGTCCATCCTAAGTCCGGGTCCAGATGCACCTGGCAGCCTAAAGAAACTCTGTCATAAGGTATGTGGACTTCCAGTTAAGTAGCTGCTGCTGAGACGGGGGGTGTGGGGCGGGGGGCAAGCACAGGAGGAACAACAGTACCATGTCCACTTCATCTGAGACAGAAGCACGGAGAAGCTGGACTAGATTGGGAAGAAAAAGGAACTTAGCTGTTATTTTTTGAAAGTACTCACCCCAGATTTTGAGAAGTGGAAAAGCAGAAGCTGTTCCTTTCTGTCCTTTGGAAGAGGAAAACACGAGGTAGGAGCCTTGTTATGTGCTGTCCCTAGGAGGACGACACTGGGGGAGCCTTCGTGGGCCTCGCTTTTTTAGCTTAGAACGCCAAAATATCCAGACTGCTTTATAGGTATGAGTAACTGACATCCCCTGCAGGCCATTAGGTGGCAACTAAACTAAGGAGGACTGAGCAGGAGAGCAAGGGACTCATGAAGTTGGCCCAGCAGAGCAGTGGGCTGCAATGGGTCCTCTTAGAGTCTCCGTCATTAACAACCAGCCATAAGGTTCTTTGATTTCCTTTTTTTCCTGAGCCACAGTGATGTTTCAGTTGACACCCAGCCTTGCTCTCGGTAAGGCTAGGAAGAAATTAAGGAAACTGTTGTTCAATGGTAATAAAGGAGCAAGTCACCTTGACGTCAGCATGGAAGGCAAAACAGTCCCTGACCAGGGCAGGGGATCAACAGGCTGGAGCCCAAGACAGCCAGGGCACACTCAGAGGGCTGTGTGAAACACAAGAGGAGACTCCCTGAAAGAAATCTGGAGGAACCTGAGGCTTCTTTTGTAGGTGGGACTGTCAGTCAAAAGGCCCCACAAGTGCACTGGGAAGGCCACAGAAAAAAATGGATTCAACCCAATCCTGAGCAAATACTTCCTTGGGACTGTGAAACTCTGGGAGAGGGTCAGCCAACTAGAAGCCTTAGGCTGTGGGTCAGGTAGGGAAGGGTGAAACCTTCTCTTCCAGACCAAGGAGCGTATAAGAGCTTTCAGGTAAGGAAGAGGAAAACAAGAAGATATTGAACATTTACAGTTTCCTAATATATCAAACAAAGGTTTGTTTTCCAGTAACTATCCTATTAAGAAGTTATAATATTTTTAAGTGAGTAAGTTTTTGGTTGAAATCAAGTCCAGGTTCGCAGATTTAGTTAAGCAGACTGTGAGAGAAGCAAAATCTCAATAAATCAAGAAGCCCAGCCTCATGATAGCCCGTTCATTAGCTAAAACTCACCACCAGATCTACACAATTCCGAAATAGCACCTGCCCCCAGTGCCGGCTCACCAGAAAACTCTGCTCTTCTCCATGAACAACAGGCAAAGCCCTCCCCTAGACCTCTCATGGTGCAAGGGCCCCCAAGGGAGAAATAACCTGCAAGCCCAGCATCCAGGAGGCTGAGGTAGGAGGGCTGTATGTTTGAGGGCAGACTGAGCCACACAGTGAGCTCCAGGTCAGTCTGAGCTGTAGTACAATCCTGCCTCGAAAAAAAAATGTACTTTTGGTACAACATGGGGTTCATAAATTCAAGCCAACTACTTCATCAGATACCTAACAAGTGGGATAGAGAAAAGAAAAGGGGAAGCGGGGAGATCCAGTCAGCGGGTGTACTGAAAGAGGTATGTTAGGGTGTAGGACTCGGGCAGAGTAGTAGAACCACTCCGAGCGACTCAGAGCAGGGCTATGGGGATTAGGTGGAACACCATGGAAGCTGGTAAGAAGGGTGTTGCTGGCCTCTGGGGTGAGCCTGAAGTTACTACAACTGCAAGATTGGTATTAAGAAGCTGCATATGAAGGGCGGGACCGAGAAACCAGAAGCCATGCAGGTAAACTAGGCTCCAAACAGCCAAAGGGAACCGAAGGCTGACTCACTCGATGCTAGCCTCCGTAAGATTAGTGACCTACTGAAAGACCGGGTGCCTTGAGCTCAGGAAACCGCACACAGCTGCAGTCCCACAGCCAACAGAGTAAGGGGGAGATGGGTGACAACGAGCCTAGACGCTGCGGCCCCGGAGGCCCCGCCGTGCCCGGGGCAGCAGCCACCTCTCTGCTGCCTTCCAAACTGTGAGCAAACTTGTGCTTGTGGCCACTCGAATCCAGAGCCATACTTACATGGGGTTCTAGGAACAGTTCCAGGAACTAAGTGGACACTCCGTACCATTGCTATCGTACTTCTCCCTGAGGGATCTCTGAGGATAATGTGGATGAAGCATTTACTTTATACGCTACCTTTAGAACTCAATCCTTGTGCAAAATGGAACTCTGCTCTACAGAGTGGCATATACTAACAAAAGTGAAAAAAAAAAAATTCTGGCTGTTATATCTTCCCCTCTCCCATCATTAAAGCAATTAGGCTCTCCCCACTGCGAATTCAGTGAGTCTACAGTACATTATCATCAGCATTCTTCCCATGGTGTTTGAAAAGATTATTATCAAATATGAACTTCTCCCCATATTACATTTTGAAAAATAAAAAGATTAAAGGCTTCATTTGTTGCCCTTCATCTGTCAGCCTGGCATTTGATTTTAAAAAAAAAAAAAAAAAAAAAAAAGCCTTTACAGACTGGGAAGCATTACAACTATACATTTACAATTCTTTTCTGTTTACCTAAAGTTATGTGTTGATGAAACGCTCAGTCTTCCTAAATCTGAGACTTGATCCTTTTTCTGGAAAGCAATTTTATTATCAAAAAAAAAAAAAAAAAAGGTTATGGAACTTTATTCCCCTTAAATTGTGACTTACACAAACTCGTTCCATTCCATTTCTCAGAGCACCCAAGAGCCCAGTGATAGCTGAATTCTATGTAAAACTACCTGTTTACAATGAGCATTAACTAATGATTGCTGTTAGGTTATTTAATAATACGATGAGCTCGTTGAGGTCAGAACTCTGCCTTATTCACATTTGTAGGCAAAGCAGCTGGCACATACTAAGCATGAAAAAGAATGTTTATCAAAAGACAATAGTTTATGTGACTTTAAATGTTGGTCCTTAAAAGCCTAACTTGAATGAGAGACTTAGACCCTGAACTTCAAGGACAGAGCACTGAAAACACCAGTCAGGTTAGAGGACAAAGAAAGGGGCCTCGGCTATTTACTCTTATTCATTTCCACCAAAAAACAGTTACTGAGTTTAGTATTTATATGTCAAGTGCCATGCCAGACAACAGAAATTTAAAAATAATCAAGTCAGAGACCTATCCCTTAGATGTTTGATCCCAGCTACAGCCAGAGCAGCAAGTAGCCAACCTTCAAAAAGATGTGTATGGAGAGCAAGAGCTGGGCACATGCATTCTCTAATTAGACCCTGATCTGTCCAAAACAGATGAATGGACTTGCATCTATGAGCCAGAGCTTGAGGCCGAGAGGTGAGCAAGTTTCGTGGCTCTTATCTCACACTACCTGAATTCAACTACACATTGTGGAAGAAGGGAAAGCTTCCTACACACCAGCTTACTGGTAGTTCAGGTCCACCCACAGCTTAAGGACATCTTTATTAACACTTGAGCCTGTAGAACCGGAAAAGTCACATAGATACAAATTTTAAACAGAACTCCAGAGCCATCTGATTGAACTTACTTCACAAATTACTTCACAGATGCATATAGTTGGGTATTGTATAAATATAATGCACATTTAGAAAGATCTGAGTCTGATGCTTCATATTCATTCATTTGACTAATCCTTGCAGAGCACCTGTGAGGGCCTGAGTGTCAGGCATAAAGCCAAGGACTTCATATCAAGATGAATATCACAGAGCTTGGGTAAGATGACAAATTATTCCAAACAACATTGTAACTTCTAGGCAGGCAATTGTGATACCATGCATATCCGGAGCTACAGAGTATCACTGGGACATGATCAGGGAGCCACTAACTTTGCCTTGAGTGACGTTTGAAAGAGCTTCAAAAAGGAGACATTTCCAGACCAACTAAAAATCTCTCAGATGCAGAAAAACAAAGGCTTCTACAAACAAGTAAAATCTAACAAATGTATTTTGTACTTTGGATGACTTCTTCATCACCTGCAGGTATGAGCTGAGCTGATGATGGCCGTTAAAGCCAATTCTCCTGCATTGTTTTGCAGCATCTGGGACGCTGTACGACTCCAACAGAAGTAGGCAGGAAAGCCTCGTGCATACGTGGAATCACTGCTGTTCTTTTCCTAAATGTTTAAAAGTGAAGCTCTAGCTAAGCTCACCCAAGCAGGTCAAGTGTGACCTCCCTTCAAATAACAGTTTTGTTTCATTAAGAGCTCAAGTTCAGCCTCCCCAGGAATGCACTTGAGGCCAACAAAGCAACAAATATTTAGTTGATGGCTACTCTGTTAATTTCTTTGTCAGACTTAGTAAGCCTAGGGTTTGATGAAAGGAAACTTTTCACATGACAGAAGAACTTCTGTAGACCCGAACACAGCCTTCATATGGTCTTTATAGGACCGCTGAAAAGGAAGGATATTTCCCATGTGTGGAACACAGGGCTCATTTGTTTATTTTTCTATATAATGTGAATTTGTGCACTGTAAGATTTTCCTGTTGTTTTAAGAAACCCTTGGACTGGTAAAATGACTCAGTGCTTGTCACCAAGTCTGAAAATTTGAGTTCCATTCCCAGAACCCACATGGTGGGAGGAGAGAACCAGTTCATGCAAGTTGTCCTTTGACCTCTACATGAACACAAATAAATGTAATCAATATTTTTTAAGAAAAAAAGGAAACCAAATAATAAATGGCCTTCAGGTGGAACTCTGTTTTATTTATTTATTTTCTAACTCTCCTCTGCAAGATGGGCAGGGGCATTAGTTCTATACTTACCAATTACTGTCTGTTTTCACTAAAATTTCCATTGGTGTCTGTTGAATCGAAGAAAATCTCACTTGGGGCTTAAGAGAGGGCTCAGTGGTTAAGAGCTCTGGCTGCTCTTGCAAAGGACCAGCATTCTGTTTCCAGCACTCACATGGTAGCTAACAAACATCTTTAATTCCAGTTCCAGGGAATCCAACAGCTTCTTCTGGCCTCCAGGTGCAATTGCGTACATGCTGGCAAAACACTCATACACATAAAATAAAGATAAATAGAAATGTTTTCAGAAAGAAAATCTCACTAGTAAAAAAACAACTGAACACATGATTTCACACTCAGACTCATGCTTGTTGGTCCTAAGAGCTACTTTCTGGTCACTGCACAACACCCATAAATTTCTACTGCAGGTGAGTAAAGGCAACTTTTGTAAAAGTGAAAGGTCACAAAAAGCTGGATTTCTGAAGACACAGAGAGCTCCTCAGTGTAATCTACTCTCAGTTATTTATATCCAGACCTGAATCTAACACACGGCAAGCATAGCTGAGAGCGGGTAAATCAGACAAGTTGAATTGGCAAACAGTTCCATTTGAGATATATGCATGTTGATACAAACATTTCCACATACACCTGGAAATTGCAGAATCTATTACTTGCATAGCATGCATCAGAAACTGAACAGCATAACACAGAGTGTTTCAATCCTACCAACAACCGAGAGAGCTGGAGCTGCAACCTGGGGATAGATGCTTTACCTAAGGATAAGAGGGCTGGATTTTATTCTTACCTAGCACACTAAAAGAATTATACATTTTAACTCTTTGGCTTCATTATCAGAAATCTTGTTATCAGCACTAAAAGCTAGATGTCTTAGGAAGGTACCCCACACTCTGCGCCCCTGTGGCAGAGTGGTCCTCCCTACTTGCACTTTAGGCAAGATACAAGAGCAGATTTGGGGCCCGGGGCCTTTTGGAGGGAATACTTAGGCCTGCCTCAAAAAGAATGACTTAAATCGTGATAATAATAAGAATTAGAGGTAAGTTTTATAAGCTTTTATTATGCTCCTGAAGTTTATATGTAATACCATATGTATTTCTGGCAATGGTGATCTAAAACAGGTACTATTAGTTATTCCCATTTTATAGGTCAGAAAAGATTCAAAGACGTGAAATAATTTGCCAAAAAATCCACAAATAGGACATGTCAAACCCAAAACGTTGCTCCATCTGACCCATAAGCCCAAGTTCCCTGGACTGTTATTAACAACAACACTTATTTCCAAGTAATGCCTATAAACCCAAGTGTCAGGAGTCTTGTAAGACCCAGAACTCTTTCTGCATTCGCTGCAAGAGATCTGGGTGTGTCTCAGGGTCACTTCCCCTCCTGGGCAAGTTATACCCAACAGTGAGGTTTTAGAAAGTACGCGAAAGAGGGTCTCCCTTCTCATTGAAATTTGGAATCAATTTAGAAGGTAGATTTGGGACTCCATTAAGATGAAAGTGTCAGCTTTACTGCCAACAGAGCTGCATTAGAGGACCTGGCTACAGTGTGTGATCAAATGCGTTTGCTTACGGGCTCTGCTCCGCCGCCCTCCCCTCGGTCTCAACCCCCAGATGTTGAGACTCTAGCCCAAGAGAAGATTTGGGACTACAGACGATTTGGCAGATGAAATTACACAGGGCCTCAGCTTTGGACTGGTCCAGGGCAAAGAGGAAGAAGAAATCAGATCTCTAACGCTTCTTAGTAGAAGGTGCATGCCCATTGACTTTATTATTTGGTCACATCCTAACAAACCTATCATAAATTAGTAATATAAGTCAAAATGCATTTCATGCACCTTACTTACCCAACAGCACAGCTTAGCTTCACCTATCAGAGCATTTGCCATAGTCTACAGTTTGACGGAGTCATCTAATATGAAGTCTGTTTTCTAGTCCTGATGATTATTTCGTGTTACTGTCAAATACTTATACCCCCAAATAACTGACAACACAGTAGTACACTGTAGAGCATTGCTTGTTGGCCCCCGTGATCAAGGGTCTGACTGGGAGCTGTGCTGGGCTCCCATAATCTGGTATATTGAGAGATTATTATGCAGCATCCTGCTGGCCCCAGAAAAGATCAAAATTGAAAAATTAGACATGCAGTTTTAATGGAATGCCTATTGTTTTCACACCATATTTAAGGTGAAAAAGTGTTAGGTTGAACCATCAGAAGTCAGGGAGACCTGTAGTTTGCTGTGTGTACCACATTAGTCTATTGTCCACCTGGTATCCACTGTCAGGTCGCTGGCCTGTCCTGTACAAGAAAGCATAATGATCTAGAATCAGGCTGGAGGGAAAGGGCTGGAAGGAGCACTGGAGACCTCAAGACAATCCTATTCCTAGGGAAATGGCCCGGGGTCATGGTTTACACTTGCCAGAACGAGGGTTTGGAACGAAGTTAAGATCTATGCTGTGAGCTCCAGACAGACTCATACTCCGGAGACAAGCAATGCCACTTTCATGGAATGGTCTCCAGTGGAAATTCGAGAAATGTGGAAGATGGGATCCCATCTCTTAGAAGATTCGTCACACTCCTGAGAATATGATTCAATCAGAAATGCGAACAGAGGGGTCTGCGCTTATGTTCTGAGAAAAAGGAGTTACTGTGAATGGAGTCAGTCGAAAGGCACGATGTTTATTCAGCCAAAGGCTTTGCCGTGGCTGCAGCTTAGAGATGTCTGCGTCAATATATTCACCTCCGTATAAGGAAAAGGGGATCTGCTCTGTAGAAGAAAACCGTGATGCAGCAATGTTCTTGGGATTTTACTGCAATGCCCCTTATTACCAATCCATTTCATTTTCTAGAACCCTTTACTGCTACTTTTCTCACATTCGGCCAACAGCACGTATTCCCTCAGGATTGGAAGATTCAGGCAACAGCCAAGGCTTTTGAATTTCCAATGCTTTACGTTTTGAGTGGTATAAACCTAACCCCCGAGTAAACCCATGGCATAAGACAAAGGATTTGGAAGCGTGCATAATGATTTGCAGTCAGGCTGGGGAGAGAGCACTGGAGATGGGAGCAAAGCGGAAGTCATGACAATTCAAAAAGCAGCCCAGAGCCACGTCTTGGAGGTGCTGTAAATTTTTCTGTCAGTGCTCAGGTATGGAGGGAAGAGGTGGATGCTGTGAGCTTGACAGGCTCCAGGACTCCGTGGGCTAAGCCCTGTGCACCTGTGCCCAAGTGGCGCCCAGAATTTCCCTGGGCCAGCCTGACCGGCAAGCGGGAGAAATGTCCACCCGAGGTCTAAGCAGGAGCAACCCAGGCTGAAGACCTTCCCAGGACCCGAGAGCAGCGCAGACACAGCTCGGGTGCTGCAGCCGTGAGCCGCTCAGATCCACTGTGAGGCTCAGTGGGAACAAGGACCTCGGCCAGACACCTGAGAGGACAGCAGACACCAGGAAGATCAAGCAAACCCCAGAAGCCACCACCCAAAGGCCCCCAGGGAAAAGGGCTGTTGTTGCCTGAGATTAACCTTTAGTTCATGTCTAGATAACTGGTGAACAGTTTGGTTTCGTTTTTGTGATTCCCCCGCCCCCACATTTCTGAAGACTTACACGAATATCTTACTTCAGAAGTGGAACAGGTATCAAATGAGAAACATCGGTCTAGGAGTGTGGGAGGGACACAGCACTTGCCAACGTAATTTTCTCTACATGATATTTTCATCCCCTCATTTAACAACCCCACACAACAGGGACTTGACCATAGCTTTTTCTGAGCAGAGTCCCTTCCTCCCATGTTTCTCAAATGGCTTAGCCCTTTAAATGACGGAGGTTTATTCCAATGTCCCTTAGTGCCTCCACAACTAGTTTTTCATGTCACATATTTTTTTCAAGCTAATAAGAAAACAACTCGAGATGTGTTTAACACAGCAGCCAAGGTGTACCCAAGGGGTGTAATTAGCACTCACTATGTTAGAAAGTAAAGGCAAGGTACACCTGTATTGCTTTACAGAGAAAATGGAAAGATGCCAGGGAAAGGTGAATTCAAAATGGGCTTTCTTTCTGAGGCATTCAAGAGTGATGTTGGCAATAGTTCTGATAACTGTGGAATAAACAGGGGCTCCTTAGCGGGTGCCAAGCTCCTTCGCCCTCACCAGGGGAAAGAGCTGCCTGTGTGCTACCAGCAGCACTCGGAGGGACCAGCACCACTGAGAATTGAAAACCTAGTTAGGTGTCAGGTAATGATGACATCAGATATGATTAACAACATCTAACTTCTTTTTTAAAGATATAAGTAACTGATGTGTGTGGAGAGATACTGCAGATCTCTAGGCTCTCATCCACTCCTGCAAGAGAGGCTGAAAACTGACTCTGCCTTTATAGGGATTCCAGTACCCGCCCCCCTGTCTTCTCTTATATTTTTTAAACGCCTCATGACTCATATTCAGAATGTTTCTAATTTCGCCTGAGTGTTAGCACCTTCCTGTCATCGGATCCTGATCTTGGAATTGAGTAATTATTCCCAACACTGTGCTCTTTCAAAGTGCAGTTATATATTAGATAAAAGAATCATTTTGTTAACCAGAAGCTTAAACATGCCAACAGAATATGTGTGCTTGGGTCATTCTGAATTCAAAAGCTCAAGTATGGTTTTTTAATCTCACACACATTTTAACAATTTTACTAAAGTCCAAGACACTGGCAAATGTGGAGTGCATTTCAGGATCAAAATGATTTTATCTGACTGAAATTACTTATTAATTTGTTTCAGCTGGGAACATTACTGGACATTTTCTTTGTATCTTCAGTAACACAGTGAAAGTACCACACAAATGAATTAGGACTTAACGCCCTAAATATTAAAAGGCATGCCATTTGGGGTTACATCACTCCAACACTGGAGCTGGTTCTACTGATAAAAGGCAGATTTGTGCCTTGGTCTTTCAGATGTCTGCAAAGCTGAAAGAACCACAGAAGATCTAGATGCATGTGAGAGTCTATGTAAATGGCCTGGAGCTAAAAGATGAAGACTGAAATAACTTAGTGATGCTACTACACTACACACACACACACACACACACACACACACACACACACACACTGAAACTGGGTGCAGGCATGAAAAGTTTGTAATTCCAACAATCAAGGAGTGTGAGGCAGCAAGATCACAAGTTCAAGGCTAGCCTGGGCAACTTAGCAAGACTCTGACTCAAAAAAATAAACAGGGATGTGGGTAGATATAGCTCAGTGTTAAGAGTGTTTGCTTGGCATGTGTAAGGCACTGAGTGTAATCCATAGTACCACAAAAAGAGAAGTTATATATAAATAGTTAGCTCTGAAATTAGTTGATTCTCTATTAGCCTTACCACATACCTTAGCACTTACATATCTATGTGATGCACAGAAGAAAAAAAGTCCTGCAAAAGTAAATGAAAAATGGTGCAGAGAAGTAAATTATAAAAACAGGTAGTCAACTTGTGATATTAATATAATATTCAAATCTTGATCATCCTAGAAACACCTTATTAGTGATGTGGGCCATTTCAATTCCTACTGCACATATTTTGACCTTAAAAATTAATTTAGAGGTGGCTCAGGGAATAAGAGTATTTGCTGTTCTTCTAGAGGACCCAGGTTTGGTTCCCAACACCCACATCGTGTCTCTGTTGCCCTCTTCTGGCCTTTATGGGCACTACACACATACCAATACACATATAGGCAATAAAAACATTTGTACAAATAAAAATGAACAAATCATGAAAAAATTTAACTAAACTGAAAATGGTAGTGCCCAGTCTTAATCCCCTAATAGCCACCACAAATCACACTGCAGTTTAACAGGACAAAACTGAACATTTACAAGTCTCCAGAGGGGTTGGAAAGATGACCCAGCAATAAAAACTATGTAGGGCTCTTGCACAGGACCAGAATTTGGTTCCCAACACCCTCGTCAGTCAGACAGCTCACAACCACTTGTAACTCCAGCACCAGGGAATCCAACTCCCTTTGCTGGCCTCTAGGTATACTGCACTCATATACACAAATACACACATATACACATAATTAAAATTAAAAACAAAACTTAAAAAATATCACCTACAGCTGGAAAGATGACTCAACAGCTATAAGCACTGACTGGCTGCTCATGCAAAGGACTCAGGTTAGGTTCCCAACACCCACAAGATGGCTAATAACTGTCTGTAACTCCACTTCCAGGGGATCTGATGCCCTCTTCTGTACAACATGGATGCAGCTTACATACCTGCAGACAATACATTCGTATGCATAAAAAATATCATCTAGGAAAACATCCTGAAAATCACAAAAGTAACTAAGGTACCATTTTTTCACTGACTCTAAGATTAATTTTGCTCTACATTTAAAATTGTGTGGAATTAGAATGTGTCTGATAACCAATGATATCTTGTTTTTTTCCTTAGTACATAGAATAATAATGTACCTGAAGCATTATATTCTGCAAATATGGTAGTGTCTGGTCGTGGGCACACCTTCAACCCTCCACCCCTGTGTATGTGGTTCTGGGTACTAAGCCAAGGGTTTTACATTTGCTACTGCACATGGGTATTCTTAAAGGCTAAGTAACGCAAGATTTTTTTAAAAAATGGAGGAGCCTTCTATGGTTTTCTCAGAATACTTTGAACTCACCTAACAATGTAGGAATGATTCATTTCTAGATCTGCAGTGCCTGTTATAGAAGCCACTAAGTGATGTAAAACAATCAAAATTAAATGAAATATCAGTTTCTTTGGTGGCACCAGTTAAAATTTCAAATGCTCTCTGGCCACACGTGGCTATGGGCTTCCATACTGGACAACATGGATTTAGATAACATCTTCCTTGTCACAGAAAGCTCAATTGAACAACACCAGTGTGCAATACTGATTCCATCTCGTAAATTCTTCAGTGTTCCTAACAGGACAGCAAAATCACATAAATTTTAGCATCTATGCCAGAGGCAGCCATGTGACATACTTAATTTAAACATGGGCTTTGAAGTCAGGCTGACCTAAGTTTGAGTCTTGAATGTAAACTCGCTTGTTAATGGGTCTGTTGTCATGGTTCTTGGCTTGGTAAAACTCATTTATTCATCCTCAAGATAAAGGATAATCCCAGCAACTGCCTCAGTAGGTTGTTTTAAAATGGCAAAGTGCTATTCATAGAATAGTACAATGGTAATTTTTCAATAAACAACTGCTTTCACAATTAGCATTTTAGACCTTTAGTGACTATTTTGTGTCAAATTATAGAATGATGGTATGATAAACACTAAAATATCAAAATAAAGTGACAAAGGAACAAAGAGAAAGCAGGATTTGTCATGGGAGGTGACCTTGAACTACATCTTAAATAATGGCCAGAACTGCACTGTGGTAAAAAAGACTCAAGTTAGGATTTTTTTTTTTGTTCCAGAGAAACAGTATGTATGTTACAGATGCTTTCAGAACTCTTGGCACAATGATTTGAGAACAGGGTGAAGAGTAAAGATCATTAGGTTCTGAGACTCTCAGTCTGTTGAAGTGGAATTGCAAAGGGCTTGAGTGTCATGCTAAAGATTTATCAAAATGTAAGACTGAGCCAAAGAGATAGCTCAATGGATGGGTATATGTGCTTGCTGCCAAGCCTAGCAGCCCAAGTTTGATATCAAGTTGTCCTCTGACCTCTACACATGCTTTGTGGCATAGACACACACACACACACACACACACACACACACACAAATAATAAATAAATATAACTTAAAATAAAAATATAAGGAAACCATGTTTTCTGGACACCAGAGGGTAGTTGCACATATGAACCCACAGTGCTTGTGACAGCATGCAGAAGACCTGTGCAAGCCCAAGCCAGACAAAAACCCAGCATGGATGGAGGATGTGGACAAGAAATCCCACCCTATCTGGAGATCCACTGACAACTGATAACTTCTAGGAGAGAAAGAGAGTCAGTTTTCTTTAAGTGTATGATTCCTGGTAGGTTTATCAGACCCTAAGGGATGGACCCCCAACATCAAGAGCTTTGAGAGAACATAGATTAGACTTGATGGACCTTTAAAACAAAGAAAAATCCTAATATAGGACATAAAAGGGGGATAGCAAGGTGAGGTGGTGATGAGGGACAGAGTGTGAGTACAGTCCAAATACATCATATTATAGTACATGTGTGAATACAGTCCAAATACATCATATTATATTACATGTGTGAATACAGTCCAAATACATCATATTATATTACATGGAATTCTCAAAGGATCAATAAAAATATTTCTTTACTTGAAAAAAAGTAAAAGTAAAAATAAATAAAAATAAAGGCTTGGGGCAGGTAACCATCTGCACTGTCTTGGGGGAGAGATAAGCAAGATCCTGAGGAGGAAGCGAAGAGTTGTCTACACCACTCCCTACAGTTAATCTCCTCCCGTTCATTCTTTAAAAATTTTTATTACTTTTTTTTTTTAACTTCAGGGAAGGTGCACAAGTTGAAGTCGGAGGACAACATGCAAGAGTTGGCTTTCTCCTTCCATTGTGTGGGTGCCAGGGATCCAACTTGGGTCATCAGGTTTGGTAGCCAATGCCTATACCTGTTAAGCATCTTTCTGTCCCATTCATTTTCTAGTATACTTTATCACAGTGTCAAATACCTTATCACAGTATTCTCTTATCAGGAATACTAGAAGCTTCCATGTTCCCAAGTGTTGTGTGGTGATGCCCTTCAAGTTGAAACATTCCTTCTTGCAGAGAAGAAAGAGAGTCAAGCAACCCAGGAAGTAACTCACAAGTTTCAGAAAGTCCTTAAAACTTACAAGATTAAAGAGCCCTCCAGCCCTGAAGTAAGGATTGTTGAGGAGAAAAGACTCATGAACCTGTTGAGCTGCCTGCAAGTTGTCCAGAGAGCTCCAGGATGGCAGCTTTCATAAATTATACCCCATGCTGGGATGGGCTTCTCAGGGATCCAGGCGCAGTTGGGTCATCCATGCACCTGTAAGCAACGCCCTCCCATACTCCTGTAAGTAACCCTAGTAAACTCACTGGCTCGCTAAGGTGGACTTCTGTAGAATTAGTTCCTTGGTCTATCATAGAAGCCCCATCTGTAGTGAATAGATGTTGTTCACATCTCCCCAGGGCATTTGTTGGACTATGACTACAACTAGAAAAAATTATACTGAGCCAGGTAACCCAGGCTCAGAAAGATAAATGCTTCATGTTCTCTCTCATATGTAGATTCTAACTTCAAAGCTTTAGATTCATATATTTAACCTAGAGTATCTCTAGATGTGAGGAAACTAGAAAAAAAGCCACTGGATAGAGAAAGGCCTTAGGGGAACAGGATAGCACAGCATAGGTGATACAAACAGAGAGAAGAAGAAGTTGGGAGTCAAAAGTTTAAGCAAGAATGGATGTGAATGGGGGCAGATGAAAGAGGAAGGAAGGAGGGTTAGCCAAAATGAATGATGTATGAAGAAGCCACATGGAACCACTCTGTAAGCCAATTTAAAATACGAGAGAGAGAGAGAAAGAGAGAGAGAGAGAGAGAAAGAGAATATCTTGAAAATGTCTAATAATGCTGATCCTGAAAGCCAAGGGTTATGAAACAAAAGCCCCACTGCAGGTGTGAGACATCTCTTTATAGGATGTTGGTCAGGGAGATCCCAGAGTTCACTAAAACAATACAGGTTGTTGCTACTCTTCTTAGTTGAACTTGTTGATAAGACCCTATTGCTAAAGACACCATACTCCTGGTATAGAGAAATGAAGCTAAACCTGAACTAGAAGCTTCCTCCTTGCTGGAGGAAGCACTTTCATAGTGCTAGGAGGTGTTATGCAAGCTGCTGGCAGAGGAAAGGCATCAGAGGTCTTATCCAGCTGTGAACCCTACAATCAACAATGCAACTCACCAGCAATATGCTCTGGCCCAATTGTGATATGACTGTGATGGGAGTACCAACTGACTGGATCTGGTACTGTAAACCTGGGAGTGGGGCGGAGGGGCCATGGCTGAATAGGTCTTAGGTCCTATAGGTGATCCTAATACTGTTTCTTAGCTAAACTGTTGTTGGAGGTCCCTGAACTTGGTGCCAGCCTGAGGGGAACAAAGGGTCTCCCCCATCGGGGAGTAAGAAGGCATGGAATCAAAACACACAGACTCCGGGAGCTGAGTGAGAAGCAGGTGGTGGCAAGCCGCTGAAAGCTCATTTATTCAAGGAAGTGCAAGGGGTCTTATAGGTCTGATTAGCCAATCGGCTTATGGGGTGGGGTCCCAACTGCAGCCAATAGTAATCTGCCCCCAGGTAGATCATCTTGGTGCAGGTTCTTTCCAGATGCTGGGAAGAAGCTGGCCTCATGACTAGCCAGAGTGAAGCGCCACACCCACGGGAGCCATTCCTTTATTCCTCATAGCAGGTGACCTGGCTAAGGCCTATCCTGAGTTGTGCCCTACATATCCTCTTTTTTGTTTTTATGAATTGAGACGTGAACTTTTGGAGGCATGATTCTTTGCCATGCCATTGTTGGCCCCAGGCCCTTAATGATCACTTTAGGTGACGGTGCCTGTCTTAGGTTGCCCCAGCTATTGGGGTCTTACCCATCATTGGCTACCCAGTGTTCTGGTGAAAGAATCCAGTGGGTGATGCTTGTCGCTCAGGAGGGTAATTAGATCGCATGGGAGGTTTGCAGGAAGGCTCATGTGGCGTGCATGAGGGTCCTTGTCGAAGAATGCAATTGTAACCTGTAGAAGACTCAGGAAGAATTGAGAATCGTTAAGTATTGCAAAGAAGGTGGTGTTAAGTGGCCAGTTAAATGGAATTTGTAACATCAATAGCTGAGAAGCTCTGCTCTGATGCAGTGCTTTCCAAAGACAACGAAAGGTCAGCAGCGCTATCAAGAAGGCCACAGCAAAAATTCCTCAAGTTACCAAATTGAGGAGAGAAAAAATAGCTAAGATCCTATTTCGTCTCAGCAGATGGCGCTGAAGTACCTTGTGTTAAAAGGGTCAGTTGTGCCTTTTCAAAGCTATGCATGGCGCGGATGGTCTGCCAAGAGAAAAACAGAGGGAACCATTAAGAAGCCATTCCCTTATTCCTCATGGCAGGTGGCCTGGCTAAGGCCCAAGAGCCAGGTACCATTAATTCTCTGTACCTGCGATTCTGCGGTGGTGAGGGCACCTTCTGGGCTGGCAGGCACATCCATGGCAGGCTTGACATTTCTGGCAGGTATCCAGATGGGGGAGGACGAGGTTTCTGGAAAGATACAAGCGTATCCTCGACCCTGTGTTAAGAGTGGGTGAGGTCCCTTCATTCGTGAGAGGTGTCTTTCCAGTGGACAAGGGGCAAGAGGATGGTGGCCAGTTGAGATCTCCAATGTTTATAGGCTGGAGAGAGTCCCACTTCATCAAAAGTAAGAAAATTAAGGGTGAAAAGAGCTTCCACAATGGTCAAATGGGGATCCGTAGGTGTCATTGAAGTTTTCTGCTTAATAATGAGTTCCTTGAGGGTTCTATTAGTCTTCTCTACTATAGCTTGACCATGAGGGTTATAGAGAATGCCCATGGAGTGGTTAATCCCTTGGGATTCTATGAAAGGCTTGAATTGGGCAGATGTATATGCCGGGCCATTGTCTGTCTTAATTGCCCAGAGCACACCCATGACCAGCATAGTGGTTTTTGTTGCCTTAATGGCGTGGGATGCCTTCTCCAAATTTGGAGTAGGTGTCCACAATGACATGGACATATTTAAGGTTGCCAAACGAGGGTATGTGGGTGACATCCATTTGCCAGATGGAATTTGGCATAAGGCCTCTAGGATTAATTCCCTGCAGCTGCAGTGGGCCCAAGGGGGCCAAAGGGGCACAGGCTTTACATATACAGATTAGGTGCTTACATTGGCTAAGAGAAAGCTCGGGGTAGAGGACCTGCAGGTTAGAGGAGGAGAGATGAAATCTTTGGTGTAAGCATCTAGCTTGTTCTAGGAGTGGCAAGGAAGTGACAGCAACAAATTTACCTACCTGTGCATTGCCGTCAGCATGAACCCAGGCAGACCAGTGTGTTAGCATACGTGCTCAATGAACCAGGGATGCTATTTTTCTATTAGCATTTTTAATGCACTAATGGCAATATCTATTGGTTTATGAGAGAGCCTGGGGTTGGCTAAGAGGAGCGTTCTTGACATTTGTACCGTGTAACTACTGTTGGAGAAAAGATTGACAGGTTCATGTTGACAGAGCTCTAGGACTCTAGAGGATAGCATAAAGTTCACCTAATTGAACTCAATGAGGGTTAGCAAACTTAAAAGACTTGTCTGACTGGCTGGCTTTCTTAATAATTAATCTGTAAGAATGCTTATTGGCATCTGTAAAAGCCGAGGCTGCCAGGGGAATAGGCTGACTGGAGGGTGTAGAATGAGATTGGCCTTCAGGGGTAGGACAGCGATTGATTGAAGTAATTTGTGAGCAGGGAAGTGGTTGTCTATATCATTAGGAAATCCTGTCACCAGGATATGAAAGAGGTGGTCATCCCTGAAAAGGGACTGGAGTTCCATCATGGAAATGGGCAGGATTATTTTGGAGGGTTCTATATTGTAAATTTTTTGTGTGTAATTACACGTCTTTACAGGTAGGAGGAGCATTGCCTCCAGTTTGGTGGTGAGTTTATGGGTCTGTGACCAGGAGGGGTGAACTCAGTAAAGGGGGGCTTGGTTTTGCCAAATGATTCTTAGGGGAGGATTAAATTCAGGACCAGGAGAGACGGGTCATAACTTGCTAGGGTAATTGAACAGAGCTGGTGAGCTATCTCCTGTAAAAGTTCTTTTGCTTGTTTGGTCAAAGGGATATTCTGGGAAGGACTATCTGAGGTGTTAAGAAGGTCAAATAGGGGAAGGAATTTATCTGGAGGAATGGGCAGGAAGGCTTAAGCCAATTAATTTGACCACAGTGTTTTTGCAGGTCATTGAGAGAATACTTATCCAAGGTCAAGCTGTTCTTGCACAAGGGATTTGAGGATGGTCAGTTTAGGTTCTAAAATAGGCCACTGTTCAACCCATATGGGGTATGTGGGTGAGAACTGAACTCAGAACTTTACATATGCTAGGCAAGCACTCTATCACTGAGTTATACTCTCAGCCCAGCAAATTGCAGAGCGAAAAAAAGCTGAAATTCTATTAAGAAATTGTTCAAACGTCAGAGAAGTTATTGGGTCAACTCAGGTGGAATTTATATGATCAACCTGGTAATTAAGGGACAAGGAATAATTAAGAAAAGCCTGTAACTATAGACCTTTGATGCAATAAGATAGGCAGAATTGAGTGTCAGTGATGCTGGAGACCTTATAGCCTGAGGGCTGCAAGGCCCAGCTTCGAGGCCTGGCTGCCTGAGGGCTCCCAGAGGAAGAGCTGCTATGAGCCCAGCTGGAGCCCTGGCTCTCCCCATCAGCCTCTGCCCGTCTCCAAGGCCTCAGGGCCTTATGGCAAACTCAGGGCCTCTGCAGTTCCCCAGGCTGGGAAGCCTCAGCCTCGCCTATCCCATTTGCCCAGAGCTGCTGCAGTGAGCCTTGAAACCTACGGTGTGGGCATGGGGATGGGCAGAGCCATCGCACATGCAGAACCTGTTGGCACTAGGAAACATTCAAATGCCAAGTTCACAGAAATGCCCATGGCGGGGCAGGAGGAAAGGGTGGCATGGTATGCCCAGGACAGGGTGGGCAGTGCAGCTGAAGCTCCGTGCAAGGGCTAAGGAAAGACTGAGCCTTTAACAGCTGTGCCAGCTCTCCAGCCCACATTGGGGGAAGGGTGAGTGTCATTTTATCCTTTTTTTTTTTTTCTTTAAAGCCAAGGAGCAGGAGAAAAGCCCCAAGTGCTTGGAGCTGCGGAGCTTCCTGGTGGGAGGGGAGATTGGCCATCACCACACAAGCCAAAATGGCCAACATTGGGGCCCACTGAGACATACAGCCAGAATGCTGGGGGCCCAACTTCCCTGCTCCCTGGTGGGGTCCTCTGCGGGTCTCTATGGCAGCCTCTGCGGGAGTAGCAGGTGGCACTCAAGAAGCCTCACAGAAGGTGTGCGCCAGCTTCTAAAAGTTCCACAGTTGCGCAACCCTGCGCTCTAGTTCCAGAATGCGCACTGAAGTGCTAGCATCCTCCAGAATGCAAGAGGGCGGAGCAGTTAAAACTTAAGGGGTCTAAACTGCTTGCACTTTTAGCTATGGGGGAACACTTGCTGAAGCGTTAGTGTAGCAAGGCAGGGCAATCAAAATTTAAAGAGGTCTGAGCCTGCTTGCTGGCAGGAAGGAGGTTTCTAAATCAAAGATGGAAAAATCAGCCTTCCCCATGCCAAATTGCCCACATAGTGTCTCCAGAAAGGGTTGGCTGAAGCCTGCCTTGGTTCCAAAATCTAGAGGGGGTCAGGCTCTCATATGATTTCACCAGGATAAACCAAAAAGGGAGGGGCCAGCACCGATCTCAGGGACCGTGTGCCGAGGTGTGCTTCCTTTGGGGTAGGTAGGTAAACACAGGAAAGCGGAAAGGGGAGGGGATTCACACCGTCACCCTGGAGTGACCGTCTGCACACCAAACACAGAGGAGCCTACTCACTGATTACCAGGGGGTGTGTTGCTAATGCTGGGGGTGCAAAGTCCCTGTTCAGGCACCGGACATTGGGGGTCCGTGCGCTCAATGCCATTCCGAGAGGGATGAAGGATATCCACTGTGGGGGTTGAGTAGGCACGAATTCAAAACACACAGACTCCAGGAGCTGAGTGAGAAGCAGGCAGCAAGCCACTGAAAGCTCCTTGATTCAAGGAAGTGCAAGGGGTCTTATAGGTCTGATTAGCCAATCAGCTTATGGGGTGGGGCCCTGACTGCAGCCAATAGTAATCTGTCCCCAGGTAGATCATCTTGGTGCAGGTTCTTTTCAGATGCTGGGCAGAAGCTGGTATTACTACTAGCCAGAGCGGAGCGCCATGCCCACAGGAGCCATTCCTCTATTCCTCATAGTAGGTGACCTGGCTAAGGCCCATCCTGCAATGTGCCCTACAAACTGTCATCATGCCAAGCTCCCTTCTAAATATTCATACCCATAGATGAATGCTACTTCCAGCTTTAATCAGAGAGGCCCTTTTGCAATGAATGGCAGAATGCAGAGACTCGAGCATGCTCAAGATGATGAGAACAAGTGATGGCAGAGTGCTCAGCCCTAAACAGGACCCCCTCTAAGGCTCAGGGAACATTGTGGACAAAGGGACAGAAAGAATGCCAAGAGCTGGAAGAAAGAAAGAAGGACTGTGAAGTGCCATCTTTGGGGCATGGCACGAACAATGTAGTCATGAATTCACAGCAGCTATGGCTGCCTGCGATGGGCCTGCATTCCCAAGACGGAGCTATGGCTGCCTGCGATGGGCCTGCATTCCCCACACGGGACCTGCTGAGGGTGACTCATCATCAGAGAGGAGCTTCCAGGGCGCTACTCTTCCCTGATGAAGTATTGGCTGCTGATGGATTCTAGAGGGGGGCAGTAACTGTCCTTGGTTATGTGTCTGCTGTGTCTACTGAGGAACCCATCAACAAGTAGTTCCAAACTCAGTATACCTAAAAATAACCCACCAAACCCAAAACAAAACAAAGCAAAAAACCCCACCACAACCAAGTCTTTTCCAAGCATTACTTTTAAAATGAAGCCTTCCCTGACCAAACTGTTTATGTCGAAGTCCATCCCTCACAGACTCTCCATCCTTTTATTTTCTATGTATGTCACTTATCACCATCTAAAGGACCAAGTCCTTTCACTAGAATATACATTTCAGGAAGGCAGGCATTGCATTTGCTTTTGTTCTTTGCTGTATCCCACAGACCTTTCTGTACCTGGGTTATAAATTTTCAATAGAATTTTGTTGCAAATTAATACACATTTGCTTCTTTGTGAGACTGTGAGAGGTGGAGAAAGAGAGAAGTCATTCATATGTATAGCCTATAACTTTCACCATGGAAAATCTGTCTGCCAGGAATGGTGCCAGTGCTGAAGACTGAGGTGGTATCAGTCAGGGAATCCAGAAAAGGAACGAGTGCTGGGGACACTTGCTGCATTTGAGGGAAGAGAGAACATTGAGGTGTAGATTCCGGTCCTAAGCCAGAACTGATTCCCAGATCTAGCCTGATGCACCAAGCAGACACCACACCAAAGGGAAGGTTACAGAGCCCCTCCCCATGACCTGGGCAGCATACTCATTATCTTCAACAACAAAGAATAAAGTGAACATTCGTAATACTTTCATCTTTGCATGTAGAAAGTCCTCAGCTCCCCAGATGAAAGATGTTAAGAAACTATAAATGAATGGTACTAACTCAGAGGGAGGCTGGTACCCTGGATCACCAGGACATTATCAGGAGCATCTGGGTAAATGTCTCCATGTTCCTCTCCAAGAGCTGACCTGGTCTCTCTCTTTGCTCCCATTGAGATAGGAAATGCTCTCAGAAAGGAAATTGAGTATGTGTAATAAAAAAGAATTTGATGTAAGTTCATACATGGGGATGGTGGACCATTTCGGGTAGAGGAATCAAAAGAAGAAAGTTCTTTTGTCCAAAAAGAAAAATATTTGGATAAATTCCAATAATTAAAGACCAGCGAGGGACTGAGGCAGGAGGCCTGCTCTCTCCCATTCCGGTGGGCATCATGGAGAAGGAGGTAGACACCCGGCAAGAAGACCAAGAGGAAGGAAGAGAGGCTGATCTGCAAGGAATCTGTGTGGGTCTGGGTATTGAGTAAGGCAAGCAATCCTGGATACCCTGAAGGGACGGCAGGTGTTTGGCCTGCTCTGCCTGATGTGATAACCTGGGCCCAGGAAATCACTGTAGATATGAATCTTCTTTCCCCCACCCCAAACCAGAACCACGTTTTTGGGTTTTGTTTCCTCATTCCTGAACTTCCACGTCAGCCCTACAACCTTCTCGCCTTTACCCCAAAACCCCCACCTTTCACTTTCCCACCTTCTGTAATGGTCAAAAAGGCCTCCCTATATAACCCCCTGCCTTGGTTTTGATCACCGAACTACCCACCAACATAGTATCCCAGGAGGCAACTCCTCCCGCCACACTCTGAGCCACCTGAGGCCCACTGTTCAATCGTCCTCCATTCTCTGGCATGGCTGGAGCACAACAGCTGTGCTGGAGATGGAGACTCACACACAAATGGTGCCCAACTTGGATGGATAGAGACCAACAATGGTGATTGAATAAGGGACACTCCAGGATACACTGGAGAATGTGAGTGCTCCCCATGAAAGATATTGGCTTCTGCCCTGCCATCCCACTCTGAGGACAAGCACAGTTTCTAAGTTCTGTCTTTTTCCTTCAGTCTGAGCCCTCATGAGGGACCGGTTATGTCATGGGGTAATTGAAGCTTTCTGACCAGGGCTACCCCCTGGTGTTAGCCAAAGGCCCACATGTCCTCTGACTAGACTCCGACTGCCTGACTGGGTGTGGGCAGAGACCTTCTATCTTACTCTCTCTGATCAAAAACCTGGTAATGCAACGACCAGTTAAAAACTCTAAGAGTGGTTGCAAGTCTCTTAAACTTGCAGTGAGGTTTTCATTTGTATACTAGACTGAATCCCCCCAGGACCCTTCCATGGACCAGGGAATGTTCTTCCTGTATTACATGATTCTCTCCTTTTCTATCATGGGCAATGCACCAGCTCCATCAAGCTGCAGGTGAAGGAGTGAGCTCTGTTAGTTAGCTTGTTATGCCTCAGGGCATGTTAAAGCTGTAAATACCTTGCCTCTAAGAGTTAAGGAAAAAAAATGGTTTAAAAGACAGTCCATTCCTTCGGCTTTTTGCCACCATGGTTCCCAACATGGGTATGGAAAAGAACAGTTAGACTGACCTGAGATTCAAACCTCAGTCACCTGTAAGCACCAAACAAACATATGTAAAAATGGCTAGCCTAGAGTTTTCATGTCTGTCTTTGGTTCCTGTCTCAGATCCTGTCTCTTGTGACTTGGCAACAATCTGGCTTATGTTACTTGTCTATGTCTGTTTTGGTTTTGCCTTAAGTGTTATGATTGCTTCGTCATGAGCCAGAGTAAGTCCAAAAATGTCAAAATGTCACTACTTTTAAATGTATATGGACTAACTCTTCTAAATGCCTTTATCTAGCTTGTTATCTGAAAATGTAATTTGCTCTCTACAGAGAAAAAATAAAAAAGGTTTTAAAAGTTATTTCTTTCCTTAGACATTTTCTCCACTGTGGTTCTCTTCATGGATGGGAGAAAAGAACCATTAGAGGGCCTGAACTTTGGACTCAGTAACTATGGTCCCAAGACAGCTGCCTTTCTAACTAGAGTTAAGCATTTTAAGTTTTAGTGAACAGGAGAGTTATATACCATGTTGTATATAACATTTAACTAGGTGCCTTTTAAAAGTAAAAGAGGTTTCTATTATATACTATGTGCTTGTTCACGATCATGGCTGGTGCCCTTACGAGGAGAGAGGCAACCATGTATGTGGTCTGGTCTTCATATCCTATGTGTGTAATTTCATCAATATGGTGTAAGTCACATGACTTGACTGCCACCTTGGACAAAAATTTTCAAAATGGGGTTGACCTGCTTGATCTTGCCACCATCTTAATCCAGCCACATGGCATAGTTCAAAATGGCCACACCCAGGAATTTACTGGTTCTATAGAACTCTAGGAGATCATGATAATCTGGGAATTCCCTGGACCACAGGCATTTAATCATATGTCCTAATCCTTTTGCAATTTATGTTTTTGCTTTGGTTTTCATTTTTAGATTCTTGATGGAATCATAAAAATACAAGAAATTCTCACATGGTCTTTTGTCACAAGGCTAATACATTTTTATGTCAAATTAGGAAGACAATATCAGCATTTTAATATCATTTGGGTCTGTTTCTAATGAAAAGTATTTAAAATTTTAACTTTTAGTATGGTATTTACTGGTTTTTAAAATGACTATTTTTACATTGTCTTATGCATGTACTGGTTTTTACAAGGAACTATTTTAAATTCTGATAGTTGTTTACATAATATCTTTATCTGTTTTTAAAGGAAATTATTTTGGATTTTAACATCTTTATATGGTATTTGCTGATTACTAAATGTAACAATTTAAAATCTTACATTGTTTTGCACAATGTATTTGTCAGTTTCTAAAGGGAACTTTAAAAAGTTTTTCTAGCCATAGGCCTCTAAGACTAGCTAGGTACAAAGTGAGTTGACGTTTTGTGATGGCTAAACCTAGAAAGCTCTCTTTTAAAGAAACTACCCTGTAAGCTAACAGTCTTGCCTCCTGTTTAGTTAAGAAAAAAGTTTGTACAAATAAGTCATAACTTTAAAAAAAATGTGTTAAAAATATTTAAAGAGTACTTATTAAATCGTTCAGGTTGGGATTAACGAATAGACAATCTAATTAATTATGGGTATAAGTTTTCATGTCTCTGGTCACATCAAGTATAGCCAGAGAGAATCTTAGGTCTGACAATAGAAAGGCAAAAACTTCTGTCAGCCTAGTCATGCTTGATCTTGGATGCTTACAAAACACCTATGGCTTTATAAAGTCAAAAATATTAAGTAAAATAATCTCTTAATAGTAAATCTTTGGTTTTAATTAATTGAACCCTGTTCTAGATAAAGGACCCAGCAGATGAAAATACTCTCCTGCCTAGGTAAATGTATACAAGTTATAAGAAGGACAGGTGTTTTTCATTTATGCTAGCAGTGATTAAACTTAACAGCTCTCCTGTGCAATGACTTTTGTCCAGTTTCAGGCTGGCCCCCTGACTCTGTGACAAGAGAAAAGGAGAACAGTACAGCCTCTGAATAAAGCCATTGTGCTGTTGAGATTAACTAAGAGATAAACTAATTTCAATAAAGGTTATGATTATTCATCTTATGATTTAAAATGTCTATAGCAAATGTAACTCATGAAATTCTCTATTTTCTGACAACAATATAAAGGTCACTAACAAAGACTAATGCAAATGTATAGTAAAAGGAACAAATCACAACAAATGTATAGTAAAAGGAAAAGATAGACAGCACCCTCTGTCCAAAATTCCTCAGCCAGTGATTATACTGGAGATTCTAAACGTCAATTTGATAATGTATTATTGTGTACCAATTGCTTCTCTCTATCTAGTATCTACACTCTGAAGACCTAAAGCAAGGTTTTGGAAGACCAACTCTCTAAAATAAAGTAAAAATAATTTTAACAGTTCTTGTGTTTTCTATAAGGTTTTACTAGGAACTTATAAATATATATAAACTTATACATTATCTTATGTGTATAATTTACATTCCATGTTCTTTATTAAGATGATGCTGCACAGCATTCATCTCAGTCGAGGAATAACTGCCATACTCATGACTTCAGCTGTGCTTACTTACAGAAGTTCATCACAGTTGGGTTTGCTAACAGTTGTATTCTTCCACTGAAGGAAAAGTAAGCAGAGTCACTGAACCCTCACCTGAGTATCCAGCCACTCTTCCCAGCCAGCTGTATGTAATTTTGCTCTAATCACAAATGGTCTCCTGCATTTGGGGAGGAAATTTGGGGAAGGCTAAAAGAAAGGACTTGATCCATGAGGTTATAAAAAAGTCAACATCTATGCTAGAAAAAGACTTTACAGTGTATCTACTCTCAGGTCACCTATATACCCGTTAGTAATACCTCACCCATCTGTATGAGTAAAGTCATTCATTCCCCAGGGTGAACTTTAATATGATCAAACATTGGTTTGATACTAGAGCCTTAGAAAGGGAATAAACATGCTTAGTATACCCAGGAAGAGAATTTTCTTAATGTTATTGCATCTCATGATCTTAAGAAAAGAAAATAAGAAAGTCTATACAAGTGATTAAAGATCTTAGTTTATATGTTATAATATAGGAAACATTAGATAAATAATGTCTAAATAGTCTTAAAGTTTCTAAAGTAATAGTTCAGTCAAATATTTTAAGGAACAAAATATATGTCTAGTCAAGGCTTATTAAAAGTGTTTGGCTTTTGCCCAAGCTTTAGCTACATAACATACAGTAATTAAAACTACCAGATTGGTGGAACTAACCTTCTTGCATGTCTAACAACCATATTTAGAGGCCAATAATCTGGTCAGAAGGACTTACAGGGACAATTTTTTTGTCTCTTGCGCTCCAAGGTCAACTAAGTTCCAGGGGACTATGGGGTATCTCTCGAAATGTCCTGTAACTGTGATGTGTCACCTGTCCTCCTGCTCAGGAAGGTTATGGACACCCCACTAGAAGGACCTGAACCAGTGTCCAGTCTGCGAAGGAGAGAGTCAGCACAGGAAAACGTTTCCTTGATGCTTCTGAGTGAAGCTATGGTCTAGCAAGACCTTCTGACTTATCTTCACATAGATGGAACTGGTAAAACAAAGGCCTATGGATCCAGGGGCTCTTCTCAAGCCCATGTGACACCCCTGAGGAACAGATACTCAACTGACCTTTACAGTAAAATTAAGTTGGTTTATTTGAGCCAAATTATATGATCTTAAACACCCAAAAGGAAAGTATAACCAAAAAATTAAAGTGATTAGTATGCTTCTTTAATATTATAAGGAATTACACTTCCCAGACATTAGCTTTAAGTGTATATAAGATGTTATTTACACAATTTCTCACGAATGATTTTGTTCTTAATAAGAAAATGCCACTCAAATGTAAGACTTCAATTCTTGGCCTACCTCAACACTGCAGTGCATACCTGTGACCAAGAAAGGCAAGCCCACCATTGTTCTAACCAAAAAATCAAATGATTAATTTCTTTTCTTTCCCTGCCTAGAAGCCATTTGGGAGGGAACTCACCCTGATTCTAGCCACTCCAGCTATCAAGGTGCCCGAAAACAAATCCTGACTTCAAGACTGTCAAGTTCAACCTTAGCAGTCAAAAAGAAAAACAAAGAGGAACCCCAAAATGGATGCCTTTGAAAGTCCTTAAGCAAGAAATTCTAATGGACTTTGAATTGGACATTTGACTTCTTTCCTATTATGACTATTTTATTTCATCTTCCAAGCACCAGTCAAGGACTTTCTTTTCTCCCTACAATAAGAGTTATGCAATTCAGGGGTCTTTAAGATAGACTCATTGAAGGGGTACCCCAATTGAGGTACCTACGTCCCTGTTCAGCACGAAGCAGCCAAGAGCAGTCACCACCCCAATTCCCTATTGGCAATTAGGGTGACCTCTTCAGAGGTAGAATTTGGCTAGGCAGTTTAGGGTAAAAAGACCCCAAAGATCAAAAACTGTCCTTGTGTCCTTTAGCAGCCTACTCTATATCAAAGGCCAAATATGTCCAAAGTATTTGAGAGCTCTTACCTAATTCCTAAAAGATTTTAGGGTTACCTCTTCAAAAAGGGAATGTTAGAGAATAAATAGCTAACTCAGAGACCATAAAGTCTCTCATACCTTTCATAAACTCAAGAATGAACTTAAAACCCATTATATCCCTGGTTTGCCAATCCCCTCATGGCCTAACTCCTCCCTATACTGGGGCCCTTATATACCTCCCCATTATATAAAAAACAAAGGGGGAGATGTAGGGGTCTAGGTATTGAGCAAGACAAGCAATCCGAGATACCCTGAAGTGACAACAGGTGTCTGGCCTGCTCTGCCTGATGTGATAACCTGGCCCCAGGAAATCACTGTAGATATGAATCTTCTTTTCCCCCACCCCAGACCAGAACCAGGTTTTTGGGTTTCGTTTCCTTGTTCCTGAACTTCCACGTCAGCCCTACAACCTTCCCGCCTTTACCCCAAAACCCCACCTTTAACTTTCCCACCTTCTGTAATGGTCAAAAAGGCCTCCCTATATAACCCCCTGCCTTGGTTTTGATAACCAAACTACCACCGACGTAGTATCCCAGGAGGGAACTCCTCCCACCACACTCTGAGCCACCTGAGGTCCCCTGTTCTATTGTCCTCCATTCTCTGGCATGGCTGGAGCACAACAGCTGTGTTGGAGATGGAGACCCACCCACAGGAACCAACATGAAAGGAGCTACTGCTGGATCCTCCAGCCCAGCAAAGGAAGGAGGGCATGCCTTCCAGGGCTGTTCTAGACCCGGAAGGCCACGTGCAGCCAGGAAGCTCTTTTGGAAGGAAGGAGGGAGGTCCGAGGATGGCAGTGTGGGGGAGTAGAACCTGGAACCTTTTCTTCTGCTTGTTTTCCTTGTCTGAATCCTTCAGTTCCTGTGTCTGTGACAGTATTCATAACTCAGCCCCAATGTGCCAACAAACCCCATATGCTTTGATTTCTTCTTATCTTGTAAGCCAAGATAAGGTTGAAATGAGCATACTGCAAGAGATTCATGATAAAACACACACACACACACACACACACTGGCAGAGGATGGGGACCCAGCCGGACTCATCTTTGTTTTCATCACATATAACACAGATTCATGCAACGGTGGCATTCAAAGAAGTTTCTCAAATGAATGTGCAAATCCTTATGATGTGAGAATTCTCTCCTTGTGTGAGGGCACTAGGTGATGTGTCTCCCTTTCTCTAAGGTCCCAATGACAAACCAAGGTTCCATTCTACCGAAGTTCCCTCTGTGGGGAACCAATGCTTTGATTGGTCCTACTTACAGGGCATAGATGAGGGGTCACTGACAGGAGTGTGAGTGCTGCCAAAGCAGTAGCTCTGGAAAATCCCCTGAGAGCCCTGTAGATGGCACCCCTTCCCTCAGTCTTCCCCGGCCTATATACCCTAGCCCCTCCCCAAGACCCCAAGGCCACGAGCAATTATTAGGGCAGAATTACGTACAACTGGTTGGAAGGAGTGATTGGATACTCAGGTGAGGGTCCCATGACCTCCCTATTCCCCTTCCATGATGGAATGCCAACAGTCAACAAGTCCAGCTGTGATGGTCTTTTGCAAGTAGGCACAGTTGAACTGATGATGGCGACTGTTAGGTTCAAACGATGGTCTTCTATAACACCTTAAGACATACACACACAAAGTCCTCTGTGCAGAAGAGCTTCATTTTGTAGAAGAGGAAAAAGTATCTGTGGGTCAGACCAGACTGAGCAGAAAACCTTCTCTAGCCATGTTCAAAAAGAAAGTATCTTTTTCCCTCTCTGCTCCCTATCCCTCCCCTTCTCTCTCCCCTTCTTACCTTTCTACCTTCCTCCCTTTCCCTCTCTTCCCTTGCCCCCTACCTTCCCATTCTCATTCATTTATTCACCTAACAGACTTTCAGTTACCATATAAATCCAAGTGGCTGCTGTCTGCCGGGGAATGCTTTGGATGCTGGGAACAGCGCAAAGTCCTGATCTGGAGCCATAGTGTAGCATAGGAGGAAGCCATTAACAGCACTAACATTCAGTACCAGGTTCTATGATCCTCTCCATCACCAGGATCATCTCATATAGTCTAATTCTTCCCCCAAGTTTCAGCACACTTATGGGTCTTCAGATTCAGAAATGGAGTGGAGCCAGGGACTCTGCATTTCTGGAGAAGGTCCTAGTTGATGCCTATGCTGATGGTTCTAGAACTTCACTTTGAGCATTAAGGATTAAATATTCCAGCAATCCTGTGTGAAATAAGATATATCTCCATTAAAGAGGAAGAAACTTGCGCTTGATGAGCTTACATAATTCACCTCCAACATTATGAACAAGGTGGTATCTATTCACTAAAACAGAAAGCTGAGCATGTATACAATACTCTATCATCAAACAGAAGCTACGTACATGTAATGGGTCCTGAGCAGGCACCAAGGCACAAGGAAAGTTCATGAACAGTCCAAATGTCCATGGTTCCCACTGCTGCCTGCCTTCTCGCTCCCAGCCTACATCTGTGACTTCCTAGGGAGGTCCCTACGATCTGCTGACAGAGAGAAGACTCAGGCCAGGTTTATAGATGGTTCTATTAGATATGCAGAGAAGCGGCCAGATATGCAATTGTATTCATGGGCTGTAGTCAATGGTACAGCTAGGGTTATGAACATGAAGGGACATGGCAAAGAAATTTGGGAGAAAGATGTATGAATCAACCTCTTTGAATGGGCAAAAAACATAAAGGCAATGTTAGTGCTTCACATTTATATTAAACAGTGACTTCAGAAGACATTTTAACAACTAAGAAGACAGGGTTATGTATTCTGTGGGTACCAGTTGTCCTCTTTCCCAAGCCATCCCATCATCACTTGGTGAGCTAATGAACAAAGCAGCTATGGTGGCAGGGAAGAGGTTGTGCATGGACTCAACATGGACTTCAGCTCACCAAGCGAGCCTGACTGATCAGTGCTGAGGTCCCAGCTAGCCAGTATTAGAGACCAGCTGTAACCCATTTTCTGGGGTGATAAGCTGGGATCTGACAATGAGTTGATTCCATCACACTGTTTCCATGATGGAAAAGGTAGCATTGTGTCCTTGCTGGAGTAGATACTTACTATGGATATGGATTTGCCTTCTCTGAATGCAATGCCTGTGTCCTTCTTGGAGTAGATATTTACTATGGCTATGGATTTGCCTTCTCTGAATGCAATGCCTCTGTGGAAACTCCGATCTGCGGACTTACAGAAACTTTATCTGTTGTCATGGTATTCTACGCAGTATCGCTTCTGACCAAGGAACTCATTTCAACAGTGAAAGAAACATGACATTAGTTCCATGAGCATGGAATTCACTAGTGTTGTGTTCCCTAACATCCTGAAGAGCTGGTTGATAGAACAGCCTTTTGGAGACTCTGTTACAGTACAAGCAAGATGGCAATGACTTGCAAGGATGGGATAGGAGTCCCTAGAAAACTATACATGCTCTGAATAAGTACCCAATATATGTTGTTAGTGTGTGTATATACATATATTTCTGTTCTAGTTTGCTTTCAATTGCTATGACAAAACACTCTGACCAATACCAACTTGCTGAGGAAAGGGCTTATTCGGCTCACATCTTCTGGGTTATGGTTCATTACTGAGGGAGCCCAAAGTAGGAGCTCAGGGGAGGAACATGGAGGCAGGAGCTGAAACGCAGGCCATGGAGGAACGCTGCTTACTGCATTGGTTCTCTGGTCTGTGCTCAGCCTGCTTTCTTATACAATACAGGACAACCTGCCCAGGGGTGGCACCACTCACAGTGGTCTGGGTCCTCCCACATCACTCAACAAGAAAATGCCTCAGAGACAGGACCAAAGGCCAGTCCAATGGAGGCAATTCACCAACTGGCGCTCCCTTTACCCAGGTGTGTCAGGTTGACAACTAAAGCTATCCAGCACTATGTTTATATACATATATAAATAAAGCAAAAGTTTTGAGTTCCTTTTTGCCTATCCTTTTATCATGTAACATACAATGTATCTATATTGGTATTAAAGTATTATTAATTTTAATTCAGTATTTAAGTTATAGGATATCAAGGAGAAAAGCAATGTCACTCAAAAAGTAGTTAGAATCTCTCTTTGAGGGAAGGAGTTCTTTTTGTGCATGTACACCAGACAGTTTTATCATGCTAGACTGGATTATGACCTGCTGTCTTTATCTGAAGATTAAGCACAATTTTAAAAGATGCTACATGTGGCAGGTCGACAGAGGTGGACTTGTGATAGCTTGGTCTGTGTGTCAACTTGACAGGACCAAGGGAGGCCCCAGTAGTTAGTAAAATGTGAACAGATGGGCCTGTGAGTGTGTTTCTGGCAGAGACCAGCATTTTCTGTTGGAAAAGTTAGGGTGATCATGGACACCAAGCTAAATGGTGTAAAGTAGATTGATGTTGCATAGAAAAGCAATTTTCTCTATCTCTCTGCTGTGAGGGATAGGCTTCCAAATGTGATTGACAGCCAACTAACCAATGACCTAAGTGGGGAGGTTTAGCAGAAACGCAGGGAAGGCTGGGAAGGAGAGAGGCGGGCGCGGCGGGAGGGCGCCATTCTCACACACATGTTCCAGAGGTCCTGGAGGGGACATATGAAAATATGGCCCCCGCCGTACAACACCTCCGTCTCGCTCTCTCCCCGCGGATGAATCGTTTGTGAGTAACCTGGATTAAATCAACTTCTGTAAAGAGCATTCTCTGTCCACTCAGTCGGTTCAAACCTGGGGGTGGGATGGGGCTAAATGCCGAGCCTCACCATGAGAAATTCATGATACAGATGGACATCGCCTGGCTACTGAAGGCTTTAGGTAAAGGGCTGTCTTCATTCTCTCTTTGGGGCTAGAATATCTGCCCTTTCCTGTCTAAAGCACCATATCTTCAAGATCTTTTTAAAAACATTTTTTTAAATTTATTTTTATTTTATGGGTGTATGTATGAGTCTTTTATCTGCATGTATGTAAGTGCACCCATCTCACCAGCCATTGATCAGAATTTTTTTTATGTGTGTGAGTGCACCCATGTCATGCAACGCCTGAGGAGATCAGAAGAGGGTGTCCGATCCCCTAGAGCTGAAGTTACAGGTGGTTATTAGCTGTCATGTGGGTGCTGGGATTGAACCTCCATATTCTGCAAGAATATCTAGTACTCTTAACCACTGAGCCAAAATCTCTCCAGCCCCGAGATCTTTTGTTTTAATATGATAGTTTTATTAATTCTTTGAGAATTTCATACAATTTACTTTCATTATACTTCTGCTCATCCCTGCCCAGAACTCCCCGGAGACCCAACCACTTCCCCCCTCGTCCCAACTTCACAGCCTCTTTTTATTTCTTATAAATAACCGGCCAAGTCCAATTTGTATTCCCCATATACTCATGGGTACAAGGCTGTCTACTGGAGTATGGTCACCTTGCCAGGGGCCACATTCTTAATGCTACAAGTTCTCACACTTTTGGAATCTCTTAGACCTGTGAGCCTCCAGTCCAGTTCTTAGGCCTCTGGCTTCAGACTGAGTTATAGTAACCGCTTTGCAGCTTGTAGACAGCATATTCTAAAACTTCTTAACATCCATAATTGTATGAACCAATTCCTATAAATCCCATTGGCTCTGTGTCTCTGGAGAACCCCAACTAGTCCAGTCAGACAACTTTGCAAATGGCAGACACAGCCGCAAATCCAAACTTATCAGCTGTTCTTGCCATATGCCAGGCTCAAGGGAACTGCAGGGCAGGCCACTGATCTGGAGAACTTCTCATAGCTTGCTGGTGTAAGGATCAGAGCTGACTTCCCAAAGGAGAGGTTATAAGCAATCCTGGGACATCACAACATAGTGTGGAATATACCAAAGAGTTCTTTTTAAATTTTTTAAATTTATTTTTCTCTTATGTGCAGAGTATTTTGCCTGCATGTAAGTATGCCATATATATGCAGTGCCCATTGAGGTCAGAAGAGGGTGTACAATTCCCTAGACCCAGAGTTACGGATAGTGGTTGTTAGCCATCATGTTGGTGTTGGGAAGTGAATCCAAGTTCTCTCAACCTGTGCTTTTAACAACTGAGCCACTGTTCCAACTCTTAGCAAAGTCTTCTTTAACCTGACTTCCCATACTGTTTTCTCTGGCCTTTTTAGACATCTTTTCCCTAATTTCTAAAAATTTAATGCCATAGATACACCACATTAACTTATATGCTATAGCCCTTTGGAGACTCACAAATCATCATAATGTCTAGAACATTTTGTTTTATTTTGTTTCTACACACACCTCACTGCCAAATTTTACCTCACTGGGGGCAATATTTCCCCAACTGAGAATACATGGTTAGCACATGCCATTCACCTGCAAGACATAGCATTGATTTAACAAAATCACAATCTTTTAAGGTCAAAAATAAGTGAACAGGCATTTACTTTTCTGTAGGAATCTGGATGAGTGACCAGCTATTCTGTGCTTAGACATTTACACTGACAGAGAGCTCACCACCTCAGGGGCAGCTCCATCTGTCTTTGGATCGATCTTTACCAGAAGGTTCCTTCAGACTGAGAGTCTAAATCTGGCATGTCCAATTTTCATTTTCTAGTCTGATTTCTACCCTTTATTACTGCTCTGATTTGCCTTCAATTGTTATGACAAAACACTGTGACCAATACCAACTTGTGGAGGAAAGGGTTTATGTGGCTTATATCTCCTGGGTCACAGTTTATCAGTGAGAAGCCCAAGGTAGGAACTCAGGGCGGGAACATGGAGTCAGGAGCTGAAGCGCAGGCCATGGAGGAACACTCCTTACTGACTTGGTCCTCTGGTCTATGCTCAGTCTGCTTTCTTATACAATACAGGACAACCTGGCCAGGAGTGGCACTGCCCACAGTAGGCTGAGCCCTCCCACATCACTCCACAATCAAGAAAATTCCCCCACAGACATGGCCACAGGCCAGTCCGATGGAGGCAATTGTACAATTGAGGCTCCTTCCACAGAGGTTTGTCAAGTTGACACTAACACTGTCCAGCACGGTTACTGAACATCAGGTGCAATAAGGGGTAGAAACTTGTAGAGTGTGTGCCTCTCGTTCTTAGGACCCAAACAGTAATTGTGTGCATTATGCAATGCCAGTTTTCTTGTGGGATACCTGTTGCAAACCTTACAGATGGTGTGAAGTTTTTCTCTTTTTGCAAAAAGTGCATCTACTAATTCATTCTACTGTTAACTACACTTCTTCATTATTGGGGTTGTTTATAGAGCTGGTTAAAGTGGTACAATAGATGTGACTGGAGAGACGGCTCAGTGGTTACGAGTACTGGCTGCTCTTGCAGAAGACCTGGGTTTGATTCCCAGCCCCTACATGGCAGCTAACAACTGTCCATAATGCCATGGACATTTATTCATGTCCATTTATACATTTATACAATACCCTCCCGAGGGCATTGTGTGCAACACAGGTGCACTTATGTACATGCAGACAATATACTCCCACATATAAAATAAAAAATAAAATATTTTAAAAATTAAACTGGTACAATAAAAGAGCATATAGGGATGAGATCAGGGTAGCATTTTTTCTGCTATATGATTATTAAAAATAATGTAAGTAATCAATTATATAGCTAAAGAATAGCAGCATTGCTATAAACCTAACTGGAGGGGAAAGGAAGCAGTCAGTGGCTGATAATGAAAGTGGTGAACTGTACCCTTGTCCCGTATCATAAGGAACCAATAGAGTTCTTCAAAGGTGATCAGCTGAGATTAGAGAGATAAGCATATTCTTAAATTTTTTTAATGAATTTTTGCAATTTTCATCCCATATAATTTGATGGTATGTGTATGCCCTTCCCTGCCTGTCCCTCCCCTGACGTCCTCCTCTTCAATTTAATGTACTCTATTATTCACATAAGTCCTAGAGAGTCATATTTGTGTCCCCAAATGTCCTCCAGTGTGGGTCCATCCACTGAAGACTGGTTGACCTAACAAGAGTCCGATCCCTATAAGAGGCTGTCTCTCCCCCTCCCAGCAGCCATCAGTTGCCTAAAGTTCCTTAGGTTGGGTTGGGATTTCTTACCCACTTCCCATGTCTATGCTGGGATTTTTGTCTGGTTTGAACTTATGTAGGACTTGTGCATGTTGTCATCATTGCTGTGAGTTTATGTAAGTAACTGCCCAGCTCTCTGGAAAGCACTCTGTTTCCTTGTGGTCATCCCCCACCTCTGATTCTTACAATCTTTCTACATCCTCTTCCACAGTGATCCCTGAGCTTTGGGAGGCAGAGGTTTGAAATAGGTGTCCTAATCAGGGATGAGTACTCTGCAGCCTCTCGTTCTCTGCACATTGACCACTTGTGAGTTTCTGTGTAATCACCATCTGCTGCATAAAGGAAATCTCTCTGGTGAGAGTTGAGAGATGCAATTGTCTTATGTGTAGAAGTTGCACTGAAGATGTGTCACTTAGGGATAAGCATCTCATAGACACGTATTCTCTGAGCTTGAGCAATTGTGGAATTCTGTATCAAATATCCGTCTATTCCAAAAAGAAGTTTCTTTGATGGGTGGTGAATTGTATGCTTGTCTAAAAATATGAAGATGCATATTTAGAATATAGTAAGAAATTACATTGGTCTAGGGATGTGGCAAAAGTAGGTTTTCCTCTAGTATTTATGACCTCTCTTGCTGTGTGTATTTGGTTATGTTTACAGTACCACACAAGAGTTCCCTCCCACCAAGTGGGCCTTAATTCTAGTTAGACAGTTGTGTATTACTCCCAAGATAAAAGTGTGGCTATTGCACCAATAGTGATAGTTTGCTGGGCTAGTCACTGTTGGAGATAAACATATTCTGAGTTATGAAAATAGTTATGAAAGTCTAAAACCAGAAGCAGAAGTGAGTGGGTAAAAATGGGTGAGGTCATTGCCTTTCTTCACGAGTTCCTTCCAACTATCTGAGTGTTTTTTTTACCAAATGTCTATGTATAGTAATTAAATCAAAACAAAGAAATGATAGCATAGGTCCTCTGCCATTAGCCCAATTTTAACAAGTCACCTAATCTTGGGTTGAAATTTCTCATATAAAGCTGAAGTGCACAAGCCAGTGCTTAGTGTTTTCCAACATTAACGCAGTTCACTGGAGAGGCTCTGATGGGGTGACTCCATGGTCCTCTCCTTCTTGCAGTGCTCTGTGCCCTCACCCCACCCCCACCACACAGGCAGTCCATAGACACCTCACCTGAGAATGTCAGGAATTTAATTTTGAAACCAACAGCCCATGCCATTGCTTTTCAGGTGATGGGCACATGAATTTAGTGTCTTGGAACCAGTGCAGCACTCTTTGGATAGGAAAGTCAGAATGCAGGTAATCCATTGTACTGTTTTTTTTTTTTAATATCTCTTGCTTGTGTTGTGTATGTATGAGTTAAATGAAGATGAGAAACGTGGGAATTTTTTTTCTATCAATTACAATTTGTTCCCTCCACCTCCAACTCTAACATTCTCAGATTCCTGTGATTTCTCTGAATCATCGACTTCCTCATAGGCTCCTTACAGAGGATAGCCCAAATTACTAGGAAGTCTCCGCACCAGGCATCCCAGAGACTGCTGGGTGTTCAGGAACACAGTCATGATTACAGAATGCTAGCAAGCTCACGGCTTGGAGGAGAAATGAAAAGATGATCAGTTAAAATTCCTCCAGGTACCCAGGCGTGGTGGCACACACCTTTAGTCCCCAGAACTCAGGAGGCAGAGGCAGGCAGATCTCTATGAGATTTAGGCCAGCCTGGCCTACTGAGTGAGTTCCAAGCCATACCTGGAGCTACAGGTAGACCCTGTCTCAAAAAGCAATGACAACATCAAAAAACTTCCTCTAGGTGATTCTGATATACACCTCTTCACCTCTCCCAGCTCACCTGCTGGCCCCGGAGTCGAAGCAGTCTGGCAGTGCACACGCTAGAACACACTTGGGAAGAGCCTAAATTGCTAAGCTGTAAGTATTTAAAAGAACAGCTAATACATAGTTCCTCTTAATCAGTTTTTAGGCCAGAACTCTAAACTGAGAAGCAGATTTCATTTTGACGATTACAAACTAAACATGTGTTCTATATATGACCAAAGGCGCAGGAAGGTGCTGTGTTCTTAAACATGACAGAGCAGGTAGATGCCACAGGGAGCAAAGAGGTTGGCTTCATGAATCTCTTGAAACTGCACATTTCTGTTTGGATGTGCATACATTTTTATAGGATAAAAGGTTAAGCACTCCCGCAGCTTCTTGAAGGAATGGGACTGTAAGATTTCTAGACATGAGGGGACAGGGCCATACTCAGCACCAACTCAGTAAGAACCACCATCTCCAGGTGAGGGGCATTTTACCTTACCTTTACCAACTGAAGGCTTTGTATTCCCACTCTGGAAAGTCCCTGGCACACTTCACTGAGAGTTCTCCAGTACAGAGGCAGACAGCCTTGATGACAGGCCAGCCAGAGGCCTCTGCAGGAGTGACCTGCTACCACCCAGCAGCAAGGCCCTTCTGCCCTGATGAGCACACCCTCCACAGATCAGGGCCCAGCCCCACCAGGGAGCAGCATGCAGTGTGGACACAGACGCGAAGCCACCTTGTGATCCAGAACTCTGCTGCTTCACAAGGAGAGGCCGTACACATCTATGCTGAAACTTCCCTTCCCCTTTCCAGAAAGCATAGACTGGGAGCTAGAGAGAGGGCTCAGTAGCTAAAGAGAGGCTAGCAACTTCCTTAACTCTAGTTCCAGGGGATCTGACACTCTCTTTTAGCCTCTGGGGCATTGCATACATTTGGTCACCTACAGACAGGCAGGCAAAACACTCATGCACATAAAGAAATCAAAGAAAAAAAATAAGAAAAGAAAGCGCAGATGACACAGTTATATTCTTCTACCTCATCACAGTGCAAAGTCACAAACGCTTCTACGGTGTATAATTAACACTCTGGTTGGGAGTTTTGCTATAGAAACCTTCTAGTGATGTATCTGTAAAATCACTTCTCCAGACTGTGTTCTGGCTTTTTTTCTACCTTAAAGCATCATGAAGAAACTCTTTTCTCCCACTTACTGGGAAGATGTTCAATATTGCACCTCCTCTGGCCAGAGAAGGAGACTGTATCTGAAGACAGCATGCAAAGGCAGGCAGGCTATCAACACTACCAACAACTGTTAGACCCTGAGCACCTCGGAGGTCATTCCATCCTGTTTGATTTGCTTTTGGGTTTTGCTTTTTAGGCATTTGGTATAGAACTGCATGCAACTGAGATCAGAGCTTTGGAAAATGCAGATCTGAGCCCTGGCTTTCTCTCCTCCTCATCTCTCACTGTCTTTGTAAAAGCAATCATGCCGGTGGCCTTGTGGGGGCGCTGTGGAACTGCTTTAAATCAAAAGGCCTGGAGTTCCCAGCAAAGTAACTGCTCAGTGCATGTCTGGCCCTCCCCACAGCCCACACAGTGCCTCACGCTTCACAGCAGCCCTTTAAATCTCCATTTCCAAGAGTGACAAATTCTTGCTCCTCCACAAAAGTAGTGGTAGGATACTTACCATTGGGTCCAACTCCTGCATGAACTATCCTTATATTTCTTTCTAATATCACTCTGTGTTTGTTTCAGGAGCCTATCTGCAACAAGCTTACCTCCTGTCACATAGAAAAGCACATGTGTGATTCTAACACTGCACTAGAGGCAGAACAGCCCTGGGAACCAAAGAGTTTTGATCCAATTAAAAAAGCCCAAAGACTGATGGCTTAGCATAGGCAAAGGCTGGTACATAATGAAATAGTGACAACAAGCTCACAATGTGTAGAGATCAGCACCAGTATCAAGAAGTCTGTTCGAAGACAGAAAAGGAACTATCTGATGATGGGAGTTCAGAGATAGCTACAGGGATGGGTTGGGTTCTTACTGGGGCACTAGGCCTTAAATAGAAGCCTAGTTTCCTAAACACGGGTGGGGTAGAGAAGTCAGGCAAGAAGGCCTATCTGATAGATCAGGCACGCAGGATTTGTTGAGTGAAACCTAATTCAGATATGATGTACTTAGGACCCTTCAAGGCACAGTGGTCTTCCCTGGAGAGTCACATCATACACAGTAGGGAGGGGAGGTCACAGTCGGTGTTCTCTGAAAGCAAGAGACAGAGAAAAGGAATAAACTTCACAGTGTACGCAGAGAGAGAGAGGGTAGAACAGGGCACAGAGGGGGAGGAGAAAGCAAGCCGAGGCCGGGAGCCGCAGCCCTCCCAGAGCGTTGTCTCCACGTCAGTCCTCTGTGGCCATAATGGCTGTGGAGACTTGTGAGAGGATGTTGGAACAGGGAGCACTTCGGAATACCAGTTAATCAGGAAGGCTCTGCGTGTGCTGAGGGCAAGGGCAATGTGGAAAATCTAAATCTCTGTATCACCTTCTCAATTTTGCCATGTAACAAAAACTGGTCAAACAAGTTAATACATAAATAATGTGTTTTTCTTTCAGGGTATGGAGAGATGGTTGCTCCTTCCTGCAGAGGATCCAGGTTCTGTTCTCAGAACCCACATGGCAGCTAACAACCGTAAGTAACTCCAGTTTTCAGGAGGTCTTACACCCTTTTCTGGCATCTAAGAGTACCAGGCATGCATGTGGTGCACTTATATACATGCAGGCAAAACACAGACACATAGAATAAAAATAAATAAGTCTTTCTTTAAAAAAGAAATGAGTCGATAGAACTTTTGACCCATTCCCTTACCACTCAGGGAAGCAGCCCCCCAAGAAGGCCTGCCTGCCCCTTCCCAGGCCCAGGCTTGCTCCTTGGGATCTGACCACATCTCAGTCCAGATTTTTGCTAGCTCTGCTAGACTAAACACCTTAAGTGCTACTAAAAGTCTGTTCTTGCTTTCCAAGCACTCACGAGCTATTCCCTTCCTCATACATATGCCAGAGATGAGTGCTGGGAAAACAGGCATTTCTGGAATAACCAAGAAGAAACTAGCAGGTCAAATTCATTTATGTTGAATTTAAGCCTATTTCTCATGGACAATTTTTACTAACATTTATAGAACTAGTGTAATTTATAGTAGAGATTAGGATGAAGATACAAAGAGATGTGTTATAAAGAATGGTCTCATGTAGTTATAGAAGCTAAGAAGCTCCAAACTCTGGTTGGCAGACCAGAGAGCCAGTGTCTAGTCACAGAGAACAAGCAGGAAAGACATCCTAGATGAGCCAGGAGGAGTTCCCACTAACTCAGCTGTCTTGTTTATTCAAGCCTTCAAGTGACAATATGTTAGGGCAGGTAATTTGCTTTATGTAGCGTGACAATTCAAATGAAAGTATCACCCAGGAACATCCTTATAGACATGCCCAGAATAGTGCTTGACCAAATGTCTGGGTACCTCCTGGCCCAGTCACATTGATAGATAAATGTAATCATCACTCAAGAGCCTGTATTCCATCTTCTATTTCTTCTGCTATTTTTTGATGGGAGAGACTATAACAGAGGGACAAAGTGATGTCATGTAACTTGGAAAGGTAGACAAGCTAAACTCCAGGCTGGACTATCTTTCCCAAGAAACAAAGACTTTCTCATGTGTAAGTATGATTGAATTTTATTTACTACTTTACCACGTCCAGTTTTGTTGTTGTTCAAAACTTTTTAATTAAATTTACTTATTTTTCTTTTATGTGTATCAGTGTTTTGCACACATATATGTTAGTATAACTGTGTTGTGCTGCAGTGTCTGCAGAGGCCAGAAAAGGGTGTTGGATCCCTGGAACTGGAGTTATGGACAGTTGTTAGCCACCGTATGGGTGCTAGAACTGAATCCAGGTCCTCTGGAAAACCAGCCAGTTCTCTTTACTATTGAGCCATCACCCCAGCTCCCCAAAAATATTATAAAAAAGCAAATCTCACAAATTTGATGCATAGATTATCCGCCACAGTCTTCTCTGTACTTGGTCAAGGCAGAGGCACATTTGCCAAAAGTTCTCTTTGCCTAAACTTGCTTGGGGACTATAGCTGTCACAGCACAGGGCTGGGGTCAGAGGCCTAGCTCTGAATCTAAGTTCTACCACTGCACAGTCTTTTAAGAAGTCATTTTGCCAGCCCACACCTTGGTTTTCTCATTTGTGACATCAGACAGAGCATGGATTTCATCTTTCCAGTATGTTGTAAGAACGAAGTGAACTAATACGTATTGGAGGGCTTCTGTGCATTTGAAATCATTGCCCAAATTATGGTCTGCATGCTCTCATTTCAGCAGAGACACTGGCTGCTGTCATAGAAACAGTGCCATGTTTGTGGATGTTTGCTACTGCTGCTGTGACAAATTACTACAATAATTTAGAGGTTAAGGCAGTACAGATCAGACTAGAGAGACAGTTCAGGGGCTAAAGCACTTGCTCCTCAAGTATGATGATCTGAGTTTAGGTTCTGAGACTCCATACAAGGTCAGATAGGGTAGTGCACACCTGTAAGCCCAGTGCTCCTAAGGCAAGATGGGAAGGGGAGGTAGAAGGAAGCCAGAAGTTGTGAGCAAGAGACCTAGTCTTCAAGAAGGTAGATGGTGAGGACTGACACTCAAGACTGTCCTCTGACCACTGCACCTGCACTGTGGCATGTACTGCAAGAGATTTGTGATAGCACACACACACACACACACACACACACACACACACACATGCACACACATACTGATTTCTTTTCTTAAACCAAAAATTTGGGACTGGAGAGATGTCTCAGCAGTTAGAGCATTGGCTGCTGTTCTAGAGGACATGGGTTCAGATCCCACCACACATGACAACCCACAGCCAATTGTACCTGTAGTTACAGAGGCTCCAACGCCCTCTTCCGGCTTCACAGGCATTGTGTGCAAGTGGTGCATTTACATACATGCAGGCAAAACACACATACCCATCACTATTTTTAAATCTACAAAATTATTACCTTAAAGTTCTAAGGGTCAAAAGTTCAAGGTGGTTCTCACCAGGCTAAAATGAAGGCGTTGGCATGCTGGTTCTTTGGGGTGTCTCTTGAGTAGTTTCCTTGGCAGTTTTACCTTCCACAGGTACCCACAAGCCTTGGCTCCAGGCCCTATTCTCCACTTCAAATTCAAAACCAACAATGTTGGACCATATCCTTTTCACACAGCCATCTCTCTGGCTTTCTCTTCCACGTCTGCCTTTCACTATTATGGACCTGTTCTTTATCGCTGTGACAAAACACACAGAAGACGCAACTTAAGGGAGGAGAGGCTTATTTTGGCTCCCAGGTTACAGGGTGCAATCCATCATGGTGGGGAGGTACGGCAGCTAGAGTGGGCTCATCTGTGTGTGATATCTTCAGTGTTGGCTTCTCACAAGGAGCCAAGCAAAAAGCAGAAAACTTTGCTGGAACCAAAGATGGGATATACTTCCAGGTCCACCCTTGGTGACCAATGTAAGCCAGCTAGTCCCCATGTCTCAAAGGTTCCAGATTTCCTAAAACAGTGCCATTAGCTGGGGACCTAGTGTTAGTTATTACTAATTTAGCAAAAGAGGGAGGTATCACATTCAAACCGTAACAGGACCCTTGTGATTATACCTCACCCAGCAGAAAAACCCAAACTAGTCTCCACATCTCAAGTTAGCAGAGATATGTCAATACCATCTGTAACCTTAATTTCTCCTTTGTCACAAAACTTAGCTTATCCACAGGCTCTGAGGATTAGGACATAAGCTTCTCTGGTAGAGACATTGTTTCGCTTAGCCTTCTTTGTTTATACATTTCCAACATAAATTGAGATTTTTCAATGCTCTATCTACAAAACTCATTAAATCAGATGTCTAATGAATTTGAAGTTTGTAAACAAAAAATGATAGCAGTTTCTTTCATCTTTAAAGGCCTTTAATCCTTATTTTTAAAATCTGTTTGGAAAATTTAATCTCAAAGAGATTAATAATGAGGATTTAAAATTAAAAAAGAAGAAAATGCCTATAATCCAAACACACACAGCAACTGTTATATATTGGTACATTGCCTTTCATTTTTACATAATTGATACTTATATTTTACATAATTGATGCAGCTGTTTTTGGTGTTAACCATGACTATATCAATATTTCAAATTTATAAGTTCTAAATATAAGTTGCAACAAGGTGATATAATTCATTTGAACATTATTATTGAACACTTAATTTGTTAAAAATTATGAAGGGCAGTAAATTTTTAAGAAAATGTATTTATTTATATTTTATGTGTATATGAGTGCACCACATGCATGCAATGCTCACAGAGGTCAGAAGAGGGCATCAGATCCCCTGTACTGGGGTTAAGCATGTTAGCCACCTTATGGATGCGAAGAACTGAACCCCAGTCCTCTGCAAGAACTGTTAGTGCTCTTACCTGCTGAGCCATCTCTGCAGCCCCCAGGACTGTAGATTCTTAACATTGTCTTCTAACTCATATTTATTTACATTTTTAGGAATTTTCTTAAATGAGATTCTTGGAATTTATGGGCCAGAAGAAATGAATATATTCCAAGTTGTTGATACACGCTGTCTATCGCTTCTTCACATAATAGGCCGTTTATGCCCTTCCAGCACCAGGCCAGGCCTTCTTTCAGCACACCTGAACCACAGCTCGGTTTTCTCATTCTTCTTCCCAGCTAATTTTAGTCAAAACAAACGTCTCATTGTTCACATGTGCATATCCTTTGGAGTATGTGTGTGTGTGAGCATTTTTTTCATGTGTTTGCCTGGCAGGGATATTTCCTCTTTTGTGTATTGTCCTGACATGAAGGTCATTCATTCTTCTCAAACCTGGTCATGGGTATTGCGCTAAATACAAGAACACTCATTTATTTCAGCAGTTACCTAGAAGTGCTTTCTCTTGTTCCTGTTCAGCTTAAAGATTCTTTTCAGATCTTCCCAAGGCCACTGTTTCTCTGTCTTCCACAGAACTGGCTTTCTCTGCCTGCCCCTTCTAGCTCCATGGTTTTAGAGTGTTTCCCTGGGTCAGCTCAGTTGTCAGGACTAGTCTGCTGCTGGCCAACCTTCAGATAGACCTCCTGCCGCCTTCCCCCACGTTCTCACCTGACCATGCTCCTCCCAGCACCAGCTATAGTTCCTGAGAAAGAAGAGGGAGCCAGACATCTTCCGCAGGTAGGCGGGGGCAGCCAGGGTCTTACTACTTCTGAGGTCTGACCTGCTGTCACCCCCCCCCCCCCCCCCCGTCCCAGCTGGCCCCATGCTTCCTCTCCTCTCATGGTACTTGGTGCGCCCAATCTAAGGCTTACTGCAGCCCAGCTCTGTGTGTAAACCAACCACTTCCTTTGATAATTTCCTCTAGAGAAAAGTAGGTTTTAACTGTTCCTTTTTCTAAATTTGTTACAATTTTCTACTTTCTTTTCATTCTCTGGCCTCTTATGGATATCTCTCATTTGCCGCGTCTCCTCTTCTCTGAGACCCTGGAGGCTGACATATTCTGAATTCCCTTGCAGACAGTTTGATGGTGTAGACGTCACATACTCAAATCTCTGTGTTTCTCCTTTACCATTCACCCTGGAGACTCACAGTCTTTCTGATCCTCATGCACATTCCTTTTCTTCCCTCATTTTGTTTTTTTGTTTTTTTTCCTGTCCTCCCAAGCATCCTTCCTCTCATCTCTCAATCTCTTCACAACAGGCACAATTTCCTAAATGAGCTTATGGTTCTACAAAAGAAGCAGCCTAACTTTAAGCAGTCCATGTTGTCATCCTGTCCCCTCCCTTACCTACCTGTCCCGAAACAGTCCCTGATGGGAAAACCCAGGGGCCAAACTGCCCAGGGAAAGACAGGGACAAGGAAAATGTTGGAAGAGGAATCAATGTAAATCGATATTTAAATGTCTAGGTAGATTATACAGACAGAATAGCCCTTTATCCAAGATGCTTGGGATAGAAGTGATTTGGATTTCAATTTTTTTCAGATGTTGGGTTATTGGCATGATACCTAACGCAATATCTTGGGGATGGGACCCAAGTGCAAGCTTGAATTTATTTGTGTTTCAAATACACCTGATTTGTGTATCCTGGAAGTATTCTTATATAAGCATTGACTAAGCATTGACTACACCAACCACATGAGATCATAAGACCAACTATGAAAATTTCAGCAGGAGGGAGAGAGGGAAGGAGGGAGGGAGGGAAGGAAGGAGGGAATACGTCTATGAAGAGTAAGCTGTGCGGAGCACATGGCTGAACTGACATGCTAGGTCTCTAATACTATCACTGCATAAGGTCTCACTAGGTTCCTTACATCCCAGAGAATGGTTTGCTTTGCCCAGGATAAGATATGGTATCTTCTTCATAAGAAACCCTTCCATTTACAATCAATTTGTTCAGATCACAGTTAGGAAACATCAGATACCAAAGTCTACTCCCAGACTACGCCCATGTGAAAAGCATTCTGTTTCCACCACTGTGCGATTTCTATTATAAACTATTGGTGGATTTTTTTCAGATCACTTGTCTTGATTTTTTAAGTTATTATATTCAAGGATGACAGAAGGTATAAAGAAGAAACTATAGCACTTATCTTGACATTTCAGATAACTTAACCTCAAGAAGTGGGTATTTACACTGGTTTTCTTGTTTCCACACTATTGATATGCCAACATCAAATCAAAACATTGCAACTTTCCTAGCTGCTCCAAAGCTCATGACTCTGTTTGCTGTAGAGACCAACATAGCCTCACCAGAGTTTTCAGTCTCACCATAAGACACTTTGTGAGACACTGAGTGTCAACAAAAAATGTGCCCAAGTACTTCCTAAATCTTTAAAATTCAGTTTAATGAATAATAAACAATTTGGAGTTAAGGCTTATGTGATAAGCCTTATATAACGATCAGCTTTAAAATACTGAAATTCTTCAATCCTAGAAAGAAGCAAGTAAGTGCAAAAGAGAAACAAGACTCAAGGTATCAGCATGGAGGACAGTCATTCAGACAAGGGAAGGAATTCTAAAACTCATGTGTGTGTGGGAGAGAGAATCACACTAGACGTCATAGTGGGACATGTGATTATCTCCAGCATCAGTCTCAAGCACAAAATATAAACTGGACTTTCCCTTGTGCTTGAAACTTGATGATTTCTCAAGCCACTTAATTATTGCCTATTTGGCAAATGTGCAGAATTTAAGAGAATTTGAGAAGAACAGGATGCTGTTATTATGAGAACACACAATATGACCAACTATATACCATAAATTCTAAACTGAACATAATTTTGAAGTCTGAACCTTAATGCTATTCATAACTACTTACTTAAGGATTGTGATTGCATTTTTAAAGTTTCATCATGTTTTATTTATTTTTTGGTTGTTTGAGACAGGATCTCCCTGCAGCCCCAGCTGGCCTGGAATGTGCTATGTAGACCAAGCTGGTCTCCATCTCACAAAGATCCACATGCCTCTGTCTCCTGAGTACTGGGATTAAAGGCGTGTACCCCCACACGTGGCATGGCTGTACTTTTAAAGACCTCTTTCACAACTCAACTTACAATTGGTAAAAAATATATTTCACTAGTACCTGACTATCTCACATGGCTGTTTCCTCTGACATCAGCCATTCCTTTAACCACACAGTGGGTCCCCAAACCTCTTATAGAATGAGATGTAAATTTAAAACAAGTATTGGGGCTGGAGAGATGGTTCAATGGTTAGCAACACCATAACATGACGGCTAACAACTGTTCGTAACTCCACTTCCAGGGGATCCAGCACCCTCTTCTGACTTCCGAGCACGTATGTGTTGCGCTTACACACACACAGGCGAGATACACATGCACATAAGATGGAATTAATAAAATAAAATACAAATAAATACTATATCTAGGATCTGTTTCTTATAAGATAAAAGACTTTAGTGAAAATAAACAGGGACTTCCAGGTAAGACTGCAGGCCAGAAGCTTCTTCTCCATGTGACTCAGAGAAGAAGAGTCAGGAACAGAAAAAATAATAGAAGCTACTGCAGAAGGAGAAAGAGAAGCACTTCGGAAATCCACAAAGATGTTGATGCCTGGAAAATGGAGCGTAAAAGATGGTGCTGCACCATCCAGTCAGCCAGGCTGAATACAGGCAGGTGGGGCGGTCCTCTACGCGGTCTGCCGGCAGACAGCAGTGAAAGGAGACGAGCAGCCTTACCCACAGGACAAGCCCACAGCCCCACAAGCCCTCAAGTCCACTTGCAGGCTTTTGTGAGATAGTTCCTCCAGAAGACAGATCAGCAATGGAGAATCCATTCTAGAGTTAGACGCAGCCCCCAGGCACCATGTTGAGCAGGAACTTACTGTTTAAAATTGAGCTACGTTGGGGACCTAAGAACAAGGAACAATTTCAAGTCAAGGAGTCAGAATTTAACCTGCCGCCTCCCCGGTGAGAGATGTCCTGGGAGGAAGGCAGTGTGCTGGGCGGGAGGACCACATGCTGACAAACCAAAGGGTGGAGGCAACAGGAGGCTCAACTCTTGCAACAAAGCACACAGGGAAAGCTCACCCTGGCCCAGTGGATGGGATCCTAGTTCATCAACTGAGAATAATACTGGAATCTGATAGCACTGGGCCTGAGGTCAGTGGGTGGATTAACCTCTGGAGCCACCTCTCTGCCATTCACTATATAGGGTGCAAGCTGTTTGAAGCGCCACCTGAGTACCTGATGTCCTCAGCTGCACGTTTCCAGCAGGGAAGTTACTAACTACAAGGTCTTGAAAGGACAAACGCAGTTGCTCCTGCCTTCACAGATCCCAGTGTTGTGATGGCCCCCATAGCCCCAGTGTACTTGGGCGATGGCCCCAGCTACACTGCCCACTCCAGTGGAACAATCTGTCAAGCCTAGGAGAGTGAGAGAACCTGCCCAGCCAGAGACTGCAGAGCTAGGCCCCTGTTATACAAAGAGGGGAAGCCATTAAAGAGAAGCCAGTTCTGGGAAAATCAGATACATGTCTAATAGAGACTCGACACCAGGACAAACCATAGAAAAGACAAGTCAGCAAGTTCTGCTGACCCCACCCCAGGCCATGCAGCTGGCAGTCTCCAGCTTTTGAAGAACTGGGAACAAAGTGCTCCAATGCTTCTTTTCCTTTCCCTGTGTCCTTCTGCATCTTTTCTTTTTACTATATTTTGCCAGAAATTTTATTTTATCAAATTTTTAAAAATTATGTTCTTTTACCCCCCTCAGTACATTCATCTAATTTTGTTTATGCTTTTTTCAGGATTGGGCAATCTTTATTTCCTTTCCTCCCCCTCCTCCCCCTCCTCCCCCTCCTCTCCCTCTCCCCCTCCTCTCCCCCTCCCCTCCTCCCCCTCTTCCCCCTCCTCCCCTTCTTCCTCCTTCTGTTTTCTTTGTTCTAATCTTTTTTGATTCCTGTTCCCTTCCCCCATTTTTGGTTCTATCATACTTTTAATATAGTTTTATTTTCTTTTTTTTCAAAAAGAAAACTCTCATGTTGGTATTTTTTTTATTTGTATGTTTTGCCTGCATGTATGTAAGTGCACCACATACACACAGTGCCCACAGAGGCCAGAAGAGGGTGTCAGGTCCCTTGAAACTGGAGTTATGGACAGTTGTGAGCTGCCATGTGGGGGCCGAGGACCAAACTTGGGTCCTCTGCAAGAGCAGCAGTTGCTCTTAACCACTGAGCCATCTCTCCAGCCGCATAATTTTTCACTTTCTGTGACATTTTACATGACTTTTGCTACTTTCTATTTTATGGCGATCATTTATGTATCAGTGGGCTTTAATCGATTTTAAGTATATTTCTATATAATTTACAAGTTGACACTGTTCCTGCTCCAGTGGCTTGCTTTTCTTCTCTAAGAGGTGTGGCTCAATAAGGACATCCCCCAGATGAAGCCAGAAGGACATTCAAGCCAAGAGATACACACATCACAGCCCGGAAACATGGGAGACATGACAGGGAAGGTGATGGGGCGCCTCCTAAACAAGACACTTCCGCTACTGACTCAGAGATCCCCAAACAGGGAGAATGCTGAATGAAGACTGCAAAAGTCCAGAAACAAAAAAGATCAGGTGCCTCAAAGAAGATAAAAACAAGCAGATGAATTCAACCTAAGACCCGGAAGCCAGCAACAGAGAGGGAGACACTGGGGAGATGGACAGTCACAGAATCAGCAACAGAGAAGAAAATGTCAGCAGGGAAATTGATACTCTGATTAGAAAATAAAAGTGGTGGAGATTAACCAGGCGTGGTGGCGCACACCTTTAATCCCAGCACTAGGGAGGCAGGGGCAGGCGGATCTCTGTGAGTTTAAGGCCAGCCTGGTCTACATAGTGAGTTCCAGGCCATTTGGGGCTACAGTATAGTGTTTCAAGTCTTAGCTAGAGCAAAAAAACAAGGAAATAAATGGAATATAAATAGGAAAAAGACGATGAAAATTATCCTATTTGTAGATAGTATGACTGAAAGGCCCTAAAGATGTCACCAGAAAACTATTAGATCTGATAAACACTTTCAGAAAAATAGCAGGATGTAAAATTAATATACAGGGCTGGAGAGATGGCTCAGAGATTAAGACCACTGGCTGCTTTTGCAGAGGACCTGGGTTCTGTTCCCAGCACCTACATGATGGCTAACAACCACCCAGTTCTAAGGCATACCACATCCCACACCCTCTTCTGACCTCTTCTGGCATCACATGTCATAGGTACACTTACATATGTGGAGGAAAAACACTCATACAAATAAAATAAAATAAGTAAAATCAACATACAAAAATCAGTAGATTTTCTGTACACCAATAACTAAATTCTCATGAAAAAAACTAGGAAAAAAATCCCATTCACAGTAGCTTCAAAAATAAAATGAAATGACAGAAATGAACTTACCCAGGGAGATGACAGACATTTATAGTGAAAATCTTAAAACACTGAAGAAAAAAATCAATAAAGACACTAAAAGATGGAAACAGATTAGCAGAATTAATATTGAGAAAATGACTATATTACTGAAAGCCATCTACAGACTCAAAACAAAAATTCCATTAAAATTACAATCCCATTCTTCACAGAACTGGACAAAACAACCTTAAAATTCATACAAAAGCACAAGACACCAAATAACCAAAGCAAAATTCTAAGCAGAAAGAGCAATACTGAAGTATCACTCTATGTAATCTCAAATTATACTACAGAGCCATAGTAACAAAAGCTGTGTAGTGACAGCACACAGCTACAGCCCCCTCATTTAAGCAAAGATCTCAGAGTGACAGTGGAGAGATGACAAATGGTGTTGAGGAGATAATCTCTACGTGGGATGGAATAAGAATAGATCCATATCTCTCACCTTGCACAAAAATCAGCTAAAAGCAGATCAAAGACTTTAAGGGGGACATGAAGCATTGAAACTGCTAGAGAAAATATAGATAGAAACTTCAAGACATTGGTACTGGCAAGGGTTTTCTGAAAGACTCCAGTAGCACAGGAAATACTCCCAAGAATTGACAAAAGAGATTACATGAACTTAAAAAGCTTCCATACACCAAAAGAAACAACCCCCAAAGTAAAGAGAGCCCACAGAAGAGGGGAGGGAATCTTTGCCAACTATACATCAGACATGAGATTGATAGCCACAATATATAAAGAATTTGAAAAGTTAAATGTCAAAATCAAATCAACCAATCAATAAAGTGCTTAAGGAACTTAATAGACAGTTCTCAAAAGAAGAAATACAAATAGTGAAAAATATTTGAAAAGCTTCTCAATATATGTAGCCATCAGGGAAAAACAAATAAAAACTGTGTTCAGATTCCCTCTCACCTTAGTCAGAACATATCATTAAGAAAACAAACAGACGCTGGCAAGGCTGTGGGGAAAAAGGAACCCCTGTACATTATTGATGGGAGTGTGAACTGGTGCAGCCACTATGGAAGTCAGCACGGAGCTCGATGGGGTGTGAACTGGCGCAGCTGCTGTGGAGATAGGCATGGAGCTTTCTCAAAAATGAAAAATAGAGCTTCTGTATGACTCAGCTACACAGCATTCTGGGGCATATACCTTGAAGAACTGTCACTCGATTTACCACAGAGATATTTGCATATCCACGTTCACTGCTGCTCTATTCACACTGGCTAGGATATGGATCCAGCCTAAATGACTACCAAAGAATGAACAGTTAAAAAAATGTGGTGCATATGCATCATGTGGTTTGAATAAAAATGTCCCCAACAGGCTCCAAGTGTTTGGACGTTTTGTCCCCACGTTGTATCCCTGCTTTGGGAGGTCTTAGAAGGTGTGGCCATGCTGGAGGAAGCACATTACTGGGGGAGCACTTAGAGAGTTCTTAAGCCTTGCTGGATCTCCAAATCATCTCTGCCTGCTTGAAGATGGGAGCCTCTGCCTTCTGCTGCTTCTCCAACCACCTCTGCCACCATGCATGTAGGCCATGATGAACTCTAGTTCCCCTGGAACTAGAAACTCTTCCTTTTATAAACTTCCTTGGTCATGGTGTTTTATCACAGCAACAGAAAAGCAACTAATACATGCACAATGGATTTTATTCAGCTGTAAATAAAAGGGAAATCATGACATTTTCAGGAAAATGGATGGAACTGGGAATGATTATGTGAAGCCAGACTCAGAGCGACAAACACTGTGTTGTGTCTTATACTTAAATTTCTCTCTAGGACAGTCTGTGTGTATTTATGTGTGCGTGTGCATGAAAATCAGCAAGGGGACCCATGAGAGGAGAAGAAGAGATGACGTGAGGGACAGGGAGAAGGTGGTAGACTCTGTGTGGCAGGAAAGCAGAGGAGGGGCCATTCAAGAGAAGGAAGAAGACCAGTAAGAGGAGACACTGGGTGTGGGGGGTTGGTGAGACGGCTCAGCAGTTAGGAGCACCGGCTGCTCTTCCAGAGGACCTGGGTTCTGTTTCCAGCATCCATATGTCAGCTCACAACCGTTCTTAACTCCAGTTTCAGGGGATCTGATGCCCTCTTCTGGCCTCTGTGGACATTGCACAACACAGGTGCACTAATACAAATGGAGGCCAAACACGCATACACATAACATAAATGAAAATAAATAAATCAAAACATTCAAAAAGAGGGGACAAAGCATGGGGAAAGAAGGACACTGGAGAGGAGAGATGAGTTAGGACAGCATTTAATGGGCCCATTCCTTTCTAGGCTAACTTAAACATTAATCTAAAAATGAAGTCATAGAAAAAGGAAAGGCAATAAAAACAAGTAGGACCAATTCCTATATTATTGTTATTATTATTGGTTTTTTTGAGACAGAGTCTCTCTGTAGCCCTAGTTAGCCTGGAACTCACTATGTAGACCAAGCTGGCCTTGATCTCACAGAGATCTGGCCGCCCCTACCTCTCTAGTGCTGGAACTGAAGGTGTGTGCCCCTGCACCTGGTCCTATAATTATTTTTTTTACTGTTTGTGTGTAAGCTGATGGAGAATCCCTTCCACTGTATATCAATGTGTTTCCTTCAACTATTTTTTCAGCTTTCTTTTAATAAAATGATGTAAACTACATCATCTCTAAAGTTCTTTGGAGAAACCTGTTATATCACTTAGCACGAATAAATGTAAGTAGAATTGGTAGGTATATGTATTTCCAATCCATCAGAGTCACTTGACAACTCACTTTAAATGTTAGACATCTTAATTGATTTTGTCTCTAGATAGCAGTGTGATTGGTTACAGGCAGGCCATGGAGCTGAGTTTACAAGCAGCCCTCCATCATAATGTAACAGCTCAGGTGAAAGATACTAGCTCCATTATTAATGGTGATTGTTAAAGTGTCCTCTGAGAAAACAAGCTGCTGGCCAGGTCTACAACACTAGTAGCAGGAACACTTGCGCTCAGATTTGTCTGTCAGTGGTACAGTAGGTGTGCCTGCCTGTTGTCCCCCAGACATGATAACAATGCCATGAAAGGGTGAGAGAAAAATAGATTTCATTTTGCTTTTACTGCTTAAAGCATTGTCAGCTTTGCAGAAATAAGCAATGGCAGAGGAGTCCATGGTGTGCCAAGATATGCCTCATTTCCCAGAAGTGTCTGTGTTTCGTGTTTCCTGACCTATGGCAGGAACAATTCCCTGGCTTAAATAAAAGATTAAGGTGTCACATGCATGTGCACACACACACACACACACACACACAAGACCCTCTAAATAATAAAGGAAAGTATTCTCTAATGTCAGGAGAGAAAAGATGACTTCCCCATCACTAACTCCCATCTCTGTGAATTTCAAATCATTACAAAATGATGACTACTAAAATTATCTTCTGTCTTCATGCTCAATTCATTAAACAAATATTTATTGAGTGTGATTATGTTAATGATTCTGATAGTCCATGAACTTTTTCTTCCTTAAATCATAAAACAATGTACCTTCTCCCTCTCAGTCAAAGAACTCATTCAGTACTAATGAAGTGTGTTTCAATGTGCAGGCCTGCCATTCAGAAATGACCAGCTGGTAGAACAGTCTACTTCTGAGATACAGCATGATTCATGACACCCACTAGTCATACCTTTGTAGATTATTGGGGCTGTTTTGAAGACATCAAAGTTCCTACAACATCTCAGGAAATGTCTAAGTGATGAAACAGTCCATTATCTCTATGAAGTTTAGGAGGTCTTACTTCTCTATACAGAAATAATTCATATTCCCCATCATTTCTGCCCAGTGTTGCTAGTCTTTCCCTTTGAGGCTACATAGAGAGGTTAAGCTTTCTACTACTGGAATCAAAATTACATTTGGCATTTATTGGGTGTTTACTGTGTCAATGCCCGGAGCCAAATTCTTTATGTACATGATGTTATCATCCCTATAAACAGACTCACACGTCCCCTTTCCCAGGCAAAATAAAGCAAGATCTTACAGCTGTTTTCCATGACTGTTTCCAAACCTTAGAACATTCTGACCACCCTCCTCTGGTCAGATCCACTCTGGCAATGGCCCTCTGAAGATGTGGTACCACACCACTATGCACCGCTTCCAGACAGAAGTCCAGTGAGTACAGAGCTGTGCACTTCTTGGTCTGTTTGTCCAAGTCTTGCCCAAGAACATTGGGGTCTTGTTTGTGCCTTTTTCTTCCTTTGTTTGTTTGGGGATACTTGGGGGTCAAATAGCATGGCCTGGTCCTATCCTCATTGATGTCAAGTAAAACTCTAAGGCCTTTCTTTATATCAGTTACATTAACTGAATCTGCACACGTACTGTGTAGTTGATCTTTAACGTAAGTGAAATGTTTGCTTTGCATTCAGCTGGCTCTGGTAAATGTATATTCTTCAATCCACTGTCCCAAGTGACCAAGATACTTGAAATCTCATTTTATCTCTTAACACATTAACGTCTGTGATGACATCTGAAAAAGGCATAAGCAAACCTCTATGTTACTGAAGCTGGCAATTTTAGATATGCTTATGAATTTTACTTTTGTGGGATGTGTGCATGTGTGTGAATACGTGTGTGTGTGTGTGCATGCACGTACAGGTACACATGCACATATGTACACTATAGGGAGGGTGACCGTGCACTTCTGGAGGTTTGAGGATAATTGTGTGGAGTTGGTCCTCTCCTTCCACGTTTATGCAGATTCCAGAAATGGAACTCAGGTTGCCAGACTTACATGGCAAGCACCTGTATCCCCTGAACACCTGCCCAAAATGATCATTTTAGCAGCTAAAACGCATCTATTCAGCTGCCAGTCAAAGCTTTTCCACCTAACTGATAATCTGTTCATTAGTGGAAGATCCTGAACACAGACCATCATCTTGTTATGAATCTATGGTATTAGTTACATTTTTGTTGCTGTGAAAAAACACCATGACCGAGGCAACTTGTAGAAGGAAGAGTTTATTTTGCTGACAGTTCCAGAGGGAGAAGAGCCTTTCTGGTGGGGAGGCACGGCAGGTGGCGGCCAGAGAAGGAAGCTAAGCACGCACATGTTCAAGCATGCCTAGGAAGCAGAGACAAACTGGAATTGAGACAAAGCCCACCCCCCGTGATGTGCTTCCTCCAGCAAAGCTGTACCCCTTAGGGATTTCATGACCTTCCCAAAACAGCTCTGCCAACTGAGCAAATATCCAAGTCCTTGAGCCTATGAGGAGTGCCTCATTCAAGCCACCACATTCCATTCCCTGACCCCCGCAGGCTTATGGCCATATCATAATGCAAAATGCACTTGGTACAACTTTAAAAGTCCCTATAGTACCTAATCATCTCAACACTGCTCAGAAGTCCAAAGTCTTTTCTGAGACTCAAGGCACTCTCTTAACTATAAACCCCTGAAAAATCAAAACAATTACATACTTCCAACATCTAATGGCGCAGAGTACACATTCCCAATCCAAAAGCAAGGAATCGAGGCATAGTGAGGAAATCAGCAGGACAGAAACCAAATCCTGTAGTTCCAAATGGCTTAGATGGCTCAGTCCCTCCAGCTTTGCTGCTTACAATATTCATTACTCTCCTGGGCTGGTTCCATTCTCTGTATACAGCTCTCCTTGCCAGATGTCTCATGGTTCTGGTATCTCCAATATCTTGGGATCTCCATTGCCAACCAGGTTTCATCTTCACAGGTTTGCACAATAGCTTCTCAGAGGCCATTGCAAGGGCCTTCTTGCAAGGATTCCTCAGCTACACGCTGCTTAGCCTCAGGGACTCTCTGAAACCATCGAGGAAGAACCGATGACCAACTTCCTCACTCTGCATCTTTTATGTCTCTAAAGCCAGCACCACATGGATGATACTACCAAGTTTAACTGACAGATTGGGATGGACCTTGAGCCCCCTTCATCCACACTACCAGCAGCTTTTGTTTGTTGTAGTTTTCTAAGAACAGAAAACTCCTTTCACAAGTTGGAAGCCTAGTGGGCCGGAGTCTTGCCTTAAGGGTGCTTTATCCATTGTTCAAATGGAATCTGGAGGCCTCTCCCTCTCCTTAATGGCTTTCATCTCCTCATCAAAGCATCTCTCCTTCAGCACATGCCTGGACTCTAACATGATTAAGCTTCCTAGTGCTCTTTCAATCCAAACTGTACGTTTTGTATTTCTTTCTACCCACTTGCTCTTTTTTGTTGTATATTTGCATAGTATTCCATACCACCAATTCCTTAGGCTGTCTTGAAATTTTCTTTGCTAAAGAAATTAGTACATTACCTTTTAATTTAGCCTCAGGCAAATTCTTAGGCCACGGAAAGAAAGGAGCCAGATTCTTTGTGAAAATATCCCACTTGTTATTTAAGTCCTTGAGTCCATCTCCCTTTGGAACGTCTTCAGCTGGGCCTGCACTCAGGCGGCGCATTAATCTCTGCTTACAACATTCAACCATTTTTCTAATCCAAACTTCCAAAGTCTTCCACATTCCTCCAAAAATCAACATGGTCAGGTTCTTTACAGCAACAGTCAGCTCCCCAGTATCAACCTTCTGTATTAGTTAATTTTCTGTTACTGGGTTATGTGATAAAACACCATGACCAAGGCAACTTATAGAAGGAAGAGTTTATTTGGCTTATGATGGACTCTTATCCCCCTGGAATCATAAGCCAAATAAACCCTTCCTCCTATAAGTTGCCCAGGAAGTAGAAAGATAACCTGGAAGTGGAATGTGGCTCTCAGAGCCCACCCCTAGTAATGTGCTTCTTCCATCAAGACCACATCTTCTAGGGATTTCATGACCTTTCCAAACCAGTGCCACCAACTGCCCGGGTGTTCAAACGCTTGTCCCTGTGGGGGACACCTCATTCAACAGCTACAGTCTGCCTAAAGTTTTTATCTCCTAGACCTTTTAAAAGTTTTGTCCTCAGTAATTCTCAGAAACCTTGTCAGCTGCTTTGCACAATGCATTCCTACAACCTGCCAGTTTGGTAAGATATAAAAAAATAGGACATTTATTATAAGCTATCCTTGGTGAACTTATACTGGGTATTACTATTTACAACTTTCTTTCTTAGCCTAACAAAGAACCTATTTTTAAATTTACTACAGATTCTTGCAGAAGATCAATATAATTTAGATTTTTGCTCCTAGAATTTGTATTCTTGGTCATACTTAGCCACACACTCTATAAACAGTAGGACAATAGTTTTCTCTTTTCATCCTTAACTCCTCTCTTTCAAAATTCCTTAAGATTACTATAATTAGGGTTGGAATTTTATCTGCATTGGTGCTGACGCAAAATGCAGCTGTACTGCCAAGTTCCCCCAAAGCAGGCAGCTACTTCGTTCCCTGCCCTTACCTCTGTAAGAGCTCATGTTCTGTTAACACTATTTTCATCAGTCATTTCCAACACAAGTATGTGTTTCTTCATAATCATGAGGTAGATGGGCCAACTGTTTCTATGCTCTCATAAGTCATCGCTGTTCAGAGATGAACTGAGCAGCTGTACTGCCTTTTCTTCTCCAGGAAACATGTTGCCTTTGCAAGTGAATCCTTATGCTATGTGTTTCAAAATCTAAAAGTAAAACATAAAAGGAATGGAATTTTATTTTAATCTCTCTTTGTTTTTAAGGCAGAATATTTGAAATAAAAAATTACTATTTTTCTTCAGCGTTGATCCATATTTTTCTGTTATATGTTTTCTTTTATGTTTTAATTTTGTGTACTTGTTCATTTATTCATTTTGAGACAGGTCTCATCATGTAGCTTAAACTGGCCTCAACCTCCCCAGTGCTCAGATCACAGGAGGGTGCCTCTGTGCTTTATGTATGTTTACATATGGTTTAATCTTTTTATTTTGAAAATAGTTCCCTTGATGATCTTAAGTATCCATTTAGAAAGCCCACCATCCCTCTGCTAGCACCTTCCTGGTTGGAATAGTTCCTTTAATCTTCAAACAGCCATGAATCTGCCTCTACCAAGTCCTAGTAGAAAATACATATCACTTTCCTTTAATAAAAAGCAAAGAAACTCACCTACAAAATTCAAAGACCACCCAATGATAAGGAAAAAAAAATCAAAATTACAAAAGAAGTTGTTTCACAAGTAGTAGCCATAGTTGAAAATCTAAATTGTTAGATTTTTAAAATTATTTTAAATTAAATCTAATTATTAGATTTCCACATGTGGTTCTGGAGAGATGGCTCAGTGGTTAAGAACACTGACTACCCTTGCTGAGGACCCAGATTCTGTTCCCAGCACCCATATGGCAGCTCATAACCATCTGTAATGCAGTTCCAGGCATCTGACGCCCTCCGATTGTAGGGCCTGGCTTCCTGACATGCCCTTTTCCCTGTTAGGTTCCTGGCCAGGAACTAGCTTCAGTTTGTCAGCTGCAGTTGCTCAGAGGAAGGATAACTTGACCTTTAGAGGCCTAACCGCAACTGTTAACCAGGTGTGGTCTAAACCAGGTGTGGTCACATACTCGGATGTTCCCTGGGGGCCTGAACCTTTGTCCCCTCCCAAACCCTCCATGGAGCTTCCTGCAGTACATCTCTGGCATCTACTGGGTGTATATATATTGAGCATCTTGCTGGAATAAACCAGAAGCTTCTTCACCATTTTTGGTGTCTGTGTTGTGTGTGTGTCTTGTGTGTCTTATGTGTTTGTATGTCTTTTATGTCTTGTGTGTCTTTCATTCCTCAGCCCTCGCCAGATAGACTCGGGCACAGTTGTAGCACCAGACCGCTACAAGTGGAGGTTCCACCGAGATATCCAGAAAGAAGGAAGACGCTGAAGGAACGCCTGGGAGGCTGGCCAGCACTTCAAATTAAAGTAAGGGGCGACTTTAAATGGGAGCAATGGGCTCTCGTGGTCTGCTGACAGATCTATTGGTTTCACTTTTGCGGAGACACGGCACCGGCATGGAGCATAAGGCTGCCCGGGATGTTATAAAAACAAGGATTTTATAAAAAATAAGAAGGAACAGATGAGTAAAGAAATAAATACCCTAAAGAAAAAACTTAAAAAATGGTCTCTGGAACCGGGACCACGTCTTCCAAACCCTCTGCCCCCTATGGAGAGGAGAGTCCTTTAACAGGAGGAGCATGTATTAAATAATTAGTTTGTAAGTTGTAATGATGTAGACCCATAAGTTTATAGGTATGATTTTATGTGTTAGATAGATAACTAGTTTATAATCATGGATGTGAGGAGCACGTGCTAAGTGACTGAGTGTTGTAAGTTTACTAGTTTGTGGGTGTGATTGTGTGGGCCCCTGGTTTTGTAAGTATGGAGTATGTATGATGGGCGATTGGCTTATAAGTAGTGATGTTGTAAACCCATAATGTAGTAGGTTGTGATCTTTTTTCTTCTTTCATTTTCTTCTTTTTCTTAATTGTTTTTTACCTAATGTGGTGGCCTAGTGGAAGGATAAGATCTTTCCTAGCATTGGTAGCAAGTAGCAGGAAATTGGTTCTCTAAAGTAAGAAATTAAAAAGTAAAATAAAGATAGAATAAATGGAAAAAAAATACAAAGAATACTTCGGGATTGTGATGTTCATGGACCAAGTGGGGTCCCGGTGCCTACCTTTGGTTTTGGGGCTTTAATTAGGAATAGTTTAAATCTTAGAAAAAAAAATACAAATAGGAACTGGGATCAAACCTCAAGCAGAGGAGGAAAGTAAAGCTAAAGCTTCCGCTCTACTGGAGGAGCCAGCTTTTGTGGAACTTAAAATCAAGCAGTTATTCCATAGTCTTTAAATCCCAAAGAAAAAGAGGAAAGAAAAGGAAACAGCTAGATATCTGAGAGAGGAAGATTTTTCATCAGTTGTTGCCTAAACAAAGCCTAAGGCTGAGCTAAAGGAAAATTATTTACAAAAAATGTAGCATTTACAGGGCGTGGTTAAATCTCTATCTTTAAAAATGCTCATGGTCAAGGAGGCTAGAGCCTTAGAACATTAAAGGACCATGATCGCAGGTTTTCTTAATTTTCTCCACACCTTGCCCTAGGGTACTTTGCTTTACAGAAGGCTGTGAGCTCAATTCCCACCCACATCTCATTTGTTTAGTTGCTTGCTAGTTACTGAACTCAGCAGCTCTTCTGTCCCATGCAAACTCTGAGTTAAAGGGAAACAGACATTTTTGTGTCTATGTGTAAATCATATTGATAACACTGAGAGGTTGACTCTGGAGTGTGACTGGCCATCTCACTTCAGATTCAATCCTGTTTACACAGGATGAGGCTGGCCACCTGACCCTGTACAAAGCAACCCCAGACTAAGGACATTATGCTGTTGAGAGTAACTGAGCAATAAACTAATTTTAACAGAGATGGTTATTCATTTTATCATGTAACATGTTTATAGCAAACCTAGCTCATGGAATTATATTTTCTCACACCAATAAAAAGTCACTAATTCAGTTTACAATTCTTGGAAAAGATAAATGGCAACCTCTACTTAAAAACTTCTCAGTTAGTGATTATGCTAAAGATTGTAAGCCTCAATTTGATAATATGTTCCCAAAAACTGTTTTGGGTGTGGACAAACAGGACATCAAGTGAAGCAATGTCCTAATAAACAAAATGCCAATGCTCCTAAAAAGACGTTAGGCTTGTGTCCCAGATATAAAAGGGAAAAACATTGGACCTTCACCTGAGTCCAATCCCTTCACCACAGCCAATCCTCCTAGTCAACTGTATGTAATTTTTCCAAAATTAATTTCTTAATATTATTACATCTTATGACACTAAAAAAATAAAAAGGTAAAAGATGATGTTAAAAAATATAAAAATAAATATATTTTTAAACAAAAAGTCTATAAAAATAATTTAAAATCTAAGTCTATATGTTATGATATATAAAAAATGAAAAAAAAATTATACACATGTAATCTTAAAATTTCTAAGGTAATAGTTCAAATAGTCTAAAGAACAAAATCAACAATGTTTGGTCTTTTAAGAAAAAGCAATGCTACTGTGAAAGGGATTAGAGTAGCCTCAGAAATTATCGATGTAGATTTTAAAAAAGAGATATAGATCATGACTCATTCTCCTGATGGAATATCTATGATTAAGGAAAGTCAAAGACTCACTCAGCATTACTTCCTCAAATTACTACTAAAAATACAGTAAAAAACCCTAAAAGAGGTGATGCAGGTTCGGGTCCTCAGATGCTTATTGGATACAGGCTATAGGTGCCAAAAGACCTGAATTAAACATTTTCTGTCAATGGAAAATACTGGAGCTGATGTTTCAGTGCTCACTGCTAACCAATGGCCCTCATCATTTTAGATTTAAAAAATTGTTTTTATACTATTCCTCTTGCGCCTCAAGATTGTAAAAGATTTGCATTTAGTGTCCCTTCAATAAATTTTAAGAAACCCATGAAAAGATTCCAATGAAAACTACTACCTCAGGGTATGGCAAACAGCCCCACCCTGTGTCAAAAATTTGTGGCTCAAACAGTTATAGAAACTAGACAAGCTTATTCTCGAGTGTATATGGCTCATTATATGGATGATATACTTTTGGCTCATAAACAAGAGGAAATTTTACTTTCAGCCTATGCTCACTTACAGCAGGCTCTGAAACAACAAGGGCTAATTATAGCTCCTAAAAAATACAAACAAAATCTCCATATTCATATTTGGGTCATAAGTTATATCCTAAAATAATTTTACCTCAAAAACTTCAAATAAAAAAATGGGTTAAAAACTTTAAATTCCAAAAATTGTTAAAAAATATTAATTGGCTTAAATCTCACTTAAAAATTGCTACAGGAGAACCATTCCGGTCAGTAAACAGTTTGTGTTCTATGGCTGACAACTTTCCTTTTCTGTTTTTCCAGAGATTTATTTAGCCATATTTGAGAGTAAAGTTAAAAAATTTAAAAAATTCTCTTAATCCTTGTGTTTAATCTGTGATTTGATGCTTTGTGAAAAAAGTATATCCGTTTGGTCATGGAGACATAAACAGAACTCTGCTCCCCAAATTTCTATCAGGTTATTTTAGTTGTGAACCTTTTTTAAGGATTGGGGTAGAAATTAACCTATGGTCTACATATGTAGAAGTTTAATATTTTCAGTGTTTCAGTTTTATCTGTGTTTAAATAGGTTTTTAAGGTTACAGTTGGGCATGGCATATTTTTTCAAAATTGATACAATATCTGTACACATTGACAATTTGGTATTAGTACAATATGCAATTATCAATTTAAAATAATTAACTTATCTTCTTAAGCATTCATTATTTCTATGCTGTGAAAATTTATCTTGGTATTTTGTTACTCTAACAAAGTACCCGAGGCTGACTAATTTGTAAAAAAGAACATCCAAGTAGCTCACTGTTTTGGAGGTTCAAAAATGTAGTTTTCTTCTTACCTATGGTAATGACTCCATTGGCTACATCTTAATGAATAAAATCATGACAAAAACAGATGACAAAACTAAAAACCAGATAGAATGGGAATAGACCATCCTGTTCATTCATTGTAACAATATTTTACTTGAAAGCTAAATGAGGTGCTATGGGAACTGTATTAATCTCCTTAAGAGCAGTGCCTTGTGACTGAGTCATCTTGCTTTAGAATGCAGAGCACATACTAAAGATTTATAAAACATTAAAAAGTATGTTGTTGAATATTTTTACAGTCATTGATTATATTATTTACAAAAATAATTTTATTGTTTACAATTTGGTATTAGTCTTGAGTACTTTCTCTTTATTTTTTAAATTTTAGGTTTTTATTTTTATTTTATGTATATGAGCATTTTAACTGCATGTATGTAAGTGCACCATGTGTATACAATACCCACGGAGGCCCGAGGAGGGGGGTCTGACTCTCTGAGACTGGACTCGGGAGTGGCTAACTGCCAGGTGGGTACTGGGAACTGAGTCTGGGTGCCACTTAAGGCAGCCTGTGCTCTTAACTGAGCTAGCTTTCCAGCCTGAGTACCTCCAGCTTTCCAGCCTGAGTACCTCCTTTTTAAGGTAAACCTCTGTAACTTACACATTCTTCAGGATTTTGTCTCTAATTAAAATTTGGCATCAGTGTTTGGCTACTTATGTTGATGCATTGTCTATGGATGTATTTTCATTTATTTCTATTTAAATAATAAACTAAAAGATTTTTGTCTGATAACCAGACATGCCAAAAATACTAAAAATCATCTAAAATGAAACAATTCTTAGTTTTTATGCCTGGATTATAAAAGGTGATCCAGATCCTAAATTAATTAGAGGCTTGACAGAGGAGGCCAAAAAGGCATTGTCTCAAATAAAACAAGCTATTAAAAATCAACAAATACAATATATAGATTATAGCCAAAAATGGACAACATATATTTTGGCTACTATTCATACTTCAACTACAGTTTTATGGCAAAAAGGGCCTTTGTATTTACCAGTATCACCCACTAAAGTGTTCACTCCTTATTATAAGGCTGTGATATATTTAGTTTAAATGGCTCAAGTTTAATTTTAAAAATATTTTAAAAATTTTTTTATTTTTATTTATATATTTATTTGTAAAATAGTAATTAGATTGGTTATTTAAAAATATGGATTCATGGGCTATAGCTTTCACCCATTTTTCTGACATTATTAATAATCATTATCCAAAAGATGAGTTATTACAATTTGCAAATAGTTATGCTTTTATTTTTCTAATAATTATGAAACAAAAACCTATTAAGGATGCTTCAGTGATATTTACAGACGAGTCTTACTTATGTAATGCAGGGGCAATCTTATGTTTTTCAAACCTCTCCAGCTTCAGCTCAAGTAATAGAACTTCGAGCTGTAGCTGCTGTATTTCAACTTATGGCCTCTGCTTCTTTTAATCTGTATACTGATAGTTATTATATTACTAGAACCTTACAAATGCTTAAAACTGTGCCTTATATTGAAACAAATAATACCAAAGTTCAAAAATTATTTGGTCAGATACAAAAGTGTTTACATGCTCATTCTCAGCCCTGCTTTATGGGGCATATTAGGGCCCATACTGGGCTTCCAGGTCCTTTGGCTTTATGAAATGACCTAGCAGATAAGGCCACATGTCTCATAGGTTTCTCTCAATTGGAATTAGCACAAAAATCTCATGCTCTTCATCACCAAAACAGCCAAAGTTTACAGAAGCAATCTCACCTCACCAGGGAGGCTGCTAGGCAAATTGTTAAACAGTGTCGCTTCTGTCCTGAATTTCATTCTGTCCTCAATGTCGAGTCAATTCACGTGGATTAATGCCCAATCAATTGTGACAGATGGATGTAACTCACATCCCAGAGTTTGGAAAACTAAAATATGTTCATATGTCCATAGATACTTACTCAGGATTTCTTATGGCCACTACTCAAACTAAAAAAACTACTAAACATGTAATAGCACACTCCATTAAATGTTTTACTGTAACTGGCTTGCCATCTATCATAAAAACAGACAATGGCACAGGATATACTAGTTAAACTTTCCAACGTTTCTGTGCTCAGTTATCTATTGTGCATAAAACAGGCATATCATCTAATCCCCAGGGGCAAGGGATTGTTAAACATGCCCATACAGTTTTAAAAAATCGATTACAAAAAATAAGAAAGGGGGAGTTATATCCCAGATCCAGAATTCTTTAAGTTATATTCTTTTCATTTTAAATCTCCTAAATTTGGATAAGCAAGGCTATTCTGCAGCAGACAAATGTGGCATTCCAAGACTTTGGATACCTATGTACAAGTGAGATGGAAGGATCCGATTGATGGGAAATGACATGGCCCAGACCTGGTATTTATATGGGGAAGAGGGCTTGTTTGTGTTTTTTCCACAGGACGCTGAGAATGCCAGGTGGCTGCCAGAAAGACTGGTCTGGTTCGCAGGGACTGAATGGAGGAAGAGTGACACTATTGTACCTGTCTGAGATGGAATCAGTTCCTGATGACACACAGAGAGCTGTATTGGACTTATGTGATAAATTCAACTATGTTACATCTAGCCATATAAAAGAAAAGGAGATTGTGGTGATGGTGAATGATACTCAACTGATGGGACATCATTACATGGAAAAAATAACAGTAAATCAAGACTCTACTGCAGGGAATACTGATAAATGAGAAAAAGGACTAAGTGCAGGACTTTGGTGATCAGATAACAGTTTCCTGCAAACTTATATAGGGAAACAGGCAGCAGCCATGGACAGAGTCAAGGACGAATGATAGTTTACATAAGTCAACCCTATGTACGTTTCATTGGACAGTTAAATATCGGTCATAATGGTACCAGTTTGATGTTTTCCTGTGTTTAATGTATTTTTTGTGTTTTAATGTAACTTGATTAATTGCATTTCCATCATTCCCATGAGAATGAAAGTTATGGTATTTACAAAACCTTAGTATGTGAATTGAGGAAGCCTTTGCTACATTACTGGAATAATTACTGTGATGCCTGATTCCCCTGGACTTGTCCCTGTACTCCTTCCCTTTATATGTTCAGAGTTTGTTCCCAGGGATGCTGGGTTGTGACTCACTAGCCTCTGGTTATTCTACATGGCCTTTAGGTCCCAAGTCTACCACCCTATAGTACAATTGCCTAAATTCGCTGACCTATGTGAAATGAGTGGCCAGAGACGGGTAAACCCAAGGGGGTGTCAGCCGACCTAAGACAGGGAATCAGCCTCTATGGCCAGACGTTGTGGCTGGTTTTCCAATGACGGGTAAGACAGGCACTAACGTCCTAAGACAGGCGCTCATTTACTAAAGGAAAAAGGGGGACATGTAGGGCCTGGCTTCCCGACATGCCTTTTTCCCTGTTAGGTTCCTGGCCAGGAACTAGCTTCAGTTTGTCAGCTGCAGTTGCTCAGAGGAAGGATAACTTGACCTTTAGAGGCCTAACCGCAACTGTTAACCAGGTGTGGTCTAAACCAGGTGTGGTCACATACTCGGATGTTCCCTGGGGGCCTGAACCTTTGTCCCCTCCCAAACCCTCCATGGAGCTCCCTGCAGTACATCTCTGGCATCTACTGGGTGTATATATATTGAGCATCTTGCTGGAATAAACCAGAAGCTTCTTCACCATTTTTGGTGTCTGTGTTGTGTGTGTCTTGTGTGTCTTATGTGTTTGTATGTCTTGTATGTCTTGTGTGTCTTTCATTCCTCAGCCCTCGCCAGATAGACTCAGGCACAGTTGTAGCGCCAGACCGCTACATCCGATGGCTTCTGTGGGCACTGCAAGCACACATGGTACCCATACATACACGTAGGCACTCATACACATAAAATAAAAATGAATCTTTATCAAAAAAGTGTGTATAAATGCATGGAAAGAATCTGTGCTTATAAAAAAGTGTTATATTTGCTTTTCATTGGTTTTTCCTTTCTGGGCCTAGATTAGAATTTGTTGTTGCTGTTGTCCTTGTGTTTCAAATCTTCTTGGAGCATGCTACTTTTCTTCTTTCAGTATTTTTGTAAGCTCATCAGGCATTATGTTTTCAAATATCATTTCTGGCCCATGCTCTCTATTTGTTCCTTAATTCTTAATATATGTATTGACTTTTCTAACTGCACACTCTGTGTGTATTAGTCACTCTTATTTTTCTCAGACATAATTTCAGATACTTTTTCTGATCTATCATTCAGTTCTCTGTCTTTACCTATGTCTACCAAATAATACATTTACTGACAGCTTAGCTTTTAAGTTGTTTTATTGTATTGTATCATATACCTAACTTCAAATTCTCCATCTTTGTCCTTAGACAAAGTAAGCATGCACACTTAATTAAGGTCTGGGCCTGATTGACTTCATTGTCTGGACCCATTGTGGGTCTCTTTACATCATTTGTTTATACAGGGTTTAGTTTGTGCATTTTATCATCTTATATATGGATTATCTTTTATTTTGTGCAGCACATGCATTTACTAAACTCACAGGAGTACTTGAGGTCAAGAGTATTTCATTTCTAACAGGATTAACCAGGGAGCTGGAGGCATTATCCATCTGAGACACCTTAATCCAGCTTCAGGAATTCAGATGTCTTAACGAAGCTGAACTCTTCTAAGAGTTTTTGCCTACTTTGAACTTGCTTACCTTTTGAGTGTGAACTTTCAAGAGACAACCTAAACTGCAGGTTTATCAGGTGTTGCGTTATTTTTCCTGGAGAGATGTGAGCAAATGTCTACTTGCCCCAGAGAAGGAAGGCAGCAATAACAGACAGAAGTTATCCACCCAAGTTGAACTCAACAAACTGTATTTGTTGGTCTACTTATTGGAGCCTGGGTGAGGGGTTACTTTCAGGAGCATGGGTGACAGCTGCATCATGGAAGAGCCCTCCCCATCATGGAAGCTGCATTATGACACTACCTTTAGTTAAGCACTAGCGACTTCTAAGACCATGTGTAACTGGGGAGCAGGGGAACAGAGGATGGAATCCCAGGTGAATCTGCATGTGAGTTCATCACTTTCACTCCCCCCACATCTCCTTTTTCTAGGAAGTGGTAAGAGCCCCTTACCATCACCAGAGACTTAGCTATCTCAACTGCCACAACTACAGAGCTAAGCATTCTGTAGGTCACCATGACAACCCTTTGCCACGATGGCAGTGGGCTGGTCATGCCCAGAGGAAATCACTTTTCCTCAACAACTAGGACCAAAAATGTCTCATTAATCACTATCCTAGCCTTGGAAATCTTTTATATATACTCAATATTCCCTTCGAAATGACAAACAACCCCACAGGAGATGTAGGCTTCAGTTCCTGGTGGCCATATTCTATATGTTAATCCCTGACTATCCTGTTGGCTAGCTAATGTTTTCAAAAGTAATTTTAAAATATATTTTGTCCATTATTTCTAAGTGTTCTTAGCAAAACTTGATTTTACCTAGACTGCAATTATTAGAGCTAGAAGCCTTGAATGGGAGTGATAGTTCAGCAGTTAAGAGCACTAACTGCTCTTGCAGGAGACCTGGGTTCAATTCCCAACATCCACATGGCAGCTAACAACTGTCCATAATCCCAGTTCCAGGGGATGTCGTCTTCTGACCTCCGTAGGCATTGCATGTCAATGGTGCACTTACATACGTGCAGGCAATACACTCACACACTTAAAAAAATAAAAATCATAAAGAAAATGTTTTTTTAAAAAACAGAAGTATTTAAGATTCTGTTTACTCATAGGTAACTTGAAGAGCTTCAATAGGCAGCAATCGGAACCTCCTTTGACCGCGCAGCTTTTCCACGGCTCCTGTGTCTAAGCAGCCACACCCCCTCCGGCGTGCACAGATAGCTTCAGTCCACCTTGCTTCACACAGGAGTTCCTGGCTTGGTTTCCTTCACCTGTGCTTGGTGAAGCCTCCTTCACTAACGCCACAAGAAAATAACACTGAAAAAGTGTAGTGGAAGCAACACTAGAGTTGGAGTCAGAAAACAGACTTTTACCGATTTCTTCCTGGTTTGCAGCCGTGATCCATGGTTCTGCTGCGTTGCCCTGAGCGAGCATGTAGTCAGCAAAGCGGTGAGATCCGGCTTCGTCCTCTTTTCCGTTTCTGTATCCTTAGTATATTTACCTATGACTTAGAAATTATCACATCTACCTCATATACCCAAGGATTAACTAAGGAAATATGTGAAGGCACTCAAGTTGCAACCAGAACTTTGTCGAATAATTTCAAGCTTAAGACACGGTATTTTTTGTTTGTCTTTTTCCTTTTTTAATTGGATTTTGAGAATGTCATACCATATATTTTCACCATGTTTAGGTCCCTCCTTTGTTTGCAGCCTTCCCTACTGAGCCTTCACCAAGCTTCCGTATTCTAATATACATATAAGGCCTACAGAGTTAGGGTTAAAGACACTACTTTGTGCAACAGCTTTGTTTCTAAAAGTTTTCATAAAGCAAATTATGCTTTAACCATACCAACGGAGCAAAGTGTGAGGAAAATAATTCTTCTTTCTATAGAATATTAAATCCGTTTGATTTACTCTTCTATAATCATATGGATAAATTAATTTCCATAAAAATTTGATTGGAGTAAGTTATGCCTACAATAAGACATGGTTCTATTCAGATGACTTTGGAAATATCATAGGGTTATTATGACTATAAACATGGATACTGTTTCATGTATCTGTAAGAAACACTGGCCTACACTGGTCTAGACCAAGTTCAGTGTGGAATGTTCACCCCAAGAGTATCCTGCGGTATCCTGGAGCTTAGTGAGCACCAGAGAAAGCCCAGGAAATCAATTTCTCAAGACCACAGTTCCAGATACTAATTCAAATATGAGAGTTTTTTGTTCAAAAATGTGAAATGTTTCATTTTATGCTTTTCCTACATTTCAGCAGATTTGTCATTTATTATGTTGACTGAAATTTTATTGTTTTAAGTAGCACTCATTTTGAGATCATTCTGTCCCTTTGGAATATGAATCTGGGTAACGACTATGTTGTTCTCAGTTTCCAGCTATTTGTGTGTTGTCTTTTCTAAGTGTTTTAAGACCTTAGCACTCTAATGGAAGTGTAAACACCCCGACTTCATTTTGATAATATGCTAGGAATGAGCATAAATGATAACAGACAAATGTGGCTTCATTACCACAACTCGGGAAAACAATAGGATGTTAGAAATTCTAGATAATCTTCTCAGGGTAGTTGTAGACTTAGAACATTATACAAACTCATTACTAAGATGGTTTTGATAATAATTAGCTTCCTAGCAACATGGGGATTTTTAGGGCAAGCATCTGTTATAAATGCTAAAATAAAGGAGAAATTATTACAAAAACCTCTCATTTGAATGTGTCATTCACTTTATAAAATGCTGTAAAACACTGATATTTTATGATATACAGTTATGCATATTTACTGTCATTTCATTTTGAGATTGGTTCCAACCTACTGACTTCTTCCTGTGGATTCTTGCAATTATGGTAATTAGTTTCCAATAGATTTTAAAATTAAATGTAGCTTATTGGTAGTGTAGGAGGTAGTAACAGAACAGGACGCAGAGTTGACTGCCAGGACCCAATTCCCTGCTGTATAATTTGATGCAAATAAACTCCTTTTAGACTCAGTTTTGTCACCTGTAAATTGGGAAAACATATCAATTAACTTATATAATGTTAGAAGGATTATTGAAATCAGTCATTAAAGTAATTTGCATAGGGCCATCACCAAATAAGCACTCACTAAATAATAGATCCAAGCATATAAATTAGATACACAATTCATGTTAGGAAGGAGCAATGAAAATTACAGTACATAATAACAGCTATATTCAACTATCATTATTCCATAGTACGAAGCCTGTGTGAGTCACCTAGCTAGCCATGGATCACCTATCTAGCCATTTGGTCATCTCTGCCATCTTAACCTTACCACTAAGCAGGAAGATGAGACATTTACAAATAGACACAGAAAAAAAAGGAGACAAGATAAAAGAGGACATCAGGTTCTATCACAACTATAATTTTATGTGTGAAGATAGACCAGCCTTACAGAATGTCAAAAAAATATTATGTTTCTTTATATGCTTATGACCGGTACTACAATTAAACATCTTTCAGGAATGGAAATATACATCCTTAGTATGATTTTTTAAAATATCCACATAGCCACCATCAATAGCTACTACTTTCAATAGCTAGTACATTCTTATTAAAGGTGGGAAGAAGCCAGGTCAGCAGTGCATGCCTGCAGTCCCAGTACTGAATGGCAGAGGGGGGGGCAGGAAGACAGCCAGTTCAAGCCCCATCAGGTCACTTAGCAACACCCTATCTCAATAATACCAAAAACAACAACAAAATTAATAAATGTTTTAACTGAAGGAAACCAAAGAGCCTGCCAAGGCCATCGTTGCTCTAAACAGTTCTGGAACTTCTGGAAAGTCCAATAAAAGATGAAACAGACATTCAAAGAGTGAATGTGTTTATCACAGTGCAGTTCACAATGTTAGACTATGTCAGGACACACTGAAAAAACCAGCATTAGCAAATTTCAGTGATGGCATGGATGCACTAATATCTAAAAATCAGGTTGCCTCGTCTACTATGCTGTCTTATTAGCTTTTATTTATTTACCTACTGCTTCAATTATTCATGCATTTCATGATCTCTGCATTAAGCTTTTTTTGCTTAAAATGCCAAAACAAATATGAGACTATTGGGTTAGCATAGGCCCTATGCAGCTAGGCTGTGCTCTCTAGAGTTATAGCTTGGAAGTAAATCTGAGCTGGAGTTGATCTAGTCAGTCATCACCTTCTGCCTTACTGCGCCAGACACTATACTGACGTTGGGATGACAAGGAGCTGGCATTCCTGCTCTCACAGAGCTTGCAGTCTAATGAGAAAAAGAGAAATTAATGAAGAAACCCAAGAAAATACTTGTAACGTACGAGTTGTGATAAAGTCTGTGATGGGTAACAGACGAAAACAGAAAGTTGCTGGGGTGACAGGCTGAGGGAGGCTGGAGACAGAGAGCATGTCATCTCAGGTGAAGACTGAGACAGCTGTCTGGAGAACAGCTGCTGATTCAGATCTGAGAGACTAGGAAGGAGCTGCCTGAACGCAGGGCGAGCAGCAGCCTTAGAGCACACGGTGACAAGCTGGAAGAGAGGGCACTGAGCTAGGAGACACCTGTGAGCGTCCATAGGACACGGCTTGTAGAAGTCTGGATACTTTCTGATGCTCATAGTAGGGCTAACTAAAAAGAACTCAAATGGGAAAAAGGTTAACTATCTAACACAGTAAGCATGCTAACATGTTTATTATATAGAATAATGCAATTCTCTAGAGGAACAGAACTGATAGAATGAAAATATATTTTCAGGCCACTGGGCACTCCTGGGAGGGACTTTCTTGGTCAGATTATTTGAATTGGGAAAGTCCAACATGAATGTGGACATCTGTAAAAGACTGTTCCACTGCTCTTTCAGGTCAGATGCTTCAGGATGATGGGGAGCTCGGTCAGACCAGTGAATCCCATGAACATTGGTCTACTGATGGCCACACTTCTTTGGCTATGAAGTGAGTTTCTTAGTCAAAAGTTATGCTATATAGAATATCATGATGGTGGACAGGCGCTCTGTAAGTCCCGGGAAGGTTATCTTGGCAGAAGCATTACATACAGGAGAGGAAAATCCATAACCTGAATAACATTTATTCCAATAAGGACAAAGTGTTGCCTTTCCTCAAAGGAAACGGTCTAACGTAGTCAGCCTGGCTCCAGGATGCTGGCTGGTCACACAAGGGAATGGCATAATGGAAACTTAGTGTTGGTCCACTACTGGCAGATTTGACACTCAGCAGCAACCTTGGTCAAGTCATCCTTAATAGATGAAAGTTCATGTTGTTGAGCCTATACATAACCTCCATCTCTGCCACTGTGGCCACTTTGTTCATGGGCCCACTGACAAGCCGCCCAGCTGGGGAAATAGTCTGACCATTCATGGGATATGTCATATTATTTACTTGATTACTGAACTCCTCCTCTGCTGAAGTCACTTTTTATCAACATATACATGAGACACAAGTATCTTCACATCTTCTGCCTGTTTAGAGAGATCTGTCTGCATCTCTTCCCTTTCTCACCAATTTTACAGTCATGTTCTTTCCAAGTCCCTGGTCAACCAGCCAAACCATTGGCTACAACCCATGGATGGGTATAAAATCACACATCTGCCATTTCTTCTTCCAAGCAAAATGTACAGTCATGTGCACTGTCCAAAATTCTGCCTACTGTGAAGATTTCCTTTACCAGCGTCCTTCAGATTGTTCCAGAAATGGGCTATTTACTCTGCAGCTGTCCACTTCTGAGTTGTATTCACAGAGTGTGCAGAACCATCAGTAAACCAGGCCCTAGTCTTCTCTTTCCTGTCAGTTGATCATAGGGCACACTCCACGAGGCCATAGGTGCATGTTTGAGAACAGGAGGCATTGTAGCAGACCATAGGAAACATAAGCATTTGGGCAACTTCTTCAAGTAACTTTGTTGTGCTCTTAGGACCCGCTTGGGCCTAACCATGTGTATACCACTCCATCTATGATGGACTGTGCACATGGTTTGGTGGGTCAGTTAACACCTAGCCCATGATGGGCACCTCCTGTTGCATAGTGACTTTATGGCCTAATGTCAAACATTCTGTTTCCACCAAAGCCTAATTGCAAGCCAAAAGCTGTCTCTCAAAGGGAGAATAGTTGTTTGCAAATGATATTAGAGCCTTGCTCCAAAATCCCAAGGGCCTCTGCTTTGATTTTTCTAGATTCCAAACGACATTCCAGTCTGCCATTGGCACCTCAAGTACCATCAGATCTGCTGTATGGCTCAAGTGATACAGCAGCCTGCATAGCACCCTGAACCTATTGAAGAGTCTTCTCCTGTTCCAAGCCCCACTCAAAGCTGGCTGTTTTCCAAGTCGATTGGCATATGAGCCAGAGTAACACACCCAGGTAAAGGAATGTGCTGCTTTCAGAATCTAAAGAGGCCCACAAACGATGTGCTTCTTTCTAGAGGTGGGAGGGGCCGGGTGTGACAACCTATCCTTTACCTTAGAAGGAAAATCTCTGCATGCTTCATACCACCAAACTCCTAGAAATTTCACTGAGGTGGAAGTCCCTTGAATTTAGTTAGATTTATTTCTAATCCTCTGATGCATGTATGTTTTGTCAACAAATTCAGAATGATTGCTATCTCCTTTTCATTGGGTCCAGTCAACATAATGTCATCAATATAGTGGACCGATGTGACATTTTGTGGAAGGGACAGGTGATGAAGAGTTCTTTAAGTTTGTGATAGTCACCTGTCATTCTCTAGGATCTGTGTCTTTTTCACAGGTCAAAGAGAGTTAAAAGGATATGTAGTGGAGACCACAGCTTTCAAGTCCCTGATGGTGGCACTAAATCCCCCCAAGGATCCAATACTGTTTGGGGTTCACTATTTTCCCCAGTAGAGGCAACTCCAATGACTTTCATTTGACCTTTACAACTTTAATGGCCCTCACTCCACAGGGAACCAATGTGGGGATTCTGCCACCTTCTAAGCATATCTATCCCCAGTATAAATTCTGGGACTTGGGAAATAACTTCAGATTGAGTTTGGAGACCCATTGGACCCACTGTGAGTTGGACTTTAGCTAAACTTCATTCATCACTTGACCTCCATAATCTCCTACTTTAATTGGAGGGTCACAATGCTCTTTGGAATCTCCAAGAATCAATGTCAATTTGGAACTAGTATCCAATATGCCCTGGAAACTCTGATTGTTTCCTTTTTTCCCAACATACAGTTACCATAGTAGAAAGCAGTGGGTCCCTCTGGGGAAGAATGAAAGAGAGGCTAACAGTGTAACTCTCACATGTTGCAACTATGTTTCTCTTTGCAACACCGATAAAACGTGGATTACTGTTTTACAGATTAAGCATACTTCAATATAATTTTTCATTAATAATCTGATGTAGTTTATATTTTTAAGACTTTTGTTTAAAAGGGTCTGCAAGACTTGCAGACTGTCAAAAGCATCTGCATTTTTATTTTGAGCAAAGTAAAATGAATTATCTTCCAGGAAGTTCGGAGGCTAGATCTGGAAATCGGGATAGATGATGATGTTCAGCCACCCGTAGAGTCTGCCACTCAGAGCTTTACTGTGCCCAGTATGTTAAAGAATGTGAACTCTCCCCAGCTACTCCATGATAAGCACAGGTAGACTCCAAAACCAACACAGGACTAGCCTATCCTATGTGTCACTACTGGTGAAGACACCTCTAAGATATGCTTGAAAATATTTTTTGTTGCTTAGGAATCTGGAAAATGGAATTCAAAGATAGATCTATTGAAAGTATACAGACTGATACACAGAGTGAATCGTTCATCCAATTTATTGGTTTATTGTGTGTGTGGTGTCTTGTGCATGCTAAGTGAATATTTAAGTGGATAAAATTCTTTAAGAAAAAAGTTGAGTGTTAAAAAATGTGAACTTTATATCAAGAACAATAGGAAACAATTGAGGTATTTTTAAAGTAAAAATTTTATTGAAGTATAACATATACAGGAGGCTTACATAAGAATATACCAGGAGTGATCCATTTCCCTAAATTTCTGTGTAACCTTCCATTGAAGGATCTGAAATAAGGAAATAAAGTCAATGGATTTGCTTTTTAGGGAGAATAAACAGGGCAAGATCAAAGGCAAAGAGACCCCTCAGAATAGTGCTCTCTGTCCAAGATGGTGGCAAGTGATAGAGAATAGCAGATATATTTTCGAAGGTGTTTGGTGACTTTTTTTTCTTTTGAGACAGGTGTCAGTATGTAGCACTGGCTAGCCTGGAACTTACTATGTCAATCAGGCTGGCTTCCAAGTCACAGAGATCTACTTGCCTCCACCTCCTGAGTGCTAGGAGGCACGTGCTACCATGCCCTGCCTGTTTTATATGAGGCTACCGGCAAGATCAGACTCAAGTTTTGTAGCCCTATTTTTTAAATGTAAAATAAAAAAATTCAAAAATGGAATATAAAGTTAAGCATATGATCTTGAAAGGGGCCAGGACAAACCTGAGCACTATGCAGTTCACACACATCTCTCTCAGGCCTATGGGAGGACACAAGTCCTTAAGAACTAACATCATCATCGGCCATTGACTGTGGTCAGATGACTTGAGTACTTTAAACAAGCTTTAATTTACTTACTTTGCACAGCAAAGATACTTTTATCTGCACCATTTTGCAGAAGAATAAACTGAGATTTAGTAAGGAAATAAAATAACTAGCAATCAGAAGAGTTGAAATGTGAGCACAGGAGCCCGGCCCTTCTTGATCATGATGTTACAGTTCCTCAGAACACAACCTGAGGTTTGGCAGGAGGGAACTGAGGCAGGTGGGGACGCTTTACTGACAGCACAAACGTGAGGTTAGCAGTTAGCAAGTACTTGATTAACAGTTAGGTTTTCAACAAGCAAAGTCTACAGTACCAGTTCTCAAAGGAGCCGGCAAGCCAGCTGCAGGGTATTCAAGTCTGTCCTCAGGGAAGAGGCCAGAGTGGCAGATAGAGTTCTGAGAGTCATCAGTGTGAGAATGAATGAAGTGATCTGGGGAGAAAGTGCACTGAAAGTGGGGATAAAGGTTGCAGATCAAAATGGGGGATGGTCAGGTGAAGAGAAAATCAGGAGAGCTTGGTGTCTTGGAGTCTAAAAAAGAATGTTTTCACGACTGAACGCAGCACAGGTGACCTTGACTCCTCCGTCAAGTCCAGACCAAATGAGCTAATCCCACTATTGCAGAAAAACCTTCTTTTAGGAACTTTAAATAGCTACCAGAGATAAATATATACATTCAGCAACCCTTTTATGGGATGACCTGGTCAGTGGCTAGATGTCAGGAAACTTTCAAGTTCATTTTTGGTCTCACACTAACTGGGTAGAATCGCAGAACTCCAAAAGATGAAAGAAAGACAGGACACAAATATACAACTGATCTCCCTTCCCCCATCCAGGAGACTTTTCATAGTTAACTTTTTAATTTTTATTTTAGATGCATAGAATTCAAACATAGTCCATGTTCCTATGACATATACAATATAATTAATTTATTCATCATAAATGCTAGATTATTTATAATCACTTCTAAGTGGACCACTCAGAATGGTCTACTATCCTTGTAAAAGCCATTTGAGAATGTAAGGCATTGGCTGGAGAGCTAGCTCAGTGGTCAAAGCACTGGCTGCTCTTCCAGAGGGCCCAGGTCCAGTCCCCAACACCAACATGGCAGCTAACAACTATCCATAATTCCAGTTCCAGGGAATCTGACACCTTCTTTGGGTCTCTGTGGGAATAAAATGAAATGTGTGCACTTACACACGTGCAGGCAAAGCAGTTACACACACAAAATAAACAAATGCAAAAGAATTTAAGAAAAAGAACTCATCATAGGATGATGCTGGCTCAAAGGAGTAACAACAGTGGGAAACTCCCAGACCTAAAAAAGTAGGCAATGGATGGCAGGTCGTGGTGGCAAACACCTTTAATCCCAGCACTGGGTCTGTAGAGGCAGGCAGATTTCTATGAGTTCAAGGCCAGCCTAGCCTACATAGTGAGTTCCAGGCCAGCTGGGGCTACAGTGAGACCCTATCTCAAAAAAAAAAAAAAAAAAGGCAATTAGAGAGAGAGAGAGGGAGGGAGACGGAGAGAGGGAGATAAAGAGAGAATATGCATGCATATGCATGGCCCACAGCTAAAATGTGGAACTGTGGAGGTCAGAGGACATTTTCCAGATTGGGTTCTTTCCTACCTTGCTATGCCGGCTGGGATTTATCGTGTGAACCACCACATCTGGCTCTTTATGTGAGTTAAGTACTTTTACCAACTGTGTTATCCATCCCTTCTCCCAGACCCCACCCCACCTCTCACCCCCAAAGTAAGCAGCCCTAAGTCAGAGTAGTAAGACTGTTCACACCCAGGACAGTAACAGTCTCACGGTCATCACTGGGCACGTAGCTGCCCTACTGTGGTCACTTCTAGGAGGTATAGGGGAGTATTAACAAATCTGAGTGGGTTGAAAGAAGCTGATGAGTAAGTGACGTCATATTAGCCTGGGTTGAGGGCAGTGGGGGCAGGGCAACTGGGAAAGATAGTTCACATTTCCGGGGGCGGTGAGCCAAGGTTTGTCTTATATGGGAAAGATGATTTCAGCTAAGTGAAATGAAGAACTTCTTAGACATACACAGGTTTCTACGAATATTTGAAGAAATGAGCTCTGTCATCCCCCAAATGAATTCAGCAGCTGAGTGACCTGCTGGTGCTACCGATGGAACCTACCTGCATGAACGAAAGGTGGTTTTGGTGTCTGCACAGGGTTCTGAGGCCTAAAGTCCCGTCTGTAACCCCATCTAGACCTGACCAGCTTCCTTAGCTGTGCTCTGCAGCCACACGGCTAAGGCTCTTAACAGTCTCGGAGACCTACCGCGAAGGAGAAAGCCGGGCACACGCTCCTTCATTCTCCTCTCCTGACTCTCGGATCTCGCCCTCTGGACTACAAGGTCCTGACGCTATGCCTGATAGAACACCTTCTCACCCAGCCCACGCCTTCCCACATTTCCACTCTCCCTGAAAGCTACCATTCACCAGAATGCTTGTTTCTCCCTCATTTAAAGTCCAGTGGCATACATATTATGTATCATACTTACTCAGAAATTACCAGGTTTATTTTGTAATGGTCTGACCCTCTGTCCTGAAACTGGCAGACTTCTAGTTTCCTTTTTTCTTCTCAGTGCTTGCCTACTCTTAACTTTCATATCATGTTCTTCACACTGTTTCCCAGTCCATCTAGAATCTCCCCACCCTCTAAGTTATATTTTTAAATAATGTAGAATGAAAGAGTTAAAAACAGAAGCAGAAAACACAAAAGGTCCTTTCTCCAATTATCTCTCTCTCTAAATTGTAAAAACAGGGTACTGCCAGGGGACAAAATCAATACAGCTTTGGGTCTAGGTTTGAACGTAATCCCTCCCCTTCCCAGAAGTGAAGCTTAGGCAAGTTACAGAAACTCATTGAGCCTTAATATCCTCATTAGTAAAATGAAGATGATATTATCATAGAGGAGGAAACGAATGAGAAGTGCTTTACGGTGCCTGACACACGGTGAGCAGCTAATGAGTGTTTGTTATTACTAGCATCACGTGAAGAAATTGCTCTACGACAAGCACAGGATATGGTTCATTCTCCATTGCATAGCTAGGCAGTATCCACTTCTGCTGGCCAGCTAGGGAAAATCAGTTACTCATATAGTCAACAAGTTTCATTCTTTGTATTCAATAGGGGCCTGGTTAAATAAATATCCATATAATTACATCATAGAATTTGTTGCTGCAGCTAAAGAAAACCATTCCAAACATGGACAATCTGGTGAGAGAAAAAAGGTTTCCTGAACACTCTATCCAAAGCAATGTCCTTCTGATAAAATCACACACACACACACACACACACACACCCCACAGAGGAGACTATACCTTTTGTCTAGATCCATATATATTATATAAATTTGTACAGGAAGCTCTTCTGGCCTAAACTGGAAAGAAAACTAAGATGGGGAAGTTGGAATCTGTTTATAGGAATATTAGCCTTATATATTATTATAAATTTTTACCTTGAGAAGGAATTCCTAATATATCTCAATATTTTTAAATTTAAACAATAACATGCTTCCTGCCCAGTTATCTGGATATTCAATTGCCTAAATTTTCTTACCTCAGGCAAAAATGTAATTATCAGTTTTAACGAAGATCCTAATTGCACAGAGAAGATTCATCTAGATGCCAGCCTGACCTCTCTCTTCTTCGGTGCCATGAGAAAGAAGGCAGAGGCATGTTTTCATAAGCACATACGGACACATAGTTCTCAGTGGCCCTGCTGAGAGCTCTGTGCACACAGCTCACCTGCCCCAGGCTGAGGCAGTGGCAGCTTGACTGTGTCTTCCTCCACTGCCCTGGAATGGTGTCTTCCTCCCTGACTTGAGTCACAACCATGTCAGACCAGAGGAAGCAATAAAAACAACACGGATGACAGTTTTCCTTTGCAACAGGTGCACGGGGAAGTTTGAAGGTCTAACTGGTGTCCTTGTCCAAATTGTTGTGCTCCTGGAAAACTAGATTAACTTGAGGCATAGGGGAGGAAAAAGGACAGTGTAAATTACCGTCATGGAAACTTGATGGAAAACTTCTAAACTGCTGAGTCCTTAGAAAGCAGGAGGTGTTTCTATACCAGTATAAGGCATGTATGTATCTACCCTAGTGAGTTTCACATGCACAATGTATGTATGGTAATTTGATAGCATTCGATTATACTTATAAGACTACTTTATCCTAAACTATGTGTCATACAGCATAACAGGAGCTATTTATTCATACAGTGTTTATGTACCTGCATATGTATTTCATATATTATTTTACATAGCATGCACATTTTAAACGTTTACTAAATATATAGTGTATATATTTTTAAAGTTTTATCTCTTGTCCATGTCTCAAATATAAATAGGTGTCCAAAGTTAAAATATAATGGCTGTCAGAAGAGCCCTTCGATATAAATAACATCATTTTAATTGTACAATGATGAGATTTCTGTGTAGGATCAGTAATACATAGTTAAAAATCAAGACCAGGACTAGAATGATGTAAAAGAGGGACTTAGGGTACAAATCTGAGCCCCCTCAGTGTCCTCAAGTGCTGCTTGCTTGTCTCGCCCTAGTCACAGCCTGACAAAAACATGTCTCTCTTCTCCCCATCACCACAGTCAAGAATTACTCATTACTGAACGGCAGGCATGCTTTATGTGCTTTCCACATATTAACCTATCTTAAGAGCTGTCGTGACTGCAAGCAGCATTAATTCTAAGAGAATTACAAGGTGTTGTTCATAAACAAGCCCAACGTTTTTAAGGGCTTTAACTAAAATGCTTTTGAGAGCCATGGCTAAAAGCCCCAGCTAGACATGACCTCTGCTGAATCTCTGCAGTGAAGTGATCAGGCCCCATGCCTTACAATCCTGCACACATTCCTCTATGTTAATTGTCTTCTCAGGTGGGGACAACTTGGCAGGTGGTGGTTTCAAATCTACTGCCAGAGTATAAGATAATTGGCAGGTTTCAAAAGCAACATGGCACAATCTTTCATTTCCTATGCAGCCACCCTTATTCTGAAAACTGAAGTGGATGATGGGGATGATGACTGTCTAACTGTACTTCAACAAGGAACACATTTATATTTAAATTCACACAGAAACTAGAACAGGGGTTACACAACACATTAGTATCTGGCTACAGATGATTTACTACTGTGTGCTGAAATGTGGTGCAAGTGCAAGATGGATAGTAATATTATATTGTGGTATATATCCTGTTCACATCAGGCCTTCGTAATAAAAGCCAAACAGCAATCTACAGAACCTGTCTTAAATCTGCCATCTCAGATACTGATTGTAAAATAAAATGATCAAAGTGCAGGTTATCTCTACACTGCCTTCCCCCGAGAGCGTGGTATGCAAAGAACTTCCTACTTTTTATTTATTTACATTCAGTCAACGGAAACATAAATTACATTAAAAACTTCAGTGTTATGTGGACTGAATAAAGCATACCTAATATGTTGCTAAGTAGACTTTTTTAGAGATATTATAGGCTACAGGCTGTATCGAACTGTTATTCAGTGTCCCTTTTACTGCTCACAACAAAATATGCTGATAAAAACAATACGTTAAAATAAATTTGGCAAACCAGCAGTTTCACATGCTGCAATCCTGCTGAGAATAAATAGTTTTTAGTGGGGCTTTTTATTTGACACCTGAAACCTGCCAACTGATTTTATTTTAAATAATTTCTTCAGGATATCATTCAAACAGCCAACGCAGACAAGTTAACACTACACAGAGAAGTCACAAATGATTCTAAGCAAAACTTTTTGTCCTTACTGCAGGCAATTAAGAACATGAAAGGCCAAACTTCCTTGCAAAAAGAGATGTCCTCGTATATTACAGGTTACAAAGAACAAAAAAAGTCTGAGGTCCAAGGTACTCATATCGTCTGATGAGACGTGTGTGTGTACAGACTTGGGACACAGGGATCCTTGGAGGGGAAAAGGTGCCCTCTACTTGTCTCAGTATTTCTTTGGCTTCAGATGCAAATGCCTACCGCAGTATTCATCCCAGTGAAAGAATGATGGTCATGTGCTTCATATATTTATATATAGTCATGTTGCCATATCATTTTTCTGCTTGTCTTCCTAATCAGACTGCAAACTCCTTAGAATCTTCTTATCCTTCCTGGTTTCCAGCAGTGAACCCAGTGCTTGGCATTGAGTTACAGGGCGAATCAAATGGCTATTTAAACAATAACAGGTGACTTGTAAGGATAAGAGAAGAACAGGGTCTGAGGAGAAAGTAAGTCAGTCACATTTGATTGATGCTGGAGAAGTAAACCCTGGAATAGGTAGAAATAACACATAGAGAATTTTAGAATCAAGTAGGAAACCACCTGGGTCATCACTCCTCCCATGAATTAATTCATTTATTTAAGGAATCTCTATTGAATGCCAATTATGTGTTAGACAATCATTACCTGTATGTAGGCAATGATTGTCTATCACCTATTGAAACAGAAGAGCACTGTAATTTGTAATGATTTCATTACAAATATTCCAACAAAGAGTCAGAGCTGGCTTCAAGTTTAATCTCAAACCAAACCATGAAACATTTCAAGTTTTCCCTTTAAGTACATCTTGCCATTAACTAAGGAGCTACTTTAGGAAACTACTCATAACTCAGCCAGAGCTTCCTAAATCCTGCTTGACCAGTCCAGCTTTGCCAGTCAGATGCTAAGTGCAGTTTGCAATTCTTCTGAAGTGCCCGCCTTTTCCCTAAGACTCCCCAGCAGACCTCAGTCTTCATCTTGCTCTGTCCTTGATTCTGTGTTGAAGGTCCTGTTTCCCTTCAACAAAAATATGGTCAAGGAGGGAAAATGGGAACAAAATTGAGTAACTTTACACAGTCATCAAGTATCACGTTGAAATGCCCACTCACACAGTTCATGGACGCTTCCCTGTGTCTCTTTAATCTACTACAGGGAAAATCCCAATGAGTATATTTTAAAATACAAAATCCGCCTGTCCACAAAAAATAAAGATAAATAGGTTTATATTTTTCAAAATGATATAAGGCCTTTAACTCCTTCCCGTCCCCTGCCTCTCACTTGCACAGAATTTCTGGAAAGGGAGGATCATTCAGTAAGCTGTGAATATTGAAAATATACTATAATTTTGCTTAAAATAGGAACAAAAGGAGACTTTCCCCCTCATCCCTTCCCCTTATTAAGCTGACAAAGGCATCTGTGTTGGAATCATGCTAAATCAAGTTTGCTTACTTATAGGTCAAAGGCAGGAAACACTAGAAATAAGACATCTGCTTGTTCTATGCATGTGGCCACCGGAACAATGTCATTCTCTCAGTGAACTTTTTGAGTGTGATGTTAGAGCTGACAGCACTTACCTTAAAAGCCGATTTGCATTGGGGTAGCTCTCCACCACAGCATTTAGAGGTCTTAACACACATTCGGTCTGCACTGCTTAAAATTCAATCCTGTTTTCCTTTATGGTAATTAATTCTACCCTATTTAATCCTGTACTTTTGTCTTTACATTTCTGCCCCCAGAGCTGAAGTCTGAGTATTGCCATCATTTCCTGAGTCCATCATGGGGTCTTCTGCCATCGATGAATCACATGATGCCCTCCATAAATCTATATAAATCAATAATTCCCTCCACTAATCATTTTCATTATTTTTCTCTGGATTTCTTCCAAGACTTCAACATCGTTTATTTATTTAGGTGCCTAAAATAGAATACAGTTGTTACAAGTTAATTTCAACTGCTCTGAGCAAGGATGCACAATCCCTTTCCCCGTGACGCTCCCACACTTCTGCAACTGTGGCCCACGGTGCTTTCTTCAAGTTTGTGTCTACTTAAAATGGCCACATATCTCCAGCACCCCTCATGCTTGGGTTGCCTCGAGTGATTCCTCTTCTCCCAGCTCTCTTCTCCGTGACTGCATCGAGTATGATTCTGCCAGATATTTGTTTACATCTTTCTGAGAACAATTTCGTGTTGTTCCACCCTATATTTCTGATTTGTCTTTTGGGCTGTTCATATCCTGGCCATGTGTCAAAGCTTGTAACACCTCCCAATTTCATCTTCCCAGAAACTGTCATAAGCATTTTGCTCATTCTTTGTTGCGGATTAATAAACACATGAAGTGTAAACCACAGCGACTGCTGCACGGCAGGCTCTCAGCACTGCACAGAACGCTGTTCCTGCTCCTCTTGCAGTTGGCCAGTTAGCCGCCTTCAGCCTGCCTGGCTGTGGTTACTATTAAGGCTACTTGGAATAGATGAGTCCAAGAAAAATCACACAACATGCCAAATCAAATGCTCTGCTCAAGTCTGATTATAACACGAATGTCCTACTATGTGCCCATCATGGGTACATCTCTCCCTCATGGATAAACCTTGGTAGAATCTGACCTTGCTTCATGGGGCATTGGAGTTTGTGGGTAGATTTCATTTTATATTTTATGTCAGCAGAGAGTTTAGCATCCCTATATCATGATGGGATGTGGCATCATGAAAGTTTAAGGATCCCTCCCTCAGAAGACTTTACTCTTTGATGTGATACATTTTGGCAGTGTCAAATGGATCACAAGGTATATAATATTTATTATGGTACAACTCATGTAAGATGGGCATACATTGTGACTGCTCCGATGATATCTGTAATGGTTAATGGTTAAATGCTGTCAAAGTGACAGAATCCAGAATTACCAGGACCTATGCCTCTGGGCATGTCTGTGGGACATCTAGGTTAGATTAATGGAGGTGGGAAGATCCACCTTAACTTCAGGCAGCAGCATTCCATGAGCTGGGGTCTTGCACTAAATCCAAAAGAGGAAGTGAACCAAGCACTAGCATCCACAACGTTCTACTTCCTGACCTCAGTGTGCCTGGCGGCCTCAGCCCCCGCTGCCACACCATCTCCGCCATGAACAGTAGTGGCTCAGAATAAACCCTTCTTTCCCTAGGTGTCTTCCTGTCTGGTATTTTGCCACAGCAACTAGAAAAGCAACTAGCACTGTCTGTAGTCTTGAGGTCTCCTTCAATGGGCACATCAGAAGGTCCCTTCTTCTGGGGGTGGGTTAGCTTAACTTTGAAGGTATCCTTGGTGATTCTCTCCTACCAAGTCCACTCCCAGGGTTTGCTTACAGCCTTTGTTTCTCAGTCTGACTTAGGCAACTCTACAGAGAAACAAAGCTTTGAAATAGATCATCAACCACCAAGTGCCCATCTACAGGGGGACATTGCGTACCTTCTATCTCTGATATCTCTGCCCATCCTCGCGGGCACACTGAGAATGTGCTGCTAGTGCCAACTGCAGCTAAGTTTATAACTGGTTGGATTATGAAGAGCAAGTGATATAATTGATCCAAATATGTGACCAGAAATGAAGTATTTTAAAAATAAGCCGGGCGAGGTGGCCCACACCTTTAATCCCACCACTTGAGAGGCAGGACAGGCAAAGCTCTGTAAGTTCAAGGCCAGCCTGGTCTACATAGCGAGTTCCAGGCCAGTTGAGACTACAGGGAATCTCAAAAAGACCCCTAGAAAAAGGAAAATATAGCTGTTCTCTTTTTCTCAAAAGAAATCTAAGTAAACAAAAATTTTATCTCTCCTTGAATGATGAAAAATAAAATTATGACTACATCTTTAATATATGTTCTTTATTTTGTGTGTGTATGTGGCAGTGGCAGGGGGTGGGGGCGCACATATGCCATCATATATGTGTGAAGGTCGAAGAACCTGTTCTTGCCCTCCATCTTGTTGAGGCAGTCTCTCTTCCTTCTGTGCTACTTCAGACTCCAGGCTCACTAGTGGGAACAATTCCCCTGTCTCTGTGTCCCATCTTGCTGTAGGAGTGAGGAGATTACAGATACGTATCACCACACCCACCCATTTACAAAGGTTCCAGAAATTATCAGGCTTGGGTATTGTGCTGGATCGCATCAGTTCTGGAAAGAGGGACCCTCTACTGGGGAATTTCCTCTCTCAGACTGGCCTGTGGCACGTCTGCCAGGCATTTTCTTGACTGTTGAGTGATGTGGGCAGTCTCAGCCCAGTCTTGGTGGTGCAGCCCCTGGGTAGGTCCGAGGTTTTATAAGAAAGCTGCCTAACCACCAGGCATGGTAGCATATGCCTTTTATCCTGGCACTCGGGAGGCAGAGGCAGGCAGATCTCGGTGAGTTCAAGGTCAGCTTGGTTTACATAGTGAGTTCCAGGCCAGCTGGAACTACAGGGAAACCCTGCCCCCTCCCCCCAATAAAAAAGAAAGCAGGCTGAGCACAGGCAGAAGAGTAAGCCAGTAAGCAATTCCTCTGTGGTCTGTGCTTCAGTTCCTTCCTCTGGGTTCCTGCACTAGCTTCCTGCTTTGGCTTCCTTTGATGATGGACTGTGAGCTGTAAGCCAAGTAAACCCTTTCCTTCCCAAGGTATCTAAGATACTGAGATAGGTATCTAGCACCTGCTGAGCCATCTCCCCAGCCCTGTGTCCATTCTGTTAACCATCTTATGTCTGTGCTTTTCACCTTTCTGTTTGCCATTGAATTATGCTCCTTTCCTGACAGATTTGCACATCCCTTTAGTTACTTCTAGGACATGTTCCAAACCATTAATACCTATTAGGAAAAGACACAAACCAAAACCTAATAAAAATGAAAGGTCCGAGCTGGTGAAGTAGATGCTGTTATAAAGTCTACCCATTGAAGTGCATGTTTGTAACTCAAAGATGAGACCAAACTCAGAGCTCATGAAGGCTTGTACACTGTTCTCAAAATGCTGTTATCTGATCTCAATCTATTAGTGTTAAATCAGTGAATGTGAAGTAGAACAAAGGGGTTCTTCCTCTAGAGCAGCATTCTGACAGGTGTTAACACAAGCTCCACAAACAGAAAACTTGTAAAATCTGGAATGAAGTCACTAACCTCACACAGATAGGCCTATGCTTTTCCAACAATTCTAACAACGCTCTGTGATGTAAACTGTCTTGCTGGGGCCAACAGTTCATAACAACGATCTGTCTGTTGTGCTCATACAGCTTCTCTGTCAAGTGGGAAAATATATAATTTTAGATAAATTATCTTTAAAGGTCATCTAGAACATCTTCTGCAGAAGACAATCAAGTTTGTGTATAAATAACAAATATTTCTCACATCCTCTGTGGTATAAATAATTTAAAGTCCCTTTTGTGCTTGGGATACTGCTCAGGGCCTTGTACATGCTAGGCAAGCAAGCTTCCACTGAGCTACAGCCCTTACCCACCCCCACTCCACACCCACCCACCCCTTTTTTTCTTTATTTTTGAGATAGAATCTCATTAAGTTGCCCAGACTGACCTTGTAGCCAAGGTCAGCCAAGAGCTCACTTTGTAGCCCAGGCAAGGTTTAAACTTGTGATTCTTTAGCCTCATCCTCCTGAGTAAGTGGAATTACAGGATGTACCACCAGGCCTGACTAGTACTTACTCTTTAGAGCATAAAAATCCCTCAATAAAAGGGACTGGTCCTATTCAACCAACTTGAGTTGGTTACCTGAACACATAAAATCGGGGCTTATAATCCTCGACTTCCAGAGCAAAAAGAATGCCACAGACCATATAGGTCTAATCCACTCACTTTACAAGGGTTAACCATATACAGTAGTATTTTCTCAAAGGTAATATGGTATTTCCCCAACAGATTGTGTAAAATCATAAGCAGCAGAAGTAAAATTCCCAAATGGAACCCCCAGTGCCCCAGTTTTTCTCTGAGCAAACATCACTGGCACCAACTTCTTTCATAAAAACAGTGTGTAAACACACATACACAAGTGTTTTATTAAATACAAGCAGTGGCATAAAAAAAACTTTGTAACCTACCTTTTATACTTACAAAAATGTATTTTAAAGCAACAAATCTGTAAGCAGTGAAACACTAGAATCCAGCGCTCTCCGAACACACTGAAATCTACTACCAATGAATCAATCACTAAATGCCAATGCACACCAAGAGGTTCACTGAAGGCTGTGCAAATGGCTTATTTCAACTTGAAACATGCAGCAATCTCCAGAAGGGCATGAAGAATGTGTAAAACATGTTTTCCCCATGACTACCCTAAATGCATGATCCTTCAACCCTTTTCAGATGAAGCATGGAGGGCTCTGAAGAGGTGGCTCAGCAGTTAAGAGCACTGGCTGCTCTTCCAGGGGACCTGGGTTCAGTTCCCAGTATCCACATGGTGGCTAACAACTGTCCATAACTTCAGTTCCAGGGGATCCGACGCCCTCTTCTGACCTCTGTGGGCATTGCACAACATGGATGTACTTACATACATACAGAAAATACAGTCATGCACATAAAATTTAAATAAATCCAAAAACATTTTTAAAAGATGAAGCATAATCAATGTGGCGTTATGGGACATGTCTGTAAACCCAGAACTCAGAAGTCAGCTTGGGCTACATAAGAGATAAGGTATAGAGAAAGAGGCTGTCAGTTTATACCCTTACATCCTAATTATTAAAGATTATCATCTATTTGGTGATATTTCAAGAACCAAGGATAGGACTTCCCAAGATCTATTTAATATGATGTTTTCAAAACTTGCAGGTTACAAGTGATAAGTAGATTCAAGATCAATTTAGTCAATTACAGTGTGTGTTTTTAAATGAAATTAAGATAAAAAATATCACAATGTATTCCATTTAGTAACGGCAAAATTGTTTCATAAAATTCAGTGTATGTGTGTGGTGCGTGTGTGTGTGTGTGTGTGGTGTGTGTGTGGTGCGTGTGTGTGTGTGGTGTATGTGTGTGGTGCGTGTGTGTGGTGTATGTGTGTGGTGTGTGTGTGGTGTGTGTGTGTAGGGTTGTAATATATAATGTACGCCTTGCTGGGGTCATGGATACAAAATTAAAAGTAACCCCAGTGTCTGGCTTCTAGCGTGGTGGAACTCTGTATGAAGGTTCTCGAGAGGCGCCTGTGTGTTCCTCGCTGTCTTGAGGACAAATCTTTGTCTTCAGGTCAGTTCATTATCTGAAGTGAGATGTCACATTCTCTTTTTGTTACGATTACTGGAAGATGGGTTTAATTCTAAACTTACTGTGTTTGCAACATTACTTTGTGAAACAATTGATTAAAACCTAATAGAAATCCATCTTAGTCGTTCGGCATCCTTATTATTTCAATTATAGGAGCGTAGTCAAAGAATCTGGGAACAGCACTCCTTTGAGCTCCTTCCAATCAGCAAAGCGGAAGCCTCCCGAGCCAGCTGCAAACCCGGAGGTGAGTCCAGAGAGCTGACAGTCTCGATTTGGTTAGGACCAAAGAAGCAGGCGACCGTACACCACAGGCTCAGTGAGGGTGACATCTCTCTCTGCCGACCCCCGCCCCACCTCTCTGTGAACCTACACAAAAACAGGAATGGGGAGAAGAAGATAGGTGAAAACTTCTGTGTTTACTGCTTCTCATGAAAACCAGGAGGCCGCAGTGGGGAGAACGCTGGTGCAGGGACAAGCAGAAGCGTTCCCAGTGGAACCTGAGTTTAGGGTCACCTGAGCAAACCTTTCAAGGCTTCCGTGCCCCGTGTCTTCATTACTTAGGTGAGGGGCTGTGTCACAGCAGTTTAGCATTAATACAAACTACAGCTGCACTCAACTGCATCACCTCACAGCCTCTGCTCCAAGCATGTCAGATAAGTATAGATTTTGTCCTTACAACACTAAGCAGTACATTTTTCCTGTTTCCCAGATGGATGTGTAAACCCGAGTCACCCAGAGAGATTAATTAACTTGCCCAAAGTCACATAGGTAGGAAGTTGCCCTTAACATCATGTAATACTGCCTCCGTGAAAAAAACTTTTTAAAAAATCATTTATACTGGGTGGGCGAGGTGTCTCAGTGAGTGAAAGCCCTTTCTGCTTAGCTGGATGGCCTGAGTTCAATTCCTGGGACCCACATGGTGGAAGGAAAGAACTGACTCCTGTAAGCTGTCCTCTCCACAAGCACCTGTGAATGCGCGTGCACACACACACACACATACACACACACACACACACACATACACACACACACCAAAATATGACAACATTTTTAAACTACTAACCCTATCCCCAGCTCCTCTCCAGACCCCATGTCACTAAAGCTATTTTCTACCAAGTAGACCACATGTACCAAACAGCGCTGATTTCATTTTCCATGCATTGGTCAAAGATGAATCAAATGGTCATTTGAAGTCCTAACTAAACATGAAATGGGCTGTGCACATATTGACATAACCTGCAGAGAGTTAATGCTCAGGTTAACCTAATGATTATACCGAGTGTTGCTTCAGTTAGCTCAAGGATCATAGTTACTACTAAGGAGCTCTCTCTGACAGGAACCTCAGATTTCCCAAATGCAGTCACAAAATATTAGAGATAAGGTAGCCAAATACTGTGCTATCCTAAGATGCCCACAATCTGCATGCACCACAGATGCCCATCATGAGCACTCATCTAAGGCCGACCTAGTCGGATCACTAAGCCTTCAGGGGTTTCCTTTGTTCTTTTAACTGTTCTCAGGGTTCACAAGGAGACAAATATCAAGAGCCAGAGAGTGGCAAAGCAAAACTTTTGATCCATGTCAAATGAGGTATTTGATTCAAATTCATTTGTGTTCTCAAAAACATGTATAGAAAGACTATGAAAAACCACCTCACAGTGAGTAGTAGCTAAAATTTAAGACTGATAATAGCATGCATTAACAAAGATGTGGAAAATCGGGTCCCACATACATAGCTGCAGGAAATGTGAATTAGTGTGGTCACTCTGGAAATTAGCCCTCGGTTCTTCAAAAACTGCACCACAACCAATTCCAATTCTACTCAGAGGAGTGCGCACAAGAGAGCTAACAAACATGTTCACACAAACAAATGTAGATCAGTGTTCACAACAGTAGCAATCCATAATGACCCCAAACATTCATCAAGTGCTAAGAGGATCAGCTATGGCAGAGCCATGCAGTGGGGTATGCATCTGCCATAAAAAAATGAAGTTCTAATACCTCTGCAATCTGAATAACCTTGAAAATACATGAAGGGGAAGAATCCTTGATTCAGACTTTAAGAAAAGGCAAATCTAGGGCCAGGCGTGGTGGCACAGGCTTTTAATGCCAGCATTGGGAAGGCAGAGGTAGGCAGGTGTCTGTGGGTCTGAGGTCAGCTTGGTCTACATAGTGAGGTTCAGGCTAGTGAGGGTTACACAGTGAAACTCCAGCTCAAAGAAAAGAAAGGTAGAAGACAGAGAGGAAGGAAAAGAAAGCAAGCAAGCAAGCAAGAAAAAGAAAGAAAGAGAAAGAAAGAAAGAAAAGACAAAGCATGGAGACAGAAAGCAGTGGTTTCTCAAGCTGGAGGTGAATATAAAGGGAAAGAATCGGTTAATAAGCCTGAAAGTGTTCTGAGATAAGCTCTAATCCTTGCACAAGTCTGACTATGCTAAAAATCACTGGGCCACACACTTTAAAGGTGGACATTTTATCAGGAATGATGACATACCTCTATAATCTCAGCACTTGGAGTCTGAGGCAGAAGGAACTTGACTTTGAGACCATCCTGGGTGAAGCACAGAGACTTTGTCTCAAAAAAAAGAGCATGTGTTGGGAGAACTATGATCTGTGAATTACATATCATTAAAGGCACTAATTAAAAAATGCCAAGTCCCTACCTTAAAGCAGACAGTCTTCTAATCACTAAGAGGATTTAGCAATGAACAAAGGCAAAGTACTTGGTTTTATGAAATCTGCAATTCTACTAAATAAATAAATAAAAGTGAATTTCATGCACCTGCAGAAGGAAGGCCTAGTGTGATCTGGGAGTGCAGGCACGGTTCACATTCACGTGGACCCCTGGCAAGCACACTCAGGCTACACAGTGCTCCTCTACAGCCAGCACAGGGCAGCTCTCCAGCTAAGCCCCCAGGCCTGACTCACTGCCAGCGGGAGGCAGCAGAGTTCTTCACTGATGTCCCCACTGTCCTCACAGCCTCCCTGGCTTCCTTCTGCCCACTAGCTTTCAGCCTGATTCTTTTAGTTGACAAATTAATAAATGTTTACAGAGGACAATATTAGCTGGAATATTTTGGAAAATATATGGAGCATACACTCACAAACATTTAAACAATAGGGACATTTCTTTGTCCTTTGAACAGAGGTCCAACTTGCAGGCATGGGGCTTTGCCTCAGTTTCTATACAGTCACTTGGCTCTGCCCCCATCAGTGGTGTCAGGGCCTGGGGCAGCTGGCAGAGCAACATTTTCTCAAGGACATGGAGGAACTAAGCACAAAATGCCCTCCAACCATCAACTGTCTGTTTTGTCTTTGAGGACATTGTCAGATCAAGTATACACAGTTGACAATGTTAAACCACACAATGACTGTGGTCAAGCTCCTGGGCCAACCATTCCCAAAGAGGCTGGGTTTCTATGCTAACCCAGAGGTGGAGGAAGGGTAGGCATCCCCTGAAATACACGGGATGCCTGGAAAAGAAAGGCTTCAGTCTAATTTACTACGCCATATACCCTGTTTAGTCCAGCTACGAGACCTTTTCTGTATGGTAAAGTTAATTTACCTTTTATTTGATGAGGCACTATTTTTACAGCTTAAACTACCTTAAAGGAACTCCCCTAAGGAACAATGTATTCTCTCTCCTCCTGGTGGTATTTCAAGGTTGATTACACTGGAATAGGGTGATATTTGAGAACAAGTAACTGACACCCCCTTAACACATCTATAAGGATCCCCTCATTGTACTGAACTACTCGCTAACCCTGCATGTATCCACAAGATGTGCATGAGCACAGTGTCCCTGCTAAGAAGATTTCATATCAGTTCCCATCCATGCAATGAGCTATAAAAACAAATGGCAATTTTTTTTGCTAAAAAACTCTATACTTCAGTACCTGAAAGACTGAGTCAGGCACTGGCCAAATTGTCATCTGTGCTTGGAAAGATCCCTGGGCACTCCTCAAAAAATCTTGGAAGTCAGAACTGCTCAAAGTATCTGCCCTTTGCTAGTTTAGAAACTGGGATATTTGGGGATCTAGAGACATCACTAGGCGAAAACAAGAACACTTTAGGGAAGTCATGAAGCAATTGGTGTTTAATTCCCACAGGTAGGAGAATTTAAAGGTTCTTCACAGGACAGAGCTGCTCCACTGCAGCATACGTGGCAATAAGTTCCCCATTCACAGAAGGAACTGGAAACCATTGTGCTGAGTGAGGTAATTCTGACCCAGAAAGACAAATGGCCGATATTCTATCTTATTTGTGGATCTTAGCTCCCAATTTTTGGATAAAAATGTAGTTCTCACCTCTCATCGAAGAAGTTTCTTTTTGCATCATATGGAGACTATTTGAGATCCACAACTGGTCAAAATACAGAGAATAAGTGACCTAGAGGGTCCCCAGCCCTAAGTGATATATCTGTAATGTAACCCCTATGCCTAAAGCTCAGGGAACAGCATAGAAGAGAAGGCAGAAAGCTTGTTAGAGCCAGAGGACCAGGATGCCTGCTGCTAGATAGTGTCTCCTAGAAAAGACCACAAGGAAGCCACATCCATGCAATCTCAACACTATGTTTGCCTAAACAAGACCTGCACAATGACAACACCAATGGACACACCCGTGTGGATGGGGGAATTTCACAAGGTTCCCCTGTAGATGAAGAGCTACAGCAATCAGTGCCTCCTGAGAGAAGGAGAATCCATTTTCTCTAGGGATAAGCTTCCTGACAGGTTATCCAGCCCCAAGTGGTCAGCCCCAAACATATGTACATAAAAGTAACACTAAGTGGTTGAAGGGTGTGTGTGTGTGTGTGTGTGTGTGTGTGAGAGAGAGAGAGAGAGAGAGAGAGAGAGAGAGAGAATGCATGTGTGAATAATAAAGAAGACATCATAAAGAGGAGTTGAGCTGGAAGGAGAGTAGTAGAAATGATGTTCAGGACTCGTATGAAATTCTCAAAAAAAATTTAAAGTTTTTAATGAAAACAATTTCTCCATTTACGAAAAGTGTGCATTCAAGTGGAGTTAAGAATGAGTACAAGTGTTTGTTCTAAATTCCATGTGCAGTACTCAAGCTCACAGTCTCATCTTCACAATTGTGGACGTGTAAGGTGAAGAGACTTGCCGAACAGCAAGAGAAGGTCGGCTGGTTGGCAGGAACCTCTAAGTCACTGTTTAAATTTACAGACCGAAAACGCTTTCTCAGGAAAGAAGTTTTCAAAATAATACCAAGACCTAAGCTCAACTGACATTATTATTAATATTAATTATAAATAATACTTTCTATTTCTACCATGCTTTGTTATTTGTAAAACTTTAGTGTACGCATCATCTCATTGGGGTGTCACAATAATCCTTTTAGTTGGAGAGGAGGCGTTTCTGTTTTCAGGATGAAGAAAATGACAAAGTAAGATTTAAGGTTATCTTACATGTCCCAAAAGATGTAACTCATTCCGAGATTTCATGGTCTGCCCCTACTCTCATTGCCACTCTTTTGTGGAAACATTCATGTTTTCATATGCCCAGCACAAATAACTGCTCAAAACTGATCATTGAATGGCCGGATTAGCAGAGTGACAGCAACGGAGAAACAAATAATGATCTCTAACAAGCAACTGGAAAGCCTGAATCGAGATTGAGGAAATTTATCACTGCAGTTTGTGGAATGGAGAAGAGTTTGCTTACAGAAACTGTAGGCACTGATGAAAACTGAATGCAGTCAAAGCGAAAAGACCCGTGATGCCTCTGTGGTTTTCATGAAATTATCATATGTTGTATGCACATTGCCTTACAAATCGTATGCACCTTACATTGATCCCTGTTGATGGGAATCATTAACAGCATCTCACAGATAAGGTACAGCTTCAAAGAAGAAGTATCTATTCCAAGCTCACATAGCAGGAGTCATGGGCATATGAAGAGAACACTATCATAGCTCAACATCTTTGTGCTGGGCCAGGGGATCTTTTGGGGGATACACTCCTAATAAACATCTTCTCAAGGGAAGATGTAAAAATTATAGTTCATAGTAACAATAACATTCTTAGAAATTCTGAAATGTACTTCTTAAAACTCAAATGTGGGGACTTGGGAAATAGCTCAGTGGGTAAGCTCACTAGCTATTTAAGGATGAAGATCTGACTGCAAATCCCCAACGCACACAGAAAAGCTAGTATGGTTGTACCTGTCTGCCTGTAACCCCAGAGTTAGGGCACAGATACAGGGTGATTCTAAGGGTTCACTGGCTAGCCAGCCTGGCCAAAAGCTGAGATCTTCTGGTCCAGTGAGAGACCCTGTCTCAAGGCGATGCATCAGAGATGGGTAGAGTACCCATGAACTCCTTTGGTCTTTGCATAGGTGCATGGGCTCTACCCTGAGTGCATATACCATACACACTGCACAAGAAAGAAGACGGAAGGAAGGAAGGAAGGAAGGAAGGAAGGAAGGAAGGAAGGAAGGAAGGAAGGAAGGAAGGAAGGGAGGGAGGGAGAGAGGGAGGGAGGGAAGAGAGGAAGAAGGGAAGGGAACTCAAACCTCAAATGCAAGTAAATACAAGATGAAAACAGGAGAACACGATGCCCTGAACACTCTCATCTTTTCCCTAGTCTTTAAACTGCTCAATATGTATTGGTCTGATATATACAATTTAAAGGTATTGGCAAGACTTAATAAAAGCTAGTGTCAGTATTATCAGTAAACTCCTTAAAATGACACAACTGATGTTGTGATTAACATTGTGCAATCAAAATGCTTAAGACCAATCCAAAGCTGAGCATAGACTTGTTCCAGATGCTATGACAACAAACAGAGGTGCCCAGCCCTGCCCTGCAGAAGCCGAAATCTAACGCAAACAGAAGAGGAAAGCAGCCCCAGCCATATGCTCTGTAGATCATTAGCCAGGTTCTCATGAACAGGGCAGCTTCAGAAAGACAAATAAGACCTGGCAAAACTTTTGAAACCTGGATTCCTTGAGAGGTGAATGCTGCCTGCTCTATAGCCTGGTGAGTGAGTGCCTTAGCAGATGCTGACTCTTAATGTTTAACCTACCAGGGAGAAGTCTCAGTTTCCAATCCAGATGTGCATGATTGTTTTTAACTCCAGAAGGATGCGCAAAGAAATAACTGCTGACTGTCTCCTTAGGAGGCAGCATTACAGAGATGAGGTCAGGGGTTCTGTGGCTTTTATTTTATGTGAAAACACTGAAGATTTCAGCTGGGCATGGTGGGGCAGGCCTTTAAATCTCATTACTCAAGAGGCAGAAGCAGGCAGATCTTTGAGAGATCGAGGTGAGGCCAGCCTGGTCTACCTTGAGAGTTCTAGGCCAGCTGGGGCTAAAGAGAGACCCTGTCTCAAAAAAAAAAAAATCCAACTTTTCTAAGGAGATCTTTTAGCAGAAGCCTCCCCTCTTCTTCCTGTGGAAAATTCTCCCCATACCTTTCCTTCCTGGTTCACCTGTAACACATGTCAGTAGGAAGAGCAAAGAGCTGAGACCAAGCCATAGTTTGAGGCTTTTCCTTATTAGTAGGATCTGCCCTGGGGAACATGTGTATGCTTTCCTTCGAAGGAAAAAGATGAATAATAAACTTAATTAGCTTTCCTTGAAATGTTTCAGAAAGCAGATGACAGATCTCCATACTCAAACTACCACCCACACTCAAATTTGACACTATTTTCCCAAAAGGAGAATGTACTGGTTTATAAACAGAGCTGCTTATAAATACATGCAGTTATTTTTATCATGTTTTCTATGCTAGATGTGGCTTTCGCCTGTATATAAACGAGGGAGGAAACAGTCTTTACGAGGGAAAATTTATAATTCATTGCTGACGATTCCTACCAATCACATAGAATAAACTCATGCTCTGTCAATACTCCTAAATGCTCCCACTGCCCGGGTGTACACCAAACAGCATCTTCATTCTGTGACTTCTGTCTGCAGACCTTAATGTGCAATTCTGTTAATTCTTCTTACTGCAGCTTATAAAAATGTTTGAAGGTTGGTTCAAGTCTAGCATCTCACCACTTAAAGGGTAATGCTACATACAGCATTCCAGATACCGGATGTCACTGTGTTTTCTGGTGGTAGTTTGCCTTGTAAAGAAACCCACCCTAAGTATTTAAAAAGCTTTAAAATGTTATAGGCATGACAGAAATAATTTCTGTGGTCTTCATAATACATTTTTCCTTTATTATCACATAAATACCAACTTGAATCACAGCACTAATGGTTTTTTAAAGACAGGTTTTAAGTAAATAGCCATAATAGGAAAGAGTAAGACTAGAAATAACCACCTGAGCTCGAATCTCATAGCTGAGCCATCGGGTAAGTTCGTCTCTCTGTACCAGAGAGTCCTCACCTGTAAATAATAATAATAATGCCTTATGGAAATGCCTCTAGTATAAAATGATTTAATAATGTGCCAGTCACTCAGAATCATACATAACAAACACTCAATAAGTACCACCTACCATCATCACAAAACATTAACAAGCCAGTATTTGAAGTAAGTTCAAACTTCCAAAGAGAAAAACAAATCATGAAACTATGAATTTCTTTTCAGTTATAATACATTCTACGAGTGGCCATGGCACTGAAAATATGAAAAGGAAAAGGACAGTGAAAGGGATCCGACAAGGAGGGAAAGAGGACTGAAGACAGGTCTCCCAGGACTAGGGCAGGGTGCTGTCATCCCAGTAGCAATGTAGAAGCAGCTGGAAACTCTGCCCACAGAAGCACCACACCACTCCTCCTGAACAAATGAGTAAGCAAATGATTGTCATAAATCTTTACAGCAATAAGCAAAGCAAATTGCTTCTATTTCTATGCAGGCAGCAGCTTTTCAAATAGAGTTAACTGGCCCTCCGCAATTAGCCATTGTCTCTCCAGTGGTTTCAAAGCGGGGATCCTCTTGCAGTACCTCCTTTCTGTGCTTTTCTCACTCCTATGTTGAAAAGCCGGAGTAAGGTGATGGCTCATTCAGTGTGCCTCACCTAAGTCAATGGTCACTTGCCTTTTCCTCTTCCTGGGAGAGTTTAGAAGGCTTTATTGAGAAGATATCTGAGTTGGTTCTTCAGAGATTTTCTGCTCTCCTAGAAAAGAGAAGAGCAAGTTCAGGAACTGGTGATGAAGTTGTGGGTGTGTATCAGTTACTGTACTCACTGCTGTGAGAAAATACCTCACCTGAATGTCTTAAGAGAGGAAGGACATTAGCTCAGGTTCCGAGATCTAAGTGTTTGGGGAAAACATCATGGTGGAAGGAGTATGTGGATGAGGAGGCCGCTTACCTCAAGATGGCCAGGAAGAGGGGGCCGCTTACCTCAAGATGGCCAGGAAGTAGAGAGTAAGAAAGGGTCTGAGAACTAAGCACACAATCTTCAAATTCATGACCCCAGTAACCGACTTCCTTTACCTCACCCCACCTCCTAAAATTTCCCAAACCTCCCCAAATGGTATCACCAGCTAGAGACCAGCATTCAACACATGACAGTCATATTCAAACCATAACAGAGTCTAAACTCTACTGGGTTTAAGGTCATATTTCATTTGTACATGAACAATATCAGCTGGAAGTCCTGATATTAATAATACTAGCTGTTGTCAATGCTGTCCTCCCACCTTCCCACTACGCCAACACAGATTCAGACATTTGCACATGCTCACAAGCGTGGCAGTTATGTTTTACAACTGAGTGAAAAGCAGCAGTGACAGGCTGGAGGGCGGTTCAGCGGTAAAGAACAGCGGCTGCTCTTGCACAGGACCCAGGTTTGGTTCCCAGCACCCACATGGCAACTAACGACTGTCTGAAACTCCAGTTCCAGGGGATTCAATACCCTCTTCTGGCCTCTGCGGGCATTGCACAACATGGGTGCACTTAGATACATTCAGAAATACACTCATACACATAAAAATAAAAATAATGAACAAAATCTTTTTTAAAAGTAGTGATTAGTGAGGAACAGACCTAAAAAGAGGAAAGAAAAGCATATGTGAGAATTTAATCTTAAAGTCTTAAGATTTGTGACCTCAGCAGAAAGAAGAGATCAAGAAAACTTATATTTGAATAAGTGATAGAGATGAGTCTCCTCAAACGTCCTTAGCAGTCCACTCCTGGATTTCTGTTTTCTTTAGCTCTTTTCTATCTATAAAACCATTTTCTTATGTTTATTCTATGAGATACAATTAAATGTTACTGAATTCTAGACTTGAATATCGAGCCAAATAAGATCTTTTTAAAAAATAACATTCTATGCCTTTTCACATGTCCCAGGACTGACCTTTGAGAGCAGAGTCTGGACTGCAATGACCACGGCAAGACAAGCTTCCAGAAACTTTCTTCTGCTGCTTGACAGAGCGTTGGCTGAAAGGACTGTGGCCAAAACTGTAACCAAAGGTGGCATTATACTTCCAGAAAAATCATAAGGAAAAGTATTGCAAGCAACAGTAGTAGCTTTGGATCTGGCTCCAAAGGAAAGGGTGGAGAGATTCAACCAGTTAGCATGAAAGTTGAAAACAAAGTTCTTCTCCCAGGGTCTGGAGATACCAAAATAGTTGTAGATAATAAGGATTATTTCTTATTTGGAGATAGTGACATTCTTGGAAAGTATGTAGACTGTTGAAATGACATCATACAGAGCTGCCCATTGCACTGAAGTTCTGAAAGAAATCATCAGGTAAATAATTTGCATGCCTCCCTTTTATAATAAACTGATGATATCTAAACTGAAAAAAAAAAAAAACTCATGTTCTAGAGGCTAGAGAGATGGCTTTGCAGTTAAGATCAGTGGCTGCTCCTTCAGAGGACCCAGGTTCTATTCCCAGCACCACAGAGCAGCTAACAACTGTCCATAACTCCAGTTCTAGGGGATCCAATGCCCTCTCTGACTCCCACAGGTTTTGAACAACACAAGTGGATTTACATACATGCAGGCAAAATGCTCATACACATAAAATAAAAATAAATAAAATTTAAAACTTCTATTACATAAAGGAGAGGCCTGTGAGCTTTGGGACATGAAGAGAGCCTGTGACCCAGGCAAGGAAGTCCTACAGAGGAGAACAACTCGGTTCCATTTTAGAATTTGAATTTATCACTTATATAATTAAAAAGAAAAGAAAACATGAGCTTTCCCTGCTGCAAAGAGGCCATATACTTATTACTATTTTGCTATGAATAGATTGATCAGCAAAAGACAAATCAAACGCATATGAGCATGAAAGAGGCACAGTTGGAGAGAAGAGGAAAACCAGTGAAAGTACTGAGTGCAGTCCACTTCTGTTGCTGCGAAACATACCTGAAGGCAGGGAGTTCACAAAGCCAAGAGTCTAACTAAAATCTGACTCTTCTGAGAACCGTGTGTCCAACTCTAGGATGTGTACACAGCCCCTCTGTTACATGTCTCTCACTCCTCTAAATGTTTATGCTTAAATCTTTATTAAAATCTTTTTACAATAAAGCTCAACTTTGCTTCATTAAAAAAAGGGAAGGAAGGAAGAAAGGAAGGAGGGAGGGCAGAAGGAAAAAAGAAACTAAAGAGGGAGAGATGAAGAGAAGGAGGAAGGGAGAGAGAGGGAGAGAGAGGGAGGGAGGGAGGAAGAAAGAAGACAAACGTCTATCAGCTAGGAGTCTGGGACCAAGTCCAAATCAGGCTGCCTCACCTGCTTAGCCTCCAGGAAAAATCCCTTTGGCTTCATCACAGCATTCCAGACTGCTTGAGGGCAGGAGTACATGTAAGCGAGAGCACGATCACACAGTAAGGAAGAATGCCAGAGACTAGGGAAAAGCCAGTCTCACTTTGTATATTAACTCATTTTTGTGTGAACCAACAGGGGTCCCACAAGAACTACATGAATCCTTTCCAAAGGTGATATTCCTTTATGACCTGTCTTCAGCTAGGCCCCCATTTGTTGAGGCTGTTTTTTTAATTGTTTGTTGGTTTGTTTTGTTGCCATTATTTACTGCTGCTGCTGCTGTTGTTGAAGGAATTGTGGTTACAGAAATCAAAGTCAGGGTTTTGTGCATGCTAGACTGGTGCCATACCCCTGAGCTACATCTACCGCCTCTTGTTTGATGTTTATCTTCTTGGTTGTTTTTGTTTGAAGAGACAAGGTCTCTACATAGTCCAGGCTTGCCCAATGCTCTCCCTGCCTTTACAGCCTGAGTGCCGAGATTACAGATGTGCACCACCATATCCAACTTAGACCCCACCTAATAAAGGTTCTACCACTTCCTGATGTAGACATGTTGGGATCCAAGCCTCAGTACAGGAACCCCTGAAGGAGAAGCCACATCCAAACCATGATTGGAATGTGCTAAAATGTAGTGTGATTTCTTGACCACAGGTGCCAATAAAAAGTAAAACTTTTATTTTTTTGTTTAGGTTGGACCATCCGTCCTCCCAGCTTCCTCTCCTGGCCCCGCTTGGATCTGACGTAGACTCTTTCCTCTCTGAGTTTCCTGCTTTGGCAGCTTCCAATCAGCCCCAAGGGTTTAATTACCACTTTCATGCAGACAGTTCCCTAAGTGGTATCTCCAGAGGCCACCTCTCTCTTGAGTCACATTCGTCATATCAAATTCCCTGTTAGCACGCTACCATGCTATATCATAAATAGAACCTGTAATCCTCTCCTCTTTCCTATTTCTGTTCTTAATAGTGATACCACTATCACTCACCAGCCGTATAATTTGGGCTCAGGATCTCTGTTCTTCTCCTAGTCTCTTTCCTTCAGTTTCACTTTACCTTGTATGTGTCTCTCCTTTCTCCACTTGAAACGGGCCTGAACTGACCCTTGCATTCCTCTACCTCAGGTATCACAATAGTGTCTTCCAGTTTTCGGGTTTAGTTTTGCCATGGTTTTGACGCACAATGCCACCCATCAGCTCTTGTATTTGAACACTGGGTCCCCAGCTGATGGTGTTGTTTTTGGAGATTGTGTAAACTTTAGGAGGTAGAGTCTCACTGGAGGAAGCTAGTCCCTGGGAACAGGCCGTGTAGGTTACAGTCTGGCTCCGGGTCCAACCTGAGTTTTTCTCTCTGCTCCTTAACTGCTGAGATACTGTAACCATCCGTCACTGTACACTCTCAACATGAACCAAAACAATCCTTCCTCCTTTAAGTCATTTTTGTCAGGTATTCTGACACCATGATGAGAAAAGAAGCTACTACAGGGTCCTTGCCAGGGAGCCCAGAATTCACTTCACACAATCAGGCCAGGGAGACCAGAATTCACTTCACAGTCAGAAATCTCCTGGAAGCCAGTTCATTTATTCATCACAAATTCATTAAACACGAACTCAAGCACTGGACAGTGTTTTAGTGCAAATGGATCAGGAGTAAATGAGGCAAGAGCCTTACTTTTCAGTGAGATGTAACAAACAATAAATGAGGGACCACATGAGTAAGTGAAGCTTACTGGTGATGCACGCCATAATCCAGCACTTAGAAGGCTGAAACAGGATGATGGGAGTTTGAGACTAGCCTAAGCTGTATAGCCTGTCAAAAAAAAAAAAAAAGTAAGTAAACAAATGCCTTGAAAGAAAAATCACCTTTGGTAATGGGTCTGAGGGGATGATGTTGACAACTATACATAGCATGATTAAGAAAGACTTCTCTGAAGAAATTACCCTGGACTGAGACTCACCTGAGCTGAGACTCGCTTTTCAGGGCAAACCATTTTGAGAATAGATAAAAAGCAGGAGAAACATAGGAACATCTGAGAGAGGGCCTTGAAGGAGTCTTGATTTTCCTCTTAATGTGAAGAAAATCCACTGGAAAGTTTAAAGAAGTGATCAGATCAGAGGCTTGGAGTGGTGGCTCTATGGGTAACGTGCTTTGCTGGGTAAGCATGAAGACTGGACTTTGAATCCCCACAAATCCATGTAAAGCCAGATGCAGAAGCACACATCTTTAACCCTAGAATTCCTGTGAAGAGACTAGATGCAAAGTAGAATCCCTGGGCGCTCGCCGGCCAGCTGATCTGGTGTATGCAACAGTGGACAGCCAGACCCTGTCACCCTGTCTCAAACAAGGTGGAAGGTAAGACTGACACCTGAAGTTGTCTTCTGACCACCTAGTGTTAACTATGACACAATATGACCACTCTCCTACACATGAACATGTATGCATACACATACATCATACACACAAACACATTTTTAAAAAATGAAGTAGAGCTGGGCATAGTGGCACACACCTTTAATCCCAGCACTTGGGAGGCAGGGGAAGGAAGATCTCTGTGATACTGAGGCCAGCCTGGGTTACATAGTGAGTTCCAGGTCATCTGGGGCTACAAGGAGACTTTGTCTCAAAAAGACCAAAACAATAAATTAAATAAAATAATAAAAATAAAAATAAGATAAAGAGCAATAGAGGAAGATATTAACCTCTAACCTCCAGATGTGCATTTATAGGTGAATACACACACATACACACACAGCTGCACATACATGGATATGCCCTACACACACACACAAGAAGGGATCAGATCTGATCCAGTTTTATTTCTTGAAAGATTTACTTAGCAACAATAAGGAGAACAACTTGCAGGCAGCTGGAGAAAGGGAAGCCCACAGTGAACCTGAGGTGCTAGTGAAGCTGTCTGAGTAGATGACGCTAGTGTGATAAAGTGATGCCAGCGAAAAGGTGCAGCATGACCGGGATTGTAGAAACAGGAAAGATTTGCTATAAGGTATGAAGGCAATCAGAGCCCCCTTAACAACCATGTGATGAACGTCTTTGAACCAAGATGATAAAGACCAAGTGAGGAGTGAGCTTGCAAGGCAAAGACAGGTGATGCCAAGCTTGAGCTGCTTATTAGACACTTATGGTTGGACGGTATTTTAAGCATGTTGTCTATAACTTCGAATTCCAACTCCTTCTATTAGAAAATTCCACAATAGCCAAAAGAGGAGTTGTGATAGTGTGCTATGTGCCCATGATCCAGCTTTAGGAGCTGTATTTGGAAAACCATGTTTCTTCTCTGTTCCCACATACACTATAGTCCCACCTACCATCTTGTATACACTGTTGGTTATTTCTTGACATCATAGCATTGTGTTCATAAATTTCTTGTATATAATAACCACTCCTTATACATCCATAAAACCATTATTAAACAGAATAAGATTACCAGTTTCTCTTCCGTATTAACTAGTTATGATTCAGACTTTTCCAACTGCTAAAATAGACAGCATAAATAAACCTTGCATGCGTGGTGAAATGGTTTTTACAAGGATGTCAACATACTCAGTGGAAAAAGGACAATTTTTTTAAAACATGGTTGAGGCTGGAGAGATGGCTAAGTGATTAGTGTCAGTTACAGGGGAATCGAACTCCCTCTTCTGACCTCCACAGGCATTGTACAACACAGGCGCACTTCACTACATGCAGGAAATACACTCATACACATAAAATAAAACAATAAATAAAATATTTTTTAAATTGGCTCAAAAACAACTTCTTTAAAAAGTACAAAATAAGTTGATGATAAAAAGGAGACACTGAAATCTTTACACATGACTGGTAAGAATTTAAATTAGCATAGCCACTGTGGAAAACAGGATAGCAATTTCTTCAAGAATTAAAAATAAGGGTTGGAGAGATAGGCCAGCAGTTAACAGCACCAGTTGCTCTCGCAGGAGATCCAGGTTCGATTCCCAGCACCCACATGGTGGCTAACAACTGTCTGTAACTCCAGTTTCAGGGGATCCAACCACCCTCTTCTGGTTTTCGTGGACATTGCACACATGGGTGCACTTAACATACATGCAAGCAAAACACTCATATACATAAAAATTAAAACAAATAAATAATAAAACAAAAAATAAAAATAAGTAAAAATAGAGCTACCATATGACACAGCAAATCCCCTTTGGGTATGTTCAAATAGACTGAAGGCAGAGACTTGAACAGATGTTTGCTCACCCAGGTTCACAGCAGAATTATTTCAATAACCAAAATGCAAGAGCAGTCAGGTGTCCATAAATAAATTCATGAGTAACTCAAATGTGGTATATACATCTATTGAAATAACTGAAAAAGAAGGAAACTGATACTTGTTATACCCTACATAGATACTGAAAACATTATGCAAAAGGAAGCAAGTCAGTTATGAGGCATGAGTAAACGTATGAATCTATTTGTAAAGGTACTTAGTCAGAGGCACAGAAGTACAATAGCATTTCCAGGGGCTGAGGAGTTACATTCTAGTGGGCATAGGATTTCCGTTTGGGAAGATAAAATCCCAATCCTGCAGATGGATTGCTGTGATGGTTGTATGACATAAAATCCTAATCCTGCAGATGGATTGTTGTGATCGTTGTATGACATAAAATCCTAATCCTGCAGGTGGATTGCTGTGATGGTTGTATGACAATGTGTTTAATGCCACTGAGGTGAAGGTACACTGAGGAGTGGTTAAAACGACCATCTTAATAGTATATTTTATACTATAGACCTGTCTATGCATATTATATATATGTTACTGAGGAAAAATCTGCTTGTTTCATAATGTCTTTATAATTGGTTTGTTTGGATAGGAATCCAAATGAATGCCACACATTGTGTTTCACTAATTGGTCTTTTAAGTCTAATTGATAATTCCCCTCACCCACCTTTTTTCTCTTACCTTTGCTAAACATACTAAGTTGATATAAATGTACACATTTGGGGTGGTCTCATTCAATGTACTCTGTGTTTTGTGTTCTGAACGCTGTAGATATAAAGGTTGGTTTATTTGGATTGTTCCGGGGAGGGCAGACCCTGGGAATGATATCAGGCAGTTGCTCTGGCATCACTCTAGGAGGCACTCATGTCGGGGTGCCACTAAAATGTCTAGTGTCTGCCTGAACTACTCTGGTAAGTTCTCCACCCACCTTTCACCCAGTGAGTCCATCATGGGCTGCAAATGGTGCGCGGTTTTTCTAATTCTATTGTTCTCAGCATTCCTCCACTAAAGTTCTTCTGCGCAGACTATCTTTTTCATCAGACCTGCTGTGACTTTCAAGTTTGCTCATGAGGTCATGAAAATGCTTTGTTCTTCTCAGTAGTTTTCACAACACTTAATTGTTGTCTAACAATTTTCCAAGGTTACCAATTAGTTTTTTTTTTGTTTCTTTGTAAGGATGAGATTTTAATAGATTTGATTTTTAAAAGTTGTATGTGTATGTGCGTGCATGTGTGTGTATGCATATTTGTGTGTATGAGCAAAGGTGTGTAGGTGCCGTGGCTCACGTATGTAGGTTCCATGATGCTCATGTGATGGTCAGAGGACAACCTCAGGTGTTGGTCCTCACCTTCCACAAGGTCTCTGTTGTTTTCTCCCCTGTGTACAGCAGGTCAACTGTGCTGAGAGCCTCTGGCTGAGTCTCCTATCTCTGCGTCCCGCCTCCACACCGCAGTGCTGGTATTACAGACTTGCAAGCGATCACATCTGGCTTTTATGAGGATTCTAAGGATTCAAACTCAGGTCTTTGCACTTTGCAGCAAGTGCCTTACCCACTGAGCCATCTTCTTAGCCCTGCATTTGATTTTTTAACTCACTAAAGTTATTATCCTTTTGGATGCCCAAATAGTTTCATCTGTGACCAGTGGGAGTCTTCTCAAGTTAGCTCCTCAACCATTTTCATTAAATGCCTGCAATCATTTTAGAACATTAAAAAAAATTCTATGTGTATAAATTCTTGCCTGAATGTATGTTTGTATACCACATGTGTGATTGGTGCCCACATATATACAGGACATCGTATACCCTGAAGCTGGACTTCCGGACCATTGTGAGCCCTGTTGTGAGTGCTGGAACTGAATCCAGGTGCTCTGAAATATCAGTACATGCTCTTAGCTGCTAAGCTGTCCCTCCAGACCCAGTGCCTGTGATCTTAATCAGCCTCTTTGCTTTCCAGTACCACATGATAGTCCAGGGTTAACTTGTATCTCTTCCTGCTTCAGACCTGGAATCAGCAGCTTCTCCCAGGAATCTTAAGAAATGGTATTCAGAGAAGCAAAGATATCAGTTGGAGCTGTGACATCATCGCTTCTACGCTTTTTCAGTGTCCAGAGTTAAGAAATAAGTTTTGTTGCTGTTTTGCTTCTAGGGAAAGAAAATACATCATGAATGCATATATTTTCAGAATTCAAGATTTTGCTTTAACTCCTTTAATTTTATGTGTGTATCTTGAAAATCTTGGTTCCAAATGACAATATATAATTATCTACTTTATTCTTTTACTGTAATGTCTTCAAAATAACAATATTAATATAAATACTACCAATATGATTAGAAAATGCAATATATTTCTTTGCAATCCTTTTTGTCCTTACAGTAGATTTTACTAAGAATGTTTTGGAATGACATGTGCCTTAAAATCACATGCAGTGGTCCTCAGTGTGACTGAAACAAATCCGCAAGTCTGAAACACATTTGTTTTGTCTTGCTTCATTTTGCTTTCACCTCTTAAGGAGCCCCTTGTTTGTTGTTGTTTTCTTTATATTATCCCATTATACTTTTATTTTGGGTAAAATATTGGCTGTAGAGTCCCAAAGTCTGACGAAGTACATCTGTCTAGCAGACTACCTTAAGAGAAGTCTAGCAATGTTTTACCTCTGCTCCCGTCACCAGCCTCTCCACTTCCTAGATAATCATTTTCAGGAGTTTGGGCTCTTCCATCCATTGTTCACTAATATACTCAAATTTAAAAATATATATTCATGCTCTCAGGTGGCATATTATAGACACATTTTTGCCCTTGAACTTTTCTCCATTGTGTGGCAATTCCAGAGCTTGTTTTAGCTAGGCTCTTGGCGCTGGACGTTTGGGCTGTTTTCTATTTCACTGTTACACACAGTGCTGCTGTGAATCATTTTGTTTATGTGTCATCTCATATTTTTTCTCCCAGTGACTCTTTGAGAAAAGTTCCTTGACATGGAATTAGTGGGTCAAAATGTAAATGCTTCTGGACAGTGATAAATAATGGACAAATTCCTTCTCTAGACCTTGCATCTCATCAACAAAATATAGGAATGTCAATTTCTCTACGATCTTGCCAATCCCATTGTTAAACTCTTGGAGTTTTGCCAGTTTGATAGGAGAGAGATGGCATTTTAATGTAGTTTTAATTTTCAACTCTCTAATGAGGAGCGGATTGGAGCATCTGTTCACATCTGGAAGTGTATTTCTTTTCCTGGGAACTATGTATGGATTTTCTCCCTAGTCTTATATAGCTGGTATTTTTTTCCTTGTCAATTTATAGAAATTCATTAGGTGTTAGAGACTTTAGCCCTTTGTCTAAGAGAGAAGTTACAAATATGTCCCCAGATGTCACTTGAGTTTCTGGCTTAGCTTCAGGCTTGTTTGGTTCCTTACTTATCATGCAGAACTTTTTCCCTTTTTGAGAAAATTTCACTGATGCTGTATAAAAGAATTCATCCATATTTTCCTCTGGTTTGGGGGCTCTACAGAGGAGAGGGGGCTCTACTGACATACAATGCACAGAACAAGGCTGTTCTTATCTTTGTATGTAGCTGTCCAGTTGTCCCAGTACCACTATTAAAAGTCCATATTTCTCTTCTGATTTCAGAAGCTGCTTTCATCCTGGTCTAAAGCCCCATGTGCAGCTAGAGTTATTTCTGGATTTTCTATTTGGTTCCACTGATTGTCAGTTAATTCACTTGCCAATACAATTTTCTTCTAATTATGGAGACTTTTGTATGCTTTAACATCTGGTTTAAAACCAGTCCTCCCTCATTATTTTTCCTTTTTAAGGTTTTCTAAGAATTTGTGTTTATTTGTTTTTCCAAAATTAAATATATAATCAATTTATTAAGCTTCAAGGAAAAAATTAATGTGTATTATGAGGACAGATTTTTTTTAAATAATAATGAATCTTCCTATCCAAACTCAGCATGGCTTACTAAATCTTTTACTAGCTATTTCTGCATTGTGAGGAGCATTGTGCTTATATGTATTTTGGTCATTTCCTATTGGACCTATGTTTAGGTACTTTTGTTTCAATTAAAAACAATCTGTATATCTTCTAGGTACTTCATCTTTTTATATCAAAGCTATTGCTTTCTATATACTAACTTTATTTTTAAAGTTTTTGTTATTTAGTGTGTGTAAGAGAGACATGTATGTTTGAGTGCAATTGTGCCTATGTGCAGTGAACATGTGGAGGTCACAGGATTTTTGGAAGTTGATTCTCTCCTTCCACTGTGGGTTCTAGAGACTGAGCTGATGGCATAAGACTTTTGCGGCAAGTGTTTACACTCACTGAGCCATCTCGCCTAGTTCCTCTACATACTAATTTTAAACCCTTCTACATTAATAACATGTCTTCAGTATTTTGGTAGTTTTTTTCAAAGAATTTTTAAAGTTTTCAAGATATACCATAATATAATCCATAAATACAGGTAATTTTACGTCTTCTTTGTGTATGTGTATTATATAGATATGTATATCTCTCTCTCTATATATAGATATGTATATGTAGATATCTATATAGATGGGTATGTGAACATACCTGCTCATGTGTGGCTGTTGGCAACTGTCTTCCTCTGTTTCTTTCCACTTTATTTTTTGAAACTGGATCTCTCACTGTGCCCGGAGCTCGCTGTTTTGGCTAGACTGGCTGACCAGCGAGTCCCTGGGAACCACTTGTCCCCAGTGCTCAGTTCTGCAGTTACAGATGCACACTGCCATACCTTTTACATGGGTGCTGGGGAAAGGGAATTCAGGGCCTCATGCTTGTGCAGCAAACACTTTACCCACTGAGCCATCTCCTCAGCCCCCTTCCTCTCTAATTTGTGTCCCTTTCTCTAGTGGCTGACATCTCTCCTGAATGACGTCTTTAAGTGGTTTTAGACAACAGTGGTGACATTGTATTTAGACATGGATTTCATCGTAAGTAAGATGCTGGCTTTGGGGTTGCGGTACACAGTTCCTTGATGCATTTTTAATTTCCAACAAAGCTGTTCCTTTTTCTTCACTGAAGATGAGATGACACTTGAGGGATCAAGCATAGGCCACTCAGAACAACTGCTTTTCAAATTTTAATACACATGCAGATCATCAAGGGGTCTTATTTAAGCATAGATTCTGATTCTGCGATATAGGATAGGTGCTAAGGTTCTGTATTTTTTAATATGTTTTTATTTATTATTTTTTATTTTACGTGTGTGAGTGTATTGCCTGTATGTGTGCACCTGTGACACACAAAGAAGAGGGCATCAGATTCCCCTGGAACTGGAGTTACAGATGGTTGTTAACCACCATGTGGGTGTTGGGAATTGAACTTGAGTCTTCTGCAAGAGTAGTGAGTGTTCTTAACCACTGTGCCATCTCTCCAGCCCTGGTTTCTGTATTTTAAAGAATTTTCCCGGGGTGAGCTGGGATACCTCTGCTCAAAGTGGACCACACTTAGTGGTGATGATCTAAACTAAATCATTTTCTAGCATTTATTTCCAAATAAACTTTAAACTAACTCAAAACAGAGGACACAGTCATGGAAACTCCTAGTTTTTTAGTTTTAAGAGCCAGATACTGTTAACTCTCTGAGGACCAGTCCTAAAGGACTGGAGCAGAGGTTTTCTCATAAACCACAGAGGAATAAGGGACAGGATATGACAAGAGGGTGACTTCCTGTCACATAAGAAGAGGAAGAAAGCCCTTTCTGCAGCTGTGGGAGGAGTTTGAGGAGGTACAGTTGAGACATGCAGCTCTTGCAGCCCGGGTTAGGAAATACACTGCGGGGACTGCAGATTCAGGTGGTTCAAGGGAGGACCCAAGAAAGGAGGTTCATGCAGGTGCAGTTGCAGGCCTGACAGCAGCAGCCTCTCAGGCTTAAAGCCTCTACACAATGCAACCTTCAGCAGGGACCTGCAGGGCTCAAGGGACTGAGACTCCTTGCCTGGTACCTGAAAATAACCTATTGTTGGTTTTGTACTGAGGATTTCATAGGCTGAAAAATGTTAAGCCCCTAGTAATAAAACCAGAAAGGTGCCAGCACAAAAAAACAGACATGTAAACCAAATAAGATAGACTAGAAGATCCAGAAATAAATCCACATAGCCACAAATAACTGATCTTTGACAGAGTTTAAAACACGCATTGGGGGAAAGACAGCCCTCTTTTTAATAAGAGGTGCTGGGAAAACTAGATGTCCACCTGTAAAAGAATGAAGCCAAGTTCACATCTCTTGTACTGACAGAACTCAGGTCAAAATAGATCAAAGTGTTTAATGTTGGGACAAGAGGCTTTGAAGCTCCCGGAAGAAAACATAGGTAATACCCTTTAAGATAAAAGCATAGGCAGGGACTCTCTGAAAAGACTAAAATAGCCCAAGAAATAATCCCAAGAACTGACAAATAGGATTACATGAATTTAAAAAGGTTCTGCACAGCAAAGGAAATAATCACCAGAATGAAGAAACAGCCTGCAGAGTGTGGAAAAAAGTTTTCCACACTCTGCATCAGACAGGGGCTTAACATCTAGAATAAACAAAGAGCATGAAAAACACCAAAAAACAAATTACCCAGTCACTGAATGAACTAATGAAGTGAAAAGACAGTTCCCCAAAAAGGGTATACTAGGTTAGTGGGGCATAGTGGAAAGTGGGACACTGTGGAAATCAGTATGGAAGTTCCTCAGAAAAACCAGCTCTACCACTCGGGGGGATACACCCTCGGGAACCTGAAGTCAGCACGCCACAGAGAGGCTTGTGCAGCCGCGCTTATTGTTGCACTGTTCACAAGACCCAGGAAGCAGAGACAGCCTAGGTGTTCATTAGCAGATGAAAACGTGGCACAGATACGAAACAGAACTTTATTAGACTGTAAGTAAAAGTGAAATTAAAACATCTGCAGGAAAAAGGATGGAACTAAAGATCATTATGCTAAGCAAAACAAGGCAGACTCCGAAACAAATGTTACATGCTACATGCTTGCAGACATATGCAGAATGTAGATTTAAATAAAGAAGTGTGTGCGTGCGTGTGTGTGTGTGTGTGTGTGTGTGTGTGTGTGTGATGAAAATAGAACAAGGACTGTGAGAGGGGAAGAGGTCTAAAGGGACGGTGAGGGTAATGGAATATAAGTCCAAAACAGAGTCAGCCATCCACCTACCCATCAACTCTATGAATTGAGTACGTATTACATCAGCTGCTGGGCACAAAAAAAATGAACAAAATGGATCTCTTGCACTTATAGAGCTTAAAGTCAGTAACATCTAATAAGCAAGGGTAATTTGCACAGAGACACACATAGGAAAATTTACACACACATTTCCACACTTTCCCCTGGAATTCTGATTTGATCGATGGGTCTAGAAGAACTCGATTAATTCTGATGTTTCATTCTAATTAAAAATCACCTTTCTTCAGAATTTATACACCAGTGGAGTATTTCATTTCCCTAGTAAACACCTGAGAACACAGATTTAGAGTTATGGCTATGTGGCAAAAATATAAATACATATACATACCTATTCTTTCAAGTTATAAAGTTTCAGGGGGAGGATGGGGACATGGCTCAGCAGTTAAGAGCACGGACTGAGGGCCACAGTTTAGCTCCAGACCCACCTGTCTGTAGCTCCAGTTCCAAGGGATCCGACGCTCTTCTGGTCTCTGTGGGCATTGCACAACATGAGTACACTTACATATGTGCAGGCAGACCACTCATACACATAAAATAGAAAGAAACGAAGGAAGGAAGGAAGGAAGGAAGGAAGGAAGGAAGGAAGGAAGGAAGGAAGGAAGGAAGGAATTTATCCAGGCATGGTAGTGCATGCCTTTAATCCCAGCACTCAGAAAACAGAAGCAGGTGGATCTCTGTGAGGCTGAGGCCAGCCTGATCATCATAGCAAATTTCAGGCTATCTGGGGCTACAGGGAGTGTGTTTCTAGTCATTGAAAATAGTTGGTTTGAGGGACACTTCCTGAGTTCGGCATACTGTATTTGTGCTATGTCCTACTTATAGGACAAAACCTCGCAATCTTTTAAGTTATATAAATCAAGATCCAAATAAAGGATTTTAAAATTAGCACTTCTCCTTATAATAATAGAAAGCAGTTGCTATTTACATGTTTAGTGATGCTGTGAAAAGGATGTTTCAGAGCTGAGATAGTTATTCTGTGACAAATATTATTCACATATAATTTTATACTTGTGGTGTGTGATATTGCCCTATATATGCAAAGTCTAAAATTCCCAGTTATACTGACAGTCAGAAATGTTTAGAATCATTTGCAAATTGTCCTGTTTATAAAATACATGTTTTCACCTGAAGACATCATTTCAATGCAGACTTCCCTATGGACCCTTCTCTACTTTCTATGTTCCCTCACACACCTCAGGCTTCAGTCGGAGCAAGAGCAGGTGAGACTCTGCTTGCTGCCTGAGCATACACACTGAGCAACTCTGAAAGGGGAACTCCATGGCGCCACAGTGAGGTCTGATACTTTCAGATCTTGTCAGATATCCTCTCCCCTTTGGTTACCGGATCCTGAATAGCTTTGCCACATTAGACTGTGACTTACCAGCTCAAAAGTCTATCTCAACTAGCTGGTGAGAAGTCCCTGACATTATTTTATAATGTGGCACATGGTACAGATGAGTAACTGACCAATTCAAAGTGCACTTACCATCTGTCTTTGGAGCTGTAACATAACCAGAAGCTTTCAGAGAAACTCCAGGCTTTGCACCCGAAAATTTGATTTTATAACCACAGTCAATTCCACAGGGCTTAAGTCTTCTAGCTGTCCTGTGAGCCACTCTTTGCCTGAGAGACACGGACTCTCCTGGTAGAAGAATGAGAGGATTACAATGGTAGGAGTCTGTCCTCTGGCTGGACTCTGCAGGACGCCAACCTACACATACCTCTGCAAGCCAGTAGCTGTATCAGAAAAATGAAATAAAGCAGATACTGTTCAAGAATATTTTCCTTGGGGTTGAGAGATGGCTCAGTGGTTAAGAGCACTGGCTGCTCTTGCAGAGGACACAGGCTCGATTCCCAGCACCCACATGGTGGCTAACAACCGTCTGAAAGTCCAGTTCCAGGGGATTCGATTCCCTTTTCTGACCTCCATGGACATTGCATGACAAGGGTGCACTTACATGCAGACAATACACTCATACACATACAATATTTTTTAAAAGAATATTTGCCTCAAGGCCCTGAAAAGATGGCCCAGCAGTTAAGAGCACTTGCCGCTTTTGCAGAGGACCTGACTCCAGTTCCCAGCACCCACACTGCGCAGTTCACACCCACCAGTAACTTCAGCTCCAGGGGTCCAACACCCTGTTCTGGCCTCCAGGCACCCACACTCACATGCAATACCTCCACACAGATATACGCATGTACAAATAATTAAAAATAAAAATTTTTTTTCAAAGAATTGCTGTGCCAAGCTCCTTTCATGCTTATCCAGACTCCTTTAACTAAAAATCCTCAACGCAACCAGATTACCTCTAAAAGAGAATAGAAAAGATGACAAAGATAGGAGACAGCCAAACCAAGAAGCCTGACACCTGAGGGTGTAGACTGACAAGGGCAAATCCAGAAAGATAAACGGAGATGAAGAAGCACAGGTAGACCTTCAAGCCCTAGCATCCTGGGCTCTGTAGAGCAAAGCCTAGGAATGAAGTTCAGGTCTATGCCTGCAGCCTGAGCCTCACTCCATGGGAAGTTTGCTTCCTTAGATGCTCAGATGTTAGTCATTGTTTTTTTTTTTTTTAAATTGAATGAAGTTAGAGAGATGGCTCAGAGGTTAAGAGACTGACTGCGCTTGCAGAGGACCCAGGTTCAATTTCCAGCACCCACATGGCAGCTAACAACCATCTGTAATTCCAGTTCTAGGATATCAGATGCCCTCTTCTGACCTTTGTGGGCATTACACAATATGGGTGCACTTACAATACACTCATCCACGTAAAATAAACAAAATTTTAAAAAGACATCCAGTGACACTTTATCCTCTTCCAGAGCTGTCAGTACCAGGACATCCTCCCCAAACATGAGCCACCTGAGAGATGTAAGAAAGTTCCCAGGGCTCCCAGGAGTCATGGGCACTGAAGGTGGTTGAAGCAGTAGTGAACAGATCATGTGAAGTGTATGCCACACAAATATATCTCATTTTTAGCATTGCCACAGTGTTTACATGTTTGTGACATGTTTGATATGAAATATGTCCAGAGTAAAGAAGCAGCCCTTGAAACCGCTGTTTACATTTTGCATTTTCACATTGACCAGCACTCTAGAGGAAAACTGTCAAAAAATAACTTTGCACAATATCGTCTTATGACTGGTGCCTTGGGGAAGGTTTTATAGATGAATTTATTCATCAAATATCTGTGAACTACAAGCATAATACAATTGTAGCTACCACAAAAATGAGATGAAAAAGATGGGGAAAGGGAGAGGAAGCAAAAGGCAGATCCAATGGGCTACAGAATGAAAATAGAATTTTTAAATGTTTTGATTTATTTTTGTTTTATGTGTATGAATACTTTGCCTGCATGTATATGAGTGCACCTCATGCATGCAATGCCTGTGGAGTCCAGAAAAGTGCATCAGCTCCTTAGGACGGGAATTACAGATGGTTGTTAGCCGCCATGTGGGGGCTGGGAATAGAACCCAGGTCTTCTGCAACAGCAGCCATTACATTACATTTCACCACTGAGCCATCTCTCCAGGCCAAGTGAAAATGGGATTTTCCCTCCGAAAACTTAGACTAATCCCTCTATTGACCCAAGTAGAGAGTAATAGTGATAATTATACTATGTCATCAAGTTTCCCAAGAATTAGATAAGAAACCATGTTTCTAAGCCACGAGGGTCAGCAGATGACAGGCACACAAAAATGAGGTCTCACTGGCACTGCACCTCTGGGTGAGCCAGTTAACCTTTGTGAGCCTTAGTCTTCTCATCTCAAGGAGGAGTTTCTATAATAGGTTATACTGAGAATCTATATTTTTAAATGTATCAAGGCACTCTGCAAGCTGCATGACATTATTCAGTTGTTAGTTATTGATACTATAGGGGATGCTTGACTTCTTAGTGTAGAAACCCCATTTGACTCAGGAAACCTCAAGATAAGTGAGAAGCAGGGTCCTGCCCCTCACTATGGAAGCCAAGGCAGAAATATTCCCTGCACATGGTAAGTCTGCTCTGGACTCTGAAACTCAGTAAAGTGCCCCAAAACACAGAGTCAAAAACCCATCCAAGCAGCTGGTGCTGGGATGCAGTGTCAGCCAATCATGAGATTGGCTGTGGCTCATTTTGCTTGGGACGTGCTCATTTTGGGTCTCTCAACTTCCCCTAAACCCTGTTTTTGCATGGAAGCTATTGCACAGAAGCCATTTCTATTTCCATGCAGTATTTTAAAACCCATGATTGGTGCCCATCCCATCACATAAAAGATTCAGCTGTGCTGAGCATGATGGACTGTAGAGGCAGACCTAGGCCTGATCTACACAAAGAAAAGGCCACCACCAGGATAATCAGATCATTTTAGGATCATAAGCCCTAAATAAATCTTCATCTTGACACGTCATATAGGCCGATATTTTCTGTGAACTCTACACTAAATATATACAAAACTTCATACATTACATTTAGGTTGGATTTTTGTTTTGTTCTTTCCATAAAATGAACTTTTCTGGGAGAAGGATTTCAGATACCATAAGGAAAACACCTAAAATTAATTTCTTCTGTAAATTATTTTTCATTCATGTTTTTAGTTATCACACAAAACTATGGATTTCACTTTGACATTTCCAAATACATACACTATGTATATAATAATAAGTGTGCTTTTCTCGTATTCCTTTGTTACTCACCTCCCACCCTTCCTAGTCCTTCTAGCTAGTTCCCTTCCTCCTCCAAATAGACGCCCTTCTGCTTTTGTGGCACACACACATACACACACACACACACACACACACAGACACGCATACAAGTGTGTATATATAGTATATAAAACTATATATATATATATAGTTTATCTAGATTCCTCATAAAAGAAAACATGCAATATTTTGTCTTTCAACCACAAATTATTTTTAATGTGTTTAGAATAGTGTTTATCAGCCTTTAATGTTTTTTCATTACTATCTAATAAAGAAAAAATTTAATATAAGTTCTCCCCAACAAAGAAAATTAAGTGCTAAGGAAAAATAGATTTTTCAGGGAGAGTTGAACTATGGAGCACTGCAATGGCAGTACCTATGGTTGTCTTGATCCTCAAGAACCAACATCTGCCCCTAAGGTTCACAATGGTCCCCACTGGAAATACAGGCTTTGGAGTTAGGGACTTAGACAACAGACAAGTCTTTGATCAATAGCTCAGTGGCTATTACTAATGTTCTCTATTCAATTCTAAATAAGTATTTCAGGTAGCAATTGAATTTTTACAGCTAAAGAAGTTTATGTCAGGATCATTACATCATGCCTAGAGTCCAAGCTTTGTCTCTAATTAATGCTCTGATAATATTTTAACAACACAAGCATATCAAAGTGTAAAGTACCTAACTTATTATAGCACAGACAGAAAGCATCAGACTCTGGAGGACAGAAAGGAAAGCAAGGCTCAAGCTTGTATCTTCTCATCCATCTCAATTCAGGCGGCCCACAGAGTAAACATCAGGACTTCTTTGTTTCCTAATCCACAAGCTCTCTGCACATCTTTAAATCTATGCCTTCAGCTTTGTCTATAACCATGTTCCTGGCTCCTCACCGAGCCCACATCCCTTTCCTCACCTTGGGATTCATTAAATGCCCACACTTGGATTCCTTCCAAGCATCTCTAGACAATGTTATTCCAGACTGAATTTTCCCTTTAAGAAAAAAATCTTATTCATTTCTTATTTTATGTGTATGAGTGTTTGCCTGAATATATGCAAGTGTACCTCATATGTGCATCAGATCCCCTAGAACTGGAGTTATGGATCATTGTTAGCCACTCTGTAGATGCTGGGAAACAAATCTGGGCTCTGCATGAGCCGCCAGGACTCTTAGCCACCGAGCCATCTCTCCAGCCCTGAATTCATCTAGTTCCCCTCACTTTCTATGACCTGCCTCACTGAACGCTGTAAATCAAAGAATAATTTTCGACTGTTTTCTTTTCCTTTATTTTCCATATACTGTCAAAGTTGGTGTCCCACCAACTTTACCTCTTAAATAGCTATTCAAGGTCTACTCCTATCTGATCATCTCTGAGAATACAGTCTCTCTCTCTCCCTCCCTCCCTCCCTTCCTCCCTCTCATGGAAATGCAAGCCATACCCAATTCAGAATGTTTCTACATTCATCACCATCTGTATGCTTTCCCCTAGCCTCATGTTTCCATTGGATTTTCCCACAGCAACAGCCACTCTCAATTGTCTCTCAGCTCACACCCTTCCCATAGAATCATAAGCGACCTTCCTGGTGAATTTTGAAGGACATCCTCAAAAGATTTGGTCTATCCCTTTAGAGTCAGTCCATCTTAAGACATCACCCACTCTCTGCACTGAATACAGGGCAAGCTCTTAGGGGCACATTCTGTCTCTTTTTCCCCTCTGAAAGTTACTTACACATCCATACAGAAATAGTCAGTCAACATTACAAACATTACAAGTACTCGTTAGCATATTTGACTATAGCTTATAAATTCTTCCACACAAACAAAAAGTATCATAATTCTCCTAGAACAACTGAATTACCTATAGGTCAACAATAAATAATTTTTTTAAGAACACAAATTCAACAAATAAATAAGCTCCCCATATATTTTCACATTCAAAATAAGAGTTTGGATCAAAACTCACATGTTGAGAATATTATGACATGAACACTAAAACTGGACTAAAAAGAAGTGCCATGGTTCTTTTAATAATGCATGCAAACTTCAGCAAAAAGAGAGTTATATTCCTAAGATGACTCTTTACTGAAAAACAGTCTAAGAGTAAAGTCAGCTTTATTTTTAACTCATATTCTATAAATTTCCCAAGCAAAAAAATTACATAACCTAAAAAAGAATACTCTTCTTCTAGGTAAAATCAGTCTTACTAAAAATTTCACATGGGTGATTTTCAAGTTTGCAGCCTATGGGTTTCATAATACTGAGAAACTATTTTGTAGGATTCAGTGACAGCCAGCTGCATTCTGGACAAAGCAGTGTCTGCAGATCTATAAGGTACAACATTGAAAAGACAGCACAGGTATCTGTTAACATCAAGATGTGTCTCTCTTGGGCAAAGGATAGATATGTCTTAGGACAACAGCATATTAAAATATACTTAAAAATCATTTTATGAAAATGTATCAATGCATCTCAAACAAATATAATCAAATAATCAATGGAAAAAAAAATCACTAGGAAAACAAGACAAGACCCTCAGTGAGATGGAGACATAAAAATGTAAGACTCGTTTCTATGCCTCCTCAGAATTTACACATAAATCTGGCTTCAAATGGAGTTCAGCCAATTCCTATTCATTGGAAAGGGTACATAAACATCAATAAATTGAAGTATTTAAGATTTTAGCCTAGTAAAGACTGCATGCTAGACTATATTTATTCAAAGCAGTGAAATAGAGCATAAGCAAAAAGATCACAAATAGGGGTTGGAAAGTGGCTCATTGGTTAAGAACACTGGCTGCTCTTGCAGAACACCCAGGCTCAGTTCCCAGCACCTACACTGTAGCTAATAGCCACCTGTGACTCCAGTTTTAGGTGACGTGACACCTCCTTCCATCTTCCACAGACACTGCACACACAGTGCACTTACATAAATACATTGAAACACATACACAAAACACATTAATCAACTAATTTTTTAAGAACACAATCATATAGGAACCTAATAATTTTTCTTACATAATGTTGAGCTATTTAGTTCTAATCTGTAGCAAGATAGCCAAGTCTAAAGACAACCTTCACATTGTTTAATTTTAGTCTTTGAGGCCCAGATGCAGAACTACAACAAGAAAATTAATACATATTTTAGATAGACTACTTAGAAATTCATATGTCAATAATTTTAGAGAAAAGAAAGTCTCTACTTTCTGAAAATCAAAAGATCATCATCGAACATGAACTAATGGAGTCACATCCCTAACTTTAGTAAAATCAAGCAAATAGTAAGTGTTAAAAATCCTTACTGAGGCTTGGGTTGTAGTGCAGGTATAGGAGACTATGTGTTTAGCATGTACTTTGTGTGTGCAAGGCCCTCACTTCTGTCTTCAACACCAGAATAAAAACAACCACCAACATACAGAGCAACAATAACATACTTTTATTCAGAGTTGTCTCTCAGTCATTCGGAAAGAAAGAAATGCTCTTCATTCGCCTTGAGTCTGTTTTACTTGATGTGATACTATTTACATGTGTAAAATCAACATTAGTACTTCAGTTGCAGCATGGAATGACATCTACAAACTTCAGAGACATTACTCTCGGTTTGTAAACTTAAAAAAGAAGCATGAATAGATTCTACACTGTGGTTTTATCAGATGTGTGCCATGTGTGACTTTCTCCATCTTCTTCAGGCACTGGAAACCTAAGCTAAATTCAAATCCTTCTGCGTTTATTATGCCTGGGAAGTTTTTTCCATATAGTTAGAAACTTACAGTACAGGTTTCTGAAGTGCATAAAGGAAAAACAAAGCTTAATTTTTTTCAGTACTCTCACAACATAGATAATTTCAGACACTAGACGTGTGGTTTGGGGTTTGTTTGTTTGTTTGCTTTTTGCTTACACCAAGCAAGTAAGGACTTCTATAGCAGCCACCAACTGAGTATTCACCAGCACAGTCCTCCTCCCTGGTGAGAGTGTCAGGTCCCACAGGTTTAACAGTGCCCAAGGTTGCCCCTCCCACTTTTGTACGCCAGTCACAAGGCCTGGGTTGTTTTACCTGAACCTCTGACTGCCAGCTACTGATCAGGACTTCCATAACCCTCTCTATAGAGCTCATCAATACTTATGCTTACTGATTTATTTGTAAAGGATATTACAAGGTTACAGATAACAAGCTGCGCGGTGTTTTATTCTGGTGCTGAAGACAGAAGTGCACATATGTGCAGCTGGCTCTGAGCTCCCCACCCTCTCTAGATGCGCCATGCTCAGGGAACCTCCAGAGCATCAGTAATCCAGTTCTAGGAACCCTATTTCCTTGGTTTTTATGGGGCTGTGGCCTGCCTCAAGGAAGAAATTAGGAGCCAGGGGCAATGCCCACACAAATAATACATATGTGTGAGTATATTATATAACAGATTCACATTTCATAGCCATAGGAGGCCCCTTCTGAGTTTCCTTCGCATGTTATGTTACATCAATGGCTATCATTTTTGTCTGCTGGAAAATTCTCGCCAAACCAGTACAAAACAACATAGACTACAGTACAGTTTAAACCAGTTTTTAATCATTAGTCCTAGAAGATGACAGAAGAAATCTCCTCAAAGCACACAAGAAAGACTTTTTAAAGTCTTAAAAGTTCTCAGAAAGTAAAATACAGTAGTCCTGTGCTTCATCTGATGCTCATCATCTAAAAGCTGGACTAATCCTGAGCACAGACTCAGCTGAAAACAAAGAGTAGAAATAATGGATTTTTCATACACTCAGAAAGAGTCGTGGTAATCAGGACACAGGAACAACATCTAGCCTTATCAATGATGCTAGTTTCTTCAATTATTTATTTATTTTTATTCTATGTGTATGAGTGTTTTGCTTTCATGTATGTAAGTACACCTATGTTGCACAGAGTCATAGTAGCCAGAAGAAGACACTGGATCTCCTAGAACTGACATTAAGGACAGTTGTTAACTGCCATGTGGGTGCTGGGAATTCCAGACCTTCTGGAAGAGCAGCCAGTGCTCTTAACTGCTCAGCCATCTCTCCAACCCAGATGATGCTAGTTTCTGAAAAAATGGGTGAATTGTCCCAGTTTGATCCCATGTTCTTACAGCTATAACAGATTCATTTCCCAAATAAATATGGGGAGAAATAGTCTGTGTAGAAAAGTACATCTGTCTTTCTAAAGTGCTTCCAGGAAGTGATTTCCCATCCCCCAACAGCTCCCAATTCACCAGATCTCTAGGTGTGGCACTGAGGTCCCAGAAGCAATTCAATCCACTGGAAATTACATAGAATAAATTAAAGTTGGATAAACATAAAAGAGTGCCATATGTTAGGTAGGCAACATGCCCTTCGTGGGGAGTATGTAAGTGTGAAAGCAAATCGTATACACTTTGCCAAGAGATAAATCAGAACCAATGAAGCTCCTCACATACAAATTAGAGCTTGTCCTGGGCTTGACAGGAAAAAGACTTCCAATCTACTTTTACTTTTGACCAAATGATTTTCTGTGATATCTAAGGGCAAAACTGGAAACTACATGGTAAAATGAATGGCATGACATCTAGGCCTCTGTTAGAAACGTGACACTGAAAACTCAGTGCAGTAGAGTCCTCATGTTTAGTGACAGCAACAAGCCATGCTTCAGAAGATTCTGCTATGAAGGACCTCACTCTGCTTATAACTATTAAGTCATGTTAAGGGAATCTATCAAGTCTAAAAGGATCCAAGCAGGCATGCTGACTCGCATGGCTCCTAGGAGTCACTGCCTTGCCGTCTAGTGGCTGTCTTTCTCTGCTGGCCCTGCTCCTAGATTCCAAGTTCATCTCCTTTGCTCAGACTCATGCCTGGAATGTTAACGGACGGCTATGGCTAGGGGAAATGGTCCAGATGTCAAAACCAAAAATGAGTGCACATATTGCTGTGACAAATAAATAGAATTATATTATATTATATTATATATTATATTATATATAATAGATTGATAACTCATGCTGAACACAAAGCCAATCCCAATAACAGGTAAAAAGTAATGCAGAGCTGGGCATGGTGGTGCACGCCTTTAATCCCAGCACTCCGGAGGCAGAGGCATGCAGATCTCTGTGAGCTCAAGGCCAATCTGGTCTACATAGTGAGTTCCAGGCCAGCTGAGGCTACAGGGAGACCCTGTCTCAAAAAGACCAAAAGCAAATTAATGTAAGAAAGTAAAAGGATAAAGAAAATAAAATACATGATGATTTTTATGATTATAGACTAGGGATTGTATTTAACTATATTTTGTTTTTTAAGAAAAAGCTAAAAGGCTGTTAAAAAAAAAAAAAAAAAAAGGAAGACTCTGGAGTTTCTAGATGGCAAAATGGAACTGCCCAGCACTCCCCTCCCCAACAAGACAGAACCAATATAATATAACTACAGTTTGTGGTGAGGGACAGGTGCATAACACCAGACGTCAGCAAGACAGCAACGAGAAACTTGTAAGATTTAGAAACCTGTGAAAATATCACAGAGAGAGAAACAAATAACTCCAGCCCCTGCCACTCTAACTCAACAGCCAATGGACAAAAGTCTCTCCTTTTCAATGTTGAGAACGAAGAGAGTCCCAGCAAATTTTGTCAGCCTGGATGGCCCAGAAATCCAGATACACGAAAATTTCACAAACCTCACAGATTCACAGCCCTACAAGGGCTTGAAACATCACTGACTTGAAACATGTACCTGAGCATCGCTTTGAAGAAGAATCAGACATCTTCTCCCACCAAACAATTGGGGTGTTATAACCAGGAACTATCTTGAAAAGGAGCTACCGTCTGAGGTTGGGTGGCTCTCTGGATCAGAAACCCCTGCCCATTCCCATCTCAGAGAACCCTGACATTCTTCTGCGTTGTTCTGGGAGGAGGCACCTCAGAAGCCCAACTAGCCCAGCATTATTCTGACCTTAGCCCCTGGGTGTCCCATGTGATAGGAGCTGGATAACGTGCCATGAAGGAAATGGAGAATGCCACACTTAAACCCAGGACACCACGGAGCCCTCCGAAATCAGGGCAGGGCTAGCTACACATGGACTGCTGCTGGTGAGGCCAGAAGGCAGCACCCACATCGTTTCTACCACCCCTTCCTGCTCTTCCATGCGGGAAGATCTGTTCTTGACAGGGAGGAGAAGGAATATTGTGCTTCCTGCTCTATTCCTGCTCACAGGAACCGCCGCACAGACCTGGAGAAACACCGTCACTCTAGCTTTGCCAGCCTCTGAGTAGGGGAACAAGTATAGCTTTGCCCTGCTCTGGCCAAGGCCCCACTTTTAGGCGAGTGCTGTCACTGAAGCACCAGAGGTGAGCACCAGTTTCCACTACTCCCTGCTCTGTGCAGTTCCTACCTAGTCTGGCCACATACTGCTCTCAGGGCTGGGATGTAGGATACTGTGGTTCCTATTACCACCTCTTCTCATGAAAGATGTGGGCCCTTGCATTGACTGACTGAAGGAATATGTTCCAGAACCCCACCACTGCTGACCCTGGCAGTGCCAGAGGCCCTTCAAGCAGCAAAGCTAGAATCAAGAATGCCCAAGAAAACCTCATTGCCCAGTGAGAAACACCGTCTCACTGTAGGAGTAACTACGTAAGAACCCCAAATGCACTGCTGTTTATACAATGCCTCTTAAACTGGTAGGTAGCATGTCTCCTCACTTTACTGTAGTGTGTTGTGTGTGGGGGGAGGGGTTCTATGCATGTGTGCACATGTGTGCAGATGGACTTGCTTATACATGAACATGTGGAGGCCAAGATGCTGGCTGTCTTCTTCTATAGCTCTCTTCCTGATTCCCGTGAGACAGTCTCTTTCACCGAATCTGAAGCTTGCTGTTTGCCCTAGGCTGGCTGACTCTAGCTCTCCCGATCACCTGCCTCTGCTTCTAAAGCTGGGGTTAAAGGCACACTCTGCCATGCCCAGCTTTCACGTGGGTACTGGGGATGGAAACTCAGTCCTCACGCGTACACAGCAAGCACTCTTATCCATGGCGCCATCTGCCTAGTCCTCTGGAGTGTCACCATTCTTGCATAGCCCATAAAGACAGTGAGTCTCTTTGGCTCTGCCACAATACACATTGTTCAGAATCTTACTACCACAGCCAAAGAAGCTGCAGGCAAACACACTGATACAGCTGTACTATCAAAGCCAGCACTACAATAAGTTGACACTTCAAGAGGTATCTTCAGGAGAAAGCTACTTACTAAGAAACCCACAGCATAAAAGGAGTAGAGACATCTGACCCCCAAGCTGTGCTGGTTTCAGTGTAGAGAAGCAAGACATGTTTTTTCAAAGAAAATACAATGTCTCCAAAGACATAATAAATCTCTAGGAACAGACTGAAAAAACAAAATGGGAGAATTCTTAATAAAGTTCTTTTAATGATTATGAAAAAGCTCAGTGAGGAGGCTGGAGATATAGCTTGGTGATGAAGAGTTATTACTGCTCTTCCAGAGGACCAGAGTTTGGGTCCTGGCATCCATATCAAGCAGATCACAACTGCCTGAAACCCTAGCTCCAGGGGATCCAATGCCTTCTTCTGGCCTCCATGAGCATCTGCACACATGTGGCATATACAGATAGACACACAGATGCCCACACGTACATTTTTTTAGTTAAAAACATATATTTTAAAAATCCTCAGTGAGAATCAAGTGAAAGTAAACAGCTAAATGAAATTAGAAACACGAGGCAGGATGTGAATAAAAGATTCGGCAGAGAGAAGTTTTTAAACAGATCCAAATATGAATCTTGGAATTAAAGAAATCCATAAGGTAAATAAAGATACAGTCAAAAGCCTCAACAACAATGTAGATTTAGAAATATTTTTGAAATATCCCATTCTGAGGGGAAAACAGAAAGAAATGAAGTGAGCATTCAAGATTGTTGGTATACCACTAAATGAACAAGTGTCCACATTTTTACAGCACTTGAAGGGGAGAAGAAAAGGCTAAGAGTATAGAAATCTCAATTAAATAGCATCAGAACAGCCTCTTAATTTCCATGTACAGGAGGCTTATAGAACTACAAATAAACATGACCCCAAACAATCAAGGCATGGTATATTATAGTCAAACCCCAAAGTACAAGACAAAGGATATGAAAATACATTAGATAAAAATAAGTTACATTTTTAGATTTCCTATTCAACTAACCGTGGATTTCTCAGCCAAAATCCCATATGACAGGAAGGAATACAATGAAATATTTCAAAAAGAAATTTACTGCCAGTCAGAATTACTATACCAAACAAAGCTATACATCAAAATGAAGAAGACACAAGATAAGCAAAACCCGAGGAAACTCATGAACCACATCAGCCCCCAAAAGATGTTTAACGGAGTCTCCTGACCTTCGCAGGCACAGGTGTAAAAAGTCCAGAAGTAAAGGCTAAACTCATACATGTAACGAACCTATACTCGTTACATGTATAAGGATACTTGTATACTGGTGTCTCATACATGTAATCCCAACATTTGAAAGGCTAAGCAGGAGGATCACTGTGAGTTTGAAATTTGATTGGGCTATATAGTGAGTTACAGGCAAGCCTACACACACTGAAAGTGAGAATCCATCCCATAAAAAAAAAAAAGAAACAAAATTGAGGAAAAACATCTAAATACCATGAGGTAAGCATTGAAAAGCATATATCTCACAGGAATACAGACACAAAACAGAAACAGAAAATGTATTCATTACTTTCCCTGTTGCTGCTGCAACTGAATCCTCAACCTTAAGGGAAGAAAAGTTTATTTTAGCCCACCATTTAAGGATACAGCCCATCGTGGTGGGGAAGGCGTAGAGGCAGGAGGTTGAGGAAGGAGATAGTCACATGGCATCAACAGTCAGAAAGCAGAGGTAATGAATTCTGGCACTCAACTAGCTTCCTCGTTTTTATGGAGCCCAGGCCCCCAGTCCATGAAATGATGTTGCTCACATGTAGGGTGAGTCTCTCTACCTCAATTAATCTAATCAATAAAATCTTTAACATACATGCCCAGAGATTTGTCTCCAAGGTGATTATTATCAAGTTGATAATCAATATAAAACATCACAGAAGAGAATCCAACATTCTCAACACAGTAAAGCATCAAATCACAAAGATATTAATGAGAGTAGAAAAGAACAAAAAAATATTCAAAACAACTTGGGAAAAAAATGAAAGAAGAAAAAATCGATATCTAAAGGACTGGAGATGTCTCAGTTGGTAAAGCATCTCCACACAACCATGAAGAGCTGAGATCAAATCCCCAGCACCCATGTAAAAAGCCACCGTAGCCACCTATATTCCTAGTGCTAGTGACGCTGAGGCAGGAGACTCCCTAGAGTTCGCTGGCCAGCCACTCATGCCAAATTAACGAGATCCAGGTTTACTGAAAGACCTTGTTCCAAAATCTATGGTGGAGAACAATAAAGGAAACCACCCAGCAGACATTGACCTCTGCATCCACATGTACAAGTAGACACAGATAAATACACATACATGCATACGGTGTGCATGCACACACATACACACATGCATTTTTTTTTAATAAAGTAACATTTGAGTGGATTAAAAGCAGAAACAAGCTCCAGCAATATTCTGCCTATAAGAAACTCACATCACAAAATAAGCACACCTAAAACAAGCTGTGGCTGTATTACATGATGTTCTCAAGCAAGGACCTTCCTCTCTATTAAAGCAGTACATTCAGCATGGAAAGGAGAAGTCAAAGTTGTCCTTTATTTTATCAGAGAATTTTGCCCTTCAGGTCCCTACTAACCTAGAATAACAAACACGACCACAAACAGACATTGCTAATTTAATCCCATCTATTATTTACGACACAAATGGGATAATGTTTTGCTTCCAACAAATCTTTGCTGTTTGTAGTGCTTGATGTGCAACACATAAACACATGCATGCATACACTGTTCTGGGACAAGGGCAAGGATGGATCATGAGGTATTAAAGCTATATGTTTTCGTTTATAAAAGGAACACATGTGACCTTGTCTACATTATAAACGAGCTAAGATTAACTTTTTGGTTGCAAATTTAAGTAAAAGTCCTTTGTACAGAGCATGTACATAGAATAAAAGTCATTCCTACAATAAGCAATATACTATATATCTGAAGAATAACTTTAAAGATAAAAACTGCAGGGCCAGAGAAATGGCTCAGTGGTTAAGAGCACTGACTGCTCTTGCAGAGGACCCAGGTAATTCTCAGGACTCACATGGCTACTAATAACCATCTATAGTCCCAGTTCCAAGGGATCCCTCTTCTGATTGCCACAGGCATTGCATGACATGGGCACACTAACACACATACAGGCAATAAATAATAAATAAATTTTTTTAATTATAAAAACTGTAAGAAGATAAAATCACTATACAATAGTCAAGGGATCAGCCAGCAAGAAGAGATAATAATTATAAATGTATATTCATGTATCTAACATTAGTGCCTACAATTTTATAAACTAAACACTGTTAGACCTAAAGGAAGAGATAAGTTTCAACATAATAATCTTAGGTGATTTCAGCATTCTGACTGCCATTGATGAGCACAGCATTCATTAAGAAAAATCAACAACAACAAAAAAATCAGAGTTAAACTCTACATAGATCAAATGGACTTGACACATTTATAGAACATTCATTCAACAGCTGCAGAATACACTTTGTTTTCAATATCACATGGACTATTTTTTTAAGTAAATTACAAAATAAGTCTTGACAAATTAAAAATCAAAATCTATTATCTTTTCTAATCATAATGAGATAAAACTAGAAGTCAGAAGAAGATCCTGGGCACAGGCCCACTATTGCTCTTAGCAACCCAGATCTCTGGGCTACCCTCTTAGTCCAGACCTGCCCAAGGCATTCTGATCACCTGCATTCAGATGAGCTCAACTTATCAGTCTAGCTTGTTAGACCCTTCAGAGGCAGTCCCCACATCAACCTGGCCTTTGGACTCATGAGACCAGTCTTCTACTCTGGCCATCCTCACCCCCACCTTGCCCTGGATTTCCAAGACCAGGCTTCTTCCCTGGTAAGTCTGATTCTTCCCACTGCACTTTGACTCCCCTATAGCCTGAGCAACTCCAATTTCCCCAGCCCCACACACTGTTCCCCTTCTGGCCTTGGGCACAGGCCCTCTTTTGCTCTTAGCACCCCAGATCTCTGGACTACTTTGCCTATCCCCTACAGTGGGGCCACCTGAAACCCTCCTACTGCTGCAGGGCTAGGCTTCTCCGCCTTTAGTAGGGACCCAGAACTTTGCAGACTGCCTGAGAACACTTCAATCTAGCCTCTGTCTAGCAAGTTTCCCAAAACCTGAAGCTTAGACCAACCAGCTTTTCATACCCAACAAGAAAACAACCAAGGCACATCAAGTATACAAACAAAATCAGACTTCAACTCAGCAAAAGAAAGCTTGAGTTTCACACCAGAACCACAAAAAAAAAAAAAAAAAAAAAAAAAAAAAATCCACTTGCCAAAATCACAGCAAGAAGACATCTTACAAATTATGCAGATGCATGGCAATTGACCAACATACATCTGGACAAACAGTGGGTATGTGAAGCAGTCAGAAGGAAAATCAAAGTTTCCTGAAAACCAGGCATGGTAGTGAGACAGGAGGCAGGTAGGTCCTAATAATAGGCAAACAGAGAGAAACAAAGAGGTTTCTCAGTGAAAAAGAGCCATGTGCTCATCCAGTAGGATTACATCAGCAAAACTCTGCCATATGGGCCAACTCAGATGCTATACCTAACTCCTTACACTAAACTTCCCCATTTCTTTATAAAGTAAGCATCACAAGCCAGATGTGGCAGCACATGCCTTTAGTCCTAGTGCTCGGGAGACCGAAGACAGGCAGATCTCTATAAGATCAAGGCCAGGCTGATCTACATAGTGAGTTCCACCAGCTAAGGATACATAGCAAGACTCTATCTCAAAAGAAAACAAACAGATACCTTAAAATACATAAAATAAAATCAAACAAAAACCTTCTTGAAACAAATGAAAATTGAAATACAACAAACCAAATCCTGTGGGACACAATGAAGGGATTCTAAAAGATACGCTTATAGTGATGAGTGTCTACATAAAAAGAAATAGAAAGATTTCAAATAATGTACAAGAACTTAGAACAAGAGTATTCTAAACCCCCAAATATAGAAGAATAACAAAGATAGGAACAGAAATGAATGAAACAGAGCCTGAAAAGTGAAAGAGATCAATAAAGCAAACAGTTGGTTCTTTAAAAAGGTAAACAACAGGGATACATAGCGAGGCCCTTGTTCTCAAAAAAAAAAAAAAAAGGTAAACAAAATCAACATGCCTTTGGCTAGATTAACCAAGAAAAAAATGAGAAATAAGTAATTAAAATAATAAACAAATTAGATAAAATCAGAGTTGAGAAAGGAGACATTAAAATTAATACTTTGGAAATACAAAAGATTGTTGGAGATTATTTTGAGCTATATGCTAACAAAATTGAAAACCTACGAAGAAATGAAGAAACTTCTAGACACATGTGAGCTCCCAAAATTGAGCCATGAGGGGAAAACGTTGAATAGCCTAATAATCAATGAGATTGAATAGCCCAATAACCAATGAGAGTGAATCGGAAATAAAGAGCCCATCACTGAATGGGTTCACTGTTGATTTTTACCAAATTTTTGAAGAACATCAAAACCTGCTCCATAAAATTGAAAGTCATGGGGAATTCTTCAAAACTCTTTCTACCTGTTAGAAACCCAGAAAAACTAAAACACACACACACACACGAGAGAGAGACAGAGACAGAGACAGAGAGAGACAGAGACAGAGAGAATGAATTATAGAGCGATATCCCTAATGAACGTAAATGTAAACATTCTCAACAAAATGCAAAAAAATCAAATTCAAGAGCATATCCAAAATCACCCATCGTGGTCAATTTGATTTTTATCCCAAAGATGCAAAGATGGTTCGATATATACAAAACAATAAATATAAGATATTACATTGATTCAAAAAAAGTTAGAAATCATATGATCAGCTCAAGAGATGCGAAAAGGCAATCAATAAGATACAGTGTCCTTTCATGATAGCAGCCTGGAAAAACTGGTATAGACATGATACTGTGTAATCAAGGTCACATATGGGAAGTCACAGACAACGCCATACTGAAAGGGAAAAGTTAGAAGCACTTCCCATAACATTAGGAACAAGACAGAACTGCTCACTCTGAGCATTTTTACCTGGTATAATAATAGAATTTTTAGCCCAAGTAATTAGACAATAGACCAAAGTAAAAAAAGAAATAATTATGGAAAGAGAAAGTCAAACTATCCCTGTTCTAATAGCAGAATATATGATTTTATAATTAGAAAAATCTAAAGGCGCCACCCAAGGACTATTAGAACAAACAGTAAAATAGCAAGTTATAAAAACAACATAAATGTTTAACTTTTCTGTATACCAATAATGAATTCACTGAGAAAGAAATCATGGAAGCAAGTTGGGTATGGTGGCACATACCATTAATCTCAGCAGTCAGGAGGCCAAGGCTGAATAATCGTGATTCCAAGGACAGCCTGGACTACTCTAGCTGAAGAAGAAGGAAGAAAAGGATGAGGAGGAGGAGGAGGAGAAGGAGGAGGAAGAAGAGGAGAAAGATGATGATGAGAAGGAAGAGGAGGAGAAAGAGAAGGAGGAGAAGGAGGAGGAGGAGGAGGAGGAGGAGGAGGAGGAGGAGGAGGAGGAGGAGGAGGAGGAGGAGGCAATAGGAAGAAGAGGAATAATAACCATGAACAATTATGAATGAAAGATCCCAGAGGGAAAAAACCCTGCATTTTCAACTGAACCTCTTGCAAGGCTGACCAACTTTTGGAGAGTGCGGAATGTTGGAAGTCCAAAGTCTATTTACAATTTATCTTGGACCATCTTTATCCCTCTAAATAGCCATCTTTTATCCACCTCTTTGTCAGATCTAACATCCTGTGACTAATACTATAAACCTTTGAGATATAAACTTCTCTGAATACCATCTTCTACAAACCCAAGGTCTAAGAAGCTTGTCAGATAGCACTTAAGGCCTATAACAGAAGTCTCCTAATTCTGCTATAACCCGCCTTCCAAATGTACCCACCATGTATTTGAAAAATGTGTTGATTTCTGACTTTCTTTGTTCTGTTACTATAAAAAATCGTGAACTTGCTACCTCAGTAGAACATAGAATTTGGGGTAACCCGAGTCTATGTTCCTGGGCCATGGCCATTCATACATGGTTCCAGAATAAACTCTCATCCCCTTTGAGGTAAGAGCTGTGTTTTTGCATTGAAGGAAATGTAAATTAGTACAGTCACTATGAAAAACATATGGAAGTGCCTAAAACACTAAACATAAGTCGACCAAAGAATCCAGCTATTCCACTTCTAGATGTTTGTCCAAGGAAATGAAATTGCATCTCCAAGAAACAGCTGTATGTCCATGTTTACTGACGCACTATTCACAATGTAAATGTGTGAAGTCAACCTATGTGACCATCAAGAGACAAATGGACAAAGAAAACAAAGTATGTGTACAAATGGTGTATTCTTCAGCCTTCAGGAAGATTGGTGTTTCTGTTATTTTCAGTAAAGTGGATGGAACTAGAGGGTATTATATTAAGTAAAATAAACAAGCTAAAGAGAAAGTAGTACCACAGATTCCCTTTCATACATGGATGCTGAGAAAAAGTTGATTTGAAAGTAAAATACATATTGTTAAGAGATTACTAGCAAAAGGAGATTGGATTTGTTCAGTGTACACTACATGTATGCGTGGAAATACTGCCATGCAGAACTCCATTAATTTGCACAGTTAATCATGTTTATACACCATTTTAAATAAAAACGTTAATTTTACTGTACAATAAAAAATGGATAACAACAAAAAATGAAATATTTCCAAGGCATAAAGAGAAATAAAAATTCAAAGAAATAAAGATAAATTTGGACTGGAGAGATGGCTCAGCAGTTAAGAGCACTGTCTGCTCTTGCAGAGGACCCACATGGTGGCTAACAACCCTCCGTAACTCCAGTTTCCAGGGGATCTGATGCCTTTTCTGATCTCCCTTGGACATGCATGCACTTACACACATGCAGGCAATACACTCATACACATAAAATAAAAATAATTTTTAAAAGTTAAAAAAAGGAAAGAAAAAAGGTATATTTAAGCAAACTTACATACCAGAATAAAAACATAACACAAGCAAAAAGTTGCAACTCATATCAGAGACATCACTTAATAAACTTCCAGATATGTTTGTGTACATGGCACAAGGGTTTGATTAAACCCAGAGCTTTGTACACAGGAGGCAAACACTTTACCACTGGGCCATACTGTCAGCCCTTAGTCTTAGTTTTTTAAATAATAATTAACCATCATCATCATCATTCTTAATTATAAAATAATAATTTAAAATTTTTATGAATTATTCAGGAAAAAAGTATTTTCAAGAAAGGAACCAAAATGAAATAAATATTTTTAACCTCACTCATACAAGAAAAATACAAATGGAAACATGCTATTTTACATATCATATTAAGAAGTATTTGACAATTTGATGATATAATGCATTGAGTTTTGTGAAGAAAATGATAATTCTTCAGCATTGCTGGTGGAAATAGTAATTAGTACAACCCCTATGGAGACTTGGCAATATACTAGAATTGACTGGGAATAACTAGAAAACAGATTCTCAAACTCACTGCCCCAGCAGGCATGTTTCTATACATACAGTCTATGGTACACTTCCATACATGCCAAAGACCACATGTATGGTGTCATTCACTGAATGGCTGTCACAAAGATTTGACTAAATTAATTACAGAGAATACATAAAATTGACTGTAAAAATAAAAATATGAAAAAAAATCTTTGGTACATTAATAGAAACAGTATTAAGAACATTATGTACCATAATGTTACATTTGAGTTTAAACTTTTTTATTTTTATTTTATGTGTATGAGTGTTTTTGCCTGTATGTATGTAAGTGTACCTGTGTCATTCAGTGTCTGAGGATGCCAGAAGAAGGCATCAGATCCCATGGAACTGGAGTTACAGATGGTTGTTAGCCACAGCATGGGTGCTGGGAGCCAAACCTGGGTCCTCTGCAAGAACAGCCAGTGCTCTTAACTGCTGAGCCACCTCTTCAGTCCCCACATTAAAAGGAGAAAATATTCACATTTGCTTAATATAAAAACTTCTGAACACTAAACAAGAAACTCATGGTAATGGTTAACTTTTGGATGAGAAGAGATAGGAGTTAAAGGGACAGTGTATTAATCCTGTTCAGGAACATCCCTAATTATGACTATCCTCATTCAAAAAGCAAAAAATAAATAAATTTCTCTCCTTTAGTTCAAGGAACTGATTCATTCCTAACCCAGAGATTCTTCTAAAAACACAGATGATTAGATTATGAAGAATCAGCTTATAATAGCCATATATCTAGTTTATAAATTTATAATTATAATTTAAACTATATAATAAATAATTATCTAACATATAATGAGTTCCATATAACTACATAATTTAAGGCTATGTATTTACAGAATATTATATACATGGAGTGTGGAGGTTCCTCAGAAAGCTGGAAATAGATCTATCACAAGATTCAGCTATACCACCCTTGGGCATACACCCAAAAGACTCTAACTCCTGCTACTGAGATACTTCTCATCTGCGTTCATTACTGCTTTATTCACAATAGCCAGGAAATGGAAACAGACCAGATATCAATCCCCTGATAAATGGATAAGAAAAATGTAGTACATTTATACAATGGAGCATCAGTCAGCTATTAAGAAAAATGAAATTATGAAAGCCACAGCAAATGCATGAAACTATAAAGAACCATTCTGAGTGAAGTAACCCAGGCCCAGAAAGATAAACATTATGTTTTCTCTCATATATAGATAGATATTAGTTTTGAATATTTAGATGTGGGCGGGGGGGGTCTGGAATATCAGTAAAGCTAGAAAACTAGTAAAGAGCCATATCCAAGTGAGGGGACTGTCTTTCAAGGGGAGGGAGTTAAAATATGATGATATAAAGGGGAGGTAATCATGTTATAGGAAGGATTAACTGAGGTGGAGGATGGGTAGGTAGAGAAGGAAATACGGGAAGGGATAACTAATACTAAAGGCCTTTTGAAAAACCATATAGAAGCCTAGTACCGTAGAAGCTCTCTAAAGTAGACACGTATGCTATAATAAGGGGACAATACTCCAACTAGACACTGCATCCTAGCCAATAAAAACCCCAATACCAGAAATGGGTTATCTCTCTCCGAGTTGTTGTCCGGTAGGAAATCCATTGACCTTCAAACATTACAGGCTGTTGCCATTGCACCTGATTACCCTCCATCCAGAACTTGATGATAAGACTCTAATGCTGCAGGCAACACATACTTGAGTCATAAAACATGGAGAAATCAAGCTGGTACTGATCTTAAAGCTTTGTCCCTACTGGCTAGCTTTTATAGTGCTAGAAGGCACAAAACACACACTACCAGAGGAAAGTAATCATCAGTCTTAGCTAGCTGTGAACCCTGAAAGCTACAAAAATGACTGACCTGGCAAGATAGGCCTACTAGTGCATTAGTGGCGTGAGTGTTATGGGTGTAACCAACCACCCTCTGCTTGATTTTAAGGGCTGTGGCATGAGATGGAACCCAAACCTGGCACTGTAATTGGAACCAAGTACCTGTGGCTGCATAGGTCATAGGCAGATAAGAATCTGCTATGAATAGTCTACTAAATGGACATAGTAATAAAATGAATCCTAATAACTTACTGGTACACCTATAGATTCGTGCATCTTTCAACATTCATCAAAGAAGCTTCCACTTACAGTAAAAGACAATTATCACAAAAACCTAGAACTGGTCTCTGCTGCAGACTACTCATCCCCACATGGGACATTTATATCACATTTCTCCCACTAGACTCAGGGATTTTCATGAGAGCAGAGGCAGAAAGATTGTAAGAGCCAGAGGTGGTGGATGACTGTAAACTGTTTTTCAGACAGTAGGGCAATTGCACATATGAACTCCCAGCAATTATGACAGCACAAGACCTGCTCAAGTTCAACCCAGAAAAAACGTCAACATGGAGGGAGAAGTCCTCAAGACTAAGAAGATCCCATCATGTGACACTACTGGGAGAAAAAAAATCATTTGATTTCAAGACCCTGCTAACAGGATTGCTCCCGTATTCAAGAGTATTTGGGGAACACAAATTAGAGTTGATGGGGGGAAAAAAAGAACATGAAAATGGGTTGTTAGGGAAGAGAGGAATGGAGCTAGAGGGGGTGTTGGGAGAGGAGAGAATATGGTCAAAATACATTGTATGAAACTCTCAAAGAATTAAAAAAAATTTAATTCTATCTACATAAAAAATGCAAAGATTGTTTCTCTTGCCATTACTTCCTAAACAATACAGCATAACAACAATTTACATGGTATCTACATTGCATTTAGTATTACAAATAATCTAGCAACAAAAAGTGTACTAGGGCATGTGGGAGGTTATATGCAAATACTGTTTCATATCATGTAAGGGACACAGGCATGCTTAGATTTTGGGATCTGTGGAGGGGTGGAACCAATCCCTGTGGATACTGTCTACAAGAGTCACTAGTAAGTTAATTCTTCTTCTCTTTATTTCAATCAGAGAAGTGATCTACTTTGTAAATGCCTGTCTCTTGGATTAACTCATGTGGCCTGTGCTACTGTGAAACTGAAGCTGTTGGGTGCACGAGAGCTGAGCATTATCTGTAGGGGCCACGTTCTGCTGACTGCTCTTCTCTGAACTATTGCAGTGAAGCCTTTGCACACACATGCTACCATTAATTTCCTGTTCCACTCAGAACCTCTTCAGACTTTGTGATTTTGAATGATGTGAATATATTACCTATTCAAAAGATTAAATAGGTTTTAATGAATCATTTTTCAAATTAGTGTAAAAGTTCGGATTCAAGATAACGGAATCTCTTCATGACCCAATTAAATTCCAGGAATAATGTGAAATGGAATATATTCATGAAATAAAACATGCTTTCAGCAGGTGAGAAATAATGGTTTGTTTTTTGGTTTTGTTTGTTGTTTGTTTTGGGTAGCTGGAAGGCATCTGGGCTCAAATAGTCAGATAAACTGTAACAGAAAACACCCTGTTTTACACTAAAGTAAATCCAAGTACTCATAGATTAAAGCAGTAGGTGCAGCAGGCCATGCCTTTGGATCTTCTGTAGTCAAGTTGATAGCATTTACGAGATGCATTCATTTAGGCTAAAGGTCAGAAACGTGGAGAAATTAAGCTGCATACCTCCCTCCCTCTTGTATGAAGAGAGAACAGCTGAGTACGGTATTTCACATCCACTGGGTAAAAGCTGTTTGAACTAGAGATGAAAGTTGGGGAAGTAACTCAGTTGGAAGAGTGCTTATCTAGCATGCATGAAGCCCTGGGTTTGATTGTCAGCAATATATAAAGCTGGGGATGGTACATATGCCTGAAATTTAAGCACTCAGGAGGTGGGGACAGGAGGATCAAAAGTTCAAGGTCATCTTCAGCTATTCAGTGAGTATAAATCCCCAGACAGGGATATGTGAGGTACTAATAAAGAGAGAAGGTGAAAGATGGAGGGACAGAGGGGAAAAAAGAGAAGACACCTGCATGGATTCTGGGCCTAGATGATTCCAGAACGTGGGGATGGGCTGAGCTCGCAGTCAGCTCTAGCCCAACAAGCAAATACACTTACTTATTGGCAGTTACCTATCTGCCTGTGAACTGTAAAGGATACTTTCATCAGCAAGAGCTAGGCAGGTATTCAAAGGGCACTCACTCCTTGCGGGGAAGACGCAGGTAAAACATGCTTGGCTCAACTCATCAGCATGGCCCTTCAGTTTAAGATTTTTTAAATGTTTACTATGTATATGTTTGTGTGAATGTATGATATGGGGGGAGGGGTGCCCACAGAGGACAGAACAAGGTGTCAGACCTCCTGGCGCTGGAGTTGTTACAGGCATTTGTGAGCCACACAACATGGGTGCTGGGAACCAAACAGCAGCAAGCACGCATAACCACCGGCCATCTCCTCAGCTCCAAAGCCCCTCACTTTTAAATATGGTCAACCAAACATTTGGGGAAAACTACCAGGATGAAAGAAAAAGACCCAGATCAATTAAGCAGCCAACAACGATTATTAAGAAGAAAGACGTAAAATAGGGAATACAAAGGAACTTGTATAAATTAAGAATAGCAAATAGCATCTCACAGGGACTTAAGAGAATACTGCAAGAGTAGAATAGGAAAAGAGCAATGAGAATGCGAAAAGGACCTTCAAATTGGGTTGTTAAAAGGAAAATTGGCAACAGAAAAGCTAAAGTCATAGAAATCATAGAATAAATGAAATGTGGTCTGGAAAATAAAGTCATGGAAGTGTGAGATATAACTAACAAAGAGAAAGGTGATGCAAGAAAGGAACAAATGCATTCACATAAGGAAATGTCCCTGGGGGTTGGAGAGCTGGGTCACTTAAAAGCACTGGCTGCTCTTGCAGAGGACCTGAGTTCAGTTCCCAGCACCCACATTACAGCTACCAACCATCCTGACTCCAGTTCTAGTGGATCCGATGCCCTCTTCTGACATCCGCGGGCATTGCATGACACAGATACATATGCATACATTCAGGCATAATACTCATACACATAAAATAATAAGCAAAATATTAAAAAAAGAAAATGTCCCTGGGACAAAATCAACTGAATAGTAATGATTACAAAAGAGAACACAATGCCTAAATGTACTAGAAATTTTAGTACAAAGAGAAAATGCTAAAATATTCCCAAATGGTTAAAAAAATTAAAAAGCAGATTAACCTACAAAAAAAAATAGAATTAAGCAGACTAATACCAGTATACATGCTACAAAAATTTAAGAGAAAATCATTTTTAATCTAAAGTCCATATTCAGATTCTATCACTATTCTTTGGTAAGGGAAAATAATGACACTTTTAGTTTTATAGTAATAGTTAAGATGTATTAAGCTCTCATTGTAAGCCAGATATAGCTCTGAGCTCTCTGTAATGATTAACTTATTAACTTTGTCCCCAGAACAACACAATTAACTTGATACTATTATCCTTGTTTTCACAGATGAGAAAACAGAGTCACAGAGATGTTAAGAAACTTGCCAGACCATTGCACTCTTAGAAGGCCTACATGGACTTTGGATCCAGGAAGTTTGACTGAAGAGTCCACACTCATAATTGCTATGTAACAGAGCCACCCTGCTGGTCTGTTATTCACAAAATGTATGTCTCATGCAGCCTTCACAAAACAATGACTTGAGGATACCACAGTGAGATGTGGAAGGGCTTCAAGAGAGAGAAAGGCATAGATTCCTACAGTCTTGGAAATACTGGCACTAACCTGAGAGGTAGGCATTTCATGATGACAATATGCCTAGGGAGTTAGGAAATCTAAAGAGGAAATGAAGGTTCCATGAAGAATAATATCAAAAAGCAAGGATATATTTTGTTTCTTTTGTCATTGTTGCTTTTCTTTTAAGATTTACTTTATTTTTTAATTATGTGTAAATGTGTGTTGTAAGTTGTACCTATGTGTGTAGGTACCCACAGAGACCAGAAGAGGGTATTGAATCCCCTAGAGTTGGAGTTACAGGCAGATATTAGCCACCAGATGTTGGTGCTAGGAATTGAACTCTGGTCCTCTAGAAGAACAGAAAGCACTCTAAACCACTGCGTCATCTCTCCAACCCCTTCTTGTTACTTTTGAGATAGTCTCATTATGTAGCCCAGACTGGCCTGGAACTCATGATCTTTATGTTTCAGTCTCCTAAGTGTTAGGAGTCCAGACATGTCCCACCATGCCTGGAACATAAAGGAGATTTTATTGTATGACTGGAAACTTCAGTTTTTAGTAATAAAGTGATATCATTTATTTCTTTAGTCAATAACAAAAAAAAAGAAAGGCAATTAAAAATTCAGGGTTTTTTTTGCTATTTTTTGGAGGGAAAGTAAATGAATAACTGGAATATTTTATTTATAAAAGGTTGGGTTTAATCATATGCACATTTCTGCCCCATGAGTCAAATCACATCGTTTGCATCTCTGATGGAAATGTTTACATATCCGATATTATAAATCCAATTTATTGTTTTTATAGGAAAAGAATGGAAAACAATTATACTTTCTAAAGAACAGAAATAAGATCATAACAAGTATAATATATACGCTGTAACAGTTAATAGAAGATAAAAGGAGAAGGAGAATGTACAGGGAAAGTAGAGACATGCTCATTTCCTCATTTTATAGAGCAGTTACCAAATAAAAATGCAAAATATTATAAATACATAAAGACAGACAAAAACTAAAACAAACTTAAATGCACCAAATCAAAGTCCACACATGAAAAAGAACAGGTAAATTCTTCATATTTTTAGCATAAAGTTGAAAGGTACCACTAAGGCAAGAAACAAATGTACACATAGAGTTTCTAGTGGTACCCGCCAGATTCCTCCATCTCCCATATTTCATAGGCATTTCCCTGTATTAGTCAGTTTTCCACTGTCATTAACAAAATGCTTGGCAGAACCAACTTCTAAAGAAAAAGGACTTACTTTGGTTCACAGTTTTGGGAGGTTCCAGTCCAGGACTGTTTAGTGCCATTTGGAAGTGAGGGGGACTGTAGCAAGATATACTTCATGGTAGGAGAGAGTGATAGAACTCACCCCATTACCAGGGGACAAAAGGAGAGCACAAGGAAGAGAACTGAGTCCCAGAATCCCCTTCAAAGGCACATATGACCTGAAGACCTCCCCCAAAGCCCCTCCTCCCAAGGGCTCCTGCCAAGTGTCACTCTAAAGACCAAGTCTTTAATACATAGACTTTCAGGGCCCATTAGTCCAACCATAACATTTCCTTAACAAACTAATTTTATTTCTAGTCCTGTCTTGGTATTTGTTTTCTAGAGGACTTGAACAAATCCAAGAAGTGACATGAAATCTCATCTTACTATAGAAGAGTAAAATAATCGTGGCAAGGTTGAAGATAAGGGACAAATTAGGAGCTTGTTGCAGAAATCTCTATAAGTTTTTACTGAGGCCAGGACAAAGTTAGTAAAATGTGAAGAGAAATATATGTGTTTTAACAATGCACTAGGGTTATAATCGGCAGATCCTGGCGGTTTGTTAGCAGAGCAAGCGAAGAGAGAAGTCCAAAGAAATTCCCAGTTTCTCCAGGATGATCACTTGCATCATTCACTAAATAAGGAGAAACTGACTGTTCTCTGTACCAACCCCTGTTACAGAATTACTATGAAACTGATATCATGCCTGCACCCAAAGAATTTATTTTCCTTTCTCATACCCAAAGTGGTCCTACCTTAGAACATAATAGATACCAACTTGAGGCAGGAGTTCCTCAGATTTTCTTCATGAAACCTGATGTTTTTTATAAGGAGAAAGAATGGGGAACATTCTATGGCATCCATAATTACTGCTCTCCAGCCTCCTGTCCCAGCTCATTGGAACATTAGCTTCTAGAAGACTAACTCCAAAGCTGATGAATGGGAGGAGTCCTTAAGAACATGTTTAATCATTACAAGTACATAATAAGGGTGTCCAGCTTATGAAATAACCAGACTACCTTCCATCTGACTTCATATATATATGATATATATTTTATATATATATATACACATATATATGGTGTTTTGCTTGTATGTATGTATGCACACCCATGGAGGCCAGTTCCTGGGACTGGAATTACAGACCGTTGTTACCTGTCATGTGGGTTCTAGGAACTGAACCCAGGTCCTCTGTAAGGGCAACCAGTGCTCTTAACTGCTGAGTCATCTCTCCAGTCTCCCACATGACTTCTTAAACCATCAGATCATTTCTGAATTGAATACCTATAAGACTCTTCATAGAATACATGTGCCGTACCCTATTTAGAAGGGTTCATCACTCAGTATGAACAAACTATAAAGAATTTTGAAATAAAGGTTACTTCTTTACCTGCTCTCCAGAAAATCAGAGGTCCCTATTTCTTGGAACCTCACCATCTAATTTTCACATTTAAAATAATGTATTCCTAATTTTTATTCTTTCTGCCCCAAATAAGAAACTGTCTCAAGAAGGGAGGCAGTTTCTATGGTTTACAGAAGTAACTGCAGTGTTTTAGAATGTTGGGTCAGATGAGCAATGATTTTCCTTCCCCCACAGGTGTTCCTCTTCGAATCTTCCAGAACCCATGAGTGTCACTTTATATGCAAAAGGAATTTTGCATATGTGATAAGTTGAAGGTGTTAAACTAGAGAAATTACACTGGATTATCTGAGCAGGCCTGACATATCACAAGGTTCTTTATGAGAGGGAGGCAGGAGACAAAGAAAGAGAAGGTGATGTGGTGACTGGCCAAGCAGTGTCAACAACTTCTACACTCACGGAATGGGGTCTCTTTGGAGCCCACTGATTTCCGATTTCTGGTCTCCAGAACTGTAGCAGATGAAAAAAAAAAAATGGGTGTTGTTTTAAGTAGCAAAAGAGTCATCAATTTGTTACAATAGCTTTAAGAAAATAACAGGGAAGTCAAAGATAAATTATATTTACCTTTGTCCTGACCCTGATTTATCCCTAAACATCCAGGTTCTACACTAGCCAAAACCATGCCTTTGCTCCAGAAGGATTTCTACTCCGGCAATTTCTACTAGGCATGTTTCCCTCGGGATCCAATCCCAGGTGCTGCCAACCATCTTAAGTGGGAATGGGAGTCTCTTGCTATTATTCAAAGCATAAGCTTGAAAGGCCACAAGTATTTGGACTTAGTACAAGCACTCAGAGCTGTGTGGGGGAAGCCTACCCATTGCTGTACAGGACTGTCCTCTGAACCAAACAACTACTATCTGTAGGAGTTCAGTTGGGCCTGCTTGCAAAAGATCATCACAGCAGGGCTTGTTGACTGTTGACCTCCCCTCATCGAAGGGGTGTAGGGAAGGTCATGGGCCCTTCACCTGAGCATCCAGCCATTCCTCCCAACCCCTTGTGGACAATTCTGCCCTAACTGCATGTGACCTGGGGGAGGAATAGAGCATATAGGTGAGGAGGACTAGAGGAAAAGTAGGCTCCATCTCTGTGGCTGAGGGGAGGCCGTCATCCATGCCGGGTGAAGACTTTTTGGTGCAGCCTTAGGGGAGGTAACATCATGGTCTTGTAAGTAACCCCTCATCTATGCTCTGTAAGACCAATAGATTCACTGGTCCCCAGGGTGAACTTTGGTGGAATGGTTCCTTGGACTGTTGCTGTGACCAAGGGAGGAGGAGCAGTCATTGTTTACATCTCCCCAAGGAAGAAGTTGTAGCCACACCTTAGTTGCTAACTCTGCTGAGACGGTTCAGGCCTACTGTCATGCAAATGCTCCCAAGACTTCCAGGTGATCCTAGATTGCAATAGGATATGCTCTTCCCAGAAAACTTTGGAAATTCAATCTACCTTTAATTTACCAAAACAATATTAAGCAAGAAGGGGCAGTTTTGAAGGAAAACCAGAGTAGCCCCATATCCGGTGTTACTCTTGAGCTCAGACTTCACCTAGGCCAACACTATGAATGTGATTTGTAGCTAAATGTTGTTGTATCAAGCAGTATAGAAACCGGGATATTTCAAGATTTGCGATCAGATAGAATTTCCCATATTAAAATTTGAAAACCTATTTACCAAATAATGTTTTCAACCTCAACTTGGGCACAAATATAAGCAGTGTGCAGATTCCCATTCCATATTAATATTAAACCACTTCCTCTATAAGCCCTCCATGTGAGCCTTTTTGGGTTTTTTTTGTAGCCTTTGTTCTGACCAGCCCTTGAAGACAACATATTGGACAAGGGTGAGAACTGGGCATGACTAGTGTCTAGCATTCACTCTCCTTGGTTGGTATGCTCAGAATAGAATGGGAACTTATATCTCCTTCACAGTGTCTCTGGGCAAGTTATATCCTTTCTAAGCAGGGGAGAGTATTCAAACCACTTTTTAGTGCTTAATGACTCTCTCTCCTTGCCCCAGGGCTCACATATTAGAATTCTAGCAAGATGTTTTAAAAGAATATTAATAATGTATTAAAATGGCCTGAATATAAATTTAAATGAGAAAGGAAGATTCGAAGTTCTATATAACACTATTCTTATATTTATATACAAATACATATGTATGGATAAATGTACATGTAATAGGCCTCATGCAGTAATATATATTTTTAATATTCTATCTTAGTGATTATCTCAGGATGATGAAATTATATATAATTTTTACTTTATGTATCTATATAGCTTGTAAATTTCACTGATGAATGAGTATTTTTATTTATAAACTTTAAAATGAGAGAAATTAAATCCAAAACAAGTAAATTTTAAATCAAACTAAAATTATTAAAGTCCTAATAAAAGTTCAAAATAAAAGATTTTAAATGATAGAGCTAATGATACACTGAATATGAGTAGGAAGCATAGTTTAAACGTTAAAGTAAGCTATAAGGAGGCAAAAAAGTAAGGGATGAGGAGATGGTTCAGTCAGTGATTAAGATCAACTACTGTTCTTGTGGATGACCTGAGTCTGGTTCCCAGCACCCATATTACATCTTATAATCACTTATAGATCCAAGTCCAGGGGATCCATGTCCTCCTCTGGACTCCAAGGGCATATGCACTCACATGCGCACATATCCGCACATATATACACACAAAATACAATCTGCACGTGAAAACATATGGAGAAGAAAGGTAAGTTGAAGAGTGGAAGACAAAAGCTTTCATTGGTGGGAAAGAATAAACAATAGAAAGAAAAAAAAGCAGACATCGGAGACTCAAGAAAAGATCACATACAATCAGGTTGCTGAGCATGTCTTTAATAAGACAAGTAAGGATAAAAGAGGATGAAGAGTGATAAAATTGAGATCCAACTGTGGTCAGCCGGAAGTCTCAGTTCTTAGTAAAGTTCTGGTTGAAGAAGTCTTCCTGGGAAAATCCTCTCTGATCTAATGTGCTTTGTTGACTCAGAGCTCAGGGAAGGGATGGGTGCAAAGTTCAGTGATGGAGGGCTTAGCAAGCATTTTCCAGCACTACCAAAACCCATAAATACAAAACAAAGCCTAGAAAGGTGCCAGATCATCTTTTGGATACATCATATCAGCAATCTCTGACTTGAAGCAGCTTCACCAGCTATGAATATCTCACCCTGGGAATCTGTTGGCCTCTTACAAGCTACAGACTTTTTTTTGGAATAATCATTCACAACTTTATTTCATTTCATTCATCTACCAAATACTTATGACCAGGGACTTGTCATCTTTTAAAAGTGGCCTTCTCTGACCACTCCATCTTGAGAAGTTTTCCTGTACCATTCTCTGTTGAAATATTTAGTTCCTTAATAGTCACAATAATTAACCTCTATGCTTCCTCTTTAATGTCTGCTTCTCTTAGTAGATGAAAGCAGAGATTACATTGCTTATTCAGCACTAGAAGAAATAATATTGCTTAACAGACTCAACAAGAATTGGATGGATGGACAGATGGATGATAGATGGATGGATGGATGAATAGATAAGGGAATGAAAGGATGGATGTGTAGAGATATGTGAAGATGGTGAATACACTTATGCTATTTGTATAATTTATCTCTTCCCATCATGCTTGATATATAGTATAGCTTTCCAGATTTATTCTCTGTATCCTAGACACTAAAGATGTAAAAATGAGTACAGCACTAGTCTGGTCTTGTGGTCTGTTCTAGAGAGGGAACCTTCCAGACTAAATTATAGCAATATGAGGTGAGGATAGCAGTGGGAGCAAAATGGAGATCAACTGAGGAACTTTTGGGTTGTTTTTGTTTGTTTTTTTTTTGTAAAAAAGCAGGTAGATAGGGACTGGAGACATGGCTCAGTGATTAAGAGCACTGGCTGCTCTTACAGAGGACCCAGGTTCGATTCCCAGGACCATAGGACACTCTCTTGTCACCTCCACAGACATTAAATGACACAGGTACACCTACCTACATGCAGGCAATACACTCATACACATTAAATAAATAAATAAATAAATAAATAATTTAAAAGCAGGTAGACTATCAACAATAGGATTTGGAGATTGATGGGGGGGAATTCCAGAATAATCTCTAGATTTCCAATTTTAGCACCAAGATGAACTATTTGGTGCCATTGATCAAAAATTGGAAAGAGAAGAGAATATCATAGATTGTAGGCAGAGAGATGGGTGAGGAGAAGGGAAGCAACTGTGGAAGTGAGTGGAATCTACAGCTTTCATCCCAACACCCAAATTGCAACTTATGTAATGAAGGTTTTTCTCTGACTGAGTGACTTACTGCGATTGGAGAAGTCCATAATTTAACGTTAGCTAAGTGTATGCAATATTGGCACTGCTGCTGTTTACAGGAGCTCAAGGCTAACACTGCACTCTATTTAAATGTTTTAATTATTGTATAGTCAAAGTTTAAGCTACATATTGCACAAACCATAGTCGGTTTATACCTTAGTTATCATTTTTAAAAGCACATAGACACAGAGGTCCTGAAACAACTCCCCCCTTGCCCGCTTTCTCTGCTCTGCTTGCAGTGTTGTTTTTTTATTACTCAAATATTATTACAACTGTGCCCTGCTTTTGAGAGAGAGAAAGTCACCTGGCAAGTTGCCATTTCAAAGTTCTTAAAGAGCTGTTGGAACAAAATCCCATAAAACAGAGCAAATTAATGGTTATTAGCATATTCATAAACTGAAGCATAAGGTCAAACTCCTTATTTCATTTCAAAAAGTCACCTGTTTATGTCATTGGTCATGCTTTTTACTCCATAGCCAACAGTACGCTTTGCATAAGTTCCCAGAAGCATTTACATTTTAAAAATGAGGATATTCAAAAGAAAAAGAATTTTTTACCATTAAATATACTTGTTAAATTAAGATACAGTAAGGGTTTAGGCAGCTCTGCAGACGTCTCCAAAGAACAATCTGTTGTTCTTTAACAGCCTCATAATCTCATGAGTCAAGTCACTTCCCAGTCATTGATATTTGTAATAAAAATTGTGACAGCGTCATGCTGAAGTAATTTCCTTGCTAATGTAATAGCATTAACACATTCAAATTATCGTTGTCTTTTGTACTGGGAGTTTTCAAAAAAGCACGCCAACAGATTTTCTTTAGTATGCTATTCATCAAGCAGCACTAAACACTGTAATGTTAGTTTGGAGTAAAATTATATGAGAAACTTCATGACACATTAAAAAATCCTCATGGACATTGAAAATGAATATGACATGGGCATAAAACTCAGAAATCAGGTGTGATAGTTAATTTTGTCAACTTGATTAGATTACAAAACATCTCAGGCAAATTATCAAAGAACAAATTTAATGAATAACTTAGAAAAAATCTAGGGCATTAATGAGACACATTTTGGGGGTGTGTTTGTGAGGGCTTTTCCAGAGAGGTTTAACTGATGGGAGAAGACCTGACCTGAATGTGAGTGGCACCATCATATGGGCAAGGGTAACAGACTAAATAAAAAGAGATAAAGGAAAAAGCCAGTGGGAAGGGAGCTGTTAGCATCCATCTCTTAGTTTTCTGACTGCAGATGTGACTGGTGGCCTCATGTTCCTGCCAACATACCTACCCTCCCATTATGGACTGCACCCTCAAACCATGAGCCAGAATAAACCTGTCCTTCCTTCCCTCCTTTCCCTGTTTCTTCCTGAAGCTTCACCTTGTCAGGCAATGGATCACAACAAGAAAAGTAACATAGGAGGGTGGCACCTCCGAAGCTGGTTCATAGGCAAAGAGGTAACCACTTAAATGATTTGAGTCGGGCCTGGTGGAAGGGATCAGGGAGAACAAGACCCTGATTTTTCTACCATTTTGCTTCTTTTTTTAAAAAAGAATATTTATTTTTATTTTATGTGTATGAGCGTTATACTTTCATGTGTGTGAGTGCACCTGTGTTGTGCAGTGCCCAGGGACAGAGAAGAGGGCGTCAGATCTCCAGAACCGGAGGTACGGATGGTTGTTAGCCACCATGTGGGTGCTGAGATTTGAACCTGCAAGAACAGCCAGTGCTCTGAATGGCCGAGTCATACCTCCACCCCTGTTTTACTTCTTAAACCTTTGAATACTCCAGAAATACCACTAAGGATTGGTGGAAGTCTTCCTCCTGCCTCCAGCATCCTAGACCCAAAAGGCATCCTTTTGCTTTTATAAGTTTGAAGTCTTCCTCCTCCATCCTTCTATACTATATTATCTTCAGAAAAGAAATTTTGTCCTTATAACAACTGTCAAGGTACAGTTATAATGGGTTTTCCCAGTTGCATCAAGGAGATTTTAGTGTGTGCCTTTTGCATATATGCCTCCCACTGCCCATTTCTCTTGCCACAGGCCAGCATCTAACAGCTCCCCTTTACCCACACTCACTACTACAAGTTAGGGCCAACCTAAATGCCATCACCACCTTTGTGCATCCTTCCCTGACTTCCTTTTCCTCCTCCGCAAGATCAATTGAACTAATCTACATTAAGTGCTTTGAATCTAACTGGGATATAAAATGAACATGAGTATAGGTTGCCATCATCATGGTCACGTGTGTCAAAAGCACCTTCTAACCTTTGTTGCACACCACTCTTAGCCGAGTACTTAGCCTCTGTCCTCACTTCTTCATTCACAATTTACCTCATTGATGAGGCCATCCTAGGCTACTGTGATATTTGGCTTTCATGTGAACTTTCACAAATTAGACTCACTTGAGTAGGGAAGCTCACTTGAGGAATTGTCTTCATTGCCTTAATTGATGCAGGGAGACCCACTCCCAAATGTAGCTGCACTTTCTGGTAGTGACATGGCTGAAGGAAGTGCGGTTGCTTTTTGTTTGTTTGGCCTTCCCTCTTGCCATCAGTTGGTTTATCCTGTTGCTACTGCTGCCGACTCTTTCACTGATAGCAGAACCAGCATTTCCAGGCTTCCATCATTGACAAATGACCCTCCAAGGCCCCTTTAGGCAGGGTTCTTCATCTCTCTGGTGTGAGACAGTCACTGTGGGACTCCTCAGGCTACTGAGGCACTCAACCTCAAAGACCAAACAACTACTGGGTTCTCTCAGGTATGATTCTGCTGATGTTACTATTTCAATCAGCTGACTAATAAATTTTATATTTCATTCTCTCAGTTCTCTTCCTCTAGAAAACCTTGACTAATATACTACTTTTCCAAAATCTTGAAATTATTGCCCCGTTTAAAAGCCCTTTCTGAATTTCTTAAATTACTAGCACAAACTAGGGATAGCTCAATTGGTAATGCCTTTGCTGTGCAAGCATGAGGACCTGATTTCAATTTTCAGAATCCATGTAAAAAGAAAAAAACCCAAGCATGGCGGTAGGTGCTTGCTATCCCAGCACCGAGGAGGCAAAGACAGGTGAATGCCTGCTGCTCGCTGACCAGCCAGCCTAACCTAGTCTGTGAGTTCCAGAGTAAGAGACTGTCTCAAAACAACAACAAAACAATCTAGATGGCACTTTAGGAATGACACCCAAGATTGCCTTCTGGCCTCCAAATGTATGTGCTTACATACCTATGTGTACCTGAACACACATACAATATACCTCCCATGCACAAACACACATGTGCATGTATACACACACACACACACACACACACACACACAATCTTTCTCTAGCATTTGCCACTTGTTAAGAGTTTGAATGAAATATTGAAATGTGTGAAATATTCTCCATATGCTCATGTGTTTCAACATTGGCCCCCCAGTTAGTTGTGCTGTTTTGGGTGGTTGTGAAACCTTTAAGACATGAGGTCTGGTTGGCAAAAGCAGGCCACGAGGAGCTGGGTGATGGATCACAGCTTGACCCAAGGACCTGCTGGATTCTCTTTTGACTTTCTGTCCACTGAAATATGAAGGGCTGTACAAATGCACCATTATGAGATTGTCTACCACTGTGACTTCCCTTCCACAACGGACTACACTCTCTTAAACCATGAGCCCAATAAATCCTTCCTCCCTTAAGGTGCTTCTCGTCAGGTATTTGGTCACATCAATGAGAAAAGGAAGACAGGAAATTTGTACCAAAAGTGAGGTCACTGCTGGGATAAACCTGACCATGTAATTCATGGACCTTCAGGATTAGTTTGTGAGGCAAATTGGGAAAATTGTGAGCTGGGCTAGAGAAGCCGGAGAGTGTTGCAAGGAGAGTTTAATGGGAAAGTGTGGCGGAAGTGTGGAAGGCCAGAATGCCAGCAGAAAGTCGAGCAGTAAAATCTGTGCTCAGGAGATTTCAGATGGGCCCAAGCATCAAGCATCGCATCAGGACTGGACTGGAAGTGGTGCATGCTCCTTTCTGGCAAAGAATCTGGCAACATTCTGCTCGTGTCCTGACAGTTTTGGTTAGAACAAATTCAAAACTAATCATTTAGCAAAGTAAATTTTAAGAGTTAATATTCAAGCTGTGGCTTTGTTATTATTGTGTTTAGTGAACTTTGTAGTAAAAATTCAAAGCAGGAAGATATGAAAGACGTAAGGATTGGCAAGGAAAGGAATGAATGTGGCTGACATTGCAAATGGATTGCGGGCAGTGGGGGGTTGTCTATAACTATAAGGGATTGGTGCCACTGAGAAGAAGCCAGGCACTTTACATCAGGACAACAGGAAGATACCTTATGGGCAAGACTTTGCTTATCAAAAGATTTTTCCAGGTCAGGCCACTGCAGTTGTGATGGGGGTCGGGGGGAGGCTGTGCTATACAAGCCCAGACTATGAAGACTTTCGAAGTAGACTGAATGCATTATTACATTCTGAGATGGTCATTAGCCTATGGGGTCAGGCGTGAGATATTACAATTTGAATGCAGAATGTCTCCCCGTAAGCTAATGTGTTTGAACATTTGGCCCCGCAGGTAGTACTGCCTGGGGAGGTCACTGGACGTGTGCCCGAGTTCTGGTTCAAGTCTCCTCTACTCTCTGTTCTTACATGATATGACAGCCATAAGCTGGTGTGCCAAGGCATGAGCCCTAGTAGTCATGCTTTACCTGCCATACAATTATGAACTGAAATCCATCTTCTACTTTGCTTCTTGTCATTACCTAACTTTGCCTTTGTCATTCTGTTTCTGGGATGTCTCCCTCATAGAAGGTAGTACGTATTTGTTCATTGAATGCATACCATCTCCCCTGTTAAGACTACCTTCCCAGAGAGCATAACATTGCGTCTGGCACAAGAGGATGAAACAAGTAACAGACAGACCTGGAATCCTGAGGCACATCTGAATAGAGAGAGCCAGTGAAATGCCCATCCTGAAGACACTGGGTATTAAAAGGAAAGAACAATTCCCAGTATAGACATGATAAGTTATGTCCCTCCCTTGACTGTAGTTCAGAAGTAAGGCTCTGAGTCCTAGATATATTGCTCCTATTTAACAATAATGTATAAAAATTACTGATATATACTCTTTGGCAAGAAAGAGCTGATATATTCTGTTTCTTTCTAAAGGATAAATTAAGGTTAAATGAAAACTCTTACTTTACAATATTATATGATGGCTATAGTTTATGGAAAAAAGTTATAATCCAGGGCCATTTTTCTCATTATACCAAGTGGTATTTCTGTACTAAAATCATCACCACAGTTATATATACTGTAAAATATTGTGAAAATACCATCAGCACTTGTGATGGGTGTTTTTTAATAGGAAATTATTTTAAATGTCTATGTAACTTAACACTTCTTATTCAATTTTTATCAAAGGATGGAGTTTGGGAAATTTTTGCAAAATAGCTGCTGAGAGAATCCAGGTTTTACCAGAGTTAAGTAAACCTACTTGGAACTTAGAATTCAAATCCATGCTTACTTACAAGGTATATGCAATAACCTGCTCGCACTGGGTACCTTCTTTGCCAGGAATGATAGGTCCTAAATAGTTCCAACCTAAATGAGACGGAAATGAATCAATATAACCAACATCCATAAGCAGACCAAATGTCCTTAAACAAGGATCAGGAAGAAAATTTGAATCTCATCCCACTTAGTGGCATGATCTTGGCTAATCTCAAGGCAGTAACTCAACTCCTCTGAGCTTGCATTAACCTATCTTAAAATAAGGATAATGTACTGCCTATCTGGGAATATTTAGTAAAATACACATTTGGTAAACTCTCAAATACTACACAAATGAACAACTTTTGATCTTTTGAGGCCTTTGGCACCTAATCTTGGCCTCCCCAAACTACTCTTCATTCTTAAACTTTTCTTTGACTCTTCTTTAGATTGACTCAAGATTAAATCTTACTCTCTAAAGTTGTTTCTTTAAACTTTGCCTCTGTCCAGCTCTTTTTTGACTTCTCTACCTTCTGTTTGAATTAGCATCTGATTGTGGGCCTCACTGTCCTTGTCACATAAGAGTTGTGAGAGTGAACTAACAGAGCACTCCCTGTGCACTGTAATCCATCAAAGTAATGTGCAGTATTTGAGGGTGGAGGACAAAAGCGCAGGGAATTTCACTTCTCTTTTCAAGAGTTAAACCACACTGATCTCTCTGAAGATTGACTTGAAAGAACTTCTCGTTTCTCCTCACGTGATAATGCAGAAACTAGTACTTTGTCGCTTTAGCACAGGGCTGAATGTGTTTGTAACCTCAAACAGAAAGCATTCTTGGTTGGCAAAAGGCCACCAGGAATCTAGAACAAGGACTCTGAACTGGTTGCCTCTGCATAAAATAGCATCAGCAATCAAGAGACATTGTGCTTACCTGTACAAGGCTTTTCTATGTATTAACTCATTTACTCTTCACAGCTATTTTTATCCTTATCTTCCAGATAAGGAAAGGACAGATGGTTCCTGGCTTACAGTGCTTTAACTTATGAGAGTTTGACTTCACGATGGCTTGAAAGCCATACTAATGCAGTAGAAGCCATTCTTTGAATTTCAATTTTTTTCCATCACTAGTGATATTCCATCTGGTGCTCTCCTATGGTGCTGGACAGTGGATGCAGCTGTCAGTCGTGCAGTATTGAGAGGAAGCACCAGAAACGCTATTGTCTGCTCTGCTGCTGCTGAGCTCTCATGCTCAGTGGACTGGACATATCACATGCATCTTTGAACTTATATTGTCAACTTGCAACGGGTTTGGGGAACTTAATCCATCATAAGTCAAGGAATGCCTGTAATTTATATGAAGTCAATCAGCTAGTAAATGGCAGGGATTCAAACTCAGGCCATCTGGTTCCAGAGCCTTAACTCTGCTATACTGCTGATCATACTGCTTATAATAGTATTATCTCCCGTCACATAACAAATCATCCCAAAACTTGGGCTGGAGAGATGGCTCAACAGTTAAGAGCACCGACTGCTCTTGAAGGGAATCAGAGTTCAATTTCCAGCACCCACATGGCAGCTAACTCCAGTTCCAGGGGAATCCGATACCCTCTTCTGAGCTCTATGGGCATTGCACAATACAAGTGCACTTACATACATTCAGGAAACATACTCTTGCACATAAAATAAAAATAATAAATTAAAAAAAAAACAGTTTCTGCCTGGTGTGATGGGGCATGCCTTTAACGCCAGCACTCAGGAGGCAAAGGCAGGCAGATCTCTGTGAGTTCAAGGCCAGCCTGGTCTACATAGCAAGTTCCAGGCCAGCTAGGATTACAGGGAGACACTGTCTCAAAAAGACCAAAAAAACAGTTTCTGTGGTCAGGAATTTGACTTGGGTCCTCTGACTTGGGGTTTTCATAAGCTGCTGTTAAGGTATTCTCTGGGAATGTACTCATCTCAAAGTTCTTCTGGGGATGGATCTACCTCCGAGCTCACTCATGGGTTTGTTGATAAAATGTAGTTCCTTGAAGGTTGTGGACACAATTAAATCCTGTGCTGTGTGGCCTCTCTATCTTGGCAGACTGCCATGTGAGGAAGCTAGGAAGGAAACAGAATCCAGCAAAATGAGAGTCATCATTGCAACAGTCACAGAAGGGGCGTTTCATCTTTCTCGCTATGTCCCATTGATCGGTTGCCAGTCTCTGTCTAGCTCACACACACCTTGGTAGAGATTATAACTGGAGTGAATACCGAGAAGTGGGCATCAGTGGCAATCATGCTGGAAGTTGCTGACATCCACAGTCATAACTCTGTATAAAAAAATCCTAAATAACATATATTGAAGATTTACTATGTGCCGGAAAATAATCAAAATACTACATTTACTAATTTATTTAAATCTTACAGCAAACTCTACTTGGCAGAGAAACAAGAGGGAGTGTCATGACGACACTGAGGTACAGAGGATGAAGAATACCACTTCCTGGTTTCTCATGGAGAACATGTGTATTACAATGCTTCAAAATTAGTGTTTAAAAAAAAAATGTATCTATTCTAAAGACATCTCCTTTAAGAAACCCTTTGTCTTATCCACAAGATAGACCTCTCCAGCTAACTGCAAGCAGTTGTTTCCCAAAGTACTGTTGAGCTCTACAAGTTTTGAGGGTAATAAGGAAAAACTACTCTTAATAATTTAAAAACAATGTGTGTGTATGTGTTTCTGGGGGCCAGGGAGAATGGTAGGAATCAAGCCCAAGGTTCTCATATGCTATGCAAGAGTTCTACCACTGAGCTCTCTCTCCTCCCTAACCTAGAAAACACGATTTTTATGCACATTGTAATCTATTTTTAACTTTTTGATTAATTTTATGGGAGTACTTTGCCTGCATGTATGTAAGTGCACCACGTATATGCAATGCCTATGTAGGCCAGAGAGGGTGTTGGATCTCCTGGAACTGGACTTATAGACAGTCATTAGCCACCGTGGGGGTGGTGGGAAACAAACATAAGTCTCCTGCAAGAGCAGCCAGAGCTCTAAACTACTGAGCCAGTTCTCCAGTCCCTAATTTATTTTTTTGTAATCTTCACATTAATTCAGTTTTTTAAATTGAACTGCCAATAAGAATTGTCTTAACTTGTTTATATAGAAGCTACCCAGAATACAAGATATCCAAGTGAATTAGATGTTATTCATTTATTTATTTTGTGTATATGTATGAGAGCATGTTTATGTGTGTACAGGTGCACCTGATTATGTGCAAGAATGAATGTGAAGCCATAGATCATTGTTGGGTATCTTCCTAAATCACTCTCCACTTTATTCTTTGAGCCAAGATCTCTCAGTGATCCTGGAGCTTGTTGATTAGCTAAACCAGCTGGCCCACAAGCCCAGGGCATCTTGTTTCTGCCTCCCCAGTCCTGGGGTTACAGGTGCATGCTGCAGTGCCTGGCTTTTTTACATGAGTGCAAGGGATTCAAGCAGAGGTCCTCACACCTGCATAGCAATCATTTTACTAACTAAACTGTATCTCTGGTCCAGTTGTTAATTTAAATCTAATTTGTTTATTTCCTGCTTCTCTTCAAAAACTTGAGGTGGCTAGTTCCCACTCACTCAGTCTTAAGGAAAGGCAAGAGAGAACAAATATTCCCCTGAAGAAGTCTAGGCTCTGTGGATTAGATGAGCAGTAGAGTGCTGATCAGGCTTTCTCCAGTGCTTCTCTCTTAAACGGGAGGCCTGGGGAAGAGGAAGGATTCCTTAGGATGGGTGGGAAATCTTTCCTATTTTTAATAAGGGCTAAAACAGCTGTTCATTATGATTGCTATGTGGAAGACATCCCAGATTCCTAGGCCACTGGGTGTATGTCTATTTTCAAGCTTCTAATGTTTGCAATGACACATCCTTTAAACATCTAGAAGCCAGTTCCTGGTCAAGTTAAAAATACCAACAAATGAGTATAGATTTAAAATCCTACATAAAATGAATAAATTAATGGTTTGTTATTAAAAGATAATTGCTAAAGAAGGGTTAACCCAAACATTGAGTATTATCTAATATCCTATGAACAAAATTTATCACATCACAAAGTTAAAGAGTGATACCAACTCAAAAGAAACAAAAAAATTTTTCTAGAATTTGGCAACTATGGATAATTAAATAAAAATAGCTCAGTAAAGTAGGACTAAAAGAGTCCCACTATACCAAAACAGAAAATACTATCTAGGCAAGTATATATAACAATGAAGCATGAGTCTAATTCCCAGTGAACACAGAATTGGACAAAAGTATTCTTTATTGCATAATTGTCAAGTATAAAAATGAAAATGAACTAAATATCAACAACTATTAAATAAGTTATGACACATTCATAAAATGGAATACCATGTAGCATTATGATATTGTCAGTAAGTATATATATATATGTGTGTGTGTGTGTGTGTGTGTGTGTGTGTGTGTGCAGATATGAGGCCAATATACTCATGTATAAGCAGTACATAGACTGTACATACAAAACATGTGTGAATGGAATTATACACCAAAAATATTATGAAAAAAAAAGACCAAATTGTTGAGAACAGTGTCTACAGGGGCTAGAGAGATGGCATAATGCTTAAGAGCACTGGTTGCTGTTGCAAAGGATCTGGGTTCTGTTCTCAGTGCTCACATGGCAGTCCACATCTGTAACTCCAGTTCAAAAGGATATGACGCTCTCTTCTGGCCTCCATGGACATTGCATGCACATGGATTTACATACATGCAGGCAAAACACTTATAAACATAAAATTAAAATAGATAGATAGATAGATAGATAGATAGATAGATAGATAGATAGAATAATGCCTATAAAAGAGATTGGGAAAATAGAAGAAAGAATTGGAAGATTCTGTGTAAAGACATACTTCTGTGACGTTTTAATATTTTAGGAACAAATACTATGTACTATTTAAACCACTTTTGAAAGTCTAAAATTTCTGTAGCGAAGAAATGACCTCCAATTGAAAAAACAACTGTATCTATAATAGCATTAGCACAGTGAAAAATATTTTTTTTAAAAGTGCCTCCAAACTCTGACTGCTTATTACTCTTCTATGATTGAATTGTGGATTTTTTTTCTTTTTATGATTTTTTTTTTTTTTTTTTTTTTTTGCGGGGAGGTCTTTTTGAGACAGAGTCTCCCTGTAGCCTCAGCTGGCCTGGAACTCCATGTAGACCAACCTAGCCTTGAACTCACAGAGATCCACCTGCCTCTGTCTCCCAAGTGCTGGAATTAAATGTGTGTGCTACCATAACCAGCTTTTTTAGTTTTGTGTTTACTAATATTTTATGATTAGGATTAAGATTGTCAAAGAAAACTGTGATGATCTTTATAGATCACACTAAAAAATGATTACAGAGTTTGTAGTAAAATATGCTTCTCTTAATCCAGTTCCTAAAACAGTCAAGATCCTTTTAACTCTGTCTTACTGTTATAAAACTATTGAGAAAGCTAAATGCTTCACTTGGTTGAAAACCCGACTCCCTTTCTGGACTTGCTTAGTCTGGATACTTCTATGAAGTTTGAAGTCTTGGAATCACCCTTCATTCCTTTCTTTATGAGATCACTCACTAATTTCTGGAGTGGGTCCTACTTCCACAGCACTCTTCCCCTTTTGAATCCATCCCCCAGGGCCTAGGTCTTCATCAGCTCAGATGCAAACTGTAAAGCCCTCTTTCTGAGTCTCCCTGCCCTCCCTGTTGCCTGTTTACACATCTCCCGGTCTTTACTTCCCATTCACTCCTCTTTGTCTCCAAGTCTCACACAGCTCCCTCTTCACTTCCCAGTCCTGGCAGCCTCTGTGCCTTTATTCATCCACTTCTCTCCTTTCCTGTGCCTAGCCTACCACATCCCTCCCTCTATCCAGTGCCTTTGATAGTGCTCTTGATCAGAGTCCCTAAACTCTACTCCTTCCCAATTAACTCCACCTCCACTCCCAATGGACTCTTCCTTATCCCTTTGTAAATAAACACATTCAGTTAGTGCAATTCTTAACTATGTGTTGTATGTTAGACACTGGCCTGGGCAGAGGGAATATTGACTTACTTTTCCAAATCAATGACTAGACCAAAATCAAAGGAATATAACACTCAAGTTCACAGTATTATCAGCCTCAAAAAACTTTATTATGTCCTCCAGTAACTACAGAGTTCTCTAAGAGCCCCTCACATCTCTGCCTCCTTCTTCTGACTCTAATCCCAAGAACTATTTCTTCATTTGACAATTAATATGTACCACACATATAGTAAGCTTTCTGCTACATACTAGAGATGGAATGGAAAGTGAATACAATCTACATTTTAGTCATAGCTCAAAATTTAATGAGGAGAACAGACAGAAAAATAAATACTAGTAAGAAGTACTCTGATGGAAATGTACAGAGGAACAAAAGAAAATGTGTTTAGTTCCACTTGGGAAGAGCAAGGAGGGTTCACAAGTGAGGTAATGCTTGAAACAATAGCAGGTGGAAAAACAGGCCATATTCTAAGCTGCAAGAATAGTGATACAAAGCCACAGGCATCACATACCACAGTTTGTCAGCAAGCCACACTGCAGAGCTGGGCTGGGGCCAGATTTTTTGTTGTTTTTGGTTTTTTGTTTGTTTTTGTTTTTGGCTTTGTGTTGCATTCAAAGGAATGAACAAACACAAGAATTTCCAGCAATAAAGGAACATGATTAGATTTGTATTTTGAGAATTGCCTCTGGTAGTTACCTGGGAAATAGTTTAGGGCGAATGAGCCATAGAGGACAAGCGAGGCAAAAAGTCAGTAGTCACACAGCTGCTGCTAAATATCAGGGAATGTAAAGACAGGCAAGTCAGGAAGAGAAGGAGGGAGGGGTCGGGATGGAGCAGGAAATGGTCTGGAGTCATAAAAAAAAAAGTCAAACCAATGAGCCTTATCTCCTGTGAGGTCCTAGAGGACAAGATGAAAGACATTTTCTTGGGATCCCAAGCAGAAAATACAGGTAGATGTTCTATTCTGAAGGAGGAGACCATACAAGTTTGAGAGGCCTGCCAGCATTTCAATAAAATGTCTTAGGAGACTACTAAATATAAGATACATCCCAAATTCAGGGGAGTGGACAGCTTAGAATTAGAGATTTAGAAGTTAGAGTATTGATAGTGGTTAAAACCATGAGAGGAGCCTGGAGAGACAGCTTAGTGGTTAAAAGCACTGGCTGCTCTTGTGGAAGACCTAAGTTCACATCCCAGAACCTACATGGCAGCTAGCAACCATCCATGACTCCAGTTCCAGAAGATCTGACGTCCTCTTCTGGCCCCTACCAGCATTGCACAACACAGGGGCACTTATACTCACACACATAAAATGAAAGAAAGAGAATCAATTCTCCCTCTCCAAGCAGTCATTAGTTGCCACTAGTTTCTTGGTTAAGATCAGGGCCTTCCTACCTGTTTCTCCATTTCTATGCTTGGCTTTTGTATGGTTTGAGCTTGTATAGTCTTCTGCATGGTGTCGCCTTTGCTATAAGTCCATGTGAGCAACTTCCCAGCTGCCTGGAAAGCTCTGTTTCCGTGTGGTCTCCCCCCACCCCTGGAACTTACAGTCTTTCCACCCCTTCTTTTGTAATGGCCCCCAAGCCCTGGGTGGCAGAGGCATGACATGTGTACTATCCAGGGACAAGCATTCCACAGCCTCTTATTCTTTGCATTTTGGCTAGTTGTGGCTTTCTGGGTTAACCATCACTTGTTGCTTGAGGAAGCTTTGCCAGTGAGAGTTGAGAGAAATATTAATGTTCTTTCTGCCCCCTGTTCCACTATGTACCCTGAGCCATTAGGTTTAGAAGCTGCACTGTAGATGTTAACATCTGGACATCAGGCCTCTTAATGCTGGGCATCTGTTGCAAAACAAAAAGGTTCTTTGATGAATGATGAGAAGTACACTTGTCTGTAAATATAAGGATACATATTTAGAATACAGTAAGAAGTTATGTTGGTCTAGGTATATCACAAAAGTTGGTGATTTTTTTTCCTAGGGTCTATGACCTCTCCAGCCATGTGTATTTGACCATGTTTACAGAACCACACATGAATTTCCTCCCATGTGGACTTAAGCAAGCCTTAAGTCCAATTAGATAGTTACTGATTGCCCCCACAAATAAATTTGCCACTATTGCTCCAACAAAGAGAGTTGACTGGACCAGTCATTGTTGTGTTTTAGTAGACTTTACATGTGGGTAGGATCACTGATTGGTTTTCTCCCTTGACCACTTTCGTAGTATCCTCTGATACTATGGGAGCTATTCTTCAAGGAGGAAGCTTTCAGGCCAATTCCAACTTGACTGGTCCAAGTCTTGTGTCTGAAATACACCCTGTCTTCAACAATTCTTACCCTAAAGTTCTGGGAGGCAATCGATGGCTGTAGCAATAGCCTGTGTTATTTTGGGAGTCTCTTGGACTACTCTGACCAAGGACTTGAAGGAAAGTTTCTCTTGCTCGGCACTGTGATTTTTGTTATATAGCGTTCAGGTATGCACATGCACTTGTATATATTTTGAACATGCATTTTTAGTAGGTTTTGAACTAATACATTTCCCTCTCATTTTTAACACTGCTTAAGCATTATTTCTCTCTCCTCTTTCTCCCCTGTATGGCTCCTTCCTCCCTCCTGTTAAAGTAGCCCATCTTCCCTGCTTTGCCCCAATAACATCTGTTTCCTACTCTCAATCCTCTCTCAGGCTCCTTCTTTCCCCCTTCCCCGATGGTTCCTTTCCACTTTTCTGGCTCCTGTGGTTACATCAGGTTGTATACTCACATAGAAGGATTTGGAGCTAAGATCCATAAATGAGAGAGGATATATGTCACTTGTTTTTCTGAGTCTGTCACTTTACTTCATCTGACAGCTTCTAGCTCCATCCATTTACCTGAAAATTCCATGATTTTGTTTTTCTTTATCGCAAGTAGAACTCCATTATATAAATATACCACATTTTCAATATTCATTCGTCAGTTAAGGGATATTTAGGTTGTTTCAACCCCTTAGTTATTGTGAAATGCATGGCAACAAACATGGCTACATAAGTATTTTTGTGGTAGGGTGAGGTTTTGGGATATATGCCAAGAAGTGATGTAATTGGATTATATGGTAGATTTATTTTTAGTTTTTTAAGAGTTCTTCACACTGCTTTCCACGGTGGTTGTGCCAGTTTGCAACTCCATGAGCAGGGGATTCCCACTTCCCCACATCCTTTACCACCATTTGGTATCATTTGTTCTCTTAATCTTGGGCAGTCTGACTGGAGTTAGATAAAATCTTATAGTAGTTTTGATTTGCATTTCCCTCAGTACTAAAGATGTTGAACACTTTTTAAGATGTGTCTTTGTCATTGGTATTTTGTTTTTTGAGAGCTCTCTGTTCACATCCATAGCCCATTTTCTAAATTGACTCTTTCGTTTTCTTGCTTCATCTTTGTTCTTTGCGTTTCCTTGTATTAATCTTCTGTCAGATGTGTAGCTGGTGAATATTTCTCCTCTCCTGTGGGCTTCCTCTTCACTCAATTTTTCCTTTGCTTTACAAGCACTTTTTAAAAAAAATCTTTTATTTATCATTTTTATTTTATGTGTATGTGTGTATTGCCTGCATATAAGTGAACTCATGTTGTGCAAAGCCCACAGAGATCAGAAGAAAGCATCAGATCACCTGGAACACAGTTATGGGTGGTTGTTAGCCACCATGTGAGTACTGGGAATTGAACCCGTGTCCTCTGCAAGAGCAGTCAGTACTTTTAACTTCTGAGCCATCTCTCCGGCCCTACAGAAGCTTTTTAGTTTAATGAGGTCCCATTTGTCAATTGGTGACCATAATTCTTGAGAGACTGATGTCCAATCAGTGGGAGAAGAGGCTGCTCAGGAAGGCTGACTGAGAGAGGGAATGACTGATGCAGCACACCCCCGGAGACAGGAGAGATGAGATCCGCAACTTGGATGCAGGAGTCAACCGCAAACACAAGAAGAAAGAGTGAATTCTCAAGTCCAGAGGGAAAGCAATGGAGGAAGGTTAAGAACAGTTCCTCTTGTTTGCTCTCCAGCAACAGTAATTCTTCACAGCTTTCCTCCCTTGGCCAGGTCACCAGAGTCTACAAGTTTTGTTTATCATCCAACACCAGGATGCCATACACTCTTTTAGGGGTCCCCTTCTCCCATAGGGGCCTTCTACTAAGTCACCAGATGTTCAAGTTTAGCTTAACAAGCAGAGCATTCTTTTAGAGTGGTTAGCTTCAAAGCTGATGCCTAAAGATTACCCCCTCAAAGCATGGCACTCTTCTTTCAGCCACTTTCCACTTTTCTGGTAGGAAAGCCCATTGGCGGTCTAAAGAGATGGCTCAGTGGTTAGCAGCACTGGCTGCTCTTCCAGAGGACTTGGGTTCCGTTCCCACCATTCACAGGGTGTCTAACATCCATCTGTAATTTCAGTTCCAGGGGATTCAATGCCCTCTTCTAGCTTCTGTGGGTATTGCCCAACATGAGTGCACTTACATGCAGACAAAACACTCATACATATAAAGTAAAAATAGTAAATCAAAAAAACCCCAATGGATATAACTTTATATTAATACAACAAGCTTTGTTTATTTTAATCTTTTTGCCATAGATATTTCCAAACATACACAAAAGTAAGGAGAAAATTCCACATATCATCACTTTGATGATTACTAACCTATGACCAATTCTGTCTCATGTATCTACTCTTGTTACCAACTCCTCCTTTCCGTCCTCACATAGTAAAGCAAACTGTCTCCTTGAAAAAAATAGAACATCTAAACTTCGTGATTCTGTAATCCATTTGTTTCCCAGTGGAAATACTTGATGCAAATTTGAAGTAGCATAATTAAAAAAAATCAATAACATGTCATTCTAAAGGGGCTGGAGAGATGGCTCAGTGGTTCAGACACCAGCCACCCAGGTCCCAGTACCCACACCAGGCAGCTCATGATTGCTTGCAACTCCAGCTCCAAGGAATCTGACAACACTCTTCTGGACTCCATGAGTATTTTCACTCACGTGCAAACATCCCCACAAAGTTACACATAATTTTTAAAATTAAAATAAAATCTTTAAAACCTCATTCTAGATGCTAACAAAAAAAATCGCTCAATTGAGAATTATGTAATTATCAAGAGTTATGTGATTTGAAAAGTGGAAGACAAATTAAGGTTTTCATCACCTAACTTGGTCAACAGAAATACCTATAATGTGAAACCACATTTGCATGGTTAGAATGGAGTGATTTGGGTACCTACTTTGTGACTTAACATTAAGTTGAGGTAAAATTGATTTAAGGGTCCAAACAATGCCGTCATGTGAGTGCTTAGGTAGTTACTCCCACATTAAAAACTGGGAATAGAGCTAAATGTGATCAATTACTCAGAAGAAGACCAAATTCCTTAACAGCCAGTATTGTTTGTTTAGAAAAAGGCACACTGCAAAATATTAGAAATGATGTTGAGATGACTAAACAGCAAATACACTTTTAACCTTTAAAAATCCTTTAATGGGCTGGAGGGATGACTCAGGGGTTAAGAGCACATACTGTTTTTCCAGAGTACTGGAGTTCAGTTCCCAGCATCCATATTTCGTGGCTCACAATCCCTCCTGCAGATGATCTGATGCCCTGCCGGGAACCAAGTGACCTCTGTCTGACCCTCCTGCAAATGTAGCATCCTGAGCCCTGTTGACGCCACCTAGCCCCTTGCAGCAGCAGTATATAAGAGCTCTGTGAAAAATAAAGATTTGTCGATTTGATCAGAGAAACTGCCTTGTCGGCCCTCCGTGTTCCTCTTGTCCCTTTCATTCCAGGTTTCTGAGGACTCGTGCTCCTGTTGCTGCCCTGCCAGCCAGGGCAACTGGCACCCAACGTGGGGCTTGACCACCCTTCGATTCCTGCGAACACTGTCCAACACTTTGTTCAAGGTACCTTCACTCACTAAGCCACAGCGGCCAAAAGAGGTAATGCACCGGCTTGCACTAGAGGTCGTCGCACAGGTGACCAGCGTCACAAAATTGTGGATGGTGAATGGTGAGTTTTGGCATGGGAGAAGAAACAAGTAAGCATGACTTACTTGTTACAAGCCTCAAAGAGGCCCTCAAGGTACAAGGAGTAAAAATTAGAAAAAAGGATTTATTACATCTTTTTGAGTTTCTGGGTGAGGTTTGCCCATGGTTTCCTCAAGAAGGGACCATGGATAAAAAGAATACAGGATAGCTAGTGATTTCATTCAATGTCTAATTATTTGCATGTGCTCTTCCCTCTTAGGACTTCTTTTAAAGTGTCCCAGAAGTTATGTTGTGCTATCTAGAAAACTTTTATTTCTTTCTTAATTTCTCCTTTGACCCGTTCATCATTCAAGAGTGTGTTGTTTAGTCTCCATGAGTTTGTGAATTTAATAAGGCTTCTTTCAGTGTTGATTTTGAGTTTTATTGCCTGAGGTCTGAGAGAATGCATGGAATTATTTCAGTATTTTTGGATTTGATGAGGTTTATTTTGTGCCCCAATATGTGGTCATTTTGGAGAAAGTTCCAACAGGTGCTGAATAGAATGTCTATTCTTTGATATTTGGATAGGATATTCAGTAGATGTCTGTTAGATTCTTTCAATAGATGGTATTCTTTAATTAAGGTGTCTCTCCGTTTATTCCCTTTCCTGTTGAACTGGCTAATGGAGTTTGAATGTCTGGTAGAATATTGCTGGGAATTCATCTGGGTCTCAGTTTTTATCATTTGGAAGGTTTTTGTATTATTGTTTCAATTTCCTTATGTTGGGTTATCAGGAACTATTTTTTTTTTGTTTATGTTTTGAGGTAAAACATTCCAGCCTTCGGGAAAGCTCCTTCAAGTGGCAGGTGAGGGAGTGAGCTCTGTCAGAGCTTGTTGCCCCAGGGCAGGTTGAAACTGTAAATACCTGGCCTCTAGAGTTAAGAAAAAAATGTTTAAAAGACATTCTATTCCTTCAGCTTCTCACCACCAGGGTTCCCCTATTTGTAAAGTTGGCTAGCCTAAGAGTTTTCGTGTCTGTCTTTCATTCCTGTCTCTTATAATTTGGCAACAATCCGGATTGTGTTAATTGTCTGTGTCTGTTTTGTCTTAAATGTTGTGATTGCTTCATTGTGGCCAGAGTAAGTCTAAAAATGTCAAAGTGTCACTACTTTAAATGTAAAATCAAGCAGTTATTCAAGAGTCTTTAGATCCCAAAGAAAAAGAAAAAAGAAAACTGTTAATATCTAAAGAAAAAAATTTGCACCATTTATTGCCCGGCAAAGCCCAAGGCTGAGCTAAAGGAAGAATATTTAGAAAAAATTTGGCGTTTACACGGTGTGGTTTAATCTCTGCCCTTGAAAACACATTCTTCTACAGCCATGGTTGAGCAGGCCTTTTCTTTTGTTAATTACTCTGGGTTAAATCATGTTCCACCAGCTCCACACCTTGCCCTAGGGTGCCTTGCTTTCCGAAACAACTCAGCCCTTTTTCAGCTTGTAGTTTGCAGCATTGAGGAAATGGCTCAATGATAGCATGCTTGCTTGGCATATACAAAGTTGTAAGTTCGATTCTTGCCTGCAAATTCTATGCTTGCATTTAAACAATACAAGCACAACTGATCTTTTCCCAGTCAAACTGTTGTTCACCTGGTGATTTCTGCACTATGGTATTTTGCTACACAGCAAAAGTGATAACAACAAGATTAAAACGGGTGTTTTCATCCCTGCTAGTAATTGCTGAACTCAATAGCTCTTCTGTCCCATGTAAACCACTGAGTTTAAAAGAAATAAATCTTTGTGTGTAAATCATATTAATAACATTGAGAGATTGACTCTGGAGCTGGATTGGCCATCTCGCTTCAGACTCAATCCTGTTTCAGGACGTTCTTCAAGACTTGTCATGGGCTAAGGCTGGCCACCTAACCCTGTAGCAAGTAATAATAAGAACAATACAACCTCAGGGTAAGGACATTGTGCTGTTGAGGATAACTAAGGGATAAACTAATTTCAACAGATTATTATTCATCTTCCTCATATACTCAAGGTGTAACACTGGCTGCTACTTTAAATGCTATTACATCTCATGGTCCCAGGACAGCCGCTCTTCTACCTAGAGCTAAGCATGATAATTTTTTGTAAACAAAAAAGTCATATACCATACAATATAAAACATTTAACTTGGTGCCTTCTAAAAGTAAAAAAGACATTTCTATTATATACCATGTGCTTTTCCATGATTATGGCCAATGCCCTTACCTAATTCAAAATGGCCACACCCAAAAATTTACTGGTTCTATAAAACTCCAGGAGATCATGACAATCTAGACAGCTCCTAAACCACAGTCATTTAATCACATGTCCTAATCCTATTGCAAATCTATGTTTTTGTTTTGGTTTTCATTTTAGATTCTTGATGGAATCATAAAAAAGCAAAAGCTTCTCACATGGACTTTTGTATGCATTTACTAGTTTTTACAAGGAACTATTTTAAATTCTAATATTCATTTATATAACATCTTTATCAGTTTTTAAAGGAAATTATTTTGAATTGTAACATCTTATATGGTATATTTGCTGATTTCTAAATGTAACTATTTAAAATCTTACATTGTTTTGCATAATGTATTTGTCAGTTTCTAAAGGGAATTTAGACAGGTTTTTCTAGCCATAGGCCTCCAAGACTAGCTAGGTACAAAGTGAGCTGACATTTTGTGATGGCTAAACTTAGGAAGCTCATGTGAATTTGCAGTACTCCAATGCCAAACTTTACAAGACAAAACCTGCTACAAGGACATAGTTTCAGCAATGGGATATAAAGAAAAATAGCCTACTTAGATGGGAAATGTGAAATTCAGCCTTCACTGGCTTTAATTCCTGCCTTTTTACATTGTAATCCAAAGCCTATTTTTCTAAAATAGAGTAGTTCCCTCTCTGATGTTTAGTTGTTTCAAGCTTGCTTTTCCATGTCCTTGAGCATCACTATTTTTCACTCTCTAACAATGTCCTAAACAAACTAAAAGAGAAAAATTTTTTTTATCAATTCTTTACAGGTTCCTTTAGGCACCATTGTTTTCTATCTTACTTATTATGGGTGTCTAGTTCAAATTTTACATGGCAAATTATAATATGGTTTTTCTAATCCAGGCAAAAAGGTACCCTATAAAATAGTAGTCTTGCCTCCAGTTTAGTTAAGAAAAAAGTTTGTAACTTATTAAATCTTTCAGGTTGTAATTAACATAAATAGAAAGACTAATTAATTATAAGTTTTCATGCCTCTAAAATACATCAAATAGCCAAAAAGGAACTCAGATCTGACAACACTAAAGACAAAAACTTCTGTCAGCCTGGTCATGCATAATCCTGGGTGCTCACTGAGCACCCAGGGGCTCACCAAATCATAAAATACTAAGTGAACCAATGTCTTAATGTTAAATGTTCTACCTTAATTAATTAACCCCTGCTCTGGATTAAGTAATCCCCCAAAAAGACTCACCTACCTTGATAAAAGTATTCAAATTATAAGAAGGACAAATATTTTCATTTATACTAATAATGATTAAACTTAACAACTCTCCTCTACAATATGATGTTTTACAACATTCCTGAGTCAAATAACTACCATCCTCATGACCTCAGCTGTGTCTATTTACAAAAGTTCATCACCTAAAGTAATGATGTAAATGGTCTAAAAAACAAATATATGTTTGGTTTTTATATTAAAAGTATTGATTGATGACAATCCTACCTTTTCCAATACTTTGCTATGTTAGGCTTGCCCCAAAAAGTAAAAAACCTCACAACCCACAGGGACAAGCTATCGTGGAGCACAATTATAAAAACAAAAAGGGGGAATAGAGAGCCCACGTTCAGCTGTGACCCCATGTTCAGCTCCAACTAGCATTGTTTAAAATTTTCAAAAATCCAAAATGGAACCTAAATCTGTCAGACATTGGAGTAAACAAGAACAGCAACCAGAGGTACATGGCTCTGTGTTCCCTACAGATGAGCCACAGCCTTTTTTGGATCCCAGCCAGAAATTAAAAGAAAAAAAATTAACCCCTTAGCCCAGGAGGTAGAACCCCCTGAGGCCTATATCTCCTTTCACAGGTTGCCATGACTGCCAAAGACCTACTACGGATAATAATGGAGTTCAACTTGAAATTGGACAGGACAAACCTCCAGCACCACCAACAGGCTGTGGTCCAATGGAAAATCAAGTCCGGCACCACCTCACAGATAGCCAACCAGACTACCGCCTTCAACACCAGACACTTGATAGCCTGACCTACTTGGCCAGAGGGAACTGGGACATTAATGGCTGGACAGATATGGGAGGGGACAGAATGTCTATACCCCCAAAAGGCTAAGGCAATGTGCTAAAACAGGCCTAACACCATGTATTATTGCAAACCTTTTTTCAGGGAAAAAATGATTCCTATGTGTTAGTAATAGTACTGTACAGAAAATAACAATCAGTTATGTCTAACAAACTTATGGGGTTTATCAAGGCCCTTTTATTGGATTCTTATTGCTTGTCAGCTTTGGACTCTGGGCATTTATCAGAGTTATGGCCGTTGTACGACAGCAGCTTGACTCCATGGCATCAAAACCCATTCAGGTACTTTATCATAGATTGGATTTAGAGGATTTGGTTCTTGGGGAGACTAGCACACGAGCCGCCCCATAACTCGTGAGCTTAAAGGCTGCCATTACTTGAGAGTGTCAGACAAAGTACTGCAAAGAGAATATCCAAAACTGGATATGTCGGGGTCTCTTAAAGTCATGCCTGACTGCATAGAAGTTCATGTCTAAAAACAACTCAAAAACTCTCCCCAGCAAAAGACATGATTGCCTGCAACAGACTATGGAGGTTGGGCCTCTGCCTTTCCCTCCATCTGTAGCCATTACCACCACTCAGGGACCAAGCCTCAATCTTTTTAATTTTCTAGTAAAAGGGAGGAGATGCCAGGAACCAAGTGACCTCTGTCTGACCCTCCTGCAAATGTAGCATCCTGAGCTCTGTTCACGCCCATTGTTTCTACTTAGAGTTTCTTAGTGTCTGGACAAACAAGTTCCCCAACCTGTATCTGCCCTTTACATGACCTTATCTGCTGGAACATCCTGCCACCAAGCCCCACCTAGCCCCTTGCAGCAGCAGTATATAAGAGCTCTGTGAAAAATAAAGATTTGTCGATTTGATCAGAGAAACTGCCTTGTCGGCCCATCAGTGTTCCTCTTGTCCCTTTCATTCCAGGTTTCTGAGGACTCGTGCTCCTGTTGCTGCCCTGCCGGCCAGGGCAATGCCCTCTTCTGGGCTCTGAGACAATGTGTACTTGCCTGCACATACCCACACATACACAGATGATTACAAAAAAAAAAAAAAAAAAGACCTCTCTAGTATCTGGGTAGACTAATGGGAAAATGAAATTACCAGTGACTCAGCTGCAATATCAATACCACCCTGACAGATCTAACAGACTCTGAAAAATTTTTTTAGAGTCCATTGCCATTTATATTTAGCTCTAGTGGGATATCACACTAGGTGTTTAGGATATGGTGGTGCCTGCCTTTAGTCCCAACTCAGGAGGCAGGGGCAGGTAGATTGCTGTGAGATCAAGGCCAGCTGGAGCTACAGGGAGACATCGAAACATATATTGTTTTATGGCACTATTTATTATAATCAGGAGTTTGTATCAACCATTTAATCTGCCCACCTTCCTGCAACTAGATATACCCCATGACTAAGCTCTGGTCGGTGGGCTATGAGCAGAAGTGCTGCGTGGAGGTTCACGGGAGACGTCCTATAAAAGGCAGGTGAGATCTCAACAAATAGTGTAGGAAAACCAGAAATCCCCAGCAAAAGAACGAAGTTGAACCCTTATACTATGCCAGGAGCAAAAATTAATTCAAGGTGGATTAAAGACCCAAACAACACAAAAGATAAAACTCAACGTGCTTAGAAGAAGGGGAGGAAATTTTATGACATCTGGTGTGCAAATGATTACTTAGATATGATACCAAAATCACAGGTAAGAAAAGAAAAGGAGTAGCTGGGCATGTAATTCCAGTACTTGGAAGGCAGGAGAATCCCAACTTCAAGGCCAGCCTGAGAGGAAATAAATAAATAACTAAATTGGAGTGTATCAAGAAAAACTTTAGTATCTCAAAGGATGCTATCAACAGAGTAAAAAGGTAACCTGTGGAATGAGAAAAAAATATTGTAAATATTCACCTGATAAGGGACTAATATCTAGGCCATAAAGTAGAAAAAGAATCCAATTAAGACACAAATTAATTAAATAGACCAACATTCCCAAAGGAGATAGATAGCTAGCCAGTGAGCACATGACAAACAGCTCAGTGTCACTGGTCATTAAGGAGACACCACTCCATACTCATTATGATGGCTATTATTTAAACAAACAGAAAGACAAAAAACAACCTAGACAAATCTTGGTGAAGATGTGGTGTCTCCCCTTGTGCCTAGTATGCAAGACCCAAAATGATGTGGCTTCTGAAGAAGACAGGTATCCCTGCATGGTCATGTCCCAGCCATATTATTCACAATAACCCTCAAATGAGGAAGCAACCTCGGTATCAACAAATAAATGGAAAATCAAAATGTGACTACGTATGCAGTAGAAATCACTCAGCCTTGAAAAGGGAATTCTGGCACATGCTGCATCACAGATGAACACTGATGTTGTGATGTTCATGAAATAGACCAAACATAGATGCATAACATGCGATGAGAGTGGTCAAAAATCACAGTGACAGAAAGTAGGGGTAGTACCAGAGAGAACAGAGAATGGAGAGTTATTAACCAAAGTGTTTGAGAAGATGAAAAAATAACTGGATGTGCACAACGCTAGTGATGGCTGCGCAGCACTGTGAAGGTATTTAATGCTGTTGCGTTCATCCCTCTACATTGTTCGTGCCTCCTGGCTGGAATGCAGATACAATGGCTGGAGCTGAAATTCTTTCCTTGGACCTCACAGGAATGCCTACATAGAATGCATAGACTTTTACATGAGAGAGAGACACTCCATCTTGTCAGGCCACTGTTCGCTTGGATTTTTGTTCCTTGCAGACAAAACTATATAATCCTTGAATTATAATATAATCATATAATATACATATAACTCAAGGATTCATAAGCAATAACATTTAGAGACTTAGGCACAATTGTAACAAAAGTGAACAAATTCCAAACACATTAAATTCTGAATATCCAATCTGGTGGAAAAATAAATAACATAAAAATCCCAATTGTGATACTTGCCTTATAGATAATAACAAATATTGTAAACCCATGAGATATTTTGTTAATAAGGTCCTGCAATATCATGCAATCATTTAAGTGCAGAGCATATATATAAGTGGAAGGGCTGAGTGTATTGTGTGGTCCAACACATGCAAAAATAAAAGGTGACATATATACCAGTTTTGGTGGCACACAAGTGCCTTTAACCCCAATCCTCAGGAGGCAGAGGCAGGTGGAACTCTGTAAGACAGGAGCCAGCCTGGTCACATAGTGAGTTCTAGGTGGACTGGGATTAGGGAGAGCCTGTCCAAAAAAAAAAAAAAAAAAGTGACATATGTGTTTACATATGTAAAAAAGAGATGCAATAATAGAGGTTTACAAAAGAACAAGTGTTACAATGCCTGAATTATGTCCATAAATCCTCAGAAATGGTCCCTGCACAGGCAGATCAAACCTCTTGCCCAGGGCCACAAATGCTAAATGTGGAGCGGGAACATTAAGCATGGCCACCTGTGAGTGTTGAAGCATTGGAACAGAATGGCTCTACTCTCCTCATTTTGGTTTTATATTATGAACATTACATTTTCACATAAATATTTGATGACAGAAGAAAACAAATGTAAGACTGTACAGAGAAATGATAAAAAGAGATCAACTGAAACATTAAAGTATAGAAAACATCAAAGCTCTTAATACATTTAGTCCACGTCTAATTTGTGTAAGGCAATGTTTGAGAAAGCATATTTGGACACTGAAGACTCTTATCTACTATAGAAGTACAAAATAAAGAAAAGGAAAAATTAGATCAATGATATGAAATGAAAATACATTAAATAAAATATGCATAGCAGCCACCTCTATTGCTGTAAGTGATGTCCCTACACAGTTCTGGGGAGTTTGAGCAGACTTAGTAGTAAGCTCCAGCTGATTTCCACTATTGGTGTCTGACTGCCTTGAAGGCTGCTTCTTGCTCTTTCCATCTTGTCCCATCCTAAGAACCACACAAAGTAGCATGTGCTTCCAACAGGCCAATAGCCCCCAGCTAACAACAAATCTCAGGAGTTGGTATATAAATACTGAAGCATCTTCAGCCATTGGTTGAAATTCTCTGAGGTCTCTTTCTTTCTCTCTCTCTCTCTCTCTTTCTCTCTCTCTCTCTCTCTTCTCTCTTTCTCTCTCTGTTTGGCCCAGTAATCATAAATAAATACAGTTTAAAAAACTAAGAGAAAACAAATTGTGATGGTTTCATCTTCATTGTCATGGCTGGATTTAGAATCAGCATAGAAACATGCCTCTGAGAGTGGGTCTATGCAGGGGTTTTCAAGACCCATCCTGAATACAAAAGGCACCAAAATTCTATGGGCAGGAATTCTGGACCAAGCACCAGCATTCAGTACTCTCCACTTCCTGACTGCAGATACCGTGTGACCAGCTGCTTCAGGCTCTTGCAGCCATGCCTTTCCTGCCAAGATCCACTGGACCATGAGCCAAAATAAACTCTTCCTTAAGTTCTTTTGTGAGGTATTTTGTCACAGGAACAAAGAAAGTGACTAATCCAGAAGCCACTGGAAAAAGTAAACCTGAGGAGGAGGATCTGGCACTGTGGGTATTTAGTCTGTCCAAATTCTTGAGTTCACATAGAGAATTGGGAAAACCACCAAGCAAGCAAGCAGAAAGCACTTAAACAGTTCCACCATCAGAATATTAACTTTTCTAAAACTGTTTTGTTCACCTGTTTACTGGGAGGAAGGTGAGTAATGGGCCATTGGGTGAGACACAGATGTAACTGAGATCCACAAATTTTATAGACTCATGTGGACTTTGATGTTTTATGTTGAATGTTTTGACTATTATTCTAAATGTGCCAAATGATAAAGGGATCACAGCAGATAACTGTAGCATCTCTTATAACCCTGCCATTTTATGTACTTGACAGATAAGCACCCCCTCCATGTACAGCATCATCCTGGGATCTGTGGAAAATATCAAGAATGAAACCATATGTTCCTAGCCTCAAAATTACTTAGACCTAGTGCTGTCTTTTGTTAGGACCAGTATTATCATAGCAGGCATGCCAGATTCCTTTAACAGAAATCAATTGCTAATTCTTTCTGTTCCCACAAAATTTAAAGTGAAACCAAACCAAATACTGTATTTTTAGGTCTCTAAAGATTGGGGGAGGAGCATTACACTTTCTCCCCCAAAACAAAGTTTTTAACATTTTAAATAATATTACGATAAACATGTAAATAGTTTGTACTTGACTGCATATTATTTTAAAAGGAATTTAATTAAAAATTACACTTTGATCATCAGGTACTTTTTGTATGTCACTGTACAACTCCTTTTCAGAGAGGTCAGGGTCTAAAGTCTGTTTCATGCTTGTCAGGGTCAAGGGAATGTCTGAAAAGAAGAATATTTAGCATTACTTTATGACCTCAGGCCACTCAATGGCCATTTTCAGTGACTCCCCTCTTCCCAGTTTTTCCTGGACTATGAGCAAAGAACAAGTTCTTGTGTGTATGTGTGTGTGTGTCTGTGTGTGTGTGCTTTCTACAAAATATCAAGTTATAGTTATTTGAAAGGAATCTTTCTGAAGAAAATCTTAATCAGAAAGGAATCTTCTAGCCCACCCAATGGTAAGAAAGAACACTATTTCAAGCTCTGCTTAGTAGAGATTTTTACTTTTTATTAAGAGTAAACAAAAATGCAGCCTTTTGAATATCTCTTTTCTATTTTAAACAAAGCACTTCTTTTAACTCAAGAAGACTAAGCAAATAACATAAACTTTAAAAATTAAAGGAAAATTAAAACATTAATATTTTATGGGGCTGGAGAAATGGATCAACAGTTAAGAGTACTTGCTGCTCTTCCAGAAGACTCAAACTCAGTTCCTACTATTAAAGTTAGGTGGTTCAACTGTAGCTCCAGCTCCAGGAGACCTAATGCCCTTTTGGATTGCAGGGCACCCGTACTCACAGGTGCAAACACTCACACACAGACACACATATACACATAACTAGAAAATAAATCTTTTAGCAATTAATAACTTAGCCAGCTGTGGCAGCACACGCCTTTGATCCCAGCACTCAGGCGGTGGAAAGCAGGCAGACCTCTACGAATCTGAGGCCAGCGTGGTCGACACAGTGAGTGTAAGACCAGCCAGGGCTACAAAGTAATGCCCTATCTATAACCTAAAAAATAATAATAATTGGGGGCTGAAGAGATGGCTCAGCAGTTAAGAGCAGGCACTGACTGCTCTTGTAGAAGACCAGGTTCAAATCCCAGCACCCACATGGCATCTATAACTGCAGTTCCAGGGGATCTGATACCCTTTTCTGAGCTCTGAGTGCATTGCATGACACGGATACACTTAAATACATGAAAGCAATACATTCATACACATAAAATGAAAACTAATAAATAAAATATCTTAATTAATTAATGAATTAGTATTTTATGTGCATTTATTTAATTTTATATGTGAAGCTCTTTGGAGAAAATTCTGTTTAAATTATCATGTCGTGGGTTTAAAATGATTGTATCCTTAAAATAATATTAATGTTATTAGTGTATACTGGTACAATGTATGTGTAGGAGAAATCTGTGCAATGTTAATATAAAAGACCCAGAGGGGAGAGTTAGCAGAGCATTGTCATAAAGCCGGCACACTCACTCCTAAACAAAGAGTGAGAAATCACCTTAGTGACAGGATGGTGACCCGAGGAAGTCCTAACTTTGAAAAGAATGCTACTTGGTACTGACTCTTTAAACATCACAAAAAGGACACTAATTGTAATGCTAAAATATATCTGAAATGCATAATATTTAAGCCAAAAATAAAGATTAAAAATGGTCCTTTAACCAAATACTGGCCCACATCTCACTAAGAGATGCACACACTGAAATATGAGGCAGAACTTTAGAATTAAATTTACACATAAGACCAGAAAAATCAGCTGGACATGGGAGCTTGCGCTGTACTCCTTGTACTAGGGAGCTGAGGCAGGAAAGTCACTGCAAGTTCTGGTTAGTCTGGACTGCAGTTCAGATGCTGTCTCAAAAACAGGGACTAGAGAACTGGCTCAGCAATTAAGAGCATTGGCTGCTTTTTCAGAGGCCCTGGGTTGATTCCAAGGACCCACATGGCAGCTGACTGTCTGTAACTCCAGTTCCAGGGATCTGACTTCTCATCTCCTCAGGCACTGCATGACACGGGTGCACTTACATATATGCAAGCAATACACACATACACACAAAATAAAAATAATAAAATATTTCAAAAATACAGAAAAACGATAGCAACAAAAGACTAGAAAAGTTACATTACGTGTATACCTGTATATACACACACACACACGACTATAGGACTGCTTGTCCCTTGAAGTTTTCTCTGGCCAGTTGAAAGTGCAAACTCTGCTCTAGAAGGACAGCTCCTTACCTCTTATGCTCCAGCCTTAGATAAAGGACTAAAGTGGCTGACAGTGTAGCTCTGTACCCAGACTGCCAGGATGCAAATCCCAGTTTCGCTAACATGAAGGGAATGCTATTAGGTAGGATACTTAACATCTATATGTTCTACTTTCCATAAATAAGACAGGTAATCTCAACATCTTTCACGGGGCTATCATGAGAAGACTAATGTGAAGTGGGCTACACAGGAAAGGCATATAAGAATACAGTGAATATTAACTAGGGTTGCCATGCTTTGTACAGATGGCCAGCTTTGGAGAGTTTTGAAATGAAACACTAGTGTCCTTAAGGCATCAGTCATGACACAGCTCTTGTAATCAGCAACGTTTCTTACTTTATGCCCTGCTAATCCCTTCAACCAAGGATATAAGCTCTACTGTGATCAGGAAGAAGGAAAACAAGGCATAGCAAGCCAAAATTACACATTCTTCATCCTGTCCTTAAAACTACACTGCACAAGGAGAAGCAAATGACTTCATATAGTTTAAGCACGTTGTCCCAGAGTTGTTACCTCTACCACTGTTGTGGAGCCCTGCCTTCCAAGCCTCACAACCATTACCAACTTAATCAGAACAGCTGTGACTACCTTCAAGAGACCTTCAACAATGTCTAGTCTATTGATGGACCTTCATGGAAAGAGGCAACGAAGAGGGTCAGTAGACACTCATGAAGGAGTCCAGTAACCCCCTCTTGCTCACCTCCCAGCTGTGTATATGTCTGCCCCAGGTACAAGTGATCTTGGAAGGTACGAGAATATATGAAGCAGGGAAGGTTAACTGAAGGAGAGGACCATTCTACACAGCTATGGAGAAATGGTCATCTATACTGGCATGAGATTTTCCAGTGAGGCAACTGTTTGGGGGTCACCCAGACTCCTGTAAGTAACCCTTCCCCATGCACCTGTAATTCAGCTTGATGAATTCATTGATTCACCAAGCTAGACTTGGGTAGAAATGTTACTGCCAATGGTGCCCTATCTGGGGTGAACAGACATTGTTGATGTCTCCCCAAGGGAAGTTCACACAAGGGCCACATTCAACAAGTACTTCCTGAGAATTTTACTCCTGCCCAGCAACATTCTGAAATAGAAAGATATACCATAAAACTGCAATATTAACTTAGCACTTAAGTACACAGAGAACTATTTCTGGTGTGCTTAGGATCTGATCTATACTCAGTGTATCTCAAATTCTCAAAAATGCAAACAGTATACTATATTTATGAGTATAACATATGCATGATTATAAGTAACGCATCAGTACATTATTTGGTCCTAAAATAGGGTTTTAAAAAATTAAGCTACCGTGAAATTGAGCTGGGGAGGTGGCTCAGCAGGTAAAAGTGCTTGCTGCAAAAGCCTGATGACCATTGAATTCCCAAAACCCACATGAAAAGCTGAATGCAATGCTGTACATCTGTAATCCCAGCACTCTTGCATGGAGATGGGCATTAGAGAGAGAGTTGGCTGGAAGCTCATGGGCCAGCTAACCTGGGAATTCAGAAACAACAAAGACCTGTCTCAATGAGGTGGAAGGTGGAAACGAAACAGCCTCTCAACTATAGCCTTTGCTACTCAATGCCACATCACAGTTACGCCTGCAGAAAAACAGCTAGACTCTTAGCATCCATGTTAAGTCAAGAAAAGACCTGAGCTCCTGTGAACCTGTCCCTTCATAATTTTCTTGGAACTGCACTCTAGAATAAATAAATGCTCACTCTTTAATTGAAACAGTATATCCAGCTTGAAACTGGGAAGGAAAAGAGGAACTGTCTTATGAGATTATATCACTTCTGACTCCTACTAACCTAGGACATACACAACCACAGATGTTATCACTCTAATCCCATCCATTATTTGCAACACAAATGGGATTATCTCATTGTTTTCAAAGAAATAAACACTGTTTGCAGAACTTGATGTGTAAAACATACACACCTATATTCATACATTATTCTGAGTAAAGGGCAAGAGCCATGAGGGATCCAGGCCCTATGTCCAGGTCACAAGTGGAGCACATGGCTCAGTGATCTTGTGTACATTATAAACAAGCTAAGATTAACTTTTTGGTTGCAAGGTTAAGTCAAAGTCCTTTGTCCGAAGTGTGACCATATTGTAAAAGTCACTCCCGAACTCAGCTTTACACCCTTGTTAATCTCTGACCTCCACATGGTACCATGGCATGTATGAATGCATGCATATGCACACACAATTTTTTTAATGTCTAGAAAAATTAAGCTAGCTTGAAATAAAAATTTACTGTGTACAGTCAGTTAAATCAGTTGACAAGGTATTCTTCCATTCTTCAGATACATAATCCTGAGATAAGGCATAAATCTAAAAAGGATAACCAAAATAAAAATATAGACACCAAAGGAATGCTGACAACAAGCAGGCTCCTGAGAGTTCAAAGGAAGGGCTGTATGAGCTGAATGGCATTCCATGCTCTATATGAATAATCCATGAACGGTGAGGAGGGATGGGCACAGGAGCAGGAGATGAATCAAATGAAAGCTACGGCACTTCCTTCCAAAATGTTGTGCATACAGGATGCACCAAAATGTTCGTATAGAGTTAGTTTCATTGCATTGAAAATGATTTTTTTTAAGATTCATAGCTTTTTATTCGTCTTTACTCTTTAGTTAAAATAAATTCAATTTTTTCCATTATGAAAAAAAGGAAGAAGGAGGGAGGGCTGGAGAGATGGCTCAGGAGTTAAAGACTTACTGCTCTTAGAGAGGACCAAAGTTCAATACTCACACCTTGGTGGTTAACCACCTGCAACTCTGGTTCCAGAGAATCTAATTCCCTCTTCTGGCCTCTGTGGGCACCAGGCATGCATGTGGTACATATATATGCAGACAAAACACTCATACACATAAAAGATAATAAATCTAAGAATGTTTTCATTGGGTACATTCATTGTACGTGGTACTGTGTTACATAAGGACAATTTTTATATTTTATTTTACTTATGTGTATGCCACATGTGTACAGTTGCCTGTGGAGGTCAGAAGAGAGTATCAGATCCCTTGGAGCTAGAGTTACAAGAGGTAATAAGTTGCACTATTTGAGTACTGGGAACCTAGCTCAGGTCTTCAGGAAGAATAGCACCCCTGAGCCACCTCTCCAGCCCCAAATAAGGACATTTTTATACAGACAAATTGTGCATCTGGTCTAACTCCCCACCCCAGCTTCCTGCTGCTCCCCATTATTCACCTAGACAGTTTTGTTTCTAAACTTTTATGTCTTATACACAGCGATATATGTATAATTTTATGTTTGTATATGAAAGTCTAAGGACCACAAGTGAGAGAAAACATGATATTTATCTCTCTGAGGTTGACTTAATTCACTTACATGACACCGAGTTTCATCCATTCTCCTGTAACTGACATAATCTTATGACTAAGAAAAAAAATCTCATTTTGTGTGTGTGTAAGAAACGTTAAATGTCAGTCTTTTCTTTCTGTCAAACACTGTAAAACTTTTGCGTAGGACAAGGAATTCAAACCTTTTAAAAAATAGTTTATTTATTATTTTTATTTTATGTGTATGAGCACACTGCCTGCATGTGTGTAAGAGCACCCATGTTGTACAGTACCCGTGGAGGTCAGAAGGTGCCACAGCCCCTGGAAATGGAGCTACGTACAGATGGTTGTTAGCTGCCATGTGGGTGCTGGGAATGAAACCTAGATCTTCTGTAAGAGCAGTCAGTGCTCTTAATGAGTCATCTCTCCAGCCTCCAAGAATTCAGAGCTTTTAATCCCCCCACCACGTTTAAAGCTTTTGTTTATGCCCTGCTGCATTCCTGGAGTATGATGGCCTGGGGCTGAGGCCCTTCCCTTTCATCCATCCCTTTCTCTTTTTCCTTCATTTCTTTTAAAACTAGCCAATCTTGAAAGACTGGGAAATCAGACTCAATCTAAAGTGGAAAAGACACAGTCAGTACTCTTGGATTAGAGATAAAAACCTATCAAGCTTTCAGATTCAGTGTGCTTGCTTGATCTGAATGATGCAATGTCCCCTCTTACAACAGTGAAGGCTGCCTTGCAAGTTACTTTCACTTTGTCCGAGTGTTCTTTGTGTGTTATCAGCCAGGTCCTTGGCCCTCAGATTTTATTTTTAGCAAGTGTGTGCGTCTGCGTGTGTGTAACATTTTCTGTTCCTGGGCACCTAGGTTGGTTCCATACTCAGCTTTACTGTAAATAGAGCTACAACAAACACCATGGTATGTTGACTTGGAGTCATTTAGGTAACTGCCCAGGAATGGTTCAGTCAGATCACATGGTAGATCTATGTTTTGTTTTCTCTAGGCTGACTTCCATGGTGGGCTATACCAGTCTACATTTCTACCATCAGAGCAAGGATCTCTCCCTTGTCCACTTCCTTGCCAGTATCTGTTAACTGTTTTTCTAATGGTTGCTATTCTGCTTGGGATGAGATGAAATCCATTGTAGTTTTAATTTGCATTTCTCTGATGGCTAGTGAGATTGAGCATTTTTTTTTCACATGCTTATTAACTGTTTGTGTTTCATCTTTTGGGAATTGTCTGCTAATTTCATTATTGTATTAACTGCTTTTTTATTGTGTGTGGTCTTTGAGTTCTTTGTATATTCTACGTATTAATCCTCTGTCCTATATAAAGCTAGCATAGATTTTATTCCCATTCTGTAGACTGTCTTTACTCAATTAGCTGTTTCTTTTGCTGTGCAGAAGCCTTTTATTTCATGGGGTCCATTTATTGATAGCTGGCATTGTCTCCTGGGTGACAGGAGGCCTAGTTGAAAGCCCTTGCTTATGACAATATCGGAAAGTGTTTTACCTATGTTTTTCAGTAACAGTTTCAGACTTTCAGGTTTTACGTTAAGATCTCTGGTCCATTTGGAATTGATTTTGTACAGGGAGAGAGAGAAGGGTCTAGTTTTATTCTTCTACATGTAGCTACCCAGTTTCCCCAGCAACATTTGTTGCAGAGACTATCTTTTCTCTAGAGTATATTTTGGCATCTTTGTCAGAAATCATGTTGCTGACCATGATGGTGCATGCCTTCAATCCCAGCAGTGGAGAGGCAGGGTCAGGTAGATCTCTTTGAGACTGAGGCCAGTCTGGTCTACATAGTGGGTTCCAGGCCAGCCAGGCCCACATAGGGAGACCCTCTCTCAAATACAAACAAACAAAAAATATTCAGGTGGATGGTTTTATATCTAGGTCTTCTGTTCTATCGCATTGAGTTGCATGTTTGCTTTGTGCCAATACCAAGTTACTACTGTGGCTCTGTAGCATGACCTGAAGTCAGGTATGGTGACACCTCCACCATTATTCTTTTTGCTCAAGAATTCTTGGGCTATCTAGAGTATTTTGTGCTTCCATATGATCTTTAAGGTGTTTTTCCTATGAAAATGAATTTTCCTCATATAAAAATATTTTTAAACTCTTTAGTAAGTGGGGGCTGGAGAAATGGATCAGCAGTTAAGAGTGCATACTACTCTTGTAGAGAAACTAAGTTCTGTTTCCAGCACCCATGTCAGGTGGCTCACAACTACTCTTCACTCCAGATCTGGGGGATCTTGATGATCTCTTTGGACCTCTCTGGGCATTTGCACTCCGGTGCATATACCCCCACCCCACACACAGATACACATATTTAAAAATAATAACAAATAAATCTTGAGCTGGAAAGGTGGCTCAGTGGTTAAGAGCATGCAGTTCTCTTCCAGAAGACCAGCAACCATATTTGTTAGCTCACAGCTGCCTATGACTTCAGCTTCTGGGGGATCCGAGGCCTCTGGCTTCCTCCAGCACCTGCACTCATGCACATATCCACACAGAGATACACATATACACATAATTTTTAAAATTATTTTAGGAGCTGAAGAGATGGCTCAGGAGTTAAAAGCACTGGCTGCTCTTCCAGATGACCTGGGTTCAGTTTCCAGCACCCACATGGTGGCCAGCAACTGTCTGAAACTCCACTTCCAGGAGATCTGATGCCCTCTTCTGGCCTCCATGAGTTTGCATACATGGGTGCACTTACATACATGCAGGCAAAACACTCATATGCATAAAAAAATAATTAATCAAAACATTTTTAATTTGAAAAAAAAACAAACCTAACTTTTTCCTAAGGGCTCAGTTGGAAAAGCGCTTGCCTTCCAAACATGGAGACCTGAGTCCAGTCCCTGGAACTTGAATTTAAAAGTCCGATGTGATGCTGTACACTTGTAACCCCAGCACTGAGGAGGCAAAAACAGATGGGGATCCTTCAGGCTTGCTGGCCAGTCAGCCAACCTCCTTGGCCAGATCTAGACCAGTAGTGACTCTGTCTCAGAGGAACAAGGTGGACAGACCTGAAGAATGACACCCAAGACTATCCATGGCCTCCATACATTAACATACATGGGTGCATATACACCCCCAACACGCTCATATATCCACATAAACTCATGCATCAAATCTCTCCACTAAGACTCGTATCTCCCTTGTTTCTTTTTTCAATACAAAAAATGAGCAGGTTCATCTAAAAAGAATGGAAAATTAGTGAAGTTGTTCAGAAAAAAACAAAAGCTATGTTTGATTCTACTCAAAAGAAAATTTCATCAAAATGGATCTGCCTTGACTGTGAAGTTGCCTTTGGGAGGTGGTCGGTCTTGCCATAGCAACATTCATGTCACCTGTAGCCTTTCTGCTTTGTGACTCTACCTTCAGAGGAATTCTAGAGCTGTATGCCAACTGCAGATGAATTTCCTCCCCCCTGGGTAATCTGAATGTCATTCTTCTCAAATCTCATCGCCTAAAATGTTAAAAGACATCAGAAAGTTTCCTCAGCTATTTATCCAAGAAGCCAAAAATGGACTTTTCCTGTCATAGTGTTCTTAGAAGAAATTTTTAAATTCTCTTTTGATGAACAACAACAAAAATAAAATGCTTGGCGAAGAATCAGTCCAGCTCTTTCAGATCTCCTTTGGGGGAAGTCAGCCAATTTCTGAGCATAAAGAGTCTCATTCTTTCTAGACTGTTGACTGAGACTGTGACGACAGAGCTCAGAGATGAGACTGGTGGGTGTGTGGAGCTTCTTTCTCTGCTGAACACCACAGCTAATCTTGAGGCATCCCAGCCTTTGTGCCTGATTGGCTGACAGCTGTCCCAATGCACTGGACAGCTGGGTGGACACAGCCTCTTCTGTGAGTAACCCTCTAAGTCCCACTTTATCATGCAAAGACGATCTCATTGGGTATGGTCATGGGCAGAATTGGAAATGGCTGAGAAGGACAAATGAAGTTTGTCTTGAAAAAGACATTTTTACCATTTCAAAGTTAGTAATGTCTCTTAAAATTTCCAAAAGGGGTTCTTAAACGTTTCTGTAGTGTGCTATGAATATAACAGGTAGACACCTGAAGATTACTACCCTTAGGCCTGCCAGTACTTTCAATCAGCGGCATGCTAAAAGAAAATTTGACTGTGGAAAGCTCCTCTTTGCAGATTGCAAACAGCAGAAATAACAGAAATTCTGGAGCACCAGACAGATACTACCTTCATTTTCTTACTCTGTCTCAAAGCAGCTTTACCATTTCTGGGACATATCACTGCCACCATGTCACCATAATTCTGTGTTCTTTTTGGTGTTTTGTTTCAAAACATTAGTTAATCCTTAATGGCATTTTGTTCAGGCTCAATCTAAATTTGATAGAGTCTTTTGGGTTCTTTCTCTGCTAGGGGTGGTGGATGACCCCAGTGAAACAGAGTTTTCCAGGCTCCTGGGGACTTACTCATAGGAACTTACAGCGATGGTGTCAGCATGCACAGGAGTGATGCTAGATAGGCTGACCAGACTCCAGTGAATCAACCCACACCAGGGGCCATCTGGAGACATAAACTTGACTCTCTAGGCCTTAACATATATGACAGAATGCATGAAATCCAGTGTATGTGTAGGCTCTAGGAGGATGCAGATAGGAGACGGAGGATCTAAATATGATTAAGATGTATTATACAGGGGTTGGAGAGATGACTCAGCAGTTAAGAGCATTGACTGCTCTTGCAGAGGACCCAGGTTCAAATCCCAGCACCCACATGGCAGTTAACAACCATCTCTAACTCCAATTCCAGGGGATCTGACGCCCTCTTCTGACCTCTGCAGGCATTACATGATATAGGTGCACTTACACACACCCAGGCAATTCATTCATACACATGAAATAATAAAAATAAAAATTTTTTAATAAATATTATATGAAATGCACAAAAATTCAATAAAAATATATACTGTAGAAAAAGAAAATAAAAAAGTAAATTTGTCTTTTCTCAAACAGTTCTTCAGATAGTTCTTTCTGTGAGACAGGGCCTCTCACAAGAGTTCTTTCAAACACTGACATGCTAACTCTGACTGATTAGGAAATTGTAAAGTTATCATTTTCAGAGGAAAAAGCTAAGGTGCAAAAATAAGTCATCATGACAAATATTTACTGAGCATCTCTCCTCTGAGCGTTGTGTTCGGTGCTATACTGATGGTTTCTGCTTACTCAGAAATGAGTCTGTTTTTCAGATTAAGAATCTTTCATGAAGTGAGATCATCTTTATTTTCTGTTTACTGAGTGTCAATACTCTTCATATAAGCACAAAATAATATCACAGAGCTTAAATCCAAAGGCTTAAATTGATTGCTTTTTGTTGTCTCCCTGTTTAGGGGCCCAACTGGCAGCTGCAGCCAAAGTCAGGACCTAGAACTTCAAAGAATAGCCCTGTACTGTTCACCATTGCTACCCTAGACAAGTCCTTAATTTTTTTTCCTGTCTCTGCTGTCAGTCTCTTCATTGTTAATTTCTCTAGTCTCTTACCAATGATACCAAGACATTCAGAAAGCTAAACCTACTCTTTGTTGACAATGTTATGCCGAAGGCACTATGTATGTGCCTTGTCACCACAAAACATCTCTAGATGTCGTGCTCAAATTTTAAAAAGAAGTTCTATGTAAAAAATACAAAGTCATCCTTCTGTACTTCCTCTCCTACTGAGACAGGCATATAAACTGAATAATAGGAATTGGGTGATCTGTTTTTATTCTTTCTCACTTTTTTTTTAAACTGAAGTTTTACAAGGTTCATTCAATATATTTTGATCATTATCTATACCCCCCCGACTACTTCCTGCTGGATTTTAGGTATCTCCTATCAATGCCTTTCCTTTACTGTGGGTTCATCCTCTACAGCCTGGCCAGAGTCACACCCTGAAAGAAGCCTGCCTCTCCTTTTTCCCATGATTTCCAATCATTTGAGCAAGAGTATCCAGCAGGACATTCCTCCGATCCTTAATTAATTTCTGAGTAGGTCAAACAATTGCCTGAATATATGAAGAGGAGATAAAGGCTAAAATTTTTTTAATACTAAAAGCATTTATTGAAAATGAAGTACCTATTATGTTTGCCAAATGAAATGTTGTAACTATCCTATAAATTTACCAGAATAAATTTGAAATAGTTTTCCAAAGATATTGCACTCCATATCATTCCTGATTGCCTTTGGGATGCAAATAAATTTTTTTCTTAGTATTGTAAGAATGTAATCATCTAACACACATGGAAAGATGTTTAAAGGGGATTTCATGCCCCATCCAAAGGCTGTGCTAGGAAACATACATCCTAAACAGCAAAGTTTTCTTTTCCATTTCTTTATGGCACTGCTAAAATTAATTACTTCTTTTAAACAAGGACTAGGAGCTGGAGAGCTGGCTCAGTGATTAAGAGCACTGGCTGCTCTTGCAGAAGGCCAGATGCTGTTCCCAGCACCCACAAGGTGGCTCACAACTGTCTGTAACTCCAGTTCCAGGGGATCCGACACCATCTTTTCTGGTTTCTAATGGCACCAGGCATGCATATACTTATATACATGCAGGTAACACACATATATAAAAATTTTTTTTAATTTTTAGAAATTAAAAAAAAAAACTTCTTAGTGGTAAAACATCATCTCAAAAGGCAGGATAATTATTGACATTTTAATTATTCTCTGGACTGTCCATAGAGATGGACTGTGGGGAAATACCTATTCTTGTTTCATTTTGGGTCTACTTTAAACATAAAACACATGATTATAGTATTTTTACCTGAAAGCATCTTTTTTTGTATTTTGTTATTTTTATTTTTGTGTGTATGAGTGTATTGCCTGCATGCATGGAACTGCACCAGCATCATGCAATGCCCCAGGAAGTCAGAAGAGGCCATCTGATTCCCCTGGAATTGGAGTTATGGACAGTTGTTAACTGTCATATGGGTGCTGGGAATTTAACCAGTGTCCTCTGCAAGAGCAACCAGTGCTCTTAATCACTGAGCCATCCTCCCAGGCTAAAAACATGAATTTTTTAAAAAAGAATTACCATCATATGACTAGGCGGATTGTAAAAGGGACCAAACACAACATCTAAAAAGACAAATATGATCACAATTTTAAAAAGCAAAACATTGGGTAAGCAGCAACTTAGTCATAACTGAAGAGAGAACTCATGAATTAGAAGAAATTCTAAAGATGACAGAATGAACACAGACTTTTAAATAGAAGAGCAAATATATTTTTTAAAGAGAATAGAGAAAAAGAGAAGATGTTTAAAATTTAAATTATATAAGCCAGGCAGGGTGGTATAAACCTATAATACTAGCCACTGGAAGGCTGAAGCAGGAAGATTAAAAGTTTGAGGGTTTTTAAAATATATATAACTTTTGACATATATCATAAATTTTTCAGAACCTAGGAAAACATCATTTCTCAAGAGGCCCAGTGAACCCCAGATAGGACAAAGATAAGAAATTCACATCTAGTGAACATATTGTAGTGAACTAACTCAAGAATAAATAGAATGAAGTAGCAGGAATACACAAAAAAGATGATCATTTTTTTTTTTTGATACATGGTCCCACTATATAGTTTTGGCTAGTCTGCTACTCAAAGAGATCGTCCTTCCTCTGTCTCCATGTTCTGGGATGAAAGGCAGCCTCCACCATGGTCAGCTAAGATGATCACTCTTAAAAGGGCAACAGTTAGAACAGCAGCTTTCTTTTTAAAAAATATTTTATTTATTATTTTTTATTTTATGTGTATGACTGTATTGCCTGCATGTGTGTAAGCAAGTGCACCCAATGTCCTGCAATGCCCTCAGAGTTGGAAGAAGGCATAGGAACTGGAGTTACGGATGTTTGTTAGCCACCACGTAGGTGCTGGGAATCAAACCTCAGCAACAACAGTCAGTGCTCTTAACCACTGAGCCATCTCTCCAGCCCCAGACCAGCAGCCTTATCAAAGAAACCAGATCCAGAGGCTGGAGAGATGGCTCAGTAGTTAAGAACACTTGTTGCTCTTGCAGAGGACCCAGGTTCAGCTCTCAGCATCCACATGGTGGCTAACAACTGTCTATATCTCTGCTTCCAGAGGATCCATCCACAGTCTCCAGTAATAGGAAGTTCTGGGAGATCCAATACCCACTTCTGACCTCCAGGAGCATTGCACTTACATGCAGGCAAAACCCTTATACATATAAAATAAAAGTAAAAATAAACCAGAAGCAGTCGTAATACTTTTAAAATGCTCTTTCACTTTCAATTAAGAACTGTGTACCCAGAAAAACTACCTTTCAAGAATGATAGAGAAATAAAAGATGCTTTCAGGGGCTAAAGGGGCATTGTACAACACAGGTGCATGCACATACATGCAGGCAAAACACTCATATACACAAAATAAAAAAATAACAAAATATTTTAAAATTTGTGTTTTCAATTTCATCTTTTGCCTATTTCAATATTTCAAACTTATCTACATTCTGTATATCATAGTATATTAACATTTGAAGTCTAATCCAAATCTATTGGTCTTTTTGTGTGTCTATTTTTTTGCTCTCTGTGTGTGTCTGTGTGCCTGTGTGTCTGTGTACACGCTTGTGCCACGGTGTGCTCAGGGAGGAATTATTTTTCTTTCCACCATGTGGGTCCCAGGAATCAAACTCAGATTAACAGGCTTGATAGCCAAGTGCCTTTACTCAGCTATTTCTCTGTCCCAGCATCTAACTTTTTTTATTGTGCATTAATATTTGGCTGAATTTTAAATCCTGAAAGACTTAAAGGGTGTTGTGTGCAGAGAAGATTTCTGATTATTTCTGCTGTGAGATACTATCAACCTGGCATCATTTTCATTTCTTGTTCTGGCCTCAGGGAATACATTTCAACCCTAGAGCCTCATGGGAACAGGTTATATAGTCTTTTGTTTTCCTCTTAAAGCTACAACAGAGATAAACAGATTCTTTATTTACTCCAGTTACTGCAGGGGAGTTTTCTTCAGTTGTTCACTCACTGAAGATGGAACCTGTTCCAGTGTCTCAGAATTAGCTCCCAGTGTATATAGGCCTTGACTGGTAGTTCCCTGGACCCCAAAATCTGCATCATCTCTAGCACTTAAGGCACTTGAGCTTGGCCTGTGCCCTCAAAACAGGCACAGTCCTTCAATTAGCCATCTCAATAATTGAAGCTTTGGGCTTATTTTCTTTTTTAGTGGAGGGTGGATAAGTGAAAATTTGGGGGCTTTGTTTTAAAAGCTCCACTATATGCTTAAAAGTATGTTTGCTTGCTGGGCGTGGTGGTGCACAACTTTAATCCCAGCCCTTTCGAGGCAGAGGCAGGCAGATCTCTCTGAGATAGAGGCCAGCCTGGTCTACATAGTGAGTTCCAGACCAGCTGGGGCTACAGGGAGACCGTGTCTCAAAAAACCAGTAAATTAAAAAAAGGTTGTTTATTGTTCTTTATCCAGTTCCTAGGAGTTTGACTCTAGGAAAGTCAGATCATCCAACTGGTTATGCTGCCAGGACAGAAACCCTTTACTATTTCATTTAAGGAAGAAAAATTATATGGCAGTCTACCAAGAGCAGGACTCTTTTTTGTGGTTGTTGTTGTTGTTTTGGTTTTTGGTCTTATTGAGACAGTGACTTCCCTGTAGCCCCAGCTGACCTGGAACTCATTATGTAGACCAGGCTGGCCTTGAACTCACAGAGATCCAACTGCATCTGTCTTCCAAGTGCTGGGATTAAAGGCATGCACCACCCGACCTGGCTTAAGAGCAAACCTCTTAGTGGTAGTGATTTGTGCATGGTAAAGTTAACAATAATGATGGGAGAATGTCCCGGGCATCTAACTGTTTGCCAAGCACTCCGTGTATGCTGTCTTGTCTGCTGTAATAATGGTAACTCCAAGCAACAGGGGAGACCCTGGGAGAGACAGTGAATCATCTTTCCAAGTTACAAAGGCAGAGAGCCATTTGTCTATTTATAAAGTCTTACGTGCTTCTCTTTACTAAGCCAGATTACCTCCCTTGTCAAGCTCTGCAATCTGGGTGATAGAATATTTGAAAAACATTGTTTGCTATATCTAACGCTGTCAGACTGGTCAGAAGTATAGTTATCTTCATACCCTTAATAATTCATCTCATTTGGCCAAATTTCATAATTCATCCAAAGTTATGGTGGATCCAAGAAACTGACAAAAAGGAGAACATTAAATAGTCAACCTGAGAAAGAGTCCTTCTTCAGTCATCCATGATTATCAGATAGATTCTAGCTGTCATATATTTGTTTTGTGCTTCTTTATTCACTGCTTTATTTCAAAGAGAGTTTAAGACAAGCTGATGAGGATGCATAAAAATAAAAAAAAATCAATTAGAAATAGGCAGGGAAGAAAGGAACAAGAAAACAAAATCCAGCACAAGCAAGATTAAAATGAAGATGCATGGTATCGAGCCCTGCACACTTGTTTTAAGGCAGGTGGCAAATGTGGAACTAAGCTTTCTAGCAACAGCTTAAAAAGGGAAACCTGAGCTGGTGTGAGCCACCTACTTGCTCAGAACAGAGTTCCCTGTGAACAGGATGAAAACTTCTTATAAGATGCTTCCCAAAGGGGCACAGTGTAATGAAGACAAGCTCCTGACCATAAAAGATACATGGCATTTTTTGAAAGGGAAAGGGGAGCCGTTACATACTGTGCTTGGAAAACACAACTGGAACTGTCCCCCCAAAATATGCATTCAGCCTGCAAACAGCATCACAACTACATGTTTTATGAAGAGGTATTTATTACTACATCTTTCAATACAAGCTAATAATTGCACACTGAACAACAGTACAGTGAAAGCTTTTGAGGTTAGCAATTGGTTATAACTTTCAGCTGATCCAGACAAAGGGCAGATTTGGCAAAGGAGCAGGGGGAGCAACAACTCAAATAGTGTGAAGGGGCTCAGGGGCTGGCATACATGTCTCCTGGCCACAATCTGGGTAATAGAGAAGGGTGAGTGGAAAGAATCAGCAGTTTGGGAAAACAAAATCTTTGTTCTGCTAAATTTCATTCTCACCAAAAACTGGGAATAATGGATGCTTCACTGATATCTATACACGGTGGACACATTGAAAAACTAAAAGCAAGCTTCACCTTTTAACTAAGTGTTGCTTGTATTTGCTACTATATTGAATTATTTATGAGAGTTTCCAGTGAAATTGTAACAATTTTTGAATTCTTGACTTTTATAAGTATCTTACTTTTCTATTACTTACTCAAATTTTCTTCTGACCGTGGTTTGAGAAAAAGTGCCTTTTCTTGGTCATTCAGTGAAAGGAACTCTTTTAAAAAGCTCATTTAAATCAAAGACTGCATTAGTGAAAATATGGAACTTCAAACAAGAGAATAAACAGTTGAAGGGAAGCAATGGTCTCTGTACACTACTGGCCACGGGGTGAAGGCCAGTGTGTGCGGGGGGCGGGGGAGGTGGGAGGGTCTCTGTACACTACTGGCCACGGGGTGAAGGCCAGTGTGTGCGGGGGGCGGGGGGGGTCTCTGTACACTACTGGTCACAGTGAAATGGGATGAAATGAGAGAGTCCCCTAGTGGGTTCTTAGTCTCATTCATGAAAGAATTTAAGAATGGACCCAAGCAGAAGTTTTAGGGCAATTTTATTGGAATTTAAAGAAAAATCCTCACGGCAGGCAAGCTGGGGATCGCAGCAGCTGCCTGGAGGAGGAGAATGGAAGGAGAAGAAAAGAAGACAGTCATGCAGGTTTAGAGCCTGCATCGAGGTCAGACACGTGGTGGACTGGCAGCCACATGGCTGGGAGAAGGAGCTTTAGAGAAAAAGTAGAGAAATACAAGATGCTGGGCAGCCCAAAGCCTTAGAGAAAATATGTTTAGAAAAGAGCTATGAAGAAGAGAAAGAAAGATTACGCTTTTCTGAAAAATTCAGAGCAGCGGGCAGACTTATGGAGAGCTACATGTCTGTGGCCGGGTCTAGAAGAACTGCCCTGGGAGGCGGGATTCCAGGCAGGAAAAGTTCACTATCTTGTTAACACAGTCTGTATTTCACCCATCTATTTAGTATAACTTAAGGTGAACCCACCTTCCTAAGGGTGGTCCTGTGATCAGGTGATTGACCAGTGAAACTGGAAATGTGGGTCTTTCAACAGATAAACTAGAGGATTTATAGTCTATCTCAGCTAAATAGCTATTTGCTCTCTAACAATGGGGCGAAGGCTAGTGGGGGGGAGGAGGTGGGGTGTCTCTGTACACTACTGGTCACAGGATGAAGGCCAGTGGGGTGAGACACTAACAAAGCACAGTGGTCCAAATAGACATGCGGCCAGCCCTCATTTTCCAGGGCAAATTTACAGTTCCCAGACGACTGTTCTACCACACTTCCCATGTCACTTTCAGAGATATTAGTGACTTCAGGTCCTGCTGAATGTCTGCCTGTTGACACATTTAGGTGTCCCTCCTATTAGGTTTCATATCTTCAGCCTTCTCAGGATTCTTGGATTTTTGGGGGGGCGGGGGGTAGCCCTGATTGGTCTGGAACTTGCAGAGATCAGCCTACCTCTGTCGTGCTGGGATTAAAGGAGCGTACCACGACATCCAGTCTAGGAATCCTGTTTTATGATTGATATTCTGTCCTGTTTTCCTGTCTCTCCCTTTCCCCAGGTTCTTATCTACATAGAAAGGAGGTCAAGCCTCTTTTATCTTTAAATGAACCAAACCCCTGTCCTTTGACCTCCAGAATCTGAGCCATCTCTCCCCCATTCTTCCGAACTTCTGCATTGTCTTTCTGATGGGCTTCCCAGCATCCCACAATCTCTGGCAATCTATATCATGGTCCTAAAGAGTTCTTAATGACTTCCTAGTGAGAACAATTTTCTCTCTTTCTCTTCAAACTTTTGTGACTGTTGACTTTTTTAAAATTTTTCCTCTCTTTGTTCCTTAATTGATAGCATTCCTGCACATTCATTTTCAATCGACTCAATTTGAGTTACCCAGTGGTCCTGTAATGCTGGCCCTCTGTCACACCCTGTTTCCATGGTGGCTTGAACTAATACTTGTTGATGAATCCAAATCTGAAGCACTATACCAGTTTTAAGCTGCAGATGGGAGATTCAAATGCCTAACTAATGTCAAGTTCAACATGTGTGCAACCGGACTCCCACCCCTCCGCGTGAAGTAATGCCAGCCCATTCATTTACTTACTCAAGGCAATGACTTAAGAATTGTTTAATATTCTCTCTTCCTATATCTACACCTGATTGGTCATTAAGTCCTAATTCTCTCTTCTATCAGCCCCCTACTTTGGTATAGCACTGCTCCAATTTAGGACATTTCTCAGTAGGAACATAGTAATAGCATTCTAACCGGGTTTTCTGCCTTTCTCTCTCACCCCCCACCCACCTCTAAACTATTCCAAGATTTCTCCATTTGGAAGTTCATTTGCATAGAATCCTTTCCATTGTTTTCCCTCCCTTTATACTACATTCTTTAGTACTTGGCATAGTATTAAGGGCATTCATATTCTACATTTCTTGAAAGCCACTCTAAACGTGAAGTACCCTTGAAGTACCAGTCTAACCTCTTCCCTGGAGTTCCTTGTGCCCTTCCCACCTATGCCATTTAGACCAATACAGTTCAGATTTCTACTCCCTGTATGGTGTTTCCCCAGCTTCCTCAGCCAAGACTAGGTGCCCCTCTGGAATATTCTCATAGCGCTGTGTTTACTTGTGTAGGGCACTCTTATCAAGCCCACACATGCTTATTTACTTATCTGGACCACACTTTAAGCTGCAAGAAGAGTAACAATGAGCATCTGTTGGAAGCTGTATTAAAGATTCTGTATTAAGGCTCTGTATTAAAGACATTGCATGAATCATTCATTTAATTTTCACAATTCTAGGAAGTTGATACTAATACTCCTTTTAATTTCCTAGTAAAGAAACTAAGCTCAGAGAGGTCAAGCAACTTCACTGGTGTTACAAAATTATATCCTAAGCCCTTTACGGCAAGGATCTGGTTCCATCTGTCTATGATGAGACTTTGGAAATTTTGGCACATAGTAGTAGCTCCTCAGGAACTCATTATGGGTTGCATAGTGAAAGTCCAATGAAGAAAAATTAAACAGCTGCAGGTTTTAGTTTAGTATGAGGAAGAAGAACTTTATTTTAGCTAGAACTGTCCAGTGTAATGGATCACTCCCAAACAGTTAACAGCTGGCCATCTGAATCTTCCAATTCCATATCCAAAAATGAACAGACTATGAATGAGAAAATACTTGAAAAATTGCATTTTTACTAAAAAGGACTTCCTTTTCTACTATTAAGACCCTTCACAAAACAGTATAACTTTATATAGCATTTGCATTGTATTAGGCAAATAAGTAACCTAGAGATTGATTGAAAGTATCTGAGAGGCTGGTGTTAGTTCTGTGCACCCTCGGATTTTGGTATCCATGAGGAGTCCTGGAGCCAGTTCCTAGGGTGATGGAGAAATGACTGTACATGCAGTGCTTATCGCAGAGTGGTATTTATACATCTGCATTTTTCCTCCCTGTGAGTACAGTATTTTACTCGGTTTTCATTCTCAGAAGCCAGCCAAGGGCTACAGATGCTCAGCAGGTGTTTGTTGAATGGAGTCAGATTGAATTTTACAGCCCTACAAAGTAAAAACTGGATTTTTTTTTTTTTTAGTGGAAGCTTACCTCTTATTGTTCTTCATTTCCTCCAATTATTCTGCCTTTTCTTTCCACAGAGCTTGAGAATAGAGAACAAGGGAAGTTTAGAGACTTCATCTGCTACAAGTCAAATTTCACTAGACTGAATTCTGCGAAGCAGGAAATGCCTCTTCTAATCAATGAATTCTTAGCCTACCACATACTAGCTATTTAATAATTACTTGTTAGACAACACCTGCTCAGAGGCATATCCCAGGAGTGTGCTCTCTACTTACCTAGATGAGACCCATGGAAATATGTCCTAGAAAGAATGTTTTACATTGAGTGGGAGATTGAACTACATCTGTATTGTCACACTAAAAAAAAAAAAAAAAAAAAAAAAAAATATATATATATATATATATATATATATATATATATATATATACATACTGTGGGTTGCAAATATGAGAGGAAAGAAGGTAAGAGAGCAAAGAATAAAATCACAATTGTTACTCTCAAGGCCAAGGCCAGGCCTGAGTAGTAAAAATCTCCCTCAAATTCCCATAGAAACAGCATCAGAAAGAAGTGCGACCTCTGACATTCCTGTCAAATTTACTGGATTTTTGTCAACTGATCCTAAATACTCAATTAAGGGCTACATGTATTTTACTTTGTGTTTTTGAGATAGGCTGTTCCCAGGCTGGCCTCAAGCTATATAGCCCATGCTAGCCTTAAACTTGTTCCAATCCTTCTGTCTCAGCATCCTAAGTGTTAGGATTAGAGGCATGAACTGCCATATCAAGTTTATGAGGCTGTATTTCAACATCCTGGTGGTTAGATCCAGAGTTTGTCTTAAACACTTATTTCAGCACTGAAGATTTGGTTATAAAGCACATTCTTAACTTCAAGGAGTTTCCATTCTAATGGGGACTAGATAAGACAAATGATATGCACTTTAGATAGGTGTCCAAAGAGGTTAATAAGGCCAGGAAATTGCAAAATTAAAAGGGCACTAATAGTGGTTACATCTTGAGGTGCTCGGCTTTCAGTCCTCGGCCCTCCTGGGACTTTTGACAGTACTTACTACTCTAAGGATCCATTTCTAGCAGGGTGTACTGGCTCATCCTTGTCATCCCAGCAATTGGCTTGATGAAGCAAAAGGAATTTTAGGGTTTGAGGCCACGCTGGGCTACACAGTGTGTTCCAGGCTAGGCTGTGCTGAAGAGTGGCATGCCATCTCAAACAAACAAACAAACAGTTTTATTCTTCTCTGAATAATCTATAATACAAATTACTTCCAACCAACTGCCCCTGATTCCTTATCGGCATCTAGTTTTCCTCTCATTTGGACATAAGAAAAACTAAAAATTTCTCTCACACATTACACTGTTTCCTCTTTTCAAAAACCTTCAGCAGATCTTTCTCTTCAATGAGGCGGTTGAGTGATCTCTGAATTGCAGATCTTTCTTGAAGATGGAGAAGGTAAGACCATTACCCTCAGGTCAGCCCACAGAAAACGCCAAGGCCAGGGCCCCAGTCAAGGAGAGCATCCCACCTGCCCAGTAGCGGCTGACATCCCCTGCAGAGCAGCTGGAGGACGGCTGCAATCCTCTCATTACATCATTCAGGAGTCAATCCTGCACCTGTTGGGGCCCCTGTGCAGTGTGATCTCATCCAGCTCTTCCCGTGATCCCTGGAGCAGAAGTACAACACTGAGAAGGTGATCTAAGGCAAGTATTGCATCCCTGCAACTCTGTGCTGTCAACTACCCCAGAAGTGCGAAGTGCGGCCATACCAACCTCTGTCCCAGGGTCAGGTAAATCCCTATACTGGTTTTTACCCTCCACAGCTGCCTTTGAGAGGCGATGGCCTTGGGACCTTTACACTGCATGGAACAGAAAATATTTTAAAAATCAACAAATCTGTGAAGATGCATATCAGTTTATTATGGCCTAATTTTCTTTCTGTCATGATCTCTCAAGACCAATGGCAAACTTTTTCCCCCAATGCTGGGATGGAACCCATCCGTGATTTTGCATATGCTTGAGAGATACTTTACCACCAAGCTACATACAAAGCCCATTTTGTGAATTCTCTTTTCTTCCTTCTTCCTTTTCTCTTTCCTGACCAACTTGACCTCAATTTGTTCAAAAATTTAGAATAGTATCCATGTTTAATAGTTTTTATTTTGTTTAAAATATCCTGATTTTTATTTCCCTCCATGAAGTATTTTTAGCTTAGTAGAAATATTAACTATTGGGGACTAGAGAGATGGCTCAATGGTTAAGAACACTTGCTGTTATCCCAGGGGACCAGAGGTTGATTCCTAGCACCCACATGGCACTAACAACTGTCTTTAACTCCATTTCCAGGGGTTTTGACACCCTCTTTTGACCTCCTCAGGGACTGCACTCAAGTTGTGCACTTACATCCAGGCAGGCAAAACTCTCACACACAAAACAAAAATAACTATTTTTTAAAAAGAAATATTAAACATTGCATGTTAGAAACTATACAATTACATCTGGGGTTTGAAACATGCAAATCAACAGAATATGTAGAAATGATTACCATTAAATTGTACATATTTTATATTTAAATTATTTTATGTTTATTTTTCTCTGAATCTTAATTATAGGACTTTGAGAACTGTACTATTGGGGCGGGGGCTATGTTCATTTCCAGTAAAAGTCTGATCATGTGTGTGGTGTAAGTGCATGCGTGGCTGGTGTACATGAAGGCCAGAGGTTGATATTGGGCCTTGATCTCTCTTCACTTTATTTACCAAGACAGGGTCTCTCATTGAACCCAGAGCTCACCCATTTGCTTAGTTAAGCTAGTTAGCTTGCTCTAGGGATCCCTTGTCTCTGTCTCCTCAGTGCAGGCTGCCATACCCACCCAACACTTAACAGGGATGCTGGAGATCTGAATTTCAGGCCTCAAGCTTCTATGTTAAGTCACTCAACTGAACTATCTCCCCAGCCCTAATAGTTAATGTTTTGGTACACTCAGATTCAAATGAAGGGGCTGTGAGGCGGGCACTGTTTATTTGCTGTTGTAGAGTCAAAGTACAGGAATCACTAACACCCTCTCAAAGAACCATAAAGATCAGTATTTGGCTTTAAAAATATGGCTCTTGGGCTGGAGAGATGGCTCAGCAGTTAAGGGCACTGGCTCTTTGCAGAAGACCCAAGTTTGAATTCCAGTACCACATGGCAGCCAACAATAGTCCATAACTCCAGTTCCAGGGGATCCAATGCTCTCTCTAGCCTCCTCAGGCACTTCACGACATGGGTACACTTACATATACGCAGACAATACACTCATAGACATAAAGTAAAAAAAAAAATCTGACTCTTAAAGTCACATCATTTGTAACACAAAGATTTTAATATCTTGTATCTTTCAATTTAAACTGTGTCCCTCCAGCATATATTCTGAGTCATTTTCACTTCAAACAATACAGTATCTCATACCTAGGGTTTCAAATGATTCATCATATGTATAGAAAATCTCTCCCCATTTTCAAAGAAATATAATTAGAAATATAAAATTGCCCATTCAACATTTCAAAGTAAATTAGTATTGGAGTTAACAGGATCTTGAACTCTTTAGATTTAGACAATTCTTGTATATTTATACAATAACAACTGCTAAAATTATACATTATAACAATCACAAAAGAAGGCATCTAAGCTCTAGGGTTTGATCATATTGCAAAAATAGACATTTGTTCACTTTATGCCAGGAGCAAATAAAAAATATCTAAATGTTTTAGAGCATTTCCCCCTAATTATAATAAATGATCATGTTGGAAAAGAATTATTTCATAGTGTAGGGTTTTCGGTTTTCAGGGAACATTAATCTCATTTCATGTAAAATAATTTTAACTTTTCAGCTGATTTAATCATCTATGATTGACGGAAATAACTCCCACACATAATTGTGCCTGACACAGAACAGGTACTACTCTGTGCACAGGCTAGTAAGAATCCACAACTGATATTTTAAATGGGGAAGTCATGTCTCCTTTCCAACTTCATCTTAGATAACCAGATGCCATGACTAGAGGTGATTAGAGCCAGCTAATAGATCAACAAATAACCGAAAAGTTTTTAATGTTTCTCACAACTGTGTGCCTGAGCCAATTCAAAACCAAGTACATATTTTTTCTTATAAAAAATATGGATGATAGCTCTTTGTGGTTTAGTTCTGCAACATCTAAAGTACCTGCATACCTGGCTCTTAAGTTCAGGAAAAGAAACTGGTAATCAATTAACATCTTAATTTTAAGCCAACCTTAAGCTTAAGTATTTTCGATCTTAGTTATAATGCCTTAGAAGTTCATCTGAGATCAACTGGAGTCAAATCAAAATACTTCAAATAGACTTATACAATGTGTTTAAAATTACTTTACCATGCCATTCAGCTTTCAGCTAATACAACATAACACAGAATGAGCACTTACACATCTTTACCAGAACATTAGTTATCTCTGTACCTTTTTCATTTTTGAAAGTATAAAAGAAACTTCTTAGAGGTAGAATATAGTAGACAGTCATTGAATGAATAAGTGGACAAACATCAAATAAGGTTATAGGAGAAGACAGATAAATAGTAGACTTGCCTGCCTTCCACTGTAAGGTGCACATTTATATAAAGTAATCCACCTATGCTTATATAAGACTAGGTATATTTAAAAAACACAGTCAAAAAATCATTTAGAGAACACACACATACATGTGCTCACAAAATGAGCTTATACGTATGTATAAACAGACATACACGAACACACACATATAAATTATATAAGCAAATACATGAACAAAGTGGATACTGCCAGGGAGAAGGCTATGATGGGAAGTGAAAGGAGACCTTAAAATATTTTAACTTTGTATTGGAGGACTATATTTATGTAATTTATGTGCCGTAAATCTGTATGACCTTATGGGGAAAATGACAGTGTCAGACACTGGCACAGAACAAAGCATTTTCTAGGTCTAACTTGCTGTTGTCAAGACAAATATATTAACTTCTCTTGGTCATAGTTTTAAAGCAATTTTCAAAAAAAGATTTGTTTTTATGTCTATGTGTATTTGTGTGCCTTGTGTGTCCAGGTTCTTGAAGAGGCTAGAAGGTGTCAGATCCCCTGGAGTTGGAAATTACAGGCAGCTATGAGTTGCCCAACATGAAACTGAACCTGTCCTCTAGAGGAGCATCATACTCTTACTATGAGTCATTCTCCAGCTCTTCAATTTTAGCTTTAGAAAATATGCAAGTAGGATTAGTTCTTTAAGTTACATATGTTATTTTTGTGGTGCTGGGGACTGAGCTCAGGGCATGCTAGGCAAATGCTCTTCCATCAGCACTCAGCTCTATGTTTTAAAATCTGTGAGGAGTCAACTATCATGAATGTTGGAAACCACTTGTCCAATGTCCTATTAAAATCTAAGAACCAGCCCAAATTGCTCAGTGTTAGGAAATATAAGAGGACTGAGGATATAGCTCAGTGGTAGCCCATACCTGTAATCTGAGCACTCATGAGGCCATAGGATCACGTGTTCAAGGCCAGCCTAGGTTACATAGTAAATTCAATGACAGTTTGAACTACATATTGGGGTCCTAATTCAAATACTTCCTATTCCTTAAAAATAGTATTTAAAAAATAGCTGCTGTACTGGCATAAGCCAGCAGGCTAAGGCAGGGGGATTGCTTGGGCCCAGGAAATCCAGGCCAGTTTATTCCATACAGTGAGAGCCAATCTCCAAGTAACTTCATCTTAATTTTCAAGATTTCCAAAGTTCCTATGTATATACAATGTATCTTGGTCATATCCACCCCCATCTCCCTGTTCCAACTCCTCCCAGGATCCCTATCACATCTTCTTCCCCACTTCAGGTCTCTGTGTGTCTGTCTGTGGGACGACTTAATTCTTTCTCTTTTTAACGCACTGAGCCTAATTAGTGCTGCTGCCCATATGCACAAGGATGTGAGACCATCTACTGGGGCATGGACAACTTTCCAGTGGCCACACACCCAAAGAAAAGTGACTCTCCTTCTCCTAGCAGCCGTCTACTGCTAACAGCTCCTCAGCTGAGGGTGGGGCCTCCGGAGTTCTTCCCTCCTCCTTCCTGGAATTTTTAATTGGCTTGATCTTGTGTAGGTCTTGTGTCGGTAACCACTGCTGTTGTGCATTTATGTGTGCAACAGCCATGTCATGTCTAGATGACAGCATCTCATAGCACTCCTCCCCACCCCCGCACTCTTTCACTTATACCAAGGTGCTCTTGTTCTTGTCTTGACCTAAAGAATACAACAGGCAATCAGGTGTTGTCCCTTTGAAAGATAAAACAGAAGTAGAATAAGTTTATTGAAATGGGAGAAAAACCCTGGTGATAAATGAGCTTCTGAACAAAATGGCACTTATCTGTTTGTAGAAGCAAATGTGAATGAAGTAGTAACACTCCCAAGGTACCCTTGGATGCAAAGAATAGCATAAAATGCTTTTGCTTTGTTTTGTTGAGACAGGATCTATGTTATCTCAGACTGGCCTAGATCCTCCTGCCTCAGCTGGGATTCTAAAATTATTACAATCTTTTTTATTACCAAGTTATGTAAGCAATAATTACTTCTACCCATCTTCACTTCTCCAAATTGTGCTAATTTATTTATTGAGACAGAGTCTTACTATATACAGCCTAGGCTAGCCTTGACCTCTCAGCCATTCTCAACCTCCCAAATGCTGAGATTACAAACATGTGATATCATCCTGAGTGTGCTTCATTGTTTAAATTGAAGAATGGAGAGAAGGATGGGTCTGTGATTAGAGATAAGAAATACGAGGCGAGGGTCAGGGTATCTGGAATATTTGTTAAATTAAAAATAATGTATAACTTAAACAGTCATTTCAAGATGAACAGCCCCAAGGCAAAACACCTACAAGAAAATGTCCTGTTTTGTTGTAGGGGAGAATGATGGTTTACCAGTGTAGTGGGCCATGGCAGTGTGGGGGCAGCAGATGTGTAGTGTGTACAGTGTGTATGCATATGTCTGGCTGTCTGTGGGAGGAGGGTCTGTGTATATGTATGTGTGTGTGTGCATGTGTGTGTGAGAGGAGAGAGGAGAGAGGAGAGAGAGAGAGAGAGAGAGAGAGAGAGAGAGAGAGAGAGATCAGGAAGTCTGGAAGCCTTACTAGAATTGACCTCACACATGGAATATAGTATAAATCTTGGCATTCAATCACATCTTCTGAACTCTATTTTTTGAATATCTTCCATCCTTTCTCCTTTCTGGAAATGAAACCCTTGTTTCCAGTTATGATAGTGGTTTATTCACATTCCTTGTGACAAGTCACCTCCTGTTCTCAACCTATGTCAAGACAATTATTTTTCCCAGTTGTGCACAAGTAATTTTAAGAGGCAAACATGTTAAAAGAGTCATATCTGTATCTATCCACGACTATCTCTATCAATTAAATTCCTTTTATTGTATACCCATAGGCTGAAATGGACAGAATTGACTGCAAAAAAGTCCAGGGTCCAGGAGTAGTACACATGTGCAGTTATCATTTGGACAGCAGGAAGATGCTTGCAAACAGCAGCCGTAAGGAGCAGAGTACCTGTCTCAGACTGGTGCCAGCATAGCCTTCTGTTTCTTTTCACCCTCACCAAAACGGCTTCATGCACAATGGGCTACTCACTATTTCCAATGTGTGCCATGCATTTCATACAGCAAGAAAACATCTGGGTATAAGGAATATTAAAGAAGTCTGGCTGTTTACAAGGCTGATTCATTTAAACTATCCATGAATATCTTCTATATTAAAATGCCTTCAAGTGAGAAAATTTTGTAATTTCCATTAGTAACACTTTGAATGTATCAGTCTTTGTTCAAACTTCTCTTATACAGAAAATCCTCATAAAATTTTGCAGAAAGAATATACCAACAGGAATTTCATAGTTTCTGTTAAGGATCATCTAAAGGCATTGTAATTTATTTAATTCAATTAAAAGCATTTAAAAAATGTTCCTAATGTGTCCATTTCTAAACTGATATGGCAGAATTAATTCTGGCTTATGATTTTTCTGTAACTCAAGAATCCACTCATGTATTTCACTTTTCTTATTTTCTTCTGGCATTTTATTATAGCTTAAAGTCTTTAGATTTAGATTAGATTCATTAACTAGAATACAAAAAACTGTTTGATCATCTTAAGAGCCCCTAAGTCTCTAAAAAGATCCAAAAAATTCCCTTCTCTTTAAGAAGAAAGATGGCAAAGTCCTCTAGGTTGTCCATAATACACACACAGCACACTTAACAACTGAGAGGGTTCTTGCTTCAGAGGCCGAAGGACCTTGAATAGCAGTGGAGTGCATTTTGCTAAAGGAGTAAGTACTCAGTGTTCTTTATATATCAAGCAAATCCTCAAGAACTCCCAGGAGCAGGACACCTATAGGAAAGCACTGGAAAAAGCTCTACTTTACAATCTGAGGCAACAGGAATGGGAGTGGGTCGGGGGGTAGTCCACAGATTTTGAGACTTGACGGGACTCAAAACTCACAGATCAGTCACAGTCAGTTTTCTTAATGGCAAAAGAATGAAAAAGAATGGTATAAAAAATTCATTTATAATTCCAAGAAGAGTAAATGTTAAGAGTGAAATGCAACGAATCAGACTATAATAAATTTGAAATGCTTCATGGGTAATGAACAAATCGATTATATGTTTCACTTTACAACTGCAACAGGCAAAAATAATGATCATCATCCTAACTATGAAACTATAAAGCAGTTCATTTAAAATATTCTACTTCTACCAAGTATGGGAAAAAAATGATACAAGAAAACACATGTTATTTCATGATTAATTTCAACAAATCAAAAGCTTGTTACATCTAAGAATAGACTTTCAAGGGTTATTAGATTTACATTAACACATTTAGGAATGTACAAATATAGGTTCAGCATTATACTAGCTACATGCAGAATGTGATTATAAGGAACACGAAGTGGCCATTCCAATAATGGTTGGGGTGCTTTTTGGTTTTTGACTTGTGTTTAATTTTTAGTAATATCTAGGCCAGCCTTTCCCAGGATTTTCCATGGACTATCAGTCCTATAAGAAAGACTGGTATATTTGGGTAATAGAACATACTTAGAAGGCACTTTAGGAGAATGTTAAAGGCCCTTAGAAGTCCTATAGAAAATAAGTTAAACTTCACTTAATTTGGTATTTTTTCCAAAATTATGTAACTACATTTAAAAAAAATTTTAATTGTTTTGTTGATTCCTTTGTTGAACAAGAAATCAGCACAGCCTTAGTAAGAATAACAGTAGTATGTAATACCCATAAGAGAGGAAATATAAGGAACTACTAGGCTTTTTTTTTTTTTTTTTTTTTTTTAAAGACAGAGTCTCACTATGTAGTACTGACTGACCTGAAACTCACTATGTAGACCAGGCAGTCCTCGAACTCAATCCCCACCTGACTCTGTCTCTGCTGAGATTAAAGGTGTGTACCACCATGCCCAGCTGGGATTACTAGGCATTTTAGCTTTTCACATTTGTCTTGAGGAAAATCAGAAGTTAATGACTTTTTTAAAGTACAGGGATAATCATAAGTGGGCACAACAATTTCTACTACCAAGGAAGGATATACAGAAAGCAAAAGATTTACTACTGTGGGCTGGAGAGATGGTTCAGTGGTTAAGTGCACTGGCTTTTCTTGCACCCACTTGACAGCTAACAGTTGTCCATAACTTGCATTCCAGAAGTGTTTGGTTTTCTGTCGTAACACCTATTATTACCTTAAATAAGATTAGACAGTCAAAACTCTTTAAGAAAACATATATAACCAAAAGGGTGTATGTGAATGATCATATATTTGTAAGAAAACAGGATGTGGTGATTTTTTTTTTCTCGAATAAGTTTGCAAAAGGAACTTTAAGAAATATGATTATCAACAAGACCAGGAAGTTATAAATCAGACAACCAGAATTTTCAGTCATGCTATTTTCATAGGATATAGCAACACTCAAATCCAGGTATTTGACAAGACGTCCTCACTTGAAATAGTATGTGAAAGGGCAGCCTTTAAGAATATGATTCTATTTACTTTATTGTTTGGTCTTCTTGTTGTTGTTTGAGACAGGGTCTCTCTGTATCCCCAGCTGGCCTGGAACTCCCTATGCAGACCAGACTAGCCTCAGTCTCATAGAGATCCACCTGCACTGCTCATCAGGCCCAGCTATTCTATTTACCTTTTTTGCAACTAAAGGGAAAAGGGGCATTCTCCCCTTTTGATACTACTTTTTAAAAATTTTTGTGAAATCAGTGTAAGTGCCTAAAGACAGAATTCCATTAACTAAGCACCAAGAGAAAATAGAAGGTAGTCTTAAAATTCAGAAAGGGGAGAAGCGATATTAACAGATGGAAGGTGGGGCATGTAATGTCTTCCCTTTACAAGTGAAAATGTGCAGTAAGTAAAATGTACCTCAGATGTTGGGTGTAGTACAGCATGCCTTTAATCCCAGCACTCAGGACACAAGGCAGGCAGATCTCTGTGAGATTGAGGCCAGCCTGATCTACATAGAAACTTCCAGCTAGGACTACAAGGAGAGCCTGTCTCCAAAAAAAATTTATCCAAGATTAAGTTTTTTGAAACAGTTCTATTTCTATTCAGACAAAACAGATAATAAAATAGTTACATATATGAATCATCTGTTTAATTTTAGCGCTATTTTTTGTCTTCATAAAGCATAATTAACTGTTGCAGATAGATGCAGATTTGGAATGCTGTTGTATTCATTTTGCTTCCCCATCCTTTAACCCCATACATCAAGTTATACTTTAAGAACCTACACATATGTGGGGGGGGGGTTGTATACTTTCTAAAAATGTGGAAGTGTTAAAAGTGTTTCAAGTGACTTGGGAAATATATAGGATCAAATCGGCATTCCTCGTATGTTTATAAATGTTAAGTTGAAAAAAAAATTATGAGCCAGGTGAGGAGGCACATACCTTTAATCCCAGCACTGCACTTGAGAGGTAGAGGCTGGAGGATCTTTTTGAGATCAAGGCCAGCCTGGTTTACATAGCAAGTTCCAGGACTGCTGTAGTTACAGTCGTTTTTATTAACCAACTGGCTTCCTCTGCCAGCTCATTGAGATGTTATGCTTCTTCCAGATTAGGCAGCAAACACAATGAGTTAATAAAATCATCTCACTTGGCAGCCCTCTGTAAAGATTCAGGTTCAACATTGAGGTATGATTAATAAGTCTAGGTTTTGGTGGCCACCTGTCTGCCTGAGCTGATACAAGGTATTGACAGAATTTATTGCTAAGTTTGGAACAGCATTTTGTTATTGAGAATAAGTCTACAAAGTCCTACAGGTTTATCAAAACCTTTGCCATGCTTCAATTCTAAAGGAACTGAACCAACATGGCTAGGGATACTGTCCATGTTAGGAAATCTTCAGGCTGAGGAGATGCCTCAGTGGGTAAAAAGCGTGCTGAGTAAGCATGAGGGCCTGAGTTTGAATCCCCAGAATCCATGTAAAGCTGGGCAGCACATGTAATTTCAGTGCTCCTAAAGCAAGGTGAGAGGCAAACAGCAGAATCCTTGGAAGCTCATGGGCCTAGTCTGGCACATGAAGGAATGGCAAACATTGAGGAGACCCTGTCTCAAGATGACCACATGCATACCCACGGAACATTTATATCCACATTCACACTTGTGTATGACATACATCATATACATACACATTACACACACACACACACACACACAAACTGTTCAGCAACTAGATTGGATTTTTTTGAGGCTTGTTAGTAGAAGACACATCTTGAGTGCCACGTAAGGGAGGCTTTTCCAGTTCCCAGTTACTCTTGAGGCACAAAGGCTTTTGGCTCTCATCTGTGCTTTAATGTGTTTATCTCATCCATCAAGCAATTTCTTGTTAGTAATCTTTGGCTTCTTGTGGAAACAGTATCTAGAAGAAAGCTTCCCTGAACATTGACTCAGTAGACCAGATCCAGGTAGGGCAATTTTTTGTAGTGCTGAGACTACCAAAAGAGCTGGTAGATCTTCTGTCCTAAACCTGGCCTGGTGTAGAGTACTCTACTCCATGTTTTAACACGACCAAACAACCTTCCAGACCTGTTCCAGGTGAGTCTGTTAAAAAAGAACTAAATTTTGACCTGCCTGACAAGAGGAAAGTCTTGCCTCTGGCCCTTGCTTGATAGTTTTGAACCAGCTTTTGTCTCCCTTAAGTGTAGTCCCATTTTTTATTTCATTCTCTGAGGTTTGGCTTTGTCTGAGCTAAGTCCAAAGGCTACAAAACTTTTAAAGCAGTTCTCGGTCCTGAAAATCTTTCTACAAGGAACTTATTTAGTCACTTTCTTCTTGGAAGATAAAAGTTTTTCTTGAGATGTGTCACACACAAAGGAAAGCAGGACTGCAAATTTCTTTCATCAGAGAAGGCTGGCAAATGATCAACTCTAGAATGACAAGTACACAACACTGAGAAAGAGTTTCTTCCCGCATGTCATAGGCTACTGCAGCTGCTATATAACAAAATACGACACATTATGTAGCTTATAAACAACAGAAATGACTGTTCTCCAATTCTCAAGAAAGATCTGATGTGTGGTGAGACCTGTTTCCCAGATGGCAGTCCTTCTGCTCTATAGCTAGTCATGAGAAAAAGGGAGACTCATCATTCAAGGGTCTCTTCTATAAGGGCTCTGCCCTTATGGCCTAATTTTCCCAAGATGCTCTCCCACATGCCTCCTAATACCATTACCTCTGGGATTATCAGTTTATGAATCGGAGGTGGCACATTCTGACAATAGTATGTCCTACCCTTCTGGAACTTTTTGGATTTGTTAGTAAGCTTCAGTTATAAGGACAGGAGCTGATAAGGCCAAATAAGCCCAACTTTATTAAAATTGGACCTATATCTAAATGTTGCTTTTATATTATTGGCTATGGAAACCAAATTACAATAACAATTCCGTAAATGCTGGACCTGTTACCAATTATCACGAAACATTAAGGGGAAGCCCTCACCATACCAGTACCTTTATCTGAGTATGTGTAATGTTTGGACAGCTGGAAAGAAAATCTTCTCATATTCAGACTATGGCACTGGCTTATCATGATAAAATTTATAGAAAAACATGAAGGGGCCTGCCTTATACTCAGCATTTGCTGTTTCTGAATTCTTGTTCCATGTTGTGAACTGAGCTGCTTATGCTAGACTGCACTGAAATGCTCCCTGGCACTCTGAGAACATGTGAAAACATCACCCTCACCTTGTGACTTTTAAGGAGAATAGTGTAATGTGCAGAGACTGCATTTACTGAGCTCATGCTCACCATGGTCATATTTGGCCTGGCTTTGTGTCTCCAGGGGGAAATATGATACCTGAGAGGCACAATGGCCTGGAGAAAAACCTCATCGAGGGAGGGTCTACACAATTGCAGAAAGATTAGAATAAAGACAGGTTATCTACTGCTGTCCACTACTGAGAGAATGGCAACTTCAGCTCACACGATTCAGCCAGCTGTCACTGAATGGAAGGGCATGCTCTCACTGGCAAAGATTCAGGGCCCTAATTACTAGCAGTTCAAAAAATGTCCTTTTTTTTTTTTTTTTTGCCAGCTTGCACTGGAGTAGGAGCTACAACCTTTCTTTTTTAAGTTTTATTATTTTCTGTGTATGAGTGCCTTGCCTGCATGTAAGTGCACCAGTGTCATGCAATGCCCATGGAAGGTCAGAACGTGTTGGATCGCCTGGAATTGGAGTTACGGACAGTTGTTGGTTGTCATGTGGGTGCTGGGAATAGAACCTGGGTCCTCTGCAAGAGTAGTCAGTGCTCTTAACCACTAAGCCATCTCTTCAGCCCCAAAGCTATGATCTTTCTTAAGGTCCATGAATTGCTAGATTCTTTAACTGAATTTAGCAGTTATAGACATATACATGGCACTATAACAAGGCTAAAAATGTTAGTCCACATAGATGTAACAGAAGTATTTATGAGAATGCTCTGTAGGCATTACTTACCACTCATTTCATATGGTTTTTTCCTGGTTACCTAACAAACAGGGCACTCTAGAAAAGTAAACCTTAGTAATAAATGAAGATTCTAAGAAGAAGTATTCTCTAAGAAGTCCTAGAATGCATATTTAAAAGCATAATTTTCCCAATAATTCACTAAAGATTTTTTAGTCTACTCTGCCATAATTCCATTTTATTTAGCTTATTTTATGTCACTTTCACAGATCAATGATTCTACTTAAAATTTTATAGACCACTCTGAATTATAAATGCTTTAGATAAATATATATAATTTTATGCATATTTACTTAACAGCTAACTTGACTCTAGGAATTTAAATTTTTTTTTTTTATCAAGATAGACTGTTTAGTAGAAAAACCATTAGTTTGGGAGCCATCAGGCTTATAACAAAATGTTTACATTTTATGAATGAGCTCAATGTATAAGTTAAGTCAACTGCATGAGTTTAATTGTTAGAGTCAGAAGAAAGCCTTTCTTTCACACATGCCCTTTCCCTTTGGTTCCACAGGAAGTAGGCCAAAGGGGGTAGTCCTAATGTATATTAACCATGGTTCCATGCTAACTACCCCTTCCCCACAATACATGGAGTCATGGATTTTAAGCATTAAGAATTAGGCATATAAGGATCTAATTACACCCAAAAGACTCAGAAATAAAAGTATTACTAACAACCACAGAGCAATCTGGAATCTACACAGATTTGAACTTTAGCATTTTGTAATCAGTCAGGCATGCTGGTGTATACCTTTAATTGCAGCAGCTGGCCTGGGTGGCTGGAGTAGGAGCACCCCAAATCTAATGCTAATTTGGGATATAGAGCAAGACTGTCTCAAAAAAAAAAAAGAGTTATAAGAAAATACTGCTGGGTACAGCTCAGTGGTAGAGTGCTTGCAGGAAACTCTTATGTTCACACCCTAGCACTACAAAAAAACAAAAACTAAAAGTAAATACATTAAAAAAAGTTTTTCCACATACAACACACATGCAGCGCTTTTTAATTTTTAAAGAAACATAATCATGCAGACCTGTAAAGTGTCAATTAAGGCCCACTGTGACGGTGCACACCTACTGCTGCTGCTACCAGTCACGTAGCAACTGAGAGGTGTAGCTACCGTGAGAGAAAACTCAAGAGCAACCTGAGCTTCAGCAAGAGCTCTTGCCTTAAAAAAAAAAAAAAAAGCTTTAACTTTGTGCATACAGTAGTGTGCAGATGCCCAGGCCTATGAAGCCCTTCTCCCTAGGAAAATGCAAATGAGCATATCTTGTTTCACAGGATTCATGAACACCTCCAACATACAAACAGAACACACAAGTTGAGTCTCTTAGCTGGCTGGGAACAGACTGGACTGGTGCTGCAAGTCTTTAGAAACTGACACAGAAAGCTGGGATAGGAAGCAAATCTGCAAGGGCACAAACCCAGCGTATGGCAGAGTCCTGGTCCTGGTGACAGTGCTAGTACTGGTGGCTCCAATGTAATGGAGCAGAAAACAGATCAGCAAATGGCAGTGCCACGGGCAGACTGAGTGGAAGAGACTTATACCTGAAAGAAAGGGAAGCGCCTTTTAATTTTCCAGAGAAAAGGGGGCCATCATGAAACCTCTTACTAACCCCAGTGCCTAAGTAGAAAATGTCTGTAAATGGAGTTAAAACAAATAGATGTCAGAAATAGGAACAACACTCGTATATTTAGGCTATCATTAATCACTGATGGCTAGCTGTCAATATCAGTTTTGCTAACAGGGAAACTGGACTTAAAAATGTCTTAAAAAATCACCACCTTTTTCAAGATACCTACAGAAGCACTGTATTAACTGCAAAATATTATTTTGTACTTCAAAATAACTATATTTCTCATGAACATCATAAAATCAAGATTTTTTTTTTCTTTTTTTTTGAGACAGGGTCTCCGTGTACTCCTGGCTGGCCTGGAACTCCCTATGTAAACCAGCCTGGTCTTGAACTCACACAGATCCACTTGCCTCTGCCTCCCAAGTGCTGGGATTAAAGGCATGTGCCACCACACTCAGCAAAACAAATTCTTTTAGAATACTTTTAAATTCCACATACTACAAAACATGTTAAAGAGTCATGGCATATTTAAAAAGTCATTTCTCTGAACACTGGTTAAAAGTCCCCTAATATACAGCAATAATCTTCAACAGTTTACACTGGCTTTCACTAAATTTCCATTTTGATGCTATAGGTAAATAGTTTATCTTTTTTTTAATGAGGAAAACAAGAGTTAAAATAGATTCGATTACTGTTAAGACAACACTACTCTGACTCATGTAGTTATGAAGGAAAAACTATATAGTTTTATGAAACCTATTATTACAGTTTTGCATTTCAGCCCAATTCCTGTTTTATTGTTTTGCTAGCAAGACTGCTAACTCCTTAAGCTTTACAGCTAGTCAAGAATTAAATCTGCATTAAAAACAGAATTACGAAGTCTTTGGGTTTAGTTCAGTTTTTTTTACTTTATTATTTTATCTCTATAAGTGTAGTGTCTGCATGCAGATAAGTTCACCCACATCATGCAATGATGCAATGCCTGTGGAGGTCAGAAGAGGGCATTAGATTCCCCTGGAACTGGAATTACGGACAGTTGTTAGTTACCATATGGGGGCTGGGAACTGAACCTGGGTTTTCTGCAAGAGCAGCCAGTGCTCTTAACTGCTGAGCCATCTCCCCAATCCTGGGTTTAGTTTTTTTAGTTAATAGCAAAGTAAAATGTCAAGAAGAGTCAATGTTTTAAAAATTGAAAACTCCAAATCAAAATTCATTCAAACAATGCTCATAGAATATATATGTATATATTTACATATATTTATTTTTACTCACTGAGCATTCCTCTGCTTTTCCATTAAAAATAATTTTAATCATACCTTTTGTGGATCTGAGTTTTCTGAGTGCAGTTTAAATACTTATTAACATTACAGGATTTTGAGTAAACACTAATCCCAACAATGATTCTAATGCTGATATGATGCCATAATGCTGTTCTATACATAATTATATTTAACTATCCTTAAAAAGAATTTTGTTTTGTCTTGTTTCAGACAGGGTCTCATGATGTGGCTCTGGTTGTCCTGGGACTAACAAACCTGTCTCAGCATCCCTAGGCTGAGATATCTAGTTATAAGTTACAAGTTTGCCCTAAACAGAATTTTGAATGTAACTTTATGTCAATTATCTTACATAAATATTAAAAATGAAAAACTTTGTGGTCTAAATATTTTATTATAATCCTTTAAAGTTAGCAATTAGAAAGATCTAGTGCCAAAGTACAATATTCCTGACCGTCATGTTGCTCTCTTTAACCATTGACCGATGTAGGCATTAAATAAATATTTACTCAGTGAGTTTGTAATCTATGCCAACCCCCCCCCAAAAAAGTTCCACGAGTATTAACATCCTCTTAAATGTAGCATAACAAAATATTAAAATACTATAAGATGTACATTGAGCAGTCAGGTTTAAGGACTACTGTTCAGTGACCAAAATGATGAAATAATTAAGGATGCATAAATGCATCACATTTGAAAAACTCCTAACTATTTGAAAAACTCAGGGTTAGGGAAGTAATCTACACAAGGGGGGGTCACACTCTGTCAAAGCCTATGGGAATGTTACCTCCAACGTGTACTATTATTAACTGCCAATGATTTAATATTTTAAGTTACTAAATCTTCCAAGTCTTCCAAACAGAAAATTATTACTTAAAAATAAAATCACACTGGGTTTACATATAAAGAATAACTTCTAATCGATAGTGAAAAGAAATAAAAATCTCCAAAAGTTTATTAGATCCCTTTTATCAAATCATTCAGAAACCTATCAACCAGATTCAGAGCATCTGCATTAAAAACTGCCTTACTCTGCAGAATACATTCTTTCCTCACCTTTAGAAAGCTTAGTTGTAAATTCTGCTAAGACTCACCCTCAGAATGGAAAGGCCACATCTATTATTTGAAGTTGTAATCAAATTTCCAAGTTGGCACACATGGAAAACTGTAGATCACAGACATGAGCAGCAAGCCATGAAAGCAGACTGTCTAACAGTGCTGACTTCTTAATGTCAGCTTTAAAGAAATAGCAATTTGACTTCAATAGTCTCGTTCAACCAACTAAATGTAAACCGTTTTTTTTTAAGCCCAGGAGAAACGTAAAATCCAAAACTGAGTTGACATGCCAATTGCTCATTAATCAATCCATTGAAATCACATACCTGACATGCTAGATTTGAAACCAGGTAATGATTTTTTGAAGTTTCACAGCAAGGGGATTTTTATTTCTTGTTTAAATAAACTGATGATATGAATCAAAGATTCACGTTAACAGGAACCTCTAATTTTGTGTTGGATTTGCAGTTATTAAAACCAACACTTCACATTTTTGCCTGGCAAAAAGCCTTTGCCACATTTTTTACCAGTGCATAAACTAAACGTTTGGACAATTTTCACTACTACTGTAATTTTTAATGGAAGAGTTTTCACTAATGCTTGAAAATTCTAAGCTATATTGTGCTTTATATCAAGTTAGTTGGAGAATAGCTATTGTGAAAACTGTCAGCACATCTCTAAAAAGTCTTCTAGGATCCACCTGTTCTATGCTGCCCACTATAGGAAATGTAGTATGGTAATAAGAAATGTAATACTTCGAACTGGGGTTACTTTAGTACATTCCCATAAAAATAGTCTCTGGTGACCTGGAGGGCCAAGATATGGTATTCTTGAAAGAGATATAAACTGATTAGTAGTAACTAAATTTATTAATATAAAGGCCATCAGTAGGAACAGATAGAACCAGAAACTATCTTGAGTGTTCCACAGGCCAGCAGCAACCGGGGTGGGGCAGAGAGTGGGGTGTGGAACTTGAGAGGAGCAGCGTGCAGAGCAGTGATGCTTTGCACTTATGACGGGTCAAAATCATTATAACCCACCGAAACAAATTAAAAACACGCAAATACAAACGACTGATGGACTTGGAAGACATTTAAAAGCCATTTTGTGGAAAATATCTTTGTTCTGTCAGATAAACTTTGTCTTCACTTAAGCCATTACTCTTACAAGCAGATACTGTTAACAGCTAACTTTGGTCACACATTTTTGTAGTTGTTCTAATCACAGGAAAACCGAATTGTTCAATGATCTGATAAACATCAAGTTTTATGTGTTTTCACTTTGTTCAGAGTGAATTCAAATTCTACCCATCAGATGTACTTGATTCCATTTTGAAGACTGCATTTCTACAGAAAAGGAATCTTAAGACATTTCTCCAGTTTCATGTCATACCTTAAAATTTCTAAGGCACTAAAATACTGGTTCCGTCCAAGTCCTTAGCCCTTGATACCAAACTACGGCTAAACAAGTGTGTGGATAAATACACACCCACAAAATTCAGTAGCTTGAAGTGGCAAGCTACCCTCGAAAAGTGAAAACCTGTCACCCCTCCATCCTGCCCTTCGAATTAGAAACGAAAGCCAACCGGGCCCTCTCCCTGCAGAGCGGGAAGGCGGACAGTCCCAGGTCTCGGCTCCACCGCTTAAATGAGAGGATCCACATCTCCGTCCCCACCGTCGCCCCTTGGGCACCCCCGGCCCGGCGTTGAGACCGCGGGCCTAGAGCTCCGCGCTCCGGGACCTCGGAAGCGGCCGGGCCGGAAGCGAGACCGCAGCCTGGCCTCACCGCGGCCACTCTGGCCACCCAGCCCGCGGCCCTCGCGGCGCTGCGCTGGACCCCCATCCGCGGCCGGCAGCGCGGACCCGACCGCTGCCGCCTAGACGCCGCGCGTGCCCGCAGCCGCCAGCCGCAGCCTGCCTTCCGCCTCGGGCTACGAGGACCCCGCCGCTTCCTTCCAGAAAACGTTGAGTCCACGGCGCTGGGGCGCCACCGGCCGCCGCCATTCCGTGCAGTGTGCTCCCCCGGGCGCCAGCCCTAACGCAGGCTTTCCAGTCAGACGCTTCCTCCGCGGAGGTATTCCATGTTGACAGATCTCTCACCTCCCACAAAATGGGGCCGAGGAGCGGCCGCCGCGGGCTCCATGGGCGCCGCCATTTTGTGAGGCGCGGCGGAGCCGGGGTGTGTGTAATGGTTGAATAGAGTGACCCCCTCCAGGGAATCCCCGGCGCTGACGGTTACGCAAGGGGCCGTGCGCAAGTGCGGCGCGCAGGGAATCCGCACAGGCGGGCCGCAGGCTCGCGCGGCCCACATCGCCACTGCCCCTGAGAGGCGGCGGGGAGCGGGCCGCTGACCCGACCTGGCCCGCCCGGCCCATGCGCGCCGCGCCGCGCCGCCGCGCCTCGCCTCCTCCTCCGGCAGGGTCTCCGCCCCTCGCAGGCTGGCGAGACACTCACTGGTCCTCGGGTGTCAGGAATCTACTAGCCACACCTTGCTCCGACCCCAGTGAGACATAAACTTTACTTGGGAAATAAATCGTTTTCCTAGAGTGAGCACCGGAAGCATGCTCGGCTTCTATTACATAATTTTCTTCCGCCACCGAATACGTGTTCCTGCTGCAACGACTACCCTAAATAACCCATCCACACGCTCACTAGCCTGTGACCTTGGGCCAGTGACTTAGCCAGCGGGGGCCACCTCGGAAATGGGAATAATGCCTCTCGGAAGCTTCATTAGCATTTGTAAAGGGTCGGGTCTGAGCGCTCCGGCACATGCAAACTTGGGGGGGTGGGTGTGGAGGTATTTGAATCCCCCGTTTAGACAAAGCTTTTTAAAAAGCCTTTTCAAGTATTTTAAAGGAGAATCACATAAACGGAAAGCCAGGGGATACATTTTGCTCGGAATTTTAAGCCTTTCAAGATCTTCTAGAAAGGTTGAAGTTCGCCCGATTGTCCCCCACCGGCTTAATTTCTGTTTGCACAACTGAACACGGAATAATCCAGCTCGGTGAATTAAGAGCCTTATTCTGTTTCCACAAAAGTGGGGCAAACCGTTCACATGAGCTACAGTTCGTCAGTTTATGGATGCGCGCTGGAAAACGTGCCCAGAGAGGGCCGAGTCCTCCAGCCCTAAGCGCCTCAGGTGCACGGCTGGACCTTCCTTCCAGTCCGCCGGTGCTGCTCAGGGTGAACGGCGGCCCCGGAGACTCCCGTCCCTCGCCAACGCCTGGCAGGTTCCGTCGGGCCAGAGGGCGGGCGGGGACTCGAGGGCTCTTGCACAGCCGCGCCGGGGACGCGAACATCGCCTCCACCCCTAACCCTGGAACAACCGGTAGTGGCCGTTTCCCCGCGCCGCCCCCCTTTCCGCCGGCTTTGTGTGCGTGTGAAATGTGCGGCACATTGCAGATGAACCCTAAGCCCTGCGAGCCGAGCCTATTGTTCCCCGCGAGGAGCTGCCGCGGCGGTGTGGAGCCAGGCGCAGTGCCGCGGCCGGCCCTCGGGGGTCGCTGTGCGGCGCGGGCGGCCGGGCCGTGGCGGCGGCAAAGACTGAGGCTGGCGGGCTGGCAGGCCGGCCGGCGGCGAGCAGCGGCTCGGCTGCCGCCGGAGCCTGTGCCCGGGGACGCCGGGGACGCCGCCGCCGCCGCCGCCGCCGCGCGTGAATGTGTGCGAGGGCCCCGCGGAGCCGCGGCCCGAATCCACGCTGTCAACCCGCTCTCCACAAGCCACCACACAGACCTCCCCCTCCCCGCCCGGCCCCGCCTGCCCCAGCCCCGCCGCGCCGCCGCCGCCGCCGCCGCCGAAACTCCCAGGCCTGCGGCCGCCCGGGCCCCTCGCCTCGGCTCGCCCGGCACCCGGCCGGCTCGTGCGCCCGCGGCCGCAGCACCATGTTGAATCGCGTCCCCGGGCCGAGCCGCCAGGGCCGGCGGCGCTGAGAGGCGGCGAGAGCCGGGCCGCGGGCGCAGGCGAGCAGGGTGGGGGCCGCCCGGGCCGCGGCTTCGCGCCTAGCCGCCGTCGCCTGCCCCTCTAGTGTCGCTCGGATTTCTTTAAACTTTTTTAGAAATTCCCCTCCCTCCGGCCTTGCGCTCCCCCTGGCCTCCCGCTCCCTCCTTCCCCTCCTCCTCGCCTCCTCCCCCTCCCTCCTCCCTCCCTGCGCCGCCGCCGCCGCCGCCGCCGCCGCCACCGCCGGCCCATGACTGAGCCCCGCCGCCGCCGGCCGAGGAATGGGCTCCGGGCTCTGGTAGGGAGCGCGGGGAGCGGGGGGCGCGTTTAGAACCGCGATCTGGCCTTTCGGAAACCCTCCTTTGGAAAAAGAATGGCAAACTCGACGGGGAAGGCGCCTCCGGACGAGCGGAGAAAGGGACTGGCTTTCCTGGACGAGCTGCGGCAGTTCCACCACAGCAGAGGGTGAGAGCAGGACCGGGGGGGCAGCGCCGGGGCGAGCCGGGGCGAACGGGGCTCCCCGCGGCGGGCGGGTCCCGGTGACAAGTGCGGGGCTTTCTGTCGCCCGCAGGTCGCCGTTTAAGAAGATCCCTGCGGTGGGTGGGAAGGAGCTGGATCTTCACGGGCTCTACACCAGAGTCACTACTTTAGGCGGCTTCGCGAAGGTGAGTGGAAGTTTTAATTTGTATTTCCCTCTCGCTGGCCTGCTCCGAAAAGTCTCCTTTGCCCCGGGAGCGGGCGCGCGGGCCCGGGGGGCGGCGGGCGGGGGCGCAAGGCGTTCTCGGCGCTCGCAGCCGGTGGCACGGAGGCGGACGGCGGCGGGGCTGTTTTCGGCCTGGTGGCTCGCGTGCGCGGCGGGCGCGGGGCTCGGCGGGCGGGCGGCCCAGCGGCGGCTCGCGCCCTGCCCGGTGCCCGGCCGGCCCCGCGGGGTCTGTGCGGAGCGGCGGGGAGCGCGGGTAGAGCGGGGCGCCCGCCCGCCGAGCCCCGCGCCCGCCCCGCGCCGCCCGCCCGCCCCGAGTCAGCGCTGCCGCCGCTGCCGCTCTAGCACAGGCGGAGACACAGAGACAGACTCAGAGCAGTTTTCGTGCAACTCAAAATTAGCGCGGGCAGGTTTAACATCGATAATCGGCTGCGAAATGATCCCGGCGGCCGGGGGCACGGGCCCGGCCCGCTCGCCCTGGCTTTCTACAGCTAACAAAAGAAACCAAGACCTGTCTCCAAATAGCCATCTTAGGCTTCAAGGCTAGGCAGAAGCTGTAGGCCTCAAAGAAGGGCCTATGGAGATGGATAGATCTGGGAAAGGGATCGGAATCGGCCCCGGCCCCGGCCCCCCCACCACTCGCGGACGGCGCTGTCCGGAGCAGTATTGATCCTTTTGAACTTTTTTTTTTTTCTTTTAGTGTAAACGGACCGCGTTGAGATTTAAAAGGGGGCGACAGAGGGACTTGCGATTGGTTATTGTCCGGGCTTCAAAAACAAAACAAACCCATCAACAGCCCCCCCCCCCCAACAAAACAAGTGCTGTTAAATACAGGGCTCTCCGCTGAAAACACGGTGATTCCAGCAGCCCTGGCTTAGTAACTCTAGCGAATCTACCCCAGACATCCACTGATGCCCTCTTTAGCTCCAAAACTGCAGAATGGACATTTATTTCCTAAGTTAGCTTAGGTTTTGCTTGCATTGGGCACTTTCAGAGTAGTGTGCCTGTGTTTTTAACAGGTTTCTGAGAAGAATCAGTGGGGAGAAATTGTTGAAGAGTTCAACTTTCCCAGAAGTTGTTCTAACGCTGCCTTTGCTTTAAAACAGTATTATTTGCGGTGAGTAGCTGTGACTTTTCCACAATACTTGGAAACCAGGGATTTATGGGGAGGCTTTAAAAAAAATGACGTGACAAAAACCCAGAATTTGCCTTCTAAACATTTTCTAATCTCTTGTTAATTTCAGTCTGTGAAACAATGTCCATAAAGTGGGATGATAGAAGGCTGAAGTTTTCCTCACCTATTTTAGGGTCATTTACATTTTTCATGCAAAATCATTACAGGTGACACCCCTGGTCCTATCTTGTAAACATTCTTTTGTGACATTGTTATTGTCTGCTTTATAGTCACCCAGAGCCAGAAATGTGATGCTTAGTAAAAAGAGTTAAGATAGTTAATGAAACTTTGTAACCTTTGGGAAGACTTTTTTTTTTAATTGCTTGCTTGGTTTGGAAACCCCTTAACCTTTTAAAATTCTAGCTTTCAGAATTAAAAAAAAAAAATTTAAAGGGGAAACTTTTTGTCTGGAACTGTTATTCTATGGAATATTTCTACATAGAATAATATGTAGAAACCTTGGCTGACCAGGAATACTTTTAGGACATATTTTTTTGTTGGTATTAAATTTCTGAGCAACTTAAAAATATTCAGTATATTTTGGAAAGTAGAGATAGTGTGAAACCAGATGCTATGATTAGGATTGTTTTTCATTCTCCTTAAATTTTAGCTGCTTACATAGGAAAATAAATTTCTTATTTATTTAGTATATGGTTTATTTTAGATAATGTATTATGTGACTTTTTAGGTTTTTTTCTCCTAGTTTTTCTTCTGTGGATACCTTCATGTTGTACTTTACTTTGAGGTCATCTTTTATTCTTGTTTGATTACTCACAAAAAGTCTTTAGTTATTTAAAATTAAAATAATGGTTTTTATATTTCTTTTTTTCTAATAAGTATTGGTAATGGTAATATTACCATTACAGGATGGCCTTTTTCTGTGGTGTGGCTTTCTGTATGGTTTGTTTTGGATTGCTTCAGATGTACTCAAGAGTTGTTCTGTACAGAGCTCAGGACTCTGAGATGGGAAACGGGTTGCTGCACAGGTGTACTTCCTATTGGCTGTTGAGATTGACTTCAGGCTTGACACTGAGGCGTTCATAGAACTTGGTAGTTACTGAGTTCCTTAGGAAGTCTGGAAATACTACACATGGGGTGTGTGTGTGTAAAATAATGTGTGTCAGAGTACATTTTGAAATAAAAGGGTAAATAAAAGCAACAACAACAAAATCATAGTTAACTTCCCAAACCGTTGACTTAGTAATAGAGTGAGAAATAAAGATTTTTATACTTGATAGTAATTACTCATTTCTGTTTCTAATACTGAGCCGAACATGCTAATTACATGTTTTGGCTTTGTGTTGATTGAAATTTGTGAATTTTGTACTGTTTAAAATATATATTTTAAAGTTATGCCTAGTATTTTTTAAATTGATCGATTGAGATTTAATAATCAATACTGTATGATCTATATGATTGCTGATATGTGTATTTTTCTGAAGAATTTGCATTCCTGTTTGCAATCTTAGCATAACTAGTACCATCCGGACTTCTACACAATTTCGTCATAAATACCCTCTTTCTAGTTGTCATTTCTGTCTTGGGATCATGCCATCCATTAACTGCACTTATAACAGCTATTTTTACCTGGATAGTTTTGGGTTGTCTGCAGGGGTTTATCTTGTTCTCAGGTCAATTTTGGTCTTTATACTTTTACTAGAAGCTGCATTTTGAACTATGTCCTTAGCTAAACTTGTTTTTCCTCTATATGTCACTCTCCAGGTTTGTTTTTGTAGGGTTGTAGCTAGGCTACTAAGAGAAAAGTTGAAGCATTTGTTTTGGAAAATAAAACCATGTGCAGATTTGCATGGCTTGTGAAGAAATACAAAGGAAGATGCTGATTAAAAATTAAGCAGTACCAACCCTTATAGAATTTTCCCTCGTGGTGTAATATTGCACAGTTAGAGGCTATATATTATATTGAGTTTTAAGCTTTCCTCTGAAAAAAATCTTGATTGGCAGACCAGATGCCAAACTCTTCACAGTAATTTTGTTAGTTAACCATAAGAGTGCTTCTTCATGGGGAGAAGTGGTAGGAAGTAACTTGATAAGTTAACCTTCTGCTGTATCAGATTTAATACCATGGTTTCTGATGAGCGGATGCTGCATTGTGATTGATGTTGCTGCTGTTATTGTTGTTGTGTTTCAAAGGTAGGGTCTCACTAGATAGCTCAGGGTAACAACCTCTTGCCTCAGCCAAGTTCTGGGATACAGGCATATGCTTGACTTTGCAATATCTTTTATAAATCACGGATAGACTGTCTACATATCTATATGTATATATTTAAATGTGACCTGCTTTTTCATTTGACATATTGTAAGACTGTCATTACTATTATGTTTTTACTCTATAAACTTAATATTTGCTGACATCCCCCTAGATTTAATGCAGTTAATTGAATGTGTAGCTATTAGACTAGTATTGTTTGATATATCTGCATATTACAGAAGTAAGAAGAAACTTTATGCTAGCCATGCTCATGTTGTAACAGTTTTAATGTTCTTTTTGTTACAAATATAGTCATTAAGTATAGAGACCTTTGGGTCTGCCAGGCATTAGGTTAAATCTATCAAAAAAATACACATTTGTTCAGTTGTAGGTTATTTACAAAGAATTCTGAGTCTAAAATGGAATATGCAGTTAATTATTTAAGATTGGCATTTAATTTTTAAAAATGCAAGTGCTCTCTGATTATTACATTTGTTATATTTAAACATTGTATATTGATCAGCTCTGATGCTGCTAAACTGTCTTTCATTTAGAACTTTTCTTGGCATGCTCATCCCAGTGTATCCTATAGATGCTTGTTATTTTACTGTCCCTGTAAGTGTAAAGGATAAGGTGTAAATTCCCACATTTTCTGTGCAGAGAAACTAAAGTCCCAAAAAGTTGTGTTTGTGGTATGTGTTTGGTAATATTTACTGTATTACTATATTATGATTTCAGTTTGTTATTCCCAAATAATTATTATATAATTGGAAAATATATACATTATGACCAAGTATATCTATGCCCAATGTTTTAAATATTACTAGGTAAATTTTATTTTATTTTTTGGCCTATTTGGCACTGAGGCTGGAGGACAATTTGCTTCATTTATGTATTTATTTTAATGACTAGAGTCTCCCTATAGCCCCAGCTGGTCTGTAGCTTACTATGTAGACCAGGCTGGCCTTGTTCTCAGAGATTCACCTGCCTTTGATTAAAAGGGGGTACACCACTATCTCAGACTGTGCTGTTCTTACTTGGGTTAAGAATTTAAAGTTTTAGTATAAGATTTAGGTATATATTACAATTATTTGATTGGAAAATATTTTCTTTTACAAATATCATTAATATAGCTATATAATACAGTAGTAGGTTAACTTGATGTATCCTGCATAAAACTTGTATTTTTTTAGAAAGGTGAACTATCTTAGACATCACAGTTTTACTGTAGAAAACTACATGCTAGTGTTTTTCTTGTATTTGATATTTATAGTACTGATTTTTATGCACATGTACCTTCCTTGGTGGACGAAGATCATTACTTAGATTAGCTACATCACTAGAAGTTCAGGTTGTCAGCTAAATGATTTGAGAAGATTTGTACATTAGTAGCTAGTATCCACCCTGCAGGTCAGTGAGTAAGCCTCTTACAAAACAGTTAAAGTTAAGTGAAAGGACTCTTCAAAATTATATTAAGTAAATGAAATAACACTTTGAGTTTGTGAATTGCTAAACAGAGCTGAATAAATAGATTACTCTCCTATTTGGGAAAATAAAATAAAAATGGGAACTAGAAGAGCAACTGTGTCTTAAAAATAAATTATTCATATGAGTATTTAAGTTTAATTTTGTAAGTAGTATCATTTTATTTTGAATAAACCTGACTTTGATGCTTTGTGATATAGTATGTTACATTTCTAAAGATGGTGATATAGTATGTTACATTTCTACATTTCTTGTTGAAAGAAGCAGAAAGTAAATGAAGGAAGTTTAAAGACCCATCAAACCTCAGGTTATTATTGTGTCTTAAAGTCCATGTTTTTAAACAACTTAAACCAATTTACTTTCCTAGATAGACAGTTCACTGATGATATGCACTTGAGAATTTTATACTGCCCCTCCCCCACCCCAGCCTTGAGCATGCCAGACTTGTGCTCTACCACCAAGTTCCAGCCTTACCCTACCTACAGTGCCTGTATGCTTTTTTCACTTATATTTTATGGTTCAGCTGTTAACTAAAAATATCTTATTTCTGATTAAAAGTACTATTTTATAATAGTGCCTCTGCCCTTGGGGAGCAGTGTTTTCATAGTAGATTTTCTCTGAAACCCATTACAGTGTCTTAGGTACAAAAGTGTTGCTCCTTTAGCTCTTTTATATTCTCACACTGAATGAAATTAGAAGGTGGAAAAGGAAGGAAAAAAACATTTTAATTCCTTGGGATTTAAGGACATTTTTATCAGCAAGTAGGCCCTTAATACATATATTTAGGTAAAGTATTTCAGAACTCAGGGGCCTGTAAGGCAAGTGCTTTGTCAATGACTGCTTATTTTGCCTTTTCCAGGCCTACTAAAGATTAATGATAAAAATAGATTTTGTCAAAATTGAGAGAGGGCTTGAGGTGGGATAGGGTAAGAGTTGGTGAATTCCTACAGTGTGCCTCTTTCCTCTATCACCACCTCCGTCCTTTGGTATTCAAAGTTAAAGCAGAAAATTGCTAATTTGTACTCTGTGAAACACTAGTTTTCTGGAAATATTAATGTTTCTTTGAAAAAAGACCAAATGATTTTAAATAATTAATGTAGAGTTGGGCTGCCTTATTGCAAGACTTAGAGATTTTGTTCAGTGAGTGCCTGTTGTGAATCTCCAGCACTTTGGAGAGTCACACTATTTCCTCTGCTCTTACCCCATTGTAGTACAGTGTTTTCCAGACACCACCGTGGTGCCATATGGCATGAAACCTCATGTTTGAGAAAGACCAAGTTCTTAGCACAGTTTGGGAAATCGGAACTAGACAAATCAAAACTAGACAAAGGAAGAAAAAAATAAATTGGGAAAAAGTATTAATTAGATACGTATTTATATAGTTTATATATGTGTTTAATTTAAAAGTTTTGGGGTTTGTTTTGTTTTGTTTTGTCAGGGTCTCCCTGGTCGAAGATGGCCTGGAACTCACTATGTGGACCAGACTGGCCTCGATCTTGCAAAGATCCACCTGCCTCTGCATTCTGCCTCCTGAGTGCTGGGATTAAAGGCACTTACCACTATGCCTGGTGGTTTTATGTTTTTGTTTTTGTTTTTTTTTTTCTGTAATTTTGAGACAGAGCCTCAATCTGTAGCCCATACTGCCTTTCCATTTGTGATTCTCCTGCCTCAGCTTTCTAGGTGCTGAGATTGCGGGTGTGTACCACTTTTGCCTTAGATTTAAATAATTTTCATGGTGCTGTTATTTGCATATCTCTGTGACTATACAACATTATATTGGTGATTTTGTTTAAATAGTTGTTCCATTAGGGGAACAGACATTAAGATTATCATGTGTTCATTGACAGGAAAAGAAAAAGTAAAGAAGTATTTTAATCCAAACATTAGCAGAAGAAAATTTGAACCTGGAAAATCGGCAGTGGCATTAGTCTAGAATGGGGAAAAGATATCACTGTAGATGAAAATGAATACTGTGGTTTTCTACTATTGAAGTTATCATGTAATAGAAGAAGTGGGGGGACATGACAAAGTTTTCTTTTTCTTTTATTTATTTTTATGGTGTGGGAGAACTTGGGCCTGTAAGGCAAGTGCTCTGTCAGTGAACTGTACCCGAGCGCCATAATAAACAATTAAGTCTGGGGTCTGGGAAGATGACTCAGTGGGTATGTCATCAAGCCTGAGGACTCGAGGCAGTCCCTGGCCCTGGGACCCACATAGTGGAAGGAGAAAAAAACCCACCCATGCAGGTTATGCTATAATTTCCACACAAGTGCTGTGACACTCAACACACACACACACACACACACACACACATACACATACACAGAAGATTAAGTCTTAGCAGTTCATTTATTTGGTAGTCCTTCCAAGAGAAGAATTTATAATAAATTTTATTTGGTTTGGTCTTTACACTTAAATTTTTATTTGAACTAGAAGCCCCTACAAGTCAGTTCCTGTTGTCTTATTCTAACTGAAGACTGTTGTTAAAAAGGAAAACATATTTGTATTGAAAATTTAGTTTTTTGAATTTTGTTGACAGTGTTTCTGGAGAAATGTGATTGAATTATTTATTGTTTTATACAGTAGTACTTGCGTTGTTGAATTTGATGTTGGTTCTGCTAAAAATTTATATTTGTTTCAGTTCTGTGACTTTGAAAACAGAGAAGTCACATCCTGAGTTAGTATATTAGGGGAAAGCTGTTAGCAGTAGATACTAGTTTAAGAGCCAGACTTATTGTTTGTTTGTGTGTGTGTGCCATGGTATACATATAGAGGTCAGAGGACAGCTTGTGGGAATCTGTTCTCTCTACCATGCAGGCCTTGGCAATCAAACACAGATCATTAGATTTGGTGGCTGCAAATGCCCTTACTTGCTGAGCCATCGACAGGCCTATAATTGTATATTTTTATGAAAATAAAAAATATTGGCCTTTGAAAATAAATCTATGTAATGTTATTGGTTCATTTATCCGTAATGGAGCCAAAGAAATTGGTGATTTCATTCAAGGCAATAGCGTACAAAAATGGAAAGAGGATGATCAGCTTTGGGTACCTCTCAAAGATTTATTAGTGCATTCATATAGGAAATAAAACTTTTTGGTATCTTATAACAAAGAGTTAAAAACAAATTGTCACACGCAGCATTGTCAGCTGCAGTTGCCACTTTGGAAATGTATTTTATGTATTTTCAAAACACCCCATTTACCTTTCCACTTAGTTCCTTGATGATAGACCTGTTTAATGTTTTATAAAGTATCATCATATATAATTCCATTATTCACTGTTCTTAAATATTTTCAGATATATGTCATGTTTCACACATGTTTAGATTTTGTTTCTATTACTTTGTTACATTCAGCTTCAGATTATCTGTTGATTTGATTGTTAATCTTTCCAAGAATTACATTTTAGAAACAGGGTCAACTGTGAACAGTTTTGTTTTTTTCTGTTACAAAACATAAGGACATTTCACTGGGCTTGTGTAGTTTTTGCTTGTATATTAAGTTGTAAATTGAGTTAATTCATTTCTACAAAATGCATGCCCTTTTGACTAAATCTATTGATATAAATAAACTGTTGTTGCAATGGAAACCTCTTGTTGATGCCTAGGAAGAACTATTGTATTCAAGTTGTTGCCCCATGTGATAGACCTGTAGCTCTGTTAGTGTTTGCAGGACTCTACCACCTACTGTGATAGCATGTTGTTGTGGGACCTGAAGAAGTGCTGGTTTTGATATGTTGGCTGCATAATCTTCTCTCTTACAGTTCCCTTTCTTTTTCCCATTATGGCATTATTTGTTAAAATAATGGGATATTTTGTCCTTTAGAAAGTCCTGAATTCTGGATTTGGTGGATTACTTCCTTTTATAAAGTCAGTTAACTAGTTATTCTGTCCCTTATTATTTATTCCTGAAAACTAGTGAGTGTAAAGGTGGATAACATGCAGGTTTAATATTTTAGGAATGCTTCATAAGTAGTGCTTTGCTTTCCATATCACGTAATACTTAATTGTTCCCTTTATGTTGAGATTGCTCTGTGTTTTTAATCATTAGTAGACTGAAGCTGTATTACTGTCTCAGGTGATTGTTAGTTTGCTAATGTTTGAGAACAGTTGATCTAAGTACTTCAACAAAACCAATTGAGTTGCTGAGATAACTGGTTTAGCTTGGCATCAACATGTTGGCCAGGGTTATATCCAGAACAAAACCTCTAAGTGACATCTGGACTAGGGGCACCTGCTAAGGTTGCACCTGTCATCTAAACAGAGCTGAGACACACCCTGCATTTTGTCTCTGAGCTTCAGAGGTGACACCAAAGAGCTCCATTTCACTTAAGGCAAAAAAGTATAAAGAACTAGCTCTAACTCACCCTGTCTATACTTACTTAATTTGAATGTAAAAAGTAAAGTTTTCTTTCTTTTTTTTTTTTTGTAATTAGAGAATTTTTTTGTTATTGTTGTTGTTTTGTTTTATATTTTTGAGAGACTGGGTCTCCCTGTAGCCCCAACTGGGTATAGGCATGCCCCACCATGCCCGGCTAGCTATCCATATTTTTTGAGATGAGAGTCTGCTACTGAACCTGGAACTCATTCATTCAGATAGGTTGGCTGACCAGTGAGCTTCAGGAATTTGCCTGTCTCCACCTCCCTCAGCACCCGGGGGTTACAGTTACACACCACATCCTGCTTTTTACTTGGGTGCTGGGAATCCAAGATTTTCAGGCCCTCCTGCTTAGCAAGCACTTAACTGAGCCATCTCTCCAGTCCTAACATTGCCATTTTTCACGTGGGAGATTTTAATTTATATTAAATTTCAAAATTTAGAAACAGTTGTTATAATCTTGGAAAATAAAACAATTGGAAAATTCTTTGTGTCCCTCAGACTTCTATTATAGATGCTTTTGGGTTACTTTTAAGTAGTGGTGGTTTGGAGGTAGAAAGGGATCCAGGTTTTTATTTATATATATAAATTTTTTATTTATATATATAAATTTTTTTCCTCCCCCATATTAGGGATTAATCCTAGGGTTTGCATCTGCTAGGCAAGCACTCCATCACTGAGTGACATCCCCATTTCCAACTCCCAATCTTAAGTGCAAGCCATAATGACCAGTTAGGAAAAATATATTTTGTGTGCAGAGCACATTTTCCTTTTTACCTTACCATTTCTTTCCTTGGTATGATAGACCCACTTTACATTTTACAAAGTGTTATCGTGGGGGGGGGGGGGAGAGACAGACAGAGACAGAGACAGAGAGATTCCCTGTAACCCCAGCTGGCCTGGAACTTGCTTTGTAGATCTGCTTGCCTCTGCCTCCCAAGTGCTGGAATTAAAAGCCTGCACCACCATGCCTGGCTCAAAGCACTGTCTTATCTGTAACTTTCCATGTGCAGTAGCCAAATAGATACATTCTATGTTCCAGATGTGTTTTAAATTTGTTTTTATCAGTAAATTTTTATACCATATGATGAGTGGTACACTGAATTTTTTTTTTTAATGAAGCAGAATTTGAGTCAAGTTGTCTAATAATCTGTTGTCTGGATGCATGTCTTATAAAGTATGGCAAATATATATATAATGTGAGTGCTTATTATATATTTTATTTTTTTACATTTTATGTATATGAGTGTTTTGCCTGCATATATGTAAGTGTACTTATGTTGTGCAAAGCCCGAGGAAGCCAGAAGAGGGTGTCGGATACCCTGGAACTGGAGTTACAGGCAGTTGTTAGCCACCATGTAGGTGCTGGGAATTGAACCTAGGTTCTCTGGAAGACCAGTCACTGCCCTTAACCACTGAGCCATCTCTCCAGCCCCTTTCTTATATTTGTAAATATTTTCTTACAGGTCTAGTGGTCAGTTACTTTATACACAAAGATACTGTTTATTACGTACTGATAACATGTATATTTTATGGTGAAGTCTTTTTGGGTCAAATTTTGTTTTGTCCCTCTACTAATCCAGTGATTAAATAAACAAAATGTTAATATAATCATATATGAGAAAAGTAGGGAAAAAAAAAACAGAATAAAGTAAGCAGAGTTTGCTTAGTATGCATGAGGCCCTGGGTTCTATCTCTAACACCACAAAATAAATAGAAACATAAATGAATAATAAATCGGTAAGTAAATAGCAGAAACCATAAATTAAGGCCCTTATCTAGACATGCCCAGCAGCTCCTGGACTGTAGAGGAGAGGCCGAACTTCTGTCCGCAATAATACCAGGGTTGATCATGCTTCCCATAATCATTCAGATTAAGTAGCTTTCTCATGTGCTTAAGGTTATTCTTAAATTGAAGTTAGTACCTTTGTAGTCTGTACCTCTGAGTGTATTCTCAAGTAATAGATGACTAGTGAACAGTGCTTCTGTAGCTTGGTGTTCTTTTTAGTTGCATCATTGAAGAATCACATTTATGATACCTTTTCTAAGTAAACCCCACATTGCAATGTGATATTCAGTCCAGTAATAAAAAAAATGTATGATTTTGGAATAGCTCATTTGAGAAATGGTATACTCGTCGTTTTTGTCTACCATGTTTTCTGTTTTTGTTTTTTTTTTTTAATTTTTTTTAACTGTGAACTCTTACACTTCAGGTTGACTAATTATTTGTCGTCTTTGCTTTATAATTTCCTTTTTATATGTAAGATGTATATATGCTATTTAATCATTTGATATCTTTACAGAAAGAGTGCCTTATAATACTGTTATTTTTAAGTATACTCTTCCTAAGAATAAAAGTTTCTTAGCTGGGGTGGTGACTCATGCCTGTAATCCTAGTATTTGAGAGGCTGAGGCAGAAGGATTGTATGGAGTTTGAAGAAAGGAGTTTGAACTATACAGTGAGTTTCAGAACACTATAATCTACTGAGTGAGTTTCTGTCTCAAAAATCCCAAAAGGTCTGGAGAGATGTTCAGAAAGTAAAGTACTTGCCTTGCAGACAAGGACTTGAGTTCAATTCCTAGAACTCAAGTAAAAATGCAAAGTATGCTGACTGAGTGCTTGAAGTTCTTTTGGTAGGGAGACCAGGACAGGAGGATCCCTGGGGCTCACTGGCCAGCTCACTAACCTAATTGATGAGCTTCAGGCAAATGAGAGACTCTTTCTCAAAGGAGATGAATGATGTTCCTGAGGATGATACCCAGGGTTGTTCTGTGGTGTGAGTGTTTGTGTGTGTTTATAAGGTTATCATGATGTATGTGTGTATAGGTGTGGGTGGGTGGGTGGGTGTGTGGTTATGAGGTTATCATCATAGCTCCAATTATGGGCCACCTAAGTTTCATCTTGATTTCTCTCTTTACTTGCAGTGGGGAACCATTGTTTTTTGCAGCTGTATATCTTCCACTGTATTCTTTACAACACATACACATGCACACATACATCCTATGGATTTGTTTGAAATATTGTGGATATGTTGTGTTTCAACTGAAAATACATTGTCAGAGTATTAGGTTAGAAAATTTACAGTGAAGCTGAGTGGTTCGGTAACACATGCTGGCAGCTACTTGGGAAACTGAGGCAGTTTGGAACACATGAGTCTTGAAAGGCAACAGAACCTTTTAGTTAAAAAAATTACAATCATTGGAATTTTCCCTGGGTGTTTCTTATTTGAAATATAATAAAATTTATGTTCCCATATTTTTATTTACTTTTGTGCTTTTCTTCCATCCTTGCCATCATATTTTGTAAAGGTTTCCTTAGTTTCTGTTTTTTTTTGTTGTTTCTTTTTGCAAAAAAAAGGGGTATATCTATATATATTTCTAGTTCCCCTTATATAAACACATTTTTAAAATATTTTACCACTTTTCACTTATCTTGAAAGGTTGTAGAACCTCATTCTTTTCTTTCCTTCTTATTTATTTATTTATTTAAATTTTTTAGGTATATGTAAGTGCACTATGTAACTGCAGCACCCGTGGAGGCCAGAAGGGTGTAGAATCCCCTAGAACTGGAGTTACAGACAGTTGTTGCTGCCATGTGGGTACTGGGAAGCAAACCTGAGTCTTCTGCAAGAGCAGCCAGTACTCTTAACTGCTGAGACATAACTCCAGCCCTTTCCTTTTTAACACACCTATGTAGTACTTCTTCCATTATGTGCCTCTATCCTAGCTTTAAAAAAATTATTTTTTATTTTATGTAAATGGATGTTTTGTCTTCATGTACGTAAGTGCATCACATTTGTGCAATGCCTGTGGAGGCCAGAAGAGGACGTCGTATCCCCTGGAACTGGAGTTAGGGATGATTGTTAGCTGCCATGTGGGCGATGAGAACTGAACCCATGTTCTCTGTAAGAGCGGCCTGTGCTCTTAACCACCGATCTGTCTATCTCTCCAATCCCTTGATTCTAGCTTATTAAACAAGTCTCTGACATAGTGGTCCTTAGGTCGTTTGCAATATGTTAAGTAACAATGATTCCAGCTATACATGTAATCTATGGCAAACCTACAATTGAATTATTGTGGATGTGTCTTCAGAGTAGATGACTTAAGTGGGGATTAAAGCAAAAGGAAGAAAAGTTGATAGGTAGTTTTGTTAAATGTTGCTAAGTCACCCTTTGAAGTAGACAACTGTATTTATTTGCTTTTTTTTTCTTTTTTTTTTTTTTTTTTTTTGATACAGCGTCTCCTTGTAGTCCCAGCTGACCTGGAACTCACTATGTAGACCAAGCTGACCTTAATCTCACAGAGATTTGCCTGCTTCTGCTTTCAGGGTGCTGTGATTAACGGCGTGCACCACCATGCCTGGCAGAAAACTATTTTTTATTCTTACTAGCACTTTATGAAAGTGTCTATTTCATATACACATGTAGAGTTTTTAAGTTTCACTAGTCTGAAAGTTTAAAAAATGGGATCTTGCAGTAGTTTAATTGTTGAGGTTTTAGAGCCTGTTTTAATATATGATAGTGCCCTATCTCTTAAAGGTTTTTTGTGTTCCCTTATATTTATTTTCCATGTTAACGTTTGTATGAATTTATTCTAGAAACTGGAAAGTTTCTTCTTTAGGGATTGTCATTTTTGCTGTTACTGGTAATGTGATTTTGTATTTTATCTTTCATCTAAAATTTATTTTTATTTTATGTATCTGAGTATTTTGTCTGCATGTATGTTAGTACTCCACATGTGTACAATGCCTAGAGGGGCCAGAGGAAGCTATCAGATCCCCTGGAACTGAAGTTACAGATGGTTGTTAGCTGCCTTGTAGGTGTTGGGAACTGAACCTGGGTCCACTGCAAGAGCAACCAGTGCTCTTAACCATCAAGTTATCTCTCTAGAGCCTGTCTTATCTTTTAAATGGTTATTACTTATATAGAAACTGTTGATTCTTTTTTATATATTCTAACATCCTGCCTTACTGAATATCAGTTTTATGGGTTTGGTTTTATCGTTGCTTTTTTTTTTCTTTCTAGGACTTTTTATATATGTGTGTGTGTGTATATATATATATATATATATATATATAGAGAGAGAGAGAGAGAGAGAGAGAGAGACCTGTATAAATACATGTTTTTTTCTAATTTTTATGTCTTTAATCTAATTGACTTGACTGGTATAGCTGTACAGTGTTGAATAGTTAGGGAAATAACACTCTTCATTGCCTAAAGGCTGACTGATTTGTTATGTCTAGCATTTCATCATTGAGTAAGATACTTCCTGCTGGGTGTTCTTGATGCAATCCTAATGTAATAATCCTGTAATAATCCTGTGCTATAGGAACGTACTCCCATATCTACTTATAGTGAGCAATAGTGTTAGATTTAGAAGTCAGATTTGGTGATGTATTCTCTGTTTTATCTACTAGAATTTGGTTTTACTCTTTTTCTTTTTTTTTTTTTTTAAATCTATAGTTGGGATTGGGGAACTGTCTCAGTGGGTAAAGTACTTACTATGAAAACAAGTACGAGAACCTGAGTTCAGATCCCCAGCTTCCATGTAAAAGTCAGGCATAGTGTTATGTGCTTGTAAAATGAACATGGGATGTGGGGGTGTAGGGTGTGGGAGTTATAGCATTAAGAGGTGGGGTTTAATATAGCCGGATATATTGATCTCCAGGTTTGAGAGACCTTGTCTCAAAAAATGTTGACTGAGGTAGATACCTGACTTTTGCCCCCTGCCCCCAAGTTTACCTGCACACATACATAAGTCTGTAGTTATTTTCTTGTTATTTATTAAGGTGAGATGTTGATGAATATTTTATGTATGTGTATATATATATATAAATATTCTGTAACCTATATTTGAATTGTACATGCTTTTCATATTCTAGGAATTTAGATGTAAAAAAAAAAAATGAACTAGAGTGCCAAATGGTTAAATTTGGAGAAAATCTTCCGTTCTATCCAGTAAGAATTCTTCAAGGCTAGGAATATTAACTCAGCTGGTAGACACTTGCCTTGCATGCATAGGGGCCTCCTAGGTTTAATTTCTAGTACTGAGAAACAACAAAAACAACCCAAAACAAGCAAACAAACTTCAGTGTTCTCATCTTTCCTGGCCATTTCAATACTTGTTATACAGTATAAGGCAATAATTTAAGTCATTGCATGACATTCATATTCTAAATGAAAAGAGTAATTGCTTTGTTTAAAAAGTTTTCATTATAATTAACTACCTTGCAGAAAAGAAAAGCAAATTTATTCTCTCAGTCATAGGTATATGTTTGAAATAGATCTATTAATTAGATTTATCTAACGTTACTGAATTAAACGTTGCTGTTTACTTTGTATATTTGGTCTTCACAGTTAGGTCTAATTTGGTTTCTAAAATTCTTACTGGTTTTGAGAGTTGCTTATAGCATTCCTTTTTTGTATTCTCTTTATAGACTGTACAAATTGCCTTAAGTAGGCGTGTGTACAGGGTATTTGCAGGATATGGTATTCTATCACTTAAAACAAATTACTTGATAATTTCTTGATCAGTTCATCATTCATCTTGGTCAGTTCCAGGAATTTGACAATATAAAAGGCTAAGCTGAAGTGGGTATTAGATGTTGCACACACATTTAAAAAATTTTTTAAAAAATTTTTATGTGTATGACTTATGCCTGTATGTAGGTATGTACACCTGTATGGTGCAGTGCCCAGAGAGGGCAGATGAGGGTGTCGATTCCCTGGAACTGGAGTTATAGGAAGTTGTTAACTGCCATAAGGGCGCTGGAATCGAACCCTGGTCCTCTAGAGGAGCCACTGAGCCATCTCTCCAGCAAATCTAAGATTTTATAGAATCTTTGTGGAATAGCTTATATAGAGCCTGAAAATTTTGGTTCCTGTAGATAGAAGCAAGGTATAGATAGCTATTAAGTCACAGTTTTATCACTTTCATTTCTGGGAGAGATTTTAAGAAGGTAAGTCTAGCCCCAGGCTATTTTTTCTTAGTAGGCCTGCATCAGGTTAGCTGCTTCTAGTACTACTACTTGTCATAAAAACAGTTCAGAACTGCCACTAGTCATTCTTGTTTTTTTTTTAAAAGGAGTAATGGAAGAAGGTTATTAGAGATTTTTTTGTTTTAGAAACATGACCTTTATGTTGACTTGAAGATAATTTTAGTGGTATAGGCTGTCTGTGAGGCATGGGTATTAATTTGTTGGCCATTAGACTTGATAAATTATTTTAGCATTTGTATGCAAGTCTTTTTGCCTTCTGTCTCAAAGATTGTGTTTATAACATGGGTATATTATTGGTGAGCCCACAGTGAAATATCATAATCACTGGGGAGAGTCTATTACTATATAAATAAGTACTTATTTTAAATGTTTTGCTTATAAAAATTTAAACTTAACATGTTTGATAAAGGTGGCCACTAGTTCTTTTTAATCTTTTTTTAATAACCAAGGATACTAATTTTTCAGTTTATATTATTTTTAGACAGAAACTTCTACTGGAAGTGTGAAGCGATAGGTTTTATTGTACATCACAGTATAGTAAAACAAAGGGGTGATGGAAGGATTTATTTTAAAAACAGTTAATGTGAGTAGTAGAGTTCTTCTGAAGGTATAACACTTTAATAGCATACTTCTGGTTTATGACATTAAAGTTAACTCTTTAAAAAGGCAGAGTATCGTTTTGATAGCTGACACATTGAATTTACCCTGTGTGAAATACTATGCTGAGTGACTTTTCTTAACTCATTTCTTTTTCATACCTCCCTTTGACATAAATATTCTTATTTTGGTGTTATAAATTAGAAAACAGGGCAAAGAAGGTCAGGAACCTTGTCCAAGACCATACAATAAATTGAACCTGGACCATCTGGCTTTTAAAAAAGGCATTCTAAGTTTGAGGACATGGCTCAGTGTATAAAAGAGCTTGCTGTGTGAGCATAAGAACCTAAGCTTGAATCCCCAGAACCCTTGTAAAAGTCAGACATGTAGCAATCCTGGTACCTTGACAGGGAGGTAGGAGGCAGAAACAGGAAAACCCCTAGAGGATGTATGGGGTCATCCAGCCGGCATATATAGGCAGTGGAAACCTACAGAGACCCTGTGTCAAGATGCAAGATCCATACCTCAGGTTGTTAGGTTGTTATATGCGTGCATGTGCGTACACACACACACACACACACACAGATCTACCAAATATGCGTCATTATAATTATTAAAAAATTGGCTTTAAGGAAAAAAGAATATGAAGATGGTGGAATCATTGTAGGATTAAAAATTCTTTAATACATTTTTTGCAGTAAAATTTGTGTGCTGCCAAACAGTTGACTTTTATAAATGTTCATATTTGTTGGGTTTTCGTAATAGCCTTACAAGATAGGACTTACCTTGTTCTATCATCCAGGAAATAAAAGGCTCTTTAAAAAAAAATTGAGATCAGGCTGGAGAGATGGCTCAGTGGTTAAGAGCATTGGCTGCTCTTGCAGGGGACCCGGGTTTGGTTCCCACCTACGTGGTGGCTAACAATCGTCCTTAACTCCAGTTCCAGGAGATTCAGTGCCCTCTTCTGACCTCTGAAGGCCTTGTACCACATGAGTACACTTAATATATATGCAAGTGATACACTCATCACACAAAAATATAATAAAAATAATAGAATCCCACTGTGTAGCCCAGGCCTGACTGGAACTCTAGATCCTGCTGCCTCGCAACCGCTAGGGTTCCAGGTGGTTGCCACTGTGCCCGGCACGGAAAAACACTTTTAAGTACCACTTGTAATATAGGATTAAAGTTTAACTTCATGAGTTTTACTACTCCATGTACTACTACCAAAGTCTTAGAGACAAGGAGTTTTTTACAAATAAAAATATTTATGTAGTCTTTAAAGCCCCTGGTTACCTCCTGCTACATTGTAGCTGAACTATGTTAGAATATCCTGCCACTGGGCTGGAGAGATGACTCAGTGGTTAACAGCAGTGGCTATTCTTGCAGGAGTCTTCAAATCCCAGCACCTACATGGTGACTAGCAACCATCAGTGATTCTAGTTCCAGGGGATCTCACACCCTCTTCTGGCAGACATGGGCGTTGTACAGCACAGGTGCACTTATACATTTAGGCATGATACTCATACACATAAAGTAAAAAAAAAATTTTTTTTAAGAGTATGCTGTCACTGGCCAGTTTCTTATAAGCTCACATAGGTATTTATGGTAGCCCTTAACAAATGGAAAATCTAATCTGGGATATTCTGAAAGAGTTCAAAATTATAAAATATAGAATTAGTAATATAACATTTTATTCAGTGATCTGGCCCTAAGATTGACTTTTTTTCTTATGTGGTTTTTAAAATGAAACAAGTACCAAGTTTCAGTTCTATCTTCAGAATATAAATTAACATATGTGATAAATGTGGTCTTTTGTATAATTTGAATCCTTGATTTTTTTTTCCTCTCTCTCTGTGGAGCGTGTGTGTGTGTGTGTGTGTGTGTGTGTGTGTGTGTGTGTATAGAGTCTCATGTAGCTTAAGCTGGCCTTGAATTCTCTGAGTTTCGAAGGATGACATTGTACTCCTGATCATCCTGTGCCACCTGTAGGAGCACCTCTGGGAGTACATGCCCCACCACCATGCCCAGTTTATGTGATAATGGAGCTTAAACCCAGGACATTATGAATGCTTGGCAAGCACTCTGCCCAATGAACTACATTCCCAGCTTTTAAAATATACTTAAGTAAACCATACAGTAATGTCTCCCTGTCTTTGCAATATGAGAATACAATTTATGTAGAATAATTTTGATACATAGTGGCACTGTTGAACTGACATGTGAAGATCCATAGTTTTTCTGAGGTAATTACTTCCAGCCGAGATGGATACTAGAAATGATAGGACAACTTGGGAAACATTTTATGAGTTAGACTCTTCATTGCATATTTGCCTGGTATGGTGGTACTATGCTTATCTGAATTATTCTGATTCCTAACACTATCCTACAAGATTAATATGTATTATCATTTTATAATAAGAAAACTAAAATTTAAAGGGATTCAGTAGTTTACCCAAGGTCACATAAAAACAAAGCAGCGGACTGGGGGCTGATCTCCTGCTTCCAGGAACCAAACTTTTGTGTGTACAGTGTTTGTGCACTTGAGGCATCAGAGTGCACATGAGGCATCTAATCCCCCTGAAACTGGAGTTAACAAGTGTATGACAAGCTGCCTGATAATGGGCACTGGCACCTGAACGGTGTTCTGAATAAGTTGTTCCTGCTCTTTAACCACTGAGCCGTTTCTCCACCCCTGGGACCAAACTTTTACCTGCTATGCATAATATTGCTCTTTATTTAATCACAGAATGAGTAACAGCTAATAGAGGAAAAAGCACAGACCCTACTCTATAGAAACCAAGATTTTATTAAGAGTGAGAAGAGAGCCAGTTTATGATATCATAGGCCAGACATAAAATACACATGAACATATTATGGTGATGAAAATAGGGAATAATCTTTGGAGCTAGTGAAAAGAGACAGGAAAAAAAGCCTTACCAAGGGGAGGGTAAAATCTAGATTGAGAAGTGATCCAGGCAGATACTTAGGTTAGAAATGTAATGAACAGCAAGAGCATGCCTGGGATGTTCAAGGAACAATTAAGGAAGTCAGTATGACTAGAAGTCATGAATGAAGAGAAGCTGGAGATGATTGGATCAGAGAAATGTGGTGCCTGTTACTATAAGGCTTTAGAAATGTCTGTGGCTTTTACTAAACCCATAGGGGAATTTTGAGCAGTGAATCGTCATTAGCTGGATTTCTTTGGGTGCTTTGTGTTGTATAAATGATGGGGTAGGGACGGAGTCAAGACTCTGAGCAGGGAAGCCTGATGGGGTGAAATCATCCAGGTAAAAAACTGATGCTTTGTATTGTTTGCCCGTGCCAATTCTTTGATCATAGATACCACATTTCTCTATCTGTTTTGAGGCATAGTGAATAGACAGACAGTTTTGATAGAATTAAAGTACTCTAAACTCAAGCTATGCTGATCTATTTATAGTTCTCCAAACATGCCAAGTTTGTCTCTTTTTTTTTTCCTGCCATTTCATGTGTTGTTTTCTCAGCCTGGAATTCCTTTCCCTTCTTTGCCTGAGGTACCCTACCCATCGTTAAAACTTCCATGTCATCTTTTTTATGAAGCCTTTTCTTATCTCTCCCAGCAGTGTGAAGCATCCTCTTTACAATCAGTGCCACCTTGCTTTTCTTGCTTTAGAGATACTGCTATTAGCAGGCTTTTTTTGTTGCCTACTAAGCCCAGACAAGGAGGGACTTAGTTTTATGTATTTTTGTAGCTCCCAAATATTAACACTACTGATTAGCATAGGAATTACTTAATATGTGTCTAGTGGAGTCAGTAAATGAGTGCTTGAAAAGTCCTTGGAGTTGAAAAAGGAAAAGGAAATCACTTTAGTTTCAGAATAGGGGAACATAAGAATGAGCCTCGAGTTTGGCTTGGTGTTGAAAGCCTAGCTGGATTCAGATAACAAAAAGAAAAGAAGGTGGGAGATTTTTAAATATGAGAAAAGGAGAAAGTGAAGGTATGTACCCTGTTGTTTTAATAAATAAAACTGGTTGTAGACTTTGAGCATGTGATTTGTGGAATGTAAGACCAGCTGTAAAGATTAGTACCAGTTGGTAAAAGCTTTTGAAAACCAGGTCAAGATATTTGACTACACATACACACACACACACACACACACACACACACACACACACACACACACACACACACAGAGTGGTTTGTGTATGGATGTGAGGCTTGAGGTTATACTATTTGCTGTTCTTTAGCATAACAGTGTTGGGGAAAATTAGATTTTTGGAACATAATCTTACGTGGGATAGATTTGAGGTAAAGGAGAAAGTAGTGAGCTTCTAAACCTGTGTGGTTTAATAAGAAAGCGGGGTGTTATTTCTACTGAATAGTAAGATAACTATAAATTATCACTTTACTACAAGTTAGACAGGGAAGTCATTCAGGAAATACTTCACAATCTTTTAATGTCTTTATGGCTATCAGAAACATCAGTTGTCATTGGACTATCAGTTTACAAAAGCATGGGTTAAGAAAACTTCTGCTTGCTAGGAAATTAAATAAATCACCTTTTCTGTGCCATTTATTTATTTCTGTGTAGGTTTGTTATCAGAAGTTCACAGTCATATAAAGTTTGGATTGTAGGTAAATTACCTTCTGTCCCTATACTGGAAAGACCTTTTCACAACTTCATTAAATTCACTTTTTTTTTTTTCAAACAAGCTCTAGAACTCAGCATTTCACCAATCCTTTATTTTGTTTTATTCTCAAACTATATGAGATACTTAGTGGGATAATATACTTAGCAGGGATAATTATATAAACTGAGGAGAAAACAGCCTGTACTGAAGGTAGATGTACATATTTGATATTTTTAGATTTAAATTTTTTATTTTGATTTAATTTTATTTTATGTTTATGAGTATTTTGCCTCCATGTACGTAAGTGCACCCATATTGTACAGTGCCCATGGAGGCCAGAAGAGGGCATCAGATCCCCTGGAACTGGAGTTATAGATGGTTGTTAGTCACCATGTTGATGCTAGGAACTAAATCCATGTCTTCTGCAGAAAGAGTCAATGCTTTTAACCACTGAGCCATCTCTCCACCTTAGTTTTTTTTTTTTTTTTTTAAATGTTTTTTTAACCTTGGATATTTTGGACACACATTCATGTGTCCTAATGCAAGTAGTTAGGAAAGGGGGATCATCTTAAAAAGCTGCTCTGGAGAAGAATGGCCTAGTGAGATATATATAGGATCACATTCATAAAAATTTTTCTGTAAGGGCTCTACTACTAAGAATATTAATTTGGCATTAAACTCATTTGATTTGGTATTGAACATGTCTGTGTTTTCACTCACAAATGATTTTTAAATAATGATCAATTAGGTTCTTAGGACTAATGAAAATTGATTCTACCCTAACTCAAATTAATATAGGAAGAAATATATAATTGGCAACATTACAACTACAGAAAAGAGAGGGAACAAGCATTTGTAATGATAGCCCAACACTTAAAATGAAGTTAAAATTTCTCCAGCTTCTCTACCAATAGCACCCAAGGCACAGGTTTACTTTTCCCTATAAGAGTAGCAAAGGTTGGGCCAGGCATGGTGGTACATGCCTTTAATCCCAGCACTTGGGAGGCAGAGGCAGGCAACGCTCTGTGAGCTTGAGGCCAGCTGGGGCTTCAGGAGACCCTGTCCTCCAAAAGACCAGCCCTCCTCCCCAAAGAGTAGCAAAGATTGTAACATGAATAAAATGTGAAGCTTTATGTTCAAAGCAGGTTTCAGTAATATGATCTGTCCTCTGTGTATGGTCTTCGTATGAATTAAATGAACCACAGGTAGGAAATATTTAAGGAAAGAAATCATATCTGAATCGAACATTTGCATTCCCTTCTCCTTCACCATTATCCCTTGAAAACTACAGTATAATAAAGCGTTTATATAAGATTTCTATGTTAAGTATTGTGAGAAATCTAAAGGTAAGTTAAAGTATATAGATAAAGGGGTTTATGTAGGTTATATGACAGTACTATGCAAAGGACTTGAACATTTGCAGATTTTCAGGTTCATGGGATGTCATAAAATCCTGTGTGACTACTAGAGGGGAAATTGTATTTTCCTATTAAACAAGCTGCAGCCTGAATTATGGGTAGGGGAGGACTTAGTCCATTTTTTTCCCTGAATCATGACAAGGAAAAGATATTTAAACTCCTACTGAAATAGCACATCCCCTTTCATTGCACCATTTGGGATGACTGACTGGATTAGTTGTCTTTACAAAGATCCTTAGATCAGCATTTCCAAACTATTAACTAGTTAGACTTTAGAAAAAATGATCTGTGTTCAATTGAAATTTGGAAACTTTGTTTTATGTGTTAACATTAGTTTCATCTCTTGAAATTAATATGCTTGTAATGTGTCTTGTGACTGTCCATATTTGAGTGTATGTTATCCCATTTCTTCCTCATTCCTGGCCCCACTAGTTCTCATAATAAAAATCTCACAGGATTGTGAACAGTTTTAGGAAACGCTTTGTCAGCAAACAAACTTGATGGATAAAATGAATGCAACTGGGATAGTCTTGAAAAGTGCTTAACTTACTGGGTTAGATGGAAAAGCCTATACCTTTCCAGTTCTGGAATGCTTGGAAAGCATGAATGATCACAGATAGCTTGACTGGAAAACAGAAGCCAATTTTAGTGGTTCCATTTATGAAAATAGGAGAGCAAAGCCAGCTGTATGTTGTTAAAATACTAGGCAGATTAGGTTGATTTGAGAGGTTCCTAAACTGAGTGGTTAGGATTAGAGTTCAGCATTTCAATGCAATTTCCTCCTACTTTTGTTATGTGAATACAGATTGGGAACATGTTAGACTTGGAAGTTGTCTTTTATTCTTAAACTGATAGGTTAGCCTGGGTGGTTGCTTCTATCTAATTCATCAGTCCTCTAGTATTTCTTTTCCTCTAGTACTTTCCTACTGTGTTTACTTCCCAATGTTTTTCTAATACCCTTTTTAAATGAATTGCATATTCACAAAAACCAAGTTAACAGTTCCTTATGAAGAACTATCTCTAGCAACAAAATCATCCTTTAAGGTAATATAAACTTGCTTCTCTGGAATCTAAATAAACTAGAAGTGTACACTGCCTCATGACATAAAACATACTCCTTTCTTGAGAAAAAAACATAAATAATTGGCTTATTCTAGAGAGTTATTAACATAGAAAAAGGACCTCTGAGGATATGTCATAAGTCAGGGTAGATTTAGTTTAACATCATACTTTCTAATGTTCTGTAAGGGAACAACTGATCTAAAACTGAAGGAGAGTCCTCAGTTCATTGCTGTTAACAAACATTAAATAACAGTGGCTTAAAAACAGCAGTGTTTGTTTCTCTTTCATTTAATAGTCCAAACATGAATTGTCCCAGACCTACGACAGCTCTGAGGAACCTTTGGGCCTTTTTCTTTTCTAACCTCTATACATGGTGTACATCTCCTGATCTAAGCATTTGATTTCAACTTGCAGTCACATCCTTCTAGCCAGCAGGAAAGAGTCTATTTTAAGGGCATAACCTGACAGTTGTACATGCCTGTAACTATTCACATACCACTAAATAGAGTCTCATTACATGCCACACATGGAGGCTAAGACTCGTAGTCTTAGATTTCACAGAGTATTCATAAAAAGTGGTCATTAAATAGGCCACAGGGGACCTCAAAAGTCACATGTAGATATGTCCACTGAAATTCCTGTCATATTAGAAGAGAACATATGCCCTGTATATATATATATATATGCATTGTATATGATATATATATGGTATGAGTTCATATGCAAATCACTGAGTTTCTATCATTCATTGTGTACTTTTCAAATACTGAAGTACATTCTGAGTTATCACAAAAGAATGAGTTGTGTGTTGAATATGTAGTATATTCTGATTCTTTGTAAATGAGCAACAGATGGCCTTAAGAATTTAGTGTATAAAATGTTCAGTGTCCCCAAGATGCTGAAATGTATATTGTTTCTTAATTATTTGTGTTAGGTATGAGGAGATAGTGAAACAAAAAATGATTGGGTAGGCAGATAGTTGTACAGACTACCAAAAACAGATAACAGTAAAAATAAGTGTTTGGTTTTTTTTGTTGTTGTTTTTTTTTTTTTTTTTTTAATGGGTTCTTCTGCTTTTAAATTGGTTTGGGTAGTATGAAAGGAAACGAAAGTGAATTAATGATCCATTGGACCACTTAAATTGCAAGATAATGCAGAGATTTCAGATCTTAAGTTGTAAAGTAATAATATATCTTGTCTCTAGTTTTAAAGTAACAGTATATAATAGTATATTTTTCTTAGAGAAAAATGTATACATTTTAGATATAGACATTCATTTTATAGGTCTTGTGTTTTATATAAAATTTAGGGTCATAAATTTTAAATTGAGTTGTAACTAAGGCAGTTGAATTTATAAAACAGTTTAGACTGCCTTTTTCTTTTTCTTTCTTTGGAGAGGTTCTCCTGTATAGCCCAGGCAGCCTTAAAGTAGTGATAATTTCATTCTACTTCCACTACTTGAGTGATCGGATTACAGGTATAAGACACCAAGCCCAGCTTTAACTACATTTAAAAATATTTATATTTGAAGAGTTTTATAGTTTAACAAATGTTTTTCATGCACACATTATTTGATAGACTCCAAATTATTTTATTAAAGAAATTGCTCTTTAGGACTTAAGTCAGATTTCATATATTTTGACATCCATTTTGTTTGTTATTCAGCTCTGGGTATTATAGTTAAGATTTCTTTATCCGTAGTTAATTTCCAGATACAAAATTTTTTAAAATTTATTTTATTTTTACTTTATGTGTATGAGTGTATTGTCTGTATGTATGTGAGTGCACCTGTGTCGTGCAATGCCTGAGGAGATGAGAAGGGGGAGTCGGATCCCCTGCAACTGGAGCTATGGACAGTTGTTAGCTACCATGCGGGTACTGGGAATCAAACCCAGGTTCTCTGCAAGAACAGCCAGTGCTCTTACCCACTGAACTGTCTTTCCAGCCCCCAGGTACAAGATTTTTAAAGTTACTAGTTTTATATTTTAAAGAGATGGTGTATCGTAATAGTCTAACCTGGCTTTTAAGTCCTGTGCTAAGCCATGCTCCTGCCTCAGCTTCCCAAGTAACTGGGATGTGCGTGCATACCGCTGTGTTTGCTGTTGGTTACTGATTTAAATTTCTTTGCTGTTTACTTTGTGAATGGAGTCTTTGTATTCTTCATTTTATAGGATGTATATTGAAGTCTATTATTTTTCCTTTTTTTGTTATGCTATGGTTTAAACCTTGGACCTTCTGCACACTGGGCAAGCACTGTTTCTTGAGCTGTGTCCCTTACTGAATTCTTTCACTTTTCTTTAGAGCCAGTCCTCCTGTTTCAGCCTCCCAAGTGCTGGGATTTCAGACAGGTATATGCCACCATATCTGGTTTTGAGCTCTCTTTGTAGCCTATTACATGACTAGTTTTGTTTTTAGTCTTTTAGTTTTTTTTTTTTTTTTTTTTTTTATGTGTATGAGTGTTATGCCTGCATGTATTGCCGGCAGAGGACAGAAGAAGGTGTTGATTCGAACCCAGGTCTTCTGCAGAGCAGCCAGTGCTCTTGACCACTGAGCCATCTCTCCAGCCCACTACATGTCAAGTTTTTATAAATGCTCTATGTAAACAGAAAAAGAACATATTCTATTTATGTTAATATCATGCTATGCACTAATTAGGCTTTCAGAGGAGTTTTCCTACTTTTGCTCTTCATTGCTTCATCATTTTCCATAGACATGTTAAAAAGCCTCCAATTAGAATTCTTTTTTTTTTTTTTTTTTCCTTTTTCTTTTTGAGATGAGGTTTCCCTGTAGCGCTAGGTGGTCTGGAGCTCACTCTGTAGACCAGGCTAGCCTTGAACTCACAGAGATCCATCCACCTGCCTCTGCCTTCCAAATGCTGAGATTAAAGGCGTGAACAACCATGCCCAACTTTAATAAAGCTTAGAATTCTTTATTTATTTCTTCTGTCCCCAGAATTTCTTTGCTACTTATCTTTTTTTTTATTGCTATATTATTTTCCTATTTGTCTCTTATTATCCCTTTTCCTTTTAATTTTATTGTTTAGCCACTACATTGGGTTTCTTTTAGTTTATATTTTTCAGGTCCCTATTTATTCCTTCTTTTTCAGTTTAACCTTTTTTTTTTTTTAATTTACATGTGTAGGACTGTATCTTGACTTTAATCCATTTATATGTAATGCCATTATTGCTATATTACATCTTAACTCCACTATTTTATGTTGTTTCTCTTTAATTGCCTAAAGTTAATCTCTGTTGTTCTCTCCCTTTCCTATCCACTAATTCCCAAGAGTCTCAGCATATTTTTACTTCGCCAACACTACTTTTTCAGAATAGGAGGGTGTGATGTTTTAGTTATTTTTTTATACTTTTAAAGAGCTAATAAATTGCCTAAAGTTTCCCTTTCCCCTGATTTGTTATTTTCTTTAGGATTAGTTTTTTCTTCATGGTAGATTTATTGCAGTCTTCAAATCTTTGAAAGAGGATCTTTATATAGTAAACTTTGTGTGTGTGTGTGTGTGTGTGTGTTGCCCTGCATGAAAGTAAGTATACTACATGCATATAATGCCCATGGAGGCCAAAGAAGGCATCAGATTCCCTGGAACTGTGTCTCAGACAGTTATCAGCTGGGAACTGAACCTCAGTGCCCTTCGAGAGCAGCTAGTGCTCTTCATCACTGGACTGACTTGCCAGCCCCCTTGCTGGGAGCTTTTGTATTTTTTTCTTATTGGGGCTAGAAATATGACCCAGCAGTTAAAAGCACTTATTACTCTTTCAGAGGACCCAGTTCAGCACCCAGCACCCATATGGCCACTGACATCCATCCTTAACTCCAGTTCCAGATGATCTGACTCCCTCTTCTTACTTCTGTGGACATCGCATGCACATGGTGCACTTATATCCATGCAGACAAAGTGCTAATCCATATAAAATGAAAATAAATAAAATCTTAAATAAAAGTTTTTGTTACTAAAAGGCTTAAATTTTATTCTGATATGTTTAGGTATGGACTTCTTATCCTAGTACCTTAAGCTATTTCAACCTCAGATCTCATATATTGAATTCTGTGAAATTCTTGGTTATTACATATTTTAAAATTCTACTCTTCCATTTATCCCTTTGTTTGCTTATGGAATTCTTATTGAGTAGATATTAACATTTGTTACTTTACTGCTTTAACTTGTTTGTTTTCTCTTTCTCTGTCTCTGTCTCTGTCTCTTTGTTACATTCATGTATGTACTTGAGTTTGCATGTATGCTTGCCTACATTGGGCATGTGTGGAAGCTGGAGGTTGACATTGAGATGTTTTCCTAAGTTACTTCTCCATCTTATTGTTTCATACAGGACATGGAAATGGCAGTTTTAGCCACATTGGCTGGCCACAGAATCCCTGGGATTGGTCAGAATCTCCTGTAGCCACCCTCCAAGAGCTGAGGTTATAAGCATACACTCCACTCTAGGATTTTTATATGGGTCCAGGAGATCCAAACTCAGGCCTCTCTGTTTAAGTACAAGAAGCGCTTTACTCGGTGAACAGTCTTCTCAGCAATTTTGGGGCAGGGTCTCACTTATCCCAGGCTGGCCTTGAATTCTCTATGTAGTTAAAGGTAAACTTTGAACTTTGGATCCTCCTGCCTTCAGATCACAAGTGCAGTGATTACAGATATGTGCTACTATGCTCAGTATATGTGGTTCCAGGGATCAAACTCAGAGCCCTATGTTTGCTAGGCAAGCACTCTACCAACTGAACCACATCTCTAGTTATTTTTATATTATCTTTTTATTCCTCTCTAATGGTGTTTGGAACATTTCCTGGATTCTGCCTTAAATACTTAAATATTATTCATCTTTGTGTATTTTGTGATTCAAACCATTTGTAAGTTACTTATTTTCATGATTTCACAACTCTCATGTCATATATATAATAATCTATAAATGTAATGCTCATTTACAGCCACTATATTTTTTTTTGTTTGCTGATTTCTTTTTGTTGTTTTCTTTCAAACATATGTATATGAGCCAGAGAGATGGCTCAGCAGTTTCGAGCACTGATGGCTCTTGTAGAGGATCTGGTTTTGGTTCCCAGCACCTACATGGCAGTTAACAACTGTTTGTAATTCCAGTTCCAAAGAATCCAATGCCGTCTTCTGACCTTCTCCAGCCTTACAGGACATGGTACACTTTACATGCATGCAAACAATTCACTCATACACATAAAAAATAATAAAAATGTAACCCTGATTGGCCTGGAATTCACCATGTAGACCAGGTTGGCCTAGAACTCACAGAGATCCACCTGTGTCTGCCTCCTGAGTTCTGGGGTTAAAGGTATGCTAACCCCCTCCCCGTTTTTTCACTTCCATTTTTAACTACTTGTGCCTCTTCATGTTTCTAATATTTCTTGTATTTCTCTAAGGCTATTATGATTTTTACAGATTATTTTCTCTTTCTTGAATTAGGCTATATCTTGTGAATATATGTATGTTTGTATGTTTGTCTTTCTCATCAGTGGATCTGAAATACCACTTTTTTTCTATTTGTTAAAAGTTCTTTTCATCTTGGGTCCAATATGGTCGTACAGGCCTTTAATCCCGGCACTTAGGAGATAAAGACAGGCAGATCTCTGTGAGTTCAAGGTCAGCCTGGTCTACACAGTGAGTTCCAAGCCAGCTGGAGCTACAGGGAGACTCTGTCTCAAAAAGATTAAAAAACAAAACAAAACAAAAAACCTTTGAATCTTGGAGTTGTAGTACATTTAGAGAGTAGGAAATACACAGACAGAGCTTACCTGCCCCTTGAGCTTGCCACTGGTAGGCAGTTTGCCCACTTGCAGCTCTTTCTTAGGATCACCTTTCTGTAGGCACTCACATCGGTAGGACATCTTACATTGCTGATGTTTTCTATTCTATATGGTATATACTACGGTAGTGGCAGCATAGACAGTAATCAGCATATGAAAGTCTACCTTGATTAAAGTGCAGGTAATTAGAGCTCATAAGCTCATTCTATTAATGAACTGTAGCTTTCATGTGCTGTATCTCCTTATATGTGCTTTATTTTTTATCTTAAGTGAGAACTAGTAATGTTACAGTCTCATCTCTATAGTGTAGTAGATTTTGCAGGAAGGAGCTTATTGCCAGCAGGTGGTGCTGGTCTTTTACATTTTCAGGGTCCAGAATCTACTTCTATAGTTAGTGGCTGCAAATGATTATTACATTCTTTCAAGCCAGATGAGGCAGTGAGTGCATACCTATTATCCCAACATCAGAGACGGGGAACAGTGTAGGAGTTTGAGGCCAGGTTGAAAACCAGTTTTCTATTTAACAATTCATTCCCCTTTTTCTTGTATAGAACTTTATTGTTCTGGTTACAGTTCATTTTGAAAATCTTTTATGATAGGAGTGTAATTGACTGAAAATATTATAATCAATAATAGCTAGTATTGACTGTGTTTACAGTGTTCTGGGTCCTGTGTTAAGTGTTTATGTATAATGGTGGACCAAGACAAAGGTGATGTCTACCTTGAGATGTTTTAACTTCATTAGCTTATAAAAATTGGGTTACTTTAGGTTCTTTCAGACAAAAATTCTCTTAATATTTAATAATGGTAAATATCATAAAAGTCGTAGGATGTTTTGTCTGTAGTAGAAGAAAATAATTGAAAGAGAAGACTTAAAGTGTGTTACTTTTTAGGAAACTAATAACCTAAAGAATTTGACTTTTGTAGTTCCTAGGTTTTTATGAGATGATTATACAGAATTGTTTAGGTTTTAGATTATATTGACAGTTGTAAATAGAAATGATCCCCAAAACCTAGTCACAATGTACTTGTGTGCTTTGTACTCATGTGAAAATAGAAAGTAACAAGAAATCATTCCAGTTTCCTTAAGTAGTTTATGTCATTGCCATTTCTTATCTAGGGTTTGTTTGTTTGTTTGTTTGTTTGTTTGAGACAGGGTCTCCCTATAGCCCTAGCTGGCCTGGAACTTGCTATGTAGACCACGTTGGCCTGGAACTCACAGAGATCCACCTGCCTCTGCCTCTGCTGGGATTAAAGGCGTGTGCCACTACTCCTGGCTCTTTAGGTTTTTTTGTTGTTGTTGTTTTTTGTTTTTAAACAAAAAACAACTCGGTTTATGTGTATGAGTGTGCTGCCTGCATGTATGTAAGTGCACCACGTGTTGCCTAGTGCCTAAGAAGACCAGATTGTTAGCCTCCATATAGGTGCTAAGAACAGAACCCAGGTCTTCTGCAAGCGCAACCAGTGCTCTTTAGTACAGAGCCATCTCTCCTGCCCTGTGTGCCATGGCTTACATGTGGTCAGAGAACAACTTGAAATTGTGCTTTCCTACCACATGTGGGTTCTAGGGATTAAATTGAGGTTGTCAGGCTAGTCAGCAAATGTCCTACCTGCTGAGCCATCTTACCAGTCCCATAGCTAGGGTGTTCCTCCCTTCCTTTTATGCATTTAAACAATAAAATCTCCTTTGTATTATGTGCAATTTAGAAATAGTAAAATCTATTCCTTTAGCATTGCTCTTTGTTTTGACACATATAAACAGTTGTAGAATAAAGAATAAAGATGATTTCCATGACTCTTTAAATTTCCCTGTGTCCTTTTTAGACAGCCAGAGTTTCCATTTTCTATCTCTTTCAGTCTTTTTAATAGGCTACATTTTGCTTTTAAGAATGATACATACATGGAATTGTAGTCTTTTCAGTCTGGCTTCTTTAATTACTTAATGATTTAATGAATTTGTGGTACTGCCTATATCAGAGTTGATTCCTTTTTGTTGCTGAGTAGTTGTTTATGGTTTGAATATGACATGTTCACCTCTGGCTCATGTGTTAAGTGTGCATTCCAGGTGTATTGCTACTATTAATTAAACATTAATTTGTGGGACCTAACTGAAAAAATTAGGTCACTAGGTAACTTTGAATGCTATAACTAGTCCTCAGTCACTTCCACACCCTTTGATTTCTGTCTGCCATGAAGGGATGTTGCTCTGCCACATGCTTCTGTTGATGTGGTTTTAGTGTCACCTCAGGCCCAGAGTAATGAGGCTAGCCAATCATGGACTGATTCCTCTGAAACTGGAGCCAAATAAATAATTCTCTTTAAGAACAATGGAAATCCTGGTGAAAGAAGTAAAGGAAGATATGATGACAATATGTATCATTAGAGAGCATCAAATCCACAAATTATAAAAGTAAATGGAACTTCTGGAGTTGAAAAAATACTAAAATGAAAAATTCATGATAGTGCTCAGTGACAGCCTTGAACTGGCAGATTTAGCCAGCTTGAATGTATATTGATAGAAATTATGCAATGTAAAGAATATAGAGAAGAAAAGAATGGAGAATAATCAACAGAATCTCAGAGAAATATGAGACACCATTAAGTTTAGAACATACATACAGTAAGAGTACCAGAAGAGAGAAAGGAACAGAAAACATAGTGGAAGAAGCCATGAAAATTTCTCCTTCATTGCCAGATTTATTGAAAAAATATATATATCCTAGACCATCAGTGAGCTTTATGTAGTATAAACTCATAGATATCAACAGATATATTAACACTAGAGGTCAAGGATGATGAGAAATCTTAAGAGCAGCAAGACACAAAAAACTTACCCCTTTGAAGAAAACCCTAACAAAATTAATGGCTAATTTCATTAGAAAGAAATGGAATAGAATAATACAAAGTTCTTAAAAGCAAAAAAAAAAAAAAAAAACAAACTTATCATCTAAGAATCCTGTATTTGGGTACTCTTATTTTTCAAAAACACATGCAAGGGCTGAAGAGATGGCTCAGCCATTAAGAATACTTTCTGTTCTTCCGGAGAACCCAGGTTCAATTCCCAGTACCCACATGGGGGCTCAGAGCTGTCCGTACTTCCAGTTCAAGAGGATCCAACACCCTCTTCTGACTGCCACAAATATAGCATGCATGTGATGTACTTACATATACATATAAAAATATTAAAATATGCAACATAAAAACAAGCGAAATAGAATTTGTTACATAGTAGACCTCCCTTAAAAATACCAAAGCAAATTCTTTAGAATAAAAGCAGGCAACAACGCCATATCATAGTTCGAATCCATACAAATAAAGAGTACCAGTATAGCAATTAATGAATTACAAAAGACAGTATCAGCATGTATTGTCTATCTCTTAACTGACTTAAAATGGGCTAACACAGGTTCTAGACATTGTATTGATGTCCTTAAAAACAACATTCTTATTAGGCTTATAATATATAAAATACAATGTTTTGGCAGTTATAGCATAAAGGATACTTCAGAGTTTAACTAAGGAAAATAGATAAATCCACTAGAACAAATCAAGAGAATCATAAATGACAAATATAACATTATAAAAAGCTGGTTTTGCTTTTCTTAAAACTTTTAAATCATAAAATACATAAAATAATATTTATACTATCTTGTTTAGTTTATAACATATATACATATATACCTGCATTATATATAGCATAGAAAGGAAAAAAAGAAAATAGAGGCATATAAGACTAACATTTCTATTTCTAACTGGTATTAAAATAGTATAACTCAAGCAGTATGTAGTAAACTAAGAAGTGTGAAACAAGCCCTACCAAAAAAAAAAAAAAACAACACATGTTGGAGGAGCTGGAGCGATGGCTCAGTGGTTAAGAACACTGGCTGCTTTTGCAGAGGACCCAAGTTTAATTCTCAGCATTCACTTGGCCTCTAACCATCTATAACTCCAATTCTAGCTGATTTGACACCTCCTTCTGTTCTCCACAGGCACTGCACACATGCACTTACATACATGCAGGCAAAGCACTTATATACACCAAAGCAAATTTTTTTAAAAAATTCATTAAAATTCATGGAAATAACTCAATATGGTAAGGAGTTTCTAAAGGAATTAGAAGGCTTTGGTAGAAATACTCAGTTAATGCAAAAAAAAAAAGTTAAAGAGGAATATATAAGTACACATGAAGGCTGGGCATCGTGGTACATGCCTTTAATGCAAACACTAATGACATACAAATTGTTGAAAGGTTACAAATGTCCAAAATTGACTCAAGAAAGTAGATAATCTGAGGGCTAGAGAGATGGCTCAGAGGTCAGAGTACTGGCTGCCCTTGCAGAAGACCCAGGCTCAATTCCCAGCACTCACATGGCAACTAACAGCTATCCGTAACTCCAATTCTAGTAGATCTGATGTCCTCTTCTGGCCTCCCTGGGCATTGCATGACACCAGTGGGTGCACTTACACACATGTAGACAGTACACACATACACATAAAATAAAAATAATAAAATTTTTTAAAGAAAAGAAAATAGATAATGACTAGACCTTTAACAAGTAAACAAAATGAATTCATTTAAATGAAACAAACAAAATTACCCCACAAAGAAAAAACATCAGATGGTTTTGCCAAGTTGTACTGAGCATTTAAAAAAAATTAGTGCCACCTCTTCACAAATTTTTGGTAATGTTAATAGGTGGAGGCAGGTAATAGGTGCAGAGGGTGACAAGAGGATGAGGAGAATGGCAGTCAAGTATTTACCTTCCCCTCTGACTGGAGAACAATGGTCCCATTTTGAGTGGAAACTTCATGTAGAGGATATCTGGATACAGTTAACCTGTTTTCGTACGTCCTTAAAAAGGTTGTATGACCTTAGTGAAGAAAATGTTTTGAAGGCAGATCTCTGATGATTGGATTTGAATTGATTAAATGTGGTGAGGCTTTTGCATTTATATAAGCATATCAAAACTAACTGTATTTATTGATTGTAAGATAGTAATTGTCAGTCTAAAGGCCTTACTGAATTTTCTATATTTAGGTTTTTAATTACCTAGTTTTCAGTGTTGTGGTCTGTTGTTAGAATAAAGGACAGTTATATTCCCTGAGTCATTTTCATAAGTTTAAAGAGTATATATAACCTATTTATACCTTAGTTCCACTTTCCCCAAGAGACTGTTTGTGTAGCAGATTGTTAAAGATCATTTGTAAGTATCTCACAAATCTTTGGAGCCATAAAGTCAACTACTGCCATTTTCCCCTCTTTGGAGTGTACATATACATTGTGCATGTGTTTAGGTTTGTGTGTTTATGTTTGAATATGAACTAGGCATATTTTTAACATTTGGGATATAGGTATGGTTCCCCATTAGTGTTCTAATCGACTGCATGGCTAAGAGCTCTTTATTTTTGTTTTTAATTATGTATTTATGTGTGTGTGTGTCTCTGCACATGAGTGCAGGTACCTGCAGAACCCAGAGGTGTTGGATCCTCCCAGGAGCTGGAGTTACAGGTGACTGTGAGCTGCCTGTTATGATTGCTGGGAAGACCTCTGGAAGAACACCATGGTCTCTTTTCAGCCAAGCCATCTCTCCAGCCCATGTTAGAATTCTTTAGATGAAGGTCTGAAGAATTTTGGTTCTTCCCATGCCCCAAAAGTTCCTTAGTCTTTTAATTAACTAATACAGAAAGCTGGTTGAACAGATTGTTGTTACTGTCAAACATGCCAAATCACTATGTTTTCCTACAGTATGATAATAATAGCTATACTTATTGTGTATTTCACATCAGATAGTGTAACCAGAGAATTATTTCAGCTAGATTATTTGAAGACATTCCCAGTTTACTGCTGTCTTGATCTTTAGCAAGGGTTTTCGACAGGAAATGATTTTGTTCCCTAGGAAATATTTCACAATGAAAATAATGCTTTCTTTTAGTGTTTGGTTCATATATTTCTATACCGTGCCTCCTTAGGACACCAGAGATCTAACTAACTCTGGAAAAGTTTAGGTGTCTGCCATTTTCCAGTAGTGACTTTCCTCTAAGAGGATATGTTACTCTGTTTTGCCTTTTTGTTTTGGCCCAGGCATCCTGTCTTTTTTAACCCTGTTGGACTCAGTGATTGGATCTAAGTGAGAAAGGAATTTGTTTTCCATCCTTGTTTCTCTGAGGGTCCTGGACTCTTGAAAATATATTCCTATTATAAATGTATACTGTGACATCAGTAGTTTCATGAAGGGCAACAAAGGGATTGCAAAGCATTATAAAGTTCTGCCATATTAGAACTGTTTCTCTAAGGAAAGAGTGTCACATAAAATAAGTGGTTGAAGCCAGCCTTGGGTATCTCAGATATAGGATATATTTATTCTGTTACCAGGTGGATACAAATAATGCTTAGTTATTCAAGATTTTTTTGTGTTTTGCCTGAAGTCCTTCCTTACTAATGTTCACTTCAGTAATTTTTAGCAGATAAGCTTAACCTTTTAAAAAATGCTGTTTAATACTATTGTAATACTGAATTGGTAAAAATCTAGTGTACCCTCTTTCTTCCAGTAATTAATTAACATTCTGTTAGTCAAAAAAGAATTTGTTTGCAAATATTTGAATATGTAAATATGTATTTTATTTCTAATTAGAGTTAATCCCTCCATCTCCTCCTATACAACTCCAGTGTGATTCTTGATTGTGTTCTTCTAATTGAGGTCCCTTTGCCAGCAGAATTTGCATTTTAGTATCTTCTGGGAGTTTGTTAGAAATGCAAATTTGGGGACATACTAGATGTGACAGTGGGGTTAAGGCTGAGCCATCTGGTTTATCAGGTGCTCCACAGGATTCTAATGATTGCCAGTGTTTGGAAACTGTTCTTCCAAAGGGACTTGTTGGATTAAGGTCACTTGATATTAGTGTACCCTTGCTCTAATTTTGTTAGTACTAAATTTTAAGTTTGTTATTTATAGGAAGATAAATTATCCAAGTTATTGACTAAACTCAAACAGCAAATCTGAAGTGTTTAAAGAAGAATGGATCTGAGGTATACTTCAAGGGATCAGGATAGGAACAGTATTTCCATAAATTACTATAAAATAAAACTCAAATTTAAAAGAAATTCTGTACTATTGATGTATAATTGCTTGGAACTGAAGGACTGTTGCATTGTATAGACCCTAAAACAAAAATTCAAGTTTTAAAGGAAAGGAAAACCAAAAAACTTGCTTCCATAGAAACTTTAAAAATGAAAATTAGAGTGAATTATATATACATGTCTATATATCTATTGAAGTAGATATATATGCATACAAATATCAAGAGTGTGCTAAAAACTATAACCATATACAGAACAGGTGTCAAGTTCATGTAGGAAATTTCTAGAGATACGGTTTTAAATAGTGATGAAAGGTACTAGATTTGGATGTCTGTAGTAGTATTATTAGTCTATTTGAGGATACTTGTTTTTTAATATACTGCAATAAGTATTAGTGCTCTGACTAATGTATCCATAATGACTGAGTTACTATAGAATTGCTAACATATTGTGTTAAATATGTAGGAGAAACAGTAACGTCAAATGTACAGTGTTATGTTACTGATATCTTCCAAATCTTTGGGCCTTGCTTTTTAAAAAAGATTTTATATATTTTTATTTTATGTGCATGAGTGTTTTGTATGTGTGTACCATGCCTGTGTGTCTGATGCCTGCAGAGACCAGAAAAAAGTGTCAGATCCCCTAGAATTGGAGTTGTGAATGCCTGTTAACCACCATGAGAGTGCTGGGAACTGAACCTAGGTCCTCCAAAAGAATAATCAGTACTCTTAACTGCTGAGCCATCTCTCCAACTCCTGTCTTGAGGATTTTTAATGTTTATCGCAAAGTTGCCATCCAAAACATTGATCCAACTTAACTTCTACTGGCAATTGTAAAATCCTATTAATAAGTATTATTCTTGTTAGTTCTCTGTATCATTATTGCATTGAAAAAGATTCCTTGAAGTTTTGGGCCTTGAGAGATGGCTCAGTGGTTAAGAGCACTGACTGCTCTTGCAGAGGACCAGGACTCAATTCCCAGCACCCATGTGGTGGCTAACAATTGTCCGTAACTCCAGTTTCAGGAAAATCCAATGCCATCTTCTGACTTCCTTGGTCACTACACTACACGGTGCAATTACACACGTGCAGACAATACACATAAAATTAAAAAAATAAATAAATAAAACATTAAGAATTTAAATTAAATATTTCTTACACTTTTAAAAACTGTATGAAATATTGTGAAACTACTAAAAATTTTGTTATAGTATTTCAGTAGCTTAAAATAGATTTTACTATGGAACATCATCCTTGGACTCTATTAATTTAAATTAGAATGTATCTTAGTAAACTTATCAGATTTGAGCTAGAGATGCAGCTCAGTTGATAGAATGCTTGCCCAGCATGCACAAAGCCCTGAGTTTTTAATCTCCAGCACATCATAGACCAAGCCAGGTAGTACAAGCCTGTAATCATACCATTTAGGAGCTATGGGGGCAAGAGGGTCCCAAAGTTCAAAGTAATCCTTGGTTACATAGCAAGCTAAAGGCCAGCCTGGGTATGTGAGACCTTGTCTCAAAAAATAAATAAATAAAAATAATTAAAAAGGAAAAGAAAAAGAAAGTTGTCACTTTGGAAGTTATTGTGATAGTTACAGGGTCTATTAGGAACCATCATTTGAGACATTCACTTGAATTTTAGCTGTCTTGACCAAGATGACAGAATAGGAGATACTAGACTTCTACGTCCAATTAAATAACAAATCTTAATAGTTATCTTTAAGTCACTTTAACTGGAGAAGACTGAACACCCAAGTTAAAGAATCTGCAGTAACACAGTAGTTCAAAAAAAATGAAGATTGTTCATATAGAAAAGAGTATGATAGAACCCACATCTCTCAGCACTAAGGGATGGCTAGGATCAAAGAATGGCAGAAGTTATGTATATAGTTCTAAGAAGTCCAGTCTGCAGAAGATATTAGGACAAGTCATTTCCATGAAACAACCTCCAAAAGAGAGATGTGACTGCACACCCCTCTCCTATTCACCAAGCAGCTAGTATTGAGCTGAGACCATCACTTCTTGCGGTCATGTACATTCTGGTACCCTAAAGCATTGGCCACCATGACAGTGCTCACATTCCAGTCAAGTGTTCTATAGCTACATTGAATATGTCCATATCTTTGACCTTGGAGACAAGTTGTAGCTAGATGTGTTATTGTTCTCAGTATCAGCTCAGCAGCCACAAAGAAGTAACTGCATCCCAATTCTATATTTTCTCTGATTGTGTGCAAGCCTTTGCATCTGCTTTCAGTTCTCTTAGAACTTCATAAGCATCTGTGCACTCACAAACAGTTACCAATGCAGGATTAATGGTTCATGTGCCTCAGATATCAGTCCCATTCCTTTCCCTGCACTCAGAGCTGTGGTGAACCTATTTCTCATAATGTTTGACATATGCCTGAAGTTAACACCTCAGCTCTGTGACCATTCCATGGACACTACCCATTACACATTGGTGTTATTTCTGCTCTGAGTGAGTCCTCAAGCCAGACTCAGCTACAATGCACTGGGTAAAGAAGCAATTCGAAGGACCAAGGTAGTAGTCATCAACACTACATACCCCAGCAACCCTTGTTGCCACTGCAGGCATCATCCAGTGTTGGCTCATAAATGTCCCTGGAATCTTAGTAGGATAGTACAGAATTTGCAGTGATGACCCCTTTGGTACTCATTTGATTTTTTTTTTTTTTCAAATACGTCCATACTTTGGAAAGCATAAGGCTTCAGTAACCACATAACACCATTTGTTTAAGTGATCCTTACCACAAAACTTCATAGTGAGTACTTGAAGCAGTATGCTAGTTTTAATGACCTTATGTATGAAAATAGTTACTTTGTCATGGTTTTGCTTTTTTCATGTTGTTGTGTGTTAACTGATTATCCATTTTTTAAAATCTCAACAATATTTGTATATTCTTGTTACTAATCATTTACTGTTAATGTTACTTTAATCTGAATGGTCAGTTTGGTTCTGTTTCCAGAAACATTCATTTTTGTAAATTGGGAATATGATGAAATATAATGGGAATAATGAAAATACAAATTTAATTAAGTGCATAAGAGTGTAAAAAACTGAATGTGATCAAGGTGTTCTAAGTATCTTTGTAGTATACATAAACCATAAAATACAACAGATTTTCTGTGAAAATAAGAATTATTTTTATATTTCAAGTTATATATAAAACTTGTTCTTCTCAAATTGCCAACAAGCTTGTAGATCACTTGAGGAATTGACAGTGACTCAGCCTGGGCATTTTGAGTGCTTCAATTTATTGTTTTCCAACTCTAATCATTTATATAGCATTGTGACTTTTTTTTCACATTTCATAGTTTGGGTTAGATTTGAACCCACATAACAGATCCCAAATACCAGTGACTTCATATAGTGCTCAGGATCCTGGCTTTTTTAAGCTCGTGACTGTGCTGTTTATATTGGAGAATATAAACAGGACTGCTATACAAACTTATATGGCCATTTTACTTTGAGCCATCCGCTTCAGTAAGCAGCAAGGAGGAGTAAAGAACAAAAAAGATGTGGCCTAGCAAACTGAATGTCAGCTGTCTTACAAGCAGGCATTCCGAAGACTGCCATTGGCCCTTCTGATTAGATCTTAATTGTGTAGCATCTAGGTGCCCACACTTAGATATAGGGACCTTGTAAGATTTATTCTTTATTCTGTTCATGTGCCCAGGTAAAATATGAAGGCTATACTGCTGTGGAAAATTCAGTTACTACTTTACAAATCATCTCTATTCTGACTTCTTTAATATCTTTAAGACAGATAGATCTCTTCAATTCTTTTTTTTTTTAATTTTTAAAATTTTATCTTATGTGTATGTGCATATTGCCTGCATGTGTACCCGTGTCCTGGAATTCCCTTCAGAGGTCAGAAGAGGGCATTGGATCTCCTGGAACTGGGTTAAGGATGGTTGTTAGCCTCCATGTGGGTGCTGGAATTCGAACCTGGATCCTCTACAAGATCAGTCAGTACTCTTAACCTCTGAGCCATCTGTACAACCCCAGATCTCTTAATTCTTAAATATTTAGGATGTAAATAATATCAGAAAAGGAGAGAACTTTTTTTTTAATGGCATAATGAAAAAGGAGAACTGATTACCTAGGGGTTTTGTTTGTTTTTTGTTGTTGTTGTCATCTTTGTTTTTAAGGAAGGTTGCAGTTGCATGGTGGTGCCAAAGAGACATATATAAAACTTAGATTTTTCTTTTCTGTTATAAGAATTGAAAATAGAACAGTTTGTCACAGTGTGAGTCAATGTTAATTTTTCCTTGCCTTATAAGTGTTACTCTTTCTCCCAGTTTGGAAAATGCTGTCCTAGTGTGCAGAAGTGTATGGGCCTGTTTTTGTGTGAGTTACAATTGTCTGGTTGTGAATTCTTTCGCTCTATTCATCTGGAAATTCCAAATAGGCAAGGAGCAGCTCTTAGTGTTGGTGCTCTGAGGCATATATGCTGGGCTTTTTATAAACTGGAGACTTATACTCCTAGGTCCTGAGACTTATCTTGTCAAGTCTTAAAAGCTTAGAGACCAGTAGCCCTAGATTTGCAGGTCAGAACAAACTTTGGGCCTTCTGGCAACTGAGGTTGGTAGCCTCAAAGCTTAAGGCATTGTAACCCTTTCCTTTTTTTTTTTTTTCTTTTTGGGACAGAAACTCTTTGTAAGCCCAGCTGGCCTGGAACTCACTGTGTAGACCAGGCTGACCTCCATCTTACCAAGTTCCACCTGCCACTGCTTCCTCAGTGCTGGGACTAAAGGCGTGCACCACCATGCCTGACCCTTGCTTGCTTCTTAATACTTGATAACTCTTTGGGATTCTTTGAGTGACAAGGGCTACTATCTCTGCTCTGCATAGCTACATGCCTTCAGTAGCATAGTTTTAACTTTCTGCCACCTCTCTCCTTGGTACTTTCATAGACCCTGGTTCTGAAAACTCTCTAGAACTCTTGAGCTGCTGATGAGCTTGGGGCTTACAGTTCAGAGAGTCGTCTACCTGACTTCTAGGTGTTGCTGCTTCTGCTTGGGCTGTAAGCCCAGTGTTCCCTGCATTCTTAGTGTTACCAACTCAATTGACTCTCTGAAAAAAGGCAAGTAGGCAATAAAGTAAAAGAGCATTCAGAAGAAGCTCTATTAAGTTTAACAGTGCAACGGGGGTGCGGGGGAGGTGAGTGAGAAGGAAAATTTTTTTAAAAAGGCTCTCAGGCAAATCCAACAAAACAGGGAGATAGCTTATTATATAGCTAGAAAGAAAGGGATTGTGACACGCCTTGTGTTCATACTGTAATTTTACCGGCCACAACCTTGCATGTGCATGGTTTAAAGCTCCTCCAGTTCCATCATTTATAAACCTCGCATATGCACCAGACACACAAGCTTTGCTTATAAGCCAATCATAAATTTCAAATGTCACCAATTACAGGCTTTTTGCTGATTTACCGGGATTACACACCCCATCATACACTTGGCTTTTGAGTAAGAATAGATTGACTGATACTTCAGTTGCTTGGAGCAGAACCTTCTTGCAAGTTGCCTGGAGTGATCTTGACCAGAGCAAGGCCTTCTGAAACAACAGCTACTATTGTAGTGGATTTTGTAGTTGGAATAGAGTTTCCTTAGAGTGATGATGGATGGCTGCTTGACTATGAATTCCCTGCTCAAGGCAGACAGGCCTTAGGGAAAGAGTGTCAGCCTTCATTCCAGGGACATGAAGGCCTGACCTATCCCACTAGTGTTAGTGATTCATAAGAAGAAAACATAACATTGTACTTTTTTTGTTGTTGTTGTCTTTTTGAGACAGGGTCTTCTTGTAGCCCCAGCTGTCCTGAAATTCCCTTTATAAACCAGGCTGGGTTGAACTCACAGGAATCTTACTACCTCTGCCTCCCTTGTGCTGAGATTAAAGAAGTGTGCCACCATGCCTGGCCCTTATAAAATGTACTTCTAATATAAAGACTTAGGAAGTGAGCATTTCTTAACAGTATTTTATGCTTAGCCCATAACTCTGACATGTCCTGAGGGATGGTGTGTTTTCTGCTCTATCTCTGATCTGTTACATATCTTTCTATGGATATGGACGAAAGTACAATTTCTGTTTCTTGTTTTAGTAGTACTGGGAATTGAACCCAGGACTTTGTGCATGTCAAGCGTATGCTCTGTCACTGAGCTATATCTCAGTCAAAATGCACAATTTCGTCATTCCTTTATAATAAAGTATTTAAGTATACTTATATTTTATTATGTAATTTAACTTTTGTTGATTTTGAAAGCATAACGGGATCCATAGGCAATCAAAGTTCAGAATATATCAGGAAACGTAAACTTTCATCATAATTTTTAAAATCACTGTTTGAACTGAATCATTGCCTTTTCTAGTTAATATTTTATTGTAAGCAATGGATTTCCTTTCTGACAATATTTTGTAGAAATATTTATGGATTTCTATATCGTATTTGTGGTGAGTAATAAAATATCAGAATTTTAGATGTATTTTTCCTTTATTCATGGATAAGTTAAATTTAGATCTCTTAGGGTTAATACATTATCTAATTCCAGGAAAACCAAAATGTTATAAGGAGAATTTGAAATTCATTCCATGAGAATAAAAATTGAGATAATATTGCTGAGCATGGTGGCACCCAGATTCCAGCACCTAGAAGGCAGAGGCAGGCAGATCTCTGTGAGATGGAGACCACTCTACTCAACATAGCAAATTCCTGGCCAGTTGGGGCCACAGGGAGACCCTGTCTCAATAAAATAAAGTATAATAATAAAATTAAATAAAAAGATACTTCATATAGTATGACATATAAGGAGAAACTAGACAAGTAAAAGATTGTATCACAAACTGGCTTTGAACTCACTGTGTAGCTGAGGCTGGCCTTGAACTTCTGATCCCTTTACCTGTACTTCCCAAGTACTTGGATTATAGATATGCACCACCATAACCAGTATAAGAGGTACTGGGATCAAACCCAGGACTTTGCATGTGCTAGGTTCTACCAGCTGAGCCATATTCTCAGCAAGTGAGATTTTTAAATCAAGAAATGAATATAGCTTGTTTAGTACTTGATTTGCATACTTAACAAATATGTATTATCTACTGTGCGATCAAAATATTCCTTCCTGTCTTTACTGCAGAGTGTCAATAGGACACAAACTTCGGTGGCAAAAATGTACACCAGAAAGTGTGTTAAGCAAACAGTATCCATTATTCTGTGCCTACCACTGTCCTTGTTCTGGAACAGTGAGAATACAGGCATTGCAAAAGAAATGGAATCAAATAATTGCTTCTGGATTTTTCCTGCCTTATGGTTCTATAACTGATGATTATACTTACATATCTTATATGGATGCATTTAACTTCTCATGTTCTTGCAGTTTAAAAACCTGTTGGACATATTTTCATTTGAATTAAATTGGAGGAAAACTTGGTAGTATTAAAGCCTTCTAACCCACGAAAATCTAACCATTTCATGATTTTCTTTGTAACAATCATGTTTATGAGACACATATTGTTAAATCAGGATTACTCATGAGAGAAAGCATGCCATATTTGTGTTTTCCCCCATTACCTTCTTTCCTCCTTCCCTTCAGACCCTTTCCTCTTAACCCCTTCATAGTTGTCCTCCTACTTTCATCGTGTATGTGTGTGTGTATGTGTGTGTGTGTGTGTATGTGTATTTATGAGATCTAGATTCACACATGAGAAAAAGCATATGCTATTTCTGAGTCTCTTAATTTTGCTTAACTTGATGATCTCTAGTTTCATTTCCATGCAATGACATGATTCATTTTTCATAACCAAAAAGGATTCTACTGTGTGTGTGTGTGTGTGTGTGTGTGTGTAGTAGTAGTAGTTACCGTTTTATCTAATGATGGGCATCTAAGTTGATATCTTAGCTATTGTGAATAGTGCTGTACTAAATAAGCATGGGCATGCAAGTATCTCTGGTTTTCTTGGTTAGACCAAGAAATGGAATAGCTGGGTCATGTGGTAGTTCTAGTTTTAATTTTTGAGGACATTACTACCTGTGATGTAAATGATTTCCCCTTTGCTTCTCTCCTGTGCCCAGCTCTGCCAGTATTTATTGTCCTTCATTTTCTTGATGATAGCCATTCTGACTGGGTTAATATGTAATCTCAGGAATCTCAAAGTAGTTTTGATGTGCATTTCCAAGGTGGCTAAGGATATTGAACACACACACACACACACACACATATGAAATATGTTTGAATTTCTTTTGAAAACTATTTGTCCAAGTCAGGTCAGTTATGGCTACAAAAAGATCCTGTCTCAGTAAAACAAAGCAACAACAACAATTTATTTTTATTTTATTTATGTGTATTTTTGTGTCAGTATAAGTGAATGCCATGTGTGGTGTGTATGTGTATTTGCTTGCATATTTGCCCCTAGAGGCCAGAAGAGGTCATTAGATCCTCTGGAGTTGGAGTTAACAGGCAATTGTGAGCTGTTCTGTAAGTGTACTGGGATCTGAACTCATGTTCTCTGAAGAACAGCAAATGCTCTTAACAGCTGAGCCATCTCTCCAGCCCTGTATTTAATTTTTTTATTATGTTGTAGCTAAGTAATCAGTAGTTAATGATATTTTCAATATACTCAAAATATAGTCTATTATTTATATTTAAGCATACATTCGATTGAATAAGCTAGCCACATTTAGAATAACATATGGTAAATGTTCATTATTCTGACTCAAGGATTATGCATAAAAATCTAATTATCATTGTGAAATCAAAACCATTTCTTTTGGCTATTGTAGATAACAGTTAATTTGTAAGTTAATTTTATTTGTAACATTACTTACAACTCATTTGAAAATGAATAGGAAGTTCCTGATAGAAATGTTATTACAATTTCTGCACTTCCCTGCACTGCCCTTTTTTAACTTGTGGCAAATTTCTAATGTCACAGTATTATTCCTAAGATTGTATGTTGCCCTGTATCATCAGCGGGCCTATATAGGCCAGACTGGCTCAATGATTTCACCAGGCTGGCATTCATTTTACAGAGATCTACCTGCCTCTGCCAAACCAGTGCTGAGACTAAAGGCGTTCACCACCACACCCTACACTAAAAGTATTTTAAATTCCTAACTAAGTTACACATCTTTTTCTTTTTATTCTTTGTTTTTGTTCATTGTTTTTATCTTCTGTTTGGTTTTATTGCTTTGTTTTGTTTGTTAGGTAGATTGGACAAGAGATATTTCTACCCAGCAGTGTTTTGTTAATTTCATAAAAGTCACATTGGCATTTTCTAGATTTCCCATAAAATTTCACATTTTCAAGATTATATGATTTTTCTATAATAATATAAAAATATATAATATATAAAAACATTTGTTTCCATTGACAGCAGAGCTCCTGGACTCTTTTAAAGTCTCCATTTCCTTTGTTTAGAAAGGATATTTGTTTGCTTTTGTTTTTTTTTGAAAAAAAAAAGAAAGAAAGAAAAGAAAAGTCCCCCTGTAACTCCAGCTTGCCTAGACCTCCAGACTGGCCTGGATCTCATAGAGAACTGCCTATCTTTGCTTCCTGAGTGAGTGCTGGGATTAAAGGCATGCACCAGCATATCCAACACCTATAATGTCTAAACTTACTGGAAATTTCTGGTTTACTTTTGGTTCTGATTTTAATGAATTTGGTTAATGTTTCTCATGGAAGAAATATTGGCACTTGAAATGCTAAAATTCTTTGTCTTGTGTTGTAGCATGTTTTATATTCCTGGGTTCTGCATACCGATTATTAGTAGTGCTTCCTTAGTCATGATGAAAAACACAAATGATCTGCACTTCCCAGACTGTCCTTGGAGGGGTAGCTGCCTGTTGTAGTTACATTTCTTTTGCTGTGATAAAACACTATGACTGTATCAGTTACTTTTCTGTTGCTGTGATAAAGCACCATGACCAAGGTAACTTATAGAAGGAAGAGTTTATTGAACTTAAGAGAAGCGTCCCTCTGGAGTTTTGGTGAGGAGGCATGGCAGGAGACAGCAGGAACAGAAGGCTGGGACCTCACATCTTCAAGCACACATAGGAAGTAGAGAGAGAAATTGGAAATGGGATTTGGCTATGAACGCCCAAAGTCTACGCCAGTGACATGCTTCCTCCAGTAAGGCTGTACCTTCTAGGGATTTCATGACCTTCCCAAAACAGTGCCACCATTTGAGGCCAAGTATTCAAATTCTTGAAGCCTATGGGAGTCATTTCTCATTCAAACCACCATAAATGACCTAAGCAATTCATAGAAGGAAGAGTTTATTTGTGCTTATGGTTCCAAAGGGGTAAGAGTCCATCATGGTGGGAAGACATGGCAGGAGCCAGCAAATATCACAGCATAACAGGAAACTGAGAACGCACACCTTGAACTGCAGACAAGCAGACTGGAAGTGGAGTGATGCTATGACTCTCAAAGCATGCCTTTAGTAACACATCTCTACCAGTAAGGCTTTCTTAAATTAGCTTCTCCCATAGTTTATCACGTCTGTCACCATCAACTCAATTTGTTCTCTTTATTATCAGATTCTTTTTTAATTTAAAAAAGATTTAATTTTTAAATTATGTGTCTGTGTAGGCTGTTGTGTACATGAGGTTAGGTGCCCATGGAGGCCCAAGGCATCGAATGCTCCCCCTCAACCCCCCGAACTTGAGTAACAGGTGGTTGTGAGCCACCTGTTTCAGAGGCTGGGAACTGAACTCTAAGGATACACACTCTCAATCCCTAAGCTGTCTCTTCAGCCTCAGTATGACTCATTTTTAAGTCAGTAACATTTGCAACTGTTCCATGGAGCTGTACATTGTTTTATAAAGGTACCTTGGGCCTCAAGGGAGATATAATAGGATGGGAGGAATAGGCAGGATTTTTACCTCTTTACAGCCGCAGTTTGAGGCAAGAAAGCATTTTGTTGTCCTGAGTTCTGTCTTCTTATGCCTTAAGAGGAACAAGTGATTCACAAAATAAGAAACATAATTGTGTGACAAAAGTATCCCAGAGTTCTTTGACCTACAGTTTCTATATTACTTAGGTACTGTATAGAGTTGTTATTGTAAAGACTTTTAGTCAAATAGTTTCCCAACAACTGACTCTCTTGGGTAAGTTTCTTCTTATGAGAAGGAACTAAAACAATTAACTTAAAGAGAATTCTTTACTACTTACATTTGACCTAACAGTTGTTTCTAAAGTGATTTGATACTTGTTTCCTTTTGTGAGCCAACTACATTAAAACCGTGTCTGTTGGAGTATGCAGTCTTACAAACTCAGATGTAGTGTGTTGAGACTTTGTAACTCATTTTTATGTTGCATATCTAAATTATTGCAACTAAAAACCACCCACTTTTTTTTTCTCCAAAATAAATGTCAGTTATTTTCTAAATTTAAAATACCTTATTGATTTCTACATTGTGATTTAGAGAAATCTTGTTACTTTCTTTATTTCATGCGGGGTACTTAGGGTCTAGAAAAATTTCTAATTTGTCATTGCTGTTATTTTTAAATAAAAGTAAAAAATACTGTGAAAGCAGTTAAATGGATATCAGAGTAAGAGAAAAAAAAAACTGAAGAGTTAACAGATTTTATAAGAGAAGGTACAGTAAAAGTTCAAAGATAATTTTTTCTAGAAAGAATAATTCCTGGATAGACTTTGCTGCCTATATAGTCTGTGATTAGTCTGTGGCTTGTTATATGTTCAGTATAATAATAATAATTATGGTTTTATATTTTCCTTATTATTAAAATAACTTGAAAAATAGACAAAGGAGCTAGAAAACATTGAATTACTTGTAGAGATTTGCTTATTGTATGACTGAGCAGTATATTACTTTATGGAGAATAATGTAAGTCAGGTTTTCAAACTATTGCAAGAAAAGACTTTTAAATTATAAAAAGAGATGGGACTGGAAAGATGTCTCAGCAGTTTAAGAGCGCTGACTGCTCTGGGGGACCCAAGTTTGATTCCCAGGACCCACATGACAGCTAACAACCATCCATAACTCCAGTTCAAGAGGATCTGATGCCCTCTTCTGACCTCTGTGGGCATGCATGACATGGATGTATGACATGCAGGTAATACATTCATGAACATAAAATAAAAATAATAAATAAAATACTTAAAAAATATATATATAAAGAGAAAACTGTGGTATGTAATTAACATTAATGTATCTATACAATTGCATCATTTTAGGATATATATCTATCTATCTATACATACATATATATATATATATATGTATGTATAGATAGATATATATACAAAGAAGCCAAAATTTCTTTTTCCAGAAATGAATGTACCTTGTGTTTAGTTTATAGACACCATTTCTTACCAAAAAGTATTAGTGTTTCTTGAGGGAAGAGTTTGGTTATAGAGCCTAAAAAAGGGAAAAATCCAAGGTTAGCCTAGACTGTCTTATTGTGCCATCAGTAAATAGGGGGCGGCACTAAAAATAATAGGAACATATAAAAAAGATAGAGAAGCCAACTTGAAAGATTTCTCACTGGCCAAGTATGAGACAGTGTCTAAAAGACTCAGAAACCAAATCTGGGGCAGTATGAGCATTAGGCTACATGGTGATAAGGGCATAAGATTCATGAAATGAATTTGAGCCCACAATGTTGTGATTAAAAGAATAGTAAATAAATGGAAGAGGAAAGAAAAGGTTTAATTGTCATAGAATGCCAACTCATAAATGTAGAAGAAATAATATAGTTAGAAAAATCACCACCACAGTAACAAGTGACATAGTCAAGGATCATTAGTGGTATCTTAAAGTGAAAAAATTGAGAAGGAATATTTACATAACTTTAAATTCTTTTTCTAGAAATTATTTCTAAAAGGAAAAGTATCGCTCTAAGAGGTTAACTAACATTTCCGACCTTAACGAAGCAAACAGCACTAACAGTGAGAGAAATCAGTGTTATGTTTGTCATAGCATATACAACTCAGTATCAGTTCACATCTGTGACATTCCTGCAAAAAGTACATTCACTGTATCTAAATTAATAATGAAGAAACATCAGATAAGCACAGATTGAGGGGAAGTCTATAATATAGCTTCCCTACACTTGAAAATTGTAGTGGTCATGAAAAATAAGGAAAAATGATTTTCTTTAAAACAGGGTTTAGGGGAAAAGTGTATATGTGTGTGGGGTGCGGGGAAAAGATTGCTTGTAAGAGCGAGAATACAGTTTTCCTAAGGTCTCTTTGGAGGATTAGTTATAAAATCTGCAATCACTCAAGTCCCTTGTAGTTGCATGGTATTTATATATAACCTATACCTACCTCTTTAATTCATCTTTAAATTATTTATAATAAAGTATTAATATGAAGTTATTATACTGTATTGTGTAAGAAATGAAATAAAATGTACATCTTTAGTGCAGATGAAGTTTTCCTTTCCAAATTTTTCTGTCCTTGGTTGAAAGAGTCCACAATGCAAATCCACAGATGTTGAGGGTTCTGTATGATAAAGCATGAAGCTACATAACAGTAATTGATAAAACTGGATAGAAAACACAATGAATTCTTTGTATTATTGTTGTGACTTTCCTTGAAACATTAAACTAAATCACATAGATTTAAAGAGTTGAGAACCTATGAAACATTCCAGCAGTCAGAGGGAAGAGACAGGACGATTGTAAGTTTAAGTCTAGCTAGGTCACATGGTAGACCGAGCTCAAAATCAAAAGAAGACAAAAAGGCTTACAAAAAAATAGATTTTTAACTTAGTTTGGTAAATTTTATCATTCAGTGTACATTTGAGAATTTTAACATGATGAACATTATTTCAACAGTAAAATCACATGATGGAAAATGTCTTTTTAAAATAAAAACATTCTTTCTGAAAAAGAAGCCTCTTTTCCTCCATTTCTTTTCTCTCTTAGTCTCTTTTTGAGACAAGGTCTCATTACGCAGCAAGGGCACCTCAGCCTTCTGAGTGGTGTTCTACCAAACCAGGCATGTCTCTTTACATTAAAGGGTATATTTGATTTTTGTGTGTGTGATCTTTTAAAAGAGAACTTAAAAAGTGAAAAATTTGTCATACACACAAATCACAGTAAATTTGAGAATTTGATAAGCAATGTATATAATTCATCTCAATGTTGATGGTACTTAGAGCTAAGATATCTCTGTAGTAAAAAGATTTTTGTCACCAGGTGTGGTGGTGCATGCCTTTAATTTCAGCATTTGGGAGGCCGAGGCGGGTAGATCTCTCAGGAGACAGAGGCCAGAGGCCAGTCTGGTCTGTACAGTGATTTCCAGGCCATCTGTGGTTACAGGGAGACTCTCTCAAAAAAGACCAAAGCGGGGAAAGGGAAAGATATGAAGTTGACTGTGACCTGGAACTCATTATATAGAGCAGTAGAGCAGGCTGTCCTTGAGCTCACAGAGATCCCCCCCGCTTGTCACTGCCTCCCCAGTGCTGGCATCAAAGGTGTCTGCTAGCACACCCAGCTCACACTTTCATATCTTATTATGAAGTGTATGAGAGGATTTCATTGTATAGCTCTTAATGTGTTCACTGAAATCATCCTGCTCTACTTTTGCATTGCTGACTTTCATGACTCTGTTCCATTGACCTGCCTATGAATGAATGACACAGTGAATACATTTCATCTGTCTGATCAGGCCTTGCCTCCTTTCTTCTCCTTCTTCCCTCTTCACTGACTGACATCCCTTTTTCCTCCAGTTAAGCTGGTTGCCTCTTCATTTACTTTAAGTAAATTAACATGTTTTTTAGGAAGTATTTTCTTTATAATTTTATTTCCTCCTAAAAGTATCTTCTTTTGTACAACTTAGTGCCTCACTAAAAAGCATTTCTTTGTGAATTTCATTTTCCAAAGAGAGTCTTGTAAAAACCATGAATTCAAATGTATTTATAAACAGTTATATTTGAATTCAGCAATGGAAGAGTCTATTATGCAGTATAATTTGCTCTCATCTCTTTAGTAGTGTTTTCTTGTACTTTGTTAATAATATTCTTGTTGCCTAATCTTCCATATATTAATTTAGCCATTAAAAATGTTTGCCCTGTAATATTTTAGCTTCCGAAAGACTCTTAATATTTATCAAAAATTTTACATAAAATAATATTTTTTTTGCCTTGTGTGGTGATACAGGTCTTTAATCCCAGCACTCAAGAGGCAGAAGCAGGTGAAGCTCTGTGATATCAAGGCCAGACTGCTCTACATAGTGAGTTCTAGGCCAGCTGGTGTCACAGGGAGACCCTGTCTCAAAAACAAAATTAAATATATATATATATATATAATGTTGTTTAAACTTTTCAAAATGTTTACATTTCAGTACCTTGCTGAAATAAATGAAGAAATACTTAAAAATCCTCTGGCTACTTAGTTTCAAGCAGATCACCTATCAAAAAGTATAGCAGTAACTCAGGACAGGGTTCAATCATTGCCAAGGTATATAAATGCTCAGTTCAGATAGAAGCAGTAATTTGGGAAATTTTTACTTACTTTCATATCTGACAACATTACCATTTTGTTTATTTCATGGTGTGCTTTCATATGTGCCATTTTCTTGTTTGTCTTTATATTATACAAAATATGGTTTCACTGATGTAATTTATTTCATCTAGTTGTTGCTTTCTTTATGTGATACAGTTTAATTAAAATTAGATATTTTAGGCTAGAGACATGGCTCATCGACTAACATTACTGACTCTTCTTTCAAAGGACCTGAGTTTGAATCCCAGTACCCACATGGTGGCCAACAACCATTTATAACTCTAGTTCCAGGGTATCAGATGCCCTCTTATGTCCTCTGTTGACTTTGTACAACACAGGTGTACTACATACATGTAGACAATGCACTCATACTCATTTAAAAAATTAGATATCTTTAGATGCACTCAATCTAGACATACACAAATGTTATGCGACCAACAAGTGAAAGTTCCACTGTAGATCCTCCATATTGTCTCACATAGCATGAGAAACAGGGTCTGCCTGACATGGAGTGAGGGAAGAAGCAATTGTACTAGTCTATATCCTTTTCCTGTTGGAGTCTCTCATATTTGTGCTCCACTTTGAAGGACTGCCTTCCGTAGAAGGAACATGATTCAAGTTGTAAAATCCTGGAAAGATCTGTTTGGAAAAGTCATTGAACTGGAAGTTCTCTGAATTGCATAAAAATAGGTCCCATAGAAGTGGTTCAAAAAGATAAGCCAGGTGTTGTGCGTGAATAAAAACAGAGGTATTCTGGGGTAGTCAGAATGCACAGCTGGTGAAGGCAGTCATTGCCAAGTCTGGAGATCTGAGTTTGATGCCCTGGACCCACATGGTAGAAGAAAAGAACTGACTCATGAAAGCTGTTTTCTCACATCCACATGTGCACTGTGGCTTGCAAATGCCTACCTACTTACCTACATGTATATACCCACAAACTTATCATATATAAACTTAATAAAAAAATTTTAAGTGGCTAGAGGGATGGCTCAGTAGTTAAGAGCACCTACTGCTCTTACAGAGGACCAGAGTTCAGCTGCCAGAACCTACATAGTGTCTAGCAACCACCAGCAACTCCAGTTCTAGGTGATCTGACATCTTCTGACCTCTGCTGGCATTGCATACATGTGGTGCACTTACATATATATAGGCAAAATATCTATACACATGAAAATAAATTTTAAAAAATGAATTTCAAAAACCATTTAAATCGATGTATTATGGAATTCATTATTTTTTTTCACTTTATCTTTTTCACTTTTACATGCTTCACTTTATCAAATGCACTTTTGCATTTTGTTTGTAATATTTACTTTTTCTTTATTATTTTTATTTTATGTTTGTCTACATGTGTGTAAGTGCACCCATTTAGTGTAATGCCCACAAAGGTCAAAAGAGGATGAGGGATCCCCCCAAATTGGAGTTACAGACAGTTGTTAGTCATCATGTAGGTGCTGGGAATCAAATCCAGGTCCTTTGCAAGAGCAGTCAGTGCTTTTAACTGCTGAGCTATCTCTCCAGCCCCTACATATATTTTTTCTTTTTTAATATACAAGTGAGTTTTTAAAAATTTAAATGTATTTGTTTTTATGTGTGTAAACATTTTACCTGCCTGTATGTAAGTGTATCTCATGCATGCATTGCCCATGAATGCTAGAAAAGGGCTTCAGATTCCCTGGACCTGGAGTTATGGATGGTTGTTAGCTGCCACATGGGTTTGCTGGGAACTAAACTCTGGTTCTCTGCAAGAATAGCCACATCCCCTTAACCACTGATCCATCTCTCAAGCCCCCTACAAGTGATTTTTAACTTTATATTTCAGTATATGATTGTCATTGGGTTTCTGAAATATTTAGAAGCATGTATGATATGTGTTGAATATAAATCAATAGATTTGGTTTTTATAATATATATTTGCTTTTACTGTGACATTTATCAGTTTATTGGGTTTAGGGAGCTTCTAATCTTTTCCTATAGTTGTATACATTTCGTTTAGCAGTAGAAATGCATTATTCTTGGAAATTTTGATATAATTCACGTTTTTAAAAGATTTTAAAAACTTTTAAAATCACATACACACCCTAATTAAACAAGAGATATAAACCCTTTCTAATACCCTTTGAAGCTTCTTGTGTTTTCAATTTTCTGCATCTCTCTTGGTAAGTGTCTTCCTTGGTTTGTCTTCTGCATGATAAAATATTATTTTATTTTACTTTGTAGTTTTCCTTTATGTTTATGTATTGCTAAAAACTCTATTCAGTGTTTTTCCTTCTTATGATATTCCTAAAAATGGATCATAATGTAGTCCTCAAATGATCTTTATTTAGCATCTGTAATAGTGGCTCTTCATATGTATCTGTATGGCATTTCTATGTTCCTTTTCAATGTTGAATGGTATATCATTTATGCTTTAAAAATTTTTTTAGGGTTATACCTCAGTAGAATTGCTATATCCTTAAGTCTTTTTTTTTATTTTCTTCTATTCTCTACATATTATTATGCACTGATGTTTTTATTTTACTGTGGTGATTTGGAAAGTAATGATCTTACTTTAAAATTTTCTTCTAAATGCTTGCTAAGAATTTAGGATCACCCTAAGAACATATTTCCCTTGATATTAACTCTGTTTCTATTTACTATGTAATATAGTATATGTAATCAGAACACAGTAATTTTATTTCTTCTTAGTTCTCTTTTTTCCATTTTTATAAAAAAGTTCTTGAACTTAATATCAAAATAACAATTTCAGTTTTTAAAATAAATTTACCTTTTAATAGCTTTCTTTTAAATTACCAATAACATTTTGAGTTTGATTGCCCCTTTTGTCATCTGTGTTACCCAACCATATTTTTAAAAATATTTCATTATTTTTATTTTATGTGTCTGAGTTTATACCGTGCATGTGTGTAAGTGTACCCATGTCATGCAGTGCCCATGGAGGTCAGAAGAGGGTATGAGATCCCCTGGACCTGGAGTTACAGATGGTTGTTAAGCTGCCATATGGGTGCCAGAATCCCAAATCCAGGACTTCTGCAAGAGTAACCAGTGCTCTTAACTGCTGAGCCATCTCTTCATCCCCTCAACAATCTTTTTATTTCCATGTGGTCAAGCACCTTCTCCCCTGGTTCCCCTCTTCCACAATGGTCCCTAAGCCCTGGGTCAGGGAAGTTTAACATAGGAGTCCTGTCTAAGAACCTACACTCTGCAAACTCTCATTCTCTACTCCATGGCCATTTCTGGCTCTTTGTGTTCATTGCCCTCTATTACATAAGGAAACTTCATTGATGTGTGTTGAGAGATGTATTAGTTTTCTCTCTATCCCATGTACCACTGTGTTCTGTGAGCGTTGGGTGTGGAGGTTCCATTGTAGAAGTGTCGCTTAGGGTTGGACATTTCACAGACAATCTCTGTGTATGACCAGTTGTGGAACTCTGTAATAGTCTCCATCTGTTGCGAAAGAAGCTTCTTTGATGACTGGTGACTGGCATATTTGTCTGTAAATATAAGGATCCATATTTTGCACATAGAAATTACATTTGTCTAGGGATATGACGGCCTTGGGCTTTTGTCTAAGATCTTTGACCTCTCCAGTCATGTGTACTTGGCTATGTTTACCGTACTACACACAAATTCCCTCTCATTGAGTGATCTTTAAGTCCAATTAGGTAGTTGTTGATTACCCCCTAGATTAAAATGCCACTGTTACCCCAATATAGTTTGCTATGCCAGTCATTGTTGTGATTATTAGGACTTAAAGCTGGGGTTGGACCATTAATTGTTGTTTTTCCTTAGCAACTTGGATAGTGTCTCGTAAAACTATGAGAATTAGTCTTCAGAGAGGTGGCTTCTAGGCCAGTTCCAGCTACATTTTTCCAAGTTCTGTGTCCTGTCTTCAGCAGCAGGGTCTTAACCTTCAAGTTCTGGGAGGCAGTCAAGGGCTATGGCAGTAGCCTGTGTTGTAATTTTGGGAGTCTCTTAGATTACCTTGGCAAACAACTCAAAGGAAAGTTTCTCTTGTCTGACACTGTTTCTTGTTATATAGTCTTTTTAATATTCCTCCATTTTCCCCATTCCACTCTTGATAATACCTGTCTTTTATGGTCTCCCTCTCTTGAGCTCCTCCTTCTCTTTACCCCCATGGGTCCTTATAACCCCCCTCCCCTCCCATTTATACACCCCCATTTTGCCCACTTCCCCCTTGGTAACACCTGTCTCTTACTCTTATTCTCTGTCAGGTGCCTTCTTTCTCTTTACCTCCCTCATTCCTTTCCATTTTCCTGGCTCTTGCCTTTAGATCAGTATACATACTCATAATTATTTGGTGCTAGGAGCCACAAATGAGGGAGAACATATTTGCTTGTTTTTTCTGAGTCTGTGTTACTTCACTTAGTTTAACAGTTTCCAGTTCCATCCATTTACCTACAAATGTTATGATTTCATCTTTTCTTTACTTCTGAGTAGAACTCCATTGTGTAAATGTACCATATTTTCCTTATCTACTCATCAGTTGAGGGTCAGTTAAATTGCTTCCATTTCTTAGCTATTGTCAAAAGAGCAGCAACAAACATGGATGTACAAGTATCTCTACAGCAGGATGAGTCCTTTGGGTATATACCAAGGAGTGATATAACTGGGTCATATCGTAATTTCATTTTTAGTTTTTTAAGAGTTCTCCATATTGTTTTCCGTAGTGGTTGCAGGAGTTTGCAATTCCGCCGGTAGCGACTGTTTGTATTATTGATGAATCTTGGTTGTTTTCCAATTGAGTATAAAAAGCTGGTTGGTCTAGGGTTCAGATTCTGTCTTTTGACCTTATATTGGTTGGACCAGATGACTCTAGTCAGGCTACTGAAGAGCTTTCCTGGAGAGCGAAGTGGCTCTGGATAGTTAGGAGCATTTTAGAAGCCTCGGATGGGTAGTGTTAAGGTTGAAGAAGAGGGAGATGGAAGGGAGGCCTGGCCATAGGGCAGTGGGGCGGGGGGCCCTGCAGGTGGTCCCACAGTGGGGGCAACATTCTTATTTGTCATAATGTCATTTCATTTTTGTACATTGTGTTTGCTTTGTATCACCATAACCACAATACTTTATAGAAAAACCTTAAGGAAAGAAAGATATTTTGACTCATGGTTTCAGGAGATTTTAGTCCATCACTTCAAAGAAGGCTAGGTAGGCAAAGCAGCTCAGTCTGTAGTGACAAGAATCTGTAGTGGGATCAACTCGCATGGTTGGAAACCCAGAATCAGAAAGAATGCTACTGGAACTACAGGTCTTGTTTCACCCTCAGAGGCCTGCTAGGTAGGTCATACCTACTGAAAGTTCATACTATCCTAAAAGACTACCAGGAACAAGTACTCAAAACTTGAGTCTGTGGGGCTCAACTAAACATATTATATTATACAGACTCTAACCAAAGCATCTGCAATTATTTTCAATAGTTCTCTCTTTCCATGTAGATCGGGTTTTCAACATTACTTTGTACCTTACCAATATGACCTTCTACACTGTCAAATGTGCTTTTTAATGTTCTCTATGGATGGTGCTGAAAGAGAAACTTCATTAACTTTATGGCTTCCAGCTCACTGTGCTTGACTTTGTACTTGATGTTTAATCTTAAACTCCTTGTATATCACATTCATAGATGTTACTACTATGATAGATTAATCTTGTGAGGTTGATAGGTTTGAGAGACATATAGAAGATTAGTAAAGTGCACTTTTGTGTCTATTTGTTAAAGTTGTTCTAGAGAGGTTTAACTCACAAAGAACTGCCCTGAATCTTGGCAGCACCACATGACTAGCATGGAACAAAAATGGGAAAGAAAACCTCGTTACTAAAGGCATTTTTGTTGCCTCCTGGCTGCTATAAGGAGACCATCTTTCCTCTATGGTAGTTCTGCCTTGTCAGCATTGGGTTTAGCCATTTGAAAATGGAACTTCTGAAACCACAAACCAAAATTGTTTCTCTAAGGTATTTATCACAGTGATGAAAAGTCTGATTAACTTTTCAGGACATCGCTTTCCAGCTGGTGTTTCTCATAGTTGCCCACATCCCTGTCTTTGGGGGCTCCTTTTCAAAACCAATACGAAGTCTAGTTTATAAAGGACTTTGTTTCTTTGGAAAAATACCTTATTTAACAAAATAAATATCTGGATCCTGTTTTAAAATACATAGACACATTTTATAGCTCCTCAGTGGCTAGAGGAAATACAAAATGAAGTTACCATTTCATGTGGTTTAACCTAGGGTCTCTTGCACTTTCTGCTAGACCATTCTCTTCAAAAGTGATTTTCAAGTTAGATTTATGAATCCTTCTAAGTGCTGTAAATAGTACTAGAATGTATGAAGGCTTCTGAGTTTCAAATGATGGTGGTAACTCCTTTATTTTTGTTCTTACAGGTTCATTTAAATTAGATTTGGAGGAGAGATGAATGTGAGCTCTGCCATCTTTCCTGTAATGTTTAGGAAGGTTTTATATAAAAGTATTTGCATCTTACACATTTGGCTTTAATCCCTTGATCCAAACATACTCAAGAATTCAATATATTGGTGGTGACTGTTTTTTAAATTTCTAGCCATCCTAGTAAAATATTTGCATGTAGATATATAATATACATAAGTTATCCTGAGTATAACTTTGAAAAACATTGTAAGAGAATTGATTTAAATATGGTTAACCATGAATTGTATTATTTTCCCTACTTTTATTTACATGGGTTGGGAACTAACACAATGAAAGGTTAACACTTTCCAAGCATTTTACTTCAGAAAAGAAGATCTTTGAATTTTACTGTATAGTGTTATATCTTACACACTGTGTAATGTTAAATTTATTGTGAGTTTCAGTGTGAATTGAATATCTGATTAGCTTTATAATTTCCCTGGAGATTTGGAGACAAAATCATTACAACTACAACTAAATCAGTCATTGGTGATGGTATTCAAAACTTCTGAAACTCAATCTAATTTTTCTTATTAATCCATTAGATATTATAAGTGGAACGTTACATTTCACACATTCATTATAATAGTTGCCATATTATTTGCTGCTATTTTGCATGAACACCCTCTCCCATTTGTGTTTGTTTGCTTACTAGGGAGGAAATTCAAAGCCTTGTCTTCTAGGGTAGCCTTCTACCACTGACCTATACTTTCAGCCCTCACAGTTAAGCTTTTAAATTGACCAGTGCTGTTGTATTTTGTATTATATGCTACCTTGTTTGTCATGTTCCTCCTTCTAAAAGAAGCATTGTACAAAGTGTGCCACTTTGAAAGAAATTTGTGCCATGTTGAAGAAAAATAAGATGTGATTTGTCTAAACTTGGTTTTCTTGATGAGTTATTGCCATCTGGATTGTAATATTTTATTAGTTTTGAGTTGAGTATGTAGTCTACTAAGACAGTTTCTATAGGAGCTCAGGAAATACTTGTTGATCAGTATGTTCACTCTTCAAAATGATGTCATTGAGAACAAGAAGGAAATGTTCAGTCAAGTATTTGTAGTTTAGTGAGTGATGGAATGAAGATTACCATGGAATCTTCTGACATTGTCCTCTGATATCTGCATGCACATGCACATTTGGACACAACTCAACAAGCACTCATATGCATACAACACACACACACAAATATAAAATAAAAATGAGAAAACTTAGACTTTGAAATGGAACTTTTATTTTGCCTGTGTGCTCCCATTTATCATCTTTCTTATTTCTTAGAAGTATAACTCCTAGATAACAAAATAGACTTTAATTTTTTTGTTGTTATATTCATCTGTACATGGTACTGTGTCACATAAGGATAGTTTCACACAAAAGTATATATTGTAAGTTGTACATATAACCCTTATAAGTCCCCTACCCTTCCCTTCCTTGGTCCTTCCCACTCCATTAGTCCCCTTTGTTCCCCTTGACAGTTTCACTTCTGCTTTCATATCATATATAATTTTCTGTCTGTAAAATCTAGGAATTATATATGAGAAAGCATATGATTATTTGCCTTAATGAAAACGACTTAATTCCCTTACTATTGATTATCTTAAGTTGCATCCATTTTCCTGCAAATGGTATAACTTCATTCTTCTGTATGACTAAAATAAGACTTCATTGTGCATACCATATTTTCTTTAGCTGTTCTTCTGTTGGGTACCTAGATTGGTTCCATAATAGCTATTGTGAATAATGTCTTAATGACCTTTTACATGGAAATATATCTCTGATATATTGATTTGGAGTTTTTTGGCATGGGCATGAAAATCATGCTGTCTTCTAGTGTCTTTCTGTGGGGGGGTATATATGGGTATAAATGTACCTGTGTGCATGTAATGTGTATAGATGGGCCCATTCAAGTAAACCCCTGTGAGATCAAGGCCAGCCTGGTCTACATATGGAGTTCCAGACTAGCTGGGGCTGTCTCAGAAAGACAAAAAATTTTTTAACAGTTTGGTAATGTTCTTTTTTCTTTTCTTTTTCATGGAATAGTTTGAGAAGCATTGGTTTTATCTCATTTTTAAAGGTCTGGGAGAATCTAGCATGAATACATCTGGGTCTGGACTTTTAAAATTATTATTATTACGGATTCAAAGTCATTGTTTGTCTTGTTTTAATTTTGATAGGCCAAAATTATATATCTAGAAATTCATCTATTTCTTTTAGTTTTTTTCTGGTTTAGTGGTAAGTTTTAAAGTATGACCTGATTATTTTCTGAATTTCATTGTTATCAATGTGATGTCTTCATTTTGCATCTCTAAAATCAATTTGAGTTTTTTCTTTTGGCTAATTTAGCTAATGATTTGTTAGTCTTGTTTATCTTTTTAAAGTACTAACTTCTCATTGATTCTTTGTACTTTTTTTCATATCTGTTTCATCAATTTCTACGCTGATCTTATTTTTTTCTTTTTTTTTAATGGTGAAAAAATTATTTATTTAGAATTAGCCAACTGGACTGATTAGATGATCCCAATTTTGTTGGTCACATCCAAAACATTGTAATCAAATGCCAGTCAAACACAGGCCTTCTTCTGTACATCAGGGTGCTGGCTTTGGCCAAATCAATGTTGTACAGTTTCTTCACAGTTTTCTGTTTTCTGGTGCTTGTTGGCCTTGACATCCACAATGAACACAAGTGTGTCTTCTCTCTTCCTCACGGCTGCCTCAGAGGTCAGGGGGAATTGAATGATGGCAGAGTGGTCAAGCATGTTTCTCCTGGGGGCAATCTTGGGAGGGTATTTGGGTGGCCTTTGGCCTCGGAAAGGTGAGTGACATGTGAATTTTATTTTTGTGACTGTAGACACCTTTCGACACTGCCTTCTTGGCTTTCACTACCTTCATTTGGGCAGGAGCTTTGCTTCCAAAGAAAACTTAATTATTTTTTTCTGTCTACTGGCTTGTTTTTCCAAGACCTTTAGATGCATCATTATTTTATTTGTAATCTCTGCTGGGTTTTGTTTTTGTTGTTGTTTGTTTTTAAAAGACAGGGTCTTCCTGTTGCCCCAGCTGGTCTGGAACATCCTATGTAGACCAGGCCTGTCTTGATCTCACAGGGATCTACTTGCCTCTGCCTCCTGAGTGCTGGGATTAAAGGCATCACCATGCTGGGCTACCATTAAAATTTTTTTTAAGGCAGTATATTATTTTCCTACCCTTAAAACCATAGAAAGACACATGTAGACCAGTCTCCTTGATGTGTGTGTCCTGTCTGGTGAGATCTCTGATTTTTTTTTTTTTTTAAGGCAAGTTCATGTAGTTATAACTAAAATACCCTTTAAATCACTAGATACTCTTTAAAAATCCAATTTCCTAATCTGTGTCATTTCATAGGAAATTGAGACCATTAATATTCAGAGTTACTATTGAGTGGGTTTCCATAGGATGGTGGTTATTACATTTACTTCACAGAATTGTTATTAAAAGTTGGGTATTTTTGTTTATTTTGTACTTTCTTGTTTATCTTTTGCTTAACTACTGTTGTTGCATGGTTTAGTCTTTGCTGTAGCCTCTTAGATGTGTTTATCTTTCTTTTAAGTCTGAAAATTTCTTTCAGTTATCTTTTGTAGAGTTGGCCTAGTGGTCCTGAGTTTCTTTACCCTATTTTTATCATAAAAAATTTTCTCTCCTTTTGTTTTGGCATGTAGTTTTGTTGTGTGTAATAGTCTAATTCTGCAACTGCTATCTTTCAGGGTTTGAAATACATAATTCCAAGCCTTCCTGTCGTTTCTGTTGCTGATGTTTTGTTCTTCTGATTCCTGGTTCAATAAAGATTATTTTGAGGAAAAAGATCCTAAGCATCAGGCTGTTTACAAAAGTAACCCATAGTATCAACTTCAGAAAAAAAAAAAATTAAGACTGTTGCACTATTTTCTTAGAGGATGTGTTAGGGAAGCAATTACTGAAATCCTGTATGAATAGAACCAGCTGTACTCCCCCTATACCAAGAAACTATTTTGGAGACAGTTGATAAAAACACTTATCTTTTTTATGTCATAAAACATTATCAAGATTAAAGGCAAAAATTACAGCAAAACTACTAAACAGCATACAAGGAAGTAAGATATACTCTATCCAAAAAAATACTCTGTCTCTGGGCTTTTCAAGTTTCTATTAAGAAATCTACTGTTACTCTGATGATGGGCCTGTCTTTATATGTGACTTTGGTGTTTCTTGAAGCTTTCTGTGTATTTTCTTCATTATGTATAACATAACTATAATATGATACAGGAAGGTTCTTATCTGTTTGTTCTAAATGTCTCCTATATCTGGATGGGCATCTCTCCCTATATTTGGGGAATTTTATTGAAAATGTTTTTATGCTATTAGTATGAAATTCTTCTATGCCTGTGAATTGTAGATTTCATCCTTTACATTGTGTCCCTTCGATCTTAGATGTTCTATTCTTACTTTCACATTCATTTATCTTGGTCATTGCATGTTCCAATTCCTCTGCTTTGCCTTCAAGCCCTGATAGTCTTTTTCCTTCTATCTATTCTGTTGGTAACGTTTTCCAAGGAACTTTTTATTTGATGTATTGAATTGTTCCTTTTCAGTGTTTGAGTTTAATTTTCTTCAGTATTTCTGTCTCTTACTGAATTCCACTTTTGTAGCCTATATTGACTTACTGTTTCATTTAACTGTTTGTGTTGTCTTAGAATGTATGAGGGAGTTTGATTCTTGTTTTATTTTTTAAACATACTTCTAATCACTTTTGAATTGTTTATTTGAATTTAATTTAATTTAGTCTCGTTGGAGTCCATTACTGTGGGATTAGTAATTTTTACACGTATTATGTTGCCTTGGTATTTTTCATTTTTCTCATGTTTTTGTGTTCAAACTTGTGTATCTGGGGCTAAGTCATTGGTTGGAAGTGTTTGCAGTATTTAAGATTCTCTAGGTTGTAGGATTGAAGTGTTATTTTTCTCTGCTACACTGGTATTCACACCATCATGTTCCAGCACTCCACTGAGTATAGAATATTTTCTGATTGCTGGTTGTAGCTTCAAACCACCCCCTTTTTTATTTTTTATTTTTTTTAATTTTATGTATGAGTGCTTTGCCTGCACGTATGTAAGTGCACTGTGTTGTGCATGCCCATGGAGGTCAGAAGAAGGCCTCAGATCCCCTGGAACTAGAGCTATGAACAGTTTTTAGCCACTGTATGGGTGCTGGTATCCAAACCCAGGTCCTCTGCAGGAGCACCTGATTGCTCTTAACCCTAGAGCCATCTCTTCAGCTCTTCAGTGTGTCTCCCTGGGCTCTCAGATGTCTCTCATAAACCAGTGTGGTTTTTCAGAGGTTGTAAATACTGTTCTCACTTCTGCCTTTTGTTGTTGAGGTCTGGTCACAGATGCAAGTCATTCCTTTGGGTAGTCTTTCTGTAGCTGAGTTGGGAATTCTGACCCCTCTCTTGTGCTGTTCTTGATGTTGAACACACTGTTTGGAACCTATGTCTATGTTCCTCTTGCAGACTCAGTCTGTGGTTATGTTTCCACCTTGCTGAATACTGTTTTTCTCTGATGCAGTTTCCTTCCTGCAGTGTAAAGATATTCTGCCAGTCTAGTTTGAGTATGTAGGCAGGCTCCTAACAGTTGTTCTGGGTGTCCTGATCCTGAAGTTCATCAAAGGGCTGGTCTTGGACAAGACACCAATTCAGCAGGGTTCTTTTTATGGCACCTGGCTGCTTTTCTGGTTAAGATTTTTAAGATGGCATCTCACTGCTGATCTGCTGGAGCTGTTAAGGGGAGAGGGTTTTCTTTCTCAGGTGTCTTTCCTCCCTTGCTGCTACATTGAGCAACTTTTGTCTCCCTCTTTTTTTTTTTTTTTTCATCATTAAAGTATCTGTTATTGGGCTAGTAAGAAGACTCAGTGGGTAAAAGCACTTGCTGCAGGAGATTGAATCCCCTGAGTCCAGGATAGGGAGAACTGACTCTTGAAAGTTTTCCATGAACCTTTATGTGCATACTGTAGCACATTCCCACTCACCACACACACACACACACACACACACACACACACACACACACACACACACATGTCACTCCCCCCACCGATTAAAAATATTTCTATTGATTCTTTGAGAATTTTACATAAGGTATTTTGATTATACTCAGACCCTCCCCCATCTCTTGTATCCCCTTACCCAGTCCCCCGTCCCCTGACTTCATGTCCTTCTTCTAAGACTTACGGAGTTTAATTTGTGTCCTCAAATGCTCTTGGATTGTGGGTCCATCCCCTGAAGCCTAGTAAACCTACCCAGCATCACAGACTTAAAGAAAACTGACTCTTTTAGCATCCATCAGTTGCCAGTAGTTCTTTAGCTAGGGTTGTAGCTTTTGTTTATCGCTACCCGCATGCTGGGATTTTTTTTCCGATTTGAGCTTCTGGAGGTGTTGTGTATGCTGTCACAATTGCTGTGAGTTCATATGAGCAATAGCCTTGCTGTCTGGAAAACATTCACCACCTCTAGCTCTTAAAATGTTTTCTCCCTCGTCCACAATGATCTCTAAGCCTTGAGAAGAGAGAGTGTCCCATTTAGGACTGAGCACTCCATGGTCTCTTATTCTCTGCATGTTGACCAGTTACGGGTTTTTGTATTAACTTTCCATCACTTCAAGAAGATGCTCTGGTGAAAGCTGAGAGATACATTAATCTCTGGGTATAATAATAAGTCATTAGGAGTCAGTTAATAATTTTTTTTTAAAAAACATCTGTTCCTACAGACTGATTTTTTTTTTTTTTTTTGAGGTTCTCTCAACCTTAAGTAGCTCCAGTCACTTCCTCTCACTGAGTGAGAGGTGCTTCTCAGACCACATCAGTCCTGGGACAGACTCTGTTCTGCTTTTTAAAGTTTCCTATTTTACTTTGCTATTGGATGAAAAGATTAGGCTACCACCCATCTCTTCTGATAAATGTCATCCAGTTTCTTCTCTCACTTTAGTCCCTGGAAATACTGGCAGACCTGGCATGTGTCATCTGCCATTTGAATCTTCATTTCCTTTCAAACAAAAGAGCAAAAAAATTATTCTTATTTATTGACTGGGACAGAATATTAGAATTGGGTGCCAAAATCTCTCCATCTCAAGTGGAAATACTTAATGATTCAGTGAAAACAAGCAAGGAGATGTGCTGAAGCCAAGGAGATAGAAATTTTCAGAAATACTAACAGTCTAAACCATAGATTTCTGAAGGGCTCTAGAACTGTGCAAGGAGTCTGTCTGAAGAAATAGTGTTAGAATGGACCAAAAGCAATATATTTTTAATATCTTGTGAAATCTAATACTATTAAGATTTTAGCCATCCCACAGTATGTTCAAAAGACTATGTTATATACAACACTTCTATCAGCACAAATATTGAAGTGATTTCATGTGATGGAGATGTTCCTTTATTTGCAGAAAACCTCTTGCATAATTTTTGAATGGTCATTTTGCATAATATTTTGAATGGTTACTACATGAAAGTGATAGTTTTCATGTCTAAATTTATGCATACTCTTCAATTTATGTGACCACTGAAATCCATTGTGGATTTACATTATAAAATGATCCAATTTTAGTCATTATTTCATGTTTTTAGACTGGAAACTACTTGCTGGGGGTGGCCCCAGGATCATATTTAAATGTGTGCAGTTATATACCTTCCTTGGTGTTCACAGGTTATATGTGCATGTCTTAGCTTGGTATGCTGTAACTTCAACAATAAAGAAGTATCATTCCTTAGTTATCAGGCTGCAAGCTATGTTACTGATCCTATTGAGTTATATGGAGAGTATGAAAGGACATGGTTTCATTCCTTTTAGTCTCCTTAGCTGGTAAATTATTATTATTGGTTTTTCAGTAGTTTTTTTTTTTTAATTACTTTCATTGAGATGCAGTTTATATTTTGGAAAAGAATTTTTTGACATAAAATGCCACTGTTTTATTTAGGCTTCACACTTTATATATTGCCTCTACTTGTTTTAAATAATTTCAGAAGTATGGCTAGATTATATGGGAAGAAATTTTTTCTTGTAAATGGTAAAGTGGTATTTTGCTATGATTGAATATCATTTAGATTTTTAGGTGTCCAGAAAAGGAAAACATGTGGTGGAAGTTTTAAGAATAACACATATTTAAAATTTTTTGCTATACTGTTTTTCTGTTTCAGTTATCTAGAAAAGTACGAGAAAGTTCATCATTTTGGGGAAGATGACGATGAGGTACCACCAGGCAATCCAAAGCCTCAACTTCCTATTGGTGCAATTCCATCTTCCTACAATTACCAGCAGCACAGTGTGTCAGGTAAATATCACTTGAAATTAATCAGGCATTTACCCAGAGTTTTCAGTTGGGAAATGAGTTCATCTCATGAGTTAGTCCCTACTTTGCACAAGAGCATGCAAAAAAAATCTAATGACTGGTGCAACTTCCAAAGATTGACTCTAATTAGTCCTAGAGTATTTTTGATCACAAATTGTTGAAGGAAGTGGTAGAGTTGTGCATTTAAAGTCAAGTTTTTTCTTTATAAACAGTTTTCCAGATGACTGATCATGAATTATCCTGATAGTCACTAAAATGAGAAGAGATGGGTCCATTTCAGATTACAGAGCTGAGTTTAAGACAAGCCTGAGTTTTGGGGAATGGAAGGGTTCTTAAAATATTAGAGAAACCAGAAAATTTTATATGAAGTATATGTGTTTCCTAAAACTACTTCAGTGAACAGTGTTCCTAATTATTCTATATTTTGCTACCATGACATTTTTTTTTTCATTTATGTGACATTTATTATAATAGAAGTTTCTATAGTTAAGAAGAGCTGAATTTGAATAGTGGAATAATTAACTTGAAAGTCTGATAAAAAGATTTGAATAGAGGGGCTAGAGAGTCCACTTTCTAACAGGGTTGGGAGTTGGTACTATGATGTCTAGGAAGATTGAGCTGGATAGGCCAGGCACAGTGAATTCTACACAATGGTTAGCTAGATTACACAGTCAGGTCCTGTCTGAAAAACAAAACAACAGCAGAAGATATTTATTTTTCAAGATTATGTTCTTTATAAAAATTGCAGGTGTTCTTTGTATTTAGCATACAATGAATAAATTGTATTTAATCATTGGTATCAGTGCCAATTTCTAATGGTAATCCTTTTATTTAAGCTTTCATTTGTGCAGTATTACCAATTATTACATTTTATTTTCACATTGTCATTTTGAAAGTTTTTCATGTTGAATTTGACTCTTGTGTTTCTTTGCCAATAAGTAATGACCAAAGAAACAGAATCTCTTAAAAGACCTGTGCTATCCTTCAGAAGAGACTTTATCTTATACCTTGTAAAGTAGTTGAAATGAGGAAGGAGTGTAGAATGCAAATCAAACCTAACTTTGCTTTGAGCAAAGTTTAAAGGAAAACATTTCATTCACATCACCATGCAGAAAAGCTTGTAATGGTTTTTAAGCTGATAAAATAAAATGAGGTGACTTGTTAGGAGGTCATATGTTCTCTGTTCTTAAAAGGAACATTTGACCACTGTATAATTCAAGGATATTATTGACTATTTTTTTATATTCAATGAGACATTGTACTCACAACCTATAAGATTACTTTCAACTTTATAACTCTGTGTTTCCTATATTCTAGTAACAGTAACACTGTCCATCCTACAGTTAAAACAGGGTTCATGTCTGTTGCTATATATGGTTCCCCAAACCAGCCCCCTTTTCTAGCTGGTCCTTTTTTTAAAAGAAAAATTTTAAGCATATATTAATTATACATAATAATGAATTTCATTGTGACATTTTCTTTTTTAGCCCCTGTAGCCCCAGCTGGCCTGGAATTCTCTATGTAGACCAGGCTGACCTTCAACTCAACAGCATTCCAATACTGTTTCTCTCTCTCTGGCATTCTTTTTGGCTGTTCTGTGATGTTTCCTGAGTCTTGGAAGGGGTATTATAGATATCCTTATTTGTGACTGGGTATTAAACTGCCATTATTCTCTGTACTTTGACCAGTTATGAATCTCTGGGTCATCACTGTAGAAAGAAGGTTCTGTGACCAAAGCTGACAGCAGCCCTGATCTATGGACATAGACATAGTTATTTAGAAGGCAACTCCGCAGACACATTATATACATTTAGCAAAACAGCAGTAGTAGCTTTCCCCACTGGGGCCTTTCATCTCCCAAGCCTTGAGCTTTTTTAGTTCCCTCCTATGGAGCAGGAACCTAGTCCAATTGAAAGTTGCAGTTTATGTTCTTAACAGACTTGCCATTATTGTACCAATAGGCCCATCTTACCTGGCTTATTTGCAACTGACTAAGGTTGCTGATGATATAATGGCAGTTCTCTCCCAAAAGCTTGCATAATATCTTTCCACTACCAAGGAGGAAGCTTCCAGTTCAGTTCTTCTTAAATTCTGTGACTGAGGCATGTGATGTCTTTAGCAATAGGGTCTAATGTCTAGTTCTGGTGGGTAACTAGGAGGAGTGGCAATTGCTTGTGTTGTTTTAGGAGTCTCAGGTTCTTCCTTGGCAAACAACTCATAGTGAGGTAAGCCATCTTGGCACTGGAATTTTGATTTAATAGCTTATGGCTTCTAGGGGCACCTTTATGCACGCACACAGGCCACTTCCATTCAAATGTTATTGTTGTTGGTTTTCTTTTCATATAATTTTTATTAGTTTACCAAATACCAGATTTTCTTACTGCTTTCACATCCATTGCTGATTTCAGTTACTACCCCCTCTTCTCCCTACCCTGCCTCTCCCCCTTAAACTTCCTCCCTCAGTATTTAACTTGGTTTCTGTTTTGTTTTGTCTTTATTTTTGAGACAGGATTTTATTCTATAGCCTTGCTTGATTCAAACTTGTGATCTTCCTACCTTAGCTTCCCAGGTGTTCGGATTATAGCTGTGTATCCCCATACCTTGCTGTCCACTTGGTTTTGCTTAAATATTTTTCCCTAGATCTGTTTACTCCTCCATCCTCTAACTAAAACTGATACAGTTTGTTTTTACTAAAACAATTAACTTTAAGAAAGAAGATTTAAAATGGTTTTGGCACTTCAGAAGTCTGTTATGTAACTCACTGATAAGCAAGATTATTCAGAAGCTTGTAGTGAAACTAATTCACAGAGTTACACCTTCTATAGTAATAGTCTTGCTGAATTTACCTGGTAGAACCATTTGTTTTTGATGTGGTATATTTGGTTTGTTATAAGGGAAGTCTGAGCAATTGCATAATAGATGTATCATACTTGACACATATGAATTTCATGTTCATCATATCCCCAGATTACAGAGTATCTGGTTTACACTGAAAAGAAATAATATTTCACAATAACATTAATGAATTTAGAGATGCTTTTTATTTTCCTAAGAAAGAGACATGGCAACATTGTGATTATATTATAAAATTTAGCATGATTATCATCAATATATGGACTAAATCTTTTCTTCCTCTAATGATTTTCAAGTTGTTACTAAGGAAAGTTGAATAAACTCCATAATTTTCCATGTCTGTTATAAATAAATGCCAAAATGGATTTACCTAATGATTAAAAGTGTTCAGAAAATTTTATTTAGGACAGAGCCTGTACCTCAGAGATAGAGTACTTGCCTGGCACACATGAAGCCCTAGGTTCATTTCCTATTATTTCCCTCTTCCTCCTCTTTTCTCCCTCTCTCCACTCCCCTTCTTCTGTCCCATATGTGGTAGAATACACCTTTAAACACAGAACTTCTGAAGGTCGAGGCAGGATGATCCTAAGTTTAGACCTGTCTGCTCTACATGGCAAGGTCATATCTTAAAAACAAAATAATTAGGAGCTGGGGAGGTAGTTAAAGAAATTTGCCATGTAAGTATAAAGACTGAATTTTGAATCCCCAGAGACCTATGTAAATTCATGGCAGCCCATATTTAAATCCAGCCTTGGAAGGTAGAGACGGGGTCTCCAGAGCAAGCCAGCCTGCATGGTTAGCCATATGGGCAGACTTTGAATTTGATTTAGAGACCCTGCCTCAATGACTAAAGAGGAAGATCAATGAAGGATGATTTCCAACATCAACCTCTGCCTCCACATCCATGCGCACCCAACACATGTACACCCACTCACATGCAAAAACATGCACACACATGCGTAGCACAAACACACATGGGAAATGGAACAAGAATAAAAATTATGTACATATATAAAGAAAATAGTTATTTAAGACCCTTAAAAGATTTGTGTCTTCATCTTTGCTCGCATTATGGGTTTAGATAAATATATCTGAAATGTATTTATCTGGAGTTTATTATAATTTCAGCCTGCAATATCTCCAGAATGTTTAGTATAAACTGCAATTCAATAATATATAGCAGTAATAGAACATTAATCTGAATTTTCCAGAAGATATTGACCCTTTATCTCAGTGACTTTAGATAGTAGAAAATGTTGATCAGTTTCTGTTTTGAGCTTCAGAATTATTCAATACTGATAATAATTCAGGGTGGGTTTTTTGAGACAGGGTCTCCCTGTAGCCCCAGCTGGCCTGGAACTCACTATCTAGACTAGGCAGACCTTGAACTCACAGAGATCTGCCTCCCCATGTCGGGACTAAATGTTTGTAACACCATGCCCAGCTTGCTAGTGGTATTTTTTATTTGATGTTTTTGGGTATACTAGATACTGTATAATTATGGATGTTAAGATTTACGTGGGTGTGGGTGGCTGAGAATCAAACCCAGGAGTTTGTGCATGTTAGGCAATGCTCAACCATTGAATTGTTCGCTCAGCCCTTTTTAAATCTTAAATATGTGTGAATCTCACTGATTTTACACATAGATATGTATACTTATATTTGTAATATTCTCATAGAAAATAACAACAAAATATACAAAAGACAACTCATTGAAATTAATACAATTCTAGTTTTAGAACTAGTCAGAATCATACCGATTATTGAATCCATCCCAATAAATTTATTAAATGTTCAATAATCTAACAGTTATTTGGGTTGCATCTATAGTCATTGCCAATATTAATAGAAAGATATATCTTGTAGAATTCCTGTGCGGGACAGAAACAGCATTGTAGGAGCAATCCTCCCAGTCCGCTAAATTGAAAACAAAGATAACTAGTTACCTTAATTTAAATTTACTAGCAGTGATTCAGTTCAATAAACTTTTTGTCTTTTTGATACAGGCTCTCTTTGTAACCCCACCTGACCTGGAACTCTTGTAGACCAAGCTGGCTTCTATCTAACAGAGATCTACCTGCCTTTTTCTCGTGGATACTGGGATTAAATTCGTGCACTGCCATGCCCAGCTTTCAGTAAACAATTAAGAGTCTTAAAAATAAATTGCTAGCCTCATTTTTATACATACTATCTTTTTAATCATATTTCCTTGGGTGAGGAAAAGGAAAGCCATAAAATATTGGTGGTACTTCGTTTTGTTTTGTTTCATTTGTGAGACTGCTTTTCAGTGTGTTGACTTGACTGGCTTGAAACACCTGGGCTGAAATAAGCCTGCTGCCCCAATGTTGTAGGTATTTGGGATAATAGGTGTGCGCCATTGACTTTTGTCTGGATCTAATTAATTTAATGAGAGAGAGAATAGATGTGCCATGATGCATGAATGGAGGTTAGAGGACAGCTTTCAAGAATCATATGGGTTCATCTGCTGTATGGGTTCTGGGGACTAAAAATTAGGTCAAGCCTGGAGAGATTGCCCAGAGTTTAAGAGCACTTGCAGAATGTCTGGGTTCAATTCCCAGCATCCATATTAATTGGCTCACACTGCTTGTAACTCCAGTTGCAGGGGATCTGATGTCCCCTTCTGGCCTCTGTAGGCACTACAGGCATGTAGTATGAACACACACATCTCTCTCGCGCTCTTGCTCTTGCTCTTGCTCTCCTCCACTTAAATAAATCTTAAAAGAAAACCAGCTTAGATTATCAGGTTTTGCATCAAGAGCCTTTACCCCCGAGACATCTCACCAGCCCTCTTCTTCGTCTTAATACCCTGTAAACATTTTATCCTACGCTATCTTTAAGAATCTTTACCAAACCTAATATAATTAAGAGATATTTCATATATTTATTTGTTGTATGGTTAGCAAAGTCATTCTGGAAAGAATATACTGATTGTTTTCTTCAGTAGCAAATAAAGTAATTCCAAGATTTATTCTAACTTGAAGACTGTGGCAAACATTTAAGAATGGATTCCAAGTTTATTTTTATTCAAGGAATTTGGGTATGGGCTATCTGGAATCTAAAAAATTCACTATTGGTATGATTTTGTCTTATCAGTTATTGTTAGCAGTATATAAATCAATATCTGCTACTGTATTTTTAAATATTAGGTTGTTTTATGAGAAATTTATTCATCAATAATCAAAAATATGCCTAGTATTCCTGTATGTTGTGTTGTGTATGCACCTGTGTGTACAAATGGCAAACTAGTGTGTGAGTGTGTGTGTGTATGTAGACCAGATGTCAGTGTTGGGTATCTTCCGTAATTGTTCTTTGCCTTGTTTTTGATATAGTCTCTCATCAAAACTGAAGCTTATCTTGGGAAAGATTAGCAGGCCAGTTAGCTCCAGGGATCCTCCTCTCTGGGCCTTCTGACAGCTAGGATTACACGCATAACACGTGCCACCATACAGGTGCTTTTTGCTGTTATTATTTTTTTGTCAGTACATGCATAGCAATCCCTTTATTGACTGAACCATCAGCTAAGCTCTTTCATATATTATTGTCCAGTGTTAAATATTATAATGAATTGGTGTCTCATTTGTAACCATTATGCTGTTTTATCAGCATTATTAGAGTTCCCAGAATATTTTACAATTGATGAGACAGTTCTTCAGATGTGTATGTTGGGTCATGTATGGTGGTAAATCTGTGATCCATTCTTCATGTGGAAGGCTCAACCAAGAGGAACTAATGTGAATTCACAGTCAGATTGGGTAGCACAGCAAGACCATATCTCCCTCTTCACCACCAAATTTTTTCTGTTATGTATGTAATAGTAGATTTTTACTTGAGTTTTATAGAGAAGTTTTAGGGGAGTTTGTTTATTTTTGTTTACAGTTTTTAGAAATCTAGGTATTTTTTAAATATTGTGAAATTTTTGATCTGGAAGTTTTCCAACTCTTGTTTTCTTGTCTGTTCCCTTTAAACTAGTTACAGCTTTATTTGAGAAATATCTCAGGACAGGGCTGTGAAAGCCAAAATTTCATGCTCTTTAGGTCTATCTTCCAACTTTCAAAATTTTGTTAAATGTCTTAAATTAGGTTTTCTTTAGAAAATCTTTTAGAAATGATTTCTTGGGCTGAAGAGATGGCTCAGCAGTTAAGAAGAGTACTGGCTGTTTTTAAAGAAGACCTGGGTTTGAATCCCAGCACCCACAAGACGGGTAACAACTATCTGTAACTCCAGTTCTAGGCGTTCTGTTCTCTGAGGGCATTGCATGACATGGGTGCACTTACATGCAGGCGTAGCACTCAAACACATAAAATAAAAAAATAAAAAGAAAATGATTTCTTACAACACAAAAACATGAATTACAAATAAAAATTTACAAATTGAATTTCAGCCAAATTAAAATTTCTCTTAAAAACACTTAACAAAATAAAGACAAGTCATTGGGAAAATAAGTATTAGGCAAATGATTTTTATTCAGAGGATTTATAACTGATATTAAGTGCTAGTAAGAATGGGACCAAAAGGAATTCTCTATACATTACAGATAGAAATGCAAAATGTTGGAGCTACTTTCAAATACAATTTTGTAATTTCTTAGAAAGTTAATTAATTTGTGTGTGATCCAGCAATTCTGCTAATAGAGATTTAACCAAGAAGGACAGAAGGAACAAAGTTCTTTAGTATATTTATAACATATAAATATATTTATAGGTTCCCCATTAGATACAGTGGAAATATCCCTTTTCTAGGAAATCATGAGCTATGTCTACAAAGGATTGTACTACCATTCACAGTTCAGTATGGATACAGATCTCAAAACACAAAACAGAAAGAAAATATCGACACAACAGCCTGTATATTGTGTGATTCTGCCTCAAAGTTTGAAATAAAACAAAGCTAAGGAACAAAATGCAAAACTAGTACAGTTAGGTATAGGATTGATGTAATGTAAAAGGACCCTAAGAAACAGAATTGCTTTGTCTGTGGTTTTAGTTAGAAAGCTGTGTGATTTTGTCAGATTTTGTATAATTTTAACAATAAAGATATGGTTTTTTCATGTTATCTCAGTAAATCTGTTAGATGTTTGGAGCGTGTTGTTAAAATAGTGATTGGCTATGATTTTGCCAGTAAAGGTAAGTGTATTTTTATATTTTAATATTTAAAAATATAAACCATAACAGTAAACCTGAAAAGTTGAGAAAATTGGACAATCGTAACCTTTAAGAAGTTTATATTTTGCGCTGAAGGAAGGGAAGAGAAAAGGGAAAGAAAAGTGAGTGAAAGAAAAATCTATCCTGTGTCCAGAAACTAGAAACCATGTCATTATCCAGTCCATGGATGACTTACACTGTTTTTTTTTTTTGTCTTTTCCTTTTTAGATTATCTGCGTCAAAGTTATGGGCTATCTATGGATTTTAATTCGCCAAATGATTATAATAAATTGGTGCTTTCACTGTTATCTGGTCTCCCAAATGAAGTGGACTTTGCTATTAATGTATGCACTCTCCTATCAAATGAAAGCAAGCACGTCATGCAACTTGAAAAAGATCCAAAAATCATCACTTTATTGCTTGCTAATGCTGGGGTGTTTGATGACAGTAAGTTTTAGCAAATATTAAATGCAATTCTGTAGAAATTAACTTTTTTTTCAAGTTTTATAAGGAAAAAAATACTTTGTCAGTAAAATGCATCCTTATTTGCTTTTTAAAAATTAAATACAGTATATAAGGTAATACATATTTGGAGCTTTTACACTTTAATACTTGAGTTGCTCTCATACTTTGAGTTTTTGACTTACAAATCCTTGGTCTTGCTGGCATGGTGGCACATGCCTTTAATCCCAGCACTGGGGAGGCAGAGGCAGAGGCGGACAGATCTCTGTGTATTCAAGGTCAGCTTGGCCTCTGTAGCAAGTTCCAGGCTAGCTGGGGGACTGACTACAGGGAAATGTAGCCTCAAAAATAAATAAATAAATACATACATACATACATACATACATACATACATACATATATACATACATACATAAATAACACAGAAAAAGAAAGGGAAAGAAAGAAGAAATCCTTGGTCTTGGTTGAAGCAATACTTGATTTGGAAGGCTGATCCTTAGAAAATTCTGATTAAAAAAATAATAACTACAACCTCACAGTAGTTTTTGACACCTGTTTCTACTAGTTGTTTGTTATTTTTAAATAAAATAAATATTTTTAGGTCAAAGTATTTGAATATTTGCTCTCTAAAATTCGAAATTTTATGTACTGTTTCATATAGTTTTCATTGTAGGATTTGCCAGTTGCAGGTTTTCATGAATGAAATTATTTTCCCTGAAATTATATCTTAATGCTCGGTTACTTTGCAACGAACCAAATTGCTCAGTTTTATAATTGTATGTGGATAGAAATTTTACAGAATATATTTTGAAATTTTTTCCTGTTCTTGATTTTTCTTTTTAATATATCTAGCCAAATCTGTTTGTTTCTTGTTTTCAAACTCTCTACCAATCCCTAAATCCAGTTGTAAATTTATTTGAAGAAAGATGTGTGTTCTGAAAGCATTAAGTATTGACACATATTGAAATTATTTTATTTTATACAAAAACATGTATGACAATTTGTGAGAGAATTGTAGCATTTTAGAGATTTGTTTATTTTTTATCTTTAAATAGAAGAGTTTTCAAAAAATAAGTCTTTTCTGTATAATTTGATTTGGATAATGTAGCAAACCTTTCAATCAATTTTATTTGGAATGATCTAAGAATCTTTGGGTGTTTCATTTGTTTGTTTTGAGATATCATTTCCCTGTAACCCCACCTGTCCTATATCTTGCTCTGTAGACCAGTCTGGCCTCACCTACAGAGATCTGCCTACCTCTGCCTCCTGGCTGCTAGAACTAAAGGCCACCATGTCTGCATCTAAAAGTCTTTGAAATTTACCATGTGCTTAATTTATATACTCTTTCCATATAAATTAAGCATAAGTAAAACTTACTCTACATGAACTCTTCTGGATTGTATGAGGAACAAAGGCCATTATTTCTGTTTTTTGTTGTTACTTTTAATATCTAAATTTGTTGGACTTTCATCTCATTTTCATTTATGATATTTTATCAAATACAACTTTTAATATAACATGGACTTCAAAAATTTTCCCCCTTCTTTAAAGAAAATGAAGACTTTGTTAAGAATATTTGTTTTCAAATCAGAATAATTGTAACACAGTTTTTTGTTTAGTCATTGATTGACTTACATGTGAATAATAAGTTAGATATATAGGACAGAAACAATTTTATCCATTTTTTTGTATACTAAGGCATGGTTTTTTAAATGCTTAATTTATCTTCTTGCATTCTTTACCCATAATTTATTTATAGTATAGTAATCTTAATTACTATACAATAAATATATTTTTTTTACTAAATAAAAACATTAATAATTTAACAAATATTGTTAATAGGGAATGTTCCTATCTTTTCAACAGTAAAAGAGAGTCTGGCATTCTTGAGTACATAGAGATTTTTCCCACAATAATACTCTATACTTAAAGCAGTAATTTTCGGGCTGAAGAGATGGTTCAGTGAGACCACAGTTCAGATTTCCAAAACCTACCTAAAGCTGGGGTCTAGTAATATATATCTGTAGGATCAATCCTCCTATGGCAAGATGGAAGACAGAGATGAGAATCTCTGAAAGCATGGGGTCCATGTCTTTAAGACCCTCTTTCAAGGTGAAAGGTGAAGGAGGACCTGCACTCAGGGTTGTCTACTGGCCATCATACATACATCGTGGAACATGCACACATTCAGTTGTGCATGGACACCCCTCATACACCCTCATATACATACATGCAAATAACTACTGCTCTGATTTATTATAAAATAGACAATTATTAGTGAACAGGATGCATTGAAATATAGAATGTCGTTTTATTGTTTTTCAAAGTGACGTAATGTTGAGAATTAAAGGGTTAATTGCATTTGTACTATTTGTTCTTTTAGCTTTAGGATCCTTTTCTACTGTGTTTGGAGAAGAATGGAAGGAAAAGACTGATAGAGATTTTGTTAAGGTAATTCATATAAACTAAAATGTTAAACCATTAAGGTGCATGTAGCGAAGCCAACTAGTAATCAAATAGTTGCTCATTTTATGTACCCAATTACACACATAGTGTTCTTTTTTTTAGACAGGGTCTCCCTATAGCCCCAGCTGACCTGGAACTCAATATATAGGCCAGGCTGGCCTTGATCTCAGAGAGATCTGCCCGCTTCTGCTTCTCTAGTGTTGACTTTAGTGGCATATGCTACTATGCCCAGGCCATATTACTGCCGTTTTCTTTAGCATGATCATTTATATACTTGTTTATAGGTTGATTGAATAAAAAATCTTTTAGGATATCTAATAGACAGAAATGAAATTCTTCTTTCTTTTTATTGATTTCTTATACAATGATTCTATAATAATAGCAATAAATATTTAAATCCCCTTGTTTCAAACTGTAACCCTGAGAATGAGTTTCAGCAAATTTTATTTTTATGTGTACTTTAAAATTGAATAGAAATTCGAATCTGTGATTAAATCTTCTAAGAGAAATGACTGAGGAGTGAAGTTTATGGGAAAATGTGACGATATTTTTGAAAAAGGTCTATTAATTTTAGGTAGACTTGGACAAATCCAGGTGGTTGACTTATCCCTACATTTCCTTCAGTCCAGAGGCCAGCCAGGGTATTTGGTACAACCATGTCTCAAAAAACCTCAAACCAAAAACCAGCAACTGGGTATGGTGGTTCATACTTCTAATCCTAGTTCTCTTTAAACTGAACTGAGGTTTACCTTGAGTTTTAGTCCAGGTTAAGCCTAGGTTACAGATAGCAACTCTAAGCCAGCTTGGACTATGTGATGAGACAATTAGCAATTAGATATTTCTTTTATTTTTCATCTGTATAATCTGTCATGTTATCAGTAATAGAATATGAACATTGAACATGATATAATTACATTTGTTTTCTTTAAAATTGATATATGGAGGAGGATGGCTCAGTCATTAAAATACTTGTAAGAGGACTTATTTTACCCATAGAACCCATGTAAAAGTGCCAAGTTTCATAGCACACTTTTGTAATCCCAGTGCTGGAGATGCTGAGGCAAGGAGGATCCCAGAAGCTCACTGGCCTGCCTGATTGGTAAGCTTCAGGCTAGTGAGAGACCTTGTCAAAGCAAGTGAATGGCTTCTTATGACACCTGAGGTTCGCCATTGGCCTTTGCAAGCACACACATGCATACACCCTACCTCACACAAAGCTGTGCTTACACTTATATGCATGCACAAAAAAACTGATACATAGATAACTTTTAAATTTGATTACTTTTGATTTTGTTATTTCTTCAATGAAATGTCTAAGCAAAACTGCCTTGTGTCTTAAAGAATATCCCTACAAAATTTCAATATAGATTGCCATTCAAATATTAAATATTAATTCCAGTAAATTTTTGATATTGATATACTGTGCAAATTTTGATTAAAGGGAAAATTGTTATAAGAAACAGACTTGATCAACTAGTATCGATAGATGTTTCTAGTTATATTTTCCAGTGGGGTATAGATTTAGGATTTATATTCAAGCAATTGGGTATAATATAAGCTATAAAAAATTTAAAACATCTAGGTGTAGTGGCACATGCCTTTTAGTCCCAGCACTCGGAAGGCAGAGGAAGGTGGATCTCTGAGTTCAAGGCCAGCCTGGTCTACATAGTGAGTTCCAGGCCAGCTGGGACTACAGAAAGACCCTGTCTCAAAAAGACCAAAAAAATAAAATAAAACATGACACATTAGATTTTATTAAATGCAAGAAGCTTTAATGACTTTTCTTACGACTGTTGCTGTTGTTTTTAGGTTTTAGGTAACAAAACTAATTAGAAGATCATCTTCCTAGTCTAAACATTTTTCCTTTCTCAGCAGTCTATTTTAAATTATATACATTGTCTTTAGTAATAAAGCCTCAAGACATTTTTGAGTCTTTGACTTGCTGGGCTTCTTTACCTATGTATGTATATCACATTCTTCAGTCTTGAAAAAATTCTTACAAAATGTATTACTAATTAATATGACTGCTGGCGTATTTTTCTTTTATAACATGTTAACTTTTTCTTTACCTAAGAAGAAATAAAAGAGTTACTGCTAGACTTTCATGATCATTGACTCATAAAAGTAATTTTTCAAAAAGCATCTTGTAAGTTTGCTCATCATGTAAAATATTCTTTTATTAGTTTTCGATAAATAATTAAAGGCTAATATGGACTATGTATTTAATAGTATGATATTCAGTACCATTTTTGTGTTTACAAAAGTTTGTTATGAAAAAGTTCCATTATGATATACATTTAAAAATTATTTTTATATGTACATGTATATAGTATATATATTCACATGTATATATAAAAATAAAAATTTAGGGATAAGTTAAATATGGAACCTACATATCTGGTACTTCTAATAAAACTATTTAGCCTAATGTTTATGACTCACAGTAGGTTAATCCCTTATATTTTATTTCATCTATGGATTTTATCAGTCTAGTTTTCATTTATTTCTCTGATGCCATATTGCATTTTTTTCAGGATATTAAAAGAAATGCTAGTTTCATTGTATTAGTTTTTTCATTATTTTACTGTTGACTCATGTAGTAGAAACCAAGCCCAAGAAACCTGAAGAACTGGCCAGTAGCGAACAATTTAGGGCATGGTTTATAATCCAAAACTCAGAGACAGGCAACCTCTTTTTTGTCCCTTCTAAGAGTATTAGATTTGCAAAATTCTCACTACAATAGATTTGCATTTTTTAATTCCTTCCATCACAGCTACCAAATATTCTATCTCCTTGTTCTCATCTCCCCTCACCTCCTATGTCAGTTTCTTTGTATGAAATTAGAAAATTCTTTAAATCAAGGAAAATGGAGAGTGAAATTTTAAGGTACACAAAGTATTTATTTATACATGCAGTTACAATACGGAGTATAGTATAATCATTAATCACATGAAATCAAGAAAACATAAATGTATTGAAGAGTGGATGATCCTTCCTCTTGGTTTTCTTTTAATTTTTACTGTTCATACATTTTTATTTTTACTGTGTTCTTTTGAGTTCAATTTGTCTCACTTTTCCAACTTAAGTTGTTACTTAGATGATTGGTTTTATAGACATTATAATACATACATTTAAGACCATAAATTCCCCTCAAGTGCACTATCAACTTTGTTTTACATGTTTGTTATGTCATGTTTTCATTACAACTTAAAGTACTTCATCGTTTCCATTGTTTATCATTTCCATTGTTTCCCTTTTCATACACTGAATTGTTTAGAAAGGAATTTTCTTGTTTCTAGAAATACATGATGCTATTTCAGTTTTTTAAAATTAATTTCTGACTATTTGTATTGAGAGATGAACTTGATTTAATTTTAACTTTTAGAATTTTTTAATCTTTTATTTTGTAGCCTAGGATTGGTCAGACTTTATTACATGTATTTGAAAGTAATATATATCCTGAGTTTATTGAGTATATAGTTTTGAACATATATTATTTATAATTTATGTGTATGTGTATTTTGCCTGCATGTATGTAAGTACACCATGTACATGCAATGCCCACAGAGGCCAGAAGGTGGTGTCAGATCTCTTGGAACTAGAGTTTTGGATGGTTGCTAGCCACCATGTGATGCTAGGCATCAAACCTACTTCCTCTGGCAGCACAAGTGTTCTTAGCCACTGAGCCATCTCTCCAGCCCCTTGAGAAAATAGACATAAGGCCAACACTATTAATTATGTTCTTATTTCTAGAACAGCACTACTGTTTGTTGTGTGTCTGTTCCTCCATTTTGGTAGAGAAGTACATTGTAATTGCCTGCTTTGATTTTGGGAGTACTCTTTCTATAGTTCTATCATATTGTGTTTGAATATTTTGAAACTGTTTAGTTTACTCGGACATATTTAATTTTCTAGTTAATTAAGCTTGCAAAGTTTCTTTTTGCCTTTTTTAGTTTGTTTTATTTTGATATACGAATTGGCATTCATTTTGTTGGTATTCTAGTTTCTTTTCTGTTGCTTTGATAAAACAACAGGGGAGAAAAGTTTATAATAAATCATAGTTTGGGCTCTTCCTGCTCAAGTGGCAGGAATTTGAAACAACTGTTCACATCCACAGTCCAGAGCAGAGAGCATGTGTATTTGTGTGCTTGTACGTGCTTGTTGTTTGGGCTTGTTCTTGGTTCACTTTATCCTCTCTAGCCACAGTTCAGGATCCTCTGCTTTGGGAATGATTCTACCCCACAGTAGGCCAGCCTTCTAACCTCAATTAATATAATTAAAATAATCCCCTACAGACGTGCCTGCAGGCCAGCCAAATTTCTCTCAGTGCAACTCTCCTTAGTGATTCTAGATTCTGTCAAGTTGACAGTTAAAATTAACTTGGGACTGGAGAGATGACTGTGGTTAAGCATACTGGCTACTTAATCAGAGGACCTGGATTCAGTTCCCAGCACCCACCCACATACTAGCAAGTATCCATAGCTCCACTTCTAAGGGATGCAATGCCCTCTTCTGTCCTCCACAACATTGCATGTACCTGTACACTTACATGCATGCAGGCAAAGCACTCATACACAAGATCAAACTAAATAAATAAATTGAGAAAAATTTGACTACCATAGATATTTATGTGGTTTATTTTGAACCTTGTTACCCTTATTTTTGCTTAAATATTTGAAAGCTACCTATGTGTGGATTTTATTTTCTAGTGTGAAAAATATTTTTTAAATAGTGCATATTTATTTTTTAATTAACCAGATTTCTGATAGCTTCTTGAATTTATGGTTTGCTTAGATTTTGTTTGCCACTCCCACCTCCACCTGAGTATTGATGGTGGTGGTGGTTTGTTTACTTGTTTTAACAGGACCTCACTGTGTAACTCTGGATGCCCTCAAACTCTAGATTCGCCCGCTTCATCCTCCCTAATGCACTGCTGGAGTTACTTCCTTAAGTGAGGGGTGGCAAGAGTACACCACAATGTCTGGTTCTGAGTATTGTTAATTGTCCCATTTATATTAAATCACTTTTCTGTTCCTTTGTTGTTTATGCTAGAGATTGCAGTTAAATATTTACTCATCTAGTAGATTATTCCTTTTCACTACTTATGAATAATGCAGGGTTTCTAGAATAATTCCATTCCCATTTACAGTTGTGATTTACACAGTATATGCATGTTAATTTGCTTGTTTTTAGATTGTCTGTTTAAATCTTTCTACTATCCAATATCTGCTTTTGCTATACATTTCACCCTATAAACTGATTTAATCACATCTTACATTTTGTCATATTGACTTTTCATTATTTAGCAAGTGTGAGATAATTTTGCTGGTGACTATTTTGACTCATGAGTTATATAGAAGATTACTTTTCGTTTCCTATAAAGTGCATTTTCTTAATAGCATTTATCTTCACCATCGAGCATTAATTTCCATTGTGTTTAAAGGATATGTCCTTTATGATTTCAGGCCTTTTAAGTTTAGGAAGACTTGTTTTATGGTTCAGCATATGTTCTTTGATTATAAATGTTTCTTGTGAACCATATCAGAGTTTGTGTGCTGCTATATTGGATATTGTGTCTGTCAATACGTCGATCTCAGGTTTATTGAGAAATGAAGTACTGAAATTACCAACTATGATTATAAATGTTCATATACTTTTCAGTTTTGTCAGTTTTGCTTCATATATTTGAATTTTTTTAATTAATCACCTCTATATTTATAGTTGTTAGGTATTCCCAATAAATTCTTTTTAACTTTATGAAATTTTTCCTTTGACTTTTGATAATAGCTCATGACTTAAATTCTACCTTGTGTGATATTAATAGGGTAGCTTTCTTGTGATGTAGTCATACCACATTTATTTTCCTTCCTTACACAGTTTGTATTTTTACATTCAATTTTTTTTTTTTTGGTAGCATGTGGTTGCATGTTGCTTTCTTTATCACCACAGAATGCAGTTTTTGCCTTTAAATCAGGATGTTTGATTTCATCTGTGTACAATTTATGAAATTAATGACATGTGAAACTTCTTGACTTCTGTTTTCCTGACATTTTAATAGTGTCTCAATATTTAAGTGGCATTTTTGTGCATGTAAAATTGTAGATTTTAGAGTTTTTATCTCAGTAGATTGAAGATGACATTTGATTGTTCATTTGGCTTATACAGTGTTCTTTAGATGTCTGTCAACTTTGTTGGTATTCCTCATTATGTAATGTTCTCTAACTTATTTGAAGATGTTCTCTTTATTATTGATTTTTAATTTAGTTATGATGTACCTTATTGTAATGTTTGTTACATCTTTACCTGGTGTTCATTTAGCTTCTTGAATCTGTGGTTTGATATTTTATATGAAATTTGGAAAGTGGCAAGTATTTTTTTCTTTTGAGTAGTTTTATTTTCTTCCTATTTTGATGAGCCTACATTTATGAGTATATTAGATAGTAATACTCACAGGCCACTAATGTTCTGTGCATTGATTTTAAACATTTTTCCTTCCCTGTGTATTTCACTATGGATACTTCGTTGTTGTTTTGAGACAAGGTCTCTCTGTAGCCCCAGTTGGCCTGGAATTTGCTATGTATACCAGGCAGAGCTCCATCTCACAGAAATCCCCCTTGCTCTTCCTGTGGATTAAAGGCTAGTGTGCACCACTATACCCAAATTATGGATACTTTGTCATGTTTTAAATTTTCTGTAGTTAAAACAGTCTTGTGAATTTTTTCACTTTTAGTTCTAAATTTTTCATTTTAGTTTAGTTTTAAGTTTAAAATTTTTCATTTGGATCTCTTTTATTTTATCCATTTATTTCCTCATTGTGTTTATATTTTCCTATAAGTACTTAAGTATATTAATTAGTACAGTTTTCTAAGGCCCTTGTCTACTTATTCAATTGTTTTTGTTCTTTGGGGTCTAGTCTTGCTGAAAAGTATTTATTGTCTTGATTATGACTCATGTTTCTTAGTTCTTAATCTAGTTACTTTTTAGCAGATGTAGGTATGTGAATATTTTATTATGAAATATACATTTTAGTGGATTTTAAAGAATCTTAAACTTTGTTCTTGAAGGCTCTTATTTGATTTGGTATCTTCATAATTGTATTGTTTTTAGTTTTGTTATAACCAGGTTCTTTAAATCAGCTTTACAACAAAATGCCAGTCTCAGGTGTGGCTCAGTGGTCGAAAGCTTGCCTAGCATATGTGAGTCCCCTGGGGAAAGTGAACGCATATGAAGAAAAGTGATTTTTGCTCACAGTTTCAGAAGTTCCAGTCCTCATCTGAGTGGCCTTGTTGCTTTGGGCCTGGAGCAAAAGTACTCCCTCATGGCCCAGGAACAAATGAGGATTACAGAGTTAGGGTACCACAGTCCATTTAGGGGCATGCCGACAGTGATTTAATTCTTCCTATTAGACCCCATTCTTTAAAGTTTCTACAACTCCCCAGTACCACCATCTGTAGGAACCATGCTTTGAATACATGGGACATTGGGAGACATTGAAGACTCATAATATGTATAGATTACTCTTTACTCTAGGTCTTATATTTGTAGTGATTTCCATTGAATCAGCCAAGTTTACATATTTTTTCTGTGATTATTGTTCAGTTATAGTTCTTTACTTTTTGTTGTCTCCACATTTTGCCTCTCATTTGTGGAATTTGACTGCACAGGTATTTGTGCTTAGTAATAGACTATAGACTCAGGTGTCTCTCTGTAGATTGTGAAACTTTTTCTGCCATAGACTCCTTTGCTAGAGATTTGCTTTCAAATGCTGTCTGCCTCAGGTCTGCGTGTGCTCTGATCAGTCTGTTTACCTTAGCAATTGCTATGATCTCAAGTTTCTATTATGTATGCCTTAGTGCAGAAATAAAGTACAAGTAGAATGACAGGCAGTCATTGGGCTCACCTGCTTTGTGTTTTATTTAAGCCAGGGATCATAGTCTTGCACTACCTGTTGTCCAATCTCTGAAAATATTTTTTTCATACACATTGGTTTATGGCATTTTGATTACACTAGTAACAGTTATTTCATGATTGGTCTGAACAAAAGCTTCATCAATGTATTTTCCCTAAAATTTAATTTCATATTTCTTTTTCTAAAAATTTTCCTTGGTTTTTCATTTGTCAAAAAATGCCTTGATCTCACCTTTGTTTTTGAAAAACCGTCTGACTAGATAAAAATTGTACAGTGATAACTATTTTCTTCCTTTGCTTTGAAAATATTCCATTGTCTTCTGATTTCCATAATCTCATTACAAAGTTTACTGTCGTTTTAGGAGTCTGTCCTTTTGTCTACCTGCATTCTTAATTTTCTCTTTGTTTCCAGTGTTTTATTATGTTTCTGTAGATTTTTATTAATTTTCTTGGGGATTATAATGGTGCTCAGTTCTGTAGGTTGAGGCCTTTCCATTCCTTTAAAAATATGTTTTGATTCATTTATTTTTATTTTATGTGTATGAGTGTTTTGTATGTAAGTGCACTAGATGCTGGCAATGTCTGTAGTGGTCAGAAGAGTAGGTCAAATACCCTGGAACTGTAGTTACTAACAGTTGTGAGCCGCCATGTATGTGTTGAGAACCAAACCTAGATCTTGCAAGAGCAGCCAGTGTTCTTAACCACTGAACCATCTCTCCAGTTCCCTCTCCATGTCTTAATCATTTCACACTCTCTTCTCACTTTTCTTCCATAAGAATATCATTTCTTGTGTGCTTTTTTTCTGTTCATATTTTTGATTCTTTATACTTCAGAGTTACTGTTTTAATTCTTCTTGACTTTTACCAGTTGTTAAGCCTTATTCTTGAATTTAAAAGCTCAGTTATTGCTCTATAATTTTCATTTTATTTCATTTAGTTTCTATTTCTTTGCCAAAATTTTCATTCTTTAATTTCTTTGGACCCATTATCCATGATCATTTTGACTTCTACATGTGATGTCTTCTTTATTATACTTGTTGTGGCCCCTTTTTCATTGATCATAGAATATTGTATGTTTTTAAAAAATTACTTAGTTATTTTTGATTTTTATCAAATATTATGACTTTTTTGCATATACAGTAGATACACTTGGTAGTCTTTTGATGCATTTGATGCCCTGTTAAGAGTAATGGTTTTAAATGCAAATATACTCTAATTATATTAACCAGTTATTTTGGAGTATACATACCATAATGTTAGAAATAGAAAGTGAACTGATTGCGCCAAGTTTAATAGTACATAAGTTACAATCACAAAGCATGGACAAAATTAATTTTTAAAGATATATCAGTATAAAGACATTAGTTTTTTAGTCTGAAAAAGATTAATAAACAGTTTTTTGATTTTGACTTATGTTTTCTTAAGATTCAAAAAGTTTGAAATACTGGAAAACAACTTAAATATATCTATTAAAATCCATACCAATGTGGGAACCAGAATTTCACCACTTAATCACATCTCAGTGTTTATAAAGAGGAATACTGTGATCATATGCAGTTAAAAATAAAATTAATATCTCCTATACTTTTCAAGTACTGATCTGTATAAATTGCATTTTTCATAGCTGTGCTTTTGGTACTACTGTCGTTTGTTATATCATAACCTGAAGTTAAAGTAATTTTTAATTCCACTTTATTTAGTGAACATCAAGATGTCATCTTTTCTTATCCAGATCCCTGAGACTTCACAGAATTCTTTGCCATACTCCCTCTGCCCAGTTCTAAAAAAGTTTTATCTTGAATTGTAGTTGCATTCTTAGAAAGTAATGATATCCACATGAACTAAGGAAAAAAATATAAAATGTTACAGTTTTATATTATACATGACTTATCAAAGTGATATAATAATTGTTTCAGTCAAATTCTTGTCATTTAAATTTTTTTCTCATTACAGTTTTGGAAAGACATTGTTGATGATAATGAAGTACGTGACCTCATTTCTGACAGAAACAAGTCTCAAGGTAAGTCTATTAAAACTGTTAAATAGCTTTAAAATAAATAATAATTAGTGAGATATCAACCTAAGAGGAATTTGTATTTTCTGTTGTAGAAGATACATCAGGAGAATGGATTTGGGAATCTTTATTTCATCCACCTCGAAAACTGGGCATTAATGATATTGAAGGACAACGGGTACTTCAGATTGCAGTGATTTTGCGAAATCTTTCCTTTGAAGAGGGCAATGTTAAGCTCTTGGCAGCTAATCGTACCTGTCTTCGTTTCCTGTTACTTTCTGCACATAGTCATTTTATTTCTTTAAGGCAATTGGGCCTTGACACTTTAGGAAATATTGCAGCTGAGGTAAGCATGTAGCAGTACCATCAAATAATTTTTATTTTTAGTGGCATTTACTTTAAAATTTTAGAATATTACATTCTGTATTTGCCAATATTTACCCTATTTTAAATTATTAAATGTATTTGTTGTTAAAATGTGGTGTAGAAGCCTATTTTTATGGAAAAAATATTTGAAAAGATACTTCAAGATTAGTGATAACTATTCTCACATCAGTTACATTTTAAAAAATAATATAGCACTGTCTGGTTTATTTTTATTAAGTTTGAAATGCAGTTTTGGAAATAGCATAACTCAGTGACAGTGCTTTTTCTTTTTCAGCTTTTATTGGACCCTGTTGATTTCAAAACTACTCATCTGATGTTTCATACTGTTACAAAATGCCTAATGTCAAGGGATAGATTTTTAAAGATGAGGGGTAAGAACTCAAGTTTTTCATTATTTAAAGTGAACAAACTTTGTCATTTGCTTAGAAAATACAAACAATAATGCATGTTTTTTTCAGGTATGGAAATTTTGGGAAATCTTTGTAAAGCAGAAGATAATGGTGTTTTAATTTGTGAATATGTGGATCAGGATTCATACAGAGAGATAATTTGTCATCTCACTTTACCTGATGTGCTGCTTGTAATCTCAACACTCGAGGTGCTATACATGCTCACTGAAATGGGAGATATTGCCTGCACAAAGATTGCAAAAGTAGAAAAGAGCATAGGTAAGCTAGAACCAAAACCCTTGTAAATTATTTTACTTTTAAAGCTTTGACTTTTTGAGACAGAGTCTCATGTAGCCCAGGCTATTCTTGTATTTGCTATGTAGCCCCAGATGGTCCCCCTGCCTCTACCTCCTGAGTGCTGGGATCACAGGTCTTTGTTACCACACGCAATTTTTTGTATTGCAGGAGATCAAACCCAAGGTTTTGTGCATGTGAGGCAAGTACTTTACCAACTGAGCTACATCGCCGGACCAAATTATTGTCTTTATTGAGGAAAAATTTGTAATGTTGTACTGTGAAAGAATTTGGAATTTATTGTTTAATGTTGAAGGGTCATTATTCTCTCAGACATCTTGTTTGCATTAAATTTCACTTTCTTTAGATGAATAAAGATCATGACCACATAGCAAACATGATATTGTAGCTTCCAGCAATTCATGTTCCTTCTTTTTCTCTGTTGTTTTAAATCAAATTTTAAATTGACAGAACTTCTGATTCCTCTCAAGTTTGCATTTTCAAATGGTCAGTTACTTTTATTAAACAGCTGAAGCTTAGTGAAACCAGCTTTCTCTGGTCCTACAAGTTCTTGTAGGGTTACTGTCTTACAAATCAGTGAATTTACCTCCTAAACTCATCAGTCTTAAACTTACTTATTAAACCATGCCATGTTAGCAGCTTACTCTAGAATTAAAATGATGTCTTTCTTAGGTATGAATACTGTCATCAAGGGTAATAAAGATTTAGCTTGAAACTGTTACTCTTGAAAATGTTACACTTTCCATATCAATGATTCCTAAATCTGACTGCATATCAGAATCACTTGGAAAGCTTTTAAAACTACATTTCTACTCCAGAGCTGCATAATTTGTCTTTAAAATTTGTCTTTTTTCCCCTCAAGAATTCACAGGTAATTCTGATGCACCATAATTCATGGATTGGCATTGCTTTATATTATTGACTAATAACTTTTTTTTTTTTTAATTCTAGATATGTTAGTGTGTCTGGTTTCTATGGATATTCAGATGTTTGGTCCTGATGCACTAGCTGCAGTAAAACTTGTCGAACATCCAAGCTCCAATCATCAAGTTTTATCTGAAATTAGGCCACAAGCTATAGAGCAGGTCCAAACGCAGACTCATGTAGCATCTGCCCCAGGTTAGTGTTTTCACATGTTCTTTCATAATTGCTTATGGATGTACGAGATTTAATACTAAGGATAAGATCAGATACGCAGTGTGAAAAATTGATGTTTTAAAATACAGCTGGCTAAAGAAAAATATTATATTCTAAGTTCATAGATATCCTACAGTCCAGATGTAGTTAGATTAGAGTGAGCACTGAGGGAGAATGGTATAATAGAGAAATCAAGTTGGAAAGAATATAGTTAAATGTGAGGGATATACAAGCAGTAAGTGCTCCGATGGACTTATTACTTGCAATTTTTGTCACAGGAGCTGGACATTCCAGGAATAGCTTAATCATATATTACCTTATGATAAGGATACATGAGTTTGGTGCCCCTTATGTTTTTTAAAATGTTTGCTCTAAGACTCCAGAACCAGAGCCCAGGAATGGATACATATGCAACATATGTACATTCATAGACACACGCATATGTATATGAACATATATACACACAACACATACCCACTCACCCACCCCTGTACATGCTCATTCTTCTTGGAGTTCTATGCCTCAATTTTGTTTAGTTTGAATATCCTAAATTATAGTGCTCATGTAGTAACTAGCCTTATTTTCAGACATTTACTTCTTTCTCCTGGCGCATTCTGAGTCATTTTTCTATTTGAGCTCACTCAGCCATTTGGGGGATTGGGATGGTGTGGGGGTAAGTCTTTATTTGTCTTCATTTGTCCTACACCAAAGCAATCCGTCTTTCACTCCACCTTCCTTCTGGTGTCCCCAAGATAACTTCTGTTTTCTCATATTTTTTGAATAGAGATGCTTGTTTTGTCAGTTGATCTTACCTCTCACTTTACAATTAATTAGTATGGAGGTTATCTAAAAAATACCTTTCTATTTCTTCTTTGCTTATAAACTTCTTAGCATAACTTCCCTTTGTCTCAGAGTGAGTGGCTAAAGATAGCAGTCCTTCCCATTCTTGTCATTTTTACCTTATACTTTTCATTCTCGTTTCTTCTTTCCTATGGAAAACAATTCAGGTCTGTTTCACTCTGTCTCATTATCCTAGACGTAAATCTCATTATCCTTAATCTTCATCACATTCACCTATTCATTAAATCTTGTTGTTTCTTCCTGAGTACCATAGTCTCTTCCATTATCAGTGTTAATGACTTGGTTCACCTCATATTCAATCATGGTCCCAATCTCTATTTCAACTCATAGTATTAAAATTGCATATTCTGTTTATGCAAAGTGTGTAATATATACCATATATCTCATTCATTTCTGTTATGTTCTTTTCCTAAGTATCTAGCAATGTTGTAGCATATGTTCATTTAACTTACACCAATCTACCTGACAGTACTGAACAAATAAATAATGAAAGGCAAAAATAGGTAATTTTGACTGCTGGTGTATTCAAGGAGCTTAGCCCTTGGGAGATAAATACTAAACAGCAAGTGAGTGACTAAGTGTGGTGGCTCAAGTTTGTCATACCAAACCAGGTATGGTAGCACACACCCTTAATCCCAGCACTCAGGTGGCCTAGGCACAGTGAGAGGCAGAAGCAGGTGAATCTCTGTGAGTTCCAGACCACCAGAGCTACACAGAGAGAACCTGTCTCAAAAACAAACAAACACACACAGCACTCCCACCCTTCAAAAAAAAAGGGCGGGGGACCAGCATTAGGGAGATGGGGGCAAGAAGCTCTGAAATTCAAGACCAACTTGGGCTTCTTATTTATTTATTCTCTAATTAATACATAATTGAAAAAGCTTTAATCAGAGTATAATAGTTTGTCAAGGAAAACAGGTAATGTTGCCAGTTACATGTATGACAGGGATATATTTTTGTCCTCAAGGGAAAAATTGAAGATTAAATTAAATGAAGGCATAGAGAGGTAGTTTCTAGCATTGTTAGAGAGAGGAGTTGTTAATTTCCCAGTGACTCACATAGAACTGTAATGGCCATTTGATCAGTATATTCAAGGTGACATTAATGACAGCTACTATTTTTTGCCTTATGATTTGACCTCAACAGGTGACCCACCTCCTAATCTAGGCTTTGGATCTCATTTGTCAAATGGATAAAATTAAATGTTGATAATTTGGGTTATTGACTTCTATAGTAATTCATTGATTAAATGTAGAAATAGGCCTGTAGTGATCTCAAATTGTTAACACTTTATTACTTATACTCATTCCAAATGGCATTCAGTTAGTTATTCATTATAATATGGCGCTGTCCCTCTGTAGTTTAGTGCTGTTCTCTTAGGGAATGGTCTTCTTGAAACTTTTTGCCCTTTCCTTCATCATTATGAAAACATTTATCTCTTTTTAGATAGGCATCTAAATTTTATCATGATTTAAATAGTTACAACGAGTATATTTTCCTGATGAAAATTAAACTGACTTCAAAATACTTCAGTGTTCTTTATAGTTATTAGGCTCTTGATGCCCAAATCTATGTGTAAAAAGGCATATGGACTGGGAGTGTGAGAGCAGTAGTAGCACGTCCTTAGTGTACACAAGGCTGAATGCAATCCCTATACCCCTGGCAAAAATATACATAAGCCTTGAACATCAGAAAGTCTATAATGTCCTTGTTTCACTTTATACTCATTCCAGTAGCCTTACACAATTTAATCTTAATGCAGTACATTTTCTGCTTGACAATCTTTTACTTATCACCCCATTAGTACTTTTCAGCCATAAAATAAACATGTTAATGTTTTTTAAATTTTTCTCTGTGAAGTTCTGTTTTTAAAAGTTTATTTTATAATAGGTTTTCATAATAGTTATATCAAACAAGAGTAAATACAAGCTTTTAAAAATATTTTATTATTTTTTATTTTATGTGTATGAGTGTACTGTATATATGTGTGTCGATGTACCTGTGTCATGCAATGTGCATGGAGGTCAGACAAGGACATCTGATTCCTGGGACGTGGAGTTACAAATGGTTGTTAGCCACCTTGTGGGTTCTTGGAATCGAACGCAAGTCCTTGCAAGAGCAGCCAGTGTTCAGTGCTTTCACCCCTGAGTCATTTCTCCAGTCCCATATACAAGTTTTTCTAGATAATCATTAATTAAACAGTAATGTGCTAGGAAGCATTTTAAGATTTTCCTAGAATTTAGTAGTCAAGTGTGGATATGCATGGATACTATTTACTGCTAGAATGAAACTGCAATTAGCATTAATTCTGTTTTCTCTTGTTTTTATTAATTGATTAATTTTATTTGATTATTTCATACATATACCATGTATTCTGATTATTCTCCCTCTGCCTCTTTTATCTCCCATCCTTATCAACCCTCCCTCCCTGATTCATGACTTTTGATTGTATTCGGTACCCATTTAGTTTATCCAGGGCCAGCTGTGTGACCATTGGGTTGGAACTGTAGTTAATAGCTAAAAATGTAGTTCATGTCAATAAATGCATGAAAACAATTTTTAATTCTTTTAATTTTTAATAATTTACAGATATTCAGAATTTAATAAGCTTATTTTTACTGCTCATTTAGAACCAGTTTGCTTTTTTTCCCCTGAAATCAAAGAATTATAAATTATTTGACTCTTTATTTTGACTTGATAGGTCTTGTTTCTGAAAATATATTTAAAAGTAGTTACAAGATATGACTATAAATTATGCTGCTACTTATGTACCATGGTGTATTCAGGACACCTAGTATGGTGCTTTCAAACTTGAGAATGTATTAGAATCATTTGAGAGTAGACACCACAGTTACCTGTGCTCCACATTAAAATTTCTAATTGAGTAGGGCTTAAGAACTTTTATCCCTAGCAGGTGCGCGTGAGATGTTGATGCTATTAATCTGGGGATTGTTATGTACCAAGCATGACTATATTAAGAAAATTAATTTTTTAAATATTGTTTAACAGTGCTGTATTTTAATATAATGCATTTGATATTTATAAAGTGCTTTGTATCATGTGCTTTGAATTTATTTTTGTGAAAATCTTGATGCTGCAGATTTACTTCATTTACTAATAAAGCTAGGGGTTGGGAGTTCCTTTGGTGCTAGGAATGGAATTTAAGCCTTCATATGTACCAGCCATGCACTTAGTGTACACCCCATAAAACTAATTGTAAAAACTTATTTTATTTATTATTTTTATTTACTTTATTGTTTTTAATGTGTATGAGTGTATTGCCTGCATGTATGTAAATCCACCCTTATTGTGCAATGCCCACGGAGGTCAGAAGTGGGCGTTAGATGCTCCTGAAACTAGGTCCTCTGCAAGAGCAGCCCATGCTCTTAACTGTCAGGCCATCTCTCTAGCCCCTATTATTTTTATTTTATGTTTATGAGAATACTGCCTGCATGTGTGTAAGTGTATCTGCAGTGCCTACAGAAGCCAGAAGAGGGCATTGAATCCCCTGGAATTGGTCAGTTCTTAGCTGCTATGTGTCTACTGGGAACCTAACTCTGGCCTTCTTCAAGAGCAGCCAATGTTCTTAACCACTGAACCACCTCTCCAGCCCCTGTAAAGCTAATTTTTATTATTTAGGAAAATATGTTATTGTATGCTCCTTTGACTCTTCACTTATTTTAGAATTCTAAGAATTAAACTTGCCATGTGTGGCCCCTTTTTTACCCCCTTTTGTATTGGCCTATGCAGGATGCTGCCTCCAAGGTAATGCATTCTTTGACAGTAGTCAAGATAAAAGCAAAATTAGCATTAAATAAAATTGCCATCACTATAGTCTACAATATACCTGAAGTTAGAACATACTGAAGGACTGAAATACTGAATTTCTAATGCCTGTCTTTGCTTTTTATCATATAAAACACTGGGGCTGACAGAAAGCGCTACCATAATAAATTTATATATTTGTAAAAAACTATGCAAATACTAATAATTCTAATCTTCTTTTTGATGTAGCAGAGATTTTTATACCAGTGTGATAACAGTAATACTAGCACTTCTGTGCCAGGCATTGTTTTAAGTGACTTACATATAAGTTCCTCTAATTCTCATAAAAATCTATAAGGTCATTGTAGTCTTACTTTTTCCTCATTTTGTAAATCGAAATCTTAAGTTAACTTCCCCATAGTTACATAGCCTGTGTGTGATAGAACTCTGGAGTCAGCTTCTCTGGTCTCTATAGGCACGTATTTCACTCTAAAGTTACAGTGTTATAAAAAGATGAAATATAAGCCTTTCTGTTCCAGAATTGGAAAAGAGCAGTTATCAAAGAGGAGATGACATTTTCAGGCAAAGTAGTTTTAGGAAAGAATTTATAGGGAACTTGAACACATATTTTTTTTTGAAAGTAAGTGCCTTTGTTTCCCTTGGAATGTCTTCAGATATCCTGTGGATTTTCAACATTATATTTTATGGAACATGGTTATCAATTGATTCAGGTGATTTCTTTCTTAGTGTACATAGTGATAATGAGAAAACAAGGGCATCTTTACATAAGGTCAAGCCCTAGGAAGAGATGTTCTGTGATGGTGTTACCAGTTATCTGTAAATGAAAGGATTAGTGAGGGTTGCCAACCAGGAGAGGTTTTGAGTTCTGATGATCATGTTCCATTAAGAGGCATATCACAGTATGGCCTCTGTAATGTCATGACCTGAATTCAAATCCAGCTCTTCTAAAAGGAAGACTTTACAGATATACCCAGCCCCACTTTCTCCATCATATGTTCCTGTGTGAATCTAATCCCAGAGCTTTCATTTTGTAAACTATAAAATGGCTAACAGATTTATAAAGAAGATTAAAATAAACTACAATGGATCCATACAGAGTAAATATTTATTAAACAGCTGATAACAGTCAAAGAATCTTGGGAGCTTTGTCTGAGGTCCTGATTGCTTTACACTACTCAGGTTTAGCTGTGCTTGGGAGTGTTCCTCTATTTCCAGGAGCATAGAAATACCTTGGTTCTCTGAATAAAACATGTATATTCAGTATGTTTAAAAATTTCAAAATAATCTGATTTAATATCAAACTAAAATAAACAATAAAAACAAAGGAGAACCTACAGTTATCCAGAATGTTTATTGTGTATTCCCTTTAGTTAGATTATTATTTATATTTAAATAATCATTTCAACTGTACTTTGGCATGATCTAAAATAAAAATACTCATCTAATTTTCAAAATAGAATTTATAAATTTTATTTACAAATATGTGACATTCATATTAACATAATGTAAAACGTTTGCTCTATCATATTTTTCATATTTTCATTTGCTCCTTTCCTCACAGGGTAGAGAAGATAACAAGCATTTTCTGTACATCTTTTCAACTTGTTAGAAAATAAGAAATGATTTACTTTATTCATGGTCATTCTTTTATTGACCCAAAATTATTTTCAAATATTTTCTAAATGTAACTTTAGAAATTGTGTGTTTTATGATTAATAGCCAATACATATTTAAACTGTTATCTATCTCAAAACAGAAACTGAACTTCAGCAATATTACAACACATCTTTCCCTCTCCTTTTTTCCTTCACAAAATAGTTTATTAAAATCCTTTCTAGAATGTGAGACTTTAAATATAAACTCAAAAGGAAGTTTTGTTAAATGTCTCCTTGTTTCACATCTAAGACAAAACTTCCTCTTTAATTGTTGAGGTAGGGTATTTTCATGTAGCCAAGACTAGCCTTGAAATCACAGTCTTGCTCCCCCCTCCCCCCCATTTTATGGAATTAATATGTGTCTTTTACATTTAGAAATGAATATATCATTTCTAATGCATTTCTGCAAGTGAGCTGAGCCATGCTTATTTTACTTTTATCTTGAGCTGGTGACCTTAGCCTATTGGTTTATTGATTTTAATTTTTGCAGTTCTAGGACTGAACTCAGGGCCTTGAACCTACATTAGGCAATTGATCTACCACTGAGCTACACTCCCAATTCCTGATTCTATTTTAGACCCTTTGTAGCTTAATTTATTTATGTGTACCTATACACAAAAGAAGGTAATACATGTGAAGTATTTAGTCGGTTTCTAGCCATTGGAAAAAAATAGTTTATTATTAGCTAAATCACCTGTTTTATTATTTGAATTATTATGAGTTTAAACAAAATACAAAGAATCTAAGACAGTGCTTGGCATAATGGTCCACTTTACTTTCTCTCGTTTATATATTTTTATGTATTTATGTACCCTTTAAAAGATATTCGTTATAAATAATAATTGTTCAATGTCCATGAATGCAGTGAGTACATTTTTTAAATGATGTACTGTAGCTAATGTGTTCTTTTCTTTAGTTTCCAGAGCAGTTGTACCACAGCATGTTGCTCCACCTCCAGGAATAGTGGAAATAGATAGTGAGAAGTTTGCTTGTCAGTGGTAAGTGGTTTATTTCTATTAAGGCTTTAAAATTCTTGGAAAGATAAAGCTACAGAAAAAAACAAAGGAGATTCAATAGTTATCCAGAATGTTTTACTATGTATTTTCTTTAGTTAGGGTAGATTACGATTTATATTTAAAAATCATTTCACCTGTACATTGGCATGTTTTGAAACAAAAATATTCATCTAATTTTCAAAATTAAAACAGCCTAGATGGAATGTCATTAAATTATGCCATTTAATTCCTCTGTGGAATAACATTTGAGTTACAGAATTATCTTTGACTTTGTCAAAAACTACATTTGTCAGCTTGTAGTTTGCTCTTCTAAAATTGTTATTTTGTTAAAAACTGAATTGGGTTCACATTAGGCAAATAGAAAAAGGTCTTGTTGTCAGATACCTTCTTTTCCATCTTGCTATATAGTACAGGCAGGCTTTGAACATGCAGTCCTCTTGCCTTCTCCCCTTAAGGATTTTAGGCACAAAGCAGTATACTTTGCGTAAAGCAAAGCTTCTCATTCATTGATAGTTAATCTTTCCTTTTTCTGATTAGTAAAGGAAAAGTAATCAAATGATAGAATAGAATAGTCAATGTGTCTACCTTGAAATAAGCTACTTGGCAATAGTATTTTCTTGAGAAGACTGTATAGTCATATTCTAGCCACTGTGACATAAACAAATCTATAGTTGGTAAGTTTTGTTATGGATAGTTGTCTGCACATTATTTATGAGATACCACTTTAAAGTTTTTCTCCTTGAGCCCTGCTCTCACTTTCTCCTGCATCATTTCTCTCCCATTCTGTCTTCTTGTTACTCTGTGCTCCGTATTTTTTGTTGCTTTCATGTGTATGTTTCTGTGATAGCTTTCTCTAGACTTTTCTGCTTTGCTTAGATATGGTTTATGATTTTAGTATCTCTATCTTTCCCTTTCTCTGTTTTTACACATTAACCTATTTATATTTGAAGAGTCTCTTCTAATAATCTTTGGTTCTGTTTGCCTTCTACATTGTAGTCTCAACAGTGTGTTTTATCTACCTTGAAATCCCAGTCCATGGGGGATTGTGAAAGTTAGAAAGGGCACATACCACAACCACATTAAAATTGCATGTGTATGTGTGTTTGATAGATTTGATTTTCTAAATTCCAGTTACACGTTTCTGGTACTTCTTTAAGAGGGGGAAAGGAAATAATTATTTTGTAATTATTTTTATTGTAGTTATTATTTGATTAAATGTATAAGAAACAGTCAAGGTGGCCTGCTTTACATAGTCAGTTTTGGAAAGAGACCTATAAAGATAACTAAACCTCTAATCTTGACTTGGAGGTAGAAGTTCCTCTCAAAAGAAGTATGTATTAGTTTTTTCTGAAGTAGCCAATGGGAGTGTTTTGAAATGAGGGGCCAGCATGAGAAGTGCCACTGTTTGAAGGAGTAGTTGAAAATCTTTGACAATTCTTTGTTAAAGGATTTTCATTCAAGAGCCAAGAAAAATTTAATCTTAGTTTTTCCACCATTTTCCTTGGCCCCAGTGCATGCCGTTCAGGATTAGGAATTATTTCAAGACAGGAACACAAATAGATAATCAGTAAATAAAACTATGTTTTACAGAATATTTGTTGCAAACAGGACAATCTTCCTCTTACTGAGATGTAAATGTACTTTGTATGCTTTTTTTTTACATTATAGTAAATATGATTAATTATTCTGTTTGCTTTTAATTTGTCTAAAATCTAGCCTGTATTTTTGCTACTAATATGAGACAATGAAATTTGATTAGTTGAAATAATTATTAGCTTATAGCACATTACCTTTTAATATACCTAAATATGGACTTTTTCATAGCATATACCACCTTAATTTTTCTCTCCTTTTTTTTTTTAGGCTAAATGCTCATTTTGAAGTGAATCCAGATTGTTCTGTCTCTCGAGCAGAAATGTATTCTGAGTATCTCTCAACTTGTAGTAAATTAGCTCGTGGTGGGATCCTAACATCAACTGGGTTTTATAAATGTCTTAGGTAAGATGCATAGTTTTTTACTATAATAGCTTTAAATAAAATTCATTTGCATCACATGTGTAGGTTGTAGTGCAGTAGAACTTTAGGTAAACGGGAATTTCAGAAATAACATTCTGTTGGAACATAATGAGGGGTTTATCAAACAAAAGTAGGAAATTAATTTTTTTTTTCTTACCTACTGTGGCATGTTGAAAACATTGGTCCTTTTAAATCTTAAATAATAATGTGCAATTAATACATATCTGAACAAAGATCAAACCGTTTAGATATTAAGTTAATAAAATATTTTAAACTAGTCATCTATGGAATTGCTTAAAATTCAACATTGCTAATAATTTTTTAATTACAGAATTATATCTATACATCTGTATATATGTATATGTATATTCTGCTTCCTGCAGAATATGACTTTATAAATCATAGTGATTCATTCATTAGTAGCAATAGTTAACATGCTATAAACGTTGTTAGAATTAAGTGTTTTTGTTCGTTTTCTGATTTTCATGTCTGAGTATGTGTTATCTTACAGAACAGTTTTTCCAAATCATACAGTGAAGAGAGTGGAGGATTCCAGTAACAGTGGGCAGGCACATATTCATGTAATAGGAGTGAAACGGAGGGCTATACCACTTCCTATTCAGATGTACTATCAGCAGCAACCACTTTCTACTCCTGTTGTCCGTGTTGATTCTGTTGCTGATGTATCTCCAACTCCTTCACCTGCAGGTATTAAATTTTAATTTTAAATATTTGTTACACAGCTCAGATTGCCCTCAAACTAGTGTTCCTCCTGCTTCAGACTCCTGAGAGCTGAGATTATATATAATCTCATATATATAATTATATATATAATTTATATATATATATATAAATCCGTGAGATTATATATAATTAAAATGTGTAATTTTGCCTTGTCTTTCTAGTACTGTTTTATTACTTAGTGACATTCTATTTATATGTTTCATGATTTAAAACATTTTTAATTTTATGTGTATGAATGTTTTGCCTACATGTATGTAAGTACCCCTGTGTCGTACAATGCCTATGGAGGCTAGAAGAGGACTATCAGATCCCCTGGAACTGGAGTTATGAATAGTAGTTAGTTGCCATGTGGGTACTGAGAACCAAACCTTGGGTCCTCTGCTAGAGCAGTGCTCAGTGGTCTTAACTGCTGAGCCAGTTTTCCAGCTCCTCTTTTATAATTCTTGGATATAAACTCTTATTATTAACTCTTTTATATTAAGTAATACAATACCTCCTTGACATTTTTCAGTCATTTTTACATGGAATTTTGATTTTTTTTTTTTTCCCCTATGTACAGGAATCCCTCATGGATCACAAACTGTAGGAAATCATTTTCAGAGGACTCCTATTAACAATCAATCTTCAAATTTGACTGCAACACAAATGTCTTTTCCAGTACAAGGTGTTCATACTGTGGCACAGACTGTTTCTAGAATTCCACCAAATCCTTTAATTCATACCCACCAGCAGCAAAATGCTCCAGTGACTGTCATTCAGAATAAAGCTCCAATTCCTTGTGAAGTTGTTAAGGCAACAGTAATCCAGAATTCAATACCCCAGACAGCAGTTCCTGTTAGTATTGCTGTTGGAGGAGGACCTGCACAGAATTCTGTTGTTCAAAATCATAGTACAGGGCCACAGCCTGTTACAGTTATGAATTCTCAGACATTGCTTCACCATCCATCTGTGATTCCACAACCGTCTTCGTTACATACAGTGGTACCAGGACAGATACCTTCAGGCACTCCTGTTACAGTAATTCAGCAAACTGTACCACAGAGTCACATATTTGGAAGAGTACAAAACATACCAGCATGTACATCTACAGTTTCACAGGGTCAGCAGTTAATCACCACATCACCACAGCCTATGCACACTTCATCTCAACAGACAGCAACTGGTAGCCAGCCACAAGACACAGTTATAATAGCACCCCCACAGTATGTAACAACTTCAGCATCCAATATTGTCTCAGCAACTTCAGTACAGAATTTTCAGGTAGCTACAGGACAAATGGTTACAATAGCTGGTGTTCCAAGTCCACAGCCTTCAAGGGTAGGATTTCAGAACATTGCACCCAAACCTCTCCCTTCTCAGCAGGTCTCATCAACAGTGGTACAGCCGCCTATTCAGCAACCACAGCAGCCAACCCAACAAAGTGTAGTGATTGTAAGCCAGCCAGCTCAACAAGGTCAAACTTATGCACCAGCTATTCACCAAATTGTTCTTGCTAACCCGGCAGCTCTTCCAACTGGTCAGACTGTTCAGTTAACTGGACAACCAAACATAACTCCATCTTCTTCACCATCTCCTGCCCCAGCTACTAATAACCAGGTTCCTACTGCCATGTCATCATCTTCTACCCCTCAGTCACAGGGACCACCTCCTACTGTCAGTCAGATGCTATCTGTGAAAAGACAACAGCAGCAGCAGCATTCACCAGCACCTTCAACACAACAGGTACAGGTACAAGTTCAGCAATCACAGCAAGTACAGATGCAAGTTCAGCCTCAGCAAACAAATACAGGAGTTGGTCAGCCTACTTCCAGTGAGTCTAGTCTGATAAAACAGCTGCTGCTTCCAAAACGTGGTCCTTCAACTCCAGGTGGTAAGCTTATCCTCCCAGCTCCACAGATTCCTCCGCCTAATAATGCAAGAGCTCCTAGCCCTCAGGTGGTCTATCAGGTGGCCAATAACCAAGCAGCTGGTTTCGGAGTACAGGGGCAAACTCCAGCTCAGCAGCTGTTGGTTGGGCAGCAAAATGTTCAGTTGGTCCAAAGTGCAATGCCACCCACAGGGGGAGTGCAAACTGTGCCCATTTCGAACTTACAAATACTGCCTGGCCCACTGATCTCAAATAGCCCAGCAACCATTTTCCAAGGGACTTCTGGCAACCAGGTTACCATAACAGTTGTGCCAAATACAAGTTTTGCAACTGCAACTGTGAGTCAGGGAAATGCTACTCAGCTCATTGCTCCAGCAGGAATTAGCATGAGCGGGACACAGACGGGAGTTGGACTTCAGGTGCAAACTTTTCCAGCCACTCACACATCTCCAGCTGGACAATCATCATGTTCCACTGCTACTCCCCCATTCAAAGGTGATAAAATAATTTGCCAAAAGGAGGAGGAAGCAAAGGAAGCAACTGGTTTGCATATTCACGAACGTAAAATTGAAGTCATGGAGAACCCGTCTTGCCGACGAGGAACCACAAACACCAGCAATGGGGATACAAATGAAAATGAAATGCAGGTGGGAAGTCTTTTAAATGGGAGAAAGTATAGTGACTCAAGTCTACCTCCTTCAAACTCAGGGAAAATTCAGAGTGAGGCTAATCAGTGCTCACTAATGAGTAATGGGCCATCATTAGAATTAGGTGAGAATGGAACATCTGGAAAACAGAACTCAGAACAAATGGACATGCAGGATATCAAAAGTGATTTGAAAAAACCCCTAGTTAATGGAATCTGTGATTTTGATAAAGGAGATGGTTCTCATTTAAGCAAAAACATTCCAAATCACAAAACCTCTAATCATGTAGGAAACGGTGAGATATCTCCAGTAGAACCACAAGAGACTTCAGATACTACTCAGCAAGATACTGCCAAAGGTGATCAACTAGAAAGAGTTTCTAATGGACCTGTGTTAACTTTGGGTGGTTCACCGTCCATGAGCAGTGTGCAGGAGGCTTCAAGTGTGGCATCACAGCAATTTAGTGGTACTGAGTTGCCCAACGGACCTCTAGCTTCAAGTTTGAATTCAGATGTGCCTCAGCAACGCCCAAGTGTAGTTGTCTCACCACATCCTACAAACTCTGTTATACAGGGGCATCAAATCATAGCAGTTCCCCACTCAGGATCCAGAGTGTCCCATTCTGCCCTAGCATCTGATGTTCGGTCTACAAATGGCACAGCAGAATGCAAAACTGTAAAGAGGCCTGCAGAGGAGAATGATAGGGAAACAGTCACAGGAATTCCAAATAAAGTAGGAGTTAGAATTGTTACAATCAGTGATCCCAACAATGCTGGTTGCAGCGCAACAATGGTTGCTGTGCCAGCAGGAGCAGATCCAAGCACTGTAGCTAAAGTAGCAATAGAAAGTGCTGTTCAGCAAAAGCAGCAGCATCCACCATCATACATACAGAATGTGGTCCCACAGGTAAGTCATTCTATCAAATCTCCCTTATTAAAGTCTGATTTGTAAACATGACTGTAAATACGATTGTAGAGGAAATGAACTATTTTCATGTCTCCCCTTGAACAGTTACTGTGTCAGCTAACTTCCACTAAACTTTCCTCCTCTTTCTCTCTGGCTTTTTAGTAAATGGTTTTCAGTTCTTAACTCTAGCATGCAGGGTAAGGATTGTTTTAGTTTTGTATGCTAAATTGTATATTTCTCAATTCATGCTCTGTACTTGGTGATAATGCCCCGTGATTGGTAGTAGATTCTAAATTGTTGTACTTCAGGGATTCTACATGTTGAAATTTTCAATTAATAATAAATACAAAGTAGACATTCTGTAAGATGAATTTTTATATGTAATAACTTTTTTAATTCATTTTTATTATTTGCTTTTTTTTTTTTTTGGAGTCTGTTAGAGCCCTAAATAAAATTATAGTAAACCAAACCAAATTAAAGAAAAAGTATAATACTATGAAATTATTTCATTTACCCTCATTTTGTGTGCCCAGTCTTCCATTGTGGTTATATTCTGTAAGGATAGCTTAGTAAACCCTGGATGAACAGTATTTGTTGATAATTAGGATCTGCACTATAGGGACTCTATACTGAAGCATTTTCTCATTGAATCTTCATAACAGCCCAATTAGAAGAAAAGTTGTTTTTACTATCTTAAGAGATGAGGAAGTATAATGCTAAATGACTTTTTCAGGGTTACTACCTAAAGAGTTGGCACCAAGACCAAAACCTAGTTATATTTAAAACTAGTTCTTATTTTCTTAACCCTTGAACTTTTCTCCACTATTCTGACTTTTCTGTACAATTCTAGAATGTCCTTTTTAACGTTACATTGTAATTATTTGAACTATTGCATATAAAATGTTAGTATTATATAGACAATTAATTTAGGACACTAATTCTAAAACTTAGAACATTAGTCATACGCAGGTGGTTTAAGCCATTAAAATGAATGCATTTTCTGCCAATTTGAAAAAAATCTAAGCATCTATTAATTCTCTATAAGAATATAGTTTATTAAAAATAGCTATATTCTATGTTGGAAGTATAACACTGTTTGAATGCTTACTTAGCATGTCTAAAACATTGAGTTAAATTCTTGTGCCCCCCCCAAAGAAAAAAAAGAGTTGTTTGTTTCTGAAACTGATACTTGGTTACAAAGAAGCAGGTGAAGTATGCCTGAGGACTTTGAAAATGAAAATAAGTCCAGAATTTTTATGTGTGGTACTTAGCATAGTGCCTGCCACAGTTCGGTATTCCAGAATGGTGTAAGTATACTTATGTTTATGTATAAGGTGAAGTAGTTATATAGGCATAGATATATGGAATAGATTTTTAAAACAAAAAGTCAGCTCTTTAAGATGTTACCATAGGTTTTATTGAACCATCTTAAGAGCTTGATACTAGGAAACCATTTCCACTTTGCCCAGATTCCTGGAATTTCTTTATGTACTCTTCAGGTTACATTTAGCCCTTAGTTTAGAACCATTTTATTTACTCTTTGAAATGGTATTTTAAGGCGGGCCACGGTAGATAGTTTTTAATAACATTTTTATTTATTTGACAATTACATACATGTATACAATACAGTTTGATGATTGTTATTCCCGTATCTCCAGCACATTCCCTCTACCTTCATGGTTTGTTTGTTTGTTTTGGAGGGGGAGTTATTTTTTGAGTCAGGGTCTCCTTGTAGCTGACCTAGAACTCACTATGTAGACCAGGCTGGCCTTGTGCCAAGTGCTGGAATTAAGGGCCTGATCCACCATGCCCAGCCTTATTGTTTCCTTGTTTTCCTTAAATAAGCCACTTTGTCTAATAAACGCTGCCCACATGCACATGGGTAGAGGGCCATCCATCAGATCATAAACAACCTCTCCTCTAGCAGCTCTCCGAAGCCCCTCCCCACCATGCTGGAATGTTGACTGACTTGATTTTGCACAGGTGTTGTGCAGGTAATGGCTGCTGTGAGTTTGTGAGTGCAGTGGCCATATGAGGTCCAGAAAAGAGTATTTCATAGCACTCCATTCCCCACCCCCATCTCCCAGCTCCTACTTTCTTTCTACTCTATCTTCCAAAAATGCCCCCTTAACCTTGGAGGTACACGGACATGTGTGGGCATGCATTTCTGTGTGTGTGTGTGTGTGTGTGTGTGTGTATTATAGTTGTCTCTTTCATGACTTAGCACTCAATCAACACTTATTCTCAGCACTTTGAACAGTTATAATCCCTATATTAACCTCTGCCTACTGCAAAAAGAAGCTTCTCTGGCCAAGATAGCACGAATTTATGGTATAAACATAGATTTTTGTTGTTTGTTTGGTTTTTTTGAGATAGGATCTCCCTGTAGCCTCAGCTGGCCTGGAACTTGTAAACCAGGCTGGCCTTGAACTCACAGAGATCCTCCTGCCTCTGCCTCCTGAGTGCCAGGATTAAAGGTTTGCACCACCCCACCTGGCCAGAAGATAGGATTTTTTTGTCTTTGTTTTGTTTTGTTTTGTTTTGTTTTGTTTTGTTTTTAGCAAAGCAATAAAGTAGGTTCTGCCCTCAGGCCTGAAATCTCCCTAGCTATGGAATTCTGACTAGGTTTGCAGTACAAGAAATGAATTCCCTCTCCTGTGAAGTAGGCAGGCTTCAAATATAATCAGAAAGTGTTTGGTATCTGCAGATAGCCATGCCACTGTTGCACCAGTGAGGACATTAGGTACAGGAATTTGAATATGATCCACCCCCCCAGCAGGATCCATTATTTCCACTATTTTTAAGGGTCTAAGGATATTAGGAGAGAGATACCTAATCCACAGAAAGGGACAACTAGACTTTCAGAATGGTGAGGGCTGGAAAGACTAAGGGAGTAAAATACCTATATTCCTTACTAAGGCCTTTATTATTTCATTATTTTCTTACTAATAGTCTTCTCACTCCTGTTAATCAAATCAGCTGTATTAATTGTATTATAGAAAAAAAAGGAGCAACAAACGAGGAATAACTGCATTTGAAAGTAAATGATGAGAAACCTTAGTACTTCAAGACAAATTTCTTTATTGGCAGTTGCTCATTTAAAAATTACTAAAATTTCAAGTTCTAAATGCAGCTTATGTACTTACTATCATTTCCAGATGGCTTACACTCTATACTATCCATGAATTGATGTCTGTTAGAAGCAAACAAACCAAAATCTATATTGATGTATTAGAAATAAAAATGAGCAAAAAAATTAGAGACTTAGGAATATATAAAGATTTTTCCAACATCATATAAAACAAATGCTGAGCATTCATGTTAGTCCCATCGCTGATAACTTCTTAAATTCTTGTCTATAAAAATCGCTTACTTAAGACTGTACCTGTTCAGGTATTTTATAGATGAATTGTCTTAATTTTTTAGTCCCTTCCTGTTTGTTTGTCTATTTGAGACAGTACCTCTCTATGCAGTCCAAGCTTGTCTCTAACTCAATCCTCCTGCCCCAACTTTGTGAGTACTGCGAATAAGGAGATCAGAGACCTTCTGGAGAGTGACATTTAGTCTTACTTAATAAATCATTTTAACATGAATGTCCTTTCAGTGCTTTTTAGTTTATTGCTCAGGTTTGTAATGTAGTAGGATATTACAATAACTGGAAATAATTTCCAGTAAGCCTGACTTTACTTTAATTGTACTTCTATATGTTCTTAAAAGCCAGGCATGGTACATGTTTCCTAGGTTAATACTTAATAAGAATTGAGTAGCCCCTATCCAAAATATTGTAAATCAGAAGTTTACAGATTGTGACTTATAAAAAATTGTTAGTGTTTTCAAGGGGGCTGGAGAGACGGCTCAGTGGTTAAGAGCACTAGCTCTTGCAGAGGTCCTGAGTTCAGTTCCTAGCACCACATGGTAGCTAACAACCATTCATAACTCCAGTTTCACAGGCTTCATCACCCTCTTCTGGCTCTGTTGGCACTGCAGGCATGTGGTGCACTTACATACAGACAGTACACTTGTACACATAAAATAAATTAAGTAAATAATTTTTATATGTTTAAAATGTTTTCAGGACATGAGGTAAACTGAGGATAGGACCGGGTTTGAACACAAAATTCAATTCTTTTTCATGAATGCCTCATATTCATAAACTTATAGATAATTTTGTACAATATTTTTTAATGATTTTGTGCAGTGAATAAAATCTTCATAATATGGAATTTTGTCCATGTTGTTGCCCAGATTTTGGAGCACTTCAATTTTGAATTGTTGGATTAGGAACGTTTAACCTATAGTTTAAGAAAATGAGGGAGTGAGCGCTGTAAGAATGTTAAGCTGTATTATGTACATGCACAAAATGGGGATTTGTGCTTTTATTTTTTTGTTTGTTTTTCCCAGTGTTTTCTATTACTAGCTCAATTCTCGTCTATAAAGATCTGAACATTTAGACTAATTGCAGTCACTTATTTTGGTTTTGAATTGTCATGCTTTGTAGCCCATTCTAGCCTCAAAATCCTCCTGTCTCTGCCTCCTAAGGAGTGGGAATATAAGTATGCTATCACACTGAACTTCTAAGTATAGAATATTATTAGCATATCATTTGTAGCAAGTCTAATTCTTGTTCCATACTTTGAAAATTTCTCCTTACCTCTTTACAACACACTTCAACTTTGATTTCAATTGTCACAGTGTCTGGTTTACTAATGACCATCCTATTTGCCTTAATTATAACTCAGATTAGATGTTTAAATGTTGGTTTTATTCAAAAGTTTTTGAAATTTAATATTTAGTATTTATTTAAAGGTATCAAAATGTTACTCCAGTGGTATTTAGAATTTTTATCTATAATTTGCTCTTGAAGAGCTGATAAAGAGAAGCAAAGTTATAGTTTAACTAAAAGAGTAATATTTTTCCAAAAATAAAATTGCCATATTCATAAATATTTTGTTAATTTTATGTTACAGTAGAAATCACAGTATTTTTTATATCCTTTAATTTTAACATTGCTATTTAATCACTGAAATTATGCTTTTCCTCTGATTTTTTTTAATTTATTTTTGTTTTATGTGTATTGTATGATTGTTTTGCCTGCATATGTGTAAGTACATCCATGTTATGCAGTGCCTGCAGAGGCCAGAAGATGGCATCAGATTTCCCTTGATCAGAATGAGTGCTGGGAACCAAACCTGAGTCATCTGCAATAGCGGCCAGTGTTCTTCACTGCTGATCCATCTCTCCAGCCCCTCCAATTTGATTTTTTTTTAAACGCATAATTTGAAAAACCAGCAAGTAATGAATGATGCACAGTATTCTCTGGGAGTTGTTCATTTAAAATACTACACTGAATGAAGCCCGTCTTTATATTTGTTCTGTTGTGACTATAGCTAGTCTTCTGGCAGTTTACCATGAATATTGTTAAGGGAAAGGAAACTTTACTTCCTCAAGGAAATCTACTTTGTATTCTCATACAGAGACCTAATTCTTAAAACATTAATTTACTTGGTGCTTCAGAAAATCTGACTTACAAAAGTGAAGCCAATAAGCCCCTTTCAATTTTAGTTTTTAAAAATTTATTTTCTGTGTTTAGTGTACTGCCTGCATGTATGCCAGTGCACCTGTGTCTTGCAGTGACCACAGAGGCCAGAAGAGGGTTTCAGATCCCTTGGAACTGGAGTTACACACAATTTTCAGCCACCATATGCGTTCTGGAATTCAAACCCATGTCCTCTTCAGAAGCAGCCAGTGCTCTTAACCACTGAGCCATCTCTCCAGTGCCCAGCCCCTTTCTATTTATCATCTACCTTCAGATATTATAAATGTTTCACTGTTTTGGCTTCACCTCTTACCTTCTCCCAGTTTCTGTTTCCCTAGGCCAATGCTAACCATTACTTCTTTTCATTATATCTGTTTTTATTTCTCTAGCAACAGGTAAAGACTTAGACACATTAAACTGTAGTACCAAGATATACCTCACATAAAATTGTCTTAAAAGCCACATAAGCTTTTGTTATTCAATTTACCAGGAGCAATAAGACTTTCACAATTATTGTAAAGTTCATTGGTACTTATAAAAGTAAGCCTGATTTGCTCAGATGGGACAGGATAGACAGTGACATTTCTAATTTTGGTAATGGTAATGTTTGGAAGCAGAGGTTTCATTCAGGAAATTTAATAACCTTGATTGATGCATCCTTTAAGAATTCTGGCATATTTGTAATTTCTCACTCTTCAGATTCATATTTGACTAGTATCGATCCTCTTATTCTCAATTGTTACAATTTTCTATGAAACATAAATATGATTATTAATTATAATTGTAAATTTTATATATATAATTATAGATTATTCATATATATATATATATGTGTCTTTTTGAGACAGGATCTCCCTACTATAGCCCCAGCTGGCCTGGAACTTGTTGTGTAGTCCAGGCTGGCCTTGAACTCACAGAGATCTGCCTGCCTCTGCCTCCTGAGTGCTAGGATTAAAGGCATGTGCCACCATGTCCAGCAGCCCATTTTTACATTTTTTTTAAATACGTGGTACTGATGTTATATTGTTTTCCTTTTCTTTACCCCTTTCCCATTCTTATGTGTCTTCTCAACATATAAGATGATGGGTAAATTATCTTGTTTTTCTAGTATTTTTTTGTTAACAGACCTTTGTAGTTTGTTCTTTTTGTCTTCTCAAACTGGACTCAATAACTTTCCTCCAACATTTTGTTTCCCTTCTGGACTTTTCTTTTATAACAATAATGGTAACTTGCTCTTAAGAATCTAGAGGTATGTACTTCATGTATAATTTCATCCCATCAGTCAAATTATATTACTTATACTTAGAAAATTGAGAATTAGAGAAGGTGATTAGGTTGCTCAGGTCACACTAGTAGTTAGAAACAAGTGCTGCAATTACACGCAGGTAATCCCAGTGGTAGAGCACTTGCCTGGCATAGGGAAAATCAGCACTGCAGGGGAGCAACCTACCACAGTTGATTTAGGTAGTGCTGATGATCTAACCTAGGGCTTTGTGTATGCTAGGCAAGCACTCTCCCAACTGAACTACATCCTCAGCCCCAGAATTCGGAAGTTCTTAAGCCTTTTCATTTCTGGTAAGAATATTTCAACTTTTTTCTTTGATTTGCATGTTACACTGCTATAGCCTTATGTGTTTTGTTTCATCTTTTCCGAGTTTTGTTTAATCTGTCTCAGCACTTTCAGTATTTACCATCTTATGTCCAGCGTTACCTTTAAATGAACAAATGTCAATATTTTACAAAATGTTTGCTGTATTATCTTTAAACAATTTATGAAAATGTTATAGTGTTTCCATGAGCAACTTAACATTTTCTTTTATGGCATTTCAAGAAAATTATTACCTAAAATTATTTTAAGATACATTATATTTATTAGGGTTTTCAGAGAAAAGGGGATGACTTATAAAACATCACATGGGTTATATTTAAGAGCTTATTGCCTACAGATAGAATAGTATTATCATCAAGCTGTAAAAGAACTGAGTGTGGTGCCATTATGTCTCTGATCCCAGTGTTTGAGAGGTGGTGGCAGAAGGACTGTTGAGTTCCAAGTAATTCTGGGCTACATGGCAAATTCAAGGCCAGCCTGATAAACATAACAAGACCCTGTCTCAAAAAAACCAAGGGCTGTGGTTGTGACTTAGTGGTAGAGCACTTGCCTAGCATGGGGAATATCCTGGATTCAATCCCCCGCACTTTAGGGAGGCAGACTAAACTGAACAGACTAAATTGTTAGACAATTTACTGCAACTTTTTAGTATTTCTGATATCCGACTTATTTGGTTTTTCTGATCATTATTAACTGTTACCTAAAGTTTGCTTTGCTTTGATTCGTATCATAAAATCTAAAAGGAAAGAATTATTCAAGGAAGTAATAATTTACAGCTGATCCATTCTTGGGCCAGACGCAAGTAAATCAAATGACTTCATTTTCTTCTAAGCCTGTAGTGGGTTGCTTCTTCCTAAAAATCTTACTTTGAACAATAAAGTCCACCATTATGTCTGTCAGTTCCACATCCATGAATTTAATCAACTTAAATTAAAAAATTAGAAAAAATGTGTTCTGTACTAAATATGTACATGTGCTTTTTTTTCTGTTATACCCTCAACAATACAGTACAACAACTATTTGTATTTAGGTATTTACATTGTTTGAAGTATTGTATATCCTTGGAGTAACATTTATATATAAGTACTTTGCCATTTTGTATAAGCATCTGTAGATCTCGGTATCTGGATATCCTGGAACCAAGCCCCTACAGGTACCAAGGAACAACAGCACTGTATAATCTTGTTTCTCTGTTTCTACATCTGAAAAGGAGCATATTTCTTTAAAACCTTTTATAAAAGTCACCTTCTTAAATATAATTATTAACTTAAAATTACAAAATGTAGATTTCATGTTAGAAATGTATAACTGTTATTAATGAACTTATAAGACTGTACTATAAAATACTGTATTCCACTGTCACGTCACAAACTGTGTTTGTGCTTTTCTACAGAACACTCCTGTGCCACCTTCACCAGCTGTGCAAGTACAGGGCCAGCCTAACAGTTCTCAGCCTTCTCCACTCAGTGCATCCAGTCAACATGCAGATCCAATGAGAAAGCCTGGGCAGAACTTCATGTGTCTGTGGCAGTCTTGTAAAAAGTAAATGGCAGTTTTGGGTTTTTGTTTGTTTGTTTGTTTGTTTTTGGGTTTTGGTGGTTGTTTTGTTTTGTTTTGTTTTATATTTTTAATATACAAAAGCATTCTTTGTTTTAGGATGTATTCATATTTACATTTATGTCATACTTTATGAAATTTCCTTTTTCTGAAGCCACTAACTTTAATCAAAAATATTTTATGAGTTATAGTTACATGGAATTAGTGGTTCTCTAAGCTTACAAAGTATATCTATAAATGGTCGAAAGAACTTCATTGCTTAATGGTATGTTGTTAGGGAATGTGTTTCAGTCTTTATTTTTGATCAGTTAAGAATTTGATTATAGGGCCAAGTGTAGTGCTCATTCTTGAAAGCCCAGTACTCAGTGAACCAAGGCAATAGACTTGTAATTTAAGCCCAGCCTGGGCTACAGTGTGAGATCTGTCTCAAAAAATCAAAAGAAACCAAATTTGATTATGTCATTGACTGTGAGGAAATTGTTTTTAAAGTAACATAACTTAATGAGTGTGAAATTTCTGAATAATAGAAGCCTAGAAATAATAATCTGTTAGAAAATGATTTTGAAAATTTCAAGTAATGTTGAAAATTAATTTTTCAAACCATACCATTTCATAATTTAGTAACTAAGTTGAACAAGCAAGTAGAACTGAACTGAACTTTCTTTGTGTATATTTGTGTCTTTTGGTCTGTTGTACATGTGTATGGTGTATACATGTATGCAACTTGTACTTGCCCATGTGTGCAGGTATGGAGGCCAGAGGTTGACATCAGGTGTCTTCCTCTATGTTTCTCCACCTTATTTTTTGAGATGGAGTCTCACTGAACCAGAAGCTCTTACATTTTGGCTAGACTGGCTGGTTAGAAAGCCCCTAGGATCTGCCCATCTTCCCAATGCTGATGTTACAGTTGCTAGTTTTGCAATCAGCATTTAAGTGATTTCTGAGGATCCAAAATCTGCTGCTCCTCATGCTTTCGTTGCAAACACTTTATCCACTGAGCCATTTCCCTAGCTCCAGAATTGAACTTTTAAATTTTTTCTTTTGTGGTGCTAGGTATGAAATGGTAGGTAGGGCTTTATACATCATGTTCTGCAAGTGCTAGAACTAAACTTCTTGAATTAAAACATTCTTGGGCTTAGAGGTTGAATTTCAAATGTTGGTTGAAATAAAAGCGTTTCTGTGCTCAGCCGAGAACCTTTGCTTTGAGTCATTTAAGAGCTGTAACCTTTGGGCACTCATTTTCATTTCATAGCAGTGATTCTATTTCTATTTTCCTATCTTATAAAGTTTATATTATCTATTCCTATTTATTGGAGATAATTGTATTTTATTGTTAACTTTATATATGGGTTTTGGTAGAATTGGAAACTGTTTACATATTCTAATGATTATTAGTATCATACAAAATTTCTGTAGACCAGTGGTTATCAAGCTTAAAATCTCAACACAACATTGGGACATGAAATAATTTTAGTGCATCTTGACCAGTGGTCTTAGTTTTTGTTTTTTTGTTTTCAATGAAAATGAATAAAATATAGATCCATCACATTAGTAATGGTAAGTATTATCTCAATTTATGTGTATATAGTACATATATGTATACTTGATTATTTATGATGTAAACTCTCAGTTCTTTAGATTGTCTGTTTCTTTTATTTATTGAAACTGGCCATCTGTGTCTTTGTCTCTCTCTTTCCTGTGTTAGAAGTGGAACCTAAGTATTTGTACATGCTAAGCTATTATTATTTTAATATATGTTATAAATTAATCTGAAACTTTTTTACTGGTCTCGATTTTACTCTGTTTTGAAAATTTTTTGTTTTTTAGTAAATAGTAGCTGATAGAGCATGTAGTCTATTGAAACTGTTTAAGAAGTTAGATTTAGATGAAATTCTTAGAAAGTGTTAAGAAAATAAATGCTACTAAGAAAATATTTGATAAATATTTGCAGATTCAGATTGAACTTATTATTAATGCAGTATTTAAAAAACTACAGCTTGAAAAAAAAAGGAAAGACAAGCTTTAAGAAGCATTACTAAATTTGTCTTATTCAGAAGAGACAAACAATGGTACCTCATTAAATTATGTAACATGGATCCTACTAACCAGATGGAAAATGGTCCTCCATATATAGGTTCATTAACTCTTCTAGAATTTATTTTCTTAACACTTTCTAAGAATTTCATCTAAATCTAACTTCTTAAACAGTTTCAATAGACTACATGCTCTATCAGCTTGGTATAACTTCCATCCTTACATTTTCATTCTGTGTGCATCCCTATCAGTGAAGTATATTTTGGGGGTACAACAAATATTTGAATTGTGAATCAGTCAGCTAGTCTGTATCTTTTCATTGGAGAATTAAATATCATTTGTATTCAGTTTTTGTTCTGAAGTTCGCAGATTCTTGTGTGTATTTTTGGCTTTGGTTTTGGGGCTTTGGGTTATTTTTCTCAGTCATTTTGTAATTGTTCTTTACTAGTCACATTAAGAATTTCCTGTTTAACTGAATTGGACATGATTGATGTTTTCTGAATTTACCATTGTTTATCTCTTCCTCTTGAAATTTCTCATTCCTATAGTTACATGGTAGAGATGGTCTTCCTTCTGTGTGGTTAGACTTCTTTAACTTCTGCAATGCTAGCCATCACTATGAATTGGTTTAGTTTGTACCTCAAGTATAGGCTCCCTCTCAACAGACCACTTTAGAAACAGTATTATGTTCTTCCATCTGGAGATATAGATGTCCTTTTTTGTGGGATGTAAGCAAACGTCAAACGCCTTTGTTTAGAATATTATTTACTAAGGGTTGTTATAAATTATAAAAGCCTCTTTTTATCAACTCTTTGGTTTCTGTGAGAAAGAGTTCTTAGAGGAAAACAAACTAGGTGTTTATTTTTCTCATTTACCAGTAATGGTAGTAATGAGTTTCACTAACATCCTACAAAGGTGACTGTAATGATTCGAGTTTGCTTGTTTTGATTATGAACTGAGAGATCAGATGTATTTTAAGGTATTTCAATCTACTGAAATGACTTTGTCCTTGATATTCAAATTATGTCATCTTTGGCAATTGGAAGCCTATTGAAGCCAGTCCCCAGGTCCTTTGCTTGTGATCTTAATTTAAGTATTTGATGATTTCTTTGCTTTCTATTAGAAAAGATAGTCTAGCTTTGTCTTGTGTGTTTCTTGCCCCATAACTAAAAAGAATCAACCATTTTTCCAACAATCCCTGATTTATTTTTGTTGTTGTTATTAATTTTCCTGAGGCAGTATCTCATGTATCCCATGCTGTTCTTGAACTCACTTTGTAGCCAAGGATGTCCCTGAATTCTTGATTCTTCTGCCTCCAACTCCCAGAGTACTGGGATTAGACTTGTGCAGCAGCATACCCAGTTTCCCCTGCTTTTTTTTTTTTTCTTTAATGCAGAAGGTGGTAGACACCTGTTTCTTTTAAGTTGGGGCCTTAATCCATTTTCGTTGGTGTAACTGAATAACACAAACTGGGTAATACATGAAGAAATTTATTGTAGTTCTGAAAGCTGAAAATTCCAAGTTCAACAGACTGTCTCTGGTGAGAACATTCTTCCTGATGTGAACGCTGCAGCATCGCAGATGACACAGGGCGTTACCGGTATATGGTCCCAGTCGGTGGCACTGTTCAAGGAAGGTCATAGAACCTTTAGGAGGTGTGGCCTTGCTAGAGGGAACATGTGATGGCAGTTTTTGAGAGCTCATAGCTTTGTTCCACTTTCAGTTGGTTCTCTTTCTTTGCATGCTTAAAGATTTGAATACTCAGGTTTCTGCTCTGGCTGCCTCCTGTCATGCCTCCCTACCCTGATAGACTCTTATCATTCTGGAAAAATAAGCCCAAATAAGCACTTCCTTCTATAAATTCCCTTGGTCATGGTACTTTATCATAACAACAGAAAAGTAACTAATACAGGAGTTAGTACCAAGAAGTGGGCTGCTAACTGTGAAGCACCTGATCGATCAGTTTGTTGTGTTTTGGAAAAATGTGGAAGACTTTGGAAGTCTCAACCACAAGAAAAGTGGTTGAATGTAGTAAGTGGAGCTTAACAGCCTGTTCTGTTAAGAGCCTGAAAGAAAGTAGTACTGAGAGTAATATAGTTCCAGAAGGACTTAAACAAAGGTGGGGCTAGACGTCATTCCTGTGATAATTTGGTAAAGAAATTGACTGGCTTCTGCCCAAGGCCTAAAAACTTACCTGAAGTTGAATCTATAAAGTAATGGACTAATTTTTTTACCAGAAGTAATTTTAAAGCAGCCTAATGTTGAAATATGGGTTGGTTATTACTGGTAAATTTTATGCAGATGTGCAATGAAAAGAAGCATGTGGGGCAGAAATAAATAAATACGCAATGTACAGTCTGAAGAGACAAAGGACACTAGGAAGCTTAATGTTGCAGCTAAGACCTGTCTTGGAAGAGAGGTTCTAATCAGTAAGGAGATCAGCACCATTACGACAGGCCTCCTGCTTATCTCTGTAACAGTGGAAAGAGGGCCCTCAGGGTCAGACCCACCACCTAAACTCCCAGCTAAATCCCCAGAAAAAAAAACAGAACATACAAAAGCTGGTGTTAATGTGAACAAAGCGGGCGGCTGAAGTACATCCCAAGGTGGCAACAAACCTGGCAGTGCAGTCTTCGTGCTTTAGAGGCATGAAAGAGGCCAGAGCGAGGGGTTGGGGTCCTTCCATGGTTTCAGTGAGCCACTAAGGCCAGACACAATGTGGCAGGGGAGTCTCTGCAAGAAGGCCCCAAGAAGCCATTTTGTGAAGCTGTAAAAGTGAAGCCTATGCTACATTGGAGACCCAATGATGTTAGGAATGCTAGAACAGAGCTGTTGAATCTGTCAAGAACAGCCTCTTACAGAGAATAGAACCAGCCCAAGAGCAAAATGTATATCACAGGCAACAAAACTGGAAGAGTCATCCAAGCCCTTTGGAACCAAAGTCCCAGACATTGGGTGAGGAGCACCAGGATTTTGGTGTCTGTCCCCTGGGTTCCAGTCTTGCTTTGTACCATAGTTCCTCACTGTGCCCCATTTTTCCCTTTTGGAATGATAATCTATATTCTGGGTCATTGTATGTTGGAAGTATGTAATTAGTTCTTAGATTTTATAGGGGTTACAAGAAGAGTGCCTTGAGCCTCAGAAGAGACTGGACATCTGTAAAGACTGTGAGATTTGTGAAGTTAAGTGTATTTTGAATGGCCATGAGTGTATGGAGCTCACTGGAGTGGAATGTGGTGGTTTGAATGAGAAATGTCTGCCAAAGGTTCAATTATTTGAACATGTGCTGTATTGTCTCCAGTTGAATGCACTTCCTGGGAGAGGTTATAGACCCTCTAAGAGGTATGCGGCCTTGGTTAGAGGAAGCTTCTGACTAGGAGCAGGTTTTGTAGTTTTTCGCTTTGCCCTACTTCTAGTTGTTTTTTTTTTTTCTGCCTCTTCCCTGTGCTTTAAGATGTGAGTGCCCAGGTTTCTGCTCCTCCTGCCTCCTGCCATGATCTACCCTAACTCTCTGGAACCATAAACTCTTCTGTGAATTGCCTTGGTCATGGTATTTTATAACAGCAATAAAAAAGTAACTAATATAAGTTATACCATCAACTGGACATATCAATGGTTTAATTCCATTTTATTTTATGGTTCTGGTATTGTATTCAAGACTTTGTTTGCATGCTTCCAGTGTCAAAACAAGGTATGTTCAAAAAAAATGTAACCATTTCTTTCAGCTTATGTATTTTCCCATAAATAACATACTCATTTTATTTTTAAAATAGAAATAAACTGGAAATATATTTAAATGCTCTGCTGTCTCAAATGAATGTATCCCAAAATATTCATGAACCCAGAACCTGAAATAGTTCTTTTATGACCAGAAGTGTGTGAATTCAACTTTCTGCATATTGAAATAGCAGTAAACATTCCTGTATTCTGTGAGTCCAGTAAGTGTTGTCAATTTGGGGCAGTGATTGTGAGAGTGGGCTTCCTTTTTGAGTTCCTTGACCATAAGTTCATGGAAACTGGACATGACACTGAGTGTATGTTTTACATGGACCCACTTTTTAAAAGCGATTGTTATATGTTAATGTTTGCTGCAGCTCTGTGTCCTGTGCTTGGATGCTTTCTAAAAGAATTGGCATTGTGGGAGAGATTCTTAAATAAAACCGTTTTTTTTTTTTTTTTTTTTGGTCTTTTTGAGACAGGGTCTTCTGTCCTGGAACTCGCTATGTAGACCAGGCTGGTTTTGAACTCACAGAGATCCACTTGCTTCTGCCTCCCAAGTGCTGGGACTAAAATAGTGCATCTCCACACCCGGCTAAAACTTTTTTTTTCCTTTTAATGACCAAAGGATTTTGCAGATATAACTGGGCTAAAGATCTTTGAGGTGAGGTTATGTGGATCACAAAGATCCCTAGGAAACAGTGGCAGGAAGCCAAGGATGGTGGAACACAACTATAATCCAAGCACTTTGGGAGTGGAGGTCAGCCTCGGCTACACAGTGATGTCAAGGCCAATCTGGGTTACATCAGATCTTATCTTTGTAAAAACCAAACAAAAAGGAGAAAATGAGATCAGAAAAATGATAATAAAAGCAGAGGAGCATCAGAAGGTGCTGTGTGACCACGAGCACTCAAAAGCAAGGGAAAGTGTTCCACAAGCTGGGGTAGGCAAGGAAATTCTCCTTAGACTCTGCTGAGGTAGAGAAGCCCAGCTGACACACTGTTTTGTCCCACTGAGATGCGTTCCAGATTTCTGACCTTTACAACTTGAAAAGAATCAGTTTGTGTTATTTTACCCACTAATTTCATAATTTGTCACAGTAGCAGTAGGAAACTAATACACCTACTACTATTGAAATTTAACAAAGTATCTTAAACCTCCAAAGTCATATGTGGACATATTCCTCATGCATTTTGCGTTTGGTCTTTCTGTCACTGTTTGTTTGTTTTTGAGACAGGGTCTCCCTGCAGCCCTAGCTGGCTTGGAACTCACTATGTAGACCAGGCTAGACTCAGTCTTACAGAGATCCACCTGCCTCTGCCTCTCGAGTTCTGGGATTAAACAATCATGTACCACCATTCTTGGCCTTTCCTCTTTTTATACTTTCATGGGGTCATGTCATATATGTAGGTAGTTATTTGTTCAACCAATTCCTTATTAATAGATTTTTAAATTGTCTCATTTTTTTCTGGTAGAAAATAATTGCCGTGTGCAATTGATAGTTTTTTTTGGGGGGGGGATGAAACAATCTTTTTTAAAAATTAACATGTGTTGTGAAGGTTTCATTATAAGCACTCTCAAACATACTTTGCTTTTGTTGATCTTCCTCCCTCCACTCTCCTCACCTATTCCCAGTATATCTTTGAGATAGACTCTTAAGAAGGAAATTGTTGAGTTGAAGAATACATATTGTATAATGTAATCTGTTTTCTCCATGTATTCCTCCCAGCAACCTGTTCATTCTATACAGTCATGCAAATACAGTATATTCAAACATTTTGATTTTTCTCACTGTAATGAAGGATGGTATCTTAGTAGAATTCTAATTTGCATCTCTTTCTCTGTCAACTCGCCATATCTCATTTTTTATACATGATTTGGATTTTTGTGTGTGTGGCAGTGTGGGTGAATGTATATGTATATGTGTTCAAGTGTGCTGTGTGTGTGGTATATGCCAAAAGAAGACATCAGTGACCTGCTGTATCACGTTCCACCTTGTTCCCTTGAGACTGAGTCTGTATCAGTGAACCTGGAGCTAGACTGGCTAGACTGTCAACCAGCAAACCCCAGCAATCCTCCTGTCCCAGCCCAGTGTTGTATCCTGTTCTACATCCCAGCTCCATCCCCATACTGGGGTTAAAGACCTATACAACCATGCCTGCCTTTTTATGTTTCTGGGAATTTAAATTCAAGCCCACATTCATGAGCAGTAGTCACTCCTACATGCTGTCTTTTTTTTTTTTTTAATGAATCTCTTTATTCATATGCATGAACATTTTTTTTCTGTTTTGGTATAAATTGAGAAACCTTTTTACCAGTATATCATTTATATTTTTTATTTTGCCGTTTTCTGTTCCTTTTTCAGGCCATGGATAAAGTTTTTATTTGTGTGTGTTTGGGGTGGAGGTTTGGCTAGAGCAGCCTCAGGTGTCGGTTCACAGGTGCCATCAATCTACCTTCTTTGGCCTCCACTTTGCCAAGTATGCTAGGCTGGCTAGAAAGCAAGCCCCAGGGATACACCCATCTCTGCCTCCTCAGTGTTAGAATTACAAGTACATACGACTATGCCTTACTTAAAAAAAAAAAATTATGGGGGCGGGGCTCAGCAGTTAAGAACACTGGCTGCTCTTACAGAAGACCTGGGTTCAGTTTCCATCACCTACATGGCAGTTCCAGAGTATCCAATGCACTCTTCTGACCTCTATGGGCACTGCATGACAGTGATGCACTCATATGCATGCAAGCAATATACTCATACACAAAATTAAAATATTTTTTAAAAATATGTGATTGGGGGAGTTGAACTTGAGACCTTATATTTGAGCTATCAGTTTTTTCTAGAACATAAGTAGTTTTGTAGTTTTTATTTCTATCTCTTGTTTCTGGGTTTTTTTTCTATATGTCAATATGTAGTCTTAATCAGACTGATTAAGTAACTTGCTGTAATTTGGAACAGTGACTGTTTTTCTCATATCATTAAAAATAGTTTATTGCTACAAAAGTAAGGATCACAGTGAATGTTTTGACCAACCCTGTCCAGATTATTCATACTGGTTTCAGAAAATCAAAATTAAAATGATACCACAACATTTTCATATTATAATAGTTTTTCTTATTGTAAAATTATATTTCTACTTCTAAAAAATAAATTCCAAATAACATCCCAAAAGAGAATCATAAAGGTTAGTTTGGTGTATGTCTTTTCAAACCTTTAGTGTCTATTTAGATCTCTAGTCTGTTTCTGTTTGGGTTATATGCATGAATGGATCTAAGGTTTTTGTCAGGTGCTTTTCTGCCTTTACTGATATGATCATAAGATTTTTCATTTTTAGCCTGTGGATAATAATGGCTTATATCGATCAAGACTGTTAAACAAAACTTTGTACCTGGAATAAATCCCATTTAGTCTTGATAACAACAGTTTTTATACATTCTTTGATATTATTTCTAGTACTTTGGATGAGGAGATTCTTCGACACTGGTTCCTTTTAATGACTTTGTCTAGTACTACTGTCCTCATAGAATTGGTTAGGAAGCAGTCCTCTGACCCATTACTTAGAAAGAATTGTAGAGAATCAGTACCATTCCTTTCTTAAATGTTGGGTAGAATTCATTAGTAAAACCCTCTGGTCCTGATGCTTTTTGTTTTGAAGGTTATTAGTTCAGTTGCTCTAGTATTCAGTTTCCTTCTGTGAATTTTGTCTTTCAGGGACAATTGTGAACTTTTGAGCACAGAAATATTTGTAATATTCTTCTGATTTACTGTTAACTTACATTTATTTATTTCTGTACGTACACATGTGCCATGGAGCACATGTGGTGGTCAGAGGGCAGCTTGCAGGATTTGGTTCTTTCCTTCTACCATATGGTTCCAACAGATGGAAATCAAGTCATCAGGCTTGGCAACAAGCATTAGTGCCCCTGACCCATCTCATTGACCCTCTGCTTGTTGACCTCATCTTCATTTTCTAATAGCAGTGCATTCTCTCTTCTCTGCCCCATCCCTCTTGGTTAGGTTGGCTAGAGGTTTATCAATTTATTGATCTTTTCAAAGAATGAGGTTTTTGTATTCATCATTTTTACCTAATGATTTCCTTTATTCAATTTCATTGATACTCCTGGTTTTTATTTCTTTTCTTCTGTTTATTTCTTTTTCTAGTTTCTTAGAATGGAAGCTTAACTTGTTGATTTTAAACTTCGTTAAAAATAGGCACTCTTAAGTACTGTTTTTATTGTATTTCTCAAATGTTAAAGTTGTATTTTCATTTATTTCAACACATAGAAGGGTGGTGTTTAATTTCCAGCTCTTGTCTTGTTTTTGTTTTTTTATAGGTTATCTTACTACATTTTTTCCTGTTTCTGTAATAAAATCCCCTGACAAAAGCAATTTAAGGGAAAGGGGGTTTATTTTGGCTCACAGTTAAAAAATGTAGTCTTTCATGGGAGGGAAGTCAAGGCAAGAGAAGCTTCAGGTAGCTATTCACAGTGTATCCTCAGTGGAACAAACAGAGAGCAGTACACATATGCCTATGCTGAAGTAGCTTTCCCCATTAAAAAAAAATGTTTATTTTACATGTATAAGTCTTTTGCCTGCATGTATGTATGTGTACCATATACATGCAGTAATGCCCACAAGGGCATGGATCCCTTGGAACTGGAGTTACAGAAGGTTGTTAGTTGCCATGTGAGTGCTATGGACCAAACCCCGGTCCTCTGGAAGAGTAGCCATTGCTCTTAACCACTGCAGATCATCATCCCACCTAATGGAATACATCTAACAAGCGATTCTAGATTCTGAGAACTTGACAACACTATACACCATACACAAATTAATTCCAAATAGTCTGATAATAAATGTTGAGTGTTTCTGGTTTTTATTTGTAGAGGGGTATTTTATGTTTCTAAATGTATCGTAACGTGTGGATGTCTCATGGGACATTGGTAAGAATATCATTAGATGAAGTAATCTAAATATATTAATTAGGTCCAAATCATAGATGGGTGTTGGATGGTTCAGTTATTTCCTTATTGATTTTTCTGCCTATTGGATCTGTCACTTACTGGTAGAGGAACATTAAATTTGCCAGCTAAAATACTGGATGTGTCTTCTCTGTGAAGTTCTTATGCATTTTTACCAGACATGTTTTGATATTTTGTATTAGGTACATATACTTTCTTGGAGAATTCACTATGTGCATGCATATGTTTTATAAAATTTGGCAGACTTGTAATTTTTCTGTTGTTGTTAAAATTCACATGTTAGTGTGAGGTTTTATATTTATCTGACTAGGAATTAGGTAGTGTGGTGATTGAAATGAGGATGTCCCCCATAGGATCCAAGTATTTGAATGAACACTTTGTCCCAGATAGTGGCACTGTTTGGGAAGGTTTTAAGAGGTGCAGCCAGGCTGGAGGAAGCATGTCACTAGGGGCAGGCTTGAGAGTATACAGCATGCCCACTTCTGGTCTGTCTCTCTCTGTTTCTTGTGTGTTTCAGGCTCCAGCTGCCTCCTGCCATGCCTCCCCTGCTGTGATGAACTCTTCTCCCTCTGGAACCATAAACTAGATAAACTCTTCTTTCTATGTCGCCTTGGTCATGGTATTTTACCACAGCCATAGAAAAGTAATAAAGAAGTTGGTATCAAGAGTGAAATGAATATTGCTGTGAATAATCTGATCATGTTGAGTTTTGGCAGTTTCTACTAGAAAAGGGGTTGAATGCTATAAGCAGAGCTTAATGGACTGTTTAGCAGAGGCTCAAGATATTCCAGAGAGAGGTGGAAATAGGACTGAAAAAGAACATGTCAGACAGAAATACAAAATATACTACTAGGAAAGAAAAGGGGTGCTTTAGGTCTGCCAGTAGCCCCAGCCTATAATTGATTATGTCGACCAGGCTGGCCTCAAGAGATCTGCCTGTTTCTGCCTCCCCAGTATTGAGATTGAAGGCTTGTGTTCATGCTGACTTCTCTCTGATAAAAATATTCGCGCTATTGGAGAGGCCTCCAGATTGTCATTTGAACAATGGAAAGTATACTGTGGAGGGGCACGGCTCTAGAGGCAGGATCGAGGGGCAGAGCTTCCAGTCCCCTCTCTCAGATTTCTGTGCCTGCTTGAAGGTGTGAGCACTCAGCTTTCTGCTCCAGCTGTCTCCCACCATGATGGACTCCTACCACCCTCTGAAGCCGTAGCCCAATAAACTCATTCTTCTATAAGTTGCTTTGGTGTTTTATCACAGCAAGAGAAAAGTAATTAATATAGGTGGTACTTAACATGGACTTCATTTTCTTATAAGTTTTTAAAACATTTGTGTGCATGTGTGAGAGAGAGAATGAGAATGTATGTATGCTGTAATGTACATGTGAAGGTCAGAGAACAGCTTGCAGGAATCTGTTCTCTCTATTATGTGGGTTCGGGGTTGATGGCAAATGCCTTTGCCCACTGAGCCACCTCGTTAGCCTGAAGTTCCTTTTTAAGTACATTCTGTATCCCATAGCTTTCTCAGTTTTGGCTGACTGTTATCCTGTTGGGGACCTATTGCAGTGGAAGGTCGTGTTCAGATGACATATACAATTGGCACAGTTAAATAACTCTCACCTTTAAAAACGCGAGCCTTTAGGGACTGGAGAGACAGGCACACTTATATGCACAGGCAAAACATTCATACACTTAAAATAAAAACAAATAAGATTTTTTTTTTTAATGCGCCTTCAACTAAAGGCTGTGACTTTTGGCGGGGGGGGACCTCCACTTTTCCCTCTGTTGTGCAGCCCTAGAAGTATAAGGGGAAGGCTAAGGGTGTGGCTCTGCTCCATAGCTTAAATTTTCAAGTGTAACCTGTTGGGCTTGCAGTGGTGTGTCAGTTACTATTTAGTGCTTCCATGGGTCATTGGATCCAGTAGTGTGCACTTGCCTGGTGTTGGCATGTCTCTCTAGCTTTCAAGGTCACTATTTGTTCTGTGGCTTCAGTTTTCTGATGTGTATAGAGAGTTCTTAATGTTCACTTTTGTCTTCTCTCTGTCTCTTTTCCTCCCTGTCTCCCTCCTTTTCTCTCTCTCCTTTCTCCTTCTTCTCTTTCCTCCCCTTACCCTTGCCTTTCTTCACTCAAACCTAGGACCTTGTACTTGTTAGGCAAGTGGTCACCATTAAGTAAGTCCTCAGACCCTTACTCAGCTTCATTCTTAGGAAGATGGAAGAGATGACTTTCAATCTCAGAGGAAACAGCAAATACTCATCCTTTATCCTTGTTTTTTTGTTGTTATCTTTCAGCACAATGTTCACTACTAGCTTATAACTGAAATATTTAATATGCTTTTTCAGAAAGTTTTAGCACCCAGTATTTTAGCGCCATACGATCTCTATTGTTTTATGTATAGTAGTTTCAGTATTTTTCTTGAAAAGACATTTAAATACCAGTTTTCTAAAGTGTGAGGTCTCTAGTTAGTTAATTACTGCCAAAGATTAAAATACTTCCTTTTGCAATAAGCATAGTCTATATTATGCTTATATTTAAAATTACATCATTAAAGGTGAAACCAGGAATGTGGAGGTTCCCAAATTTATTCTAATCAAACATTTCAGTGTTAAAGCTATTTTACTTATGAACCATCGACTTTTACTTTGTAGTAGTAAAGTTAATATTCTCTGACCACCCAGAAGTCTACTGAAGTTGAGGTTCCTATTGAACTTTATACATCAAAGTTCCAACAAAAATCAACTTCATTATACTTTGCAAATGATTGAAAAAATCATAGTGGGGCTCAAGAGGTAAGAACACTTGCTCTTACAGAGGACTCAGATTTGTTTTCCAGCACCCACATGGTACCTCACAATAGTCTGTAACTCCAGTCCAGAACTGATGCCCTCTTCTGCCTTCTGAAGGCACCAGGCACATATATATGTGCAGGCAAATAGAAATATACATACATACATATATATGTATGGTATATATTAATATATATTAATATAAAACAGTGTTTTAAAAAACTTAACTACAACTTATATTCTCATTAAAATTTCAACATTCAAAATTGCTAAAAACAGTTTCACATAAGTTTAAAAATACAGAACTTTAAATATTTGTTTAAAAAGCAGTGGCAGGGTTATAAATTTTACTGTAAAGTACCTAAAGACACTCTGTTATAAAATCACCATCTTAATAATTTGAAAATATTTGATACAGTAAAATATCGAGAATACAAGTTTTTAAGTCATGATACCATGTCTTCGGTAACAAATGATTAATTCTAGGTAAGTTGCCAATTTTGATTGACTTATCAAGCAATTCAATTGGATTATAAATCAATAGGAGAATAAAATCATTTTGATAGCATCCTTTGTCTTTGGTGGTTATAAGCCAGACAAGATCTTGAGGAATATTACACTTTGCTCTTGGATATTTTACTGTATTAGCGCACAGTGCCTGCCTTATAAAAGGCTTAGAAGTAACATTTGTTAGAACATAACTGGAAGTATTCGTTTAATGTAGAGTACTAAAGAGACCAGCTACTTAAAGATGTAATTATTAAAAGTTTATGTAATATGAAATTAATTTCCTAAGTTGTATTAAGATAATTTTTAGTATCAAGTATTTTAATTGTGTAGGAAAATAATTTCCTAGATTGATAATACTAACTTGTTACTAGTCATTTATTCCTTGAAAAATTATGCTAGAATAAAAAGAATTACTAATCTCTTAAACCAGGCTAGTTCTCAGAATTTGTTTGCCAGCATGAAAAATTATAATATTGAGGATTATATTTTAAAATATATCTCTTTTTACCAAGTGATAAATTTATGCATAGTTTCCAAGTGAATAATCATATTAAGGTGTAATAGAAGGGAACCAGTCTTTACTGTTACACATACCTGTTTTTAAATTCCCGCTCTGATATTTATCTGACTCTGGAAAAGTTATTTTTTAAAAACTTGTTTCCTTGGCAGTGAAGTGGGGTGTTCATGGGCATATACCAAATGCAGCAAAACACTCACACAAATAGAAATGAATGTAAAGCCCAACAAAAAGAACACAGATTTGCCACTTTAAACGTACAGTAAGAGCACTATATGTACTTAGTACAAATACAACTCTAGCAATACCTTTTCAAATGTGAACTGTTATTTTAGCCTGATATTAATATTTTTGTGGGGTTACATATTTTTAAAGCATATCTTAAGATTCCTGAAAGTTCATTTTTATATTTTGATATGTAAGATAAGTCACAGATTTATAGACCCAACATGTTAGTAGGAGTTGGAGCTGGAAGAGCAAGGAGCACATATAGTAATTTTTATTATTATTATTCATTATTATTATTATTTTATATGTGTGAATGTACTGCCTGCATGTGGCTAGGTGCACCTGGGTCATGCAATGCCTGAGGTCAAAAGAGGACTTCAGATCCCCTGGAGCTGGAGTTAAAGATGGTTTTTAGCCTCTGTGTAGGTGCTGGGAATTGAACCCAGGTCCTCTGCAAGAGCAGACAGCGCTCTTAACCCACCTAGCCATCTTTCCAGCCCCGATGCTTTCTTCTAATAACTATTAGAAACTAAAGAAAGGAGACAGAGGTGAAGACAGTCATTTTTGGCTGCCCTCCATCTGAACCCCACCCTTTATTGGGTATTTCCCACAGTTTGAATCTTACTATGAGACAGGAATCAGAGGCAAGTAGATCTTTATGAGATTGAGGCCAGCCTGAACTATACATCAAGTCTCAAGCCAGCCAGAGCTACACAATGAGACTCTGTCTTTAAAAAGAAAAAGCAAAATGGGCAGGTGAGAGAGTAGAAGAGGTTTAATGAATGAATTACCATTACTAAGACTAACAATCATTATAGGTCCCATTTACTTATGGCCTACTATCATCATATGGCTTTACAGACATCAAAATTAGCCTCATCCTGAAAACTTGGTTTCAAGTAAGTAAAGAATTTCAGAGAAATGTTTTTGCCCAGAGCTGTCTCCTATTGAGCCCATCTTTTGAAAGATGCACATTCATATTTGTGAGACTTGATAAGTTGTGGGGTGATTATAACAATTTACCAGCAGAGGGCAGGAAAGTATTCTAAGGAAAAGCATTTTTTAAAATTTGAGTAAAGATCTCATATTGACTGATAAGGGAGTGGCATGCTGTGTATAAAATTGTATCAGTAACAGTCCCACTTTTGTTCAAAAGAAAGGAATACACAGAAGGAGAAAGCTTACAGGACATACGATGATATGTTAGTAGTAGTACTATTAATTTAATTACAGGGAATTGTATTTTCATTTGAATGTTTTTTATTTTGTCCAGTTCATTGAATAAGTATGCTTTTATGATTTGGGGGAAGTTGGGTGGAGTATGGAATGGACTGATTGCTTGAAAGATAGTGACGGAAATGCTTCTAGACACAGTAGTAAATAGTAAGGAACAGTACCTGACTTGTCACTTATTCTTCCCCCATTCATAAAAAACTATGTAATCTGTAAGGCCAATATATGTTTGCCTTGCATTTCTTTAGCCCCCTCCTTATTGGAAGGTGGAAGGGGATATTGAGACAGGATCTTGGCTAGGTAGCCTAGGTTGGTCTTGAAGCCCAGCCTCCCAAGTTCTGGAATTGCAGGTCTGTGCCTCCATGTCCAACTCTCCTTCCAGTATTATATTTGAACTTTCATACTCCATATTTTTCAGTCAGACTAATTTGGACAACTTCACTGTTATTTCTTCCCCATATGATCACTGCAACTCTTTTAATTCACAGTTATATTAGAACTTTATCCTGTACCACTACAGCCAATGAATGTCTTATATATAACCAGAGCAGTTAGATAAAATAAGAGAAACTCGGGATGAGGTAAAGCATAATCAACTAGAGAGAAAGAAGTAACAGGTACAGTGTTGGACAGCTAGAGTGAAGAACATTTAGAAATCTGTTCTATCATAAAATCATTTAGACACAGTTCTACATATTTAGTAGTTAAAATTGACTTAAAGAAGCACTAACTAGCCAGCCATGGGGGAAGGCACCTATAAACCAGCACTCAAGAGACAGAGGTGTGAAGGTCATGAGTACAAGGCCAGATTGGACTACATAGTGAGTGACTCTTACCTCCAAAAACAACACAAAAATACTATCCTCTTTCCGTATCACTGGTAACTTGCCAACTCAATTTTATGTACTACAAGACCCTTTAGAAATACAAATCCTTTTTGACTAGTTAGTATTATGTTTAAATTTAGAAGTATATGTACAGGATACAATCTGAGAAATGGGTATTCAGGTGATTGTTTGATCTTGTAGACATCATGAAGTGTATTTACAGGCCTATATCTAGAGCCTCCTACATAAGAAATCTACGTAAGGACTATACTCAAACATCAACAAACCATAATAAACACACAGCAGTGACAGATTGCTATCATCAGCTATCTTGTATTGTGTACTAACTGTCTATGCTATACTCTGGGTAACTGCACAGTGTATTTGTACAGACATGTGACTAGTGTATCAAACTACAACACTTAAGGCTAGCAGAATCCCTAGGTGATAGGAAATTTTCAGATCCATGGTAATTTTATAGGTCTCATATTTAGCCATATGCAATCTGTCATTAATCAAAACATCACCATAGAACACATGAATGCTTTTCAGCTAATAATGGAACCTCAGTAAAATTTCAACATAATAAGAATGCCTCCACAGGGGGCTGGAGAGGTGGCTCAGCGGTTAAGAGCTGGCTGTTCTTGCAGAGGACACAGGTTCCTTTTCCAGCACTCACATGGTGGCTAACAACCATCCTAACTCCAGTTTCAAGAGATTGAACACCATTTCTGACCTCTGTGGGTATTGCACAACACAGGTACACTTACACACATCCAAGCAATACACTTAAACACAATAAATGATAAATATTTTTTAAAAGAATGCCTCCTCAGGACAGTTATTAGTCTAAGAATTCTAGTCATATTTATTTCATGCAAGTGAAACAGTATTAGAAGTACTTAAAAGAAATTCCACCAATACTTAAAAAGCATATCCTGATTTTAGTTCCGAAATAAAACTTTTGTTGGTATTTATAAAGGCAAATATATATGGAAATAAAACTTATAGTCTTAACTTTTTAGTAAAATATTATTTTTAATTTTGTGTGTATGAGTGTATTGTCTATATGTATGTAAGTGCACCCATGTCGGATAATGCCTATGGAGGTTAGAAATGGATGTCAGAGTCCCCTAGGACTGGAGTGAGGGACAATTGTTAGCTGCCATGTGTGGGTGCTGGGAATCAAACCCAGGTCCTCTACAAGTGCAGCCAGTGCCCTTGACCACTGAGCCATCTCTCCAGCCCGTAGACTGATTTTTTTAAGATTGTTGTTTATAATTCAGTAACTGTATGTTTATTAACTTTATTTTTAAATGTCAATCATTTCCTATACCAATATTAATTTTAGATACTAGATATATGGTAGACATTAAAAATTGACTCAAATATAGACATGCTTATATAATAGCCACAAAATGCTGAATCCACAGACATCGAGAGGCACTGGTTTTTATAAGCACTTGAGTAACTATCTCATAATTAAAGCGTTTACAACAGTCCAGATGCTAGTGATTTTTCTCACAGCCATGTTTTCTGAGTCCAGTTTTATGTCCTTTATGACTTGTACTTGGTCATTGGTATCACTAAGCATAGGATATTGTGAATAGGATATTGTGTTGGAAAATGAGGGATTCAACATGAATGAAAACTAAATGTGAACTCATTAAAAAAGCCAAATTGACAAAAAGTGATTGAATTAAAATTAAAATTGTGAGCTTGGATATGCTACTATTGATATTATATATAAAACCTAGTAAATTCTTGAGCAATTTTTCACTTACTAATTACTCACTCAAATATTTGTATAATCAATTTTTATAATGCCTGTAGCAAGAGATAGAGATGACTCAACAGTTAAGAGGATAAATTACTCTTGCCCCAAACCCAAGTTCAGTTCCTAACACCCACTTGATTGGCTTATTATAGCTATCTATAACTCAAGGGGGTCCAGTACCATTTATTGGACTTCAGGGGCACTTGCACTCAAATGCACACACACACGCGCGCGCGCGCGCGCAGCGGGTACCCACCCATACAATCAAAAGTAAATCTTTAAATCTGTAACAGATCTCATGGTTTTTTGTTTTTTTTTTAGCTCTCAACTCAATTAAAAGTGGTAAGTTTTCTCTTTTTAAAGAATTTATTCAAGAGTCAGACATTTTCTGCTTTTAATTTTTTAGGTGGTTTCAGACACCCTCACAAGTCTTCTACCATGCAGCTACTGAACATGGAGGAAAGGATGTCTATCCAGGGCAGTGTCTTTGGGAAGGTTGTGAGCCTTTTCAGCGGCAGAGGTTTTCCTTTATTACCCACTTACAGGTACATTTTCTTGATACTGTTTGCTTAATAACTCATTTCATTGAATTGAAGATTGTGATGTATATTTTTACCTTCTTTCATCCAAAAGGATAAGCACTGTTCAAAGGACGCCCTGCTTGCAGGGTTAAAACAGGATGAACCCGGACAAGTGGGGAGTCAAAAATCTGCAACAAAGTAAGGAAAATTCTTTTATTTACCATTATACATTTAAAAAAATACTGTAAGTCTCAGGGCATGTCTCAGTGTTAGAGCAGTTCCCCAGGGTGATCCATGTCCCACCCCTTCCCGGGGATGGGGGGAGGTAAGACCAGGTAGAACACAAAAGCAACAAAAGAAGTTGAGTATATTGAGAAATCCAAACCTGGTTTTTCATACAGCTCTCTACCAAGCTATGTGATTCTCTTTATACTTCCTAAATTCTCTACATTTCTCTTCCTGATGGTTTAGGTGCATGGTTTATTAAGGTCATTTGTAGCCCTAACCCAGATTCTGCTCTGGAGACAAACCATTGGGATGACAGATAATATATGAACAAAAGCTTTGTGTAAATTGAAAGTACTAATAAGATTGGTTTTTTTTTTTTTTAAGGACGTAAATATGTATTTGACAATGGCAAAGGGAATTCTTCATATATATCTACACACACATGCACGCACACACACATGTGCACACACAAATCTATGCAGTCTTACATTTAAAGATTGTTTTCAGATTATATTTTTTAATATTCATAGTTTATATATCTGAAATATGCCCACTTCACAGAAGAAACTTCGTCAGTTACACAGCTTGTTAAAATAAAGATGCTTCCTCACATATCAGTCAACATCTTTCACCTACTGCTTCACAGAGCATCCCAGGTACAGCCTATTTGACCAAAGAAACTGAAAGTAATTTAAACTGATTTTATATTTATTACTTCTGCAGTCCTTCCATCCTGTATCCCTCTTTCATAAAGAACAGGAGAACTATGTTGAGAGTGTTGAAATTGTTAAATAATGACCAAAACAAGACTGTGTAAGAAAGCAGTGTAAGGTGCTAGAGAGATGGCTCCGTGGTTAAGAGCATTGACTGCTCTTGGAGAAGACCCAGGTTCAATTCCCGCACCCAAAAAGCAGCTAACAACCCTTCATAACTAGTTCCAGGGAATCTGACACCCTTGACACCCTCTTCTAACCTCTGCAAACACTGTATGACACGGGTACACCTACGTACTTGCAGGCAATACGCTCATACACATAAAAAAGATAATAAATAAAAAAGCAATGTGACATCCTTAGTATAGCTTCTGTTATATTGGGCATCTTTTCCTGCCTGATCTGTGCCTATACATTCTCAGCAGTATTGTTTTTCTCATTTTCAGGTGCTATTTCAAAATAATTTACACCTCAAATTGTAGACTTTCTTTTTAACAACAGTCTTCACTTTACATTCAAAGATGACAGTTCTACAACTTTGGTACTGTATTGTATTGTATTGATTTTTCTTGCCTTCTTACCCAGCATAGTAACATTAAAGATGGACCATGCTTGGGCATGTTATTTGCTTTAAAACTGATAGATTATGTGGAGTGTAGTGGTATGTTTATAATACTAGCAGGCAGGAGGATCACAGGTTCAAGGCCAGCTTGAGCTACATAGTGACCTTGACTCAAAAGAAAAAGGGAGGGGGTAGGTTGGAAAATTAAAGCCCTAAAATGAGTAGGTGTTTCTGTGAACTGGCACAATCCTGGTCACCATTGTCAACCTGTCTGCAATATTTGGTTAACAGTGTATGTCTGTCTGATCAATTTAGGCAGCCAGCTGTAGGGGGCACAGGCTCAGCTCCTAGAGCACAGAAGGCCATTGCAAGTCACCCCAGTGCTGCACTCATGGCTCTTAGGAGAGGATCAAGAAACCTTGTCTTTCGAGATTTTACAGTAAGTATGCCTTGAAAGTCTTATCTGTTAAAGGTATGACCCCTATATGATTTAGATCTTTATTCTTTTTTTTTTATATTTTCCATTCTTTTTAAGGATGAAAAAGAGGGACCAATAACTAAACACATCCGACTAACAGCTGCCTTAATATTAAAAAATATTGGTAAATACTCAGAATGTGGTCGCAGGTGAGTAATCTGTTTTCCATAGCCATGTGAGTTAGGTATCTCTATTTACCATTTTTACTCTTCAATTTTGTGATTGTGTCTAAAAGCTGGTGCCAAGGTCAGGCCATCATGAGCTCTTCAAAGCCTCAGCCTGGTCTCCCTCAGCCCCATGTTCCTCGTACTCTCACCCTCAGTTTAGAAGTTGAGGAATCTCAGGATGCCTCTTACATTTTTGAGAGCCATGCTTTCCCCCATCCTCTGCTCTCACTTTCTAATGGCCCATCTCCTACACTGGCCTCAATCAGCCTTCTTCCATATACCCCTATTTAACCTTGTTTTAGATTTTTTTATGATAATATTTAAAGTAGATTTTTCCAAGCATAGAAATTGTGGAATTAAAAGAATTTGACTACATCAAATTTTAAAGTTTCTGCATGAAATTTTTTTTAGAATTTGCAGTGTGAAAATGAACAAGATTTGTGTATGTGTGTGGACACGTTTGCATACAGATGTGTGCACTAGCAATTGAATCTGGGCCAAACACATGCTAGGCTAAAAATTTTAATACCTAAGCAATAATTTCCAAAACAGACAAAGGAAATCCAAAGGCTTCCCAGACTTTCCAGAATATCGTGTCTTCCTGTCCATTCAGTGTGCTTTTCCTCATGCTCCATCCTCACACTTGCTATGCTTCATAACCTGCATTCCTGCCACAGCAAAGCCCCTGCAAGTTCTTCTTTTGTCTGCTGTTAGAATGCCTTCTTTGCTTACTCTTCATGAGTCCGGATTCAGCTCTGATGATCCCTATTTTCCATGGCCTTTCTTGTTGATACATTTCCATCCCCCACTGAGTTGTTGTTCTAGTTCTCTGTTTCTCTAATCTGTCTTTTAACATTTAGTCTCATTATTTTGTAAACAGTTTAGAATGTCCCTTTCTCTCTACTTAACTTTAAGTAGAAGCTAATTAATCCTTCCAACACACACCCCAGAATACTGCCCCAAACACATTATAGGTGATCTTCATCCAGGGTTACCTGCTTTCCCAGCATCTTCCTCAGGTGTCACTGATGGAGGTACACTGCATTCCCTGTCCCTCCCTGTATTGCATGTGGAGCTCTTTAAAAGTGGGCACTGGCTGCTTAGTTTCATCATTGCCTTTTCAGTGCCTAGCATACTTTCCTGAAAGTGGTAATCATTAAGTATTTGATAGACAGATGTTAGGGAAGGAGACTCACAAGGGCTTTTTCTGCTAGAGATCTACTTAAGATTTGTGCAGTATGTTAGAATTGTCAAAATAACTTTTTATTAGGGCTGTTTCTTCACATTTCAAATTTCATAGTCTTGGGCTTTTACAACAAAGCCTCTTTCTCTAGTTGTAAGTTCCTAAGCCAGTTACTTTGATTTTTTTCAACATATAAACTCTAGTCTTCTAAATGTCTTTTGGCATTATCAGTTTCTTGTGCTCTTGAAGAATAGAATCATGAGAATTTAAACTGTCTATTAAGCAGGCCTGGTGATACATGCTTATAATCCCAGGATTTGAGAGTAAAAGGCAAGACTACAAGTTTGAAGTCAGTCTGGGATACACATTGAGACCTTGTAAAAGTTCTTCATGTCCTCTTCTCAGGATACAGGACCTCTATTGAACATTTCCTGTGATGGGAAGTTTTGTTTGAATGACACTACTGATAATCAGGCAAAACCCGGTATATGAAGGAGTATGTGGGAATCCCTTCATGTCAGAAGTGTGATCTTTTAGACTTACGCATAGTTAAGCAGATTTATGGACGTTTACCCTTACTCCTAATTACAGTACCCCAAACTGTAGACAATGCCAGCTTTTGTGGTTTTTTTTTTTTTCTTCTTTTCAGGATTTGATAGTTTGAATAGTCGTATTTTTCTCTTCTGACTATTTCAGCTCTAGAGAAGTCCAGGTTTTGTCTCGTTTTGATAAATATAGACTTGAGTCATATTTAGAAATCAACTAGTGCTTTTCTGTACATTAATAACGAACAATCTCAAAAGGAGATTAAAAAAATTTCCATTTAGAATATCAAAAGAACAAAATACTTAGGACTTCTCTTAGGAAGATTTATCCACTAGAAATAATAGAAGATTGCTGAAAAATTAGAGAATACAGGAGGTAAATGGAAAGACAGTCTGTGCTCATCGGTAGAAGGTAAGATTTTAATACTGCTACAAATGCAAACCAACCCCTACCAAAAACTTCAGCAATTTCTGCAGAAATAGAAAAGGCCATCCTAAAAAGGGAGCCTGAATGATGAAAATAATCTTGAAAAAGAATAACAAAGTTGGAGACCTACACTTCTGACTTTAGTGCTTATTACAGTCATGAAGGGGCATAGATAGGCCAGCCAGCGAAACAGAAGAGAAATGCCAGAGGAAGCTTCCATATACATTCTGATGGTTTTCTGGAAGGGGCTAGTTCCTTATTCAGTGAAAAAAGACTACCTTTCCAACAAATGGTGTTGAAAAAACTGGACTTGTACTTGCTAAAGAAACGGAAGCTAAGTGCTGTAGAAAACTCATGGTGGAGAGACAAAAATACAATATACCCTAAAACTGGAATATCAGCGTGAAGAAAGAAAAATATTTGAATACATGCCACATAATAGGGATTTTGAGGATATTTCATTAAGTGAAAAAGCTACCCACAAAGAATAAATAATGAGGCTCCTATGAGAATCAAGCACAGACAGAAAGTATCACAGCGGTTTTGGGAGGCTGAGGAGAAAGAGGGACTGGGAAATTGTCATGTTATGGGTACAGAATGATTTATTACAACATACTAAAAAGGGCTAGAGATGAGTGTTACACAACAGAACTAATGCACCAGTGTCTTCCAATTAGTAAAGTTCTTATTTTATGTATGTTTTCATAAAAATGTAAAACAACAAAAGAGGGACTTAGGAGGGATAAAGAGTGACAGCAAATGGGTTTGAGGCTTCTGGTTACAATGAGGGAAATACTCTAAAAGTAGTGTGGGCAATGGTATCACAGTCTTGTGAGCATACTAAATAAAACCATGAACTGTACATTTTAAGTGGCTGAGTTTCATGATACTGACTCATATCTTCATAAAGCCATACAAATCAAATAGTATTATAAAGCTTGTAAGAAATCAAGTAACTCCATTCCTTCCACCTCCAATTAGGTAGCTTTTGACAATTTAGACAACTTTTTGTTATTTTCCTAAAAATATGTTGCTCTACCTTTAAATAAACTCTCGTATGAAACATCATTTTGCTCCAGTACCTCCAGCTGTGCCCTAGGGAGTGCAATGACATTCTGGGTCACATTTCCTTGTATGTGATCTATTTTCCACTATGTAATGTTTGCATTCTCTTTATTTCTGAAGTTGTAAACTTTCGTGATTGTGACACTTTCGATAGGTTTTTCTTTTATATATAAAAGTTCAACATAGTAATGCGATACTTTGATATTTTGGTCCATATATGCATCGTGTCCTGTTTAAATTGTATCAATTCATTCTTTAGCCTTCAAACACTTATTTCTCTATGGTGAAAGTTCAGAAACCTTTCTTCTAGCTCTTTGAAGTATGCAGTAGTCATCTTAGTGTGCTTACAGTAGCACATCTCAGCTTCGTGCACCTATCTAACAGTGCCTTAGCACACACTGATCACCCTTTCTCTGTCCTTTCTCCCCTACTCTCCCTAGACTCAGGTAAGTACTATCTGCTTTTAACTTCACTAAGATTGGCTTTTGGCTTTTCCATTCATAGGATCAAGTTACTCTTCTTGCTGTGCCTAGCTCAGTTCATGTAGCATAGTAACTGTAGTGTCCTCTGTAGTTGTCACCAATGACAGGGTTCTGTTTTTGACTGAGTAGCATTTCATTGTGTGTATGAATCATGTCTTCTTATTCTCTCACTAGTTGATGAGCATTTTCAATGTTTCCAGTTATTATTGGGAACAGTGCAGCAAAAACTTGGCAGTGCTGATGGCCTTTAGACATGGGTTTAATTGTCTGTGTCAGCTTTTCCTTACTGTGGCAAATACCTGAGAAACAGTTAAAAGAGGAAAAGTTTATTTGGACTCAGGGCTTCAGTTCATGCTAGGCTATCTGGTTCTGCTGCTTTTAGAACTGTACGGAGGCAGGTCATTTTGTCATGAGGGCATGTGAAGCTGCTTATTTCACAGTAGGAAGGGGCTGGAGATAACTCCTGTTGACCTACTTCATCCCACCAAATAATATTTACACATACATACACCCTCAATAATCATTAGTCCATAGTGGATTAACACCATTAAGGTCAGACTCCTCAGGTTTCCGTCACTTCCCCTAAGCCTGACCTCTGAACATTGCTACAGCAGGGACCAATCCTTCGAGACAGTTTAGACCAAACCATACTTACTATTCCTTTGTATATTTACCAAGTAAGACTGCTGAAGCCTGTGGGGTTTTTACTTTTCATTTTGTAAGGCCTCTAAATTGTTTCCATGATGTCTGCACTGATTTTCATTCCCACCCATGATGTGCATGGGTTCAAACCTTTTTCTTCACATTCTTTAAGACAAAATTTTTTATGTGTATGAGTGTATTGCCTGGATGTGTGTAACTGCACCTGTCATTGCCGTACCTGCAGAGGTCAGAAGAGAGCATCCTATTCTCCTGGAACTGGAGTTACAAAATGTCATTAGCTACCATGTAGGTGCTGAGAACCAACCCTGGGTCTTCTGCAAGAGCAGAAGTGCTCTTCACCTGCCGAGCCATTTCTCTCCAGCCCTTCTCCAAATTCTTACTAGCACTTTGTCTTTCTGATGATAGCTACTTTTGTTGGAGTGTGATGATACTACAGTTCTGATTTTCATTGTCCATTGATTATTGATGCTGAGGATTATTTCTTTTACCTATTAGACATTTTTCTGTCTTGAGAAATGTCTGTTGAGGTCTTTTGCCTAATCTTTAATCAGATTATTGGATTTTGCTGTTGAGTATTTAGAATTCTGCAGATATTCTGAATATTAACCCTTTGGCAGATGTATGCCTGACAAATATTTTCTCCCATTCTGTAGGCGCTGTCACTCTGATGATTATTTCCAGGACTGTGCAGAAGCTTTTGTCTATTTTTGCTTGATTTCCTGTGAAGCTCCATGTATTTTAATTTCCGGCTTTGTTTTGTTTTGTTTCAGACAGCCCCAGCTGGCCTGGAACTTGCTATGTAGACTATGCTGACTTCAGTTTCACAGAGATCCGCATGCCTCTGCCCCAAGTGCTGGGCGTGTACTACCACATCTGGCTCAAATGTATTTTAAGTCTAATCCATTTTAAGTTGCTTTTTGGAACTGGTGATAAACAAGAGGTCAGGTTTTCTTCCGTGTGTGGGTACTCAGCTTGCCCAACATCCCTCATGAGAAGGTTTTCTCCCGTGCATGTTTTAGTACCTTTTTAAGCTGGCTGTAGATGCATGAAGTTGCTTCCAGGTGCTGTGTTGTATGCGTCTGTTTTTCGGCCAGTACCATGCCGTTTGAGCTCCTGTAGCTTTGTGCTTTGATTCCAGTGAGCTGGAATCCAGCTGAGTGGATTCTTTCTGTTTGGAAATTTATATGCTTTGATAATGGGACATTTTCTTTTTGCTTTCATTTTTTGCTGCACTATATTCTGGGAATATTTTTGACGTAATCAAGTCTGCTGAGGTTTTTTTGTTGTTTTGTTCTTTTAAATCTCTTCAAGATGGGCATTGAAGAATCCTGTAAGTTCCCAGCTGCTATTTCATAATATCCTGCTGGTTTATCTGATGCAGCGAATTCCCTTCTTTCTGACGATATTGATGCTGGTTTTGTTTTTAACTTTTCTTCCACTCTTTTGTACAATTGTTCTTCTCTCAAGTGTTTTAGATTTTAGGGTTGTCTTTGTTTTAGGAATAAAATATTTAAAAACAGGTATGGTGGTGACACCTGTAATCCCAAGACTCGGAGGGCTGTGGCAGAAGGAGATCATGAGTTGAAGTTTAGCTCTGGCTGCCTAATAAGACCCTGCCTGAGAATACAGTGACACACAGGAATTGTGAGAGTCTGCGCTCTGGAAACAGGACAGAGACAGGCACCAAATCCCATTTCAAAGTCTGATTAGCTCCTTGCTTTGGCCTTCCTTCACTGTGCCCATCTCTAAGACCCACCTGAGCCTTTCTGGTTTAATTTCTTAAAATAAATGTCTTTCACTCATTTTCATACTATTTCATTAGGAGATAGACTTGTGTTCAAATTACTGGATTTTCCCAAGAGCTAATTTGTATCTTAAAGCATTTCTATCATTAGAACATAAGGATTATTTATTGTTAAGAGCATTAAAGTTACAGGCCAGCATATGAAATTAAAAACTGAAGAAAAAATACACTCTCAGTGGGGCTGTAGCTCAGCAGTAAAGCACTGGCCACGCTTCTCCAGCGCTCTGATGGGAAAGAAGAGAAACTGAAAATTTATAGAGCAAAATGTTGTTACGTACTAATTTTAAACTCATATATGTAAATAATAAAGTAAAAAAGAAGACTGTGGATATAGCTGGGTCCAATAATGTGTTCAGTGTTACAGAAAAGTCATATAATTTTCCAGTTTTCATAGTTCATTTTAAAATTTGTTAAAATTTTTGAAATAAGTCCTACATGAAGAGTATGCAAACCAGAACTTCAGTGAGTTACCAAATGATGGTGACCACAGAAGCAACCATTACATTAAAAAGCAGTGCAGCAGGAGCGCAGTCCTGACCCTGCACCTTCCAGTCTACCTCAAACCTCTCTTTTGGGACCACTGTCCCAGCTGGTAACAAGACAGATTAGTTTTTGTCTGACTTCTGGTTTTATGTAAGTAGAATCAGGCAACAGGCTTCTTTCCCCCAAGACATGACTGTGTGGTTGATTCCTATTGTGTAGAATTACATAAAAAAGTACTTCGTTCATATTATCAAAGTATGGGATATGTGACTGTTTCACTCTTCAGTGGGCATATGGGTTGTTTCTAGCTTGGTGTTATTAATAGTAATGTTACTATGACACTGCATACAATTTAGGCCAGCCATATGCAACTATATTTCTATGAACATTTTTCAAATATTACTGGTTGATACAGTACAACTTTACCACATAATAGCACCAACCATGTAAGTTTTATCAGTGTGCACTCAGTAGCAGTGAATGAGTATCAGGGGCTTTGTGTTCTTGCTAGCCTTGGGACCTGAAATTTTAGTGTTTCATTTTAGCATTCCCTTGAATGCATTACAATATCCACATTCAGTAAGTACATAAATTGAACTATGTCCAAATACTGTTTTTCTAACTTTTCTTTGCTATAGTAAAAGTGACTACTACTCCACATTTTTCCCCGAGTCCTGGAGACTGAACATAGGGCCTTGCATACTCTGCACAATGCTGTACAGTGAGATAAATAGCACAACCTTCCACATAGGTTTTGAATAAGAGTTCCTCTTTCTGAGATCTGTCTCTCCACAATGTTTTTCATTACAAATTAAGGATAGTTCATCTTTGTTTCTTCTCTTTGTTCTCTTCTGGTTTCTTTTGCCTGGACTTACTTTAATGAAAACAGTAAGCTTCTTGGATAGTCTCGTGACCCAGTGACTTCAAATGCTTAATATACAAGTTTTTACACTTAAGGCCAACTTGACATTGTGTTGACAGATCATTGTCTGCGGTATCTTCCTGTCCATCTGTCCATTTTGCATTTCTGGCTGTTCTGCAGCCAGTCGACTTTGCTTGCTGCTGCACACTTTTGTTGTCTATCTCTGTGTACACAGCCACATGATACTGTGACCTTTGGAGAAGAAAATGTTTAGTCTGTAAATATTTTTATTCCTTGCCAGCAGTTTTCTGACGTGTATTTTCTGAAACTTTAAAGATACAGCAATATACGGTGCAGCCTTCTGTGGACAAAAATCTTGACCAGCTAGAAAGTCATTTCCATTTGGGACGTCACAGGCAGCCTTAGTTCCCTCGTATGCTACAATAAAATAGCTGTTTCCCAGCTGACTCCTTTCAGTCAGTGCTCTATTCACATTGGATGGGTGTGGAACTGTATGTTGGCAACATCCATAATAAAGAGTATTAACTATGACCTTGGAGACTAATGACTGTTTCGTTTTGTTTTTTTTTCCAGATTACTAAAAAGACATGAAAACAATTTATCAGTGCTAGCCATTAGTAACATGGAAGCTTCCTCCACCCTTGCCAAATGCCTTTATGAACTTAACTTTACAGTTCAGAGTAAAGAACAAGAAAAAGATTCAGAAATGCTGCAGTGAATAATATCCCACTTACAGTGGGGACTCAAAGTCAGATACATTTCAATTGTGGTTACTGAAGAAAGCACCAAGTCTTAATGGAACAGAGACCATAGAATGAATTATTTTATGTCCTCCCATGATGCTGAGAGGAAGCTTCGTATTCTGATCTCTGAATGAATCCCTTTCTTTTCTGTTTAAAAAAAAAAAAAATCTAAAAAGAAAGAAAGAAAAAAAAAAAACTGCTGTGGGATTGTGAACCAGCTTATCTGCAGGATGTCTTGGATCTGCTAAGTCCTGATGGAAACTGGTGTGATCAGAGTTCAGTACCATCCACATTGGAATAAGCCTACATGAGCAGATGAAATAGAAGCATTAATATTTTTATCTATATCCAAAAAGGAGCACATTTTTATATTTACAAAACCGTTTAAGCTGGTTTGAATAAAGAAGAAACGTTTCAGCACACCTGTACCCCCAATCCCAGAGGGGCCACCAATATCTAGCTATGGATTGTGTGTTTTGTTTAGAAATCAGTAGCTTGGTTTTCTTACTTGAGCCAATATATTTTCACTTATTTATTATCATAAAAATTTACCAGTCTGAATAGATCTTGTAAATATTTGTGAATAGAACAAAACCTTTCATGCCACTGCAGCCACTGGAAGTACATTCTGTGGTGTCCTAGAAGCATTATTGGTAGGCGCTAAAGTTTTCTAGACTTCCTGTCAATTGTAAGTAATTGTGATATATTCTAAGCAGTGGGTGAATGTTCTTTAAATCTGTGTAAATACTTCTGCAAAGGTACTGATGCTGTAAAGTCAAAACAGTTTTGTGGAACTGTGACCCCCTACCACCTTTTTGGGTTTTTATTTTGGATTCTTTTTCTTCTTATTTTTTTTTTTCTTTTTGTATTATACACCTTGTAGCACTCATTTTGCTGGCTGAAAGAGTATGGAATAATATATCTCATGTCATTTTTGTAGAAGAAAAACTATTTGAAGGTATTTTTGGTTTTCCCTAACATGTATCCACTATAAGCGTTTGTCATGTGCAAGCTCAGAGCTTGTACAGAATTTTTTGTATTTGTAAATTGGTTTAAATACATGGAATTTTATACAGGTTTTCTCCTGTGTTATATATGCATTATGTGCAGGTATGATATTTTCTTCACTACTTTTTCTATCTTAATATAGTGTGGAATTTTATTGTATTATTCTTCCATTCTTAATACTGTACCACATTCCTGCTCAGAAACTGCTCACTTCCTTAAATTGTCTTTTTCTTCCCCCAGCGTGAAATGTATCCACTTATAACTGCCTATTGCCTGTTCTATTAGCACCCAAAAATGTGGAAGGCCTCCCAACCACCATTTCTGCTGTGTCCTTAGGATGTGCAGTAAAAAATATATATATATAGATCTAACAGTTTATGTTATAGAATGGCTTTATTTACTTTGGTGACTGTTTATAGTTTTTAAATAAAAGACTGAACATTTTCTCGAGTCCTTTATTTCTGAGTATGCTTAAGACATCCTTGAAAAATATCTTAAGTTTAGGTAAAGGCAAGGTCCAACGGTCACCTACTTACTTGATTCTGTTTGGTGATAATAGAGAACAGAGAGATCCCTAACATGACAGACTCCATGGTAAAGGTAGAAAGGAGGCTGACCAAGTTAAGTTTACCATGTTGTAACGTAAAATAAATCTCAGATAGTGCTATGTGACTGGTGCAGTTCAAGTTCAATATACCCTTTTTATTAAATATTATGCATCTGACTAAACGTTTTTGTTTAGTATTCTTTGACCATTGATTCAGTTTATCTTGAATTTGGGGGCTACATTCTCAAGAATAAAGCTTCAGTTTTGACATAATTTTTAAAAATATTTTGATTCGCTTATTAGTAATGAAGAATAATCTCTTCCTGAAGGAGGAACCCTTTTCTATGCACTCTGCTCAGTCTGTGAGGAATGTGTGACAACACCCAACACTTCTGATTTCTCAGGATGGTGGCCTTTGCACTTCACCTCCCTGGACTGTTGCTGCCCAACACATGTTCTGAAACTCATGGATCACCCTATGTGTCCCTCAAACTTCCCCAAACTGACAAGGTTCCTAAGGGTTGACAGGTGGAACATTTTCTATTCACTATGTTCTATCTAAAAAGTTGAGTTTTCCTCAAATTGTGTAACATCAATGTTTATGTCTAAACATTTTTCTTTTCAAAACAAACTACCATGGTGATTAGAACTAACAGGAGAGACTGTGGGTTTAGGGACATGATTCCCACAGTCTCCATCTTTCCACTTCACTGAATTGCATCCTGTAGTTCTAGGTTTTGTGTTCAAATGTGTAAATGTGTCTTTAGTGCTTTTAAGCATTGGTCTCAGCAGAATTTTCTAAATGTGTTTGACCTAATGAAACCAATTTATAGCTTCCCACTTAGGATTGTCCTCTTACAGCTTTATATAACACAATGGAATAACATGGACTTGATGGGTGATGGAATTGAAGTGCTCTTGCACAGTAAGTTCTGCATAGCCCTCTCATTCATGAAAAGGTGCTCCTTGCTGGACAGAAACTTGCTGACTTCCAGTATTGTTATTTTTGTCTAAAGTTCTGTAAATATAAGCTTTAATGTTATCTTTGAGAATCTATGTAAATAATAGTCAACATAGAGACTGTACAATTCTGTGTTATATATGTGCCTAGTGCTCTGTTGGCACTTAATAAATTTTAAGTAACAAAACTGATAATCATATAGTGAAGGCATATTTTTCTTCCACGCTTGAGATAGGATATGACTATATATTAATGAGACTGAGTAACCCAAATCACACATGAAAACTTGTCTCATTACTTTATAGCCATGCCATGTATGTTTTTTAAACCATAAAATGACAATAAAACTGATTTTTAAAATGAAGTGTTTTGGGTAAGTGACTTCTGTCTTGATGCTAATCACCATGATTGAAGTATTAAATATCAAAGAAAACTTGACGTTCTTGTCACCTAAGTAGAAGCTGCAGCAAAGAAGCACGAGTAGAGCTGGCCACAGGGGACACGTCACACTTTATTCATGGGTCACCTTTACCATGAACGAGGGGGAAATCCAGCATTTATATGTAATAGCAGTTGGCTTATCACTCATACTAAACAGCTCTTATCTAAATGCAGCCACTCAAATACACAGAACTTTAATAGGTCCACTTGCCTCCTTCCAGTGCAACAAAACAAAAATAAGACAGCAGCAGTGTCTAGTAACATCAGTCAACTGAAATTTCTCTAGCACACTGATTGCTGGAATTCCTTCCCTGCATTGGTTAAAAGAAAATGTTAAAACACAATGTCATATATGTAAGGAGATATTTCCTTTAACAGTATGACAACACTTAAGTATTGAAAAGAGGAGTGACAGCCAGCTTAATCTGTAAAGTGCTTGTCACATAAACATGAGGACCAAATTTGATCCCAAGAACACAAGCTAAAAGAGGATGGATGGATGGATGGACGGACGGATGGACGGATGGGTGGATGGGGTAGTATGTGCTTGTAACCTCAGCACTGGCGAGGCGGAGACAGGCAGATCCCTGCCGGCCAGAACTACCTGGTGAGCTCCAGGCCACCGACAGACCCTGTCTGAAAAGGAGTGGGCAGTGTCTGAGGAATGACACCCAAGGTTGACATCTGGCCTCCTTCATATGCACACAAGAAAAAAAAAACGGGGATGGGGGGATGCTGGGGACCATTAATAGGTTCCTACCATTTTAGTCTGAAATAGTCTGCCATTTAAAAAGTACTTTGGAGGCTGGAGACATGGCTCAGCACTGGCTGCTCTTGCAGAGGACCTGGGCTCAGTTCCAGCACTCACACCATGGCTAACAACTGCCCATAACTCCAATTCCAGGGAATCCAGCACCGTCTTCTGACCTCCACAGGTTTGCACAAACATGGTGCACTTACATGCAGGCAAAACATTCATAAAGTCAAAAAACTATAAAAGTACTTTTCATGAATACCTAACACAGTCACACAACTAAAGAACTATGGCCACTTTCCTTAACCAACTTGGTTTCTCAATATTTACCCTTATAGCCTTAATAAGTGTAGCTCTTGCCACTCATCAAAGAAGCTGCTTTTAAAAGCAGCACAAAGATACTGAAAGGTAATCCAATGAGGTCTCATTTTCATTTGCTGAGTCCCACCCTCTGGCCTGAGAACATTCAAGGTTTCCTCTTCATTGAGGCTAGGACAAACATAATGACCTGTCTACTACAAAAGATAAAACGAAGTCCCAAAGGAGAATTGTAAGCAGTGTTCGGAGCATACTCAAAGTAAGCTCAAATTTACTGACGGAAGCAGCTTATTGGAGAAGGGTCAGTGAGACTACTCACTATCAGAATCTGAGCTTGAGGTTGAAACCAACTGCAGGAAGACGGGTGGGTGGGTGGGTGCAGACTGAGTGGGCAGTTACAGGTAAGTTACTGAAGCTTTCCATTTTCACAAAAGGTCCCCAAAATAAACCTGGACAGAAGTAGGGCAGGGAGAGGGGCAGAACCCAAAGGGCTCCTCAGAAGGTGTAATGTAGAATAGGTGTAATCAACACACGGGTTGAGGGGCTACAGAGCCCCTGGACTGGACTTTATCCCTAAACTAATGGGGAAAGCACTTAGCCTCTTAAAGGGGACTTGGTGATTTGCATAACTGAACATGCACTTTGATGAACTGTGTATGAAAGACGACTGAGTTTTTAGGTTCACCTTTTCAACTAACTCTGGTAGGACAGTTAGCTGGCACAGGCAATGTGGGATTAAGAAATGCTTGTCTATAAACACTGGTATGATGTCAGAATAACAAGAAAACGGGGGAAGAAAAACACCATTTTAAGTATACAATCCACACTTTGATGAAGGCAGGTATGATAATCACAAATCAAAACCATAAGGCTGTGGCATAATGACTAGAGTTTAAATACCCAGAACCCACATAAAGGCTGGACTCTAGCATCTGTAATCCAGGTGCTCCCGTGGGGAGACAGAATCCCTGGAAGCTTGTGGACCAGCCAGCCTAGTGTGTAGAGAAATGAGGCCCTGTCTCAAACAAGGTTGAAGGCAGGGACAGACAGGTATCCACTTCCAAACACACACACAAATACACTCATACATATGCTGTTATGCACACACAAAAACTAAACAGCTGAGCTAAATGCTACAATCTTGATATTTTAAAAGGACTAAACCACACATAACAAAGCCCATAAAATACACTAGAACATGACTGCTTTACAGCAAACTCCTATGCAAGTACTGTTCACACAGAAACTGAGTTTCCCAAGGCTTCAGGTCCCATCTGCCTCAATTTCTTCACCACCAACTGTAAGAAACCATTAGCCTGAGGCAATGACTTTATACTTTAAGTATCTCTAAATGCCATGATTTCATTTTGTCCATTCTTTAAAAACAGCACTGATGACTCACTGGTTATTGGAATATCTTTATGCATCTCGGTAGTACACAAGCACTGACAGCATTTGTTTCTGTTTGGAGCTGTAACAAATGATACCATGAACATGTGCACTAAGCTTCTGGTGTCTTTAGGCATGTGTTTCTGCTGAGCAGTTACTCAGGAATGGACTTGTCGTTACTGTCTAGTAAATTACTGCAATGGAGCAGGTTGTAGCAATTTACAAATCAGATACAAATACAGTCCAAAGTGGTTTCTGAGACATCTTAGACCTATCCACAGATGACTGAAGGAAGTCACATTTATATAAGAGGGAGGAGTTAGTACAGTCTTTACCCTCCATTGAGTGAACCCATTTGTAACTGCCATAAAGACTTTGTTGAAGGTTCTGTTTGAAAGTTCATGGACAGTATCTCATAGAGAAATCCCATCAGTGTCGACATTCCATAACTGAACGAGGTGAGTTTCAGAAGGCTGGTAAAGTGGCCACTTGAATAATTTGACTAAGTAATGAGCATTTCATTTACTCTCGGACAATGATATATAAATGCAGAGGCCACTTGTGGGGCCCAAACTTCTTAGTTGGTTGAGGAAAAGTGGAAACAGAATACTTTGAAAACCTAAGGGAATCTCACTGGGCAGTCCAAGTGGGAGTTCAGAGTGGCAGGATGTGACGACAGCACAGGCTGTGGACTCACGCCTGCTATGAGGTCCTGTTCTGAGTGATTGTGGGAAGCAGCCTAACCTTAGATTTTCACTTATATAGTGACAATAATGGGACCTGGCTTTCTAGGTTCTTAGGAAGACCTAAGAAAAAAATAGCACAGGACAGAAGGCACTCAATGTTAAGCAATGCTGCTGGGACCAGTAAGGCTATGGGGCTATTGCCTATTAAAGATCTCCATAAACTCGGTTGGGGGCACAAGCCTGTAGTCCCAACACACAGGAGATATACGGAAGACAATCAGAAATTCAAAGTCATCTTCAGCTATATTCAAAGCCAAGTGGGCAGATGACACTACGCCTCAAAAAAAATAAAAAGAAAAAAAGAAAAATTTCTGGGTATGAGTCTAAAAGCAATGTTAAAACAATTTTAGGAGCCGGAACTCCTTTAGACAAACATATAAATAAGACTTTGCTGAATTAAGCATAAAAACTCCCAGCTGATGTGCTCCTAGAGTTCAACTGTAGCAATTGTGCCAATGCCCTACAGAAGTTTGACAGCCTTTTTCCTACAAAAACACTGTTTTTACCATGTATCTGGTGCTGACTGGGGGCTAAACACAGATAATTAACTAAATTAGAATTTGAGAACAAGATTAAGTATGTGTACACACCAACTCTCCAATATGTTGCTGCTTCTGGAAATGCAATCCAGATAATTTTAAGACAGCCTGTTACCTGTCTCCGTTATTCTCACTGACAGGTGAGGCCTGCAGAGGGCCCAGTCAAGTTCCACAGCAGTTTGCTCCTTGGCTACACAGAGCATCACTTAGAGAACTTAACACCCCCATCCCAATGGCAGAGTTAATAGATCTGGGGTGGGCTTAAGAACTGCTTTGTTGAAAAAAATCTCTAAGCCTAAATATGCACCTTGACTACAAATTACTTGGCAAGTTACAGTCCCAGCTTCTGGCAAGAGGAGTTGTGAAAACCAGTTGTAATTATACAGGCAGGAATCCCCCAAGAAAACAGGTGGAAATGTTAAGACATTTTCTGTTATCTTACTTAATCATCACAGCAACTCGGCAAAGTAGTTGTACAGAGCGCTTGTTCAGACAACTCGGGCTTAGACTACATGCAGCATTGGGTGTCAGGCTCTCTTGAGACTTAAAGTCAAGATTCCCTACCTGCCATCAGTTAGTTATTATCTCTAGTCTTTACTTACAGGAATGAGAATATGCTCAAGCTGGTTATGACTCTTTAGTCCTGTTTTTTTTTGTGGTTTTTTTTTTTTTTTTAAAAAAAAAAAAAGATAGGACCTTACTGTAACCCTGCTGGCCTTGATCTCACAGAGACCCACCTGCCTCTCCCTCCTGGGATTAAAGACATGTTCCACCACCCCTGGCTTAAGCTGGTACTGATTTGGGAAGGCTGTTTTACCATTAACAGGATTCTCAGCCACAAACACATTGGGTGCCAATAACAGAACTCAAGACCATCAGCTGCCAGAAGATACACCAAGACACCACAAGAGCTTAAGAGAAGTAAAGAGACACTTCCGGAACAAGGCACTGCCAGTTATCCTGCAAGGCCTCCAGGTCTTTCTCCCCAGCTATCCCAAACAATAAAGCCTGTACTTAAAAATACACAGGTTATTTTTTTATTATACATATTTTCCCCTGTGGTCAATCTAGAAGCCAAAGAAAAGCATAATAGGTTATAATTCTCTATTACCCAGAAGCAACTCCTATCAATAATTTGTATTTTGTAAATATTTTTCCTTTTTCAAAAGGAGCATGGTCGTTCACACCTTAATCCTAGCATTGCAAGACTGAGACAAGGTGACTGACGAGTCTAAGGACCGCCTGGGACACCACCATAGTAAAACTCATCTCCAAAACAACAAAAGAGGGGCTGGAGTGATGACTCAGGGTTAACAGCACTGGTTGCTCCTGTAGAGGACCCAGGTACAGTTCCCAGCACCCACATGGTAGCCAGTAAATGTTCTAGCGCCAAAAGGTCTGACGCCCTCTTCTGGCCTCCATGAGCACTGCATGATATGGGTGCACTTTGTGCCCTACCTTCTCCATATTAAATGCATCAATCCCCCTATTCTGCAACCCTTTAAAATAGCAGCAAAGTATCTAAACAGGAGTAAACCATTGCTTATTTTTATCCCAAACCTCCAATTTTCACTGAATAACATGTAGACATAAAAGACCTTTTTAAAGTTCTTCAAACTGCCTTCAAATTGGACAAACTTATAGCCTCCCCATGGTAATGGCACACTTGCCAAAATTAAAATTTACCAAAGGCTGCTGGGTGCGGCGACCCACATCTTTAACCCCAGCACTCAGAAGGCAGATGCAGGTAGATCTCTGTGAGTTCAAGGGCAGCCTGATCTACACAGCAAATTCCAGGCCAGTTGGGGCTACAGGGGCACCCTGTCTCAAAAAGATTAAAAATAATAAAATAAAAACAAAAGGCACTGGGACTGGGATGTGGTTCACTAGTAAAGCACTTGCCAAGCATGTACAAAGTCCTAGAGTAAATACCCAACACTACCAAAATATTTTAAAACGGAAAAAGGGACATATTTCGGCATGATAAACACACGCTCCTCACTGGGCAAAATCCTCTTCTCCTTCGATCACTCCTCTGTTTCAGCTGTTCTTCCTGTCACTATACTGATATTCACAAATATGAACTCAACAAAAAACCCTCAGGAAAGCATGGACTTTTATTTCTACCAATCCTAGATCTGAATCGCAGCTGTCACTAAGTAATGGTCAAATTTGATTAACAGTTCATTTGTATAGAACATCAATTTTCATTAAAATACTAAAATTGGCTGTATAAATTAAAAAGCACACAAAATAGACTGGCATACCTTAATGACTAAGCTATTTGTACATTTTAGAAAATTGAAACAATCAAACTTGACAGCACACATGAAGAAGCAAGGCGCTCCTGACACTCAGTAGGTAGGTACATTTTGATGAATAACTGGATGTTCATTAGGACTTTATACTTTTGTTACTTTTTGTTTTTTAGACAGGGTCTCACTATGTAGACCAGGCTGGCCTGGAATTCAGAAATCTGCCTGCTTCTACCTCCCAAGTACACCACAATGCCTAACATTAAGACCTTATGAATAAGAATTAGTCATGCTCAGTACCAACATCAAAAGTAGAATTAAAGACAAATTGTACCTAAAGCTCAGAAACATGGAAAAAGGGTAGAAAGTTTGTAGGTGCCAGACAGACAAGACACCTGATGCTAGTTACTGCATACTAGACCTGACAGGGAAGCTACACACCCATGAAATGTCCACAGTAGGGTAGATCTGCATAATGACAAAACCAGTTGATATGTCAAGGTGGTTGGGGAATTTCATGAGATGCCACCTCAGGATGAAGACCTACAGGCTATCCACTGAAGGAGGGAGAATCTGTTTTCTCTGGGGACGAACTCCCTGAGAGGTTATCTACTCCCAAGTGGGCAACCCTACCCCCAGGTAGACATGAGCACCACTCAATGGGCTATATTTATATGACAGCAGAAACAGCGAGGGGGTAGAGAGCACAGGGGCCCGGGAGGGGCGGAGCAGGGTGGGAATCAACGCAAATACAGCACTCATGTATGAGATTCTCTGAAAAGAAAGAAATCACATGAGAAATTAACATAAAACTGTAAACACAGCGAGGTTAGTTTTAAATAAATTAATAAATGCCTTTCAGAGAAAAATTAGCAATACTTATACAAATTTATCATGAAATTCAATGCAACCTAGTACACAAAAATAAGATTTATAGTGGTAAGTTAGAAAGGATATTCATTAAACATTACTTTTAATAATCAACAGCTACACATAATATAAATGCTGCAATAAGTGTGACATAAATTATTAAACAGAACATGGTACATTCAAATATACTGACATTATAATGTGCCTTCAGTCTGTAAAAACAGTCTAGAGACAGAACAATTCACAGAGTAGAACAGAACTCAAGTGTAAAAGGAAAAGAGCAATGAACCCACTTTCCTAGAGTCTTAGAAAAAAAAATTCCAGCACTCGGAAGGTAGGTACAGACAGATGTACTGGAGATCAAGGCAAACTGAACTTTCCAGAATTACACAAGCTTATAATTATTTTTAAACGTGTGTGGAAATAACTGATATTGTTCTAGAAATTAATCATAAATAACAATACAAAATGGGTATAAAGATGTTGCCATATAAACGTCTTGGGTTGTTTTGTGTTTCTGTTTGTTTTTGAGATAGTCATGTAACCCAGGTTGGCCTGAAACTCTATTACTGAGGAGAATCTTGAACTCCTGATCATCTTTCCTTCACCTCCAAAGTCCTGGGATCAATGTCCTGTACCACACACCTGGCTATACGCTTCTTTCTTTACGTTAAAACTTTGTACTTCACTAATTTATTTACTTATATTTGTAAAAAAATTTACTATTCAATAGTAAAGGATTGTTTTGAGTATATCTGTGTAACAGAATACTATACAGTCATCCAGTCACGCTGTTGAATTAATTTTATTAAAATGGAATATTCTCAACACATTAATTGAAAATAGGTTACAACATAGCTATGTGCAGTGTAGTCAGCATTAAGTTGTTACCTTTGGTAGAATTACAAATGATTTTTCTCCTTTTCTTTCTCAGTCTCTTCTCTCTTTAGAAATTACTAACATTTTTTTCTAATTTCCTACAATGACTATATAATTAGAAAAAATACTATTAAAATATATGCTTATAGCTAACTCTGAGCTTGTTTTACAGCCTGGACATTAATGTAATCATGATGCTAATTACTTTGGTACAAATCCAAGAAATAATTCAGCACGTTTGGAAAGGGTTATAATGATATAAAATTTTAAAGACACTACTTTGTTTACCAAAGGAATTTATTAGAAAATATTACACACCACATTCCTGTTTAAGGTACTGTTTCAGCAGACAGAACTCCAACCTCACACTACTACGATGTCTCAACTTGTGCAACCACTGCACGCCTGGAGCCACATTTTGTTGGATGGACACTCTGCAGTGCACTGCAGCCACTTGAAGATGGTTGAGAAAATGTGATAATTACCAGGACAACAACAACAACAAATTACGAAACTTCTGGAATGTTAAAATAATGAGCAACTACTACAAGGCATCTCTACAGCCTAAAACATGGATCAGTGTGAAAAGCAAGTTGAAGGTAGCAAGGATCCAAAGGTCAAGTCAATACTGAGTCAGGAAAAAGGGGACCCTTCACCTCCATAAACTGTTTTGGATTAATTATATACACATGCAAAACTAATGAGACTTTCTAGGGAAGGGAAGCAAAAATGTAAAAGCAATGTATTTTTTAACACAAAGCATGCATTTTCTAACTCACTCTTTAAAAGTTTAAACTCTCAGCCAGTGACAGTCACTATTTGCAGAAGCACTAGGCAGTATCCTACGGGGTGCAGAGCACACGCGTTTTACTTTCAGGAATGGCAGGGCTCAGCCAAAGACAGGGGCCTTGGCTCTTCACCAGATCCACCTAGTTTTTCTAAGCTTCACAGCTTGTTTGCAAAAGCAACATGGTTAAAACAACTTCTAAAATGTCATCTACTTTTCAAATATCAGTGAAAAAAAGAAATTCAGCAAAAGCATGTTGTTACATTGATTAATCAGCTCAGAAACAGCAATTTGCTGCAAAAATTTCAAAGGATAAACCAGCCTGTAACCAAAATAGCTAAGTTTACACTATTACTCATGAAATTCAAAACTGAAACCAAGGAGGTATACAACTGGTATCTGAAACACTATCTTAGCATTGTATCAGAAGAAACATCCAAACTTCTTGTGCTATCATGATCTAAACATAAACTTTAAAGTACGTTAGTAAAATCATGAGTAATATATGCCCAGAAGTATAAAATGAAGATTTTTTTAAAAACTGTGTGCAAATACTTTAAGATAGCAATCATAACCCATTGAGGCTTGTTAACAACCTAATATAATCCCCATGGGCCTAACATTTCAAAATATTTTGCCAATCAAAGCTAGCACCAGTAATGTGACAAATGTTTACTTAAGAAAAGCACAGCCTCACATGAGTACTGCTCTTGCAGTGAGTAGGTCAGTCTGACCAAGGCGTGTATTTACCTTGGATCCACTCCCATATCTCAACACTTATTCAGCTATGTCAAGTCTACTGAAAACTGTTACTGGAATCAAACCTTGTCATAGAAAGAGCTATTTTGTCTTTCCAGATGCCTACTAAAATAACAGTGCTACAAGCACTTTAAACTTACCTTTTGTGAACAGTAACGTACTCAACACTTAAAAAACAAAATATGTCTAGTCCTTGAAAACCTAATTCAACAAATGTGATTATTCAACTTTCTTTTTGACAAACAAAAGTTTTAATATATAAAATTCTGTAACACTTTATTCATTATAAAGCATTTGGAGGCGACTTAAGTGTGAAAAGAATTCCACTGTGATTAGATAGATGAGTAATAATAGCCTGAAGCCAGTGAAATCTTGTAGGTCTACCTCAGTTCCAATGAAAGGAAGATCACTACCTAATAGAAATTCTCCAGTTGGTACAAATAATTTACTATCATTGACAGACAGATGGTATCATGAAAGAACATAATTTCTTAAAAGCCAGATTTTTTTTTCCATAAACTGGCCTTCTAAATTCAACCAGGACTGCCAAAGTTGTAATCTAGCAAACCAAACTGCTTCATGTCAACTTGGGTGGGGAAAGGCACAAAAGAAAAACAAGCAGCATGACCTTCATGTGGTAATATAATGGATGATGGTGTCTCCAAGAGTGAACATTACTTTTACTTGTGATAATTTACTTTCTACCTAGGCAATTAATTAAGACAAATGATTTTAAAAATTCATTAGAGTCCCTGCAATTGGTATGTTCTATTAATACCAGAAATATTTTAATGATAATACATTATTTAACTTTATATAATTAGAGGGGGGAAATCATAAAGATCATACTTTATTTTTTAGGTTGACAAAATGCATTATACATAGATATAGATATAGATACGTGTGTGTGTGTATGTGTCTTCCAAAACCAGTGCTTTTAGAAGTTTCTAATTTATGCACTCCATTGCTCTACTTAAAAAGCTATATATCTTTCAGTATCCACACTACAACATATTCCTAATATAAATGCACATTCCATTACATCCTTGATTTTCCCTTGAATTTGCTTTATTGAGGGCAGGGGTTAGATATAGGCGTTGCAGTGCACAGCTATATTTAGAACAAAACATTATATCCTACAATAAAAAAAATAATTTTATCAAAACCAAATTTCAATCACAGTTATGTATGATTTTCAGTTAATGATACATGTTGAAATTGCACTTTGCAGATCTCTTGACAAAGTCCTTTACAGCACTCCCCATTTCAGCCTATGTTTTTCTCAGTAGATACAGGTTCTTCCAGAGCTTTCTTCTGGCTCCCCTTCCGTGAATATTTGTACTTGTCTACATAGGCTTTAACCAGATTTGCCACTTTAGTAGAATTTACTTCTCCACTCTTACTATGACAAACCTGAGGGGAAGAAAAGGGGGGACGTTTTTCATGCTTAACACCAAATGCATAACTGTGCAAACAAATAATCCCAAAGATAGCTAGACTGATTTTCATGTGCTCATCTCACACGAACCTATTCAAAAGGTCAAAGAGCAGACAAGAACAAGCAGAAGCTAACTTTTATTACACTTAAGCATTCTTTATTGAAACAGAAGGCTTAAAAATAACATGCACAGAGTTCCACTAAAGCTATCACTTACTTTATCTACTGCTTTCCGTACAATCTCTTTATACTCTTCCTTGGTGATATCTTTATTTTGGTAAAATGGCTTAATAGCCAATTTTACCTCCTGTGCTGCTTTTTCTTGAATCTGTAATTTCTAATGAAAAGAAAATGTATAATTATTATTTACCAGTCATATATTTTCTTTTATATGAAATTGAAAACATTCCATCTTGACACTATAAGGAACTTATTCAAATTAAGTATGACAAAACCCAAAGTATTTACTAATACATACATCAAACTTTTCTAAAAATAATTATGCAATAATATCAGTAACTCATTGAGCATCAACACCATAGAGATAGAATACTTCAAATACTGGAACTTAAGGCTCCCCAAAATAAATTCCCTCCACTATTCATACAATCGAAAGCTGATAGTTTTTCATCTTTATTATAATACAGAATTATGTAGGTTGCTCTCAACCTTGAACTTGCCTTGTCTGTCTTCGAGCTATCTGCGCTGGCTTCCACTGTAACACTTACTTTGCTTTCTGCCAATTTTACAGCAGCATTAGAGGCTTGGATGTGACTTGATGACGAAGTATTACCAGAACTTGGTCCCTGAACTGTTCCTGCATTTCCTGGGGCTGCTGTTGGAGCAGGCAAGACTGGTGTACTCATGTCATTACTTACATGAGAAGCAGTAGGAATACCCTGTTTCAAAGAGGTACCATCAGTTAATGGATTAATTTGTACTCAACAGAAATCTTCTTGCCACACATTGGGAATAACATTAAAAAACACAAAGTTATTCAAACTTAGACTTAAGTACGTGTCTTGAGACATTTATACATAATGAGTTGAAGAAAAATGAATATATTCTTAAACCGACCCTTATTTGTGTAGGTTAAATGCCTTTTAAATTAGCTGGTGAGATGGCTTAGTGCGTAAAAGTGTTTGCCACACAAGCCTGATGATCTGAGTTTGATCTCTGGAAACTACAAGATGGGAAAAGAGAATCAAATCCTAAAAGTTATCCTCTGCCCTCCACATGTGTGTTGTGGCACATGCATATCTACACTCACACACTCTTCATACATACAAAAACAAAATGAAAACTGATAAATTATAGGTGGACAAAATATTCTCTTAGCATACTTAAGATGAGTAGAAAAACAGTTTAAAGAACTCTCTCTTATGACGTCTTAGAAATGCAACAAAATTAAGTCATTTATTTCTAAATCTGGAGGAAATAAGGCCATGACAGATGATTTGAACTGAGTTAACAGAAAAAAGACAGAGGATCCAAATTCTAAACTTCCATTTTCTAATTGTGTTGACAGGATTCTAGAGTTTCTAAAAAGTGCAGACAAAACTACAAGCAATGCAATTTTAAAAATGATCAAGTTTTCTAACATGGGGATTCATTTCTTCTTAGCATTGAAAACTCAAAATGAAAATAAAACAGATGTTAATGGATAATCAATGTCTTTATCTAGGGTTTATCCAAGCAAGACAATACAAGCCTTAGCACAGTAATTTAGCACTAGTTCCTAACCACATTGCTCCCCTAAGGCCAATAAAAGAGAAAAAATTTAAGCATACTCAGCCCAATTCTAATTTGAATTCATTAATTTAACAACAACAAAAAACTATTATATATAAATAATGGCATGTATGCAGCTTGTACTTATTAACACATTTTCAACCAATTTTCCTGTTTGGGGATGGGAATTGGAATAAGAGGATAATGAAAAGGGGATTATGAGGAATTTACCATAAATGTAATTAAGTAAGTCATTGTTTCTTGATGTCAGGAAGCCTTTTCTTAAATATTTGTCCCTAAATGCTAAATGTTTACAAAGAGTATGTCTGAATAACTCAAATTGCTATAAAACATACCTGTAATTGTTTTCCATCTGGTTGAGAAGCCACGTAGCTGACCTGTTGGGATGGTGGGGGAGGGGGTGGTGGTGGAGGCAGTCCCTGAGTTACAGTAGGAGGAGCTACCTGCATGAGAGGCATTCCTGGGTGGAGATGCAAGGGGAGCTGAGGATGCATGGTAAATGGACTGCGGTGAATGTTCATCAAAGGGGCATGAACACCCACTGGATATGGGTAGATATTCATAGGCTGAGGCTGTGCATTCATTTGTTGCTGAATCATGTTCATCTGTGGTTGCATCATATTTACAGGTAGCTGAGAACCATCAACTTGGTTTGTTTGGTCTTTTAAATTAGAATCTATTGAAAGAAAAAAGGCTTGTGAAAAAAAAAATAAGTGTTATATCTCTCTTTACACATAGAAGCAAAGAACCAACGGTCATAGTAAAATCAAAGAGTTTGGGCTCAGTACTCTTAACCACCGAGCCAGTTCTCCAGCCCCCAAAAGACCCAGTATTAATTCTTTCCCTTTTTTTAAATTAACAAATAATTAGTAATTATTTGTTCAATTCAAGAAACTAGTTTGAAGGACTAGAGAGGTGGTTCAACAGTTCAGAGCACCAGCTGCTCTTGTAGAGGACCCAGGTTGGATTCCCAGCACCCACATGGCGACTAACCACCACTCATAACTCCACCTCCCAGGGAATCCAATGTCCTCTTCTGACTCCACAGACACTGTACAACACAAGTGTACTTATGTACATGCAGGCAATACACTCATACACATAAAATAAAAATAATAAGAATAAAATATAAAAAGAAACTAGTTTAAACCAAAGAAAAACTTATTATTCAAAGACAGACTTAATGTTTGAGAACAACCATCAATATGCATATCTAAAATAAATGAAATAGAAGTTAAACTCTGCATAGTAACATTTCAAATTACTATAGGGAAAAGCACATAAAATATTTAAGCCTTTGATGAAATTTGGAGAAGGGTTAAAGAAATAGGGACTTACATATGAACTTACATAATAGAAAATGATTTATAATAAAGTCTAGTTTGACAACTATAAATTAGGGATCATCTCACTTCAAAAAAGCTATTATATTCATACTTTCCTCTAGTTAAACTAATAAATAGACAGAAACTGTGTTACCCTGTTCAGCTGTTTCCTCTTGTCTCATCCATGCAGACTGTGGACCTGAAGCATTCCTCCCGCGCCGTGAATAGTAGTTTTGCACATCTGCTGGCAGAGTCTTTCTCACAGCCCAGCTAGATGCAGATGTCCACCCTGACCTATCTGCTGGCGTATCAAAGGTGAACTCTTGCTCACTTTTCCGCTTATAGGGTTGCTGTTCCACAAATGTCAAAGAATCATTCCCTGAACTATTAGAATTCCCTGAGAGGGGCTTTCGGTTTTGCCACCTATTTTCACTCTGATCAGTATAGGCAAAACCACCTCTGTAAGTGCCTTTGCCACGGTTACATCTACCACGGTTAGACATCCAACCCGAGCCAAAGTTTTTATTCCAAGAATTCCCTGAATTTTCATTTCTATTTTCTTCCCAGTGGGAGTCTTTTAACTTTTCTGGATTTCTGGTCCTTGGATCTGGCCCAGAATTTATTTTTTCTGTTACCCAACTGGGACAGTCATTTCTATGCTTGTCAGCAGAATTTAGATCGCTAGTATCCATACTGTCACTTTTTTCTTTTCTTGTATTTTCGTTTTGTTTCTCTAAGTCATTCCTTCGATACCGATCATCCCCTCGTGGACATCTCCAACCATCACTTGTCCATCTCTCCTTCCACCGAGGAGAGTAACGATCTCTTTCATTTCTACTAAATGACGAACTCTTACTTTTTGTTCTCGATCTTGATGGGGATCGAGAACGAGATCTGGACCGTGACCACCTTCTGGCTCTCCGTTCTCGGTCTCGATCTCTTCTCTGCCCATCTCTATCACCTTCTCTCTCTCGGCTCCGGGACCTAGATTTTTCTCTTGAAGAAGAATCTTTCACTCTTGACTGAGATCGCCGGTTCTCTCTGGAAGAGTCTCTTCTTGGAGACCGTGATTCAGATCTCTTGGCGTCCCTTGAACCCGCTCTCTTTGGAGACCGAGACTGGGAACGCCTCCTTCCTCCTGCCACTTCCTTCCTTGGTGACAGAGAACGAGATCTTCTCCGTCCTCTAGCAGATTCTTTCTTAGGTGAGGGTGTTCGAGATTTCTTACTTTCTATTCCAGTTTCTCGTTTGGGAGATGGAGACTGAGACCGCTTCTTTTCTTCTCCTGCATCTTTATTGGGGGACCAAGTTGTAGATGGAGAATGAAATCTAGATCTTCGAGTACGAGGTTTTTTGGCTTTATCTATTGTACCTACTGGACTTTCAGTTGGCTGAGATACAGCTTCAACCTTCTCGTTTGCAGGCTCAGAGGATGGCTTATTTTCAGAACTATGTGTCACATAATTTTCATTCAATTGTTTAGAATCAGCATTTACAGATGATTCAACTTCAGATTCATTCTGGTCACTACAAAATGAATCACACTCCATAGGAATTGTTTCATTATTATCTTCACTAAAATGTTTCTCTCTCTGTCCAATCTGTACGGGAGGCAACTCTACAGATATAGGATGATCAATCAAAGATTCTGTTTTTTCTTCTAAAGATGTGTCTAATTGGGAGCTGTCAAGATTATCATTTAATAAATTATTTTCACATTCTTGATTACTGGAACTTTCACTTTCTGAAGCATCACATTTTGGAGTTACTTCTGCATTTTCAGTTTCAACATGCTTAGGCAACTCAAGCTCTGAACTCTCAATAGAATTATTGTCCAATTTGTGCACAATTTCGCCCTCAGAAGAGTCTAACTTGGGACTCTCTATAAACACTCCTATTTTTGCTTCAGACTCCTCATAATCAGTACTTTCTACCTGGACAGTCTCCACTGTTTTTACTTCATTAACCACCGACTCGGCATCTCCAGATACTTCACCCAGGAGACTGGAGCACACTGGTTGGTCTCCTTCCACATTAGAGGCAGATCCTGTGAGAAGGTTATCTGGAGAACAATCTGCATATACAAGTGCCTTCACCGCTGACTCTGAAGACCCAGGTTCACGGTCTGAATTGCCTAGTGGATCACTACCTTCTACAAAAGTCTCTTTAGCAACCTCACTTCCTACACATAAAACTTTAGCTTCTGCACCTGGATCCTCAAGAGCTTGCTCCTCTCCAACTAGCACAGGAGGGTCCTGAGAGCAAGACTCAGAACAGGAAAATACTACTTCATCCTCTGTATCATGATTCTTGGTATGTTCCTCATTTTCTTTAGTTTGTTCACTGCAACTTTTAAAGCAATTAACCAAATGGTTTTCCACATCTGTTTGAACACAGTAAATGTCACTACTTTCTACATCAGATTGCTGCTCCTTCTCTAACACAGGGGGTGCATCAGAATCTGCTGTTTCCTCCTCTACTGAATCACTAGATGATGTCTTTTCAGGTACAATCACAGATCTCCGAAGTTTCTTTTTCAATAGAGGTGCTTTTCTTCCTCTCCTTACAGACTTCCGTTTGGGCGCCTGTCTTGTTTGCTTTTCTGATTCAGATGGAGGGGAAAAGCTCACAGAAGGAGTACTGTTACCTGGGGCATCAGAGCCAGGATTATTTGATACTGGGGACTTCTGAGACTGGCTGACTGTCTCAGCTTTTGTGTTGCGTGTAGATCTCCTTGTAGGAGTAGTTGCTGCAGGTTTTCGCCTTGATCCTCTGGTATTAGATGTGCCAGAAGTTTGTTTTTTTTCTTCTCCTCCTTGGGTATGTGTTAATGCATATTCCTTGTGAGACGTACCTGAAAATGTTGAAAAACATTAAAAAGGTTTTTTAAAATGTGTTTCAAAACCAATAATCTGGTTATGGTTAATTTTAGAATATAAAGTATCAGTAATACAATAAAAGAAAATACTTGGAAATCAAATTTTAAGTGTATAGCTACTAACAAATAGTTTCATTAATATGAAGGTGGGGTAGTGAGACAGGGTCTCTTGTATCACAAGTTGGCCTCTAACTCACTATATAGTAGAGGATGAACTTGAATTCCAGGGGTATTATGGGCATGTGTCACACCATACCCACTTGTCATGAGCATATTTTTTAGCTGTAGAAGTAAGCTGCAGTCAGATTTGGATAGTAAAAAACCCTATGGGGAGGGTTTCAATTATGCTAAAAACTATGAACTGTGACTACTAAAACTACTTATTTATAACCAACAGATGTTCCTTCTGTTAGCACCCTACACAAAAAGATTTATAGTCAATTCCTCCAAGTGTTAAAATTGTGAAAATTAAGTTAACCTGCTGAGCATGGTGGCACATGCCTGTAATCCTAGGACTCGGGAAGTAGAGGCAGAGGCAGGTGAGATCTGGTCTACAAAGTAACTACTAGGCCAGCTGGAACTACAGGGAAACCCTGTCTAAAAAGTAAAAAACTTTCAAAAACCACAAACTTTACCAAAATTTTCTAATGACATGGTACTTGGAAAAATAGTCCTCGGCAAGGCAGATGAAATGAGAGGAAGAGCTTCTGTTTCAACATTCCAAGGTATAAAATCAATTCTGAAAATTTAAAACAAAGATATCTTTAGTTACATGATCTAAAAATTTATGCCAAGAATTCAAAAATAATAAATTCTTCAAGTTAGGTTAAGTAATATGAAAATGCAGTGCCAAATAACTAAAATAAAATAAGGTCACCCATTACACAGATATAGCTACTGGTTGTAAAGTTAAAAATAAAAATCTTTAAAAGCATATTTTTGTAGGAAATATGGAAAGATGGCTCAGTAGTTAAAAGTAACTATTGCTTTTCCAGAGGGCCTGGGTTCAATTCCCAGGCCCCACATGGTAGCTGACAACTACTACCAACTACTCCAGTTCAGGGAATCTGACATCATCCTCCAGCCTTTCAGGGGACACACACACACACACACACACACACACACACACACACACACACACACACATAAATTTTTAAAAAAAAAAAGGAAAGAATTTAGTTAGCATTCTCATAAAAAGGATTGTTTTAACTTTCATTTTCTTTTACCACTCTAAAAAAAAATCAACTTTGATGTACACTCAACATAAAATATAAGTTTCAAGTGTCTAATCTGATAACTTTTAAGCAGTATGTATAGATGCATACACATACATAAGAAACAGAACATCTTCATCTTCTCAGTAAGCCTTTTCACATTCTTCAGGGTTTTGGCTCCTTTTTCTCCTTTACAGGACAAGTATTGAAGGAATTTTTATTGCTTATTCCTTATCTTTGGGGAACTAGGAGCTTAAATAATTAGGGTGTACTTAGCACTGTCCTCAGAACTTCAGGACTCGTTTTTAAAAATATTACTTTTATTTCATGTGTATGAGTGTATTGCCTGCATAAGTGTACTCATGCCGTGCAATCCCCACAGAGGTCATAAGAGGGCGTTGGATCCCCTGTAACTGGAATTATACATAGTTGTCAGTCACCATATGGGTGCTGGGAATTGAACCCAGATCCCCTGCAAGAGCAGTCAGTGCTCTTAACCACTGAGCCATCTCTCCAGCCCAGAACTTCAGGACTTTTAAGAAAGGACTGGATAGAGAGTCATGAATACCAGGGCAGATTAGGCACTTGAACAAATGTGAAATGGAAACACAGAGGCAATGCTTCAGCAGAGCGCACTCAGGCAAAACTAGAATGGGGGAAGGAGCTGAAGAGCAGGCCTGACTGCTGTTACCAATGATACCTCCAGCTGGTCTGACGTTCTCCCTGTCAAATCAATCTATCATAGACTGTAGCATCATTAAACAGATGAATTGTGGATTTTTATTGTAACTGTTGTTTACTTCCTAAGGGATCTTTTTAATACTAACCTTTATTAGGCATACCCATACTTAAGTATTTAATAGTATATTCATATTTATATGAACAAATAAATTTTAGTGAATTTTTTTTACCTTCCAATTCCAGGTAATGTATCAGGAAACCAGGACAATTCCATCTCCTGTCTCTTCTGCCTAACCACTGCACTGATTTCATTGACTTCTATAAATTCTGTACTAAAAAATAAATTTATACTTTCATTAGAATTCCAAAAATTTAAAGTTTCAGAGTAAAAACTGGATTATGATAACAGCAACAGTTTTCATACTTAGCATTATAAACTATACTTACTATAGAACTTTTCATACTCAAACACTTAAAAAAAAAAAAAATCCCTAACAATAAGTGAAATATTTTCATTATGATTTATTTAGTTGCATACTAAAAATGCTATATTAAGTGGCAGAATGTCTTTTGTTTTCTGAAGAGTCTTGCTATATTCACAGTTCAGGTTAGCCTTGAAATTACTATGTAGCCCAAGCTGACCTCAAACTCATGATGCTCTTTGCTGCTCTGCGAGATTACAACAGTGTTCCACCATGCAGCATTAATTCTGACTAAGGCTGATTCTAAAGTTACCTTAGTAGCCATTTGATCAATAGTTATTTAGATTTTCAGATTTTCTATTTCAAGCATAACACACACACACACCAAAAAAAGGTAGATAGTTTCTGTAATCAAAAATGGATCTGGTTCAACTTTTCACAAAGTGACTCAGATATAACTGCTCTTTATAATCTGCCTAAAAATACCCTAAATATCTAAATACCCTAAAATATCACCTTTCTATTCTACTTCATGGGTTCATAAGTCTATGTGATTTTAAAACTGCAATTTCATATTGGAATTCCACAAACATCTACTCATATCTACCTGCCAGTCACTATGGATCCAAAGATGACAAGATTTGCTCTAAAATGGCTTCTTTTTAACAGATAATACTCTTATAATTTAAGGAATACCCTGCTTCTCCGTCACATATCAAAATTATACTCAGCAACTTACTGAGGAAAACAAAGCTCAATGGCACAGGATGGCATGGTATAGCAAGGACACTCATAAAATAACAAGTCTTCGCTGTACTAGAGCTAGCTTGTTTTCCGAAAGAAACAAAACAAAATCTAAAACAAGGTTTCATAACTTTTATTGAGCCGAATTTAAATTCTACCAAAAGTTAATTACAATTAAGATATAAGGTGTAAACAGCATAAATTAAAAGCAGAAAATACTAACCAGTAAGCTCTGTAGGTAAAAGATTCTTCACTGTGACTACTGGAAGAAAACATATTGGAGAAAAAATTTCTGATGCAAGGATTTGTACACTGATTTGATCCTCGAGGCTAAAAATATAAAAAGTTGATACTGAAATGAAAAAAATACTTCCCAAGATATGTGATAATTATAATAAAGTATATTTATTTCAACAAACCTTATCTATCTTTATTGCTGCATTTTTCTTTCCTCTCGTCTTACTGTTTGAAAAGGTTCCTGCACAAAAACACAAAGAACCTGGTTAGTTGTCTCGATTTTTACTTTAAAAGGCTGTAAACTTTAATTTGACAAAAGAATGTCAAAATGTACAAAAAGTTACATTTCCAATAATATTTGCATTTATAATTTTTTCCAAATGCTAACTTCATCTTATTCAATCACAGATAGAAGGGAAACATACGTTACAATAAAGAAAACTGTTATACTCAGAGCATATGGGTACTATAATTCTACTCAACATTTTCTACAACTTTAGGCAAACTTTAACTAGTTTCAAAAAAGTTATATGCAAGTCTTCAGGCTTTCAGGCACAATATATTTAGGATTTCTTACCCAGCTATTACCTAAAACAGTTACAAGCTCATCTCAAGTAGGAAGTGACCAAGGGAAACTGAGGCTATTAGCCCAGGTTAATCATAAGTCACATTTATTCAATGATCCTTCAATAAAGAATTCCCCCCCTTTATTTTTTTCAAATTTTAGAGAAAAGTGTTGACTGAAATTACTTATGTTACAACAATGTTGGTTGCACTGCTCAAGACTTTTCCCTTTTTGATTTGTCTCATCTGGAAAATACTTCCTGAGTACTGTCAGATGAAGAAATACAAAAGGAGCTGGGCACAGTGGCACATACCTTTAATCCCAGTACTCAGGAGGCAAAGGCAGAGGCAGGTGGATCTCTGTGAGATCAAGGCTAGTCTTAATAGCAAGTTCCAGACCTGTCTCCAAAAAATAAAAAAGGCATAACAAGAGAGCTGGAGTTATGCTCAGTAGTTAGGAGTGCTTAAGAGTACATACTACACTTGTCTTGCAGACAACCTGAGTTTAATTGCCAGCACCCAGAAGATCTGATCCCCCGTTCTGACCTCTTCTGGACACTACATTCATGTGCCCAAATGCCCCTGCCCCGCCACACACACACTAAAGTTTTTAACCAAAACTAAAGAAAAAGAAACGATGTATTCTTTTAGTTAAAATTTTTATTTTTATTTTTAATTATGTATATGTGTGTGTGTCTATGTGCATATGAGTGTAGTGTCCATGAAGCCCAGAGGCATCAGATCCCCTAGGGCTGGATTAAAATTTAGTTGTGTCCTACCTAATGTGAATGAGAGGAACTGAATTATGGGTCCTCTGCAAGTGTAGTACATGCTCTTAACTACTTAGCCATTTCTCCAGGCCCTTATAAAGGATAAATTCCATTAACCAAAAGTATTCTATTAACATCATTATAGATTACTGCTCTTAGTTTCCCTTCACCCAATAAGCATCTTGTGTGTGTGTGTGTGTGTGTGTGTGTGCGCACGTGCGCACACGCGAGCGCACACCTGGCTTTTAAGTGGGTGCTGGAATTCAAAATCAAGTCCTCAGGTTTGCACAGCTGTGCTCTTACACACTGAGTCATCTCCCCAGTCCATCAAGCCTATCAATATAGGCTGCTAGTACTATCAATGCTATTTCCTCAGAATTCTAGAAACACCTATACTGCAAATGACATCTCTTAGTCTTCACCTTGTTTGCTTCATAAAATGTCTACCGATCACTGGACAGCCCGCCCCCCGCCCCAAAAAAGGAATCACAGGGGCAGTTTCCTTCGGCTGCACATATTCGATTTTTCTGTCTATACAGCTGGAAATATTGTACTTTCTAATTAATAGTCTACTAATTTCTTTATAGGTTACCATACAATCGTTGTTTGGTTTGTAGATGTTATCAGTCCTTCACCACCAAGCCATATACATTATTGATATAACACTTATAACATGAATGCTGGGGACAAGGGAGCTAGCTATGATTCAGGAACTTTTATAAACTTTATGTGCGACTAAAAGATGATACAATGGTTTTTAAATTCCTTAATAAGCCAACACTAGAAACTGTGTGGTAGCTACTCAGCTAGAGCTTAGAAATAGCCATTTTTGTTTACTAGATACAGAATTGCTGTGCTGTAGTTATACCGTGTTTTTTATGCCCTATTGAGTGCTGAACAGTTCTGACTCATTCAATACTTAATAAAAATATATTGTACATAACATCTTTCTCTTGGAAGCCTCCCTCAGGAAGCCATCATTTGACAAAATGTTCTGTGGAAAGAGCTGTTAGTTTACTAACAAATGCTAAATATTGGGTGGTTCCAATAGCTACCTTTTAAAGTATTCAACCCTGATGAAATTCTCTAAGTGGTTTTCTAACCTGCTTTTAAACCTAACATGCCCTTAACACAGCAGATCTCTGTGAGACACCAGCCTATTCTACACAGTGAGTTCCAAGTCATCCAGGACTACAGAGAGACCCTGTCTCAAAAAAACCAAATCAATCAATTAATCCATCAATCCTGGACATACCATATTGTGAATAAATATTTCTGTATATACTCCAACAGGTTAAGTGTTCCTTGGGAAAATATATTAATAGCTTGATTATAAGCAAAAACAAATACTGGGCCAATAATTCTTTCATATCAGACAACTAGCATGCTCAATCTTCCACAGTTGTGTAAATCCTATTTTTTCTTTCTTTTCCAATATATTAAAATATGTATCTAAATAAGAGCGATACATCCTGACTGACTGAACATTTGTCTCAGTCAATGTACAGGTTTCTTTCCCTCATTTTTTAATCTCCTTGGAAATTTGACTATAGGAACCTGGTCGTCTGCTTCATGATTTGTATTTTCTTATTGCATGTACACTGCTCCTGTGTATACTATATACTAGTAATAGGCCAGGGAAACTATGGGTGCCAGAACATTTCTGTGTTTTTGTCAGGGTGGGTTTCACTGAAAAATGTTATATGTGACTGCATCTCTTTTTTTTGTGATGCTAACAGCCACTACTAAACACAGCAGTCAAGTCAACCAATGTGAAGGTTTCAATAGTTATTCCACTTCCCCTAAGAAAGAGCTGAAGTTGATTCCAGAGGTTTTTTTTTGTTATAAACATACTAGTCTTTTATAGTTCTCTTGCTTCCTGTTAGAAAAATATTCTAGATCTACGTTATTTATAATAGTAATTCCGATCTGATTCCGCCTCTCCCCACCCAGGAGTCTGGTTCTTTAACTGAGAAAGAGTGGTTAGGGAATATAATCTGGACACCATTTAAAAATTTTGTTCAGTAATTACTAGAAAACATCTTTTAGAATTTTTTACTGTACTGAACAGGATTCCCTTAAAATTCATATGCATTTAAAACTCAGAAAATGTCCTTATTGGAAACAGGCCCTCTACAAAACAACTAAGATTAAGGATCAACATGAGATCATACTAGATCAGGGTGGCCCTAAATCAAGTCAGGCTGTTCTTTTAAGAAACATGAAAGCATACAGGGTGCAACTAAAAGAGAAGGCTACATAAAGACAGAAATGATGCAGCTACATATCACGGAGAGTCAGCCAGGATATGACACAATTAGAAGAACTCAAGATACCCCACAAAAAGTATAGGCCTGTAACACCTGGCCTTCAGACTTTTAGCCTCTGCAGAATAAGATGGTTTGCTTCAAGACACTATGTTTGTGTTATATGTTATAGCAGATCTAGAAAATTAATTGCAGACTATATACAAACAAAGGAGTTTTGTTTTTTAAATATTTATTTTCATTTTATGCATCTGAGTGCTTTGCCTGCATGTGCATGTGTATGTGTACCATGTGCATGAGTCAGACCCCTTAGAAATGGAGTTGCAGAATGTTGTCAGCTGCCATGTGGACACCGGGAACTAAGTCAGGGTCCTACAGAAGAGCAGGAAATGCTCTAAACCGCTGAGCCATCTCTCCAGCCCTCAGCCCCTTGTTTGTTTTTAAATTGGATCAGAAATTAAAAATTATTATATAAGTGAAATAAACTGGCTATAGCATTACTGATACTTCTTTTTACATACAGAACTTGATATCTCTAATTACTTTTCAATTCCTAAGTTTGTCCACATTCTCACACATCATCCTGTGTACTATCAGGAACTATGGAGCTTTCTTCAGAAAACCTGCAGAAGAACAAAATTATAATGGCTCTCTAAGTAAGTATGTAGATTTCACCAATTTCAACTGTAATGTCGGCACACATGTCTAACTTCCTCCACTACTCCCACTCTAAATAAAGGGCCAAAGATTAAGGGAATGTCATAAGCATCTAGGAATTTTATTTTTCCAAGTTGCTACCATCTATTTTCCAAATTTAATGATAGTATTTTTCAGGCAGTAACAGAGATACTATTGCTTGGTCAGTCAACAGTGATTATAAGGGAGAACTAAATAAAACAAAATCACTTTTTACAGATGTTAAAATGTGAGAAAATGAGTTTCCTAGTACTGATCAAATAAAGATACAGTAAGTGAAATTGTAAAGAAAAATAGCAGCAAAAAGTCAAAGGACAGTTAGATTTTATTGACCCGTATTTACAGCTTTAGAGACTTTAGAACAAGGTACTGCTTTTCTCAACTTTTTCCTTTACGAAGCTAGTTTTCCAAAACTGATTTCACCAAATTGTATCGCAGTGGCATTTAATGGTGTCTGCTTGCTCATTCATACCTTATTACAAATTACAACAGGTATAATAAAGAAATTTTAGTATTTTTTTGGTCTAATTCTCTGATCTTATTTTCCTAATAGTCTTTCTTTTCCAGTATTCTCACCACAGTCACTTTGAACTAAAGTGAAGAAGTGAAGAAACAAATGATCACTGGAAAAAAACATCAATTTAAGACCCAAGCACAAATAAACCAATATAAAGTGGTCACCACTAAGACAGCCTGAACATGAATGGGTCTTACTTACATATACTAGTAAGCACTGGCATGTCCTCACGGTATCTCCATCAGAACATCTTACAATTACAAAAAAAATTTCCCCATGCTTACCAAAGTATAATTCGCAAGTAAACTGCATATATAAAGGTATACTATATACTTAATGTTTTCATACAATATGCACTGTGAAATAAACATCATAATCATGACTAATATATTCATCATGTTACAGTTTTTTTTTTCTTTTCGCAATGACAATACTTAAGATCTACCGTCTTAGCAGATTTCAAGGACATGAGTGATAAAGTCCAGGGAACTCTATTCATGCTTTTGTACATTAGGTCTTCAGTACATACACGTTGCATAACTGAATTACTGTATCCCCTGACCAACATCTCCCTACTTCCCTACTCCTCATCCCCAACATCCCCCATTCTATTCCGCTCAGAGATTTTTTTTATTAAACCCCCCCGTTTCTCCTACTAACCTTCATCTCGACAATAGCAACTTTTGTTTTACCAGTTGCTAAGGTAAGGACCTTGGATTAAACTTTGACTTTTCTCTTTCCTGTCTGTTCATTCAATCCACCATAGAATTCTGTCACATTCATTTTTGAAATATAATACAGAGTCAAATACTGCCTGACTTAGGCTGGAAAATACATGTTCACCTCCTGGAATACAAACAACTCATAGTAAGATATTCTCTGAGCAGGAAAAACAACCTGAAGCCCAAGAAGTCACAAAGCACTATGGATAGTGTCTTTTTATTCACTCTCTGCCACATAAGCCTTCAAGCACCAGACAAGAACAAATGATAGGAATATTTAACTGCTCATGTAAATAAATATATCAGAGGTCCTTCATTTCTAAACAAACCTTTAAGTGGACAATATGGCTAGAAGCCAAGCTACAGCTGCCTCTGGGCATTGTGAGTTCATTTCTGACTGTCAGTCACAGACTTCCTTTGCTACCTTTCTAGATACTGGCCCATAGGTATTGTACTAATGCCCCTAGATAGATATAGGCCACAATGCAGGTCACTAAACACCAAGAAACTAGGGAACACTCTTTTTTTCTCGACACTCACTCTCTCCCAGTCCCTTTCCTTCCAAGCTAAACAAACAAAACAAACAGAAGGAAAGGGAACAGCATAGACGACTCCCAGGAAAACAGAGCTTATATAGAGCATATGGCATACTATGGAGCATTCTGAGGGGTTCTAGTCTCCACTATTTTCCAAATCAAAATATTGCTGAGAACTCTGGCACAACAATTAAAATAGGAGAAAAAAATACAAAAGCAAAGAGTTACTTACTATATAACACCATGTCATAAAATCTTTCACATAACAGATCTTCTCTTATGCTGTTTCTTTTTCTGTAAATATCAATAAAAGTTTAAAAGGGTTAAAAAAAAAACTATCATTTTGTTCACTTATTTTCAATTACCTGCCCATCACAATGAAATCTTTTATGCATATACCTTATTGATAATCCTGGAAGTCAGTAAATGGTTCAATATTCTCTTAAACTCATATCAACTAGTTATATGCTAAATTAGATTTTACATGCAATGAGATATCATCTTAGTCTTAAAACAATATTCTTATTGGCTCATAGTGACTGGCTATTGAGCCATGTAGAAGAGGTATGAGGATGTTTTTAAGGCTATTAGAAAATTCTAGCAAGAAAAGCATAAATAAGTGGTACTTTTCTATCATCTAACATTCCTACCCTCTAATGACTTAAACTGGAGTTGTATTATAGGCAAAAAATAAATAAATACTGATAAAATCCCTTACTTGGAAATGGTAAAAAAAGAAGAGTGCTGGAATTGTAGGTGAAGCATATTTGAATGGAGCCTATGTGTTACATATCTTGGATCACAAATCTCTGAGAAAAGCAGGACACATGTGGACTACCTCAACTGTGTTAGACTGAATCAGATACAAGTCTCACAAGTGATGACCAGAATCAGGGGAACTGGATAATTCTTTGAGAACACAAAATGCATGACCTTAAGCCATCAAGTAGAAACACAAACACACACACTACACAAAATTAATCTACCAAAAGTTATTTTTTCACTATACCTACAATAAGTGTGCTAATATTATCTACTATACAAACATGCATGCAAGAATAAAAGCTGATTCACAAAGGTATTCTAATGTAGACCTAACTATGGGACTCTGATACTCCGTGAATACCTTAAAATTGTATGCAAAGATCTATGCCTGTTCCTTTGTCTTTCTCTGGAAGGACCCTACACCTTTCTTCACATTCTCAAACTCCCTAAGTTAAGCTCTAAGAAGCCATCATGGTATATAGTAACTAAGAGGTTCAATAAATCTCCATCTAAGAAATCATTAATTGTTTTATTAACTAAACACATTGTCTTAGAAAATTAGTATTTTGATGAAATAAACTAATGAATTATGTGTTTTATTATGAATACGGCAATATACTGACTTAAAAATGCAAATTTGCTGGGCATGGTGGCCCATGCCTTTAATCCCAACACTCAGGAAGCAAAGGCAAGCAGATCTCTCTGTGAGTTCAAGGTCAGCCTGCTCTACATAACCAGTTCCAGGTCAGTTGGGGCTATACGGAGTCCCTGTCTCAAAAACACAAAAATAAATTAATTAAATTAAATAAAAATGCAACTCTGGGGGACTGTCGAGATCTCAGCAGTTAAGAGCACTGGCTGCTCTTACAGAGGACCCACGTTCAGTTCCCAGCACTCAAATGGCAGCTAACACTCATCTAGGGGATCCAATGACCTCTTCTAGACTCTATAGACAACCAGGCACACTCATGGGAAATTTATATGCAGGCAAAACACTCATAAATACAAAATCAAAATCAAAATCTTTAAAATTATGAATTCTGGACAGCTCTAAATACATTTCACAACAAAATAGGATTAAGTAATATACTGGATATTATTTTATTTATGAATATATTAATTTCCAATATACTACTGATGTTCAACTTATTGAAAAAAAATGCTAAATTATTGTTAAATTCAAGTGTTAAGTACTGTATTTCTAGATAATTGTAATAAAAATAGGGCAACACTTTTTTAGTTGAGCATGATGGCCCATGTTTCCCACTTGGGAAGTAGAAGCAAGTTGATCTCTGTGAAGCCCTGTCTAAAAATGCAAAGAACGAGGAAAAGAAGGGGGAAGGTGGAAGAGACTGGGGGAGGCATGGTGGAGGGATATGGGGGTGGAGAGAAAAGGAAGGGAAAGGGGAAGGAAAAACAGGAAGGAAAGGGAGGCAGAAAGAAAGGGAGGGAGGGAGGGAAGAAGAGAGGGGCCATTTTTAATCATTTACATTTTCCTTCAAAAATGTTCAAACATTAATTCTGGTGGATAGCACATGCCTGCTAGAAAAGAAGAAACCAAGCTGTAGTAGATACTACAAAATGAGTAGTCTCAACGAAACTGCCGAAAATAAGCAGCTGTACTGTGTCATTAGTTCTTTGTACTTTTTATACGGATTGATGTTCATCAAAACACGAGGTGAGCACCAGTGTTTATTTGCTGTTACTGTTTTATGATCAGTACAAAAAAGAAAATAAGCAATCAGAAGCTTTAAATTTCTATAACATTTTTATTTTTACAAAAGTCCTGTTTTAGAATCAATTAGGAGAAAAAATTAAGAAAAAAAAATGTAGTCTTTACCAAAGATAATTCAAATTATGTTTTCAGACTGTAGCTGATCCTTTCTTAAAATATCCAAGTGCCTGCTTTCTAAATAGTAGGGACCACAGAGATGGCTCATTGAATAAGAGTCCCTTCCACCAAGCATGATACTCTGAACGCACATGGTAGAAGGAGAAATCCAACTCCTACAAACGGTCCTCTGACTTCCACACATAAGCTGTAGCATACACACCCCATACACATAAACATACATATACAAAACAAACAAATTTTTATGTAAATGCATTTTAAAAATCACAATTTTTAAAACATACTTCAGTGGAATTTTATTCAGCACTGAAAATGAAATTTGCAGGAAAATGGATGGAACTGGAAAATAATACACAGACTGAGGATCAGAGATAAAATATGATCGATTCCTAGCTTCATATTTTTAGATGTTTAAATTGGAGTATCTGCAGAATTCAGGAGACATGGAGGAAGGGATTGCATAAGAGTCTTTAAGATGGTGGGGATGGTAAAAAGACATGTGGTATGAAAATAGAGGAGGGAAGATTCGGCATGGTAAGGTATAAAAAATATATAATTTTAAAATTTTTGGTGGGGAGAGGATGGCTCAGTGTGAAGAGCACTGGCTGCTCTTGCAGAGAACCCAGGTTTAGTTTCCAGCATCCATATGGCAGTTAATAACTTTCTCTAACACCAGTTCCAATGCCCTCGTTTGGCCTCTGTGAGGGCATGACACAGCACAGGTGTACTTTCATTTATGTAGGCCAAATACTCATACATGTAAAATAAAAAATAAAATGAATTTTTGGAAAGATTTTGAATGGAGGCTCCCTGTATGAGTGAATAATACTGCTCCCACCCAGAAGCTACCTAAACATTTTTAAATGAAAATCCCAGTGCCAGGCATGGGATACCTCCCTATTAGCCAGTGGTCAAGGAGGCCCCAAAAAGCTTCCCAAACAATGCAAACTATGGTCATTACTAGTGGTTATCCACCAGAACTGGATAATAAAACCTTACTGCAAAAGACACCACACACTTTGGTTATAGGACATAGGACACCAGTGCAGTAGAGGCATGACTGGGGGTAACCAACAGCTTTCTCGTTACACTGGGAAGCCCACTCCACAGGAGGGATTATACCTGGTTCTGTAAACCTAGTCAAAAGCCTTCGGTTCCAGAAGTCACAGGCCCTAGAAGGCAATCTACTACAGGTTTTTACTAAATGGACATGTTTAAATCCTTACTGTTATTCTCAGCCTTAATCAGAGAAGCTTCATTTTAAAGATGGCAGTTAATGCAAAAAACTCATAACTGATCAAAGTGCCAAAAATAAGTTGAGTGTTCAGCCCTAAACTGGATCTCCTCTGCAACACACACATACACACACTCACACACACATACTCACACAGAGAGACAGAGAGACACAGAGAGAGAGAGAGAGTGAGAAAGAGTGAGCATGCGCGCCCAGGGAACATCACAGAGGAAGGAACAGAAAGAACGCAGAAGCCAGAAGATGGAAAGAAGTGCTATGAAACACTGTCTTCTAGATATATGTGAACACAGAGCAGCTGTGGTTACTTACACAAGACCTGCATAAGACTAGGCTCTTCCATATTCCATCATAGATGGAAGAGGGGCTCAGAAGGCAATTAATGGTTGCCAGAGATGAGGCAGTCATTTTTTTCACTAGTGTAGCCACTGAGAGACTGCCCAGGATCCAGCAAAAACCACCATACCTATGCTCATACAAATAACTCTACACAGTGGGGAAAACAAAAAAATCAAAGTAGGAGAGCACTCACTGGTAAGAAGAGGGTGAGGAGGGGGAAGGGAATAACAGAAGGTAATACGGAGTACATATGATCTATATTTGTATACAGGTATAAAAATGTAAAATAAAACTGTTCTTTTCTTTCTGTATTCATTTATTTATGGTTATACTTACCTGAATCCTATTTCTAAAATTCAACACTAACCTCATATAGCTTTTTGAACTTTCATAACTGGGGAACTGCTTCTTAAAAGGGCTTTCATTTTTCTTTCCTTTGATTTCTCTCAATTGTCTTTTTACTTGAACCTGTAAGAAAAGTAATACTAACCATATAGAGCAGCAAACCAAATCACAAATAACTTCAATTTTTCCCTGTGCAATTATAAAATTAAAGAAAACTGTCTCATCGAAAAGTTCAGTCTTATCCTGGCATTGTGTTGAACACCATTAATCCCATCACTCAGAAAGTTCAGGAAGGCAAACCATGGGTTCAAGATCAGCCTGTGTAACACAGCAAGATCTTTATCAATATAACTGTATAAAGATGGTTCAAAGTATTCATGTCCTCCAGAGACTCAACTTTAGTTTTTATTACAGTAACACTGAAGCTTTATACTAACTTGTATAGGAAGCAAAGAAATAAACATTTACAAAAAAACAAATAGTTTTTTCTGTATGTGTACACATGTTCATGCCTATCAGTGAAGTGTGGTCATTAATGAGCATACTATGGAGACCAGAAACAACCCTGGGTGTCCTTCAGACTCAATCCACCTTTTATTTGAGATGGGGTCTCTAGCAGGCCTACAACTCGCTAAGCAGGCTAGGCTGGATAGAAGAGTCATCTGTCTGCACCTTCTAGGACTGGGTTCACAAACACACACTCCCACAGCCAAGTAATTTTTTTAGTGTGGGTTCAGGGCATCAAACTCAGGTCCTCGTGTTTACTGACAAACACTTTAACAAATGATCTATCTCTGCTGACCAAAATTTTTTAATTTTTTAATTTGTTTGGTCTTTTGAGACAGAGTCTCACTATCTAGTCCTGGTTTGCCTACTATGTAGAACAGGCTGGCCTTAAACTCTCAAAGATCTGCCTGTCTCTGCCTACGCCTCCTGAATGCTGGGATTAAAGGTGTCTGTCACCACACCCAGCTCACAAATCCTTTCTTTAAATTATAAACACTTACACTGGGACAAATAAGCTTAAATAATTATTATGTGTTTTATATACAGTAACCAAATTGTCATAGGCTAAAAGTTCCACCTGGAAACACTTTACTTCTCCCCTTAGAGATATACTGTCTATGTTCCTTTTTGGCTATTTATCATTTATTTTCAAATATTTATTAGATTTCTCATACATTTCACATATTCACCATTCTCCTTTCCTAGTTTCCTCTTTTACTCAATAACTCAAGAATGCTTCCATTTTTCTTTTTAACAAAATAAAAACTCATAGTAAATAACTTCAATGACAAAACAGGTCATTTTATGTTTAATTTTACAGACTAATATCAAATTTATGTTTTCTGTAAAAACAGTTTTCAAATAATTTGAACTTAAATTTTATGGAAGTTGATCTTTGAATTCAATACTTCATTTTAAACATTTTTTTCAATGCAATTTGAAAAAAATTTTCAAATGCAAAATAAAAAAATATTCAAAGTGCTATCCAACTAAAAAATGTGTTTAAAATACAGGAACTACCCATACTGATGCTATTTTGAAATGTCAGTACCCTGTAATTAAATATGAAGCTTCATTTAAAGTATCTGACCTAATAACATTTGTAATACTGTGGACATGCCCTTGTCGGAAGGAAAAGGAAAGGGTTTTATATTTCTGTACCCTTGTTGAAAGGTGTGAGCTCGTCATAATAAAGACATGCAAGATCACATACTGAACCTAAAGGTGAACAATTTTCAAATATATACTAACTAAAAATAACCTCAATGAAAATTACATAGTTCATTAACTCAAAATAAAATCAAACTTACCTTAACACAACCTTCCAATGCACTAAACTTAAACACTGCCTGAAAAGGTTTTCGGTCAACAGGACATGAAGCCAGTGTCTGAAAAATGATTAACAAATTACATATTTACAAATTATCTTTATAAGAGATCACATTAAACTATACTAAATACAGCTATAACTTATACTATCACAAATGTATCTCTTCAAAGATAAAGGAAATGAAATATTCTCAGATTGTACCATACCACACAACAACAAATACCTTAAGTTTGTTTCATTCATTCCAATATTTGCTGAATGTGGAATACAATGAACATGAAAGATAAGATCTCCACTGTTAAAATTCAATTAAAACCTTCTGCTCTACCTAAAACTACCGGCATAGAGCATAATGGAAGCTGGGCTACAATCTACTGCTCTATCATATAAAGTAACTGTAATGCAAATCTTGTACAATTATAAATTAGCTATAAAAAGAATGCTCTACAAGTCATTTATACATTTTATTATTGTATGACTTAATACTTTCCCCAAATTATTCTGAATAAACAATTATATTAGTAATAAAAGTATTTTTAAAATATGGAAGAATGAGCCAGGCATGGTGGTCTTTAATCCTAGCACTCAGGAGACAGACAAGCAGATCTCTGTGAGATCCAGGCCAGCCTGGTCTGCAGCGAGTTCTAGGCTAACTGGGGCTACAGGAGGTCCTGTCTCAAAAAAAGGAATGAAAAATTCTCCTACCCCCAGGGATTTAGATAAGCCCTCCAGAGATGAGTTTTTAAGGTTAAACAGTATCTTATTTTTAAAAGAGTACTCAAAAGTTTCTTTTTCAAAAAATATATTTTCATACTTTTTAAAATTAGATTAGTTTTTCAAATTGAGTAACAAGTGTTTTATTTTATAAAAATAAATTTGTCCTTCAGTTGCTTTATAGTTATAAATCAGCTTTATTTTTGTACAAATATATTTTCTGTACTTTTAAAAATTCATGTCTATCAATTATAAAGTATTTGCATAATAATGGATTTATATTTAAATAATTTACAATGAAATGTGCTTTCTACTAGGATTAGAGCAAAGACTGCAATCTATTATGAAACACTAAAACAGGATATTATTAACATCTATAGTTATTCAAAAAAGGTTTTTAACAATTTAACATTAAATGTCCAGAAGAGCAAACAGTTATGGAATTGAGAGAATTCGTTTTATATTATTCCTTATTGGAAAACTGTGTTGACCTTTGCCCATATCTACATAATCTTATATGAGTACAAGTAGAACAGACAATGTATGATTCTTGATCATAGATTTAACACATTTTCACAACACTCATGGAGTCATTAGAAAGCACATAAAATGTAAAGTGAGTTACTTTCTACCACTGTAATGAAATGTGATTTTCTCAGGCTAATAAGTAGGCTTTGATATGCAAATGCTTCAGCACACTTTATCATCAATCAGTTCTGACAAAGGAAAGACAGCTCAGCTACTAAAAACTTGCTCTACAAGTGACAAAAAGTAGTCCACATCTTTTTAATAATCCATTACAAACAGCAACTCTAGTTCAACGAACTGGAAATCGTAACTATGCGATTGTTTATCAAGTTATATAAACATAAAGTTTCTTTAGCTATGTTATATTATTACATTTATATTAAATATCTAAAAAATAAAAATCTGCCCAGGGCTTTCCACTTCTCCCCAAGCTTTCAAATATTTTTATTTATATTTAAAGGTAATTTAGAAAAACATTCATTGAAAAAAAAATTAAACAGTAATAAATGAAGATGTGTTTCTTTCAGTATTTGTTGGAAACAAAGATGTGTAGAGTCTCTATATTTAATGGGGGATGGGAGTCCTTTTTGAGTCAAGACTTCCCTGTAGCACCAGCTATCCTGGAACTCGACATGTAAACCAGATTAGTCTCAACCTCAGAGAAATTCACCTGCCTCTACTTCCTGAGTGCCAGGATTAAAGGAGTGTGCCGTCACCACCACACCCAGCTTCAAATTTTGTCTTTTGTTCAAACTTGAAAAGTTACACAGATTCTCTATGCCTCAATTATTTCATTGTGAAAATAGAAACAGCAGAATTTATCGCTAAGCTTTTTATCTGAATTAACTGAAGAAACTATTCTTAGAAGAATTATGTGGTATATACTAATTCTTTCCTAAGGTCTTAGCAATAATTAATCAATTTACACTAAAAATCCTTTGTTAATAAACAGAAAAACAATCTGCAATATGATATAAATAAAAATAAGAAACATGAGTTCTTAAATGATTTGTCTTGGAATTCCAATGCCCATGATATATGTAGGAATTGTTTTATTGAATACATTCATGAAACAAAAACCCAAAGAGATTTCATTATATCAAATTAGCTAATAACTGAAGTTATAAGATCTCATTTTTTTCCTTTCAAATTTCTTCTGCTGACCTCATTGAAATACAATTCTTTCCTTTACAGTTTTTAAAGTGGCATGATTTTAACCTGAGGTATTCCATTTTGATCTGTTTAAATATTTGAGTCCTGGATAGAAATTTCATTCTTATTTTTTTTTTTTCTTTTGAATAACTGCTCAGGATCTGTCTAGTTTCATCTGAAGAACTAGTTCCACTGTATAGCAAAAAAAAAAAAAAAAAACAGAAAAATGTAATAGTAATGAGAAACTACTCCTGTGTATTATAATCTTTACATATTCGACTTTCCTAAAGACAATTTAGTTAACATTTAAAAAAACTTTTCACTTTGGCTCACACTTAGCAAACAGGAAAGAAAGAAAATTCTTAAAAAAAGAATTCTATCTGCCTTTCATGAGGCAGTCAGAAGATCTGCTGAGGACTTCTGATCAGGGACTTTGCCTGCCTCTCCCTACGCCCAAGTCTCTGACTAAAATGGCTTGACTAACAATGAAAAAAAAAAGAGTTCTCCTTCCCAGGTATAAAAACCTTAAATTAGCAAAAAAAAAGGGCAAATAAAATACCATTGCTGAGGTTAAAAAACAATGATAGCCACTTATGATATTTTTTGGGGGGGTGGGGGAGTAGGGCATTTCAGAGAAGAAAAGCAAAGAAATTCAGCTATTCTAAGTTTTCATAGTACCCATCAAAAAAGTAAGAATTCAATGAAAAAAATCAAAAACACGTCTAAAATCAGTAAGATTTGGACTTGAGGGATGGCTCAGAGGTTAAGAGCACTGGCTGCTCTCGTAAAGGACCCAGGTTGGATTCCCAACATCCACATGGTGGCTAACAACCATCCATAACTCCAGTTCCAGGGGAATCCAACACCCTCTTCTGACCTCCAGGGGCACTGCATGACATGGGTACACTTACACACATGCAGGCAATAGTCATATACATAAAAATTTTTCCTTACAGTACTCTGTAGGATAATTATGCTTCTTTACACATGAAAGCTCATTGATATATACTAAAGCATCAAGTCATACACCATCTGATAATTACATAGATTTAACAGAAAAACTTAATGAGCAAGCTTCTTTAAAGTGGCTCAGATGGACAGGACATGGTGGTGCACACCTTTAACCCCAGCACTTTGAAGGCAGAGGCAGGCAGATCTCTGTGAGTTCAAGGCCAGCCTGGTCTACATAGTGAGTTCCAGATTAGCTGGGACTACAGAGAGAACTGTTTCAAAAAGGCTCAGACTAGCCTAATTTTAAAGGCATTCCCAAGGAATTCTCATCCTTTCAACTAGCAGACAGCAAGTCAGAAAATCCCAGAGACACTTCGGTTTTCAAAATAAAAGTTTTCAAAGTCAAGTCTGTTTGACTACAGTAACTAAATTTCTAGGCTGAAAAGTTTTAAAAGCTAATATTTAAGGCTAATAAAGAAATTTTTAACTAATACTTTTTAAAGTGATTTCAATTTTTAGAAATTATCACAAATTTTCATTATATTTAAGCTCTTAAAGTATTTACCAATATGATTCCTTGTCATACAACAAAATACCCTCAATTAATTATTCGCTTGTTTGACTTCAATAATTTCAAAAATATCTAATTAGTTTTATAATCAACATATCTAAGAATACCATTCAACTTTATGATACAGCTACGAAATTAAGAGGAATTGCTTACTGCTATACAGGATAAAGCATATTATAAACAGAGCATACATTTTACAGCAAATGCTCTGTACTGAGAGTTGAGGCAATTTTGATAGAAAAAATAATCTTTCCTAATGATTTCAATAAAACATACCCTAGTAGTCTGACGCGTTGTAAATTCCCAGCTCAGACAAACTCATATTTAAATGTAAGAACAGGAAACCTTCCTTATTTGGGAATTCGGGATTCTTGGTCTAATATTTCTTGCTTCCTGATGCTGCTCTATCCTCAATCACAAAGGCTGCCTACAGATAGCCCCTCCTAGAGAGAGAGAAGCAAGTTGTTAAGGGTAAGTCTTTAAGACTAAATCTCAGTACCTATGCTTACAGATAGGCTTTCCTGTTCATGGATATCCAGAACATCTATCTCTGTAACTAAGAAATAAAGTGTATTATGTACAAGACTGCAGTTCAAAAAATCAAAGACCACTTAGGAGTATCTACCATTAGAGGTTCTTTTACAACTGTTGATCAGTGTCTACTTTCTCACTGCCAGTTCCAAGACACCTAGACATGGATCTCCAGAGTGCTCACCTGCAGTCAGGCTACATGTTCCCTACTACATCTAAACGTTCTATCAAAACAGCCTTTGTCAATGTACATTAACAAAATTTTGTTTCCTTACATCAGCTTTCAGAAGTTATGTCCATCCAAAATAAATGGCTTGTCCATGATAAAATCTGGGTTCACTATACAAGTTCTACACCCAAGTGGAACTTTTTTCATGGTCTCCAAGATTTATTCTAACATTAGGATAGAATTATATTGTATCTTAATGTCTTCTGATATCTATTAAGTAAGGTTTTCTTTTCCTAGTACATAAATGGAAAGCTCAGTAAATTACCTACATAAGTCATTTAAATATTCTGACAAAACTCAGCTACACATAAAGATATTAATTTACCTGACTGGTGAATAGGATATTAAGTAAAAGTTTTTATATAAACTCTTTAGGTAAGGAGTATTCACAGTGCAAAAACACTCTATTTTCCCCAAGGATAGGATTAGTTCACAAGGTAAAAAACAGCAGTGGGTATGAAAAAAATTATCAACAAGTTCAAGTCCTAGAGCAGTCAGAAGTACTTCCCTATCCCACATGAAGGATAAAAATAGAAAGCCCCGATCACCTCTTTAACGTATTTTGTTTAAATTACTGCTCAAAGAAAACTATATTTCTATTTTACATATTATGCTTAAATTATTGTTCAAAGAGAAGTACATTAACAGGTTTGTGTTACTTTAAGAATTTTTTAAACCTACAATTTAAAAGAACACTGTTTGAAAAAAAATCCAAGAAAATAAAACTTTAAGCTACTGAAAAACCATAGTCACCAGAATGATGTGTAAATTTCCACTTTCTGAATAAAAGAACAAATATGTATAAACCTATCAGTAGTTAAAACACAAGTCAACAACTCATATCTTAATTTTTGGTTATATTAATCAATTCTGAAACATATTTCTCACCTGTCCATATTCAATACTGTTTAAGAACTGTATGTCACCTTGTAAGACCCTTCATCTCTAGTCTGAGAATGCCTTTGCCAACTATCCAATTTTGATTTCATTAACCTTACTTCCTCAAACTGAAACTGTCAGTATTTCATAGAAATTAAAAAACTGAGTTGAGTAAGCTTAACATTGATTTGCTATTCCAGGGAATAGCAATTCCTAAAAGGAAAAAATACAAAGGGAAAGAATCTCAGCAGTTATGAAGAATATACTAATTACATATACTGTATATACTTGCATGTCTTTTTAATACAGTAAGAAAGGCTACAGTATAGCTCAGTGGTAGAGGATGTGCTCAACAGGTATGAAACTCCAGGTTCAATCAAAAATAAGTGAACATACGAAGTAAGAACTGTTGCATGCTCTAAACTAGTTTTTATTTAGTTCATTATATTTTATGTGTATGAGTGCTTTACCTGCCTATATGTAAAGGCATCACATGTGAACAATGCCTGTGGAGGCCAGAAGAGGGTATAAGATTCCCTGGAACTGGAATTACAAAACTGTAAGCTACCACATGGATGATGAAAATCCAACCTGGGTTCTTAACCGCTGAGCCACCTCTCTAGCCCCCTAAATGCTTTATACCTGTTCTCAAACCTTAACTCTATTTAAAGGCTAAAATTTTAAGTACTTTTTGGTGACTGTGCCAAGATAAATCCTATCTTCTTAACCAGTATGTATGGTGGGGTACCTTGTCTGTACAGGATCATAAATATAACCAGTTATTACTACTTCTATTGGTATATCAGATAAAGTTTTCTAGCTTTCCCCTTTCTAAATATTTTAAATGTGAGAGCTGAGATCATCAAAGCCAAACTTCTAATGTTCAAAACTCTAAAGTGTAAACTCTGTCTTTGCTTGCAACATGCATAAGTTAAATTCCTTGAGCTGGGCTGGAGTGACAGCTAAGCCATTAAGAACACTTACTGCTCTTGCAGAGGACCCTTTCCAGTATCTCACTGGTTTGATAAGGTCCATGGAGACTGCATTGTGCCAAGCATGGTGCTGGCCAACAAGAAACATCAGATGAGTCAGATCATTTCAAGTAACTTTCATTCCAGAGTGGAGAACCGACACATAAAGAAGCACACATGACACAAAGCAGTAACAAAATGCTGTGGGAGTGCAGATAGACTGCACTGCTACAGGATGAAGGAAAGCTTACAAGAGCTATATACAGTAAGAGCTCTCCAAGGATGTGGAAATGACTAGAATGGGGAACACATTCCTGGAAATGTGCACAGAGTACCAAAGGCATAACCTGTGCTTTGTACCAGAACAGCAAAGGACTCTCAGCTCATCTGTACAGGTCTTTAAAGTCCTCCCATTAGAGGGATGGAGAGATGGCTCAGCAGTAAGGAATACTAGCTACTCTTCAGAGGACTTGAGTTTGGTACCCAGCACCCATATGGCATCTCACAACTACCTGTAAGTCCAGTTCTAGGGGATCCAATGCCTTCTTCTCGCCCCTTGGGCACCATACTCATGTGGTAAAAATACATTCAGGTAAACACTCACACATAAAATAAAAATAAACCTTTAAAAACAATTCCTTTAGTAAGTGCCAAACTTTAGTATACTGGCTCTATACATATTTTTGCTAGTCCACAGGTGTTCTTTTGTTTAATTTCTGGTTCTCAGCTCTAATAGTGATGACAATAAAAATTTAAGCTAGCCTTTTTGCCAATTACATTTTCATGCAATATTCTACTTATTTTTCTATCCTTCCTGCTTCTCTTTCTCTCATATTTAAGACTTGTTTTAAGACAGGATCTTGTAGTCCTGGCTGGCTGGGTTCTTGCTTAACAGCCAGTCTACCCTCCAACTTGTGGCAATCCTCCTGTCTCAGTTTCCCAAGTACTGAAACTGCAAGTGTGCAGCACCATGTTGGCTTTCCCTATCCTAGTTCTGTATCCTTATCACACTTTTTTTAATAATGGGCTTACCACCTATATGTAACTCCTTGAAATTAAACATAATCATAAGTGAAAATGCTTCATTACAATTGTTCTACTGCAAAATAGAGAATTAAATGAAAGAACAGAGAAGAAAATCTTAGCAAAGAATACAATCTCTAAAAAATGGTACATTTAGGTTTACTATTGAATCTAAAGTAAACTGCATACCTGTAATTTTAAATAGGAAATTGAAGATAATGAAAACTCTTAACTAATGACAATGAAAAAAGGATGAATTTAAAATCTGATTCTATTTCCAAAGTATTTACATAATCTACTTGTTATTTCAATTAAAGATTGAATGAAAATTTAGAAACCTAAATACTTTGTAAATCTATATTTCGTGTTACTGAGTGGCTTAATGGTTTAGTAACTGAGAGATGCTAACTCCATTAGGGACAATAAAATAATTCAGAATGTCCTATTTGTTCTCCCTATCAAGGTTAATTACTTTGTTTTTAAAAATACCACAATTCTACCCTACCTTGTAATCACAATTTAAGACAATAGTACAACAGCTAAAAGTTGCTTTTGAAAAGCAGTTTTACTCCAATAAAATGCTTATTTTCAAAATAAACAGGGGCTGGAGAGACAGTTCAGCAGTTAAGATCTTATACTGTTACCAGGACCTAAGTTGGGTGGCTCACAAAGATCTGACACTCTCTTCTGGCCTCTACAGACACCTGCAGAACTTGCATATACTGATACATACAGACACAAATAACTGAAAATCAAATAATTTTTTTTTTTTTTTGGACAGGGTCGCCATAGTCCCAAGCCCACCTGAAAACTCACTATGTATATCAGGCTGGCTTCAGTCTCACAAGAGATCCACCTGCCTCTGGCTCCCAAAGACTGGGATTAAAGTTATGCACCACAATACCTGGCACAGAAAAATTAAATAGTTCTTAAAAAGGGGGGCAGGGGACTGGAGAGAGATTCAGCTGTTAACAGCACTGGCTGCTCTTGAAGAATACCCAGGTTTGGTTACCAGCACCCATGTGATGGCTAACAACCACCTATGACTCCAGTTCCAGGGGATCCAACACCCTCTTCCGGTCTCCATGGGCCCTGCACAACACAGATGGACTAACATACATGCAGGCAATACACTCATACACATAAAATAAAAATAATGCTGGTTATGGTAGTACACACCTTTAATCCCAGCACTTGAGAGGCAGAGTTCAAGGTGAGTTCAAGGTCAGCCTGGTCTACATAGAGTTCCAGGCCACCTGAGGCTAAAAGGAGATTCTATCTCAAAAAGATAAAAAAAATAAAATAAAACAAACTTAAAAACAAGGAAAATACTAAATGTGCCAAAAGTGTTGGCTATATTACATATGTTGTCAAGCATTTTCAACTTCTAAATAAGTCTACAAGGGTTAAAAATACAGTTAAGCTTACTACTGTTTAATAGAATTAAATGTGTACAGTCTAGAGCCTAGCAATTAGATTTCTCAATGCCCCAGAGAAACCTCAAACATGTACATCATGATGAAGTTTATGGATGTGCTGAAAGAGGTGGTACCTGAGGTGGTAAAGAAAGTGAGGAGAATCAGAATTGTATCTATGTATTTTGTCTTTAAAAACAGATTACTTTGAAGTTCAAAATTATGTAGTCACTGAATACAACCAGGAAAAAAGACTGAATTGAGTTTTTCCACCCATTCCCATTTCCCCACTCTAGATAGATAGAAAAATAGACAGATAGGCAGATAGATCAATCACAAAGCGAGCATAGTTTACTCAAACTATTTTTCTTAAAAACCCTAACTACATAAAATCCAACCAATTTTCAAAGTCTTAAGGACACTTAACAATTTGGCTTTTGCTATTTTTGTGGTACTGTGGATCAAAAACAATGAGAATTTGAATGCAACTAAATGTTAACATCTTTGAGACGTGCTTAATTTTTACAGACAAAATACTAAATCAGAAAAGATATGATTGATATGAAAAAACACTAAACTTTTGATTTCACAATTTATAACAATAGTTTATGATTAATATATGCTACAGTACATTTGGCCCAAACTGATTCAACATTAACACTGTCAAGCCCAAATATCCTGTTTCTTATTTATACTCTATGAAGAATTTCAGTAAAGTCTCTGAAGACAGTCAAGTTAGTTCACACTGAATTAAAAAGAACCATTTAGCTGTTAAGATCTGGGTCAAATTATAGAACATAACATCTAAGACCCCTCAGCTTTAAAGTGGAAAGACACTATAATGATATTTACTCTGGTTACTTTGTAAGCTGATATAAAGTCAAATAACCTGTGTGAAAAATCTCTTAAAAAAATAATAAAGTAAAAAGCAGACAAGAGATGCTATTAGTAGGAAGCAGATAACATCCTACAAAAGTCAGGAAGTAGTTTGATCTATTTTTCCTGAAAGGCTTTTTTTTTTAATACATACTTACAAGCCTTTAATTAAAAAAGAATGAAAAACTGAGCAAAAGAGAATTAGAAGGAAATTGACAGATTTTGAATAAACAAGGAAACTTGTCTAAAATAGAGGGGAAACACATTACTATGAAACAATTTATGAATGGGAGTATCAACTCTTTAAGTGAAATAAAATCATGATAGGAAATTAAATGCAGTAATTTGTCAACTATGTTTAATACTTATTCTCAGACTTACCTCTGCCCATTTAAGAATACAGGTTATACAGAAGACATGATTACAACTTTCTGGAAAACCAACTTCTTTCCCTAATAGGCAATTAAGACATATTGGACATCTGTCTGCTTCACTGTACAATAGGCCAGTGGTATGAGTATTATTTCTGTTTTCTTCACCTGTAAAGAAAAACAGTCATGTATGCTTTCAAGATTCCCAGAACCAATGACGTGTTTACAGCAATCCTATACACTCTACGGGCCCTCTTCCAAAATGACATACGTACACTATAAGTCAGCAGCCCCAACATTTTGAGTATGTGCATGTGTGTATATATGTATGTGTGTGTTTATGTGGACTGTGGGGGATCCTAAGAATTTAAGCCAAACCTTGTATATAACATCCTATCATTTAGATACATTCTCGTCCATCTTTCTTATGTAGAGGAAGAGAGCACTGAAATGAACCTGAATTAAATTAAAAAATAATATTTACCTTGTTCAAAATTTTCAAGGAAAAATAACCACAGTGACAAACCTTTCAAATTACGCATACAATCATCTGCTTCCCTCCACCTCAATCTTTGAGACAGGGTCTCCCTATAGCCCTAGCTGGTCTGGAACTTGTCATGTAGACCAGGCTGGCCTCAATCTCACAGAGATCTGCCTGCCTCTGCCTCCCACCATGTGCCCACCTATCCAACAATTAACTCTTTAAGTTTCCTGCTACTCTGCTATTTTTTTTTTTAATGAATTGGAAAGCAGTCCCCTTTCCGTCCCTCCCCCAGTCAAGACAGGATCTCAATAGGCAGGCTAGTCTCAAACTCAAGATATTCCTACTTCAGCTTGCCATGTACTAGGATCACAGGGATGAACCAACAAGTCAAGGTAATCCTAATATATGTTCTTCCATATTCTCTTCTTTACACAAATATTAGAATACTTAACCAACCTGCTTTTTCAAAGAATGTATAATGAATATTCATTTGGCTTTGACAAACAATGCTTCAATGAAGTTTTACTTCACTTTTTTCCCCACAGTGCTGAGGATGGAACCCAAAGCTTTATATATTTGGCAAGCAGACTACCACTTAACTTATATTTCCCAACCCAATTATCTCACATTTTAAAAAATATATCTACAGAACCAATTCCTAAAAGTGGAATTACATATAAATGTATAACATGAATAGATACTGCCAAACTTGTCTCAATAGGATTTGTAGCAACTTAAACTCTTAACAAAAATATAATCAATTTACACTGGCTCCTAATCAAAAAATAGGAACTGTAAAATTCAACACAAAAAGAAAAATCAAGGAATATGAACAGTATACAGTAAGCTGGGAGGTACAAGCGTCCATACTGGTATCAAATCTGCAGATTAAGTCTTACCAAGTAGAGGAACTGAGGCTAACACTGAGAAATCAGTACTAAGCCAGGACACTAGAACAGAGCTAGCATAGTTCCAGCATGGTTCCAGGTTAAAGCAAACACAAATTCTGTAAATACCTCAACTGGGCACTCAGGATTCTATAGGTTAAACTTATCAAATATGAACTCACAAGCAAATATTCCCAAACCTAAGAAAATAACCCACCTTGACAGAGAATCAGCAGAAACAAACTTAGAAATCCACTGGATTCAAATATCAGAACTTTCAAATACCATACAGAATGACTAAAAAGCAGATTAGACCTAGAAGAAAAGAATACTTCTGAACTAAAACAAAATTTTAGAAGCTCACTATATTTAAGGAGACAGAAAAGGAGTTAATTGTGAAAGATTTTTTTCATACATGAGGTCAAAGCAAAGTCTTAACGTACTAATTAAAGCTCAGAAGAAAATAGAAAAAGAATAAAGAGCTAATGATAGGAAATGATTAAAAACACAAACCAGGTAGGTATAGTGGTACATGCCTATAATCCTAATATTTCAGAGTCCGAGGCAGGTAGATTGTGAACTCAAGGCTATCCTGAGCTATACAGTGAGTCCCAGGCCAGCCAGGGCTACATAACACAGTGAGATTCTGTCTCAAAAAAGAAATAAAAGACCCTAGACACCTCTTAATCATTTAGAGTCTGATTTCATCATGACAGGCCTGCTATTTCCCTTTTTAAAGTATTTATTATACGAATTAATGCACATAATCAATCCGAGCTTTACAGTAGCCTCAAACATACACCTAAACCAAAACCAAAAATTTTCCAGTAACCAGACATGATCAATTGAAATTGGCCTACTTCATGAACTGGCTATGAAATGTTCAAGTTGATCTGACTTACATTTTTAAAAAAAGGGTGGGGTAGGGAGTTGCCTTTAGTTCATACTGAGAAATCATTGAAAAAAAGAGAAAAACACACATACACACATACACACACAAACAGACAAAGGAAACACATGTATGATAGAGGATGAAATGAAAATTACCCATGCCTAGAAACAATGGAGCAAAACTACAATCAGGAATTTTTAAAAGATCTTAAAAGCAGAGGGCCAGCAAAGCCACCAAGCCTGACAACCTGAATTAGATTCCTGGGGTCTATGTGGTAGAAGAAGAGAAAGAACAGCCCCAGATTATGCCCAAACCACAAGGTGCACACTGGGACACTGATCTGCCAAGGCATGCATGCACGTGAACAAAAAACACTGCTGTGATATCTAATCCCAAATGCTCATCCCTAATCACTGTGCACACGAGCAACACTAAATGGATGTGGTAGATTGTATGTGCGCGTGTTTCTGTGTGTAAAACAGTAATTATAAAAGAGGTCATGAATTGGAGTGGGAAAGGGAGAAAAGCAGCTAGAGGGATGGAAAAATGTAAATACAGTATATTCATGTATGAAGTTCTCAAAAGCTAAAACTTCATGTATGAAGTTCTCAAAAACTAAAAAATTTATTTTAAAACTTTCTAATGAGGACTTGGGAGATAACTCAGTTGGAAAAGTGCTTGCCAATTTCCAGAACCCACATTTTAAAAGCTGGCATGGTGGCGCATGCATGTAACACAAGCACTGGGGAGGCAGAAACAGGAAGTTTGCTGGGACTTGCTGACTAGCAGGAAGGTTCCTAAGGAAAGACATCAGAGACTGTCCTCTGGCCCCAACACACACATGTGCACATGTACCTGCAAAAATGTATATACAAAAAAGAGCAAATAACACAGAAACTACTAAGCCAGTAGAGAGCAAAAACAGAAAGAACAGAGACAGCAGTTCAATTAAAAATTCTTAATCCATCAAACTTAAAACATAAGAAGAAAAAGTGTGCAATCCTTATAGCAGTTTCGGAATGTAAAAACAACACAGAACTAAAAACAAAACAAACTTAATTTGAAAGTATACAAATAAAAATTTTAGTGACACTAAGTTTGACTTTCAACATACAATCTTTACAAAAAATGGAAAGTTACCTTCCATATCTTCAGACTCCTGGTCACCCATGTTTGAGTTATATACAGATTTCTTCTTCATTTCTCTTTGTGAAGGCGTTTCCTATAGGATAAATTATAAAAAAACTTTTATGCTTGCTTTCAAGGCTACCCTGGTCTACATAGCAAGTTCCAGGAGAGCTGAAGCTACAGGGAGACCCTGCCTCAAAAAGACCCCCGCCCCCCCCAAAAAAAAAACAACAGCAAGAAAAGAACAAAGTACAGGGACTGGAGAAGTGGCTCGGCGGCACTTGCAGAGGACCTACGTTTGGTTCCCAACAACCACATGGAAGCTAACAAACGTCCTAACTCCAGTTCAGGGGATCTAACACCCTCTTCTGACCTCCACAGGCATTGCATGGCACGAGTGCACCTACCTACATGCAGGCAATACAATCATACACATACAATTAAAAATAAATAATTTTTTAAAGAACACACCAATCAGTCTATATATAATAAGCCTCTACTCTTATTAAATTTACTTATTGTTCAGTGCCTGATGTAGGGTAGGGGCAAGCATTCATGTCTTGGCCCACAGATAGAGGTCAGAGGATAATTTTGTGGAGTCGGTTCTTTCCTTCTACTTTTTACATAAATTCTGGTGATTGAGCACAAATGCTCACATTGTCCTGCAAGTGCCTTTACTTGATGAACCATTTCATCTGCCAGATAATTCAGTGTGCTTTTATAGTACTTAATCACAAACAAAGAGTAATTGAAAAGAAATGTGGTAATTTATCTTGACTGAAAAGATCTATATTTCTGGATATTTTCATCAAGGATCATCTACATTCAGTTAATTGAAATGGGAAAACTCACCCTAAATGTATGCAATAGCATGCCCTGGGCTGTGGTTCTAGACTAAATAAAAAGAAGACAGTGAGCCACAAGCCGAGCATAGCATTCATCCCTCTCTGCTTCCTGACTATGGCAATGTGACCAGCTAGTCTCCTGCCATTAGGACTTCCCCACCACATTGGAAACTGTCCTAAACCAGACTAAACCCTTCTTCAATTGTTTCTTGTCAGGTATTTTGTCACTGTAACACAAAAGTGACTAATGTAAGATGCTTTATACAACTATTAAAAAGCAAAGGCTAAATTCCATAGCACAGACATAAGTACAATTCAAAAGGATGCAGGATGAATTTCTCTTTTAAAAGAGTTTTCATGAACTCTATTTTCAATGATAGCACCCTTTCAAATCAATCTACAGTCTCTGCCTGTGATTTTCTGGCTTACCTTCCACTTTGGAAATATTTTATTCTTTATTCATTTTCATCTTTTAAAAATAAAGTGCTCAGCCAGCCAAATGGCTCAGCAGATAAAGATGCTTTCTGTGAAAACCTGATTGCCAGAGTTTGATCCTCAGAACCTACAGTGGAAGAGAAACAACGCAGGAAAGTTGTCCTCTTCCATATATGCATGCACTCAAACCAGCAATAATAAAAAATGAAAAGTTTCAGATACTAAAATAGACCATCAAAAGAGGCGGCATCTTTCACAGTAAGGTTTATTTTGGCACTTATTAGTTGTTGCCGATGCTAGACAAGAATCTCGGAGATAATTCTGAAGGTACAATCATTATGGAAAATTTATAGAGTTCATAAAAATTATTCTGAAAGAGTTTTCGTGTAACCTTCTTTACTTACTGTAACTTTTCTTCAACAGAAATTATACTGTTACACAGAGCAGGATCATATCTATGTTGAAAATAGACTGTAATCATTATACCTTATTTAAAACTAGGATCACAAAAATGTTTAAAGTGGCAATGTCATCCTAAAACAGGTATGAAGTGAGGTCAGGGAGTTTTCTAGTTCTGAGTAAAAATGGAATGAACACATGCCACTTTGTTAATACCACTGAATGAAACTATAAAACTTTGACAGAACATAATAGCCATGTGAGGATTCATAAGCAAATAGTAGCAAGTGGCCAGGAAGAGACCAAATCTGATATGTCACCACACTTCTTATCTATCCAGAAATCACTGGCCTGAGGTTGAAGGAGCTTAAGACCTAGAAAGGGCACTGATATCAACAGCAATTTCTAGGAGCCTCCCCGCAACCCCCATTACTTCTTTTTTCTTCCTCAGGTTTTTTTGAAACACAGTCTCCCTATATAGCCCTGGCTGGTCTGGAACTCACTATATAGATCAAGCCTGGCCTCAATCTCACACAGATTTACTGCCTCCGCCTCCTGAGTGCTCGGATTAGAGGTGTGCACTACATGCATGGCTCGGAAAGAAGATTCAGACTGAGAAAGAAAAAAAAATTATTTTTTTCTTGTTCCTCATGCTCCAAGCTTCATGCAATCCTGTGTTGGTGGGCACAATACTACCAAGAAGGACAGTACCTAGAGTCTGAAAAGGAAGGAATCATCCTCACAGACTAAAGGAACTATGGGTTATCCTTGCTGATTTTTGTCCTGTCATATACCAAATGGATACTGACTGATATAACAGAAAGTACAGTAAATGAAGACCAAGTTTTCTGGCCAAGAAGCACAAAACAATGTCTCCAGGAATTTTAGAAAATGCCACGCACATAATGAAGAACAAATTCCAGGTCTATCCTTGAGCAGGTGGGAGAGGGAAGCATTTAACTCTGAGGTTCTGAAACCAAAACCCTTTGTGGGTCACATACTTGATACTCGGTGGGGCACACAATAAGACAAATCAACAGATATCAACACCAAGATGAAATACATAAGAGCAATGGGTAAATTTGCTACATGATTACCTAATGGGTGAACAAATTATTAAAGAAATTTTTAAAAATTTCAACAACAAGCAAATAGTCTTAAAACAAATGGAAAAATCAAAATCACAGCAAACACAAGATATAAAGAACCACCAAATGGAAATTTAGAACCAAATTCAGTAACTAAATTTTTTAAAGCACTACACAGACTCAACAGCAGAACAGAAATGAAAAAATAAAGATTAGATTTGAAGATAGATCTACAAATTGTGAACATCCTTAGAAGTCCACTAAAACCCGAGCATTCATGTCTGCAGTCCAAGAGAAAATCAGGGGAATACCAACAGAGGAAAAAAACAGTAATAGTCAGAAATTTTCCAAAATCTGGTATAATATGTAAACTTGTAGATTCAAGGAGTTTCCAAATCTCAACAAAAATCTATTACGATGAAATCAAGTCTGAACAAATTATGGTCAAACTCAATGAGACAATGATTTGAATCACTGGCAATTTCTCATTAGAGACATGACAGAAGGAGGGAAAGAAGAATCTTAAAGTGCCAAATAGAAAAGAATCATAAACCTAGAACTCGCTATCTGGTGAAAATACGCTACAAAAATGAATACGAAATAAAAGGCATTCTCGTAAAATTCTTTGCTAACTCTAAAAGAACTGCTAAAGTTACTTAGTGAGAGGAAATGGGAGTACCAGAAATAAAGGAAGAACAAATCTCTCAAAAAAGCTAAAATAAGGAGGGGAGAGGGGGAATAACAGGCAGATTTTATCAAGAGGAAATGGGGAACTTTAACTGGGGAGGGAGGAGACAGAGTTACATACGGGGACAGACAGGAGAGATAAATAATGCTTAGGTGGTGCAAAAAACCAGAGGGAAAGGCATTAGTTGAAAAGCCTACTGAAAAATACACATATAATATCTGTTCATGAGTACAAGTACATAACTGAAGGTTATATAACATGAAACAGTGCCAGACAAGAGAAATCTCCCTTTAAGCAGTTGCTCAAAGTTGTCCAAGAGACTCAGGCTATTGCCACAGTCTTTGATTACCCACCAGAACTTGAGGGTAAGACCCTATTGCTCAAGACAGAGCATACCTCAGACACAGGAGTTGGAGCAATGGAGCTGGAACTGACCTGGAAGGCTCCTCCCTGAAGACTACCTCTCATAGTCTCAGAGGATACTATACAAGCTGCTAAGTGAGAAAAATCAATCAATGGTCCAACCCCAGCTTTAAAGCCTAATAAACCACAACAATGACTGGCACAGCAAACTATCTCTACTGGTATAGTAGTGGCATTTTTACCTTGGGAGTAATCAATAGCTTTCTAATTAAACTGAAAGTCTGCTCAATGCAAGAAAACCCCATGTGCGGTACTGTAAATATAGCCAAATATACATGGCTGGAAAGGTCATAGATCCTAGGAAAAACCCTACATCTGTCATACCCCTAGACAAACATGCATAATTTCTCAGTGTATGCTACAAATGGATCTCCATATTGACAGACAAGTATACCTGTCACTACTCATCAAAGAAGCTTCTTTTTACAACAGATGGAGACTATTACAGAGTTCCACAACTGGTCAAACACAGAGAATATGTGTCTATGAGATGTCCTGCCCTAAGGTACACATCTACAATACAACCTCTACACCTAAGGTTCATGGACATTGCAGAACAAGGGATGGAGGGAATACTAATGCATCTCAACTCACCAGCGAAGCTTCCTCAAACAACAGAGCAATGTACACAGAAGGCTACAATTGGCCAAAGTGTAGAGAATAAGAGACTAAACAGAGTGCAAGTCCCTGGACAGGACTCCTAAGTTAAACCTCACCCACCCAGGGCTTGGGGACCATTGTGGAAGATGGGGTGGAAAGAGCCAGGGGTAGTGTATAACCATTAGGAAACAGTTTTCCAGGGTTCCGGGAACTTGCTCATATGAACTTACAGCAATGGTGATAACATGCATAAGACCCATGAAAACTCAACCCAGACAAAACTCAGCATAAAACTGAGAAAATGGGCAGGAGGCCCCAATCTTAGCAGAGGACCTATTGGCAGCTGATCACTCTTGGATGAGAGAGTTGGTCTTCTTTATTACGGTGATGCTAGTGACCAAGCTCCAGTAAATAAACTCACACCAAGAGACATCTGGGGACACAACTTGAAAGGTCTTAAAATGTATGACAGAATGCATGAATTCAATGGACTCTAGGGAGGGTGTGGCTAGCAGAAGGGGGCTAAATATGATTAAGATGTAGGAAATGTACAAAAATTCAACAAAAAATATATATATTGAAAAAAAATTTTAAACAAAAGAAATGGTAATTGTCTGGGTCTATACAATTAACTAGTCTTATCTTGAATTCTTTAAAGTGTTTAGCAATTAAAATCAAGTATTTAAAAGAAAACAATTTCTGGTAGGATATATACAAGACAATTAGAACATAAAGGCAAAGGACCTAGTGGTTTAAGGCTTCTATATTTTCACTTGAAGTGGTAAAATACTAATCCTAACTAGACTGTGAAATTTTAAGTATTTATATCCCTTCAAAATCATAGAAAATTAAAATAGAATGTCAAAAAACATTCAAAAAATACAGAGAGACAACAGAACAAAAACAGACAGAAAAGAAAAAAAAAACTGGCAGGCCTAAGCCCAAACATACCAATAGTTGAAATATGTGAGAGGCAGAAAAAGCATTTAAATCACTACTCTAAATTTTCATCTTAAGAATTTAGAAAAAGCAAAATGTATACAAAACAAGCAGAAGAAAATAGAAATCAATAAAACGGAAAACAGAAAGAAAAAAAATAAATCAGTGATAACCTCAACAGTCCTAGAACTATTTACAAAAACTCAATTTCTAGTAAAATATAACAAACAACAATGCAAAAAAATATCCAAAAACAATCAATCAGGCCCAAATAATTTCTCTGGTGAATTTTACTAAATATATAAAGAAGAACTATCACCAAATCATACAGTGATCGGTTCCAGAAAACGGAAGATGAACACTTCCCAACTTAATACATGAATCCAGTGTGCCCTGTAGTCAAAAAAAGACAATACAAGAACAAATTTATGCACTTCGTCGAAAAAATAAAAGCGATGTATTCAACTACACAAGCGACTACCAAAACATGGCAATCAGAAGGAAACTAATATTTTACTCTACAATTCAGATGCTCATACTGAGTGGAAGATGTCAGTCTCAAAAGGGTATGAATTATAAAGAACTGTATTCATAAAGGTTATGAAAAATCAAAACTAAAGTGCAATAACTTAGCAGCAGCTCAGTTAGAAGAAGGATTGAATACAAAGACAGCATGAAGAAGTTTTTAAATAAACAGAAACATTCCAAAATCTGGTGGTGGTGGCAGCGGCAGAGGTGAGACAAATTTAGACATAATTCACATGATTACATAACCAAAATATGTCTATTGTACCTTAGTAATGTTTAAATATTTAAAGACTAACATGACAAAGCAATTGTAGATGAGACTGTATTTATTGTTTTTACTGGCAGCATCACAGTTTATTCTTCTAATGGTTTCTAATTATTGCCAAAAGAACCCAATTCAAATTATATCATCAAAGGTGATCTTGTATGATACTGAGTTGTCTATCTCTGACACTTTTATCTTCTATAGCACTGAAAGGTCTGAGACAACACAATCTGCAGAGATACAGAGATTAAACACAAGAGGCAATCACTCAACAGTAGAGTGGCACTACTCTACTATCTACAATGTGAAACCTCTAAAGTCATAGCCAGCATAACTAAACAAAACACATGCTGGGCTTGGTTGCACAGGCTGTAATCTCAGATGTTTTGGATGCTGAGGAACAAGGATCAAATTCAAGCCTGCCTTCCACAAAAAAGTGCAAGGCCAACTTGTAGACAGACTGTGTGCCTTTATACAGGAATCCTTGAGTTTGATCCCCAGCATAAGGGAGTAAGTAAGAGAATATGAGAATTCAATAACTCTACTAAATTCTAAGTAACAGGCTGTAATGATACTGTAGGTAGACCATTTTGTCATGTCTCGGGATGACATCCACCATAGTTGTCTCCCAGATAGGTTAACCCTTGTTTGGCAACTGCCTACATGAAACACATTTACAATGCAGTATTTTATTTAAAAAGAAAAATGAATGCCATTTATGCACCTACATAGTGTAACATAAAAAGAGTATGATGGTTCTGCAGTTAGAAGCATTGGCTGCTCTTGCAGAGGGCTTGGATTTGGTTCCTAACATCCACATGGTAGCAAACAAGTACCCATAACTCCAGTTCCAGGAAATTCAACACTTTCTAATCTCTCTGGCATTGCATGCACATAGTGTACTTACATACATTAAGGCAAAACACTCATAAACACAAAATAAAAATAAAGTTTTACAAACTTTATAAATCATAGTATAATGTGCTACCACTACTTTTCCAGATGAGAAACAACCATAAAACATTAACATATGTCCTCCAACAATTTCAGTACATTTATGCATGAGATATGGAGAAATAGAAAAGTGTTGGTTATATAACCTTCATTTATCCTAATTTTCTATTAACTGACAGACTTGTATGTGCACATGACTTCAGGTGCCTCCAGAACCCAGAGACATCAGATCTCTTACAGCTGGAGTTACAGATAGTGTAAGCCACCCAACATGAGTGTCAGGAACCAAACTTGGGTATTCTTCGAAAATATTATCAGTTCTTTACCTCTGAGCCATCTCTCCAACCCAGACAAGCTTTCCTTCAAAAAGCAGTTTTAGTTTCACAGTGAATCTAAACAGAAAGTCCCCCAGGTAGCTTCTGCACCCATAATCTCCCCTCCTAGCAATATCGCACACTAGAATACTGTACTTGATACAATTAATGAACTTTATTTGACACAAAATTATCATTCAACATACAAAGCTTACATTAGTTTGTTCCTGTATACTCATGGGTTTTGACAAACACAGGCTATCTAGTCACCACTTTCCACAGTAGTACCACAAAGAATAGGTTCACCACACTGAAACTCATCTGTGTTCTGCCTATTCACTCCTTTCTAACCCCCAAACCTCTGAAAATAACTGATCTATTTACAGTCCCCATAGTTTTGCCTTTGCTAGAATGTCATCTGTTTGCACTCACAGTTTATATCCTTTTCAACTGTTTCTCTCATTTAGTAATAATCTATGCACTTAAGTTTTCCTCTTTATTTTTCTCATATATTAACTGAACAAAAGAATGAGTTTCACTATGGCATTTTCACACAAATTTTTTAAATGCTTTTTATTATTTTTTTTATTTTATGAGAGTTTTGTCTGCCTCTATGTACCTGTGTCATTCAATGCCCACAAAGGTAAAAAGAGGGTGTCGGATCCCCTGAACTGGAGTTAGGACGATTGCTAGCCACCATGTGGGTGCTGGAATTGAACCTGGATCCTCTGGAAGTGCTCTTAACTGCTGAGTCATCTCTCCAGCTACCAGCATTTGATATATGCCTGTTACAATCGTATTCACCCCCCTCCATATCTTCGGAGATTCCTATCCTCTTCCCTAATAGTCCCGTTCTATTTTTACATCTTTTCTTGTATTTTTCTCCTTTTCTAAATTTACATTAGAGTAAAAACATGCAATGCCTTTCTGAGTCTGGCTTAAGCTCAATTAACATGAAGATTTCCATTTTCTTGCCATTAATGATAAAGTCAAACCTAAAGTCCCTAAATTTTTTTCACCAGTAAGTCATAATGCCTGTGATATCAGCTGAAGAAAAGAATTTACACTGACAGGACAAAAAACTTCATGCCAATTAGAGATCAAAAAGAACAATGTAAAGTTACAGACTCATTTCACAACTACACATTGCAATTGTCTTGTCAGAACACTTAGAATCAAGAGCAGGATACCCTCACACCTGGCAAGCAAAGGGGCAAAGAGAAAAAAAAGGTGTTCTAGATGGCAGGATGGAAGTAAAAGATCTGGCTGTCAATTCCTTTAATCCTTTTCTTCTAACCAAAACAGGACAATTAGTAACTAAATGGTAATTGCTCCCTATCCATCAACCTTCAAAAAAGAAGGAAATTGAGTAAGTAGGTAGGGCACAAAATAAACTAACAAATTCATTTAAGAAAGCAGAAGGTCAGAGCAAAAAAAAAAAATTTATGAGCCACAACTGGAACTTCAAAGTCAAACTAGGATTTAATGGGGTTTTGCAAAAAGTAGATCAGGGGCTGGGGAGATGGTTTAGGGATTAACAGCACTTGGCTGTTCTTGCAGAAGACCAAAGTTCGAATCCCAGCACCCACAGGGCCGCTAACACCCATCCATAACTCCTGTTCCAGGGAGTCTAACACCCTCTTCTGTCCTCCGAAAGAACTGCACAACATGGGTGCACTTACATGCAGGCATAACACTCATATACATAAAAATAAATTTTAAGTAGAACATCAGCAAGTCTACCTTTCTCCCGTTTATACATTTGGAAAGTGGTTCCTGGGATATTTAAAGTGGTGGTTTTAAGATTAATGCAGTCAAAACAGGGAAGAAAAAAGCAAAGAAAATTAGAGAAAAAGGCAAGAACACTGAATGACAAGGGGACCAGATTAGCACTAAGCTTTTCAAGGGCATGGGCCATACTTTATCACAGACCTAATAGACAAAGGTATAACAACAAACCAGGAGCACAGATTTGTAGAAGGGAGGATACCTACTGTTATATCAGGCAATGAACTATTCTGACATGCCCTTCTGTATTTAATCCTCTTTAAGTTTAAGAGGTACACTGTATAAGCTACAGAGATGGCTCAGTGGTTAACACACTAGCTGCTCTTGTAGAAGATCCAGGTCAAATTCCAGCAGCCACATGGCAGCTAACTATTGTCTATAACTCCAGTTCCAGGGGATCCAACGATGCCATCTTTGGTCCTCCACAAGCACTGCACAACACAGGTGCACTTACATACATGCAGGCATAACATTCAAACTCATAAAATAAAAATGAATATTTATTTTCAAAGAGGCACATTGTAAATATATTAAAAAAAAACATATCAAAACTAAACATCAAAACACTGCATTAATGGCTAAGGAGATATCTTAGTTGGTAAACTGCTTGCCTTGCAAGCAAAAGTACCTGAGTTTGATCCCCAGAATCCATGTAAAAAGGCCAGGTACTGTGGCAGGAACTTATATTCCCAGGCTAGGGAGGCAGAAACAGGTGGACCTCCAGGTGTCACTGGTCACCCAGTCTAGCCTGGCAAGCTCAAGACCAGTGAAAGACACTGATTTCAAATGGGGGGTGGGGGGGGGCACCAGGCAGTGTCTAAGGAACAACACCCAAGGTTGTCCTCTGGCCTCCACATGCACATACACAAGCACATGTACACACGTATAGACACACACACAATGAACATGAAAAAGTCTTGAAAAACCACTCACTAAACTGAGTCAACTTAAAGAGATATGCTATAGCTGTCATTATTACCAGACTTAAGTATTATTTAAAAATTAAAATAAGTGAGGAAAACTGAGCTAAAAAAAACCAAGTCACCTCTAAAAGGTGACTGATCCTAAACCTGTACACAAGGATAAATTATTACCTTACTGTTAAAACTTTTCTAAGCCCCCCAAACTCTAGGGTAAAAAGGAAAATAATGAGTTAACATAGTCTCATCTTTTTATTTAATAGAGTTAAGTCTTGAAAGGTTTAATTTAAAAGCCGAGAACATATATGAACACTAATTTTCACTGAAAAAAAAAATCACTGGCATAACAATCTTTTACTTAAAAAAGTAAGTCATCTTTAAAAGAGTATGTCTATATACAAGTATTCTGGCTAGAGGAGTGACAGTTCACGTCAATATGAGCAAGACAGCTATCTCAAGGATAGTAAAAGACCCCCAAAGTGAGGCAGTAGAGCTCAAAAGGACAATAATATCCTTACACGAGCCTCTGAGAAGCATGGACTCAGGACATCCTAACAGGACCTGAGAGCCTAAGTAGAGTTTAAAGATTAAGCAATGAGGAGAGGGAAGAGTCAAGAGAATGGAACTATGTAAACACAGTTGGGATAACAAGAGCCAGCTTCTCATCTGTAAGATAAAGTCATAATTTGGAAAGAAAATTAACCAAATCTGTGGGTAAATTTGGTTCAAACTCATGGTTTCTTATACACAGATAAGGAAATAAATTCAGCAACCAAAGGTTGGTTTCTAACTACCTCTCTTCAAAAGAAAGGGCAAATGGTTTATTCTAGGGCTGTAAAGGAATGTACAAATTAAGTCTGTATCAAAACGGAAGTTACTAAGTGTGACAAACCACAAGTGCGCTCCCAGTGATCACAAACCTACTGGTGAGGAAGAAGCAGCATCATGAGTTCAAAACCAGCAAGGGCTGCAGTTTAAGACCTTGTCTCAAAAAAAAAAAAAAAGTAGACTGTTGTACCTGGTTTGATATCCCCAGTATCTCTGTCTCTCTCTCACACATACACACACTAAAGAAGGAATGTGCTTCTTTGAACATTCAATGTGCTCAAAACAACTAAAAAAAAAAATATTAAAAAACACTGCACTGAAAGCCTTTCATTGACCAAAGCTGAGACAATTGAGGATAAATATGTATCAAGTTTGATAATGAACAGGCTATTTTTAGTCTCCAAATACTTTACCACAAAGTAGCTATTAATTTCTAAAATGAACTTTATAGCAAAGAAGGCCTCACCTTAATCAACTGATCAAAGCAGGAACTGTCAGTAATGAGACAAACAGAAACTACACTGACAGGATGCAATGAAAAGAATACTTTACAACTATCAAAGTGCATGATCTGAATCCTACCATAAGGAACTATCAGGCAAGCCCAAATTGAAACAAATTACAATCAATTTTTAATTGTTAGTAAGTATCAAGATCACAAAAGTCAAAGAATGAGAGCTTTTCCAAGGCTAGAAGAGTCTATTTTAATAAGACATTAGAATGAGGGCCTTAAGAGATGGCTCAGAGTACTTTCTCTGAAGAATGGAAACCAGCAGGAGATTGCCTAGCCTTTGGTGCTGCAAGCAGAATGCAAGAGCCAGGAAGTAAGGAGGCTAGACCCAAGGCAGACCAAGACAAGAGGAGGAGTGGGGGCAGCAGCCTGGCTGACCTGCCCAGGCACCTTTCCACTCCTCCCCCACTGGCTTCTCTTACAGAGGACCAGGGTTCAGTTCCCAGAACCCACATGGTAGTTAACAATTGTCCATAACTCCAGTTTCAGAAGATCCGAGCCCCTCTTATGACCTCCAAGGGTACTACACAACATAGGTGCACTTACACACATGCAGGCTATACACTCATACACATAAAATAAAAATAAAGTTCTGTTTGTTTTGTTTTTTTTAAAGACACTAGAGGAGCTAGAGTGATGGCTCTGTGGTTAAGAGTACTAGCTACTCTGGTTCGGATCCCAGCAGCTAACAACTGTCTGAACCTCCAGTTCTAGGAGATCTGATGCTCTCTTCTAACCTCTGTGGGCACTGCATGACAAAGGTGCACTTAAATACATGCAGGGAATACACTCACACACATAAATCTTTTTAAAAAAAAAGACACTAGAATGAAATGAAAAACAGGAAGCAGGATTGAATCCTTCTGTTACAAAAGAAATTACTATGGAAATTAGCAAAACTGAATGAAGTCTGAAGTCCAATGGTGGTACTATACCAAGGTTAAGTTCTTGACCTTGATGTTTACATTATAGTTATGTAACAACAAAGTCCTTGTCCTTGTATTTATTTGAGATAATTGAGACTCACCTGCAACGAAATCTCAAATAGTTCTGGAGGAATGTTTAAATTATACTTAGAATTTTTCTGAAAGTTTGCAACTGTTTAAGTTACATACAAAATTTACAGTTATCTTAAGTCATACTTAAGTACTTTCAATATAAACACTTTCACTTACATTTTTTTGTTGTTGTTGTTCTGGCACTAGAGATGGAATCTAGGGCCTTCTGCTTGTTAAGCAAGGCGCAGTACCACTGGGCTAAATCCCCAATCCCAAAACCTTTTCTAAGACTCTGATTTTGTATTTATGAGATTCTCAACAACATCTATCTATAACCACCATGGTTCAGGAAGGTAACCACACTCTTCAGTTCCCCAACTGCACTGGCCACACTTGTTGCTATCAGCTACTATACTGGGCAACAAAGACACACGGTGTTCACAGAAATGTCTACTAGACAGCAATGATCTACAGGTTCAAAAGACAACTGATATAATATCACATAAGCCAACATTACATGTATCCACATTTAGAGATTAAGCAGGTACTGTAATACTTAAATAATTTAAAATGAGACTCAAAACTCATTTCTGTAAAATAGACTAATACATCTAATATTAGTATTGCAAAGCTACAGAAAAGATCAAATGAATTTATCTACAATAAAAACTAGTTAAGATAAAATATCTACAGCAGACTGGTCATACAGTAAATAGTGGATTAACATCAGGTGTTTTCTATACTGTGGGTGAGTAATTTCTTAAACTTTTTTTCAGTACTTTAAAACTAGTTAAGCAATTAACCAAGCAACAATCTGAAAATAAGAAGCTTACAGTCCTACTGGCTTTTTGAAAGTTTCATACTATTATATCCAGCAAAAAATGCAATTCTTAGACAACTCTCACCCTTACTGACTACATTCTCCTGACACCCTCTCTGTGGTCTCTTTAACATGCTCAATCATCCCCTCTTGCTTTTCTAACCTTTACTTTATTCTTTAGGAGCTCATATTCTTCCAGGAAACTTGATATGTAGGGTCATTGTGTTTCCATTCTCATTCATTCAGTCATTCATTCATTTTCTCTCTCTCACACACACACACACTTTTTTTTTCTTGGTTTGTTTTTCAAGTTAAATTCCCTTCCCTAGGCAATTTCACTGATGCCTATAGTTAATTACCTATATTGGTAACTCTCAATTTCATCTGTCCAGCTAATTCCCTCTTCTAAACTTCAGAACCACATATCTAATTGCTCACAGCACATCTACTTGAAAAGTCCCAAAGGGATTTAAATCCAGTGTGTCAAAAACTGTAGTTCTTATTTGGTATGCACAGCAGCCCAGCTGTATATAACTGAGCAGTCATCTTTGAAATTTCTTTCTCCTTCACTGCAACCTACCAACAGAGGCCTGTTTATCTCAAATCCTGTTCACTTAGCCCATCTCCAAGGTTCTCGTCCCAATTCAAGCTATTTCTATCTCACCCAGACTACTGCCAAAAGCTTTCTGGCTAATCTTTCCATATCCACTACTCTACCTCTCCTCCCTTTCAATACATACCAGAAGGCTAATTCTAACTACTGACAATAACAAAAATATATCAGGCAGCTTCTAACTCATGTGAGTTTTTTTGTTCTTGCTTGTTTTTGTTTTGTTTTAACAAAAGACAGTTAAACTACTTTATTTTTAGCTAAGCACTCTTTGTTTCTGTATTTTGACAAACAACAGATTCAAGGTTACAAATTGTCACTATCCTTGTTAAAATGTGGACTCCTGGGCCAGAGAGATGATTCAGCAAGTAAAAGTACTTTCTGTTCAATCATGAGAACCAGAGTTTGGATACCAGAATGCATGCCATGTTGCCTACAGCATCTGTAACTCCAGCTCCAAGGAATCTGACACCCTCTTCTGGCCTCCATGCACCTGAGATGTACCTGCACACAGAGATGTACATAAACTCACACATTTTTTTAAAATGTGGACTCCTGGGGATGGAGAGATGGTCCAGTCATTAAGAGCACTGGCTGTTTTTGCAGAAGACCCAGGTTCAAATCCCAGCACCCACATGGTGGTTAACAACCATCTGTATAACTCCAGGTCCTGGGCATCTGCCACCCTCTTCTGTCCTCCACAGGCATTGCACGACATGGACACACTAACATACATGCAGGGATTACATTCATACATAAAATAAAAATAAATTAAAAAATAAATAAAATGTGAATGCTTTACCTGAACATGGCCTACAGGCATGGATATAAGTAATTTAGCAATTTATGCAAGAATGATCCTTACTACACTTTAAGACCACAATTACTAACTTTTGGGGGATTTTTTTGAGACAGGGTCTCCTTGTAGCCCCAGCTGGTCTGGAACTCACTATGCAGACCAGGCTAGCCTCAATCTCAGAGATCTGCCTGCCTCTGTCCCTCAAGTGCAGGGATCAAAGGTGTGCACTATCACATCCAGGCCCACAATTATGAGCTTTAGTGCTTACAACAGAAAGTACATTAATCTCCTACATATTTACTGAGTATCTACTACAACTGCTCAGATTTTTAGGATTTAAACAGCAACAGAATGACAAACTCTGGGCTAGTTAGAAGGTTCAGCAGTAAAAGTGCTGCCACCAAGTCTGAAGACCTAAGTTTGATCCCAGGATCCACATGACAGGAGTGAACTCAGCGGTTGAATGTGAAGGGTGCTCTTGCAGGGGACCAGGGTTCCATTCCTGGCACCCACATGGCACACAGGGCATTGCAGCTGTCAAGTGTTAGAGACAGGTTTGTTTGTTTGTTTGTTTAGGAAGTTATTTTTCCAAGCAAGAGATGGTGGGGGTAAAAAGATATAATGGGAATATACATCTTAAGAACAGAATAATAGTAGGCCTTCCTTACTTTTACTTATTATTATGTATATGTGGGTGATTGGGGGGCTGGGGTTCACAGCATGTATGTGGAGCCCAGAGGAAAACTTCCTGGAACTGGTCTTTCAACCTTTAAGTGAGTTTCAGGGATTGAACTCAGGTCACCTTTACCTTCTGAGCCATCATGTGGCCTGATAAAGAGTTTATTTGAACTCTGGGCTCAACTTACTATGGTCATCACCACTCAGAAAAGAAACAAAGTGCAAGGCTATTCATTTAACTTAGAGAAAGAGAATATCAAGAATTTGGATTTTATGCCAGTGTACCTGCAATCCCAGCACTAAGGAGGTGAAAGCAAACAGATCACAAGTTCAAGACCGGCTTTGGCTACCTAGTGAGTTCGAGGCCAGCCTGGGCTCCATGAGACCTTGTCTCAAAAAGAAAGAAGTTTTAAGTTTTCACATTTCAAAAGATCCAACTTACATGACTAAAAGACAAGACCTAAGAAACTGCAGTAAAATTATTCTATAACTGCTTTTTGTTCCTTGTATGCATCACCCTCTTAAGAGTGGTAGTTTTACAACTGTATCTTACTGAAGTACTTAAAAAGTTTAGTATACTAAGCTGACCGGTAATGTACCATTATACTTTCTTACTAAAGAAGTTATTGATAATGAATCAACAACAACATGTAATTATACTGCATCTTTATTTTGCTGATTAACAGTAAGTTTTTCAAAAAGTTGCCTTAACACTAATCACTGCTCAAAGGATGACAGAAGTTGATTATCCCTAAACTTTCAATCTCAACCCCACAATCTTAAATTTTCTTCACACCCCATTTTCAAATAACATAACAACTTTACGTTTTCTTCTTTTCCTTTGTCATACTAAAGAACGTTTTTTCATAATGAGAATATATATTTACAGTAAGAAAACACCCAAAGTTTTACCTAACTGAAATCTTAAAATGCACTTGAATTTCTACAAGGAAAAAAGGTACCTTAGTGTGAAACTGAATGACTGCTATATATATTTGCAAAGCTCCAATAAAAAATATTATGGCATAAGAATTGCTAATCTTTTGAAAATTTACTGTGATTCATAAGCTAAAAAAACAAAAGGCCTACCAAAATTTTCCTTCAAGTTTTATTTAAACAATAGCAAAATAGGAAAAGAAGTAAACCAAGTACCAAAGAAGTAGGAAACGAAAAGCAATGATCTGGAAAGGGATTTGACTGCACATTAAAATTTCAATATAATTACCAATAAAATACAAAAGCCAAGTTATTTAAGCATGTATTGCTTTCAATATCCTGCTGCTGGAGGAAGTAGTCTTATGCATGAATTATCGTTACCTTGAAAATTAGGAAATACATTTAAATGCTTTTCCCAAAATTCAGAGGAAAAATTGTCCAAAGTGGGGAAAATTTAATGCTACTACAAGTGAGGCATATGAAAAACTTTTTCATCATTTCTGCTTATCTTGGCTCACTGCTAGCAGAAGAATGGTACTCACAATGTAACCCAAAATGAATGAAAAGGTGGGCTCACAGACTCTGTAATATGCGCCTGTATATTAATACGTAAAAGTTACTTTCTGTATCTTTACACATATCGCACATTCATATGATTAACTATAATTAAGGAAACACGGCACGACATATACCACATATGGGACTTTTCATAATTCACCGTTTCAATCTACGAATTCTTTAATCAATTCCAATCAGGTGTCTTTTAAAACCATTCTTCAAAATACTTATGGCTGGCCAGACGAACAAGTATCTGGAAGAAATCTTTTAAATGGCTCCAAATCTACGTCTACCGCGAGGAGCCCGGGTCTGGCTCAGTTGTCAGCCCAGGCAGCAGGTTTCAGCAGCCAGGCGGGGGTGGGAAGAGAGAGTAGTTCGCAGCCGAGGGCGTGCGAGGGAAGGCCGTGCGGAGAGGCGCCGGCTCTTCCTCATTCAGCCCTGGAGAGGTCACAGCGTAGTAAAGTTTGGTTTCACAGCGGGCTCGGGGGCTGAGCGGCAGACGCCAAGTCTCCCGGGCCAGGCAGCCAACCTGGGAGCGCCCGGAAGCCCAGCCGGCACGTTTGGGAGGGGGGACGGGGGGGGCTGCGGTCTTGCCCGGCCGAGGCCCCGCACAGGCCTGCACCCCGCGGGGCGCCTAGGCCACACGGAGGCACCGGGAGCGGGTCCCCGCGCGGAGCCCGCCCTGCCCGCGACGCAGCGCCAACTTTCCCCGCGGCGCACTACGCCGCCCGGGCCGCGCGCGATTCGCAAACTTTGTCGGGCCTCCCGCCGCCGAGCCCGCCCGGCCGCCCGCGCAGCCGCCCCGGCCCGTCCACCCCCGGCTCGGCCGTGTTTACCTCAGGCCGAGGTCCAGGCGATCGCTCTCGCGGCTGCCCGGGCGCAGGAGCAGCCGGCTGTCCGTCACTCCGCCGCTAAGTTCTGCACCATGGACTCCTGAGGCCGCTCGGAAGCGCGCGGGGGCGCCGGCTCGGCCGGCCGGGTCGGGAGCACGCAGCCACGCAGCAGCGGACCCGAGCAACGCTACTCCGCCGCTTGCGCCACCGCCGCTCCCCTCCCCCGCGTCTGGCCTCCTCCCTCCCACCCTCCCTCGGCGGGGCTCAGCCGCGCCGCCACAGGTCGGCGCGCCGTGGTGACGACGCGGGCGGGCGGCCGGACCTGCCACACGCTGCCTACTCGCAGGCTTGGCCGGGTGCTCACGTCCGCAGTGCTCAGTCTACCCACTAGGTGGCGCTGGCAAACTGCCGCAGGCGCCTGACGTACGTGGTGGGCGGGGCACGTCACTCGGCCTCCGAGCGGGAGTCACGGAGACTTGGAGTGGCGGAGGCTTCTGGGAAACATCTTCAGGCCCCGCCTCTCCTGCCTCTCGGCGCATGCGCTGCCCGCGAACCTAGTGGACGGCTTTGGCGGTCATCCGGGCTGCGTCGTCGGGGACAATGAAGATGTTTTTGAGCCCGGGCGTGTGTGGCACCTGCTCTCCGCCCGGTGGTAACCTGACCCTGAAAAGATTTCTAAGTTTGGGTGGATGTTTGCGTCAAGCTGGAGTTGAAGTGCTTTCTCCTCTCCGCCGGCCGACGTTCGCCAGCGCAGAGAATCCTCCCATTCCTCGAGCTACGTCATCTAAGTTAAAGGAGCTTGATCGGCTTTGCCGACCGTCACTTTGGGGTTTGTGACCCTCAGTCTCTGCCAAGTGGAAGGCGCGTGCCAGTGTCGATTCCTGCCCCGGACAGCCAGAGCCTTTGTTTCACCCTAGAAGTGACTGTACAGACAGACTGCCACTGGCTTCCCGGCCCCCCGCTCCTGCTCGGCACACTGCAGGCTCCTGTCCTCAGCACCCTTCTCTCCAGGTCCTTGGTGGCGCTGGCTGCTCTCGCGGGCCTCGCTCCCCGTCCCCCTCGGCCTGCTGACTTGACTCTGCCCTCCGTCGCACCCAGCCTCCCCTCTTGCACCTGTCACAGTTCGTCCTCTTCCTGTCTTCAGCCACACCGACTCGGCCTGGGCTGTTTGCTGCCCACCCGTACTCTCCCTGACGGCTGGCTGCCACGTCGTCTGCTCGGCTCACTCGTCTTGTCGCTTCCCTGGCCATCTCCGTTCTGTCCCGCTCTTCCTCCCAATGCTTTTTCTGAAGATTGGGACAGTGTCTCACCAAGCTGGTAGCTGAGCACTACAAGGGACTTGGTGAATAACCAAGGGTTTAGGAATCATGAATGGCTTCCTTAGTCTGCAGCTTTTCCCGTTGTTAGGTCAGGAAGTTTGGGGATTTAGATGGTGTTGCTGTATTTGGGGTATTTGAAGGAGCAGTGATTTAGAGGAGTCAAAATATTTTGTGTGAGTGAAACAATTGTTATGAAAGGCCTTTCCTTGTCACCCAACAGAGCAAATATTGCTTTATAAGGAAGATGATTAGGGTAGTGATTAAGAAAATCTGGGTTCAGAAAAATTATATGAGAAAATCAAATCAAAAGGCACAGTTAAAAACCGTCCGACAGAATAAGTGTAGCTTTCCTGTGCACCATCCCCAGAATTCATCCTAGAGAATCTTATCTCTTAAGAGTAGCCCTGAAGAAGATGTATAATGCAGAATTCTGTATGTATTTTAGATATTTTGTTTTTGAGACCCGAATCACACGATGCAGCCCAGTCTGGCCCCAAACTTGATCCTCCTGTTTTGCCTCCCAGTGCTTGTAATTGCAAGCATGTGTTGCCACACCCCACCTGAAGACAGTTTATAAATTGTTTTTACAGTAGAACTTCAACAAAACCAAGTCCTTGGCAGAAAATTTTCAGTTTTTGCTTTTGTTTTATTTTGTTTTTCTGATAGGGTTTCCCTAGTCCTAGTCCACCTGGAACTCAAACCATGTAGACCAGACTGGCCTCAATCTCATAAATTTTCTGCTCTTAGTTGATGATAACGATATATTTATGGGGTACAATGTGATGTTTTAACGTATATGTATATTGTGGAATTGTGAATTCAGGTAAGTTCACATATCCATCTCAAATACATACTGTTCTTAGTATGTTGTAAAAATACTTAAAGTTCATTCTTTTAACTACTTTGAAATATGAAATACACTTATAAACTATAATCATCATGTTGCTTTCTAGGTCACAGAAGTTACAAACTTTGTGTCCTTTGACCACCATCCCCCCTTTTCCCATCCACCCTCCCACCCACAAACTGCTCTTAATAGAAGAGGGTGGTGCTTTATAATAAGCCATCTCCCCAGGGGAGTAGACTATGTCTGTTTCTATATACAGCATCTTCCTCTTTACCATGTAAGCATGATAAAAATATGTTCTCTATATTTATAATAAAGAAGTACACAGTTTTAAATAAAATGAACTAAACTGGGGAAATTAAGTAGATATGCTTGACATATTTGATAATATTTTAGTTGTAATTATAATCATAAACAAATGAGGGCTGGGGAGACCTTAGTAGGTAACACACTTGCCATACAAGAATGAGGACTTGCATTTGAATCCCCAAAACTCACCACAGTGGGTGTCTGTAATGCCAGGCTCAGGCAGGATCCCTAGAAGCAGGTCATTGAACTTGGCATTAGTTCTCAGTTGCAAACAGCTAAAAGACCCTGTCTCAAGGTGGAAGGCAAGAGCTAACAGCTGAGGATCTCCTCCCACTTCCTCTCGTACACTGAGGTACACACCTGCACTCACAGGAAGGTGCACACACACAAATTTATTTTTAAAACTACAAATGCAAACATCATAAAACCATCTTCACCAAAATATTCAATTGTTATGTTGCACTTTCTCAGGCAAATATCAGTCCTTTCACAGTTTTATTAGAAACACTTTGTAATTATCATTTACAGGTAGAATATAAAATAAAATTCACATTAAGGAGTCATGATGTAAAGACCTTGAATTAAGTGAAAAAAAAACAATGATTTTTAAGTTTTTATATAATAAAGAAGTTTTTAGTGATCTCTGGCATTTCTACATCAATAAAATTAATGAACTCAGGGCTGAAGAGATGGCTCAGTGGTTAAGAGCACTGGCTGCTCTTGCAGAAGACCCAGATTTGATTCCCAGCACCCTCATCGTGGCTAACAACCTTCCATAAACTCCAGTTCCAGGGGATCCAGTACCCTCTTCTGACCTCTTCAGGCACTGCACGACACAGGTGCACCTACCTACATGGAGGCAATACACTCATATACATAAAGTAAAACTAATAATTTTTTTTATTTTTGAATTCAAAATGTTACACAGTTAAGACTCAGAAACAAAATTTGGACAAATACCCACGTAAGTAATGAAAAATAAATGCTGTAAGGAAAATTTTTACAAGAGTTTTTAAATCATTTAACTTTCTTAAAACCAATGTTTCATTCAAGAAAGATGAGCCCCAAAATGCTTCTTATGCTTGATCAACATAATCATAGATGGAGTCAATGGTGGACCCTGTTAGTATGCTACATTGTATGTCAGTAAAACAAGTCCTCCTGGTTTGTGCCCTGGCCACTGCCAAGCATACGTAAATGCATGTGATACCTACCATTAGCTATGAACTTTGGCTCATCTAGTTAACTGCCCCAGAGGTTGTGCCCTAACCCAAAGCCCTACCACCCAATGTCAGTTCTGATAGCTCCTGCATCAGCTACTCTCCTCCAAACACCAAGTAAATACTGTGGTCTGGCATGTCATTTTACCCACGAGCTCATTCATCCAGGATGCTTCACCTGCCAGAAAGCAGGAGACTTTTTCTGATGGCCTCTACTCTGCCTGAGGCCAGCACTAATCAGGTTCTGCATGTGCAAGTTCATGATGTACAGGTAATAATTATCAAACAGTAAGGCAAAGACATCTCCAAAGCCAAATAGGGCCAGTTTGCTATCTCCAGTGTCTTCATGACCCTGAGACTATAACAGTCCTACTGGTGGCCAAACGACAGTGCATTTGCCATCAGAATGAGATTTTGGTTGCAGGCAGATATTTCTGTCCTAAGAGACAATGTCTTTAAGCACTGGAAGTTGATTTCTCTTCCCAATAGACAAATCTTGATTTTTAGATTTGTCCACACTTCAAAAGATGTAATCTCCAGCTGTGCAAGAGAGGCAATTTTGCACTTTCCCAGAGCTACCTTGTCAACCCAGGACATGTACCCAATAGGTGTGTTCTGGCCTGTCTCAGCAAATAAAGCCCATACTTCCATAATGAAGTTTGCATAGCCATTCACCAGGATACCAAGTTCGTCATTGTAGTCCATGTTAAACACCACTTCCCAGCCCCCATGTGCCCCAGAACTCCATTCTCAGCAAGCCACACTTGTCTAAGGAGCTCATCACAAGCTTCAGATCATCAAATTTCACTATCTGTACCTGTGTGGATCTAAGTGCCATGAACATGCCCCCTGTGGTTACATCTCACAGCTTTACAGACTAAATCACCTGTCCCTGTACAGAGAAGTCCACCTGTGTACATCCTGGTACTGTGTCCAATTAATGACGAGGTCTCAGAGACTTCATGACCCACCTGTCACTTCGTTCTCCAAAAAGCCTTCAAATTAACATAGTGTAAAATGTCCTGAATCAAATCTTCTAACTGCCATTCATATTTTTACATCAGTCTGCCACACTTCTCTGTAGGCACTTATCATCAAATTCCATCAGTTACAGAGAAGTCAGCATGAAAGTGAAGAAGCCATATTAATAAGTAAAGCTGAACTCTGGAGAAAGGAGTTTGAAGAAGTCCCACTGGAGATGCAGTTCACAATTTGATGGTACATTACAGCTGTGCCTTAATGAGGGACAGCCTGATTCTTAGCATCCATTTCAGCCAAGAGTGGACTCAACCTGCTGAGAACTTGTCCCTTCAGATTTCTTGCGGAACTATTCTATAGAGCAATGGTTCATTCATTCTTTTATTGAAACAGTATATCAAGCATGAAATGGGGAAATAAAAGTCAGACCCTTAACAGATTTTTCCCTTTCTGATCCCTAGATCTGACTCACACATACATACATACAATCATTAACAGATGGTAGCAACTCCTCTCATTGTTTGCAATGAGATAATATTTGCAGAACTTGATATGTAAACAAACTCATATACATTCATATATTATTTTTAGTTGATGGCAAGGAAGGGCTATGTGAGATTAAGGTTATATAACCAGGTCACAAGAGGAGCACATGGCTTAGTGAGCTTGTCTGCATTATAAACAAGTTTAACCTTTTGGTTTCAAGGTTAGGTAAAAGTCATTTGTCCAAAGTCTGTCCATATGGTAAAAGTCATTCCCATGAGGCAAGTCTCCAGCTTGAGCTGGACTTCCCCACTCAGACTAATCGGATGACCCATTTTTCTGCAAGTTTGTCAGGGAAAGAAATGTAACAGAACAGGGATGAAGAGATTGCTCAGTAGTTAGGGGCACCCGGGATCAGCACTCACATGGCAGCTCACAACCGTCTGTAATTCCAACTCCAGGGCATCCAGCACCCTCTTTTGCCTCTCAGGGCAATCGGCATACACATAGTACACATATATGCTGGTGAAACACTTAACCACATAAAAATTTAAAAATCTTAAAATTAAGAAAATGTAGGGGCTGGATAGATGGCTCAGTGGTTAAGAACATTGGCTACTCTTGCAGAGGATCCAGGTTCAGTTCCCAGCACCCACATGGCAGCTAACAATCATCTATAACTCCAGTTCCAGGGGAGCCAATGCACTCTTCCTGCCTTCATAGGCATTGCACAGCTTGGATGTACTTACATGCAGGCAATTCACTCATACACATAAAATAAAAGTAATAAAAAATTTTAAGAGAAACGTAACAAATATATCATGTTTCAAAGTCCTTTCTGTCCATAAGGATATGAAAATATTTATCTGATTGAGCTTCACAATGGCCGCAGTCACTTCTAGCAATGGTATCTGAACCCGCAGCCTCAGTTCCCAGCCCACAGCCTCGTAGGGAAGCATTAGATATTTTTATTTGTTTGCCTACATATATGAATGTGCACCATATATGCAGTCATACATTTAGAAGGCAGTTTGATCACAGGTCCATTTAACAAAACAAAAGTAGTAGGTTCACTTTTGGTGCCTGTGACTTCCCCAGTCAATAGGCCTTTGCCTACATCCACAGTACTGGGCATGAACTCCTGTAGTGACCCTCTCCCCCTGTCCTTTAAGGACAGTAGCACTCTGCTCACTAATAGTTAACAAGTTCCTGTCACTTGACTCACTAAGAGTTAACAAACTTATTTGGACTTTGTTGATGTAGAGGATAGAGGAGGGGGCAGTCCACTCCCAGGATTCTGGAAAGACCAGAAAGCTGTCCATGGCATAATAGAGCAGGTGTAGCACACACACATCCTTTTTTTTGCATACATCAAAAGAGGTCTGTTATTGGGCCAGGCTCCACTGTCTTGAATACATTGTGTTTATTTTCCTACTATTATGATGGAAAGATTCCCATGTGTTTTGCACTGCTAGAGAACTTATACGTAAACTCTATGTGAACTTCAAACACTGAGCTTCCAATACAAGCTATCAAGAGGGCAGGGAAATTTCTTCTGAGCAGCATAGCTGGAGGACCCTGGTTTAATCTTGAATTTTTTACATCAGTCGAGCAGGGGACCTATGCAGTCACAGGGGGGATACAAACTGCCATCCTAGATCCTATCAAAAGTCAGTGGATTACACCCATAACAGTCATGCTATTATTCTACCAATAAGCACTTCTTACCTAGCAAGTTGATATTGTAGCTTGTAATGTCCAAATCCGGGTAAAACTGCTGTTGACTCCTCCTTCAGCTTCCTGCGTAGCACCTTCCAGCACTGTGGAGGCTAGCCAGCAGATAAGAAGCTTACGGTTCCAGCATGGATTCTCTGTATTCTGCAACAGAGTGTGTGTTGTCTTCAGCAGTAAGGTCTTATGGTCCAGTTCTGGTGGGCAGCCAAGGGGAATGGCTCTAACCTACATAGATTAGAGGGCCTCTGAAGTGTCCCACAGCGAGCACTGGAATTCAAAGCTAAGCAAATCTAAAGGCCAGAGGCTAGGATCCACACAGGATAGAACAGGAAGGACTTAATTTTCTGGGCCTGGATTACCTTGCTCAGTATATTTTACAGTTCCATCTACTGTCTAGCAAGTTTCACATTTTTCTTTGCAGCTGAATAACATTCCACTATGTCTATGTATCCCATTTCCATTGTCCATTCATCACTTGATGGACATCTAAACTCATTCCATTGCCTTTGTAGTAGGCCCCAAAAGATTAAAATAAAAACAAAAATAGATTCACTCACACTAAAGTTCCATATTATCAAGCTGTGACCTTCAGAGAAATCCGGATCAAAAAGGTGACAACCAAATATGCCCAGACAGGTGAGTTTCAATTGTCCTATAATAACAAAATTCATTTTGTTCTGAGACAGGTTCTCCTATAGCACAGACTGACTGCACCACTCCCCACCCTAGTTAGCTTTACCTATCAACTTGACACCGTGTAGAGTCACCTGAGAAGGGAGTCTTAACTGAGGGATTCTCAGATCAGATGGTGGGCCTATCTGTGGGGGGACAGTCTTGATCATGTATTTCTGAGGGCCTCACCATTCCTTGGGCTGGTGGTCCAGGCCTGTATAAGAAAGCTAGCTAAGCATGAGCCTTGCGTGAGCCCACAAGCAACATTCCTACAAGGTTTCTGTTTCAAGCTCCTGCTTGAGTTCCTGCCCTGATTCCCCTCACTGATGAACTGTAACCTGTAAACTGATTCATTTGATTCATTCCATCAAAACTCATATATAATTGTTTATTACATCCTTGTATAAATCTGTAGACATCCAAGACACTAGATTTGGAAACCCAGTGAAATGCAAACTGAAGACTGTGGATCAAATTTGGAATGCACTTGAAATAAATAGTAGCTTTTACTGAAGCGTTTTCCTTGGCGGTGCTGAAGACCGAACCCAGCACGTACACATGCTAGTGCTCTACCCCAGACTGAACCCAGCGCGCACACATGCTAGTGCTCTACCCCAGACTGAACCCAGCGCGCACACAGGCTAGTGCTCTACCCCAGACTGAACCCAGCACGCACACAGGCTAGTGCTCTACCCCAGACTGAACCCAGCGCGCACACAGGCTAGTGCTCTACCCCAGACTGAACCCAGCGCGCACACAGGCTAGTGCTCTACCCCAGACTGAACCCAGCGCGCACACAGGCTAGTGCTCTACCCCTGAGCTGCATTCCCAGCTCACTGGAGTCTCCCTCAAGCCTCCACCCTCCTGGTGTTGCAAAAGAAGAAAGAGATCATCCATTATGACCAAGTTGGTTTCATTCCAGGCATATGTTTAGTTCAATATAGATAAATCAATAAATGAAATTTATTTCAGCTCATAAATCTCAATAGGTACAGAAAACACCTTTGAATATTTTCAACCCTTCTTCGTGATAACAGTCCTGAAGAAATTAGGAATATAATCTCAACATATGACAATCCAATAACCAGCATCATTCTAAATGGGGAAAAACTAAGAGCATCTCCTTTGAAATCAGAAATAAGACAAGAATGCTTATCTCTACTCTCATTCAACAGTGTCCAGTCTTTCCTTGTTAAAAACAAAAAACAAATAGAAAAGAAGGAAGGAAGGGAGGAAGGGAAAGAGAAAGAGAGAGAGAAACAAAGAGAAAATAGATGGGAACAGAAAAGAAGCCAAACGATCCCTATTTCCATACCACATAAGTTTTGTACTTTAAAGACTCTAACGATCTAATAAACATTTGATATCAGGACATCAAATCAATATACAGAAATTGGTAGTTGTTCTATATGTCATTAACCAACCTCCTGAGAAAGAAATCACGGAGTAAAAATCTTATTCACAATAGCTTAAATGAAAATAAAATACCTAGGAACCAGCCAAATGGAGAAGGTGAAAGACTTCTGCAATGAACACTTTAAAACACTGTGAAGAAATTGAAGAAGACACTAGAAGATGATAAGCTAGCCTGTGCTCATGAATGGGAAGCCTTAATATTGGGAAGAGAGCATACTACTGAGAGCAATTTAAGTTTGATTTAGTCTCCATCAATATTCCAATGCTACTTCACAGAACTAGAGGAAAACCCTAAAACTCATATAGAGGCACTAAAAACCCCAAACAGCCAAAGGAGTCCTAAGCAGAAAGATCAATGCTGAATCACAGTACCTAATCTCACATGATATTTTTGAGCCATGGTAACAAAAACAGCATTATACTAGCATAAAATGGCTCTTTAGATCAGTGGAATAAAACAGAGGGTGCAGAAATAAACCCATATGGTACAGCCACATAATCTTTGACAAGAGTTTCACAAACATTGGAGAAAAACAGACTCCTCAAAAATGGTCCTCGGGAAACGGTATAGATACATGTAGAAGATTGAAAGAAACTACGTACTTATCTCCTCTCTGCATAAAAATCACTTCAAAAGGAATGGAATGTCTTAATATGAGATCTAAAACTTCGAAACTGCTAGAGAAAATCACTTCTAGATATGGACATAGGCCAGAACTGTCTGAAAACAACTACAATAGCATAGGAAATAATCCCAGGAACTGTCAAGTAGGATTACATAAAATTAAAAAGCTTCTGCAGTATGAAGGAAGCAATCAACTGATCAAATAAAGACCTTGAAGTATGGGGGAAATCGTTACTACACATCAGATGGGGGACTAATATCTAGAATACATAAAGAACTTCAGCAATGGGGCTGGAGAGATGGTCCAGTGGTTAAGAGCACTGACTCCATTTGCAGAAGACCCAAGTTCAGTTCCCATTCCCAACTCCATTTTCAGGATATCCATGCTCTCCTTTTGTTGGGCATAATGCAAGGTGTGCCTAGCCTGGCCATCTGCTAGGAGGAATAGAGGAATGGCTTCTGTGGGTGTGGTGTTCTGCTCTGGCTAGTTGTGAGACCAGAACCTGGAAAGAACCTGCCTACCTGGGGACAAACTTACTATTGGCTGTATTTGAGACCCCACCCCATAACGTCATTGGCTATCCAGACCTATAAGAGCTTGTGCACCTATTCAATAAATGAGTTTGCAGTGCCACGCGAGTTGGCAGTTCCACGTGCTTGCCCTGCTTCCCATCCAACTCCCGGAGTCTGCGGCTTGACTCTGCATCTACTCACCCCCAACCCCTCGGACTGGTCCCCAAAGTCCACTCGGCCTGGCCCCGAGTGGTGAGATATGGCACGACGATAACTGGCCTCGGAACAGGGACTCTGACCGCCTGGGTGAGTAGACTCCGGTTCGGTTCGGTTTTGTGTGCGATTGGATCCTTGTGCATGGGCAAGGATTTCCCTCCTTTTTGTTCCCCTTCCTGTGGCTCATGGTCCCTGAGATCATGTTGGCCCCTCCCTTTCTTGGTTCACCGTCCCCCCCCCCCAACCCGGCGGAATCACCTGAGGACTCAAACCTCCTGATTTCGGAACCCAGGCAAAACTATCCAGCTAAACCTTTCCGGAAGAGACACAGTGTAGTGTATCTGTGTCTTAACTCTCCCAACTCTGATTTAAAACTGCCCCAGCTCTGCCTGCAGATGGGGGCTACTGCGGCAGAGCTGAGGTTGCCCTCAAGGCTCAGCCAGTTTAAAATCCCCACCTCTCCCAGAGAGGAGAGGTAGTTTGCTCTGGGCAAGCAAGGAACTTTCAAATGTTAATTGATCCTCCCTGGCTTTTTTGTGTGTGTATTCTGCTCAGGGAACTCCAGAGGTTGGAGTGGAAATCCACGGAAGTCTCCCAGTGGAAATCTACAGGGCACCTGGGCCCCCAACATTCTGTTTGCATGTGTCTTTGGGTTTTAATGTTGGCCATTTTGGCCTGTATGGTAATAAAGGATGTCCCCTCCCATCAGACAGCTCCACAGCTGCAAGCAGTTTCCCTGCAGCTTGTCTTTAAGGATAGAAAGACACGGCCCCTCCCTCAATGTGCGCTGAGAAGCCAGCACCTACTTTGCATGCTTGGGCTTCTCTTAGTCTTTGGGTGGAGTTTCATCCAACCCGCCCTCCCTAGATGCTCTGGCAACAGCTTCATCCCTTTGCTTAAGATTTGACTTTATTTTGGACTTTGACTTTTGCATTCTAGGACCTTCCGTATTTCCCCTTTTGTCTGATCCCCTCTAAAGTAAAACTCTTAAAGTAAAGTTAGATCATGCCACTCCCGGCTGTGCCCATGAGCTTCCTCCATCAGCTACTCATGTTTGCTTGGGCCTGGCCCTGCAGGCTAGAGGCTCCAACATCAAAGGCCCTGGGTCACAGGCTTTTGTTCTCTGACTTGCCCTGGGGCAAAAGCACAACAACTGCTTAATGTTTTTGCTTCCAGTTTCCTGGGTTGAGGAATTAGCTCACTGGCACAGTGCTTGCCTACCATACCTAAGGCTGTGAATACGATTCCCACTTATATCTCCCATGCCTAACTTTAAACAATGCAGACAGCTGTGTGTTGTTAAGAATGACTAAGGGATAAACTAATTTCAACAAAAGTTATTATTCATCTTATGGTATAAAATGTCTATAACAAAAGTAACTCATGGAATTCTCTATTTTCTCACACCAGCAAAAAGTCACAAAGACAATTCACACAGTTCTTGGAAAAAATAGATAACAATCTCTGCCTAAAATTCCTCAATTAGTAATTATGCTAAAAGATTGTAAACTTCAATTTGACAATGTGTTATCTAAAACAAGGTTTATGGTTTTTGTGTTTTCCATAAGGTTTAACTAGAAACTTATAAAGTACAATATATACAGGGGTGATATTAATCCATTACTTTATCTTATGTTTGTAATTTGCATTCCATGCTCTTTTAGTACTCGTCTGAGCCATAAATAACTGCCATCTTCATGTCTTAGCAGTGCCTACCTCACCTGAGTATCCAGCCAATCCTTCCAGTTATATGTAATTTTTTAATGTTATTACATCTCATGGTAAATGGAGATAATTTAAAAATAAAAAAGTCTGTAAGGTTCAAGTATATATGTCTTTGGTGTATACCCAAGCTTTAACTGCATAGCATACAGTAATTAAAAATGCTAGGCTGGTGGAACTAACCTTCTTGGGTGTTCAACAATCATATTTAGAGGCCTAAGGTAATCTGGTCAGAGGGACTTAAAGGGACAAATTTTTTTTTTTTGGACGGGAAGCAGCCCAAGCACGTGGCACTGCCAACTCATTTATTGAATAGGTGCACAAGCTCTTATAGACAATGACCTTATGGGGTGGGTCCCAAATACAGCCAATAGTAAAGTGTCCCCAGGTAGGCAGGTACTTTCCAGATGCTGGGCTCACAACTAACCAGAGCAGAACGCCACACCCACAAGGGCCATTCCTCTATTCCTCCTAGCAGGTGGCCTGGCTAGGCCCACCTTGCATTATGTCCAACATCTTTTGACCTCCATGGGCATTGCATGACATAGGTGTACTTATGTACATGCAGGAAAAATACTTAAACACATAGAATTAAAAATTTTTTTAAAGAACTTTAAAAATTAAATGAAATTCAAACATCCAATCAACAAGTAATGTTAATGACCTGAATAGTAGTTCTCCAAAGAAGTACAAGTGGCCAATAAAATTTTTTTTTAGTCTTCAACATTCTTAGCCATCATAGAAATGAAAATTGTTTTTAGGTTCCAGTTCATCTCAGTCAGAATTGCTGTCCTCAAGAAAACAAACGAGGACAAAAGCTGGAGAGATGTAAACATGGGCAGCCAATGCGGAGACCAGTGTGGAGGCTCCACAAAGAACTCAAATAGAGCACACACACACTCACACACAGTTAAAATGAGTCCTTTGGACTAGGCCCTTGTCCAATAGGGCTGCTCTTGTAGGAAGAGGTATAAAGACACAAGAGAGGTGTTTCTGCAGAGGGATGGGACAGCATATGGATTGTTGATTTCTAGCCTCAGAACTATACATACATAATTCTGTATTATATACATATATATATTTAAACTAGGTGTGTGTGTGTGTGTGTGTGATATTTAAACTAGGTGTGTGTGTGTGTGTGTGTGTGTGTTTGCGTGTGTGAGACGAGAGTAGAACAAGGACCATGAGGGAAAGAACAGACTTAAGGTAGAGCGAGTGAGGGAAAAGAAGTAACGGAGTGGCTTGCCGTGAAAGCTGAGGTTACTGTTTGGGAGAAGACGGTGTATGAACAAGAGGCAGGCAAGGGAATACGTGGGACCAATGGGAGAGGGGGACGAACTAGAACAAAGTATAACAATATGTGTGAAAGTACTAAAATGAAACCCATTTCTTTGTATACTACCTTAAAACTTAATTAAAAATAAAAAGAAGGTGATGTGAAGATGGAGGCAAAGATTGGAGCGATGTGGCTTCAAGTCACAAATGTCATGTCTACAAAATGGAATAGGAAGGATAGATTCTCCACCGAGTCTCAGGGAAAACACATCCTACAACATCTATCTTGATTTGAGTTAGTGAAAGTAATTTTGGATGTCTTAACCTCCAGGACTGAGAGAATAAATTTTTTGTTGTCATCCATAAAAAGAGGGTTTCAATGTGATATTGTCAAATCTGTCCATTTGCCCTTAATTTGCTACAACTTGGTTTCTGTTAATCACCATTTCAAGTGTTCTGACCATCTTTGCATTTTCTCCCCTGCAGTGCTGGGAACTGAACACAGGACCTTGTGCATAATAGGCCAGCTCTCTATTACTGACATATATCCTCATCTTTGTCTTTTAATTGGATTAGTTAGTCCACTAATATTTAATATTAATTCTTAATACGGTCAGTCTACTGTTTTATTGCTGAGTCACTGCTCTCTCTGTATGTTTGGTTCCGCTCTTCTTTCTTCTTCTTGTGCTGCAGACCCCTGATTCACCTGAACTGATGTTAGAGACACTGTTTTACCTAAACTCTGCTGAAAGCAAGCTCGGCTACACTCGAAGGTGCCTTCGACCAAGAACTATGTGACAAAAGCTACATAGGAATGTGTGTTGAGGCAGACAAAGGAACGCAGGGTCCCCACCCCAGACTGTAAAGGAAATGACACTCTGACCAGTGGTTGCGATGCCCTGTTTTGCTTAGCTAGTTTTCATTGCAATAAACAGATTCTTTGCTTCAAAATAACCTGCCTACAAGTCTTTAGGAAGTTTTCTCAAAACTGCACTGAGTACAAGTCACATTGTTTGCCCTGTTTGCATAGGTTAAAGCAGTAAACACACAGTGGGACAGCAGCTTGCAGCCTGTTTCCTTAGCAGAGAGCTTCCTGGTCCCCCCTCTTGAGATTCTGATTTCTTTCTTTCATGCTGCCCCATGCCTCTTCGAGGATTCTCTGAACCTCTACAATTATGGATATAGCTGAGGGCACCCGTCATGACAAGCGGCTCAAAGAGGAGGTCTGCTAGAGCAGAGAAGCTGAACCTACAGCTGCAGTCAGCAGCAGCCTTGGTGCTGGGAGGAGTCGTGACTGTGATCATGCAAGTAGTCCTTTTTCAAACTCTGTGTAAGCCAGGATAACAATGAGGAAGAATTAGTCTCAAGAAATTAAACATTATATTCAATTGCTTAAATGCATGTTGAAGCAGTCAAAAACTCAGAATCTGTAACAGAGAAATTGTTAGAAGTTATAGTTAAACATAATCCTTGGTTTCCAGATGAAGGTACTGTAGACCCATAATGTTTTGACTGAGTAGGCAGAAATCTGTAAGGAATGCATCTGTCTGGATCTTCTCTTTCTGTGTATTTTTTTTTTTCCCCTGTGTGGAGCTTAATTAAACATATTTTAGAACCCTTGGGGGAATGTAAAGAGAAGTTTATATTCATGACCCCTCCTCAGACTAGCCCTGTCAATGATAATGATCAAAATAAACCTCTACCTAAGAAGAAATGCTTTGTGGAGGTGGCATTAAGGCCCTTAAAGCTCTCCACCAGAATATGTTATAATGAAAAATATGATAAGGCATTGGCTTCCTCCTTGGGATTGACATATGATAGCTAAAACTACCCTGGATAGAGATTATCTCATTGGGAAGTCTAATTTATCAACTTTGCCTGTATGTTAAGTGTAGCTACATTGTGCAATGCTCTCAGAGGCCAGAAGAGGGTGATGGATTCCCTGGAACTGGAGTTACAGATGGTTGTTAGCTGTCATGTGGGTGTTCATGTATATAGCTAGATAGTGTTTATAAGATGCACATTTGAAACATAAAGATGGGGCTGGAGACGTTGCTCAGTGATTAAGAGCACTGGCTGCACTTGCAGAGGACCAGGGTTCAGTTTCCAGCACCCATATGGTGGCTAACAACCATTTGTAACTCCAGTTCCAGGGGATATGACACCCTTTTCTGACCTCCATGGACATTGCATGATACTTAACACGAGCTAACAAAGGTATCTGTCTTGGGGCTGGAAAGATGGCTCATCTCTAAGACAGATATTTTTGTTAACTTCATTCTCTTTGATTATGAGTACTAACTGACACATACTTATGGTCTTTTAAAATTCAGAGATATTAGAAAGTGAACCTTCAAAATCAAGTGTTTTGATTTTTGTCACTTCCCGTTCCCAATATAAAACCCCCAAATTATAAATTATAAGACTCATCTCAAAGTATGTAGGTTATAAGGAAGACAGAAACCAATACAAACCACTAGGTTTAATTCTACAGAGAAACAAATGCCTTTTTCCATATTGGTAACATTTGCACATTTGGGGCTGGAGAGATGGCTTAGTAGTTAAGAGCACTCTTGCAGAGGACTCAGATTTGGTTCCCAGCACTCACATCGTGGCTAACAGCCATCTATAATTCTAGTTCCAGGGGTTCTGACACCTTTTTCTGTCCTCCATGCCATTGCATTGTTAGAGGCTGGCACTTTGCTGACCTCATTCTGTTAATTCCCTATTTCTGTTTTCCCTGAAGCTTTGTTTTTGACATAAGTTAAATCATTAGTCTTACTGTTCTTACTGTCCTTACTGTTCTTACTAAAGGTAAAGGTATTTTTTTCTGACGTTTGTGTTCTTCATGTTAAATTAACAAAGGGTATTCTAATTAGTAGACCATAGAGGCGGGTCAGAGCTGATCGATCACCATGTCATGGGACTCTTTATAAGATTTTATAATAAGTTTGTGCTAATGATTAACCTCAAATTCTTGCTTTTGTATTCAGCTTTGCTTGCTTGCAGAAAGTCATGAAAGACCTATAAAAAGACCCTGTTGCTTCAGTTCAGGGTTGCTTTCCTCTCCTACTCCTGTGGAGAGTGAGTTGGCCCGATTGCAATGGTAATAAATTTCTTGCCTTGCTACACATCTGTCTCAGAGCCTAATTGGACCCCGGCTCTGAGACCATAACAGGCACTTACATACATGCAGGTAATACACTCAAACACATAAAATAAAAACAGTAAATAATAAATGTTTTTTAAAAAGAATTAACATTTTTAAAATTGCATATTTGTAAACTTGTGTATTGTTAAGTGCTTCTTTTTGTCTATCTGTGGCATCCTCATGGTTCAGAGTCAGCTAATAGTTTGGCTTTATTGAAGTCAAGACTCTCTCTGCGACCTCTTCCCACCCTCGCTTTTGGCCCAGGGTGCCTCAGATTCTGTTCTGTTTTTTAAATGCATTAAAGTCTTGTCCTGTCCAATGCTCCGACCACAGCCTGACCTTACTCTCCACTCAGAGATGTGAGGCATCTCATGTTGCTCCCTTCTTTGAATGTTTCATTATCCTCCAAAGAGTGCTTGCTATTTTTTTTTTACTTATTCTCCAGAAGTTCTGAAAATTATATTATGTCAAAAATATGTCTATATAAGAGTTGTTATCTGCAGGAGAGTTGTTTTCTGAGCTAACAGTCATCTGAATATTCTCTGTCTTTTCTCTTTCAGAAATACGTTGTAGAAGTTATCACCAGCTCTCTCTGCAACCTAGAAAGAACACAGACCTCTGTTATTAACAGTATTCCCACTTCTCCCTCCCGGTCTATGCCCGGTCTCCTCCTTCCTCACACGTTCCAGATTCTCACACATTTCTTTAAATGTACTTTGCGTTTTAAAGTGAACCAAACTATATCTGTATTATGCAGCTTTCTTTTCTTTATTTTTTATTTTATGTGTAAGACTGTTTTGTATGCTTATATGTAAGTGCTCCTGTGTCATGCAATGCCCGTGGACACCAGAAGATGACATCAGATGCCGTGGAACTAGAGTTGTGAGCCACCGTGTGGGTGCTGGCATCCGAACCTGGGTCCTCTGCAAGAGCGGTCTGCGCTCTTAGGCATGGAGCCATCCCTCTAGCCCCAACTTTCTTTTCTTAATGAGAAATAGAACTCATTTCTGTGTTACAACACAGATATTTAATCAAAATTGTTTTAGTAGACTTCATTTTTTAAAGAAGTTTTAAGTTCACAGCAAAAACTGAAGAGAAGACATACAGATTCTCATACACAGCCCCCAACATGTTGTACTGGCCCCCGTTGTCAATAACCCTATCAGAGTGTGCTGTGACTGATAACGCACAGACTCATTATTTCCCATCCACAGTTAACATTAGGACTCATTCTTAGTGCTAGACATTCTGTGGGTTTTGATAAATGTATACCACACAACCATTACCACGGTAGCAGAAAACAGTTTCAGTGCCCTCATTCCTCCCTCCCCGGAGCCTCTAGCAACCATTCCTGATTTTGCTTTGGTTTTTATTTTTTCCTTTTCTTTATCCATAATTTCACTTTTCCAAGAGCATGGTTGGAATCACACTGTTTTCGGGCCTTAGTGATCTGCGTTTGGTGTTTGTCTATGTCTTTTCATGGCTTACCGGCTCATTTGTTTTTAGCACTGAATATTTTCCATTGTTAGATGAAGCACACTGTATCCATTTAGCTACTGAAGAATATCTTGATTATTTTAGTTTTAACTATTATGAGTCGAACTGCTACAAACTTTTGAATGGATATAAGCTTTCAACTACTTTGATAATTCCAAGAAACATGACTTTCAGATGATATGGCCAAAATACATGTAGTCTTGTAAGAAACTACCAGCTGTCTTCTAGAGTGGCAGGACTGTTTAGCATTCCTAGCAGCAGTGACTGTCCCTGTTGCTTCACACCTGCCAGAGACTGGATTTGTCAGTGTTCTGGACCGTGGCCATTCTAGTAGTTGGAGTATGTCAGTCTGTGTGCTGATACAGCAGAACAGCTGCAACTGGGTAATTTATAAAGAACAAAAATGTCTTGCAGTTCTGGATGTGAGGAGGTCGAAGACCGTGCTGGCCTGTTTGATGTTTGGCAAAGGCAGCTCCCTGCTGCCCCAATGTTACCTGGTTGCTGCAGGCTTCACACTGGAGAACTCTTGAGTCCTTACACGCAGAAGGTGAAGGACAAAAGTGTGAACTTCCTTGTCCAGCCCTTTTATATTGTATTGATCTGCTAATGAGGGACGAACCCTCAGGTTCCCAACACCACCGAAAAGCCTCACCTCCCAATGTGGCTTTGGAGATTCAGCTCTGCCACTTTGCCCGACATACTCAGATCAAAGCCCGCAGCTGCTGCTTCTCTCAACTTGCCTACCCTTGATGATAAACGGGACTTAGCATCTTTTTATTTATTTGCCATCTTTATATCTTTATTGGTGATTTATCTATTGAAGAATTTTGCTCCTTTTAAAATCAAGTTGCTTATTTTTTTCTTGGTTTTCCGAGACAGGGTCTTCCTGTAGCCCCAGCCCCTGTGAAACTCACTATGTAGACCAGGCTGGACTTGTTCTCCCAGAGATCCACCTTCCTCTGCCTCCTAAGTGCTGGGATTAAATGTCCTACCCCATCACACCCTGTCCTAGTTATTTATTTTCTTATCGCTGAGTTCTTTGCAGATTTGTCTTTTGCATAGTACAAGGCTTGTGTTTATAAATTTTTAAAGATTCTATTGTATGTGTATGAGTGCATTGTTTGCATGCATGTAAATGCAGCCATGCTATGCAATATCTGTCGAGGTGAGAAGAGGGGATCAGAGTTCCAGGAACTAGAGTTATAGATGGTTGTCAGCTGCCAAGTGGGTGCTGGGAGTTGAACCCCAGGTCCTCTGGAAATGCAGCCAGTACTTATAACTGCTGAGCCATCTCTCCAGCCCCTATTTATAAGCTTTTGGCAATATTTTTTGCAGAGTAGAAATTTTTAGTTATAATGAAGTTCAGCTGATCAGTTCTTTCTTTGGTACCATGTTTAAAAAGTTAATCCAAAACTTTGATCATCTGGATTTTCCTGTCTTCTATTCTTTAGGAGTTTTGTAGCTTTTCGTTTTACACTTACCTCTGTGACCCACTCTGTAAAAACATTACATATTAGGCCAGGTGTGGTGATGTGTGCCTTTAAACACAGCACTCAGGATGCAGGTTGCAGAGGCAGAGGCAGGCAGATCTCTGTAAGGTCAAGGCCAGCTGGGGCTACAGGGAGACCCTGTCTCAGAAGAACTAAAAGAAGAGAAACAATTAAATATTCTTTCAAACCCTGAAAAACTTGGGACTTGTTTATGGCAAGGAATTTTAATCTTTTAATCCCACCACACCTGGTCAGGTTCAAGGAAAGGCCCTAATGTATTCCTAAGCATGATGGCCTTAGCACCAACTCTTTTAAATAACACAATCTGGAAAGACTGTGAGGTCCAGCCTTGGTGCACTTACATACACGAAGAAATCTAAAAAATGAGAAATGTCATGAAATGAGTTCCAGCAAACTTAATCTACAGATTCAAACAATCCAGATCTCAGTCATGTATTTTATAGGTACTGACACTAGTTCTAAGCTTAATAGAGAGATGCAAAAAAATAGAACAGCCAACCAAACAAACTGAAGACAGCTGGAGGACTGACCGCCTCATTTTTAAAATTAACTATCAAATTACAATCAGGCTGGCAGGCTGGCTTTGGTGAAAGAGACCAGTAGTAGGTCAGTGAAACAGAATAGACTCACATAGTCACAGTCAGCTGATCCTTGACAAAGGACCAAAGGTAGTGGAGAAAATGCAGTCTTTCAACAATGTCACTGAAACAACTGGACATTTCAAAGTATAAAAATACCCTAAGACTTTTTATGCTTTTAGAAAAATTATCTCAGAATTGTTAGAATTAAAATCTGAGGTCCAAGGACCCCATCAACATCACACAAAGAACACACAGACAAAGTGAAAGTAACTCAGTAAGGCAGATTTTACTTTTGCAAAAAGGTGTCTTGCGTGGTCATTCAGGTCCAGCAAGCGCACACACACAGGACCTAGAAGCTTGGTGGGCTTTTATCCCTAATGCAAGAGGACTATGTCTTTTCCCCATTTAGTGTACAAGGCCCATGGAGGTCAGAAGGGGGCGTTGGATCCCCTGGAACTGGAGTTAAGGACAGTTGTTAGCTGTCTTGTGGGTGCTGGGAACCAAACCCAAGTCCTCTGTGAGAGCAGTCAGTGCTCTTAACTGCTGAGCCATCCCTCCAGCCCCATCATGACACTGAGGTTTCCCATCCATGAGTACAGGATATCTGTCCCTTCTAGTACTTTTCCTTTTTTTCTCTTTTTTAAAATTTTATTGTGATAAATGGCTGAAAGCCCCCCTACATATTTCTAAGTACATTTTTGTCATGTAGAGGCGTCATGGAGTCGAGTGCATCTCTGGAACTTTCTTATCTCCACAACCGCAGTTTTATACTCATGGGTTAGCAACCCATTTCTCCTCATCACTAACCTCTGCTAACCACAATTTTTTTTTCCTTCCATGAATTAGACAGTCTAACACACTTCATATAAGTGGAATCATGCAGTATTTATTCTTCTGGATTTTACCAGAAAAAAAATGCACAGCTTTTCATCTTTTTCATAATGATTTTCAGGCTCATCCATGATGTTACACGTGGCAAAATACAGTTATATTCCGTCATATATGTGGTGTATCTTACACAGCTCTAAAAGTTGCTTCATCTGTCAATTTTACTTTTTTGTTATTGTGGCTAGCCCGGCAATATTCTCTTTGGGATTCTGATTTCAACTCACAAATTCCCAGAAGAGTGACTACTGGATCATATGACAGTGTCTCATAATTTTGAGAGAAATATCCACACTGTTTTCCACAGTGGTTTCATTTCTACTGACAATTCCTAAGTCTTCAATTACTCCAAAATTTGGCCAACACTTTTTATTTTTTGAGACGGGGTTTCCCTGTAGCCCCAGCTGGCCTGATCTCACAGAGATCCACCTGCCTCTCCCTCCTGAGTGCTGGGATTAAAGGCATTCAGCATGCCTAGCCTGCCAACACTTATTTTTAAAATAACAGCCATTCTGTATGAGACATATCATTATGATTTTAGTTTGTAAATTCCATGATGAGCAATGATGTTGAGCATATTTTTAAATGCATCTTAGCATTTTAGGTCATCTTTGGAGAAATATTTATTCATCTTCAGTTAATTTTTAAAATTAATTAATAATTATTGTGTTTTGTGTGTCATGTGTATGAGTCCATGTGTGGAGGTCAAAAGACAACTTTGTGGAGTCAGTTCTCTCCTGTTTTTACTGTTGTTACCTTTGCTGTGCAGAAGCTTTTATTTTGACATAACCTCACATCTGTTTTGGGTTTATTATTTGCTGCTGTCACATCCATAAAATCACTGCCAATACTAGTGTCATGAAGTTCTCCTTGTATGTTTTTCTTAGGATTTTTAGAATTCCAGACCCAGTATTTTGTTTTTCCAATCTACTTTGAGTTGACTTTTATTAATAGTAGAAGAGTGATTTTATTCTTCTGCATGTGACTATTTCATATGTCCAATACCATTTGTTAAAGATATTATCTTTTATTTATTGTATTAAATATACTTTTATAGGATTTTGGAGACTGAGGGAGGAGGGTGAAGAAGGAATTCTAGGTCAGACTGAGATAAATAATGGTACCTTATTTATAAAAAAAGAATCAATTGATGACATGCGTGCATTTTTTCTGGGCTATTCAGTCCTCATCGAGCATGTCTTTGTGTCAGTGCCCTACTGTTTAAATACATAGTATTGCCCTGTAAATTAAAATAAGAAAGTGGGATGCCCTCATTTGCTCATATTCTTTTCTGAAATTGTGTTGGCTCTTTGTTTGTTTTTTTTTTTTGTAGTTTCATATGAAATTCATATCAACTTCAGAATTGCTTTTTTCTATTTATATAGAAACACACTGCGATATCAGTCGGAATTGCTTTGCATACATAGGTCACTTTGGGAACTGGAGACATTTTTTATGTGTTTTTAAATTTTTATATATATATTTTAGACAACCACTCATTTTGTAGTCCAGGCTGGCCTGGAACTCACTATGTAGCCCAGGCTAGCCTCTGCTTGTGATAATCCTCCCACTTCAGCCTCCAGATTGCCAGGATTATAAGCTCAGCTTTTTGTTGCAATGGTTGTGATAGACTCTCATGAAGTCCAGGCCAGCCTTATGTTCACTATGTAGTAGAGGTTCGCCTTGAACGACTGATCCTCATGCCCCCACTTCCCAAGGTCTGGGATTACAGCTGTGAACTACCCATCTGGTTGCATTTTTAAAATATTAAATCTTCTAGTCCGTAAACACAGAGTATCTTTCTATTTGTTTTTGTCTTTAAATTTTTTCATCAAAGTTTTGTAAATTTTAGTGTATAGTCCTTTACTTATAAATTATGTTTATTCCTAAGTATTTTACTTTTAGAATGCATTTATAAATAATTTCCTTTAGCTTAATGGATTAACATATTAAAACACAATTCAGTTTTGTGAATGTTTATTTTATACCTAAAATCTTATTTGGATCTGTTTATTAGTTCTAAGTGTTGAGTGTGTGTGTGTGTGTGTGTGTGTGTGTGTGTGTGTGTTTGTATGTGTGTATGTTCTAGTTTCGTTCTATTGCTGGGATAAAACTCTCTCATCTCTGGTAGATGGTGCTCATGTCTTTAATTCTAGCGCTGGAGGCAGAGGCAGGCAGATAGGCTATGAGACTGAGGGAAGCCTGGAATGGTCTACAGAGGGAGTTCCAGGCCAGCTGGGGTTACATATTTAGACCCTGTCTCAAAACACACACACAAAACCACAACACTAACCAAAAACAACTCACAGGGGGAAAGGATTTGTTTCAGCTTACAGGTTATAGTCCTTTGCTAAGGAAAGTCAGGGCACGAACTCAAGCAGAAACCATCGAGAATGCTGCCTGTCGGCTCACTCAAGGCTCGTGCATTGCTCACTCTCTTATATATCCCAGGACTACCTGCCCAAGGACAGCACTGCCTGAAGTGGACTGGGCCCTCCTACATCAGTTAAGGGAATCACAACAATCCTGCACTAACATGCCCACAGCTCAATCTGATAAAGGCAATCACTCGGCTGGGATTCTTTCAGGAGATTCTGTGTCAGGTGGATAGCTGATGCTAACTAGGACACTGTGTGCACCGACGTACAGTTTTCTATGTCCACAATCATGTCCTCTGCAAAAAGGGCACAGCTCTCCTTTCCAATTTGGATCCTTCATTTTCTTTTCTAACAGAACAAAAAAAAAGAATAAACCAAACCCAAAGTCAGCAGAAGGAAGGAAATAAAGATTAGAGCAAAGACAAAGTGGAGAAGAGAAAGAACGCAACATAACTGAAAGTTGGTTGCATATTTCAGGTGGATCTTTCTTTTGCTGTCTCCTGTAAAGTTTCAGATGCTGGGTTTTCATGGTCATTTTTAACAGGATACTACCATTTTTCCTTTGATTGCTCAGAAGTATAACTAGATTTTTTTTATATGTCTTTGAGGCTAGGACTTGTTATGTAGTTGTACTTTCTGCAGTAGATATTACTCAATTTGTCTTCAGTGCGACCCCTGGACATGTTTCCGGGTCCTAGGAAGCAAAAAGTCAACGTCTTTATGAACAAAACAAAGAATTGTGTTGGGGGGTCCCTGTGCTCAGGCCCAGCTGGAGGGGATGAAGGGTTTCCACTGAAAGGGGGTGAGTAGGTGCGCAGTCAAAACACACACAGACTCTGGGGGCTGAGTGAGAAGCAGGCGGTGGCAAGCTGCTGCAAGCTCGTTTATTCAAGAAAATGTAAGGGGTCTTATAGGTCTGGTTAGACAATGGCCTTATGGGGTGCGGTCGCGATTGCTGCCAATAGTAATCTGTCCCTAGGTAGATCGTCTTGGTTGAGGTTCTTTCCAGATGCTGGGCAGAAGCCGGTCTCGGGACTAGCCAGAGCAGAATGCCACACCCACGAAAGCCATTCCTCTATTCCTCATAGCAGGTGACCTGGCTAAGGCCCTTCCTGCATTGTGCCCTACAGAGTTGTTCCATGAAAATCTCAACCCACTGGCTCCCCAAAGCCGTATCCAGCAATGCAATTTGTGAACCTGAGCGCTAAGCGTGTTGTCTGGAGAACTACTGCAGGGGCCAGACTGAGGAGGAGCTGCCTGGATTACAGAGGACAGCACGGCTCGTATTGGCTCCTCCGGTTTACTGAAAAAGGCAAACAAACAAACCCAACGAAAACAACAAGAAGTCAATATTTAACATTCATAAATCATTTTTTACATCAATCTGTGTGGAAGAAAGGGCTCGTCTTAATTTCTCTTAAGGAAATTGAACAAATGATTCATTTTACTCCTAAAAACATTTTAAAATAAAGAAAAAGAACCATGCTGTGGAGTAGCAAAGAAATGGGAAGTAAGGTAACTGGTCATACGATGCTGTCCTGCCATATTGTTTGGCTAGGAACATTCTGATAGGTAAGTAGAGATCACGGTATTTCAAGGACTCACTTGAAACCAGATATGGTAGCTTATGCTTGTAATTCTAGCATTCATGAGTCTGAGGAAGGAGAATTGCTATGAGTTTAGGGCCAGTTCAGGTCACATAGTGAATTCTAGACCAGCCTGGGCTATAGAGTATGATCTTGTCTCAAAAACCAAAGCCAGGTGGGCATGGTGGCTCAGGCCTTTAATCCCAGCACACTGGAGGCAGAGGCAGGTAGATCTGTGAGATGGAGGCCAGCCTGGTCTACATAGCAAGTTCCAGGCCACCTGGGGCTACAGGGAACCCTGTCTCAAAACAAAAAACAAACAAAAGAAACAAAACAAAACCAAAACGAAACAAGTAAGTTTCTTTTTAAGAGGAGATGCCGATATCCCGTGAGCTTGAGTCTCAGTCACCGAGCCCCTTTACTACCATGGAGCCAGAAATGTTCACTCCGTAGCTGCCTGGATTGTCGAAGCTGAACAGTCTTTCAGAAGAATATGCTATAGTGACGGATTTTCTCAGGGAAACAAATGTTTTCCATAGACATCAGGAGCCAGTATAAGGCCCTGATTCCTCGTAGCAACAAGTGCGTTTTAATATTTACTTTCCAGATCCGTTCACTTTCCTTTGCAGGAAAGTTGCAGGATTTCCATTTCCTTTATGGCCGAGTAAAATTCCATTGTGTACATTCACTGTTGAAATTGGTGTGGCACGTGACAGGCTGTTTCTTGTGTGACTCTTGCTACAGATTTTATTATGAATGTAATGAAAAACCCCACATTTTAAGGTTTTCTAGTTTAAAAGTGTGTTTAGTTGGGAGTGTTTGTGTATCAGTTAAAAATTCTTTTTTATTTATTTATTAATGTGTATGAATGTTTTGCTTGCATGGATCCGTGTACCCTTGCAGTGTAATGCCTGCAGAGGCCAGAAGTGGGCATCAGGTTCCCTGGAACTGTAATTAACCGACAGTTCTTAGCTGCCATGTGGGTGCTGGGAACCAGACCCCGGTCCTTTGCAAGAGGTTTGACTCTGGAGTCTTCATCCATGTGTGTCATCTTAGCTCTCCCTCCCTCCCTGCTATCGCCCCCTCTCTCTTGTCCTCTGCCTGCCTCTGACCCCTCGGTCTCCTCACGTGGCCCCCAGTTTCACTTTCTTATCCCACCCATCCATTCTCTCTTTTCCTCGCCTTCCTGAAGATCTCTTCATCTCCTCTCAGGATGCCCTTTCTAGTGTCAGGACCTACACACACGCTTAAATACATTGAAGTCTAGGATCTACATATAAAAATAAACACGATATTTGTCTTTCTGAGTCTGGCTTACTTTGTTTAACACAATAATACTCAGTTCCACGTATTTTCCTACAGAGATCATAATTTAATTTCATTTTTCTCTACAGTTGTGTAAGATTCCACTGAGTATATGCACCATATTTTTAAGCCACTCTTCCTTTGATGGACATTGAGTCTGACTTTATTTCCTAGCTATCATGAAAAGGCATCACTAAACACAGTGTTCAAGTCTCTGCGGCTTGTTGACCTGGACTCATTTGGGTAGATATCCAAGAGTGGTAGAGCTAGGATCATAGTGGTTCTGTTTTTAGTTTTTTGAGAAAACTTTATGCTGGATTACGCAGTGTCTGTACAAATTTACCTTTCCACCAGCAGTGAAGAAGGGTCCTCTTTCCCCACATCTTTACAGCATTTCTTGTCATTTGTTCTCCTGATGACCACCACTGGAATCTTAAAGCCGTTCCTGATTGCTAAGGATATTGAACATATTTTCTTAAGTATTTATTGGCTATTTGTATTTCTTCTTTTGAGCACTATCTAGTTCACTAGTCCAATGACTAATGGAATGATTTGAGGTTTTGGTATATTGCATTTTTGTGCTTCTTTATATATTCTAGGAATCAACTCTCTGCAGAACTGTAGTTGACAAAAATATCCTTTCCATTCTGTAGCTGTATCTTCACTCTGGTGATAGTTTCCTTTATTGTGCAGAAGTTTTTTAATTTCACATGATACCAGTTATCAATTCTTGGACTAATTTCTGTCCTATTGTGTCCTGTTAGAAACCCCTTGCCCATTCCCCTATCCTGAAGCGTTTCTCTTATGGTTTCCTCTAGCAATCACAAGGCTTTATATTATTTTTGACACATTTTGAATAGACTTTTAGGCAGGATTGAGAGATACTTAGATATGTGAAAGAGATCTAGTTTCATTCTTCTAAGTGTGCAAATCCAGTTTTTCCAACAGTATCTATTGAGGGGGTTGTCTTTTCTCCAATGAATGTTTCTGACTCCTTTGTCAAAAATTGACAGTTTTAGGGGATGGGAAAATAGCTCAGTCAATAAAGTGTTTGCCATGCAAGCATGAGCACCTTAGTTTGGATTCCCAGAACTCATAGAGAGTCCAGCAATGGGGAGACCAAGAAAGGAGGAGCCCTGGCTTGTTGGCCAGTTAGTCTAGTTAAATTAGTGAGTTCCAGGTTCAGTGACAGATCCTATCTCGAAAACAATATGGTGGAGAGCATCAGAGGAAGGCACCACTGTCAACAAGTGGCCTTCATACAAACATACAAATGTATGCAGGCTCCCCCTGCCTCTACGTGTCCGCTCACGCGAGCACACACACACACACACACACACACACACACACACACACACCAAGGCACACAGGCACACACACAAAATTGGTAGTTGTCTGGGTTATTTCGAGGTCCTCCCTTCTATTCCATCTGTCTACATGTCAGATTTTTATGGCAATATGATGATGTTTTTACTATGGCTTTGCGATACAATTTGAGAACAAATTGCAATACAACTTGTGATGCCTTCATTATTGCTGTTTTTGCTAAGGGTTGCTTTAGTCTTTGAGGTCAGTTTGTGCTCCCATGTGAATTTTAGGATTGCTTTTTCTATCTCTGTGAAACATGTCCTTGATATGTTGACAGTAATGGCACTGAATCTGTAGATCGTAATCACACAGGAGCATGGAGATGTCTCCATCTTACTGTGCCTTCTTCAATTTTTTTCTTGGGTGCCTTCAAGTTTTCATTGTCAAGATCTTTTACCTCCTTAATTAGAGTGAGTCCTAGGTATTTTATTTATTCTTTAAGCTATTATTATTCTCTATTCTGATTTTTTTTGATGCGTATGCTATTGGTATACAGAAAAACTACATAGTAGTTTTGTATTTGACTCTGCTTCTTGCTACATTGCTATAAGTGTTTATCATACTGAGAGTCTTCTAGTGTCACCTTTAGTCTTTCATAGGGTCACAAGGTCGGTAAATATGGACAGTCTGACCTCTTCCATCCCTCTTTGCACTCCTTTTATTTTGTTATCTTGTTTTGTTGCTCTAGCTAGTACTTTGTCAAATAAGAATGAGAGAGTGGTCTCATGCCTTGTTTTAGGTTTTAGAAACAATTATCTCAGGTTTTCACCATTTAGAATAATGTTGGCTATGCATTTTTCAGACATAGTCTTTATTATGATGAGGTTTGTCTTTCTCTTCCATCCAAGTTTCTTTTTTAAAAATATATTTTTAAATTTTGTGTGTATGAATGTATTGCCTACATGTATGTAAGTGCACCTGTGTCATGCAGTGCCTGCAGATATAAGAAGAGGAAGTCGGATTCTCTGAAACTGGAATTATGGATGGTTGTTAGCTGCCACGTGGGTTCGGGGAATCGAACGCAGGTCCTCTGCAAGAGCTGTCAATGCTCTTAACCACTGAACCATCTCTCCAGTCCCCCATCCAAGTTTCTTTATGACTTTTATCATGAACTTTGTCGAAGACTCTGCAATGGTTGAGATGATCACGTAATTCATCCTTAAGTCTATTTATGAGCTGCACTTCCTTTATTGGTTTGCATATATTGAACCAACCTGACATCCCTGGGATGAAACTAACTTGGTCCTGTTTTATATTGTCTTGAACTCCCTTTGTCAAAATTTTATTGTTTATGTTCATCAGGGAAATTGGTCTGGAGTTTCTTTTGTGTTTGTTGTTGTGTTGTTATCCAGTTTGGATATCAGAGTAATGTTGGCATTGTAGAATGAGTTTGATATTGCTTTTATTTTATGGAATAATGTGAGAAGCAGAGGTGTTAGCTCTTTTGTAAAGCACAGTAGAACTCAGCAGTGAATCCATCCAGTTTTTCATGTTTCTTCATTGGGATTTATGCACCTGTTCATTTGGATATCGTTTCTGCTGGGGTGGAAGAACAGGTTCTTACTGATCAGTCTGTTCTTAAGATTCAATCCTCAGGGGCTGGAGAGATGGCTCAGCAGTGAAGAGTACCGGTTTCTCTTGCAGAGGACCTGGGTTCGATTCATAACATGGGTATACTTACACACCTGCAGGCAATACACTCAAACACACAAAATAAAATAATAAATAAAAAAATTTTAAAAAGTCTCAATCCTCAGTACCACTTAGTAAGGAGAAAATGAACTGCCATTACAGGAACAAACAACATCAAGCCACAAAAGATACAGAAATACACTTACAATCAATTACATCCCTCAAATGCATCACTAATGACCCTAGAGCTGCGAACTGCTGAGGAATGAGCTATGATGTCAGAAATTACTTAGTAACTGTGGAAAGAGTAAATGACGAGATACTGTGAAGAGGCAGAAGAAGAAGAACTATAGGAGGAAAGAAGGTTCCATAAAAGAAAGGAGGAAGAAGAGGAGCGGAAAAGAGCGATGTGGAGGGGAGTGGTTAAAAAGCAGGGTGGAGATGTAGCTCAGCTGATAGAGCATCTGCCAAGCATACAAGAGGTCTTGGGTTTGAGTCCCAGCATGTCATAAACTAGTGCAGTGGCACAAGCCTATCCACCTGTAAACTAGGCACTTGGGAGCTAGGAGCTGGGGGATCAGAAGTTTAAGGTCATCCTGGGCTACATAGTGAGTTTGACGTTACCCTGGGCAATATGCAACCCTTTCTCAACAATAACAACAAAAGACTTCCCCAAAATGAAAAGGTTCAAAAACAAATCTAGATAAGTATAAGGAATAAAAAAATGAATTAAAGAAAACGGAAAGATAAAATAAAAATACTACCAAATGCAAAATGGAGAAAACAGAGGGCAAAATTTAAGAAAAGAACGTTAGGGGAAAAAATATTGTCCAATAATGAAAAAAACAGTGGAAACACAATTGGATGATGACATGAAGGAGAATAACAGAAACAGCAGTTCTAAAACACTTACATGGCGGACTCATCTCTCTGGAATCATAAGCCCAAGTCAACTCTTCCTTCTATAGGTTGCCTGGTCATGGTGCTTTATCACAACAACAAAAAAGTAGCTAAAAAAATACCTTGTTTTTTAAAAGAGATCTACTTTTAAACTATGTTTATCTATGTTTGGGGGGCGGGGGTTATGAGCACAGGAGTGCAGCTGCCCTTGGAGGCCGGAACAGGGTCTTGCATCTCTTGGAGCTGAAATTACAGGTGGTTGTAAGTCACCTGATATGGGTTCTGGGAACCAAATATGAGTCCACTGCAAGAGCAGCATGCCCTCTTAACTGCTAAGCCATCTCTCCAGCCCCATGTCTTCATAGTTTAAAGACCTCCTGAGTATTAATCATCCTGTTGGAGAGAGGCAGCTGTGCCTATCAAGCACAGCCCCTGAGCGTGACTGAGTTCCTAGACTCCATCAGTGAACAACACTGAGGTTGACCTACCCACTGACTTCTGGCTCAGAGATCCAGGGTAATTAATTATCAGTTGGTCAGATACACTCCAGCCAACAGAGGGCTATCTGTCCTCATGCATTTCGCTGCCTGAGTGGAGTCTTCCGGGGCTGCTCATGCCCTTTGACCTGTCAGTGTGTGCTCCTCTCCTAACTGTCCCCTCTCCTAACTGTGCCCTGGGCCTTTTCTCACTCTGGGTCTGTGGTTGTGCCCTGATCCCAGGCCCCCAGGGTATATCTTTTTGGTCTTTTTGAGGCAGGGTCTTTCCGTAGCCACAGCTGGCCTGGAACTCAGTATGTAGACCAGGCTGGCCTCAATTTCACAGAGATCCTCCTGCTTCTGCCTCCTGAGTGCTGAGATTAAAGCTGTGCGCCACTATGCCAGTCAAGGTAACTGTATCTTTAAAGCTAGCTTTTTCTTGGGCTAATCCCTGACCCTCTAAGTCCTGGAGGATTTATCTTCACTGCTGACCTGCCTTCAGAGGAATCACTGTCTTACCCAAACCTGCAGCTGGATGGAGGTTTGTGGGCTTGCCCTGAAGCCTGGCCTTTTTTGTTTACATTTGCTTTTTTAAAGAATATTTACTGAACCTGGCACATATTAGATACACAACCAATTTTAAATTTACATCTTTTCATTAAATTCTGAGGTGTTTTCACACTCAAAGATTGGCAAGCAACAATGTCTTGTGGCAAAACAATCACCTCATCAATGAATTATGAAACAATTACTTCATCAAAGGACTGGTGCTAGGAACTTTATCCAAGGCTGAATGGTGTTTGTCCTGAACATGAAAACCTGTAACAAATTTAAATTAATTCTATAAAACTTGCTGTACTTTTCTTCTTGCAAGATTAAAAAAAAAAAAAAAAAGAGTACAAGTTACTAATATACACCAATCATCACCCTGGCCAGAAGCACAGGCTCTTTCTAGTAAACCCATAATCAGAGAGTGAGAGACGGTCTTTTCATTTTATGACCATTTTTAAAAAGATTTCTTAAGCTGGACATGGTGGTGCGTGCCTTTAATCCCAGCATGCTCGGGCAGAGGCAGAGGCAGGCGGATCTCTGTGAGATTGAGGCCAGCTTGGTCTCCATAGAAGATTCCAAGCCAACTGTGGTTACGTGGTGTATAATTCCCTTCTATGGCATTCTGGAAGGATAAACCTGTGCAGATGATATCAGCAGGTGTCAGGAGTTTATGGAGGCATTAGAGCAGAACAGATGAAACATAAGAGGATTTTTAAAAGTGGTAATGCTTATATTTGTAACAATAACTGAATACACGACCTTATAAATGTGTTAAGACTCACAGAATTTGGGACTGGAAAGATGGCTCAGTGGTCAAGAGTGCTTGCTGCTCTTTCAGAGAACCAGAGTTCAGTTCCCAGCACCCACATCAAGTGGCTCACAAGCAGCTGTAACTCCAGCTCCAGGGGATCTGCTGCCCTCTTCTGGCCTCCATGGGCACCTGAATTCACACTCACAAACATACACATACAAATACACATAAATAAAAATAAACCTTTTTTTTTAAACAGTCAGAATTTTACAGCACAAAAAATGAATGTTAGTGTGGCAAATTTAAAAATCATTTAGGGTGTTGGGAGAAAGGGTTCTATGATGGAATGTAGGCTGTGAGAAAAGAGTAATGCTGGGGAGAAAGGAGGTGCCGACCCAACTTTAGAATGAGCAAAGACTGAGCCTACAGGCAATCAAGTTGGTAACTTTTTTTCTCATAGTGTTATCAGTTAGTAATTCTGAAATCACTATGAATATATATGGAATTGGATAAATGAATGATGGATCCCAGAAAGCAGGTTTCTGACTGTTGAAGAGGAAGGTAGAAACAGAAAAGAGGCAAGGCTGAATGACCCATGTGATCAATGGTTAGAATTAGTGGCATTTATATGAGTTCATATCTCACTCAATACATCCACAGATGGATAGCTAGGGAGATGTTGATAAATATGAGCATGTAAGCAGGTTAGAATGTACCCATACATTTTCCCACATGGTCAGCTGTGAACACCTGGAGGCAATGAAAACCCATAGCAATCAGCACACCTGGCAGCAAATTTTAGTTCCTAATACTGTTTTCTAATAAAAGGAACCACGTTCCTTGTAGAAATGGTGAATTCTAAAGCTGGGTAGGGATGCATAGAATGCACCTGTAGCATCTTGTGCTGGAAGGCAAGTCCTTCAGTTAAAACCACAATGGGAGGATGGCAAAGGAGTTGTGGGTCCAAGAGAAAGAACTTCCGGTCGCCCAAACTGGAACAGTGTAATAAAAGAATTAACATAGTACTGAACTATAACCTTAGTATAAGATGAATGTAAATGAGTTCACCCCATATAAAGAAGTGAATAACTGAATAAAGAAGGGGAACATACACATTTCTTGTGCAGAAGCATTGCTGTAAGCTATGCAGATGCATCACTGTTTTGGAGGTATGCTCCTTCACTATGCAGTGACTGGTGACTCCACTCTAAAGAATATAGAATAGAAAAAGGACAAAAAACTTTACAAGGGGGAAATCTGAAGAATACCTGAAGCATACCTAACTCGGCATACCACAGGCATATTTACACATCCGTATTTATTGAAGCATTATTCACAATAGCCAAGATATAGAAACCACAGATGTCCATCAACTGACAGATGGTTAAAGAAAATGTGGTATATATACACAACTGAGTTTTATTCAGCTATAAAGAAGAATACAATAATTGCATTTGTAGGAAAGCAGATGCAATTGGATATCATCATGTTAAATGAAGTAAGGTAGGCTCAAAAAGACAAATAGCAAATGTTTACTAGCATGCAGAATCTAGATTTCATATGACAGGAAATTCGTGGAGCTTATCTGGAGGAAGAAGGAGCTTAAAGTGAAGAGGAGGGTAACAAGAAAGTAATCTATAATACATGTGTGTAAGTATATCCACATGAAAACAAGGGGGGACTGTTTGGGTCAGCAGGGAGGGACAAGAGGGTACTAGAGGGTGACTATGATCAAAGTACAATGGTATACAAGGACTTGTAATGAAACTCATTACTGAACAAAAATAGTGTGTATTGGTTCACTAGCTGTACCAAAACGCACAATGCAAATGTAAGATGCTAATAAAAGAGGAACCTGTTGACCAAGTGTATGGAAACCATACTAATTTGCAAATGTTCTATAAGTCTAAAGCCGTGCTAAATAAGGTTGTTTGTAAGGTAGAACTTATCACATAGGCACAGTCACTGTAATGTGTGCAGATGAGATTCTCCAGGGTCTCTGTGGACCTGGGTGTTGGAAGTTCAGTGAGATAGTGGTCCCTGGGTTGGAGGAGGTGCCACCGTGTGGTCCCTGGGCTAGACCCTAACCTTCAACAGTTTCAGTAGACTTTGTTATTAATAACTTACCAGACACAAACAGGAAACAGCTGGGGCCATTGACATACACACAGAAAGGCATTTCTACGACCTGTGGCACAGGGGCTCAGCTTTCCTTGCTTCCTCTCCAGCCAGCTCTCAGAGTGCTGTGCCCCTGACTGATCCAGTCTAGGCATCCTGAACTTCTGGATCACTCCCTCACTTCCAGGTCTTTCCCTCTGTGGCTCTCGTATTCCTTCTCTGTGCTGCAGTCCTTCCTCTCCTCCTCCCCAACTCTCTGCACTCATTTTTGGTCTCCCTGTCTCTCTATGTGCTTTCTGTCTATTTATCCACTCATCTTGCTAGAACGCAGCAAGATGCGCTCAGACTTAGAAATAACAGACTCTCCCACCGCACATCTTTGCTGTAGAACTGGGTCTCTACGGAACAGTGCCTTCTAGGTGGCCCAAAACACTAGACTGTGTCATCCTTCTGAACTGGAATAGCCTATAGACCCTTCCCCATGGCAGTTCCTCAAATGGAGGCTCCTTGACTGCTGTGCCGCTAAGGGGTGGTGTGCAGTGTTATACACCTCAGTTCTGTTGTCTAAGCTTCTTTCCTCCCCTGCTCAGCAGTCACTGAGTTCTAAAGATGCAGTTCTGAGGAAGGGAGGGTGCTTCCTGTCTCAACAGGCAAGACAAGAGGAGAGGCAAGTACAGGTCTTGGGAGTTGACTAGTCTGGGGAAAGGGTGTTTCAGAGTCTTAACTTCCTGGTGGGGAGTGTGGTGAGAGAGGGCTGGAGGTGACCATATATTCAAGACCCCATGGACTCCAGTGCCAGAACAAACCTAAATCTGAGGACAAATTTCTGGCTTTAGGACCGAGCTGCCTTTTAAAGCGGAAGCATTGCTTTAAGGAGAAGTGTGTAGCTTGTCTGATGTTCTCAAAAGCACTTCTGAGGTTTCATTTATCCTGCCCGCCCAGATCCCCTGGCAGTTGGCACCCGCTGTGTCTAGTTTCTTACCTGACATTGATACCAGACACAATCCTTTCTCTCCAGGCACCAGAGCTGTTGTGCAGATCTTAAATGAGTTCATGGCTGCAACAGCCATGTCATGCCCGGAAGACTGTGTTTCACAGCTCTCCTTCCTGTTCTCTGGCTCTTACATCCTTTTCAACACTGAACCTTGGAGGGGGCGGTATCAATGATCCATTTAGGGCTGAGCACAACAGTCTCTTACTCTCAGCAACTTGACCAGTTGTGAGTCTCTATATGAACTGTAGCCTACTGAAAGGAAGCTTCTCTGATCAGGACTGAGAGCATCACCGATCTGTGGGTATAAGCATCAATATTCAGAGGACAGTTTGACAGCATACCAATTTAGCAAAACAGAGCCATAGGATTCCCTCTAGCGCCTCTGACCTCCCAGCCATGGGCTTTTGACTAGGTTTACAGTACCAGACATGAATTCCCTTCTGTGGAGCAGGCCTCAAATCCAATTAAAGTGTCGTGCCACTTTACAGAAAACTTGAAAACCTGCCAGCTCATCTACCTTCCACCTCTAAGGTGGAAGAATTTTTTCATGTTGCTTTTAATTCAAGTAAGTATAAAAAGAGGAAAATGCAGCTAAAACTTTGAAAGTGAAAACATTCCATCTCCCTTCAATGGCATGCATCTGTGCATGGTACCACATTGTCATTATCCGCTTAGTAGCTGATGGACATCTAAGCATGTTCCATTTCTGGCTATTGTGAATACAGCAGCAATGAACATGAGTGAGCAGGCATCTCTGTGGTAGGACAGTGCTCTCTGGGTACATGCCCAGATGGTAGAGCTCGGTCATATGGCAATTCTACTTTTAGCTCCTTGAGGAGCTCCGTGCTGACTTCTACAGCAATTGCCCCGGTTACACTCACACTGGCCACATGCTCCTCCTTTACCTGGACCCTTGCCAGAACGTGTCATCCTGTTTTCCTGATGCTTTTCATCACTGCTTTCTTGACCAAAGCCATGGTGACTGAGGTTAGAAAGGATCTCAAAATTACTTTCATTTGTGTTTTCCTGGTAGCTAAGGATGCTGAATGCTTTTTAAAATATTTCTTCTTTTGAGAACTCTCAGTTTAGTCCTATAGCTCATTTTTTGATTGAGTTCTTTTTTCCATTTTTTTTAGTCCTTTGCATATTCTAGATGTTAATTCTCTGTCAGAATTTTCTCCTATTCTGGTGAAAAATGTCTCCCCTTCTGTAGGCTACCTCTTCACTTGAGTAACAGCTACCTTTGCTCTACAGAAGTGGAAGGTTTTTTTTTCATGAGGTCCTATTTGAAGATTATTGGCCTGCTTCCTTCTTCCTTCCTTCCTTCCTTCCTTCCTTCCTTCCTTCCTTCCTTCCTTCCTTCCTTCCTTCCGTCCTTCCTTCTTTTTAGTGTTCTATGTCTAGTTTTTATTTCTTTTATCATCAAAACAAAAAAGTTCCTTCATACTCTGTAAAAATATTATCATTTGAAAAGTATAAAAAAGTCAAAGCATTAAGAAGAAAAATGTCAGTTGGGTTCATTTATCCACTCAAAAGGCATTTATGAAATATGTCCTATGTCCACATATATTTTGAGGGCTTGACAGTCTGGTGGTAAGACAGATAAGCATAGGGCATCTTGTCTTCGGGCATCTTAGATTTCTATTGGTTACTGGAGTGACGGTAAACAGGCAAGCAAATCCTCATCCAGATGATTTGGGATAGAGAAAGAGAATGGGGATCAGATGAAAGGGGGAACAGTGAACACAGATTTAGGGAGCGCGGCTAGCAAGCCATCTTAGGAGGTCCTACCTGAGGTGAGAATCGAAAGTGCTGGTCATGCAAAAACAGGGATAGTGCGGGGAGAGACCATTCCAGGCCGGTTGGAGCCGATACAAGGACGGTGTGGTGGGAAACGCATTGCAGACTTCCGGTAAGCGCATTCAGAGATGACGCAGGAGCTCTTTGAACAATCCTCTTTATTTCTGGACACTGATCATTTTACATACTTCACATATCTGAATTGCAGAAGAACTCTGATTATCCCCATTTAACAAAAGAGAAAAACTATTGGCCAGAGAGATGTCCCTTTTCCAGATCACCCAGAAAATAACTGAAGGATCTGAGAATGACACACTTTCTGGTTATAAGTCAGAGAGGAAAGAGCTTCACCAGTGAGCTATATCCCTGCCTCAGCAGAACACATGTGGACTCCAAACTCGCATGCTATGTTGTCTTTCATAGGGAACTGGCCTTGTTTCCTGAGCAGTCAGAGTCCCATTCAGAAAGTCCTTGTCACACCTATATCTTGACGTGACTCCCCTACTTTTTTCTTGAGGTCTTCCATTAAGATCTTTGCTCCGTTTGGAGCTGATTTTGTACAGAGTGAGAAATGAGGATCTAGTTACATGTAGAAGCATTAGTGACTTCTCCGTTGCTGTGGTAAGATAGCATGACCAAGGCAAATTATGGGAGGAAGAATTTATTTCATCTTATAACTCCAGAAGGATTAGAGTCCATAATGAAAGGGGAGGCATGACAGCGGAGGTGGCCAGACCAGAAAGCCAGGCGATCCCATCTTCAAACAGGCACAGGAAGCAGAGGGTTATTAGAAACCCAGTAAGGTTTAAGAACTCTCAAACCTGTCCTCAGCAATGTGCTTCCTTTGGCATGGCCAAACCTCCTAAAGGTTCCATGACCTTCCCCAAACAGTGCCAAAAACTGAGGACCAAATGTCCAAATAATTAGAGCCCGTGGGCGATAGTCTGATTCAAACCACCACTGTAGATATCTACTTTTCCCAGCACCGTTTGTTTAGAATATTGTCTTTTCTCCAATCTGTATTATTAGCATCCTTATATACAATTGTAGCTGAGTGGGAATGTATCAAGGTTCTCTCTTCTGTTCCATTGGTCTACAAGTCTGGCTCTGTGCCACTACCAGTCTGGCATAGTGATGTCACCAGCATTATTCTTTATTGCTTTAGATTTTTCGTTTCCTGTTTTTCGGGGTTTTTTGCTAGTCTTACATTTCCATATGAATTTTAAGACTGTTTTTTCCTCACTTCCAGAGAGCTCCTGACTAGCCTGGTAAGTTAGTCAGATCCTGCCCACTGAGTTATAATTGTCCTGCTTTGGGACCATCTCCATTCTTGTTGCTCCAGGACCCACATCTACCCTGCTTAGCCAGTCAGAAACTGCCTGCTTGGTCTGCACTGTCCTGTCATGGGACTAGGCCACCTTACCCTGCCACAGGGTTCTTGACTGTCCTGTTAGAACCCATTCACTTGGTCACCATCCTTCCTGACCAATTAACTATTCATACCTGATTAAAAAGCAGCCAACCTCCCAATAACAATAAAAACAGAACCAAGCTTCAACTCAACAGAGGCAGGCTAGAATTTCACATCAGACACACAATCACCAAAAGAAGTCCGTATGTCCAGGTCACAACACAAAAACACAAATGATATGAAAAATCAGGATAATATGTTCCCACCAAGTTGTACCTGTCCTACAGAAGTATTCTAAAATGAACCACAAAGAGGAACCCCAGGGCACAGAACTTAAAAGAACAATCATAAGCAAGATCAAAGAATGCAAGGATTTTAAAGAACAGGGAAACAATTCACAGAATGCAAAGAGGATAAAAATGAAATCCTGCCTGAAGCTTAAGAAAATACAAGCATGTGGTTTAATGAAATGACAAAGATAATTCAGGATTTGAAAAATGAATTCACAAGAGAGAAATACTGAAGAAAATCAAAAGTAAAATGAAGATGGGACTGAAAAATTCAATAAGCCCATTTGAAACAACAGGAGAATGCCTCACCAGGAGATGAATGAAGTGGAAAACAGACTGTTAAGACTGGAAGACAAAGTGGGAGAACTGAACTGCTCAAGCTAAAATGTGAAAAAAAAAATTAAATGCAAAAATGGAATATGCAAGAAACATACAGTAACACACACAAAAACCAAATCTATGCTTTCTAGGTAAAGAGAAGAATCTCAGGTCAATGGCACTGACCGGATCTTCAACAGGATTATAGAAGAAAGCTTCCCTAAATTAAGGAAAGACATACCCATACAGATATAAGAAACATATAGAACACCAAATAGGCAGGACCAGAAGAGAGACTCCCCACAGCACACCATAGTACGAGCACTAAATGTACAGAACAAAGAGAGAGTACTGAAAGCTGCTGGAGGAAAACAAGTCACATATAAAGGAAAACATCAGAAATACAGCTGACTTTGCAGTGCAAACTATAAAAACCAGAAGAACTTAGAGCCAAGTATTCCAGGTTCTAAATAATCATAGATGCCAACCCAGAATACTTTACACAGCAAAACTGTCTATCATATTCTAAAGGGAAAGAAAATTCTTCCATGACATAAATAGGCTGAAAGCATTCATGTCCACCAAACCAGCCCTTCAGAGACTATTCAAAGCAATACAAAGGACTGAAGAAAGTGATGACCATACCCAAGAGGCTACAGAAAGGAAGCAAAGGCATAACTTCCTTACAGAAACACAAAATAAGACTAAGAACATAAACAGAAAATAACAGTAATGAATACATATCTTTCAATAATAACCCATCAACTCCTAAAAGCCGCTAACTACCTTTTCTTCTGACTGCCGAGTTTGCCTTTCCACTAGGGTCCAACGGTCCCTGGACATCCCAGCCCCCTCTCCTCATGGATGGATTCACCCCAGAAATCATACCTTTTTCTGACAACTGATGCATTCCCAAATCCCATACCCATAACTGACCCTTCAAAACAGCTCTCCTCGTTCAGCCTTCAGTCCCCTACTTCTCCACAACCCTGAGCTATGGCCTATCTTCCTTCCTCCAGTCAATCGACTCAACTGACATATTTTCTATTCGCACCTGGCTTACTTTCATAAAACATCCCCAGCCAACAGACGGCCAGCTTGAATCCTTTCTGGGCCCCTATATCAACTGACACTGTCCTCTTCCTCTCTCACAAGCCCCTCCTTCCACATCTCACTTCCCCAATTCCCCCTCTCTCTCAGCCTTTCTAGGTAATCTTTCCACCTCACTCTGCAACCACACCCTCAGAGTTCAACCTCCTTCCAACCGCCAAAACAAGAGCCTTTCTAAGAAACTACTGTCCAATGCCCTAAAATGAAACAATGGTAAGTGGTTCCCCAGGACCACCCCCCACGTCCCCCAGTGTCAGTGAACTCCTCTCCTCCACTTCCTGCTGGACTAACATTTCTCCATCACACCTTTCCTGCCACTCTCTGGATGCACTGCCTCTCGTCCAATACTACCCCTGATTGCAAGATCCCATCCCTTTCTGACACTGACAATAAAAATCTCCTGTCAGTCTATCTCTCAACCCAACGCACTTTCAATTAAAGTTCATCTTAAGCCCTTGTGTCCCTGGCTGCCTTTTCCATTACCAACCCTTCCAAGCAGCTGCATTATCAAGCGAGTATCTCATTTGGGAAGATGAGATCACCTTCCAACCAGATTGGGCCACAACTTCAACAATCTTCTCTCATCTCCTTGCACTAGCATACTCATTCTGCCTCAACTCCTCAGGAGTTTTCTGTCTCTGTTGTTCCTTCCAATGTGCCTGTCTCCCTGCCAACTGGTCTGGTGCCTGCACCCTAGTCTTCTAGTACCCTGACATCCAACTCTTCCCAAACAACCAGCCTCTGTCCCACTGATGACATCCCTGCTGTCCTCACCATCTCCCTCCTGCTAAAAAAAGGTCCCTTCAACTCCTTCCTATTCTCGCCAGACTGAGAATCTCCTTTGCCCTCAACACAGGCATAACCAGAACAGCCTCCTCTGCCCTCGGTGGACGTTAGCACTAGCTCTTACTTCCAACAGCTATCTAAAGCCTGCTCACACACCCCAGATGAGCTTGTAGCTTCCATCACTACCCTGCAGAGTCATTCAGATCTCCCAAGGAGCTGTCCTGAGGAGCTCTGGACCTCCTGATGGTGGAAAGAGGAGGAACCTGTCTCTTATTTCAGGAAGAATGTGGCGTCTACGTTAACCAATTAGATGTAGTTAGAGATATGGCAAAGAAAATACTAGGCCTCCAGAACTTTGCAAGTATTTCAAAATGGAAGGGCCATGGCCCAGCATGAGACAATGGCTGCCCTGGTTGGCCCCTCTGCTGGGACCCCTGGTCTGTATCCTCCTTTTAGTAACCTTCACAGCATGCTTACTCAACTGTCTCCAAAGATTCATGCAGAATCACATGGCTACAGTAGCCCCCATGACTGCCCAAGTTCCCACCTGAGATCAAATCAAGACCAAGTTCCTGCTCTGTGCCACCAGAGGTCTTCCAAACAGGCCCTGACCACCCTCTCCCTCCGATGACCCCAGTTAAAATGTGAGGTCCAAGGATCCCATCAATACCACACAAAGAGCATTCAGACAAATATGAAGTAACTTGGCAAGGCAGATTTTACTTTTACAAAAGGGTGTCTTTCATGGTCAGTCACATTCAGCCAGTAAGTACACACTGTACATGGAAGCTTGGTGGGCTCTTATCCCTAAGGCCAAAGAACTGTCTTTTCTCCATTGGCTGGGGTTCGACATCAATCTTTTGAAGTTGGCTAATTTAAAAGAATCAGTGTGAAGGGAGAAGAGCTCCACTGGATTAAAAGATAAGACTTCCATGTCAGAAACAAAGTTCCAAGTTTTACAGTGTTTGAAGTAATAGACTAGTGTTTAGTGTTTCTTACACCTCCCAGCTTGAAGCAGGTAGAACGATTTATGTAACACCCTCATTCCATATCCTTTCCTCTTCAGGGTCCAGTACCTCTGAAGTAGCAACTTCGGCAGGAAGGGGTTCGATGGAGTGCACTCTGTCTACGGTCTGCTAGGGATGGCGGAGGGAGAAGGCGGTGGCTGGTCACACTGTAACCAGAAGAGGAAGAGAGAAATGAATGTTCGTGCTCAGTTTTATTTCTTTTTATTTATTTAATATTTGTTGACTTTTTGAGACAGGGTTCCTCTGCAGCCCCAGCTGGCCTGGAACTTACTATGTAGACCAGGCTGGTCTCTGTCTCATAGAAATCCACCTTCTTCTGTCTCTCAAGTGCTGGGATTAAAGGCGTGCAGCACCAAGTCTGGCCTCAGTTTGGCTTTTTAAAATTGAGAACATGAAAACATGAACTTAGTCCATGAGATGGTGCTACCCACATTCAGAGTGGGCCATCTTCTTGCTCAGTTAAAACCTTTTGGAAACACCCTCCAGTATGTTGCCATAGAGATTCTAAATCCATCTAGTTAAGATGATTGACCAGTATATGACTCCTTCTCACCAAGAGACTAGTAGGTGTATTCATCATTGGAACTGGGGATGAGGTAAAAGGCTTTAGGCCAAAGACAGTCAGAAATCCTGAAAAGGTGAGCTGGTTATGTATTTCCTATTTCCTGCATTCTGAGACAGCCAAGAATAAATAAAGCATTGTAACAGATTCCAGGATGGTTTGCCAGCAGTAAGTAAAACACCAAAGGCTATCATTCTATCATGTGTGTGAACAGTCTGATTCCAATGTTCTAGTTCCAGACATTAAGGTTAAAATTTGCACTCAGACAGCAATATTGAAGCTATGTTCTACATAGGACATAGGGTTTTTTGTTTGTTTGTTTGTTTGTTTTTGTTTTGGTCTTTTTAAGACAGGGTCTCCCTGTAGCCCCAGCTGGCCTGCAACTCACTATGTAGATCAGGTCAGCCTTGAACTCACAGATTTACAGAGATCTGTTTGCCTCTGCCTCCAGAGTGCTGGGATTAAAGGTGTGTACCACCTGGTTGGGCTCCACGGGTTATTTTAAACCAGCCTGATGGTACTGTCAACTAGACAGGGTCTAAAAAATCCTAGAAGGCAGACTATGTCTGGGTGTGGGTTCGTTTTTGGATTGGATTAAAGTGAGAAAACACACACTAAAAGTGGGCGGTGCCATGCTATGGGCAGGGCTCCTGGACTGCTTAAAACAGAGAAGGAAGCTCAGGTTTCAGCTACTGGAGGTTTAGGTGAAGGCCTTTCCAGAGTCCGGCCTCACTGTCCCAGGAGCCCTACAGTTGCGTTTTATTTATTTATTTTAATGAAGAAGTAAACCATACAGATTGTCAACATGGGACGGAGATCAACATCATCCACCAAAGATGGGAAATTTGTGAACCCTACAGACCAAGCTCAAAAGGAAGCCCGGAAAAGAGAATTGAAGAAGAACAAGAAACAACGTGCCATGCACCGAGCTGAGGTTTTGAGGATGAAAGATCCCAAGCAGATTATCCGGGACATGGAAAAATTGGACGAAATGGAGTTTAACCCAATGCAACAGCCGCAGTTCAGTGAGGAAGTACTGAACACAAACGTAAAAGGCTGCGTGAAACCTTTGAACGAATTTTACGACTTTATGAAAAAGAAGACCCAGATTTTTACAAAGAATTGAGAATGCTAGAAGTGATCTGTGAACAGATGAGGGCCCAACTGAGCCAGTATTTTAATGCTGTCAGAAATGCCCAGCATGTGGACATAGACAGCATTTCTTTGCCAGATAAGCCACAGGCGTTTTCCAACATCATGACCCAGAACATTCCACTTCCTGGTGCCCAGCCACCCCTCATCTTTAAGAAAGCCTCCGCACATAGACCTCCAACTCCAGAAGTTTCTATCCTCTCCCTTGGACAAGGTGTTCCATGTTTGCCCCCTGGCAGAAAACCTCCTGGCCCTCCCGGATGTATGGTCGGAAAGTGGGCTTTGCTCTAGCTCTTCCCCCTCATAGGCGACACCAAGACATGTTGTGTAGTCCCGATGGGGACAACCCTGAAGAAAAGTCAGGTCTCGGTGTACCATTTGCTGATATGCCTGGAAAATCACGGATGAAGAACGTGAAGGAGCTGACTCCTGTCCAAGCCATGATGCTTCGAATGGTGGGTCAGATCTCTGAGAATGTACCGGAAGTGGAGTTATTTCCGGAGGATGATGATGAAGGAGACTCGGGTGATTCTGAAACGGAAAAACCGTCACAGAAGCACAAAGAGGATTCTCATTCTGGCGGCGCGTCTGCCTCCTCACTGCAGCAGGCTGCCCCACAGTCTGCTGCTCCTCAGATACAAGCCCCTCCCGTGCGAGAACCGCTGCCCCTTGGACCACCACCTGCTCCACACGGCCTCCAGGACCACCACCAGTCCAACCTACTGGCCCTCCCCCAGAACTACCTCCAGGTCTGCGCCCTGGCCCTCCTCCTCGAGGACGCCCGCCAAGCTTCCCTCCTCCTGCACCTCCAGGTATCCCCCCACCTTGTCCCAACGTGATTTGCCCACCCCTGGTGCCTCCCCTGGGAGCTGCTCCACCCGAGTTTTTCCTACCAGCTCCCTTGCACACCCCAGGGGTGTTAAGTACCCTGCCCAACTGCATTCAGCTACCAAAGATAAATGAAACAAGTTCAGCCATCACCCAGAAGAAAGCCACAGCAATCATCAGTGCCAAGACACAGATCACCAACCCCAAGGCAGAAATTACCAAATTTGTGCCCACTGCACTGCGGGTTCGTCGGGAGAATAAAGGGGCTACAACTATTCCCCAGAAAAAGTCAGGGCATGATTCTGCTGCGCCTCTCGCCAAAGCAGCCCCCAGATCTGGTCCTTCTGTTCCTGTCTCAGTGCAAACTAGTAACGATGTCTATGAAGTCTTCATGAAAGAGATGCAGGAGCTGCTGTGACAGTTGGGCCCGAACAGGTCCTGTGCAGAGAAGTGGTTCAGGGCATCAGGACCCCAGAGAAAAGGACCAGAATGGCAGCAGTCGGGAGCCATAGAAGTGGAGCCCGGGGCATGGAGCCCAGCCTGGAAGCACGGCATGGGAGGGCTGTGGTTCTCCACGGTGCTCACCAGGGTGAACCTGGCTGGGCTGGCCTGAACCAGCTGCAGGCAAGAAGACAGCCAAGCCCCACCGGGTGGAGACAGTGGCAGCAAAGGCCCGGGGGTGGAGCAGAGGTGCCAAGCGAGGGGGTTCTGGAGGGGCGCACCAGTGAGAACATGTCTGAGGGGCAGCCAAAGATCTATACCTACATGAGCCCAGACAAACGCTCTGGGATGTGTCCCCTGCTTCAGGAAGAGAACTCAGTTGCCAGGCAGGAAGCCAAATGACACCAGACTCTTTACTCAGATGTCCCCTGCAAGGGGAGTCACACTATGAAAACAATAAAGGTCAGCTATGCAAGAATTACCGCTTAAGAATCACTAATGACTTGGGGGAATAAAGGTACACTGATAGCACTATATGCACTAATGTATTAGTTATCATGAGTGTGAATGCAAACAACAAAAAGTAAAATTAGAAACAAGACCCTGCTGTGCAAAAGTAGCAAGTTGCCTCATTACATTTTGGAGGAAAAGTTTGTTAGATACGTGAAGGCAGTAACAATTCATGTTATCGTGTGCTTATTAAATATAGAATCCATGCTAAGCATTTACTTATAGCCACAGCTGGTCTGGAATTCACTATGTAGATCAGGCTGGCCTTGATTTCAGTGAGAGCCACCAGCCTCTGCCTCCCTAGTGCGGGGATTAAAGGTGTGCACCTCCAAACTCAGCTTGTTCTTTTACTTCAGTTATTTTTCTAAACAACCCTATAAGGCAGCAATGATATGTTATGTATTTGTCTGTGACATACAATATAATTCAATAATTCACATATTCTGGCTTTTGGAGCTGGAAACCCATAACTCATAGATAGTACTTGTGGGCAAGGAGAACCAATTTGAGGCATTGACTGCCAGGACAGTAGTGGAGCAGGGGCTATCTAACTTTACTTTTTATTCACATATATTTCTGAAAATGCATTTAAACTGTTTATGTTTTTATCCCCTCAAGACAATGAATAGTTGGCCTGGTGAGGGCTCAGCAGGAAGAGGCACTTGCCACTTCCTGACTAGCTGAGCTTCATTCCCAGAACCCACATGTTGGAAAGTAAGAACCAACTCTTCCAAGTTTCCCTCTGATCTCCACAAGGGCTATGGCACATGCAGTGCGCCCCCCCCCCCTCCAATGTTTAAAAAAAGACAGTACAAGAAGCCTTTTGGAATTCTTCATATCTGGTGTGATTTAGGTTCTGAAAGTCTGACTCTGACCCTGGTTACTGCTTCCAGAACAACACTGGACAAGCTGTGGGCACCGCTGCCTTTCTGTGACTGAAATAACTCAGAAAATCTTCCTATCTTACAGGCTTAGACAAATCACCATTTTTAGAAATACTTTAAAAAAGGAATGAAGTTTTATGGTGGAAGTTCATGAGAAAACTTAGGGTGATTAAAGAAAATTAGACACATGAAAAACATTTCCAATCACACTATTTTAGAAAAATGAATTGTCATTTAAAAGAAATCTCATCCATACCCCACATAAAGGTTGATGCTACTGTTAAACCATTCTTGTAGAGAAATTTCTACACCTTAAAGTAGAATATAAAGATAAAAATCAACTACTTTCTGCGTCACCACAGGCTCAGCAGTGGCTCAGTCAAATGAAACTCCGGGAGCTGTGAGCCAAAGCCAAGCTTTTCTCTTGAGATATCTCTTGTATTTATCGGAGTACGGAAAGGCGACTAATACGATGCCTCCAAGTTGTCTGTAAAGTTCTACAAGGAGTGCTACTGAGAAAGAGCAGACAGGAGATGGGAGGAACGAGTATTCAGTTCTTTTCAGGTTCAACCTTTGCTCTAGCTGTAGGAATGCTAAGGCGGGAAAGTGAAACCTTCCAAGGAGAGCTGCCTGCCGGTAAGGGTGAACTGTGCTGACCTTGCACTCCTGGAAATAGCCACTAGAGGGTGCCAGAGCCCGGGGCTGGGAACCAAAAAAAAAACCCCATCCTCTGTGGTCTGAAGAATCAGCCAGCCAAGAAATAAAGACCACAGGGTGGTAATAGGCTGTGGAAACTCCTTTGATTAGCTTCATAGTAGGACAAGGAATCTTGGAGTACAATGGACCAAGTGACTTCCTACTTCATTGGAGGACAATGATTGGGACTGGAGACTCGTGAGTGTGAGAAATGCTTCATGGCTGCAGGGAGACAAGTAAACTTCTTGCCTTCATGAGGCCTGTATTCAAGCTATTAAGTAAGTACAAAAAGCACTGGAAAATCAAATAAGAATTAAGGTTGAGGCGTAGGGCCTTGGTGAAAGTGGTGAGGACCATGCTCAGATGAGAGCACTAGACAAATAAGGTAAAACGTGAACATGGGGAGGAGATGTTGCTATACTCAGTCTGTTCATGAAGGCAGTATTATAATATCAATCTGATGACCTGGGGGTTATCAAAGGTTACAAAAGACATATAACAAACTTTGGTGGAAATTATGAAAATTTAAATGCACGTATGTGATGGGAAAATAGTAAAATCTTGTTAAAGTTCCTAAATTATTTAGGGCTTATAGATGATGCTAGACATGTTGTAGACTTGAATCTTCAAAAATATGAATGCTAAAGTAGTAATAGAAGTCATTAAAAGAGAATAAACCATCTAATTTTCAAACTGTGCTGGGAAAAAAATGAACACAGAAAACTCAAATAATTCAAAATTATAAAGAGAAAATAAAGAAACCACAGAGAACAGAAAAACAATGGCAGGAATAAGTAAATGTCCCAATAAACGAGTTAAATGTACCTGATTAAAATACAGATGCTGGGGCTGGACACATGGATGGCTCAGTGGTTAAGAGCACTGACTATTCTTCCAGAGATCCTGGGTTCAAATCCCAGCACCCACATGGTAGCCAACAACCATCCATAATTGCAGTTCCAGGGGATTCGATGCCCTCTGGCCGTCATATACTTACACACATGCAGGCAATACATCCATACATACACATAAGGTAAAAAAAATTTAAAATATGGATGCTTAGGGATTTTTTTTAAAGTCGCTGTCTATAAAAGATACATCATTAACAGATATTACAGGGAACTTGAAAATAGAAAGATAGCAGCTAGGCACAGGGTGCATGCCTGCAGTCCCACACAGCCTATTACCACCCTATGGCAGAGACAGGTGGATCTCCATTAGTTTGGTCTGCATAGTGAGTTCCAGGCCAGCTGGGGCTACGGGGCAATCCTATCTCAAAAATAAAGAAATAAATGGACAAATAGCAAAGAAAGAAAAAGAGAAAGAAAGCTATACCAGCAAATACTCATGGAACGAGGCAGGAGAGGCAATGCAAGTATGGGAGGGTGTTGAATAGGCCTCTGTGTCTCAGTGGGATTGGGGCCTAAATGCTAAAGTCAGGACTATGTACTCAAATGTCCCATTGCTATGGTTTGAACGCCCCCTACTGAACTCATGCTGAAATTTACCAATGTAACATTAGTAAGAATTAGTATCTTGAAGAGGCCATCAGATCATGAAGAACCTCCCCCATGAATGGATTAAAGGTGTAATTGTGGGTGGTTCATTTGTGTGGAAATAAAGTCCTGTAAAATAAAGAATTGGCTCATCTCTCTTTACCTTCACCATGGGATGATGCAAGAAGGCCCTATCCAGACACTGACTCCTGAGCCTTAGTCTTCTCAGTCTCCAGAGCCACAAGGCAATTACATTTCTGTTCATTACAAGTTATTCAATATGTGGCATGCTGTGATGGCAGCACAATCTGAAATGAGGTAAGAGAACTCCCAGCAGGATATTCTAAGAAATAGACTGGTTCTCTCATCTCCATGTTGGTCCAGGAGAGAAAGGTACGCTGGGCAGCCAGATCCTTCTTCTGCTCTCCAAGGTAATTTCTCTTCATGCCCTGCTGAATAGAGAAGGCTTTGTGTGGAGAGTTTGATCGGTACCTCTGGAATTAGGGGTGCCTGTGTGCTATGTGAGATATTTAGGCTGATGTGCACAATGTTCGGCTCTGAACTCTACCTTGAGTAGAGTTGCCCCTTGTAGAGGCTGGTAATCAGAGATGGGTAAGATTCTCTCGAACTAAGTTAACCTGGGACAGGGCATGAATGATAGGCATTCATGTACCAATGACGGGTAAGGCTTATGCTTCGGAGAGAATGACCTGAGATAGGCACAGTCTTTCTGCCCAGGGAAGAATTCAGGGAAGGCTATGGTTCTTTAAAAAATAAAAAAGGGGAAGATGTCGGGAGCTATTTGCTTGCCTTGAACTATGCCCAGTTTAGGGTTAAGCAGAAGTCAGTCACAGAAGTGCTGTGGGAACAGGATGCTTTGCTATGCAAATACTTTATGGCTCCTGAGTAGAAGTTTGTTTGGGGCCCAAGGCTGAGGGCCTGTGTTAGTAGATGTGGATGGCTTGAAGAGTTTTACATATGTAAATGTATGTTTGTTTTTGCTTAAACCCATGACAGTTGTATTGTTCCTTATACAGATGTAAAGGTATAAATACACTAAGCAAAATAAAGTTGGGGCCTCAGTATTGACTGACAGCCCTCCTGGGTCTATCCTTTTTCTCTCTATATATTTCTCAATCCTCACTTCCCCCTTCAGATACAGTTCAATTTCTGCTGGCGGGCTCCAGCAAATGGCGCCTGAACAAGGGACCTGAACACTGGGGACACAGTGAAGGACACCACAGGAAAATTGAGCTCAAGTTTAAAGAGAGGGGTGTGGCGAGTAACTTCGGGAGTAAAATGGGTCAGGGTAGTAGTTGTCTACTTTTTGTACATATGCTGGAAAATATGCTTTATGTTCGAGGGGTTGGAGTAGGACATCAGTAGCTCTGTAATTCTTTGTACTTCATAGAAAAGGTCTGTATTTGGTTCCCTGAAGATGGGACTGTAAATTTAAAAACATGGAAAAGAGTAGGAGAAAAACTTCAGGATTATCATGATGTTCATGGACTGAGCAAGGTCCCAGTGGATACTTTCAGTTTGTGCACTTCAATTAGAGATAGTTTAGATCTTAGACATGAGATAGAAAACGTTTGGAAAAGAAGAAAAAAAAAAAGAAACAGCAACAAATGGGATCAAGCTCTGCTTGAGGATCCAGCTTTTGTGGAACCTGAAATCAAGCAATTATTCAAGAGTGAGCCAGTAGATCCCGAAGAAGAGGAGGGAGAGGAGGATGCTGTTAGATTTCTGAGAGAGGAGGATTTTCCACCATTTATTGCCCTGACAAAGCCCAAGACTGAGCCGAAAGAAGAATATGTAGAAGAAATATGGCATTTACAGGGCATGGTCGAATCTCTGTCTTAACAAATGCATCCTCCTACTGCAGCTCATGGTCTCACGGGCTAGAGTCTCCAACATCAAAGGACCATGGTCGCAGGCTTTTGTAAGTTACTCTGGGTTTTCAGTTCCTTAATTACCAGGTGAATCATGTAAATTCCACCAGCTCCGCACCTTGCCTTGGGTGTCTTGCTTTCCACAACAATTAGTAAATAAGATTTCAGCCTTTTTTCCACTTCACAATTTGCTGGGTTGAGGATGTAGCTCAGTGGTAAGATGTTTGCCTAGTACACAAGGCTGTGAGTTCTATTCTCACCCACATCTCTCATGCATAGCTTTGAACAATGCAAGCACAACTCATCTTTTCCCAATCAGACAGTTGTGTCCTGTCCTAACAGCACCAGGTGTCAGCTGTACTATTGTGTTTTGCTACTCAGCAGAGGTGATAGCAACAGAAATAGGACAGGTGTTTCCATTCCTGCTAATAGTGACTGAACTCAACACTCTTCTGTCCCATGTAAACCACTGAGTTAAAGAGAAAAAATTTTTTTGTGTGTTTTGTGTGTGTGTGTGTGTGTGTGTGTGTAAATCATATTGATAACACTTGAGAGGATGACTCTGAGGCTGGATTGGCCATCTTGCTTCAGACTCAAGCCTGTAGTCTCAGGATGTTCTTCAAGACTTGTACAGGCTCTGGCTGGCCACCTGACCTTGTGACAAGCAAAAAGAACAAAACAGCTTCAGTGTAAGGGCATTGAGAATAACTAAGGGATAAACTAGTTTCAAAAGAGGTTATTATTCATCTTATGGTGTAACATGTCTATAACAAAAGTAGCTCATGGAATTCTCTATTTTCTCATACCAACAAATAAGTCACTGATACAATTAACAGTTCTTGGAGAACATAGATAGCAACCTCTGCCTAAAATTCCTCAGTAATTATGCTAAATGATGCAGGCAGCAAGTCGGCTACTGGGAGATTCAGAGTCAGGACTCTTGCTGGTAAAACAACTAGCTTATGAGAATGCTAATTCTGCCTGCCAAGCAGCTTTGAGACTGCTTAGAACAAAGGGAAATTTATCAGACTACATCAGACTTTGCTCTGATATTGGCCCTCCTGTACTCGAGGTGTAGCGCTGGCTGCTGCTTTACAAGGAGAATCAGTTAAGGAAGTACTTTTTTAACAGCAAAAGCCTGTAAAAGGCAGGATTTCGGGTCCCCCAGGAAGCTGTTTTGAGTGTGAACAACCAGGACATCAAGCGGAACAATGTCCTAATATGCAAAGTACCAACGCTCCTAAAAAGGAGCCAGGCTTGTGTCCCAGATGTAAAAGGGGAAAATAAACATTGGGCTAATGAATGTAGATCAAAGCAAGATGCCATGGGAAATCCCCTTCAGCAGGGAAGCAGGAGGAGGGGCCAGCCCCAGGCCCTGCAAAAATGTTATGGGGAGCTACAGAGTTTTGTCCCTCAGCAAGGAAATCCATTCAGGACTTCTTCAGAGCAACTCCAGGCAGCATAGGATTGTACCTCAGTTCTTCCACCTATGCAGTATTAACCCTGAAGATGGGAATGCAAGCTCTTCTCACAGGGATTCATGGTCCTTTGCCCAAAGAGACAATAGGACTATTGCTAGGAAGCAGCAGTGCTACTATGAAGGGGATTATGGTGGCCCCAGGGATAATCAATGCAGATTTTGAAGGAGAGATAAAGCTCATGACTCATTCTCCTAGCAGGATATCTGTGATTAAGGAAGGTCAAAGACTCTCTCAGTTAGTATTACTCCCTCAAGTTACTACAAAGAGTACAGTAAAAAAAACCCTAGAAGAGGTGATGGAGGGTTCAGGTCCTCGGATGCTTATTGGATACAGGCTATAGGTGCCAAAAGGCCTGAGCTAACATTGTCCATCAATGGGAAACAATTTCAAGGCCTATTAGATACTGGAGCTGACGTTTCAGTGCTCACTGCTGATCAGTGGCCCTTGCATTGACCAAAAGAGTCATCCATGACACAGTTACAAGGAACTGGTCAGAGAAAGAGTCCAGAGCAGAGTAGCATTATACTAATTTAGAGAGATAATGAAGAACATGAGGAAAATTTTCAACCATACATCATTCTAGGACTGCTAGTTAATCTGTGGGGGAGAGACGTGATGAGCCACATGGGAGTATACTCTATAGTCCCAGTAATGTAGTTACTAATCAAATGTTCAATCAGGGACTCTTGCCAGATCAGGGACTGGGGAAGAATAGTCAGGGATGGCAAATGCCGTTGTTACCTGTTTCTAGGCCTCACTTAATAATTGCTACAGGAGAATTGAAGCCTCCCTTTGACATTTAAAAATGTGATCCAGATCCTAAATCAGCCAGAGGCTTGACAGAGGAGGCCAGAAAGGCATTGTCTCAGGTAGAACAAGCTATTGAGAATCAGCAAATACAATATACAGACTACAACCAGGGATGGGCATCATATATTTTAGCTACCATTCATACTCCAACTGCAGTTTTATGGCAGGAAGGGCCTTTGTTATGGTTGCATTTACCTGTATCACCTGCTAGAGTGTTGACTCCTTATTATGAGACTGTGGCATGTTTAGTTCAAATGGCTCGAGCTGAATCTCGAAAATATTTTGGGAAAGAACCTACTATAATAAGGCTTCCATTTACAAAACAACAGATAGATTGGTTATTTCACAATATGGATTCCTGGGCTTTTGCCCATTTTTCTGGCATTATAGATAATCATAATCCAAAAGACAAGTTATTACAGTTTGCAAATAGCTATGCTTTTATTTTTCCAAAAATTATGAAACAGAAACCTATTAAGGACACTTCAGTGATATTTACAGATGGATCTTCTAATGGTAGGGCTACGTATGTGCTACAGGCGCAATCCTATGTTTTTCAAACTTCTCCAGCTTCAGCTCAAGTAATAGAACTTTGAGCTTTAGCCACTGTATTTCAGCTTATGATTGCAACTCGTTTTAAGTTATATACTGATAGCCATTATATTGCTAGAGCCTTACAGGTGCTTGAAACTATGTCTTACATAGAGGCAACTAACACTCAAGTTCAGGAATTATTTGATCAGATACAAAGGTGTTTACATGCCCGTTCTCAGCCCTGTTTTGTAGGGCATATTAGGGCCCATATGAGACTTCCAGGTCCTTTGGCTTTAGGGAATGATTTAGCAGATAAGGCCACGTGTCTCATAGGTTTATCTCAACTGGAATTATCACAAACATCTCATGCTCTTCATCACCAAAACAGCAAAATTTTATGAAAACAGTTTCACCTTACCAGGGAGGTTGCAAGACAAATTATTAAACAATGTCACTCCTGTCCTGATGTTGCATAAATTCACTCTCCACGCCTTAACAGGTGGGATCTGGTTCATCCAGCTGGATAAAACAGAAGCTGATTTTCTATTTAGAAAGGTTTATTCATTTAACGGTGTTTACAAAGCTGCCAGGCACCCGCAGCCCACCCGGGACAAAGCTACACAAAGTCTGCATCAGCCAGGTGCCTGGCTCAGTCCTCTCCCTGGTTGCTGGCAGCCGGCTCAAAGAGCCTGCGACAGCTGTGCGCAGGTCCTAGCTGGTCCCCGGGAATTGTGCTCCCATTCATGTGATCCTCGGGACTGCCGAGATGTAGAATGCTGCTTCCTGGGTTCCTGGCTGTCTGCGTGAGCCTGGGATGGGGCATTTTTTCTTCCCACATGGCTACGATCTCCATCCGTTCCTCCAAATAGCCACCATGTTGGTTCCGCCTCCTCCCCGCCTCCCCTGAGTTTCCCTTAAGCTATTGGCTACTCTGTTGTCAGTCAGGCCGAGGTCCATCCCTCATATCAGAGAGAAGACTGCTCTTTGCTTTCATGCCACACCTGAACATCATTTGGTGCCTCATTATGGAGTAAACCCTAGGGGATTAAAGCCTAATCAATTATGGCAAATGGATGTGACTCACATCCCTGAGTTTGGAAAGCTAAAATATGTTCATGCGTCTATTGATACTTATTCAGGATTTCTTATGGCCACCACTCAAACTGGAGAAGCCAATAAACATGTTATAGCACACTGCATTAAATGTTTTGCTATAGCTGGCTTACCATCTATCATAAAAACAGACAATGGCACAGGTTACACTAGTCAAACTTTCCAACGTTCTGTGCCCAGTTATCCATTGTACTTAAAACAGGCATTACATACAATGCCCAGGGGAAAGGGATTGTTGAACATGCCCATGGAGCTTTAAAAAATCAATTACAAAAAATAAAAAGGGGGAGTTATACCCCAGATCTCCACAGAACTCTTTGAATCATGCTCTTTTTATTTTAAATTTTTAAAACGTGAATGCTCTTGGTCTTTCTGCTGCAGATAGGCTGTGGCATCCCAAGACATTGGATACCTATGCACAAGTGAGATGGAAGGATCCGATTGATGGGAAATGACATGGCCCAGACCTGGTATTAATATGGGGAAGAGGGCAGGTTTGTGTTTTTCCGCCGGACGCTGAGAATGCCCGGTGGCTGCCAGAAAGGCTGGTCTGGTTTGCTGGGACTGAACAACGGAAGAGTGACACTGCTGTAGCTGTCTGAGATGGAATCAGTTCCTGATGACACACGGAGAGCTGTGTTGGACTCATGTACCAAATCCAACTATTCTGCGTTCAGCCATATAGGAAGAGAAGGAGGTTGTAGTGATGGGGAATGATACTCGCCTGTCAGGACATCCTTACACGGGAAGAACAACAGTATAGCAAAAGCCTGACTTTAATTACTCAGATGTATTGCGAGTTGGTCAGAAAATCAGGACTCTACTGCAGGGAATACTGATGTATGGGAAAAAGAACTAAGTGCAGGACTTTGGCGATTGGGTGATGATGTGTTCAGTGTAACCTGACTAATTTGTATTTCAGTCATTCCCATAGGAATGCAAGTTATGGTATTTCAGCAACTTCCATTTATTATGATTCCTGTAAATATTACGAAATCTTGCTTGGTATGCCATCAGACTATCAATGGATTTGTGTAACTCCTAAGGTATACAATCAGCATCAACATGTTTGGGAGAAAAGAGTGCATTTACAAGGTTTAGCATAATGAAAATTTATCCTTAGATTTGGTCCATTTATACTAAAAAATAATAAATATTAAAAAATACAGAGCACCTAACGTTGCTGCAACAAAAACTGCTGCTGAGTTGTTAAAAAAGACTTAAAAGCATCTTTGCTTTCATGGTCTTCTTTAACCTCACGGTTACGAAGTATTATAGCCTGGGGCCTATGTGTTCTCCTTAGAATTTGCATACTCCCTCCATTGGTAAAGAATATCCTCAGCACATTTTGAGATATTTAGGCTGATGTGCACAATGTTCGGCTCTGAACTCTACCTTGAGTAGAGTTGCCCCTTGCAGAGGCTGGTAATCAAAGACGGGTAAGATTTTCTCGAACTAAGTTAACCTGGGACAGGGCATGAATGATAGGCATTCATGTACTAATGACGGGTAAGGCTTATGCTTCGGAGAGAATGACCTGAGATAGGCACAGTCTTTCTGCCCAGGGAAGAAATCAGGGAAGGCTATGGTTCTTTAAAAAATAAAAAAGGGGAAGATGTCGGGAGCCATTTGCTTGCCTTGAACTATGCCCAGTTTAGGGTTAAGCAGAAGTCAGTCACAGAAGTGCTGTGGGAACAGAATGCTTTGCTATGCAAATACTTTATGGCTCCTGAGTGGAAGGTACCTTGGGCCCAAGGCTGAGGACCTCTGTTAGTAGATGTGGATGGCTTGAATAGTTTTACATATGTAAATGCATGTTTGTTTTTGCTTGAGCCCTTGACAGCTGTATTGTTCTTCATACAGATGTAAAGTTATAAATACACTAAGCTAAATAAAGTCAGGGCCTCAGTATTGACCGGCAGCCTTCCTGGGTCTATCCTTTCTCTCTCTATATATATATTTCTCAATCCTCACTGCTCCCTTCAGGTATGGTTTGATTTCTGCTGGCGGGATCTAGCAGGGGGTCTATGGAACCCCACTGGCCAAAAGCTTGAAGGATGTACACATACCTATTGCTGTTGCATTAGTTCCCTTTCCCCCTTCACACCACCTGCTTTCTATCCTCCTTTCCTTGAAATCGCCCCCTCCATGGTCCCTTATTAGTTTCCTGACTTCTATGGGTAGTCCAGTTTAAACATACATATCTAAAGATTCAAAGCTGCAGGCACGTATGAGAGAAAATGTGTGCTGTTTGTCTTTCTGGGTCTGGGTTACCTCAGAATGATCTACAGCTCCATTCATTCTCCTGTGGATGTTAGAATTTCATTTTTCTTTATAGTTAAATAATAATCCACTATGTATATGAACCACATTTTCATATCCACTCAACAGTTGATGGACATTGAATCTGTTTCCATTTCCTGGCCAGAGTAACAATGAACATGAATGAACAAATATCTCTGTTGTAGGATTTATAGTCCTTTGGGAATATGCTGGGGGTGACACAGCTGGATCATATAGGCTGTTCGGTTACTCTCTAGGACTTGACAGTAAGACCCTCATAAAGACACCACATACTTGAGTCATAGGATGTAGAGAAAATGAGCTGGCACTGACCTGTAAGTTTCATCCCTACTGACTACCTTTCATAGTACTGGAAGGCTCTGTGCATGCTACTGTGAAAGAAAAGTCGCTGACAATCTTGCAGTTATGAACCTCTTGAACTACAAATGCTTGGCCTGGCAAGCTATAACCAGTGGTGCAATAGTGGCATACTTATGGTGGTAACCAAATACTTTCTGGATTTAAGGCCTGCTCCACAAGATGGAACTCATGCCTAGTACTGTTAACTGGGCCAAACCCCGATGGCTGAATAGATCATAGACCCTACAGGAGAACCTAATACTATCATTCTGCTAAATGAACATAGTATTAAACTGCCCCTAAATTATCTTTATACCTGGGCATATTAGTGTGCATTAGATTAGTGCATCTCTCAACCTCCTCAGAGAAGCTTCTTTTTACAGTAGGTCGTGAATAATACAAAGACACACCACTGATCAATGCACAGAGAATATGAGACTGTGGAGTGCTTAGTTCTAAATGAGACCTCTATATCACACCTCCCCTCTGCAAGGCTCAGGGGTCATTGCCAAAGAGGGGAAGGAAAGCTGGTAAGAGCTGGAAGTACTGGATGGTGGCCATGAAACAGAATTTTCTAGACATGACCGCTCTGTTGCACATATGAATTCAACTTGCTGGGACTGCTCCCTCCGGACTTGCACAGATCAAGATGGCCAAAGTTCCAGCACGGACAGGGGAAGGGCTCATGAAAGGCCATTCCTAGCTGAGGAGCTATTGACAGCTGATGACTGCTGGGAGAGGAAAAGTCAATTTTCTTCAAGAATGTGGGCCCTGAGGGGCTACCCCTACTCCAGTGGATGGTCCTACACCTGTGCACACACAGACAGCCCCAAGCGGATTTGGTAGGTTTAAATAGAGAACATGTGAAGGGGTTGGGGAAATGGCTCAGCCGTTAGGAGCATTGGCTGGACCCAGTTTGATCCCTCATAGCGGCTAACGGCCATCTGTAACTCCAGTTCCAGGGGATCCAATGCCCTCTTCTGACCTCCATGGGCATTGCAAGACATGGGTGCACCTACCTGCATGCAGACAATACACTCATACACACAAAAATTTTAAGAAAGAATACATGAAGTTGAGGGGAAAGGTAGGGAAGAAACCAGAGGGACGGGAAGGGAGGGTGGATTTGAACAAAACACATTGCACACGTGTATAAGATTCTCAAACAATACATTTTTTAAATATGAAAATAAAAATTAAAAATGTTGCATGAGGGCCTTTTCAGAAGAGTCTGTAAAAATAAAGAAAAACTAACAGAGACAGGAAACCTGATTAAAAAGCTGACCTTCAGTTGTAAGTTCTTTGTAAGTTATGTGGCTAAAGTATTCCAGTCCACAGGGCTGATCAGGAATCCGAGGTGGGCAAGAGATCTGTGTAATGCAGATGGGGTTTGAAAGGAATCGATATGTACAGTTTCTCTGTGTGTCATGACTCTTTCCTCCAGAAAAGTTCAAGTTACTATCCTTATAATTTGCAAAATAGGGAAAATGAGGACCCTGGCTTCAAAGCACAAGCTCAGTGATGATGGGATTAGAACTTGCAAATGATGGCTATGTGGCAGTGGAGAGAATGGATTTAACTTTCTAAAAGGTCATGCCTTTTTCCTAAATACTGATTGAATGGTGTGTTTGGTGTATGTGTATGTAGTGCACACACATGTGCAGGTGGGCACACCCATGCGTGTGCAGATGGAGGCCAGAGGAGGACATATGCTGTCCTGCTGTATCACTCTCCATCTTAGTCCCCTGAGACAGAGTCTCACTGAATCTGAAGCTAGGCTGGTGGCCAGTCAGCCCCATGGTCCTCCTGCCTCTGCACCTGCAGTGTGGGGCTGACAGGTGTTCACGAGCCATGCGAAGCTTTTTATAAAGGTCCTGAGGACTCTGACTCAGCTCCTGTGCTTGTGCAGAAACACCTCTTTCCCACTGAACCATTTCCCCAGCCCCTAAATATTCTGATCGTGGTCTAAAAATAAATACGAGTGATATGGGATTGAAAACGAGTAAGGGACATTCCCGGATGAAAACATGTGCAGAGTCAGGCTGCTCCAGGGAATCGGAACAGCCAGTTCTGTAAACTATAGACTAAGTTTAGAAAAGATGCTTGTGAGCTACACAGATGGCTCAGCAGTTAAGAACACTGGCTGCTCTTATAGAGGACTCAGGTTCGATTCCCAGTACCCACATGGTCTGTAACTCCAGTTCTAGATGAATCCAGTGCTCTCTGCATGACACGAGTGCACCACACAAATGCAGGCAATACACTCATGAACATAAAAAAAAAGCCTGGAAATGAAATAAAGTATGCAAATAGATCAACATTCTTGTGAAAATCATTATCAGGTAGGTTAGAAGTTTTGAAGTGAAAAAACCTAAGTTTGTGTTTATAGAGGAGCAAAGTGGAAGTGAAAATTTGGTGACTAGCAGGGTAATCCTACCCTCTCTTCTTTACTTGCTCTGGTTCCTAAACTGTAAAATGGGGATAAACCAGCACTTGCTTCACAGTGTCATTAAGATCATATGAACAGGTACAAAATGCCCAGGATGGGTGAAGGCATGTAGTACAAATATTCAGTCCTGTGATTACATTTGTGGATAGATATCTGATTTTAGCTGCTATTTAAAATGGTTTTTTATAGGTACTTTTATTTTATATGTATGAGTGTTTTACCTGCATGTATGTAAGTGCACTCATGTTGTAATGTCCATGGAGGCCAGAAGAAGGGGACAGAGCCCCTGAAACTGTAGTTAGGGATGTTTGTTAGCCTCTTTAAAGGTGCTGAGAACCAAACCCAGGTCCTCTGCAAGAGCAGCCAGTGCTCCTAACCACTGAGCAATCTCTGCAGCTCCGGGTTTTAATTTTTTTTTTCCTTTTTCGTCCATGATGTGAGGCCCACAGATTGAACTTAGGCCATTGGGCTTGGTGGCCAACATCTTTACCCACTGAGCCATCTTGTGGGCCCTTAGCCCACTTCATAAAGGTTTTTGAGACACTTTTTTGGAATTTTTGAAATAATGAGGAATTTATTTCCTAATAAAATTGTATATTCTTTTGTATGTTCCCAATATAATAGGAGACTCTATTCTTGGCATTTTTCTGTATTATTTTACTTGTGATAATAGCAAGATACTCCCAAAGTTACTTTGTACATTTCTTTGTAGTAGAACACTGTGAAGATGGACTATGAGTCATCATTGGCAAGTCAGCTCTCTCTCTTTCTCTCTCTCTCTGTTTGTTTTTTACATAGGGCTTGAGATATCAGACTGATCTGAAATTTAATTTGTTATGTAGACCAAGGTGGCCCAGACCTTGGAAGCCTCCTGCCTCAGCTTCTTAAGTGCTGGGATTACAGTGTATGATTACACTCAGCCATGCCAGGTCAGGGATGTTCTGAGTCAGATCTCCACAGTCATATGGTGAGCTGGAGATATGTGAGGGGTGTGTGTGTGTGTGTGTGTGTGTGTGTGTGTGTGTGTGTATCCACACATATGCACATAGAACTTTTAAAAATGTTATTTCATTCATTTATATGATTTAGGAAAAAGTGCCAGGAGCCAACCAGACCCCATGTTGAGATTTATCACTATCCTAAACCTGGCATGGCCTTGTGATCTTGGTCTGGAGAGTTTTCTGGAGCTGATTAGCATCTCTCTCCCTTGGAAAGTTTGTTTGAAGTACATTCCTTGGGAGTTACCTGTGACCTGACCTTTGTTTAGGGATGTTTTATGGCCCAAGCAACTTCCCCCTGACATCCTTAACTGATTATTGTTTCTTGTTTTACTAAGGTGTATATAAGACTTTGGAGAAAGAATAAAATCTGGCGGTTTGATCAGAAACTTTTGTCTTGCCATCATTTCTCTGTACCTTTTGGTCCCTTTCATTCCAGGTTCCTGAGGGATCTCAAGCTCTCGTTGCTGTCCCGCTGGCCGGGACAATTGGCGCCCAGCGTGATCTCAAATCCCTCCTCAGCCTGCGTGTGGGGATCTGGTTACTGAGCAAGGCAAACAACTCCTGATACCCTAAAGGGATGGCAGGTGTCTGACCTGCTCTGCCTGTGTAATAACCTGGCCCCAGGAAGCTACTGTAGATATGAATCTTCCTTTCCCCCACCCTAGACCAGAACCATGTTTTTGGGTTTTGTTTCCTCATTCCTGAATTTCCACAGCCTTCCCACCCTTTACTCCCAAACCCCACTTTAACTTTCCCGCCTTCTGTAACGGTCAGGAGGCTTCCCTATATAAACCCCTGCATTGGCTCTAATAACCAAACTACCCACCGATGTAGTCTCCCGGGAGGGAACTCCTCCCACCGCACTCTGAGCCACCTGAGGTCCCGTTCGATTGTCCTCCGTTCTCTGGCATGGCTGGAGCACAACAGCCATGCTGGAGATGGAGACGCACCCACACCTGCGAACGCCATCTTCCCCAAGGAGAGGAAGGATCCTTCACTCACCCAAGCCACCGAAGCCCAGGGGGTAATGCACCGGCTCTACACCAAAGATCACCGCAGCTAAGCCAAAAGAGTGATACGTTTCACGTTTGATACACTGAAGAAGGCAAGTGGTAAGTAACCATGGGGCAATAAATAAACAAACATGATTTGTTTATTACTGGATGGAAAAAAACCCTCAAGGTACATGGTGTTAAGATTAGGAAAAAGGATCTTATTCCGCAATATGGATCAAGCTTTAAGCAAGCATGACTTATTTCTTAAAGTTCTACTGGACAGGCATTTAATAAACATGACTTATTTCTTAAAAGGCTCAAGAAGTCCTCCAAGGCACAAAGAATCAAGGTAAAGAAAAAGGATTTAAAATGTCTCAAGCCTTCTCCCTTAAAATCTAGTTAATGATATCCCCCACGACTCCCCTTCCATATATAAAAATTCTGAACTGCCCATTAATACAGACCCCGACCCCAGACTGCCCATTAATACAGACCCCGACCTGAACTCTTCTAAAGAAACTTTTCCTGTTTGTCTCTACCCCTCTCTTACAGCCCTACAAAAAACAACAGCCTTTTACCCCAAGCATCAATCTCCCTCCACAGGAGCCCATTTCCCTAAATAAAAAAGCCGTCCAATATCACAACCCTGAAGGGCCATCTCTTAAAACTCTTCCCCACCCCACCCTGTATGCTCAGCCCCGCCATCCTACTCTGAGGACAGGCATAGTTCTTTCTAACTTCCATCTTTTTCCTTCGGTCTGAGCCCTCGCATGGGACCAGTTACGTCTTGAGGTAATTGACGCTTTCTGATCAGGGCAACTCTCTGGTGTTAGCCGAAGGCCTGCATGTCCTCTGACCAGACCCCGACTGCCTGGTTAGGTGTGGGCGATGACCTCCTATCTAACTCTCTCTGATTAAAAAACCTGGTTATGCAATGACCAGTTAAAAGCTATCAGAGTGGTCGCCAGTCTCTTAAACTTGCGGTGTGGCTTACGTGTGTATGCTGGACAGAATCCCCCAGGACCTGTCCATGGACCTGGGAAAGTTCTTCCTGTATAGCATGATTCTTTCCCTTCCTATCATGAACAATACACCAGCCCTATCAAGCTTCAGATAAGGGACTGATCTCCATTAGTCAGAGCTTGTTGCCTCAGGGCAGGTTAAAGCTGTTTACCTTGCATCTAAGAGTTAAAAAAAAAGAGGAGAGAAAGAGAAGGAAGCAGCTAGATATCCGAGAGAGGAGGATTTTTTCACCATTTGTTGCCTAAACAAAGCCTAAGGCTGAGCCAAAGGACAAATACATTCTCCTACAGCAGCTCAGGGTCGAGCAGGCTTTTTATTTGTTTACTCTGGGTTTTGTTACTTAGTTACCAGGTAAATCATGAAAGTTCAACCAGCTTCGCACCTCGCCCTAGGGTGCTCTGCATTCCACAACAATTACCAAATAGGATTTCAACCTCACTGCAGTTTGTAGTTTGAAATAGCTTAATGATAGTGTGCTTGCTTGGCATATACAAGGTTGTAAGTTTGATTCTTGCCTACGAACTCTATGCTTGCATTTAAACAATAAATGCACAACTGATCTTTTCCCAGTCAAACTGTTCTGCACCTGGTAATTTCTGTGCTATAGTATTTTGCAACACAGCAAAAGTGATAACAACAAAATTAGAATGGATGTTTTCATCCCCACTAGTAATTGCTAAACTCAACAGCTCTTCTGTCCCATGTAATACACTGAGTTAAAAAGAAATAAATATTTGTATGTAAATCATTGATAACACTGAAGAGGTTGACTCTGGGGCTGGATTGGCCATCTTGCTTCAGACTCAATCCTGTTATCTCAGCATGTTCTACAAAACTTGCACAAATTCAGAATTGGCCACCTGATCCTGTGACAAGCAAATACTAGAACAATACAACCTCAGTAAATTATGCTGTTGAGGATAACTAAGGGATAAACTAATTTCAACAGGTTATTATTTATCTTCCTTGTATACTCAAGGTAGCACTGGCTGCCGCTTTAAATTACATCTCATGGTATAAAAGAAATAAATAAAATAAAAAAGGGTTTTAAAAGTTATTTTAACTTTTAGTATGGTATTTACTGGCTTATAAAATGACTCTTTTTACATTGTCTTATGCATTTACTGGTTTTTGCAAGGAACTATTTTAAATTCTAATATTTGTTTATATAACACCTTTATCTGTTTTTAAAGGAAATTATTTTGGATTTTAACATCTTTATATGGTATATTTACTGATTTCTAAATGTAACTGTTTAAAATCTTACATTGTTTTAAAGGGAACTTAAAAAGGTTTTTCTCGCCACAGGCCTCTAAGACTAACTAGGTATAGAGTGAGTTGACGTTTTGTGATGGCTAAACCTAGAAAGCTCATGTGAATTTGCAGTACTCCAGTACCAAATTTTACATGAGACAAGCTGCTACCAGGAAACAGCTACAGCAATGGGAGGTAAAGAGGAATGGATGGCTTGGGTAAAAGATGTAAGATGCAGCCTTCACTGGTTTTAATTCCTGCCCTTTTACGTTGTGATCCAAAGCCTGTTTTTCTAAAATAGAGTATTTCCCTCTCTGATGTTTAGTTGCTTCAAGCTTGCTTTTCCATGTCCTTAAGCATCACTGCTTTTCACTTTCTAACAATGTCCTACACAGACTAAAAGAGAAAAACTTTTTTAATCAACCCTTTCCAGGTTCCTTTAGGTATCATTGTTTTCTATGTTCTTTATTATGGTTATTTAGTTCAAAGTTTGTATGATAAATTATAATATGGTTTTTCTGATCCAGACAAACTAAAAGCTCTCTTTTAAAAGCAAGCACCCTGTGAGCCAGTAGTCTTGCCTCTTGTTTAGTTAAGAAAAAAGTTTGTAACTTATTAAATCTCTCAAGTTGTGATTAACATAAGTAGACAAATTAATTAATTATGAGTATAAGTTTTCATGCCTCTGGGATACATCAAATAGCCAGAGAGAAACTCAGGTCTGACAATGGTAGAGACAAAACTTCTGTCATCTGGTCATGTTTGATCCTGGATGCTCACCAAGCACCTGTGGACTCATAAGATCAAAAAATACTAAGTAAGCCAATATCTTAATATTTAATGTTCTGTTTTAATTAATCAACCCCTATTCTGGATTAATTGACCTAACAGAAGAAAAGACTGGCCTGTCTAGATAAATTTACTTGAGTTAAAGGTACTTTCATTTGCACTGGTAATGATTAAACTTAACAACTCTCCTGTGCAATGCAAACCACTGAGTTAAATCCTAAAAAGAAACAAATGCCTCTTTGAGTAAATAATATTGATAGATCATCATGTGCTGTTTGAGCTTATTGAAAAAATGACTCTGGGGTTGGGATGGGCCCTCCTGCCTCGAAGTCTGGCCCGTTATCCTGAGGTGTTTTTTAGCACTTTGAGAACAAAAGGGCAAAACAGCCTCAGAGTAAAGCCATTCTGCTAAAATAGATAAAGTAAAAAGGATTTTGTAAAGTAAAATGTTATTAAGATGATGTTACACAACATTCCTGAGTCAAATAACTGCCATCCTCATGATTTCAGCTGTGTCTATTTACAAAAGTTCATCAACTGTATGTAATTTTGCCCTAATCACAAATGATCTCCTACATTTGGGGAGGAAATTAGCTACACTCAGGTCACCTATATACCTGTAAACTTTAATATAATCAAACAGTGGTTTGCTACTTAAGTCTTAAAAAGGGAGTAAACATTGATTAGTACACCCAGGGAGACAATTTTTTATTATTACATCTCATAATACTAAGAAATAAAATAAAAGGGTAAACAGAGGTATTAGAAGGATATAAGAATAAAAATATTTTATTAAACAGGATCTATGTAGAAAGATTATAATGACTAAATAATTCCAGATTAGAAAACAAAAAATAAAAAAATATAATGTCTATACAAGTAATTAAAGGGTTGAGTCAATGTGCTGTTATATAAAAAGAGAAACTTATGTATGTGAATCTTAGAATTTCTAAGATGATGGTTTGAATGGTCTGAAGAACAAATATATGTTTGGTTTTTATATTAAAAGTATTGATTGGTGGCAATCCTACTTTCTCCAATGTTTTGCCACATTGGGCTTGCCCCCCAAAAGTAAAAACCTCACAACCCACAGGGACAAGCTATCATGGAGCACAATTATAAAAACAAAAAGGGGGAATAGAGAGCCTGTGACCCCACGTTCAGCTCCAACTACCATTGTTTAAAATTTTCAAAAATCCAAAATGGAACCTAAATCTATTAGACATTGGAGTAAATAAGAACAGCAACCAGAGGTACATGGCTCTATGTTCCCTATGGATGAGCCACAGCCTTTTTTGGATCCCAGCCAGAAATTAAAAGAAAAGAGAGAAATTTAACCCCTTAGCCCAGGAGGTAGAACCCCCTGAGGCCTATGTCTTCTTTCACAGGTTGCCATAACTGCCAAAGACCTACTGTGGATAATGATAGAGTTCAACTTGGAATTGGACAGGACAAACCTCCAACCCCACCAACAGGCTGCGGTCCAATGGAGAATCAAGTCCGAAACCACCTCCCGAATAGCCAGCCAGACTACCACCTTCACAACACTGGACACTTGGTGGCCTGACCTACTTGGCCAGAGGGAACTGGGACATTAATGGCTGGACAGATGTGGGGAGACAGAATGCCTAAACCCCTGGGAGGCTAAAGCAATGTGCAAAAACAGGCCTAACACCACGTATTAATGCAAACCTTTATCAGGGAAAAAGTGATTCCTATGTGTTAGTCAGAACAGAAAATGGCAATCAGTTATGTTTAACAAACTTATGGGGTTTATCAAGGCCCTTTTATTGGATTTCTACTGCTTGTCAGCTTTGGGCCTTGGGCATTTAACAGAGTCATGACCTTTGTACGACAGTTGCTTGACTCCATGGCATCAAAAACCCATTTGATTATGTAACTATAGACCGGGGTCTTGGAATGCCCTATATGTACATATATATATGTATACAAAGGCTCAGGGATTTCCCCGCACCTCGTAAGCAAAAGGCAGCCTTCAACTGAGAGTGTCAGACAAAGTACTGCAAAGAGAATATCCAAAACTGGATATGTTGGGGTCTCTTGAAGACATGCCTAACTGCATAGAGGTACATGTCAAAAAATAACTCCAAACCTCTCCCCACAAAAAGACATGATTGCCTACAACAGGCCATGGGTGTTGGGCCTCTGTCTTTCTCTAAGTTTGCAGCCATTATCACCACTCAGGGACCAAGCCTCGATCTTTTTAATTTTTTAACAAAAGGGAGGAAATGCCAGGAACCAACCAGACCCCATGTTGAGATTTATCATTATCCTAAAACCTAGCATGGCCTTGTGATCTTGGTCTGGAGAGTTTTCCGGAGCTGATTAGCATCTCTCTCCCTTGGAAAGTTTGTTTGAAGTACATTCCTTGGGAGTTACCTGTGACCCAACCTTTGTTTAGAGATGTTTTATGGCCCAAGCGACTTCCCCCTGACATCCTTAACTGATTATTGTTTCCTGTTTTACTAAGGTGTATATAAGACTTGGAGAAAGAATAAAATCTGGCAGTTTCTGAGCAAACAGTTTGCTCAGAAACTTTTGTCTTGCCGTCATTTCTCTGTACCTTTTGCTCCCTTTCATTCCAGGTTCCTGGGGTCTCAAGCTCTCGTTGCTGTCCCGCTGGCCAGGACAAAAAAGCAAACAAAAAATTCTTTACCTATTTCAGTTTGTAATGTGATTGAAAACATTGCATACAAAGTAGCGTTTAGCAGAAAACACCGACATTTTATTTTTGGGATTTATGTATGTGTGCTTGTATGTTTGTATGGTATGTGTGTAGGGTCCCAAGGAGGCCAGAAGAGGACCTCCCACTCTGGGAAGTTTCTCACAAGCTACTCAGGCTGTGACAGAGCTTGGAGTTGAATGCTCAGAACCCTCGTCTCCAGGGTGCAGGCTGGCTCCTTCCAGCACAGCACTGCAGAACTTGCAAGATTGAACAAGCTTGGCTGAGAACTAGTGTTTTTCACTTTGGGTGAAAGCAATTTCATTGTGTAACCTTATGGTTCAAAATAAAATTTTGATAATAAAAATTTTTTAAGTATACAAAAGCATAAAAATTGTCGCTACACACAATATCCTGGTTCCTACCAGGATAACCAGAAGGCGACAGAAATGAGTCAGTTCCCAGCGTGTGCTGGCTAATAGCATTTGCTAGTACATACCCCACTTCCCATCATCGCTTCCTCACTGGTGTTGTGAGGTACTTCACCAGAGAAGACCACTCAGACACAAAATACTGCCAAAAGAAAGTCTTTTCTAGCTGGCTGGCGACCACACTGGGCAAATTTGTGCCAAGTGTAGTGAGTAACCTCTCAGGATAAGCTTTTATATAGAAGTTTCCAAGCTTAGGAGTGGAAAGCCCCTCAAACACCTATTCTACAGGAGCAAGCCAAGCAAAAAGGACAGAAGCTAACAATAAGCATTTAGCAAGGGCCATCCGTTATAAACCATCCTTTTCTCAGACCCATATCCTGGTGCAACTGGGCCAGACATCTCCATCTCACACTTTCACTTAACTGCCTCTGGCTCTAACTACTTAGTTAATCTGGGGCATGGTGTAACTATGGTCAGTCTTGAGGTGCCCCATCACACCAGGTTAGTTTTGAAGAAACCCCAGAAGTATTATATTATTTCACTTGTAAATATTTCAGTATTTATCCCCCAAATAAAAAAAAAACTTTCAAAAATGTAAATCTACCGTAGTGCCATATAAAAACTGGCCATCATTGTTTTGCTTTTGAGACAGGGTCTTCCTGTAGCTCCAGCAGATCTGGAACTTGCTATGTAGACCAGGCTGTCCTTGATCTCACAGAGATCTCTATCTGCCTCCTCCTCCTGAGTGCTGAGATTTAAAGATGTGGGCCACCACTCCCAGCAATTCTTTATTATTGAATTTCCACTCAGTAATCAGATTTCTACCCCCTCCAACCTCAGTGAGACTGACTCAGGACACACACATGTTCCTTCAGTGTACTTGGTGGGTTTCCTTAGTGATCTCTAAACTCTACCTTCACCTTCTCTTTTCTTACCTGCAATTTACAAGGAACTGGTTATCTTTCTGTGGTTTTTCTCTTCATGGATTTTTGTTGTTGAGCTTGTTTCTTTGATCTGTATACTTACCATATGCCTATTAGATCCAGAGTTTTAATCAGGCTCATTTCTTTTTTCAAATTGTGTTGCTCTGTCATTAAGAGGCCAGATGTAATTCGATGCTGCTGTCAGGCTTGACATCAATGCAAGTCACGATTTCACGTGGGTTACAAGTGGCAGGGTTCAACTTCCAATTTATTACATAGTATTTCCACAGGAACCTTCCCTTTTCTTCTACTTTAGCTTTGTTTGTCTGTTTGTTGAGATAGGATATTGACCTTAAACCAATATCATATTGGTTAGTCCTCCTGCCTCAGCCTTCCAAGTACTGGGATTATAGATATAAGCTTCCATACCCAACTAATCTTTTATAACCCCGGGGACACAGTTCATATAAGAAAAACATGTTTAGTGGTTGAATTATTTTTTAATTTATTAATTTTGTATATATGAATGTTTAGCTTGCATGTATATAAGTACATCAGTGTCAGGTCCCCTGGAACTGGAGTTATACACAGTTGTTAACTGCCATGTGGGTGCTGGGAACCAAATCTGGTTTTCTACAAGAGCAGCCAGTGCTCTTAACCACTGAGCCATCTCTCCAGCCCCTGAATTCTTTTATTTACCAGTTTTTAAAGGAGGTAGTTCATTGATATGTCTTAAACCAGTCCAGCCTCTTTATCAATATTATGAATGTGTTGCTTTCAGCATGCTTGGTGTGCTTCAGTTCTTTACAGTTATAACTCTCATTGAACCTCAAAGTAGGTCGTCTCTGACTGGGAGAAGCCTGCCAAGGTCGACCGCTCACTCCTGACATGACTCAGGTTGTCTTTGTTCCTTGTATTCTGTACATTTCTTGCCCTAAACCTGGGATCAACCCTTTTTTCCCCCCTCAAGGGGCCCTATTTACTCTTGGTAGGAAATAGTGTTTAGGAGTACCTTCTGGGTGGCCTTTTTAGGGAACAGAGTTAAGAATTTTGTTCTGTTCTTTTAAAAGATAAAATAAGCGTGGTATGGTGGCATATATCGGTAATCCCAGCACTTGAAAGGTGAAGGCAGGAGTTTCAGAAGTTCAAGGTCATTCTTGGCTACATAACAGGTTTGAGGTCAGTTTGGACTACATTGGACCTTGTCTCCCACAAACAAAATTAAAACAAATCTTGAGTTCATACTAATACTTCAAATTTAATATTACAATATTTGAACATAGACTTTGCTGTCTTTTCTATCTTTTTTTTTTTTTGATTTTTGAGACAGGTCTCCCTATAGCCCCAGCTGGCTGGCCTGGAACACACCATGTAAACTGTGTAGCTCTGCCTGCCTCTGCCTCCCAAGTACTGGGATTAAAGGTGTGTACCACCTCAGTTCTCTCTCTTTTTTCTGATCTCTCTTTCTTCCATGTCAGGAATTCTGCTTTTCAATGACAACAAGAATGATAGAATTAAAAACATTAACAATATTTAGTTAATTACTCAATTGTTCTGTCTCACATTCCAACCCTGTACTACCCCAGCAATGCCACTAGGAGTTAAAGGTATGTGATGGTGTCACTACAGCAACATTATAATCACCTGAACAAAAGCCCAACTCAAAATAATTTAGTTTTTAAGTGTGGGCCAGAACTTGGAGGACTCCTTCCACTGGAGATTTCTAGGAATCATCCATCTCCTGGACTTATGCAGATGGAACTGTCTTTGGAACTCTTTCTGAAACTCTCTCCTGGAGTCAGGCCCCACTCATGATATTATTCAGAATGGTTTCTCAAGCTTCTGTTGGGGAAGGTACAAGCTTGGTACGGCCTTAATCTTAACAGATCATCTGGCCTTTTCATTCTCAGTTCTAGAATACCTCATTTTTCCCAGGTGAATGGTTTTTCCAGTCTTGACTGCATGCAGTGGAGATGGGTGTGCTTGCTTTCAACACTTTGACACGTTAATTCTCAGTGCACACCCATTCGTTCAATATCTCTTTAGGTGGAGTACTTTCAAATTGATGTTGCCAAGGAAACAAGATCAGGGGCCCAGATCACAAGACACGACGTTTTGCTGGGGTTAATTAAGTCATTAGTTCAGATTATGTCATTCCTACAGTGTACTTGATTTTATTTTTCACTCATCTTTTGGTGAGAGCTTTTTTTATTGGGATTCTGCCGTCAAGTGTGCTTTACAATCGTTTGCAATGACATTGCTCTGTGTGGCTCTGCCATCAGCTTGGATACACTTTTAGATATTTTTGTTTTCATATGATTTTTAGGGATTTTTGTTTTGCTTTTAGTTAAGTATTTATCTGTGCTTTTTCCAAATCAAACCTATAAAACAAGATGCAGAGGGCTAGAGAGATGGCTTAGAAGTTAAGAGCACTGCCTACTCTTGTAGAGGACCCACATTATAGCTAACAACCATTCATAACTCCAGTTCCAGGGAACCCAATGCCCTCTTCTGACCTCCATGGGCATTACATGACACAGGTGCCCTTACATACATGCAGGCAGTACACCCATACACAAAAAAATAATAAATAAACTATTTAAAAAACAAACAAACAAGATGCCAGCAGGGTGTGCACCTGTAATCCCGGCAGGCAGGAGGCTGAGTGAGGCCCTGTTACAACCTGTGTGCTAACGGGGCTTTCGGGTAATCCTTCTATACTGTAGAAAGTTTGAGAATCACTGACCTGTAGTTTATTCCCTCATGTTACAGGTGACTATCAGGATCCTCCCAGTCTTTTTCCTTTACAAATAACTTTGTATACTAAATACCTTGTGTGTGTATCTGTTTATATTTTTGCCAGTATTTCTTTAGGGGTTGATTTCTAGCATTGGAGCTATCGAGTAAAGGAAAAAAATGCATGTAAAATGTTGCGAAACGTTGCCATTTTCCTAGTTATATACCTTCCCAACAGGTTGTTTTGCCTGGTGTTTGCATATTTGCCTGTGTAGGGGCGAGAAACAGCATGTCAGTGATATTTTTATCTGCATCCTCTTATGACTGTAGCTTATTTTCCTATAGAGTTAACAAAAAGTTTATTTCCCAGTTTTAGACGCTCTATGTACTGACTTTCATGTGATTAAATTCCACAAATACTTTCTACCAACTTGTTTTATTTTTTTTACTTTGCTTAGTATGTCTCTTCCAAAGCACAATATTTTTTATTACATTTATTTATGTACAGGGGAGGGGTGGGCACAGGACAGGCATGTGAAGGTCAGAGGACGACTTGTGGGAGTTGATTCTCTCCTTCTACTACATGAGTCTCAAGGATTGAATCAGGTCATTGGGCTTGGCATCAAGTGCCTTTACCCTCTGAGCCATCTTACCAGTCTGCATCTTATATGTATATCATTTTTACCTAATCAAAAGTTTCCTCAACACCTCCTCTTATTGAGCCTAGTTCAATAAGTTTCAGGTCAAATTTGGCTCATCTTGACTATCTTTGAGAGTCTTGTAGGAAAAGATTTGTTTTGCCCAGGCTAACTTGTCGGTGAGAATGGGTAGCCATAGGAGGCCAAAGAGAAAATAAATCACTGCCGCTGAAGCACGGAATAGCGCATCCTTCTTAGATGCTCTAGAGTCTCGGTAATTTCTTTAGGATCGCTAACAGGTGTTCAATGGTGTTGGCTAAGGAAGTTCAAGCTGGGCCCATTACATTCTCTCTAGGCTGAAATCTCACTCTCTCCTTGGCTTCTAAATAAACTGATGTGTTAATGCAGTTTTTTACAGCACGTTGACACCTCACTGTGGTTACTGGTAATGCAATTCATGTAATAAAAGTAGATTCCTGACATACTGGGAGCCTAGGGACATGGGGAGAGTGGATTCATTCAGTCTCCAGCCCCAGTGTGAGCTAATTAAGAGATATCAATGAAAGCTCTGTTTTCAGTTTAGATGGTCCACTTTCATTTCCTTACAGGTGCATGTCTGCCATCATGCATCTCCCATGGCGCCATTTGCTCTTTTGAGACAGTTCCCCAATTCTGCTTCAGTGAAGAGTCTTATGAACTCTCTGGAGACTCGGTGTATGACTTTGTTCTGCAAGTCCATTCCATCTAATTCCGTGTGTTTTGAGCTGTTTCTGAAATATGAGCCCTTGTCATAAATAATAATAGTGTCTTATATTTAAGGCTTTCATATCTGTGGGGCATCTTCATATATGTTATTTTCTTCAGCCTCATAACGGCTATAAGGTGGATGGGGTCTTAAATCCGTGTATCATGAATAAATCAAATAAATCATTTGTTCTTGCTGCACAGTTAAGAAGTGGAGACATTAAGGCTGTACTGAGATCTTCTGGCAGCTGCAGCAGGAGTCTTTGAAATTGGCTGAAGTCCCTTATATCAGCTTATTTTTAAATATGAAATTGTTTGAATTTTACAAATTTCCATTATATTAGAGAAGGAAAATTGACAGACCCCATTTGCAGTAATACCTCATAGAGTTAATGTAAAAGAGTTGTGTGATTATGTTGGAGAACCATAGCTATAAGCCAGTCAGTTCCTGCTGCACAGGGAGTGAGCACAGGTACAGAATGATTAAATGGTTTAACACGAGGACACCTGTTGTCGGTGCAGGTGATGGCTATTGGGACAGTTATAGAGGTAGCGGATGGAGAGGCACGTTGTCTAAGAGTACAGCAGGCTGGTGTTTCTAAACAGAGGGCATCAGTGTTCTGAACAAAGTGTAATGGGTAGAAACTGGGAAAATATGTACTTTTTGTCTACTGGGGTTTTCATTAAATGAAAGTCTTTTGAGCCAGACACGGTGGTGCTCACGTGAAGGCTGACTCTGGAGGATCACTTGAGCCTAAAATTTGAAGATAGCTTGGGCAACATAGTGAAACACCACCGCCTCCCCCATCTCAAAAACAAGGTGGTTTTATTCAACATTAAGTAAGCATTAATATGCTTTAGGGTTCTGAAGCATCTCAGGTTTATAGAAAGGAAAGTGGCCAGAGTGTGCAAACTGGTGATTTCTCAGATCCCAGCTGCCGGGCTAAAGTTCGGGGAAATAATTAGCAAAAAGAAGATAACAGAGCTGACTTAGAGCAGAGTGCCAGTCCTCTGAGCCTGGGTCCTAGGGTAGGGAAAACCACCTTGGGTTGGCTGGGAAGCTCCATAGTCATCATTGGGCCCTTGAAGTCTGGGTGACAATAGACAACAAAGGAGACTCAGGAAATAGGAAACATAGACCCCAGAGCATGAGTTCTGCTGCTCTTGCCCTGGGTCATCCCCTCTGGACATCCCCTCTTGGTGTCTCTGTTTCAGGGTCAGCTGTCTCCGAGTCACGGAGTTAGAGATCTCTGGGCTGGGTTTGATCCTCGCTGACGCTGTACTGGTTAGCTATTGAGAGGTGCTTGGGTACTAGGTCTCCATCTATTCTATTTCTTACATGGCTAGAAAGCACTCCATTCATATCCTGAAAAGAACTGAAATTTTCAATTTTAGATAAAGTATAGGAAATTTGGAGGTTATTGCTAAAAATCACTGCTAGAGTGATGGCCTTAAAACCTCATGCAAACTAACAAAAATACAAGATGTAGACTAAAATGCAAGATGGGCATCTAATTCTGTAAGCTGAAGATCAGTGCTGAATATCAGAGTGGAAAATGAAATTGCATATATTTTTTAAAGAATTTGTATAAATTCGAAAGCCATGGTTTGATAAGCAGTCTGTTTAAATATTGACTAAATTACCTATCATGGAATGTTCAATCAACCAGGCCATTTGATCCTTTTATCTCTGTACACTGCAGTTTAAATTTTATTCTGTAGTTTTCCAAAATATATCAAATACCAATGGCCTCTGGCTGCTTATAAAATATTTATTTAGGATATATTCCATAAAAAATCCAAACAGCAGCTGAGCTCATAAATAATTGAGCAACTGGAAAACTGACTTGGACTCCCAGGCACAGGCTGGAGAGCAGTCGATACTTTGAAGCTGGAAGACAAGCAGTGTGCGGTGATGAGAAGAGGGCGAAGGAGTCTCACACGGGCCGGCACAGAATGGCGCATCACAGCCACCTAGGTCTCTTTCCCACTTTTCAGGTTAATAAGCAGTGGTTTGAAGCTTTGGGGGAAGGGATGGATTTCTTTTGCATTGGCCAATAAGCAATTAGCTTTGTGTGTTTTTTAAGAGTATCCAGACCTTCATTTCTCTAACTATTGGCTCTGAGCTTGAAGCTCAGTTTCAAATTTCTGGTATGAAAAGCACAATTTCTGGGCTAGCAGGATTACGTAGCCAGTAGAAGCACTTGCTTCTAAGCCTGATGGTCTGAGTTTGATTCCTGGAACCGGCATGGTAGGAAGAACCAACTCTGACAAGTAGCTCTTTGACTTCCATATGAGCACTGTGGCCTGTGTCCCCACCTCCTACCAATAAGCAAATAGACAAATATTTGTAGAAACAGAAACATTTTAAAAAGAGAAAAGAACAAATTCTGTGATGCTATAATTCAGCATGTTGATAAATCTAGCTCCATTCATGTATAGAAGAACAGTAGTGGGTTGCTCTTACCTGACACATTGGCTGAAACAAACTCCTGAAAGTGCAGTGTCCCTCTGGGATCTCCCGCCTCCCATCTTCGTCAGGTGATGGCCGTGCTCAGTTACTGCAGTTGCCTGTACAAAGGTACAGGGGAACGAGGGGGCTTTGACTGATTACCGAGAGTTGGATTGCACGTCCGTGATTGTTCTTTCTGTAGCCTAGTTGTTCTGTATTTCAACATGGATTTTCTTTGTAAGTTTTTAAAAAATATTTTATTTATTATTTTTATTTTATGTGTATGAATGTATTGCCTGCATGTGTCTAAGTGCACCTGTATGGTGTGATGCTCACAGAAGTCAGATGAGGGCATCGGATCCCCTGGAACTGGAGTTACAGATGGTTGTTAGTCACCATAGTCACCATGTGGGTGCTGAGAATTGAACCCGGGTCCTCTGCAAGAGCAGTCAGTGCTCTTAACTGCTGGCCATCTCTCCAGTCCCTCTTTATATGTTATATGTATTTATTCTTAATAAAAGTTCTCATTATATTGCTCACACTGGTCTTGAACTCAAGGTACTCCTGTCTCAGTCCCCTAAGTACAGGGATTGTAGGCGTGTGCCACCATGTCTGACTTTTAGGATTTTTTTTCTTAGCAGTTGATGCCTAATAACTTTTAAACTTTTCCTAATAGTGTTACTTGTATTTTTAGCAATAAAAGTAACAAACTATCATTTTAGTATGGGCTTTTATATTCTGTAGGGTAGAAGGTGGGACAGGACTGGGCTCTTCTCTCCCCCTTTGGATTGGATGGGGTAGGATGCATGGTGCTCACAGGAAAGGAGAAACCTGATGGGGCAAAGCAAGGTTGGGAAGTCTGAAACAAATGCCTGTCAGAAGGAAACCAATGGCAGGACAAAAGTCCACCGAAAGGGCCAACTTTGGACAAGAACCCAGAAGTGGGCCATTGTGGATGAAAGTAAAAGTAACTGTAAGTCAGAGGAATCTAGTCTGGGGTCTCCTTCCCTGACGATCTGCCTCATTTAGTATTATCTCCTATTCTCCTTCAACATATATAATATAAATATCATATATATGACTCATTAGCATTGAGCTCATGGCTAGCAGTACAATAACTGAAGCCCAAGTAAAATGTATGTAACAGGTGGTTATGTAGCTGTTTCCTCTGAACCGAAGCATCACCTCTTCCTACGACTCAGAAAGGAAAGCAAAATGACAGGACTCAGGAAGGAAACCCAATCCATCAGGCTCCTGAAAGTTACAAGAGTCAATAACTGGTGAGGAGAACGGGTGGGCTGAGCTGCCTGGTAGCCCACAGTTTCTGAAGAAAGTTCCGGAGATGGGCTTTTGTGAGTCTTCACGCATGCTGGGATGCGGTTTGGTGATGGAACCTCCTTTGGGCCTCCCATGTGCCTGTAAGTAATCCCTGCAAACTCACTGGTTTCCTAAGCTAGACTTGGTGGAATTATTTCTTTGGTCTGCCATCAGTGCCCTAATGGGGTGAATAGCTGGTTGTTCATATCTCTCCAGGAAAAGTCACACAACACACATGGATTTTTCTCCACAGGGCACATCACAGCCTTCATGTGCTAGGCACACTGGATAGCACTTTATCATTATGTTTGGGACTCTCTTAAACAGAAATTACCACCAAGAAGACAAAAACATCACTGAACTGATCACAAGAAGAATACTTGTTCACCACACAAAACCTGAAACAAGAAGGCAGAGAACCACCTTGGTCAACATCAACTGGGAATGTCTGAAGTGAGCAGTTTGATTTTTAAAATTTTATGCTCCACATTTGTCAACATAGGGCCACAAAGTACCATGAGCACTGATTTGTGGTAATGACTTTTAATGTGGACATACTCTGGACAAATGACTTTTACTTAAGCTTACAACCAAAAAGTTAATCTTTTCATAGCTTGTTTACAATGTAGACATGCTCCCCGAGCCTTGAGCCCCTCTTGTAACCTAAAGGATATATTTAAGTCCTCATGACCCTTTCTAACTCTTTGACACAGAATAATATGTGAACATGAGTGTGGATGTTTTGCACATCAAGAAAGCTGCACTGCTAACAGCATGGATTCTTTGGGAAACAATGAAGATATGAAAATTAATCCCATTTATATTGCAAACAGCATGGATTAAATTGATAACATCTTTTTGTGATTGTGTGCCTGTTGATCTAGGTCACGAGGGATCAGAAAGGACAAAATTCTCTGATGATTAGGGTGGGGCTTCTCCATTTCAAGCTGGATACACTGTTTCAACAAAAGAATAAGCCCTTTGTTCTAAAACACAGTTGTGACAGAATGCTGAAGGGACTGGTTTTTAGCCATGTGGTTCACTCTTGACCTAAAACGGATGCTAAGGATCAGGCTGCTTCTATGCAGGTATAACTGCAGTAAACACTCCAGACTTGGACTTACAAACACATTTTCACAAACAGGCAAGTTTGAAAATACTGACTCTATGAATAATTAGTACTGGTAATTTTTGAAAGGTAAAGAAAAGGGCGGAATCTAAGACTTCGTATATCTAGCCCTAGGAGTAGCGATACTGATTTAGAAAGAAACTTTCAAAGGGCATTAATGGCGGGTGCAGCTCTGGCTTTATCTGAAGGTGAAGCAAGAGCCAGTGGTCCTGGATCAGCTGCACCGCAGGGGTTTCACAGGCGCAAAGCCAGAAATTATATCTTCACATAGAAAGGAAGCCGAGCGTCTAGGGTCTTCATTCGTCATTTAATGTTGCCAAACCAGTTGATAACTATGTTGGTTGTTTGCCTCTCAAGACAGTGATGTAAAGTGGGTCAGGATGTCAGCAGAGTCTAGCCAAGATGACTAGTTTGACAGGGCTGTAGTTTGTTTGATGGAAACTCTTATCACTTTAGAAGGATAGAAGACGTAATCGAGGCCGTATGATGGGACTTCCACTTTAGCTCTCATTTGGGTTCCTTGCATCCTCTTATGTAGCATCTGCTAAGCCTGGAATGTTAAGAGATGACCACCTCACTAATCTCCATAGTGCCCAGTATAACATGGTTGAAAACAGCTGGGATTAGTTGGGTATCCTACATATTGACATGTTTTCGTGTTGCTGTAACAAAATATCTAAGGCTTATAAAGACTTGTGATTTCAGTGACTGAAGGGTCAAGCAGCATGATGTGGGTGCCTTAGCAAGGACTCCTGGCTGTGTCATAAAGAAATAGACCCGGGATAGCCCAGTGCAGAGAAGGCTGAGAACATGAGGTAGCCTGGCTTTGTAATGAGCGGGTCCCGTGAGAACTCCATGAGACCAGCATCCATCTTGCCTGGTGGCTCCTATGGTGCCATAATTCTTGTCTTTCTGACGAGCCTGGTACTTGCCTATGCCAGGCAGACCTCAAACTCATGGAGACCCTTCTCTCAGCCTCCTGAGTACTGGGATTACAGGTGTCTGCCACCATGCCTTTTGGTTTATGAGAAAGGCCCAGGCTAGTCTTGAACTTTCCATCCTCCTGTCTCTGCTTGTTGAGTGAGTGCTGAGATTAGAGACATTTGCCACTAGACCCAATTTAGGCCCCACATTTTAAAGGTTTCACTTTAACCCCATCACACTGGGAATCACGTTTTCAGCATAGGAACAAAAACTTTGGGGGGAATGCTCAAACTGTTTCCAAACCATAGCAATACATACCTTAATATGGCACAGTGATCTCCAGAGAGTCTCATTACAGAGAAAATACTTTCTCTGTGCTAAAAAATGCCACATCGAGTTCCTTGCATATGTCTCTTTTTTTTTTTTTTTTTTTTTGGTACAACTGTTAGAGTTTCTCCAGGACTGATATAGGCGGCATCAGTTACATGTGGATGTTGAGCCCCTGAAATGTGCCAAGGCATTGAATGTGCTTATGAGATACATAAAAAAATTTGAAGTCTGCCACCAAAATACAGAAAATATCTAATTATTTCTAATATTGGTTTTATATTGAAATATTTTAATTATATGTATGTATGCATATGGGTTTGTACACATGAGGTTGGCTGCCGCGCCTGCACGGCCCTGGGTCCGAGTCCCTGCGAGGGGTGGCGAGGCTTGATGAAAGAACTCACACACACACCATGGAAGTTGAGAAGAAGAAGCCTTTACTAACAAATGTCTCTTCCTTTTTATACCGTTTCTATACGTCATTATACAATCTAACAATCTTTGAGGAACGCAGAAGACCAGGGACCACTGACCCAGTGGCCAAAAAAGATAACAACCTCTGTCCTACATGACAGAGCACCCCGTGCCCACCCAGGGACTCAGCACTTCAAGGCATGTTTACTAGGCCATAAAGCAGAAGCAGCACAGACAAGATAGTCTCTGCAAAAGGCGGAAGAATGTTCTGCGATTGCGGTCACAAGTTAATGAACAACTCTTAAACTAAGCAGAATCAGACACCATGGCACAGTCATGGAGGGCCCGCATACCATCACATAGCCATGGAGGGGGTTTGTGTTGGGAGGCCTAATTCCCCACAGTTGGCCAGAGGCATTGAATTCCCCTGGAGCTTGAGTTACAGGAGATTGGGATATGCTCTTTCTCTGCTCTTTCTGACACAGGTGCTGGGAATTGAACTCTGCCCACCGGGAGAGCAGTAAGTACTCTTAACTAATGATCCATATTTTCAGCCCCTAAAATGGTATTTTAAATGTATTGAGTCAAATATAAATATTATTAGAATTAAAATCATTTATTTCTTTTTACTTTATTAATATATCTACTAGAAAACTTAATATAATAAATATACATATATATTGCATTATATTGCTTTTGAGAATGTGATTAAAACAAAGGATCTAAGGTATACATGTGTGTTCTGGGCACAAAATGAATAGAGTTTCCTGTTGAGGTTTACTAGATAATGCCAAATTGCTTTGCCAAGTATTGACAGTTGCCCTATGACCTTCCACCCAGCAGACCCTTGTAAGATTCTCATTTTCTGCTTTCTCTCCAGCTCTTGTTACTGGATACCGACCTTCGAGTATATAGAAGGTATGAAATGGGGGTCTTTGTTGTTTTAATCTGTGCTTCTTGATAAGTCAGTAACTTCTCAGTAATATTTTCCTGATGACGATACCTTTGGTCTCTTTCATCTGCTTCAGTCTGGCAATGCAAAGCTCTGCTGGATTGCTCCCTGCCAGGCTTGCTTTGTGGTTTTCCACATCTTTATGGGCTTTTATCTTTTTGATTTATTAATTTCAATTTTATGTGTGTTCTAGTTTGCCTTCAATCTCTGTGACAAAACATTCTGATACCAACTTTCGGAGAAAAGCGTTTATTTTATTTTACATCTCCCAGGTCATAGTTCATCACTTAGGGAGCCAAGGTAGGAACTCAGGGCAGGAACCTGGAGGCAGGAGCTGAAGCACAGGCCATGGAAGAATACTGCTTACTAGCTTGCTCCTCTGACACATGCTCAGCCTGCTTTCTTATACAATACAGAACAACCTGCCCAGGAGTGGCACCTCCCACAGTGGCCTGGGCCCTCCCATAGCACTCAACAATCAAGAAAATACTCCACAGACATGGCCACAGGCCAGTCCAATGGAGGCAATTCCCCAGCTGAGACTCCCTCAACCCAGGTGTGTCAAGTTGCCATTCACGCTATCCAGCACAGTGTATATGAATGTTTTTCCTGCATGTGAGTGGACACAGATGTACAATACCCATGGAGGCCAGAAGAGGCCATCAGATCCCCTGGAACCAAAGTTAGGGATGGTTGTTAGCTGCCATGTGGCTGCTAAGAAGCGAACCCAGATCTGAAAGAGCAGTCAATGTTCTTAACCACTGAGCCATCCCTCCAACCCCATTTATGTTTTGAATGTGCATCTTATAAACACTGTACAGTTATATACATATTTTTAAATATTTTATTTGTTATTTTTTATGTGTATGAGTATTTTTCTTGTGAGTATATAAGTGTACCCATGTCATTCAATGCCCATGGAGGTCAGAAGAGAGTGTCAGATTCCCTGGAACTGGAGTTATGGACAGTTGTTAGCCACCATGTGTGTGCTAGGAATTGAACCCAGTTCTTCTGCAAGAGCAACCATTGTTCTTAACTGCTGAACCATCTCTCCAGCCTCTGAGCCTTTTGGTTTGTTTTATCAGCAAGGATATGTGTATTATAGAACAAGTTAGCTGACCTTAGAAGACTGGAGTTAAGGAATCTTTGACATATTAGCGGGAGGCCCTGTAATGCTCTGTCAGGGAAGGGATATTGTGCTGTGTTAAGGAGGAATGTTGAGGCTTTAAAGGGAACTATGACAGAGGAATGAATAATGTATAGCTGCTGAATGATGTTCAATGTCCCAGAGTACATGATTAGCTTGGGTTGTTAGAGGAGCCCAAACTGAAAGCAGGTAATATCGAGGATTGGGCAAGGAGACTAAGGCTTTTTGTCCAAGATAGGTGGGTAGAGATAGCAACTTCAAGTTTGGATAGGATATATTGCCCTAGGAGTGGGGCAGAGTGTCACGACCACCTCGTCCAGCAAGGAAGACGCAACACCAGACTCTTCTTTGTGCAGTTTATTCAGGAACCTTGAACAATCTTCTGACTTCTGACTTCGGACTTCTGACTTCTGACCCCAGGGAAAGCCCGCCCACAACTTAAGTACTCTCCTGCTAGCCAATCCCGAACTGCCACGTGGCAACAGTAGATAGGCACACACATACGGAAGCATGCTTAGACCTCAGCCATAGCCAATAAGGAGTTGTTTACTCCTAAAGAGCACTCACCCTCGGGATGGTGGAAGGCAGAAGTGGGCACCATCTTTAAGGCGCGGCAGTCCGCAGCTCTCTACAGCAGAGCAGGGGAAATAATCAAGAACAAGTTGGTAAATATTATTGTGATTAGATCACAGGATAGATTCTGGATTTTTAGGGATTTGGAAATAATGACATCGACTCCCACAATAGAAATGGAAGACAGGATCCATTGTCTCACCTGGCCCATCAGGGTCATATGTACAGCTCCTACGTCCAAGAGAAAAGAGATCTGCCTATTGTGATGTGTACCCTGGGTTCAGCCTTGGTGATGCTGATGGTCATAGAAGCTGAAACTTCTGAATCAAGACACTGTCGGCTCTCAGTGGCCAGTCCTAAGAGGTCAGAAATTGAGAATCCCAGCTCAAAGTTGGGCTTTGGGATGGTAGGACTTTGCTCATAGGCTTGGAGATAGCTTGGTTTCCAGTGTTTCATAACTTTACACCCTAGACAGGGTCCTTGTGGAGCTCTTGGATTTGGACAGGCTCTTGCCAGTGTCCCTCTTGGCCACACCTGGGGCAAGGGCCCTGGAGCGTTCCGTTAGAATTTTAGTTTCTTCTGTTGGTTCTTCAGCTGTCTTGCATAGAGAGGTTGCAATCAGATTGTATTTTGTCTGATCTCATTGTCATGTTGTTCTTTTGTTTATTCCTTTCTATTTTAAAAGTCCTTGAATGCTGTTTTAATAGCATCCTGCTGCAGGGGCTGAGGATGATCTACTTTTTTGAACTTTTTTGTGGAAATACTGGGAAATGAAACGGGTATGTAACTGCAATTTCCAAGCCTCTGAGTTTGGGTCTAGACCTGTAGAGTTAAGGAGAGTCTCTAGGCAGCTCATGAAAACTGCTGGGCTCTCATCAGCAGTGTGGGCAACCTCTGTATCTTATCATAGCTTGCTATCTTGAGGTAGCAGCAGGTTAGGAGATAGGACATATGTGCCAAATTGGGGAGTTTGGTTGCTAGTTCCAGGTAGGGTCCTTCCCAGTAGGATGGCAGTGATGAATCTGGGGGTGAAGCAAATCTGTGGATGTTATGGCTGAAGCTCAGATGTGGGCTTTTTTTCTGGCATGGTGGAAAAGGTTTTAATGATACAGATGTTCCAGAAGGGCAGATCATAGTGGGTGAACACTGGAATTTCTTAGCATATTGGGTAGGGTCAGTAAGGTCTGGGTTGGGGGATGTGAACCCTAAGTATGCCCTCAGCTCATAGGGAAAGTTGGGAGGCCCCAGGTGGGGATGTTAGGAACCTGAGAGTGTTGAGATCTTGAGCAAGTGGCAGGAGGGAAGGCTAGGGCTAAGAGAATGCAGAGGAAGGAGGGTTAGAGGTCGGGAGGAAGAGTTTGATTCTGAAGTCAGAGAAGGAGGTGATTGTACGGGTTGGGTGGAGGACATCAGAGATGGCGGCAGGCAGGGGTTGGGAGATGGTCCTATGGAGGGTGAGGAAAACCCATCAGGGGGAGTTGGAGCTTGGGAGGAGGGCCACAGGAAGGAGGAAGGAGGGGGAGTCAGAGTTGCATGCAGCTGAGGGCTGTCCTGGAGATAATCTCTGGGAGAAAGAGGCTTTTCTAGAGAAGCAGATTTTTCACAGAATTACAGAATTTGGAATACAGTGCAAGAATGATTGAGGGACGCCGGGTTCAAAGGTAGAATAAAAGACTCCGATATAGGAAGCCTCTAAATGTTTACCTTTGTGCAGTATGAAGTCTTAAGTCTGTAAGAATTTTGAGATCTAAGGTACTGTGGTGGTTTGAACCACAGGTATTTGAATACTTGGTCCCCAGCTGGTGTGCTGTCTCGGGAGGCCATGGAACTTTAAGGAGCCATGACCTCACCAGAGGAAGTACATCACTGGGGGGCTGGCTTTAAGGGTCGAGAGCCTCACCAGCTTCTAGTTTTCTGTCTCTGCTTCCTGTGTGTCGTTGGAAGCATGATCTCTCACCTTGCTGCTCTGGCTGTCTGCTGCTGTGTGCCTCCCACCATATGACTCTCTGGAATCATGAGTCAGAATAAACTCTTTGTTCCATAGTTCCCTAAGCTGCTTTTGGCCATGGTGTTTGTTCTTTTTAAAATTCATTTATTTTTATTTTATGTATATAAGTGTTTTGCTTGAAAGCATATAAGTGTACCACATGTATGTAATGCCCAGTCAGAAGAAAGCTCTAGATCCCCTGGAACTGGAATTAAGCATGAGTGTTAGCCATCATGTGAGTGCTAGGAACTGAACATGGGTCCTCTAGAAGAGCAGGAAGTGCTCTTAACTGTTGAGCCATTTCTTCAGGCCCCAATTAAAAAACTCTGTTTGTTTATTTTTTTGAGACAGGGTCTCCTTGTAGCCGCAGCTGGACTAGAATTCAATATGTAGATCAAGCTAGGCTTGATCTCACAGAGATCTGCTCTGCTTCGCAAGTGCTGAGATTGAAGGTGCAAGCCACCACACCAACTAGCCATGGTATTTTATCACAGCAACAAAAAGTAACTAATACAAGTATCATGTTCAGTCCATTGAAAGCTGTTATTTAATTTATACTGTGGCCAGATGGTACAACAAAAGAATATCAGACCCATACCTTTAATCCTAGGAGGCAGAGGCGGGTGGGTTTCTATGAGTTCAAGTCCAGCTTGATCTATATTGCAAGAACCAGGCCAGTAAGGGCTACATAGTGAGACCCAGAATTAGAGCATCTTGAGATTATGTAAAAGGCATCTGACAGTGTTGTTAGTGTAAGTTGTCACTGAAGAGAAACCCCCCAGCAGTTCCAGGACTCTGCCATCTGCAGAAGGGACTGATAGACACCTTGGCAACTCCAGCTAAACTTCCAGAAATCATAATCTGCGAAAAGGGACTGACTGCAGCTCCTTAATGCTGACATGATAAGTTTCCTGACACCAATTATCGCCTGATTTCTGTTAACTACCTCCTCCTCACATCAGTTGCCGATTTGATCCAGTACATACCGCTCGGCTCCCCACCCTTTAAAAACCAAACAGCAAGTGGCTGCTAGTCCCTCCACTCCCAAGTTTGGAGGCTAGGCCCATGTCCCTTAATAACCTGGTCCTGTTAACACCCATGCTGGAGTCTCTCGTTTGTTTCTGCACTGAGTTTTACTTGGTGTAACAAATATCCCCAGAAGATTAACTAGGATATAGTTATACAATCTCCAGGCTATCTGTTGAAAAACCCACCTTTCCAGTTTCACTAGTCAATTATTTGGTCATAGGACCACCCTAGGGAGGCAGGTTTACCTTAAGTGGTGCTAAATACATGGGCAGAATACCTAGTGTGTTAATGAGATGGTGAACTTTTCCTGGGCACTGTGCTCTCTAGAGCTCAGCCCAGAGAGTACAGTCCCTAGCCAGTTGAATAAATTTGGAAGAGCTGGAGTCTGAGTGGTCCTTCCCAGGGGTCCTGGCGCTGTAACACAGAGACAATAGGTGTCCCCCCAAACTTGAGAGACTCACAGGGTAAAGCTGGAGGCTGGTATTGGGTGTGGAGAAGCAGCAGCAAAGGCAAAGTGGGAGAAGGCCCCAAAGGGCAAGATGTTCTGTGGAAGTTTTCAGTGCTTCGATATGCTAATTCTCAGCCATATCCACATTCATTTATTCATTAGCATTTTGGGTGAAATACCAAGTTGAGGTTCCCAGGAAGCAAGATCAGGTGTCCAGGTCACAAGACACAATACCACATAGTTTTGCTGGGGTTAATTAAAAGTCATTGTAAGATGTGACTGAAAGGAAACCCCTCAGCAGTTCCAGGACTCAGGACTGACTGACAGACACCTTGGCGACTCCAGCCATACTTCCAGAATTCACAAGCTTCTGTGAAAAGGGACTGACTTTTGCAGCTTCCTGGCCAGAGAGATTTCCTCATACCTTGTGTTGACTATCTCCTCCATCAGACATCAGAACTGAGAAAGACTGACAGACACCTTGGCGACTCTGGCTAAACTTCCAGAGTCCACAGGCATCTGTGAAAAGGGACTGCTTCCTGGCCAGATGTTTACTATTTTCCCTGAACATCAATCAGATGTTATGGGAATCCCCTCCCCATAAAAAAGCCTGTTGAGCAGTTAGGTTTGGGCTAGCTTTCTCTTCTCCCTGAGCTAGTCTCCTCACTGATGCCACCAGGTCCCCAAAGATGACGTGCTAGTCTCTGCATCCTGACCTGGGGAGACCAGGCCTGGCTAGCTTCCTCATCTCCCAGGAACTGGGGAGGCTAAGCTGGGTCTCCCAGCCCAGTACCCCAAGATGCTGAGCTAGGGTTCCTCAATTCCCGAGGTCTGAGGAGCTAGCCCCATACCCTTTTATAATAAATCAGTCCTGTTAACACCCCATGCGGAGTCTCTCGTCCATTTCTGCTGTGTCTCAGAACCAAACTCTACAGTCGTTAGTCCAGATTACTGTAATGAGTTGAGATAAAAAGCCAACACCACGTGGATGGAATAGGTAGGTATTTTATTTCCAAACGGCTGTGCTGCCTGTAGGGAACCCTAATCATACTAAGAAAGAGGCTTTTGTAGGGAGGGTCTCTGCAGTGGGGACCGGTTACAATTTGCAACATCCAATAAGAATTAAACATTGCACAAAGTTTCCCATGTGCACATTCCTAACAAAAACAAACCAGGGGGGTATCTATTTGCATATGCCCCTTCCAGATCGGAACATCACGTGGGGTGTGGTCAGGCCTGTTTTGGAATTCTCAAGGCCACTCCTTTCTGGGTGTGCCACTAGGAGGGATTGGGCAAAGGTCAAGCTTTGAAGTCTGGACAAACCACAAATGAAAGTCTTTATCCCATTTTCCTAGACCATTGCATTCCCCACTCCTCTTGTGACTTGAGTCAATTCTTTGACTCTATATTTGGTGTTCTATGGAAATCAGTTAGTCATATTGACTCCGTAATACTGTAAATTTATCAGACTGGAGTCTTTGGTTGATAAACCCAATGAGGGCATTTAAGAGACATGGCCTTCAAGTCAGGGCTATGAATATGAAAGGTAAGGATCCAGCTATTGCAATCAGCAGTGTTGTTAGCCAGGGAACCATGAGAACATTGATTCATACTAGTTTTGATCAGCCAATCCGGCTTCCTCTCTTTCATGAAGTTTCTGTTTTACTAAACTTAAACTTTTCCTGATTATACCAGTGTGATTTGCATAAAAACAGCATTGTTCACCCAAAGCCATAAAGAGTTCACCTTGGTGCATAAAGAGTAAATCCAGTCCCCTTCTATTTTGGAGGATTACTTCTGCCAAGGAAGCCAGGGATGTTGTCAGATGGTCCACTGATTTTTCTAACTCAGAAAGGCCTTGGTAGATCTGTTTACTCAGGAGCTTAAAGTTCTGGTCCTGCATTACAAGAACTGCTGTCCCCACTCCCACTGATCCTGTGATTCCCAAGCTCACTAGAAGGGGCACTTGGACAGTTGTCAGCCGTGCATCCCAGGGCCATTGGGTTCTTGCTAGAGCCCTGGATGTTCTCTCTCTCCCTCCCCTGATTAGTAATATAATTGGGGGAGGAGGTGTATGAGAATGCAGAGATCTGATGCCTCAGCAAGGATGAAGGGGTTAATACAGGGTATATTAATTAGCAGACTTACAAGCAACCCAGAGCCCCTTAGGAGGAACTAAGTACTTGCTTGTTTAATAGTCAGCTTCCACCCGCTAGGGTTGGAGACACTGGGGGCCTGTTTTAAAGAGATATCCAACCATCTTGCTTGAATAGTACCCTGGGAGCTATGGACTCACATCCCCATTTCCTACAGTGCCGTTCCCCTGGCATATCACAAGAAGGGAGTCCATCAGAAGGGCAAATGTAGAATTTAACCTGTGAGAAGTAGTTTCTGACTGACTCAAATTGACGGGTCATCCATCGAGGTACCTGTAAACTGTGAAATGGAGTCATAACAATTTACAAAGGTTAAAGTCTAATATTGGCGTCTCCCCAAGCAGGTGGGTCTCCCTGCGCAGGTGAGGTTCTCCACACCAGGTGAGGTTTTTGAGGGTGTGGCCATCTGATGTCCGGAACTGTCCATCATTTTGGGGGGTCATTTTACTCTAAAGTACCTAGTTAATTTCTACCTCCTATTCTTATCTCACCACCCTCTGAAGAGGTCACCCCAACTGCCAATAGGTTATTGGGGCATTGACCGCTCTGGCTTCTTCAAGGCTGAATAGGAGGATGTTGGTTGTGGCAATTTGGGGTACCCTTTCAGTAAGTCTATCTAAAAGACCCCTGAATTGCAAAACTGTTAGCTATAGGGAGAAAAGAAAGTTCTTGACTGGTGCCTGGGAGATGGAACAAAATAGTCAGAACAGGGAAAATTTCAAATGTCCAGTTCAAAGCCCATTAGAATTTTTGCTCAGGACTTTCAAAAGCATTTATCTTTGATTCCCCCTTGTTTTTCTTTTGGGCAGTTAAGGCTGAACTTGAGAGTCTTGAAGTCAGAATTTGTTTTCAGACACCTTGATAGCTTGCTGGAGTGACTAGAATCAGGGTGAGTTACCTCCCAAAAGGCTTCTAGACAGGGAGAGAGAAAAAAAATTAGTTATCACTTAATTTTTAGGTTAGAACAATGGTGGGCTTGCCTTTCTTTGGCACAGGTATGCCCTGCAGTGTTGAAGTGGGCCAAGATTTGTAGTCTTACATCTGAATAGCATTTTCTGCTTTGAACAAAATCATTAGTGCTTATATTCACTTAAACCAAAAGTCTGGGAAGTATAATTCCTTATACTCTTAAAGAAGTATACTAATCACTTTAATTTTTGGTTATACTTTCCTTTTGGGTATTTAAGATCATACAGTTGGCCCATATAAACCAATTTAGTTTTATTCCCTGGGGGGGGGGGGGGCTGTCATATGGGCTTTGAAGGAGCCCCTGGCTCCTTAGGCCTTTCTTTTACCAGTTCCACCTGTGTGAAGATAAGTCAGAAAGTCTCACTGGACCATGGCTTCACTTAGAGCATCAAGGAAACGTTTTCCTGTGCTGACCCTCCTCTTTGCAGACTGGACACTGGTTGAAGTCCTTCTAGCTGGGTCTCCACAACATCCCTGACCAGGAGGACAGGTGACTCATCACAGTTACAGGACATTTCAAGAGATGTCCTGCAGTCCCCTGGAACTTAATTGACCTTGGAGGGCAAGAGACAAAATTGTCTCCTTAAATCCCTCTGACTGGATTAGTATAGGCCTCTAAATATGGTTGTTAAACACCCAAGAAGGTTAGTTCCATCAATCTGGTACTTTTAATTACTATATGCTATGGAGCTAAAGCTAGGGCAAAAACCAAACATTCTTGAATAAACCTTGACTAGACATATATTTGTTCTTCAGACTATTTAACTGAACTATTATTTTAGAAATTTTAAGATTATTTATACATGATTTTCTCTCATTTTTTATATACCATAACATATCGACTCTAACCACTTGCACAGACTTTCTCATTTTTTTCTTTTCTAGTCTGGAACTATCCAGTCATCATAATCTTCCTACATAGATCCTTCTTATAAAATATCTCCATTCCCATATCCTTCTAACATCATCTTTCACCTTTTCATTTTCTTTCATAGTACCATGAGACATAATAACATTAAAAAGTTAATTTTCCTTCTATTTAGAAAATTCTTTTCCTGGGACTACTAAGCACTATTTATAAAACAATGTTTGATCACATTAAAGTTCACCCTGGGGAATGAATGATGGGTAAGGTATTACTAACAGGTATATGGGTGACCTGAGAGTAGTGCACTGCAAAGTCTTTATCCAGCATGGATATTGACTTTTCTATAACCTTATGGGTCAAGTCTTCTCTTCCAAGCTTTCCAGATTTCCTCCCCAAATGCAGGAGACATTTGTGATTAGGGCAAAATTACATCCAGCTGGCTGGGAAGAGTGGCTGGATACTCAGGTGAGAGTCCAATGACCCTGCTTACTTCTCCTTCAGTAAAAGAACACAACTGTTAACAAACCCAACTGTGATGAACTTTTGCAAGTAGGCACAGTTGAAGTCATGAGGATGGCAGTTACTTGACTCAGAAGCATGCTGTGCAGATCATCTTAATAAAAGGACATGTAATACAGAGTATACACATAAGATAATCTAATGAATTAATATTACCTGTATACACACTGCAATTTACAAGTTTCCAGGTAAACCTTAGACCATTAAAATCTTTTTTTTACAAAATAGAAAACTCCATTAGGTACTTTTGCTATAGATGTTTTATAACATGAGATGACAATAACCTTTGTTGAAATTAGTTTATCCCCTATTTATTTTAATAGCACAATATCTTTACTCTGAGGCTGTTTTACTCTTTTCCTTGTCAAAGTCTTAAAGAACATCTTGAGATAACAGGCTAGAGTCTGAAGTTCGAGGGCCAATCCCAACTCCAGAGTCAGCTTCTTAATAAGCTCAAACAACACACGATAATCTACCAATATGATCTACTTAAAAAGGCATCTGTCCTTTTAAAACCTGCATCCATTTGTCCAGACAGGCAAGTCTTTTCATCTACTGGGTCCTTTATCCAGAACAGGGGCTTATTAATAAAAACAGAACATTTAATATTAAGATATTATTTTACTTAATATTTTTAACTTTATGAAGCCATGGGTACTTGGTGAGCACCCAAGATCAAGCAGGACTAGGCTGCCAGAAGTTTCTGTCTTTACCATTGTCAAACCTGAGATCCTCTCTGGCTGTACTTGATGTATAACAGAGGCATAAAAACTTATACCATAATTAATTAGTCTAGTCATGTCAATGACAGCCTGAAAGATCTAATAGTCTTTAAATATTTTAACCCTTTTTAAGGTTATCACTTATTTATCCAACTTTTTCTCTAACTAAACAAGAGGCAAGACTATTAGCTCATAGGTACTTTCTTTTAAAGAGGGTTGCTGGTCTGTCTGAATCATAAAAACCATATCATAATTTAGCATACCTAATTTTGAACTAAATACCCATAATCTAAAGAATAAGGAACACAGAAAACAATGATACCTTAAGGAACCTGTAAAGAGTTGTGCTGTGAGCAGGACCTAACCAAGGTTGGTTAGGGAAAGGGAATTAGAGACCAGATATCGAGGTATAACAGATTTATTAATTAACAACACACCCACACACAGCCACCCTGATACCTGTCCCAGAATAGATTTGTAGCTGTGGCTGCTCCACCGAGGTCCAAACATCCCTGCAGCTGCTCTGACATGGTGGGGGGAGCTGTCGGCTCCCATCTTGCAACATGCTCGTGATCTCATTCCACACCTGAGCTGTGTGTCCCTCAGAGGGGTGGTTCCTTTCTTGCTGTCATTTTCTCGGCATCACTCTCAGCTGGTCTGATCTGCTCCAATGGATCCTCAGACACTGGAATGTTCTCTCAATTGGTCTGATCTGCTCCAATGGATCCTCAGACACTGGAATGTTCTCTCGGTAATTCTTTCAAACGTGAATGTTAACTGCCCAGTCTTTGGTCCTGAATTTTATAATTCCTTGATGGTGTGGCTCATATTAACCAGTCAGGTACTGGGTGACTTCATGCATTGCCCCATTCTTATCACCACCTGCAGTGAAAATGTGTGAATGTGAGGTTCCATATGGAGAGCACCCTGGTCTCTGAGTGAGGCTTAACCACAGGCTTCTCCAATAAGGAGAGTGCTCTGAGGCCCTGTCAGCAAACTCTCAGCCATAGGCTTCTAACTTATGAAACTATGGGTTTATAACATCACTATTTATAAACTAATTATTTGTTACATGCTTCTTATAAGTTGATATAGAAATGCTTTTTCTCTTAGTCTGCCTAGGACATTGTAACTAGAAAGTGAAGACCATCAGTGTCCATCCAGGGAATGGAGAGGCAGAAACAAAAGCAAGCTTGGAGAACAACTTGTCTCTTGTAAGGTCTGGCCCTGGAGAATTGCAAATTCACATGAGCTTCCCAGGTTTAGCTATCGCAAAACATCAGTTCACTTTGTACCCAGCTAGTCTTGGAAGCCCATGCCTAGAAAAACTTTAAGTTCCCTCTGAAACTGAAAAACAATGGAAGATTTTAAAAGTCACTTTCTGAAATTAGCAAATATACCATATATAAAAGATGTTGAAATCCAAAATAATTCCCCTTAAAAGCAGGTATAGAGGTCATGTAAACAATCAGAATCCAAAATACTTCCCTGTAAGAACCAGTAAATGCATAAGACAATGTAAAAACTTTAGTCATTTTAAAACCTAGTAAATATGCCATGAGAAGTTAAAATCCTGATACTGCTTTCCAAGTTTGACATAAAAATATCAACTTTATTAGAAAAAACCACGTGAGACTCTCTTGCTTTCCTATGATCCTATCAAGAATCTAAGATGAAAACCAAAACAAAAACATAAATTGCAAAAAGGAAAGGACATATGATTAAATACTTGCAGTTCAGGGAATTCCTAGATTGTCACGATGCCCTAGAGTTTTGTAAAATCAGTAAGTTCCTGGGTGTCTCCATTTTTAATTATGCCATGTGGTTGGATCAAGATGGTGACAAGGTCAAACAGGTCACTGCCATTTTGAAGTGTTACTAGGATGGCAACTACTCCATGTGATGATGTCATCATCCAAGATGGAGACCAGATCACGTGGTCGCCTCCTAGCAAGGTCACCAGCCATACAGGCCCTTCTAACTGCTCTTTTCCCGCATCTATAAAGAGTGCCATGGCGGAGAAAATCCTAAGGAAAGAAATGGCTTTTAAATGGCTTTCTTTTTTCTCTTCTCTGCATATAACAGGCATTCTGATAAAGGCATTTAGAGTATGGTGCTGACAGGTATAGGGTGAAAAGTCGGGGGGCTTTAACTCGAAAATCAAAACCCCCAGTTCGCCTCCTGAAAGCAGAAAAGTTAGCATACATTCCAAAGCTGAGACATTCTCAGACTCACACTAGCGCATGACAGAGGTGGCTCCGACACTTAAGACACTTAGGATGAAAATGAGAATGAAACATGAACCAGATTGTTGCCAAGTACAGATCCCAGCGACAGGATCGGAAACAGGGATTTGGCATCCCAGGCAGGCCTGGAAAACATCTTCTCCACACCTAGACCAGAAGGACCCAAGCTGGGTCCAGTGTCCCCCTAGTACCTTTGCTCAGAGCCCAGAGCCAGAAAACAGGGATGAAAAATTCGCCTGCTGTAGCCAAACCAAAAACAGGTGAAAACTTGCGGCTAGCCAAACTTCAAAAGAGGTTTCTCCAGTGTGCTCTCACCTTGCTAGTGGTGTGGATGAGTCTGAGTCCAGGGACTCTGGTGGGGACAAGAAGCAACCAAGACGGCAGGGACCACAGAGGGTCTTTCCATGAACTGTTGGGAACCTTGGAGAGGGTCTCAGATCTCAGTGGAGGAGCTGGGCTCCCAGGAGCCTCCACGCCAGATGGCTCACCCCCAAATTGGACCTGTCCCAGCTACTCACCAAAGATCTCAGTGGAACCTCCAAATGTAATGGGTTGAGATAAAAAGCCAACACCACGTGGATGGAATAGCAAGGTATTTTATTTCCAACCAGCCCCAGTTGCTTGTAGTGAACCCTAATCATACTTAGGAGAGGCTTTTGTAGCACCTTGGGATCTGGGACTGGTTAAATTTGCAACATCCAATAAAAATTAAGCATTTCACAAAGTTTTTCATGTGCACATTCCTAACAAAAACAGACCAGGGGGTTATCTATTTGCACATGCCCCTCCCAGACCAGAACATCATATGGGGTGATGGTCACTCTCAAGGTCACTCCTTTCTGGGTGTGCCACTAGGAGGGGTTGGGCAAAGGTCAAGCTTTGAAGTCTGGACAAATCGCAAATGAAAGTCTTTATCCCATTTTCCAAGACCATTACAATTACATCAATTTATGTCATTCCTACATGTGCACACAGAAGTCCATAGTTCTCTCTCTCTCTCTCTCTCTCTCTCTCTCTCGACCAGGGCATTTTCAGGTAGTCTGGCTGGTCAGCCTTATCCAGGATCCAGTCTCTGCCTCTCTTATATTAGGATTACTGGCATCTGTCACACCCACAGCATTTACATGGGTGCTGGGAATCTGAACTCTTATCTTCACACCTGCATGCCAAGTGCTCAGCCTCCTGGGCCATCTTCCCAGCTCTGTTATTCTTTCTGACTGATTCTTCTCTTTAACCAGGTCACTAGCAGCAGCTTCTAATCTGCATTTTACTCCAGATAGCTCTGTATCCCAGAACCAAGTGCTATGACCTATGTTTTGATTGGAAGTGTAGTCCGTTTGTGTTTATTTTGACTATTGAGATACATGGATTTCTACCACTTTAATTTCTCCTCCTATGTGTACTGTTTTTCCTTTGCTTTTCCTCATTCTTTCTCAATTCTATTAAAATGAGTTTTGTGCATCTGTCCTGCCACCACCTTTTTTCTCCTCTGGGGATGTGGAAGTTTTTACAGTCTGTGTCTAGGGTTTTGTTCATCTCTCCTAAAATTTTAGCAGGCATGCTTAGTTGCCTAAACATCTAATAGAATTACATGCTTACTCGCGAGACAAGAGGACTCTCATTATTCCACTGTGGTTTTTGACTCATTCCCATATTTTTATATTCCTTTGATTACTGTTGTACAGAGTCTATGATTGTTTTGATTGATTAGATATTTACATTTATTTGTTCATAATCACTCCTAGCCTTCCACCCAATCCTTTCGGGTTTAACTTCCTGCTTTCTAAAGTATATCTTTTACTAACTGTTTAGCAAAATTTGTGAACAGTAGATTCCTTTAGCTATATAGCAGTTGTCTGAAAGTATCTTAGCTTCCTAGTGAACAATGAACAGTAATTAGATATGTACAGAATTCAAGGCGTACAGTCACGTTCCTCTGATGCTAAGATACTTTCATCAACTTCTGGCTTTGAACTAGTATAACCATCTCATCCCGCTTTGTGACGACTTTTCTTGTTGCGCTAAGAAGGTCCAGAGTCCTTGGAACCCTGTTGGTCCTAGGCAGACTGGAATGACTTTTCTTACCTTGAATGTTACTGTAGAGAAAACTAATGCATGCCTCTTCTCCCTTGCAAATATGGAAAGAAGAGACAAATGATGATGAAAGCAGCAGTGAAACCATTTTTTAAAATGGAGTCTGAGGCCACAAAGTGGGCCACGCTCAGGACAGTTCAACACTGCTGGGGAATGTGGATAGCGGCCACCTCAGCTTTGACTGTGGCAGCTGGAACCACTTCAGCATCAGGACAGTTAACTATGCCCAGAGGTTCAGGGTGTACACTATGAGATTACTGGACTCTTGTTTCAAGGACATTTGTAGTCTGCGTGCACTGTCTGTTTGTGTAGACCCCTGCTTCTCAGCATTCAAGGACACATGTCAGCTCCCACTTCTCACTTGATTTGAACACTGATTCAGGGCTCTCTTTTGCAATCCCAAAGAATGTGTTTTGAGTTTGGATGGAGGCCCATAAGCAGTCTGTAGTTTTGGTGGATTTTGCTTTTAAGAATTTTTCTTTCAACCACGTGTGGTGTTGCATGCTCGTAATTCCTGCACTTCGGAGGTGGAGGCAGGAGGCTCAGGAGCTCAAGGTCATCCTCAGTTACATTGTGAGTTCGAGGCCAGCCTAGGCTATGTGAGACTTTGCCTCAAATTTCCTCCCCAATCCACCAAAAGATTTTTTTCTTTCTTTTTTTGCATATACATAACACTGGCTGCCAGCCTGCTGGGAACTGAGGCAGGAGCTAATAGGGAGGAATGTCCTAACTATAAATATGTAAAATTTCTTTTAATTCTTTTGTGTTGAGTAGCATCAGCAGTACCCAGGACTGGGTGTAATCTGCAGTCTTCTGTTTGCTGGGTTGGGTTAGAGGTGGTCCCTTGGCCACTGGGTATGGGAAGAATATTTGTGATTTAATTTTAGTGCTTAAAGACTTCCAGCTGCTTTTCATTTTTTTTCCTTTTTAAAATCCTGCCACTTATCCTTGTCTTCAGAGATTCTACTGCTCTCAATTCCTGTACTTTTTGGTGTTTAGAATCTTGACTCAGTCTGTGACCGGGCAAATCAATTAAAGAAGGAAAGATTATTTTGGCTCCTGACTGCAGAGGTTTCAGTTCACGTCTTGCTGCTTCGTTGTTTTCCCGTTTGTGGCAGAGACACATGGTAAAGGGAAGCTTCTCATTCCACCGCAGCTCAGAGACGTGGGGGGGTCTGCCTGATGCCAAGACAAAATACTCGCTTCCAAAGGCATAGCCAGTGACCTCTGCCCTCCAGCCAGCGGTCTGTCCACCTCCCCCAGCAACAGGATAAGCTGGAGACCCGCCTTCCCGCACAGCGGGAACAGAGAAGGGCATTTCGTGTTCAAACACGGCAGCTGCCCCTTTCTTTTTGACTTCCCTTACTCAGTGCTGTCGTGTTTCCCACTGACTACCGAGGCTTGGGCTCCTCCTCTTCCCGTCCATTCTGTCCATTGCCATCTGTGAAGCCGAGGTCCAGGGCCCAGTGGCCTTTGTTGTCTTCTTCCCCTTTGTCTTGACCTTCCATGTTTAATTTGCTATTTCTTCTTTACTTTCATTTTAGTGGCATTTCAGAAGTCAACATCAGTGCCTTTGTTTAATTGTCCATTTTCAATCCCAACCTCTGAGTTATACAGAGTTTCTTTTCTAGAAGTTCTCTTTAGAGTTCATAAAGTCTCCATGTGTTTCCATTATAATCTCACTTTCTTAATATATGAATAAGTTACAAAATTGTAATACATTTTTCATCTTTTCTTTGAGACAGGGTCTCATTCTGTAGCTCAGGCTGCTCTTGAACTCACAGTGATCCTCCTGCCTCAGTCTCCCAAATGCTTAGATTACAGGCATGTGTCACCATGCCAAGTTACTTTCAAGATCATTTAGCTTTACTTTCAGTATTGTAATTGGGCAACACTTGGTTCCATAAAAGTGGGATAAATGTTCTGATGAGCCAGGAAGAATAAATTGATTTAGGCACTAAAGAGGTATTAAAGAAAGAAAAAAGAAACAAGATAGATTGGCAGTTTCAAGTTATTTTCCTTGTAATGCATGGAGAATGGCAGGAGAATGACGGGTTGGGGTGCAGACATTCGGGGGTGCTCCTTCTGGGTGAGGGTTAAAGCAGAGTGTGTGATGACCTGAATCCCTCCATTTTGTATAAGGCCACCATCTTGATGAGCCACCCCCCATTCTGGCAGGCAATTCCAGGAAAAGTTTGACCACAGGGCTATTCCAAAAAGAATTAACCTCAGAAAAATACTGCCACAAAATCTGGAATGTTTCAATTAATGTTGTACAGTTTTTGTAACCACTTGCTTAACATTTATCTGACTTTTGTAACCATTTGCTTAATGTGTTGTAACTGGCTTCTGTAATTGCACAACTGCAGGACCAAACATGTCATGCCTGTGTAATCTCATATATCCCACCTGGTTCATGAGGATGTGGTTTTTGCCTTTATAAACTTTGCTCCCCTCTGAATCAGGCTGTTCTCTCAAATTCTGACCCACAGAGTATAGTCACCAGAGAGCTAAATAAAGTTTGGCTAATTCAGAACATCTGGAGTCTGAGTAATCCTTCCCAGGAGTCTTGACAACGGAACAAGATAACTAGATATAATTCAACTGAAACTGGTCTGTTGGGAAAATTTGGGTTTTGTCTCTCTACACTGATTTCTCAGGTCAGATGAGCCAGACAAAGCCTGGTTCAGTGCAGTGAACTCTAGTCTAATTCCATTTTTAACTTTCAGTTTAGTTTGTTGGCTCCTAATATGGGATTTTAGGACAAAACAATGACCTTTGATCATTTTTATTTAAAGGTGAAAATTACATAGTCTTTTTCTTGTTCTTTCATTTAAATCAGTAGGAATATGGCCCATTTTTGTGTCTCTTTTGGTACTCACTGAACTGGTCTATTTTCTCATGTATTTATTTATTATTATTGCTGTTGTTGTTGTGGGGTATGTATGTCATGGCACATGTTTGGGGTCGTAGGACAACTTTGTGGAGATAGTTTTCTCCTTCCATCTTTACATGGATTCTAAAGATCAAACAGGTCATCAGGCTTGTGCAGCAAGTACGTGCTGAGCCATGGGGCCAGATCCTCATGTACTGTCTTGTTTGAAATGGCATCCCCCTGTAGCCCCAGCTGGCTTGGAACTCACTATATAGACTAGGCTGGCCTCAATCGAAAGAGATCCTCTGTGCTGGGATTAATGGTGTGTGCCACCACGCTTGGCTGGTGTGCTTATTTTTGACTGGACTCTCTTGTTCTTTGGCAATCTTGTGTATGATGTAACAGTGGTCGTGTGGGCTGAATATGAGGCGGCACTTGCATGGTGCAACTTTTACATGTGGGGATTCTGGGACCGTGAACGTTGTATGAACTTCTACAGAGCATAGAACCAGGGCTTTGATCTTTTAGTGGCATATTTTTGCTACCCATTTTCCTAAAATGCATTTTCTGTAATGTCCCACATTACAACTGTATCCGAGTCTATCCCGCTCGGGGCTGAGGAATTGAAGACATACAAGACATACACAACACAGACACCAAAAGCTTCTGATTTATTCAAGTCGGATGCATATATATATATTCACCCTGCAAATGCAAGTGATTAATAGCAGAAAATTCCAAGGAAAATTGGTAGGGGGTAAAAAGTTCAGGTTCCCAGGGAACTTTTGAGTATGTGACATTACCTGGTTCAGAATAATTACGTTTGGCATCAAAAGGTCTGCGGTTAGGCCTCTAAGGGTTGAGTTGTTCTGGTCAAGCTGATCTTATAGAAACTGCAGAAGTTATTCTCATAGAGACTGCAGCTGGCAAACTAAAGCTAGTTCTTGATTAGGGAGCTAGCAGAGAAAAAGGCATGCAGGGAGGCCAGAGGCCCTACAATTTTCCACTTAGGGATGATTCTAAGATTCCTGTTTTTATGTAGAGGTTTTCAACTCCAAATCCAGTTTACACAGGCCTGAGGGCATCATCATCTCCTCCTGGGAAGTTAAGATACAGAGAATGATGGAGACTAATAAACACTCCTGGTATATCTGAGCAGACACTCCTGTAAATTCCGCTCTGGTTTCCAGTTCTTGCTTCATTTTTGTATGGGGCATTTACTTTCTCTTCCTTTTCTCCCAAGCTCAGATTATACTTACCTGCTTTGTTTTCAAATGTCCAGAGAAGGAGTTATTCATGTTTCTTGGCTTGCTACCTTTTTTTTCAAAACGTTGGTAAATAAAGATAAAAATTGCAAGGACAGATAAAGAGAATGACTAGCAACTCAATATTATGACTAACAGTGTCTTCTATGCAAAGAAACAAACTATCTTTCTGAGAGGATTAATTTAAGGAGAAGAATGCACTTAAAAATTGTAAGGGGAATGGTGAGATGGCCCAGTGAGTAAGGGAGCTGCTACCGAGCTTGAGGATCTGAGTTCGATCCCTAGAACCCACATGGTGGAAGGAAAGAACCAACTTGTGTCCTCTGATATCCACACTTGTGCCACAGTACACATGTATACACATACACACACACACACACACACACACACACACACACAAATAAATGTAAAAGGATTCAGGAGAAATGTTTTAGGTAAACAGCATTTTGACAACATATCACTAAATATTTAAATTTCATGTGATATACATCAAAACACTGGGAAAAGCAAAATGTTTACAATCAATCAGCAAATGCTGCCATTCTGGTTACTGTGTTAAATTAAGTAAAAGCAAAAAGATATACATAGGTCATGGCACGTGCCTGTCATTCCAGCGCTGGAGAGGTTAGAAGCGGGAGGATTAGGAGGAATTCAAGCTCATTTTCAGTTTTTTAGTTCAAGATCAGCTTCGGCTGCATAAGGTCTTGTCTAAAAAATAAAAAAATAAATGAAGCAAGAGGTGGAGATAACTTTGTTAAGAAAGAAGACATGCCGGAGGCGGCCGTGAAAATCCGAGGGCCTTTGCCAAGTTTCTGCGCTTTCTTCCTTTCCTGCTCTGTTTCTCGGACGGGGTGACACTACATTAGTCCAACTGGCCTTCATGTTGGGGCCTGCTGCCTTCCTCAGCGCTGGGATCCTAGGCATGGCCATCCTGCCTGGCTTTCTGTCCTTAAATTTAAAGGTGACATTTGCATTGTTATACTTTGATATTTTAGTCATATAAAATATTATTTTTAGACACTTTATGAATGTATTGACATTCTAAAAACTCCTGACAGAAAAAATTAGTATGGAAAATCAAAGCCATGGCCCTCTTTAGAACAAAATATTCACTGTAGAGACTGGGGACGAGGACGGCATACAGATTCTGTCACGCTGCATCACACATGATCACAACCTAGTGGCTTAAGACAATATTGATTTGTTATCTTACAGTTTCGGGGGTTAGCTACCTGACACAGGATGCGCTTGGTATAATTAGGGCGCGAGCAGGACTGTGCCCCTGGAGAAGCTCTCAGGGAGATCCATTTCCTTCTCCCACGTTGTTTCCTCCTGCCGCTCTTCCACTTTCAAAGCCAGTGACATTGTATTTTCATTATCAAGTCAAATCTACATTTAATTCTCTTTTTCCACTCTCCTTTTCCATTATAACAGACATATAAAGAAAATTTCCTTGGGAGATTGTAATATAATAGGAAATCTTAGCTGGCCCTGGTTGCGTACAACTTTAATCCCAGCACTCAGAGGTGGACGCAGAGGTGTGAGTTTGAGGCCAGCCTGGTCTACATAGTGGGTTCTAGGCCAGCTGAAAGACCAGACAAGGTCTCACAAAGACCAAAAAAATTAAATGTTTTTTTTTTAAATATTTAGAAAATAAATATATATTTGGTTTTTGTCTCCAGTTCCTGACACAGTATTCTTCAAACCTTTGGAATTTCCTAAATGATGAGGGTGATGCAGTGGAGGGATTTTCTGCTATTCACAAGAAGTTCCTTTCAACTACACTTGGGTTAATGTAACAGGTGACTTTTGGAAATGCTGGGGACTGGTTGCCAGTGGCCCTACCATGCGATGAGTGTTGGAACTTTCATTTCTACTCTTCATGCCCCTATGTGAGTCTACTACTGGAGGTGGATTGAGTTCAGTCATTAGTGCATACATAATGGGATGACTGTAAGAGTTGTAAGAAAATGGTTTTTGAGATCCTCTGGGTTCTTGTATTGGTTCAACTTTTCACTACTGTGGCGAAGTCCTAAGAAAAACATGTAAAGGGGCCCTGGACAAATGACTCAGTGGTTAAAAGCACTGGCTGCTTTTGCAGAAGATCCAGGTTTAGTTTCTAGCATCCACATGGTGGCTAGTATCAGTCCTTAATCCCAGCTCAAGCGGATCAGAGCTCTTCTGGCCTCCACAGTTATCGAATCCACAATGGTGAACTTATAGACACTTATACACATAAAATATAGATAAAAATGTTTACAGTGTAAAGGAAGCAATTACTATTTAGCTCCAGTTTTGGGGGTTTCAGGCCATAGCTGATGAGTTCTTTTAATGTGTGTCCGTGATGAGCCCAAGCACCAAGGCATACGAGCATGTGCTAGAAGCTAGAATAAAGCAGCTCACCTTGTGATGGACAGACCGTGGATAGAGAGGGATGCAGGAGCTCCACCTTCAATACCATCACATTATGAATCCATGAGAGAATTACCACTGATTAAGTCAGAGCCCTCAGGATCCAATCATTTCCCAAAGCCCATGATGACAGCCAAGTCCCCAGCACATAAGCTTGAGGGAGACATTTTGTATTCATATCCCAATGCTTCATGAGCACATTGTCCACAGTTGGTGTGGAAACTTCATTCCTCTCTCTGATACCTAAACTCTATCAATTCTTCCACTTGGCTGCTTCTGGATTTTGTTCTTTATTAAAAAAGATACAGTTTTATACTCAGATAAGTGCTAACTAAAATGACAGAGGACTGTGTTTTGGAGTAAGCTCTCAGATAAGGCACTAATAAACCAGGCCACAAAACCAAAGTGGGGTCACTCATGCTAAAGTTCCAAATCATCAAGTTGATAAGGGAAAATAAGCTAGTATAGAAAATAAACTATATTCTATACTTTGTAATGCTGTTTTTCAAGTATGCTTAGAACATTTATAACGTCTTTTATGTTTTACTAGGTAGTTAACATAAAATATTGCTTTGTGATATTTTACTGCTCTGTGATATCTCCGTACTCTGTGATGTTTTCTAATGAATGTTCAACCACTAATAATAAAAAGGAAGCTAAGAAAATAGAGTACTTGCTAAATGTCTGATGGAACACCTGGCCACAATTATCCAGGCCCAGTCGTAGATCAAACAGTGGCAGATGTCTTGACCCTGGCCTGTGATATCTGTTCTATAAACCACAGTGACCAGTTGACACAGAAAGGAATTTCCTGAAATAACATGATACATCTGAGTAGAGCCTCATGTAGACCCTGGGCCACAAGGCCCATGTGGTAGTCACTGAGTGACAACATGGGAAATCCTATAAAAGCCTGACTTGTACTCATACTCAGGGCCCAGAAATCTCAGAATTCAGCTCATCTGGATCACATGCATAAAACAAAGGTGATTCTCCAACTGTCCAGGCAAAGTGCTTGATTTCTCAACTGTCTGAATTCCCTAACAAAATATAAAGCCAAACTGATTGCAGGGAAACAGCCAAATTTCCCAAATAGGCCAGACTCAATGGAAGTTCCTTCTGCCTTTCTCTTTGCCAGAAATGATAATCTAAAGTAACCTGGTGTTAACTAGTAGGTTTTGTTCCTGTGGTTCTGTTTCTCTGCCAGTCACTTTATATGCAAACTAATTTTGACAACACCAGTCCACCTTGTTTTCTTAAGTCCTTCTCTTGGATGAGTTCATTTATTCTACTCTAAAATAAAAATAAAATGACAAGGTTTTTGATTGATTTATTTGATGTGTATGAGTGTTTTGCCTGTATAACTGCACCCATGTTGTGCAGTGCCCATGAGGGCCAGAAGAGGGCATCAGATCCCCTGGAACTGGAGCTATGGATGACTGTTTGCTGCCATGTGGATGCTGAGAACCGAACCCTGGTCCTCTGCAAGAGCAGCCAGTGTTCTGAACTGCCAACCCATCTCTTCAGCTCCAAATTAAGATTTTTAGACTAAATTATTGTAATATTGCCCTTTGGTCTAAGTTTATACTCATAGTAAACATAAGTGAATGCCCCCTTCGTTTTGGGAGCAATTCACCAAATTATCTAATCTAAAAAGAGGGTCACAAGAACTCCTGTTCTATAGCTGGGCAGTCAGAAGCATAGGAGGCTTGAGCCTGCAATTGCCTTCTGAAATAGAAATGGTTTTGTAACATCAAGGCTTTATCTTATGGGCTCTGCTGTTAATGCCAGTTAGACGGCGTCAGCGTTTAACTACATGATGCCTCCTTGGTGTTCAGAGTCTGAATTTCTTGGAATTCTGGTTAGCTCTCTATCACTGATAAAACATGCTGACCAAAACCGACTTGGGAAGGAAAGGATTTATTTCTGCTTACAACTCCGTCTTTGAGGGAAGCTAAGGCAGGAATTCAAGGCGGGAATGTGGAGGTAGAACTGAAGAAGAGACCAGGGAACAGTGCTGGTTACTGGCTACTTCTCCAGCCTTGCTCAGCTGCTTCTCTTACACAGCCCAGACCCACCTGCTCAGAGATGGTACTGCTCACAGTAAGCTGGGCCCTCCAATTAAGGAAAAGCCTCATAGATACGTCCACAGACCGGTCTGATGGAAAAAATTACTCAGTTGAGGTTCCTTCTTCTCAGGGACTTCGTTTGTGTCAAGTTGACAGAAACCAACGGACACAATTGGTATGGAGAAGATCCACAAATTTGGTGTTAAAAATATGGATACAGAAAAAGTATGTTCCTTTAGAAAGTATATACCCACCCCTGGCTTCTACTTTCTTAAAGATTAAGGTTGTCATCAGATAGCTTCTGAGGCCTATCTCACACACTTTGCTGTAACCTACCTACCTGATTTTTTCACCAATGTATTTGAAAAATGCCTTGATTTACAATTTTCATTGTTCTGCTATTTCATGAAATGTCATTAAGCTGTTCATATATTGGAACGCAGTATTTGGAGTAACCTGAATCTATGTTCCTGGGTCATGGTCACTCATATTTGGCTCTAGAATAAACTCTCTCTTGCTCCTTTGAGGTGAGTGTTGTGTTCTTTTAAGTTGACAATAAACACGGCTTTAATAGATTGCTGAATTGCTCCTGGGGCTTCGCTGAATTGACTTTAACGTTCTTTTAAGAGGCTGATGAAAACCAAAGTCTTCAAGAAGGAAAAACATGTTTGATAAGCAGTTAAGTTATAGAAATGTGTGCGTGTGTGTGTGTGTGTGTGGTATTAGGACCACTCAGTAGTTGGATCATAATTTATAGCCTTGTTTCATATAAAAAGTACTCTGAAATTTTTTGTGTGATGCTAGAACTAGAACCCAGGCTTTGCACATGCTACGCAAGTGCTCCGTTATTGGTAACTCCCAGCTGCCTTTCCATCTGGAGTACTCTGAATTCTACAATCAACTGAGAAGCCAGCTTTGGCACATGACCCACCGATTTTATTTATGTCTTTTAATGTCCGTTAGTATTTTGTCCCACTTACTGAGCCCCATTACTTCACAATGTCTCCCTGCTTCTAATTAGCTGACTTCTTCACTGACCTTCCTTTCTGTTTTAAGCTGTATTCCTCTGCCATCCGAAGCTCTGCTTAGCCTCAATTCCTCCTCTTGGACATTCCACTTGGAAGGCACACTCTTGGAAAGCTTATGCGCATGGCCCAATTCATAATCTTTTTTCTTTTCCTTCTTTCTGTCCCCACTATTTTGAATAAAGGGTCTCACTATGCAACCCATCACAATTCTGCTATCCAGCCTCCCAAGTTCTGGGATTACACATGTACATCCCCCACATAGGCTTGGTTCACCCATGTTGACTTCAGCCTGTGTTAATCTCTTACTTCTTAAGTTAATTAGGAGACGCTAGTATGAGGCCTAATGATTCTGACCAATGCTCAGGAAGTCAAGAGCAGTGAGTTTACATGGTGAGTGTTGAAGACTGGAGAGATGTGAGGCCCTAAGAGTGCTGGAACGGAGCCAGAGCCTCCCTAGACTGCAGGCATTGCTACCTACGAGAGCTTTTAACTATAAATAACTCATTCTTTATAGCATCTCCTGTGTTCCGTTTCTCAAAGCATTCACTCACATATTCAGTAATACTTTCATTGTTTCTTAGTGTGCCAGATCCTAAACCTAGGTACTGTGTATAAAGTTATGTTCAAAACAGATTTGGACTTAATTTTTTTCTTTGAATCTCCTAGACCACATTACATAGCACAGGGCTCACCCTGGATACTTGATGATCATTACATTGACTATGTACGGTACAGGGTACATGCCAAGGCTACCCTTCATGCTGCTGTTGGTCTCAATGAGAATCCAGGCCTCCAATAAACTGGATAGTCTAGTGTTGTTTTTCTAGAAAATCCATCCAGAGGACAAAAAGGCTTTCCAGGGGACAAAAGATGCTGAGTGGAAACCTGATGTTAGGCCTGGAATGTAAATATTTCAGGTGATAACAGATGTTTGGCAGACTAATGAATGGACAGGAAAACCAAAATATAGGTTGCAAAAGATTCTAAAATTATAGGTCGCTGCTGAAAGAGAACAGAAAGGGGCATTCTGGCTCTCCTGGAGACCGGAGGACACCCCAAGTGTAGAGCGATTTGCAGTAAACTTGAAGGTGCCTATTGAGCTCTCCTCTAAATAGAAATCATATGATTTACGGAGGTCTTAGGGGCACTCAAGGCAAAATTAAACAGATCAAAACCCCACTGCAGAGACTCGATTGCAGAGAACGGTGAAAGGAGAGTGGCTCAGTAGCCCGGCTGACTCTCACGCAGCCACGAGAGTGTCGGACCTCCATCCTGAGGTCAACAGTCTTTTCCTTCGAAGACAAAATAAGTGTCTATGTCTGTGTGTCTGTGTGCATGTGTGTGTTAGTGTGCATGTGTGTGTTAGTGCGCGTGTACTGGGGTATAAGGAACACTAACTGTTTAGGGGTGAGGTTTAACTGACAGCCATTAAGTAACTGGGGACTGATACACTGAGATTAGGCATCAATCAGGCATGAGAATGTTTATGAAAGACAAGGTGAAGAGAGGGTTAAAGAACAATCTTAAACTAGCATGGTGGCACACACCTGTAATCCCAGCACGTGGGAGGAGGAAGGAGGATTGTGTCTGAGGTTAGTAACGGCTATGTGGGCTCAACATCTCCAAACGCAAACACAAAATAGAGAGAGGAAAGGCGAAGTGGGGTGAGTCTATGAACTCTCACCTGCCCCACAGCTGACACACTTCCTCCAGTAAGACTCCATCTGCTGAGGGCTCCATGGTCTCCCCAAACAGTGCCTCCAGCTGTGGTGCCAAGTGTTCAAACACTGGAGCCTATGGGGGACATTCCTCATTTCAGGCCTCCAGCTGTGGAGCCAAGTGTTCAAACACTGGAGCCTATGGGGGACATTCCTCATTTCAGGCCTCCAGCTGTGGAGCCAAGTGCTCAAACACTGGAGCCTATGGGGGACATTCCTCATTTCAGACCACTACACACTCTCTCAAAGGAAACCTAAGCTATTGCTTTCAGAACCCTGTATAATCCTCTTGATTAGGTATTGACTCTTCGACTTTCTTCCTTAAGTTTGGCTCTTGAAAAGCTTACCTTTAGCACTGAGCCAAGTTTTGCTGTTCAATTTACAATCAAGTAAAAACTTAACTGATAATGTTGATGTTGACTGAGCTGTAAAACTGAGAAGCTATCCCCACTGACTCAAGAAGAAGCTAGTTTTTCACTGAAATAATAGTAATGATAAACGAACAGAACGAGGCGCAGAGTCATGCACACTGAGCCCTGGGATGACAGGATTCCAGTGGATTTGTCCGAGCTGAAGCAGAGAAACAGAAAGCAAGAGAAACAGAAAGGTCGTTTCTTCATTCACGTAATGCTGAGTGCCTGCTATGCGGTGGGACCCGCACGCGGGGCTAGAAATGGACTGGTGACTCAAAAACGTCAGCCTCTGCTCTCTTTTCTCAGCTTATGTTACATCTGTGTGTTGACTGAAACTTTGCTCACCCAAGTGTGTGCTGCCTGCAGGAAAGGCTCGGATCCCTTCTGTAGTCGGCTGAAGAGGGGCCCTGGGAAAATGGCTTGAGAAGAGATCCCTATTCCCGTGAGGAAGCCTGTGAGCCACGACCCTCACCCATAGAATTCCTTAGAGCCAGACGGTTATGGGACTGAACCTCCAGCTCCCTCGGCTTGGGACTGCGCCTGCGTGTGCTGCTGCTTCTTAGTGGACTGAGCCAGCTGTTCCTGCAGCCAGCAGTTAAGCTTTCTGTGTGGGCATTCACTCATATCCATCGATTTTCTTTTTTGTTTTTGAGTCAGGGTCTTGCTGAGTAGCTTAGGCTGGCCTTGAACTTTTCAGTCCTCCTGTCTCTTCCTTTAGTGCTGGGATCACAAATGTGGGTTTACCATGGCCATCAAATTCCTTTTCAACTATCAACCTGTATGATGTTATTCCATCGAGGTTAAGAGTTGTTCAGGTGTAAATGGCTGTATTTAATTAAATTAAGATGCTCTAAATGCCTATTCTGGATTTTTTTTTTTTAATCAACGTTCGGAGCTGCTCTTACTTCCAGTTGTCAGTAGGTGGCAGCATATTACTCCAGGCTCACCGTAGGCGAGAGTCCACCTTAAATAGGGACAAGTATAGAATCCTCACTGTCTCCTAAGACAGTTAATTTAATGCATTCTTTTATAATGTCTTGATTTTAAAGTCCATCCGTGTTATCACTAAGATGTTTTTATAAGTCCACCTTAAATAGGGACAAGTATAGAATCCTCACTGTCTCCTAAGACAGTTAATTTAATGCATTCTTTTATAATGTCTTGATTTTAAAGTCCATCCGTGTTATCACTAAGATGTTTTTATAAGCACTAGATGAGCTTTATTTAGGTTTTGAGCAATGCAGTTTAAGCAATGAAAACCCCAAGTAACATGAGCTAATTTTGGAAAGGAACTTGTTCCTGTGTCAGTTTTGAAGACGGTTGCATCACCTCAGAATGAAGTAGAAATGAAAATCACTACTCTTTAGCCATTTGGACCTTATGTCTTCGTGAGGGTTTTAATCTGTGCCAGTATTTCTAGAGAACGGGGGATATTCACTCTTTAGAGAAACTTCTGTGAACCATTTGGTTCTTTCCACTTTATTTTTGTTTTTGAGACAGGGTCTCCTTACAGCTCTGGTTGGCCGGGAACTCCTGGTGTAGACCAGGCTGACCTCAATCTCACAGAGATCCACCTGCCTTTGCCTCCTGAGTGATGGGATTAAAGGCGTGCATACTGTGTCCAGCTACTCCTTAGTTTTTAAAACTAAAAAATTTGCATGCTTCCAAAAATGAGGGGGAGGGTGTTCCCGAGTATGTCGTTCCTTAGGAGCTGTCTATCTTGTTTCCTGAGACACGGTCTCTCACTGGGACCTGAGCTCACTGATCAGGCTGGACTTGTTGCCATCTCCTCAGTGCTGTGATTACTGGAGTACACTGATTGGCCCAGCTTTTTACCGGCATGCTGAGGACCAAACTCAGGTCTTCATGCTTGTGCAGAAGCATGTTAGTGACTGGGCTGTTTCCTCAGGCTCAGTCTTTCAAAGGAAAAGACAAAATAGTCAGGTCAATTTACCAAATGCCTATTAGTGTTCATTTAATTATCCAATGAGCCTTTGGGAGTCTTTCTCTTTAAAAGGTGTTCAGCTAGGTGTTTTAGAACTACCAAATGAGTGCGGCAGACCCCTGCACCAAGGAAGAAGCCTAAGGCAGAAAGAATGAGAAACATATAGACATTTGTAGTATAAGGTGCTTACTATATGGTCAGTGAACATGTTACATGAGGGAATGGCCACACGACAGTTATAAAGTATTCTACAGGGATGGAAAGCATGTCCCAGGTCCTTTCTTATTGCTGTGATAAAAATACTGGCCAAACCAACTTGGGAGGAAAGGGTTTATTTTATCTTACATCTCCCAGATCACAGATGATCAGGGGGGTAGTCAGGGCAGGAACTCAGAGCTAGAGTCTGGAGGCAGGAGCTGAAGCCCAGACCATGAGGAGCACTGCTTGCTGGCTTGCTCCTCTGGCTCATACTCAGCCTGCTTTCTTATGCAGCACAAGGCTACCTGTCCAGGGATGACACCACCCACAGTGGTCTGGGCCTCTCCACATCACTCAGCAGTCAGGAACTCCCCCCCCCCCACGCACGGCCATAAGCCAATCCACTAGAGAAAATTCCTCAATTGAGGGTCCTCTACCCAGGTGAATGAATTTGGCAGCTAAAGTTATCCAGCACAGAGAGGAAAATCAGGGAGGAAGGTTGAGAAGGGCACATGGGTAACACAGTAACTGATACGGCTCTGGAGGAAGCAAACAATCCAGGGCTCAGGGAGGAGGATGGCATTCTGGGTGACTGGAGCAACAAGAACCGAAGCGTTGATTTGACATTGGAATGACAAACAGACAAACTGGCAGGAAGGCATCTCAGACCTGCATCAGCCTCCCATTTGCAGAATCTACAAGAGGCACTGTGTACATAGTAGCCCTTAGCAGTGCATTTAGCAACACAGGAGCTAGGTGTAGGCTCCTGCAAGCAGAGCTCTGGCCGGTCCTCCAGGACTTTGGCAGATAGAGGCCAGTCTTCTGTGAAGTGCAGGCGAGTTCCCATGTTTCTTTGTCAACCAATAAATTATAGTTTTTATTTATTTAGATCAATGGCTTAAAAATAAACACTTTTAAAAAGATAAAAGGGGCTGGAGAAATGGCTCAGAAGTTAAGAGCACTGGTTGCTCTTGCAGAGGACTTGAGCTCAGTTCCCAGCACCCACATGGCAGCTAACAACTGTCTGTAACTCCAGTTCCAGGGGATCTGATGTCTCTTCTGGTCTCTTTAGGCAGTGCACACATAGGTGCAGCTACATACATGCAGAGAAAACACCTATACACATGAAAGAAAGAAAGAACACTTGTTTTAAAAGAAGCGTCTTCATTTCTTTTCTGATTACTGTGATAAAATTCCATGACAAAAGCCATTTAGGGCTTATTTTGGTGCACGGTTTCAGATTATGATCTACCTTGGTAGGGGAGTCACAGTGGCAGGAGCTTGACGAAGTTGGTCACATCACATTAATGATCAGGAACAAGGGAATGCATGCATGCTAGTGCTCAGCCCGCCATCTCCTTTTCACTCAGCCCAGAGCCCAGCTCATGAAATGAATGTGGATCTTCGAACCTCAACCCAGTTAAGAAAATCCTGGGCAGATATGCCTTCAGTCCAGTCTAGTTCAAACAATTCCTCCTTTGCAGGAGATTCTAGATTGTGTCGGCTGAGAATGAAAACTAATCATCACAAGAAGCAATACTGAAAATATTATTTTTAAAAATGTTTCAAATGTTTCTAAGAAGAGATCATATTTAACATTGGTTTAACATTGGTTATCACTTCAGATGTCTGGATGGCTAGGGATAATTTTACCAAAATGGAGTCTTATTCTGTATCAATTTAGTAGTAAAGTATTAAATTGTGTTTTCTTGAATGTTCTAATTTTAATGTAGTGGTACATGTTTATGTGTGTGTGTATATATATATATATATATATATATATATGTCCTCTGTAAAAGCAGCCAGTGCTTTTTACTGCTGAGCTATCTTTCCAGCCCCTAGTTGATTCTTTTTTAAAAATATTTTGTTATTTTTATTTTATGTGTATGAATGTACTGCCTGCTTGTATGTAAGTGCACCCATGTCATGCAATACCTGCAGTGGTCAGAAGAGGGCGTAGGATTTCCAGGAACAGGAGTTCTAGACAGTTGTTAGCTGCCATGTAGGTGCTGGGAATTGAACCTTGGTCCCCTGCAGGAGCAGTCAGTGCTCTTAACCGCTGAGCCATCTCTCCAGTCCCTGGGTTGATTCTTTTAAGGAAAAAAGAAGTATAAAAATATATTCACATGGTACGAGTTTCAAAAGCACAGGCTTGTGAAAAGCCAGTGAAAACTTCCCTTCTATTTTCTCCTTCCCACAAATATCAGTGACGACACGTTTTTTGTCCACCTCTTCAGAAAGTTTTCTTTTAAACCTTTCTTTGCCATATAATATTAATTCCTAAGATTAAGAGAAGAATTTGCAAATATTCTTAAAACTACTGTTTTTATCAATACATACTTCCTCGGGGATAGTAGTGTCTGTTACTAGCATGGCTAAAATCTTAACAAGCATCATTCGATTATTACTTATCAGTAAGAAAACAAAGCAGGTTAAATAATCTGTGGCTAAAAGGGATGGACAGAGCCCAGATTCAGGTTTGCCTGGTCTAATTCCTGAGCTATGCACTGTGTACCCCGTCTCTCTTTAACACTCAATTCCATGTCTGTGCTTTTATCTTAGCACACCATTCATTTCCTGTGCAGCTTGCTGTCTTCTCTACTGGGCTTCCCACAAAGGGACCCTACTTGCTAAGGCCATCCGTGCTTGAAAACGTGTACTTACTGCCTGTATTCTCAAACGCAAACTAGTTGAGTATTCTTTTTACTTTGTAAGTATTTGTGGTGCTGTGGACTAACCCATGGCTGAGTACCGTTCAGTCCGTTTTCTTTCCCCTGGAGTTTTACAGAGCCATCCCCATTATCTTCTAACACAAATGATTGTCGAGAAGTCTGTCAGTCTAACCTTGTCTCCTATGCACGTGACTTGTTCTTCTCCCAGACCCTTCTGACTCTTCCTTTTAAGCCCCACAGAGTCTGAGCAGGTCATGTGTCTGCTGTAGTTATTCTATGTCAGCTATTTTCTGGAATTCAAACTGCCCCTTTCATATATAGAATTAGCTCTTCGTTAACTGTAGGGAAATCTTTTTTGAGGACCGTTTCTATTTTGTTTTAGTGTCTGTACTCGGTGGCGTTTTTTGTGGCACGGGATCCTGTCTATCTCTCACATCATCCCCAAGTCTTTCTCCTTTTTCCTGAATGAGAGGCCACGGTACGAGGCTAACCTCTGCGCTGCCGCAGCACCTCCACCTCGGCCTAGCTGGCCCTTGCTCTTTCTAAGTTATCCATTCCCTCTGAGTGGTTTCTGGTCCTCGAGTTGTGGTCTCAGCTCAGCTGTTCCCAATTTGACCTTGAGCGCTTATTAAATTTTTCTATACTGTCAAACTCGGGTGGCAAACTTTTCTTAATCTTTGAATTACATCCGTGTCAATATTGGGTTCTTCACCTTTTTTAATTTCAGATATCTTGTTGCCCTTCCCAAGTTAGGGAAGATCATTGTATACCCACTGGCGCTCTTTCTCTCTCTTTTTGACTCACACATACACATACGTACATTGCAAAAATATAGCTTAATTCCCAGAGATGGTAAAAATCTATATTCACATTTGAAGAGAGAATGTCTTTCCTATAACATAACCTGCACAGCTACTTTCTTTCACAGCACAGAGATAGTTTTTTGTGTTTTGTTTCTTCATTATTTCACAGGAGACAGATAACCAGGTAGTTGAGATCACAACCACCCTAAATTAGGTCCAGACCCTGCCACTTTCTAACTGATGGTGAGCCTCAGTGATACCAGTACACTAAAGTAGATTTAAACATAGTGGCTGACAAACAGTAAGCATACAGTTAATGTTTATTATTCTCCAAAACAGTAGCAGTTTCTTTTTTTTCAAGCCTCTGCTCTCAGTCTGTGAACCAGAATCATGACGACTGACAGACATTGAGGGCAACTCGCCTTCTGACAGCGCATATTGACTAAGTAAGTACTAAAAGATCTAAAACTGAACACGTGGACCATTCATACATTGCTGTAAATGGGTGTGGTCTGGAAAATAGATTGACACTTTCTTCAAAACCTAAACATGCAATTACCATGACCCAACAATTGCACCCTTATATATTTACTCTCGAGAAATGAAAACAAACAAATAAGTAATCTGTACTCTAATGTCTGTAGTACCTTTATTTGTAATAGGGGGAAAAAGGAGTCAGCTTGTTGCCAGGGGAACTGTAAATAAACCCACTAGCGTCACTCGCTGGGCCACAGGGCTGGGCAGTAATTATTGGTTTCCTGAGGCTTGCTGTGGGGTTATGATAACACCGTGACAGCAACTGCCCAGGCTACCTTTCAGGGCCCCAAACGCTGCTTTTGCTGGTTGCTGGTTGGAGCTTATCTCCACTAGTGTTCTTACGGCAGCTACAACTTTAGCATCTGAGTCTACCCCACTCTTAAGCACCAGAAGGCCTTCACACAAGAAGGTGACATCCCGTTAACCCTCTGCAGCAAACCAGTAAAGGCCAGTGTCTCCCTTTGTCAAGGAGGAGCCTGGTCTGAGATGCTGGCTGAAGTCCTATTTTCTAACTGTATTCTAAACACTCATCCTTATAACCACAGAGTGTAGCTCTCGCCCATCATCAAAGAAGCTTCTTTTCACCCCAGATGGAGACTACTACAGAGATCTGTAACTGGTCAAAATGCAAAGGATAAATAACCACGGGGAACCTAATCCCAACAGACTGCAACCCCTACATTTAGGTTCAGGGAACATCACAGAAGAGAGGGCAAAAAAGATTGTAAGAGCCAGAGGAGCAGGACGCCTGCTGTTAGATAGTCTTCTAGACACGACAGGGAAGTTGTACCCAACAACAATATGGCTATCTAAACTAGACCTACGTAATGGCCACGCCAGTTGACATGCCAGTGTGGATGGGGGAAATTTCACAGAGTCCCACGTCTAGATGGAGAGCTACAGGCAATCAATGACGGCTGAGCGAGGGAGAATCCCTGTTTAGGTCCAATCCCAAGTGGTCATCCCTAAACCGTGTGTATATACGGGCAACAGTAAATGGACTCGGTGAGTTTTATATCTATCTATCTATCTATCTATCTATCTATCTATCTATCTATCATCATCTATCTATCATCTATCTATCTCTCTATCATCATCTATCTATCTATCATCTATCTATCATCATCTATCATCTACCTATCATCTATCTTTCTTTCGATCTATATAGATGTGGACATGTGTGCATGACAATAAAGAAGATCATGAAGTTGAGGGTGTGTGGAGGAACTGAATGAGTGAGGAGGTGTAAAATGATGTAAATATAGTATTCATGTATGAAATTCTAAAATAAAAATAAAATTTTAATTGATTAAATTTGAAATATTCCACTAGCAAAGTACTGACATTATCCAGGGTTCTGACATGTCTTGGTTTTGTTTGGGAGTATCTTGTTGTTTTGTTTGTTTGTTTGGGATAAGTAAAGTCTCCCTGTGTGGCCCATGGTGGCCTCAAACTTGTGATGATCCTCCTGACTTGGCCTCCTGAACACTAGGGTCACAGGCTTGCACTATCATACTGGGCTATGCCTCATTTTTTAACATGTGGAGCTCACGTCTACCAGTTTGGATAAGGTTGCAGGATGACGCAATGACTAACAGGCCAAATTTCAGTGAGAGAGTGGAGGCTCAAAAATGACCAAAATAGGTTGAATTGCCCAGGAGGGTGGGAATGATGGGCTCTAGGCCACCTGGGAAGCCACTTGAGGGCACTAGAGGACCAGGGGAAGATCTGGGAAAAAAAACGATGAACAGTCTTACATATTCTTCCCATATATTTCTTCAAATCTGTGAGCTAAGTGTCAGCATCCTTGAGAGACAGAAAGCCAAGACTCTGATAGAGTAATGTTCCAGGGCACATAGACAGTGTCTGGGCTGCACATGTTCCAGGCCCGTTCCATCAGGCTCCTCCATGTCTTCCTGAGGGCTCTGGCTTTAAAAAATCTAACACTTAGTGAAAACTGGCCTGTAGACATAATGGTGCAAATCCTGTTCAACTGATAAATGACTAATGGCTAAAGATCACCCATCTCTAACAGACATTCAGTATCTCCCTTGCCTTCAGCAAAGGTTTTGTGATGAATTTCCTCTATATTTGATCATTGTTTCCTCACTTCCAATTCACTCTTCAACCGACTCCTGTTCCCTTTCACCAAGACTTTTCAACATCTAGCTTTATAGTACAGTTGCTCAGGGAGCATTTTAGCAATACTGAAATTTAGGGAAATCCTATGAAATGTGCTGTAATTGGTCTGGAGGGGAACTTCCTCATAAACACAAGGTACAGGATCCTAGACTGTAAGTAGGGTAGTAACATAATTTGATGTTAAACTAGGATGGTGGTTGGAGAAATGGTTCAGCAGTTAAAAGTACATACCGCTTTGAAGAGGAGTTCAGCTGGTAGCACGCAGATCAGGCAACTCAAAACCACCTATAACGCCATCTTCAGGGGCTTTGACACCCTTTTTTGGCCCCTGCGGTATTTACATACATATGCACATACACACACAGACACACATGAATACACATAATTAAACTGAGTTTTAAATTTTCAATAGGATGGTAGCATTAGACATAGAGATATAGAAAAATACATGGGAAAGTTGAGTGGCCACGAGAGAGGAGCGAGATAGAGAGGCAGACGGCAAGCATGAGATGCTCGCAAGTCTCCTGCATGTGTGACGGGTGGTGGTGGGCCACTTGATGAGACGCAGAGCTCTGGAGGGGGCGCAAATAAGAAGAAGCACAAATGGGGATGGAGAACCCCTCATTACCGTGCTCTGTGCCCGTACCAAGTAGAGGTTGAAGCATCAGGCAGATATTCTGATGGATAGCTGTGAGGGGTCAGAGTGGTCAGCGCACAGGTCGTACATGAGGCCCAGGTGGATGAAACTGTCAACAGAAAGGATAGAAAAAAGAAGGGGAAAATGCAAAAGGCATCCAGAGAAAGTTCTGAAAGAGCGGAGCAGAGGGAAACTGGGAGTATGCGGCAGCACAGCCAGCAGAGGATGATGGGAAAAAGGAGGGGATCGCTATCCAAATGCACATCAGAATCAACTGAGAACCTTAAAAGACCATGAATACAGTGCATTCTTTCTCAAAGCTCTTCCTCTGTCTTCATCACACTTGCCCCTGGCCAGCACTACCCACCCTTGGTGTCCTAGCAAAGCTTGCTCTCTACATCTCCGATACAAAGTGACCCTGTCTCCTGGTGACTGTGCTCTCTCATCGTGATACAGGCTTTGTAATAACGCATTTGTCTGTGAGATATTTGTCTAAGGAGTTCTTCCACCAGCATGTAAGCTCCATGAGAAAGGCCAGGGATTGTGTTGTTTGGTCCACCTCTGTATTCTGATGGCCTTGCATGTATCTGGTGTACAGTAAGCATTCAATAAATGCTTGTTAAACAAATGCTTAGAAAATATTTCCTTCTTGAGGCAGGGTCTCTCTATGTAGCCCAGGCTGGCCTGGAATTGGCCATCCTCCTATCTTAGTCTCCCAGGTGCTGGGATTCTGGGTTCTAGTCACACCTAGCTTGAAATAGGGTTTATTTAGCTTTAAACTGTGTGTGTGTCACTAGAGAAGGTTAGTTATGTTAAAAGGAATTTTAAGCTTGGTAAGTTTTAGAATTTTTTTTTTAGAGAAGAAAAAACTTATAACTGGCACTCTGTTGAGTTTATGTATGACTTTGAGGGGTACAGGTGTAAGGCAGGAGGCTTAGCACACACCACTTCTGGGACGGACCTTTCTCTGGAGATTTTGAAAAATAGTTTTTTAAAAAAATTTTATGTGTATGAGTTTATTGCCTGCATGCATGTAAGTGCACCTGTGTTTGCAATGCCAGAGGAGGTCAGAAGAGGGTGTTGGATCCCCTGGAACTGGAGTTACGGATGGTTGTCAGCTGTCTTGTGGGTGCTAGGAACCAAACCCAAGTCCTCTTCAAGAGCAACCAGTGTTCTTAACTGCTGAACCATCTCTAGCCCCTCTCTGGGGATAGTTTAATGAATGAAGTCAGTGAGTCCCAGAGGATCAGTGGATCACCCAGCACATTGTCACATCAGTGGGGTCAGAAGTAGGAGCTGTATGGAACATTTATACTTTGCTGCATGTTAGTTACTTTTCTTGCCTCATCTGGTCTCTTCCGGCTGTGAAAGGTAAATATTCTCATTCCCATTTTATAATTGAGGAAACTTTTATGATAAAGTATTAGTTACTTATTAAGGGCATGAGACAATGCAAAGGATCACATTATCAAATCAGACTCACCTGTTCCAGAGGCCTTACACAGAAGCAAGCTCCGCAGTTGTTTCAAGAATACTCACCTGAAAGCTGGGTATGGTCTGCAATTGCAATTCCAGCATTTGGGAGGCCAAGGCGGTAGGATTATAAAGTGGAGGGCAGCCTGAGTTTCAAAGCAAGATCCTGACAAGAAGAATTGGAAGAAAGGAGGGGGCGGGGGAAAGTAGAGGAAGAGGAAGAGGAAGAGGAGGAGGAGGAAGAGGAAGAGAAAGAGGAGGAGGAGTGGGAGGAGAGGTCACCTGGCAGAGGTAGAGGAAACAAGGAGATGCCTGGCACGCCTAGTACAGATCCCCCTCGTTTCAAGCAGCATTAGGGTTACTTCTGGCCCTAAAAAGCAGAGTGTCTCCACGATGTGTGCGTTACCATCACATGCGGAGGACAGCTATTTCACGATGTATCCCATTTATGCTTTTGTGGTTATGTAGGTTATATGACACTGCAGGGAGATGATTTTAAAAATTCAGTCTCTAATGCCATATGACCCAAGGTCCTCCCACTCAGATCACTGTGCTGACGCCCCTTCCCTCACTGCTGTTAGAGCGTTCGCCCAGAGGTCTGCCATTCCCTGCTTGCGCAGACGTTTGACCAAGTTTTCTTCCCTTCTTCTCTCCCAGGATCTCCTCAGCATTAGGAGAGAATGGATTCCAGATCTGCCACAGTTACCTGCTCTGCAGGGTGGCGCACTGGTAAATGTCAGGGCTGGGACTCAAGGTAGGCTCTGTCTCACATGCAAACCCACTTCCAACATGTCACTCTGTGGGTCACCAGATGTTTCCTGGAACGGTGCTGTCGAGCCAGTCCTCACTCATAATTTGTTCAAACCCATTTCTCCAGTATTGATTTGGGGAACTACAAGCTCGGATCCACCCTTAGCAGACAATCTTGCCCTTTCATTCCTAGGCCTAACGCATCTCATATACACAATGGGAAGCCTTCTCAGTCCTTATTGAAAACACTGGAGATGCTCTGTCTTTCAGTGCTTTGATTTATTAATTCTCAAACATACCCACATTCATTCACTATCTTGGGTGGAGCAGTAATTTGAGGTTTCAAGGGATCAAGATCAGGTGCCTAGGTCATAAGAACTCATGGCTCAGTGAGTTTGTTTACAGTAGCTTTTTGGTTGCAAGATTGATTGAAAGTCTAGATTCTGTCCATTTCAGAAAAGTCACTCCTATATCTGTCCAAGCTGGAGACAACCAGAACTATAGGAGTTCAGCAGGAGCCAGGCCTTTTGATGTCCTGTAACTCATATTTTTAATGACTATGTTTACCAACATCTCTCAGAGTGCTGTGAACAGTCTTCAGGACAATCTCTTTGCTGTGTCAGTCCCACAGTCTGTGAGAAAGCAAAAAGAAAATTTGCAGGGTAAGAGCATCCAGCTAGTGAGACAGTTTGAACTGGGTGCTGACATGGGTCGGTCTTCAGTAGATAGCGGAATCACTGTTCTACTCACATGATAGTTAAAGTGGCAGCTTGTTTATAAATATGGCCTACTTCTACGGTCTGAAGGCATTCCGCCAAATTCATGTGTTGCACACTTATTCCCCAGGATAACTGAGGTGGGAAACGAGCCTTGCCAGAGGTGTTTGGGTCATAAGGCTTCCCTGTAATTAACAGTAAAGGGCTTTTTATTGTTTCCTTGTGGCACCTGGTATCAAACCCAGGGCCTTGGGCTTGCTAGACAAATGCTCTACTAGCGAGCTGCGTCCCTGGCCCTTTCACCCCATTAGGGATGAACGGTGCTGTTAAAATGACGTGGAGGCATGCTCCTTCTGGTTCGCCCTCCTGGCCTCTCTTCCCATTCTGCCTTCCACCATGGCAAGAAGTCACAAGGAAGTCCTTACCTGATTCTGTGTTCCACCTCCATCTTCCTGTCTCAAAGGCATCAGGAAGTCAATTTACATTTTTTATAAATTCTTAGACTATGTTATTCTTTACAACAAAACAAAATGGACAAAGGCACACAATTTTCCTTGGAATTAATTTTCAGGGAAATTCAGAAATTCAGCAGACATTACGGACAGTGGTGAGCTACAGTGAGTTGGCGTTAGCTTGGCAGAAGCAGCGTGTGCCTCTCTTACCCCGAGTTCAGGGCTAACACAAGGGCGGTTTGCCACCAGCTGTGGTAGACAGCCACAGAGCGGAAGTAAGCAAATAGCCCAGACCAGGACCTTCTCCTCCCAGATAGCTGGCTGCTGGTTTCACCAGCGCTTGATATTTGTAGGGAAATATATGCGGCCCTCACAATTAATCTCATGTCAGAATTAGAGAATCAGATGAGTAATAAACGTATCAACCAGAAGAGATCATTAGAGTTTAATTGCACTGGATTTTCTGGGAGAAACAATAATAATTCTCCTTTTTTTCCTTTTCTGAGTTTAGAAGCAATTAAAAGATGGAAAATCATATCAGCTTAATTCTAATAGACCTGATGATTATGGGTCACAACATGAAACCAGAGCTAAATGGGGCTTCCTCATTCCTTATTGCTGAAGACTAACCGTGTGGTTCCTGGCAAGGCTGACCATGTCAGGCTCTGGGTCTCCGTCACACATGCCTCTTCCTGCAGGTTGCAGTGGAGAATAGGTTTGTCCTGTGGTCAAGCCATTCTGAGTGACAGAAGGACCGAAAGAGACCAAGAGGCAGAGGTTGTGCCTTTCACACACTCTCCCAGCTGAGTAGTCCTCTGGCAGGGACGATGCTATGATGATGGCAGGACTGAGAAAGAAAGCCCTTCTTCCTGACACATGAAATAGATAGAAGCAGCTATTTTAAGGGCTGAGGTGGGAGCTGGTGCAAGGTGACGGCTTGTCCACAGTGCTTTACCCCAGGCTCCTTTCCAGGACTTAATGACTCTGACATGCCTGCTGCTTTGCTCCTGCCGGGCGGGTGGTAAGAGTCTTCATGTTGTTTAGGAAGCAGCAGTCAGGTGGTTCACTTCACCTAACGAGGTGCCTATAATTTATACTAGGAAGTTTTGGGTTCTTTTTCTCCTTAAAAAAATGACTAAGACTTTGACTTGTATCTATAAATGTGGAAATATAAGACCTTCTGAGAATTTTCATCAAGCAATTAGTTAATTCATTGAGAAAGAGATAGACCAGGCATTTGATTTAAATAACTTACTGTTCAGCTGAATTGGCTAGCACTTAAAGGAATTGACATCAGTGTGGTGGGGTTGTTAGCCCAGAACCCCGCAGAGACAGAGAGCCTCTTCTTTCTTCCTCAGTCCGCAGCATAATGAATTTTTGTCTACATCTCCAGTTCCACGTGCAAATGTTTATAGAAATGCACAGTCCATGTTGTAATTGTAAGTGTGGTATATTATCCCTGGACTGGGCTTTGTATGGGGGGGTACTGAGATGATGATTCAGGGTTTTTTTTTTTAATTTCTTGGATTTTCTGTAAGGACCACTCAGGTCAAAAGTCCAATGGAAGATCTTTATGTTTGATTTATTTGATTTCTCTAAAACTATGCCTTTTGCTGAATGGCTCTTGTCTAAGCAACATTGTTTCAAAGGTCTAGATGTCACCTTGGTAAATTACTAGATCCCTAACATCTGCAGACAATTTTCTCATCCACAGGAAATGAGGTATCTCTCCCCTGTGCTACAGGGCCCCTCAACTGGTACCAAGTGATACCATTGTTGGCAGACCCAGCACAGGCCGGGCCAGAGTAGTCACCACTCCATTCTGGGTGAGGAAACACTGACACATCATTGTGAGGAGGCTTGTTGTCCTGCACATATGACCCACAGAGGGGCAGTGCCAGGGCACCTCAGCTCTGGTGTGAACTGCCTGTCCTATTCACAGACTCCAGCTCACACATCACTTAGGAAATGCAACACATTTTGTCTTTTGTTTGTTTGATGGACTTTCATTTTAGAGACTGTCTCATTCTCCATGTCCCATTAAAAAAAACCACATCGATCATAATTTTGGGGGAGATTATAGTTACTATTGTTGTTATTTTGCTGTAATGGTCCTTCTATAGAACGTGAATGTGTTGTTACTGGGAATAAGAGAGTCTGGTTTGCATGTACCTTGCATTACACTCGTACAGTGTTCTCTTATAGCCAAAATCTGTAGATGCCCCTTCACACCATAAAGTTCTTTCCCAGTCAAAGCTTCTTTTAACCTTTGCCTTCCCTTGGTTCTTTGCCTTTTCCACTTAAAAACTTGTTTGTAGGAAAGGCTCTGATTCTATGTGTTAAAGAGTGATATTTCATAGGTGATATAAAACTGAATAGACTCTCTCACAATACCACAAAATGGGTAAGTGATAAAGAAAAAAAATTATTTTGGTTCATAGTTCTGGTCCACTGTGGAGAGACTACACATCTTACATCCCAGGGCCTGTTGCTGACAGGATCCTAGGTAGTGTAGAGCCTTATGTGGTGTGTTGGTCAGGCTTCCTCATTGCTGTGACAAATATATGAGAAAACAACTTACCAGAGGAAAGCTTTGTTTTGCTCATGGTTCCATTGGGTTGGGGTCATGCAGAACAGAGTGGAGCGGCACACATCATGGTGGCCAAGACACAGAGAGAGAATGCCTGTGTCCCTGGCTTCTCTCCCACCACTTTATTTCACATAAGCCCCCAGCTACTGGACTAGTACCACCCACATTCCAGGGAGGGCTTTCCCCCTTAGTCTTCTCCGGAAAAGCACCCAGACTCATCAAAGTTGTGCTTTACTAATCTCTCAGGTGCTTCTCAACACAGTGGAACTGACAGTCAATATTAACCTTCACATGTGGTGAGAGTCACCAAGTATCAAAGGGAACAGGCAAACTGGCTGTTAGAACAGACACTCTCAAGGTAATCCATTATCCCCTGAACCTAGTAACCACATGAATAGACTAATTCATTCTTCAAGTAGGATTCCTAAACTCAAAGTTATCATGTGGTCTCACCTTGTAGTATCTCACAATGGTGATGAGATTTCAACATGAGTTTAGACGAGGTGTAAGGGTAAATTTACAGAGTTTCTCTCTGCTTTAAGGGACATGCTTCCAAGAATGTGACTGATAGAGATGAAGCCAATACAGTCAACTATTTTCCAACCAACCAGTGACCTAAGGGGGAAGGTCTAGTGGGAAAGCAGTGAAAGCTGGGTAGGAGATGCAGGAGTGCAGCACCACGGGCCTCCATCTTGGGTGTGTGTGCCAGAGGTCCACTGACTTCTGATCAGAATGCTGGCTCCCCCATACGAAATTTCTGTCTCTCTCTCGGGGATGAATCCTTTGTGAGTAACCCCAAATAAACTGTTTTCTCTAACTGGAGAGCATTCTCCATTCACTCAATTGGTTCAAATCTGGCGGGTGGGGCTGAACACTGGGCCTCACTGTGAGAGGAGAATTCTTAAGACAGAATGGCATAATCACACAGGACTGACTGACAAAAATGGAGAATGCTTCCATAAAAGGAATTATGTGGCCACTGCTAATGTGAGGACCAGCAGAGGAAAGAGTGTGGGCAGAGGAAGTTTTGACATGTGGACTATCCCCATAGAACTGGTGTGTGTGGTGCCATGGCAGGGATGGTGCAGATGAGATTGGTGGGGCAAATACCAGGTTGGCAATCCACGTGTAAGTGGTATGGAGTGGCACGCCTGCTTGACTGATGGGGACCACCTTGGGAATATGGCAATGCTTTGAGAACAGCAGAAGATCTAAAACAGATTCTGCAATCCCTGTGAGTGGTACGCCAGGAGCAAAGATATCAGCAAGCCACTGCTGAAGTGACTTGACTACTGCTATGCCTTGTGAGAGACTTATCTCAGGCTGAATCAGTGGCCTAGAGAGAGACTCAAAGTATCAGAGAAGAATTAGATTGAGAGAAGGACATGAGGCTTGCTTCCTCAGTACTAGCCTCTGACCTTGCTAGCAAATTGGATAAAAGAGAAAAAGAGATAGAAGTTTTAGCCTGCCATTTTTTTATGGCTAGGAGGTCAAAAAGGGATGAAAACCCAGGTCAGGTTGATAATACAAGACCTATCCTGGGACCCTAGGACTTGGAACCCCTGGGAAGAATCAGGCAGTGATGAGGAAGGGAGAAACCCTGAAGTCGCTAAGACTGCCCCTCAGGTTCAACCTGTAATACAAAGAAAGGAGAAATCCAGACCTCAGGATGGTGATGGAGGCCTTAACGGGAGTGAGAATTTAGCGAATGGAGGGTCTCGGCCCTGGAACTTCTGGAACTTTTGGAACAAGCTACAAAGGAGCCTGTCATCACCTGGCTCCTGAGACTCTGGGACACAGGAGCAGATGATATTAGCTTACATGTTTCAGAGACAGGAAAGCTGAGCACTATAACCATTCAGCCCTCCTTGAGATACAGGCTGGGTACCCTGAGGCAGAACAAGGGAAGCAGTCTCTGTTGGACTGGCTTGTGTGAGCTGCTAGAGACACTTGGTATGAGGGAAGCCACATGTGGTGCCCCGTTCACAGGACCAGACAGGACTGTGTTCACTAGAGATTTAATGAGGGACTTCATTGAACAAGGACCTCGACGCTGGTATGGAAGTTTAGTGTCCCTACTAGATTCTCTAGTGGGACAAGAGCTTTACAAGGTGGAGAGGCTTTGATAGAGTTAAACAACCTGGACCAGCATGTAAAGCATGTCTGTAGAAAAATAAAAGAACCTAAAAGATATGGAAAGGAGGCAAAACAGAAAAGGAAGTCTGCTTTGGTTACTCATAGACAAATATAGAGAGACTTATGTTTAGTCCAAGTGCCTAAAGAAAAGATTGGTAAAAAGCCAAATTTTGTGCTAAAACTGCTTTGGGAGACTTTAAGCCCTGAGAAATGGTTCACAAAAGGTGCACAGAGGCTGAAGCTTATCCCAGGGGTGGATACTAACCCCCCAGAGTAAACAGGGTACATTTTGCCCCTGTGCCTGGCTATTCGAGGGGTGGAAACCGTTTGCCCAGCCAGACCCTCTCCCAACAGCCGGGTGTGGTCAATGGAGAGACCCCTGGTGTGGCTAGGGTCAGAAATCAGATCCAGGGTCTCCCCAGTCCTAGGAATCAACAGGTGCAACAGGGGCAAGAAAACCCTTATTCTTCCTTGGCCCTATGTAGGACCAAGCAGTTTGGGCTAGCACCAACAAAGTTAGCAAGGATCAAGGGATGCATGGAGGCTCCATGTGAGAAATCCAGGGCACTAAATGGATTCCAGATGATAACTAAAGATAGTAAAGAACTAAGTTACATGCCGTTGTATCCAACGTGGATCTGTTGAAAAAACAGCTGATACAAATGGAAAGGAATTTTCCGTGCTATGTTAGACCTTGTGTATGTATATAATGTTAACTTCTGAGCGTTTTACAGATGTGAAACCCAGTTGAGAGATGTCAAATACACCTGAAGAAACAAGGATGGAATGTAACTCATACAGGGCACAGGGGTGAAGTATAGCAGTGAAATTCTGGGAGCTCTATGGGCCTAGGCCTATAGATGCCAAAGAAAGAGTAGAAGGATACTTTATATAACTGTTAACTAGCAATTCCAGTACCAGGCAGAGAGAAAGTAGAGTGGAGCTACAATGCTGAATAGGGAGAGTGATCTGGGGCACAGGAGCTGTGGTAAGTGGCCCCAACTTGAGATTTTGTTGCATTTCTCTCCTCAAAAATCTATTCTAGAGGGCTGAAGAGATGGCACAGCAGTTCAGAGCGCTGGCTGCTCTTGCAGAGGACATAATTTCAGTTCCCAGCACCCATATGGTGGCTAACAGTGTCCATAACTGGATCTCCAGTTACAGGAGATTCAGTGCCCTCCCTCTCCTGGCCTCTGTGGGCATTGTATGGCATTGGTGCACCTATATACATGCAGGAACAACACCCATCCACGTAAAATAAAAATAAATTAAGAATCAATTTTGAAGAAAGAATCTACTCATACAAAAGAACCATGGAGAATTCACAAGTGTGTAAAGCTGGATCTACGCATATAATGTTTAACTATATTTGGTGTGTTTGTGCCACATTTGATATGTTAGGAGTGTCAGCAAGATGGCTCAACAGGTAAAGCACTTGCCATCAAACCTGTCGAACTAGCTCAGTCCCTGAAAACCAACTCCTGAAAGTTACTTTCTGACCTCTACACATGAGCTGTGGTATGTGTGTGTAACACAGCATGTGTGTGTATGCACACAAAATAATATTTAATAACTATATGTAATGTTAAAAAACTAAAATTGAAGTGTGTTGGGGAAATGTTAGAAGCCATGTTGTAGGAAGGAGGGATGCAGAAGCATTGAGGGATGGAAGAAAGTCGTTTTGCACAGTGTGGCAGTGGCTCACGGTGTGGCAGTGGCTCACGGTGTGGTAGTAGCTCTGAATTTGTTTACTCTTTCCCAGTATTCTTGAATTTTTCTGTTAATAAAAATTTCTCGTTTTCAAGTCAAAGAAACTGTCTTCTGTGGAACCCTCTAAGTACTCCATTATAGGGGATAAAGACTATCTTTTCCACTTTCCGGGAGATTGTGGAGCTGTCAGAAAGTGTCTTAGCATCAACAGGGCAATAAGCAGGGCTCTACATTTCAGGAGGGACCACACAGAGTTTAGCGATAGATTCCTGTAGTGTTTATGGCTTTAGCTGCTAGAAGCCAGCAGAGGTACCACCATACCATAAAGTGCCTTCTTCATGGTGTCTGCCTAGTCTTTGAACATTGTTGAGAATTGCTTAAAAACACTGCAAAAAAATTGGTCATGGAGACCAGTGAAAACTGTGGCTCAAACTCCTTCCAGTGTATACAAGAGCCTCCCTAGGAACTCTTACTTACTTTTGGGGGAGTTGGGGTCAGGTCCTGAGGTCAAACCTAGGGCTTCCACATGCTAAGCATTTATCTTATGGGTGAGCTACGCCCAAGCATCATTTGGATTCCTTCATAAGCTTGTAGGGTTAGCAGTCATGATTTGGTACAAATATCAACGAAACCACCATTCTCCATCTAACAAGCGTGCCTAGCCTGAACTCAGAGCTTACTTTCACTGCCTCTACCTCTCAGGTCCATTCCAGATCTGCTTAGGTGTCTACATTAGATGGACTTTTCATCACGGTGACCAAATGACTGACAGAAACAACGTAAAGATGGATTATTTATTGTGACTTTTAGTGGTTTCAGTTCACAGTGCTTGGCTCCATTTCTGTGGAGAGGTAGAACATCACAGTGTCAGGAGCAAGGCTACCCACCTGTGGCGGTCGGGAAGCAGAGGGAATGCCTGCACCGTGAGTGTCTCCTGTTCCTTTTTTATTCTTTCTAGACCTCCAATAAATGGAATGGTACTGTTCACATTCAAGGGGGATCTTCACATGAGTGTGTGCAGTTACACACACACACACACACACACTCACACACTCTACCTATTAAACCTTTCTGGAAACACCATAACATACTCCCAATAATATACATTACTAATGTCATAGACATTTTTCAATCCAATCAAGTTGGCAATCAAGGTTAACCATCATGGAGTCATGGAGTCCTTCATGCAGGACCCACCAGTTGCTATGGGATTCTGTTATTTTCTTTTTATGTATATGAGTGTATTTTCTGCATTGTCTATAAGTACAACCACGTCAAGCAATGCCCGAGGAGGTCAGAAGAGGGTGTCAAATTACCCTGGAATTATGGACAGTTATTAGCTGCCATGTGGGTGCTGGGAATCGACCCCAGATCCTCTACAAGAGCAGCCATAACCACTGAGCCATGTCCCCAGGCCCTGATAGTGACATTTTTAAAGTGGTCATCCTTCAGGTTGCCTCTGCTATAAAGTCAGTGTGTACAATAAAGTATGTCTCCATTGTAGGTTGTTTATCTGATGTCATATTGGATAGATTCAATCATGAAGAACGTTTCCCAGTCCAAGAAGAGTGTTTTGGAATTCAGTCCAGTGCTAAACGTCAGAATTCCCTTAGACCAATGAGGAAAAACTCAAAAGAGAAAAAGCCACAATCCCAAGTTTTAAAATGTTCTCTCTGCAAATACATGGCATATATACCCTCATTTTCAGGAAAATAAAAGGGTACCAAAGAGAACACACACACACACACACACACACACACACACACGCACGCACACACGTCAGCTTGTGTTTGCCGTATACAAAGAAAATGAGTCACAAAATAATAATTCAGTCATGTCATTATCTATTTACTTCTTATTTGAAAATTACACAACATTTTCTAATTGCAAGGATACTTAAAAGAATATGGTACTATATATTTCAATATATATGGATATATATTTCAATATATATTTCATATACTTCAATATATGGATATTATTTAGAGAAAAGAGAGTCAAAGATAAATTTCCTCTGGTTTATTTTACCAGCATCATCACATACGAGTGAAGAAGTATTAGGAGAGTTGGGGTTACTGCCCCCTTTCCTGCACCCCAACATCGTCTGAGGCCTCTTTACTGTGGACCTAACATGCACAGAATGAGTCAGCACTTGCTCTTTATGTGCCTCTCCCCTTTAATGGGTTCTACCCCTTTGGCAATTTTAAGCCAGGCTTTGACTCATCTTCTGTTAAGGGACGTCTGACTTAGGGAGCATTGGGCCCCCCCACTGGTGAAGTCGCGGGTACACAGTGCGGTGTGACTGTGTGGTGTGACTTCTGTGACCGAGCCACAGCTGTTACACAGTGCCTGCTTCATCTCTTGGAGGTTTGAGTAGAAATGCAAGATGTCCACTTCCCTGGGACTACCGTGTGGGAGAGGCAGCAAGTGCTTTCTTTGGTGGACAGTGCCCAGCTTCTAGACCTGCATGCTGAGGCACCAGACACAAGACATAGACCCCCACAAATCCCACAAAAGCCATGCCAATCACTACAGCTTATGTCATTTAAAAAGCTAAGTTTTAGTTTAAAATTTTCAAGCTGAGAGGTTTTTTTTTTTCTTCTTTAAATCTGTTTAAACCTCTGATCTACAAAATTATGAACTATAATGAAATTGGTTGTTTGGAGCCACACCATACTTCGGGGTCCTTGTCAAACTGTAACAGATGACTAGAACAATCTTATTGGGGACCATGTGGGGAAAGCCTGTTGTGCTCTGGAATCATGCTCTTGCTCTTGCAATTCAGAATTGTGTATATATTATTAAATATATGGTCCTAACTGACATCAAAATTATCTCACCAATACCATATGTCAGTTATCTTATGGATTATGTTGGTATGGATTGGCCAGTCTGAAAACCTTATTACCAAGAAGGGCTCACGTGTGGATTCTGAGCACCCAAGACTTAACTAACTCATGGATGACATCCAGAGTTCAGTACTACTGGGAACTGTAGCAGTGGGGGTAGCTCAACCTCACTGGCCAATACAGACAGGGTGGCAGGGTGGCAGGGTGGCTGGGTGGCAGGGTGGCAGGGTGGCTGGGTGGCAGGGTGGCCTGGTGGCAGGGTGGCAGGGTGGCTGGGTGGCAGGGTGGCAGGGTGGCTGGGTGGCAGGGTGGCTGGGTGGCAGGGTGGCTGGGTGGCAGGGTGGCAGGGTGGCTGGGTGGCAGGGTGGCGGCAGAGCTCCTGGCTGTTTTCCTGCAGTCACCATTGGCGTGGGAGCCCATCCTACATCCCCCAGATGCTCAGTAACATTTGTGTATGTTTCATCCACAGTGCTTGCCACACTCCGCCTTGGATTTTATTGTTTATGCTTATTTGTTTCCCTCTGTACATTATAAGTGCCTTGAAACTGGAGGCTGTATTTCACTAATTTCCCATCACCCAACATGCTGCCTTAAGACAAGTGTTTGTTGACTAGCATGACTGCAATGACTGGTGGATGATGTTCCAGTCCTAAACTGTAGCTGGTGGAACCTCTTTCCATTTTCTTCAGGACTTAGAGTCACAGAAGAGCGGAGCTGTCTGGGAATGTAGAGGTCTGTTCAGAAGAATTAAGCGCAGGGCCCAGAACCCAGGCTTCCTGACTCCAGGCCTGGGCGCTTCCCCCAGACTCAGCTGCACCCTGGCCTGTGGCTGTGCAGCGCTAACAACAGCTCACAAACAGCGGCTTCACGTACCTCTTTCTGACCAGCTTTGCATCTTGGCTGTTGCATACAGTTCCTCAGTTTTTTTGACCATCTCATCTCATTAGTGTGGTTACAAGGTTTCTACCATTTAATTTCAAAGATTTGTTTATAATTACAATTGAAAACTTGATGGGAATAGTGTTACCTCCAAAAAACTGATTTTCCCATTTTCTCTGCCCATTTTGTTCTGGCTCTTTGACTCGGGAAGCACTGGCCCGTAGCAATGCAGGCGGTGCTTCCTAGTGGTTATCTGTGAAGTGTGCGGCCACTCATTTCTTTCTAATGAACTCAGTGCTATGACGTGGTTTCATTTCTCAGTCAAAACATCTGGGAGGTGCTGTTTGTTCATTCGGTCATTTTCTGTGGCATATGTGGCACTCAGGACAGGCCTTGTCTTCAGTTACAGCTTAGCTTTGTTTCCGCACCTTGTTTCTGCTTTTTCCCAACCTGGGAAAAAACCCTGGGCGGGGTCGGGGGCGAGGGCGAGGGCGGGGACGGGGCGAGAAGCGCATGTTTTCGGTTCCTTACAGCTTGTCTGCTGTGCCAGGACAGTGCTTGGCTGTTTAGGGTCGTTACCTCTGTCTTCTCCCCCATCTCCAGTATCCAGGACTCTGCCACTCACACATGCTGTCTGTTCACATTTCCGTGGTTTCCTGCAAGCCAGAGTCTTCTACCACCCTCCTCAGTCAGGAAAACACCCTCCTGTCTCTGGAGATCTTAATAAGATGCTCCTTCTTCATGAAGGAGCATCAACCACACCTCCCACCTTTCAAGGGCTCCTCTCCAGTCTGGAACATCTGACCACACAGGAATGAAGTTAAATCGGAATCCTAAAAGTTATTAAAGAAGACGAAGGAGATTATTTTCATGTTATGAATACACAGTTTAGGTAATTTAGTTGTGTGAGATTCCAACCCATTCCCCTCCACAGAGGAAACACTAGATATGACCTGTGGTGACCTCTTCCAGTCAGTATTTGCGCATACAAGAAAAGGAATCCCAAGAATTCACGAGGATTAGAACTGAAAAAACAAAACCCAGAAGTAAAAAGAGCTGTACTTACATCCTTATGGGCAGTGAAATCTGTTCTTGCAACCATAGCTAACATTTGACCCTCACTGTGTGCCAGGTGCCTGTCTGCACACGCTACAAGAACCACTTATTTAATCCTCCCAACAACCCCATGACCTAGGAATTATTTTGAAGGCATTGAAGTAACGTGGCCAAGATCACCAAACCCTGACTTTCAGTTTTAAAAGCCGGTGTACTTAGAGCTAGACAGATGGCTCAGCAGTTAAGAGCGCTGGCTGCTCTTGCAGAAGCGGCTCTCTACACAGGGTCAGTTCCCAGCACCCACATGGTGGCTAACAGCCATCCTTAATTCCATTTCCAGGGGATCCAACACTGTCTTCGGCCTCAGTGGGCATTGTACAGCATGGGTACACTTACAAACATGCACGCAAAACACTCATACTGTGCAGGAGGAAGCCATGGCACCCAGCCGGAATGGTATGACCTTCCACAAGCTCCTCTTTCACAAGTACTGGCAGCAATGAGTGAACACTTGGTTCAAGCAGCTGGCACGACGATCCACAGACACAAGGCCAGGCAGACGAGAGCACATGGCCTCTTGTCTGGTCCCATCCGGCGCATAGTGAGGTGCTCCGCAGTGAGATTCCACACCAAGATCTGAGCAGGCAGGGGCTTCAGCCTAGGAGAACTCAGGGTGGCTGGCATCCATGAGGAAGCCGCCTGGGTCACCAGCATGTCTGTGTGCCCAAGGAGGAGGAAGTCCACCAAATCCTACAGGCTAAAGGGCAGCTGCTGAAGGAGCACCGCTCTAAGCTCATCCTCTTCCCCAGGAAGCCTTCTGCCGAGGGGACTGGAGAGAGCTCTGCTGAAGAACTCACATTGGCCATGCAGCTAACAGGACCAGTGACGCCCATTCGGAATGTCTATAAAAAGGAGAAAGCCAGAGACATTGCAGAAGAGAAGAGCCTCGAGGCTTTGCCAGTCTTCTTACGACCAGGGCCAATGCTGGGCTCTTTGGTATTCGAGCAGAAAGGGCCCAGGAAACTGGACAGCAAGATGTTGAAAAGAAAAAGTAATGCTCTGTTGGGGCATTAAAACAAATTTTCTGTAATTTTTTTTTAAGCCCAAGTACGTAAACCCACTACTGTCTGCATTAAGATTCTTAAGACAGTCGTAAAAGCTACAGACAAAAGGACCATACTGAACAGGGAGAGCCAAGTAGATGTCAGGAACAGAGCAGAATTTAGCAGCACATAGTAAAGATCGCATTTCACTGAGCGGGGCACAATAAACCAAGATGGTGCAGATATCAGTAAGCCAAGTTCAGGTTATTTTCTGAAATCATTTGTTAAATTCTTGATGCATTAAAAGTCTACAACCTAAACACAATGAAAACTTTTTATTTATTTTATTGTATGAGTATTTGCCTGTATGCATGCAAGTGAACCTGTGTCACGCAGTGCCCTCAGAGACTGAAGAAGATGAGGGACTCCCCTGGAACTGGAATTACACACAGTTATTGGCTGCCTTGTGGGTGCTGGGAACTGAACCCAGGTCCTCTGCCAGAGCAGCCAGTGCTCTTAACCGCTAAGCCACCTCTCCAGCCCCTGAAAACAATTTTTAAAACATTTTTCTTTTTTAATTATTTTAAATTATGTATATGTGTGTGTGTGTGTGTGTGTGTGTGTGTGTACACAGGTTCCCACAGAGGCCAGAGATCTCAGACCTTCCTGGAGCTTGAGCTACTGGCAGCTGTGAGTAGCCAGGTGTTGGGGCTCAGAATTGAACTCGGGTCCTCTGGAAGAGCAGTAAGCACTCTTAACCACTAAGCCATCTTTCTAGCCTCTAAAGACTTTTTAAATTTAATTCAAGAGGAGCTCAAGCATCATAAAGGAAAAGGCAGGCATGTTTGACAACCTGAAAAATGAAACAAAATCAAAAGAAAAATTACAGGCTGGGAAAATATTTGTACTGAATATAAGAAAAAGGGGGATTCTACAAAAAAGCATGAAAACCACAAGGAAACACACAAATGTAACAAGGAAATGAGCAAAGTAGATGAAGAGAAAATTCACAGCATAGCAATTCCAAATGTCTAATAAACATGGGCAAACCAACTTCCCCAGCAGCCCAGGAAAACTTTAAGTTGTACAAATTTCCAGTTATCAGTTTATCGAGACCATTTAAACTGCTGACACTGAGTACCAGGAGAGCTCTCTGGGATTTAACTGAGTACAGAAACAGATCCACTTAACAAATGGGTCCCCATGCATCGCTCACATGTCAACCACTAGCTTTTTCAAAGAAAGCCAATGCTAAGATGTAAGGTCTATGTAGTCTTTGACTCCCAAAATATAGCTCATAAAAACAAATACACACAAAAGTCAGAATATATATGAAAAGGTGGTTATTAATGAATTGTTTGTGTTGGGAGAAGATAAAAGAAAGAGATGGGAAGCTGGATGTTCTGCAGTGAAGTATTAAACAAACCACTGTGTGCAGATCACACAGTTACTCTAAAACTGTATCACGTCTATGTTCATAGTCTTACAATGAAGACATACTATTTATGTTAGAAGTATCTTTTCTTTGAGCACTACAGCCAATGTGTAATTTTCATCTGACTTTTAAAATGTATTTAAATTTTGTATGTATGAGTATTTTATATGTATGTAAGTGTATCACATATGTGTAATGCCTATAGAGGTCTGAAGAGGGCATCGAATCCCCTCGAACTGGAGTTATGGATAGTAGCTAGCTGCCATGTTGGTGCTGGGAACCAAATCTGGGTTCTTTGCAAGTACAGCCAGTGCTCGTAACCTCTGAGCCATCCTTCCAGCCCCCTACGTTCTTTCATGATGCCTGGGAACATAGCCCTTTCCCTCCCATCCTCACAGGATCCAAATATTTCCATCTCTCTAAACCCAGGTCAAAAGTCACTAGAGCAGAGCCTTTCCTGTCTTTCTCCACAGGTAGACTTTCTTTATACCCCCAGGATTTATAACTGTTACTTAAGCACATTAGCATTAACTCAGTCATATGTTTACTTATCCATCCGCCCTTTGCAAGCAAGTAAACCTTTTAAGGGTAGAGACCATGTTTCATGCATTTAGTAATCTCTGTGCTGGCTGGCGCAGAGTCAGGGCATAATAAATGTGTGGTGAGTGGAGGAACCAAGTCTTCGAAGGAGAGGCTTACCTTCTATGGTGTAGTTCATGAGCCTATTTATGGTGCATTCAAAAATATCATTGTTCTAGTCAGCAACCTTTGAAAAAAAAACCTGATGATTAAGGAAATTATAAACACTTTTCTGCTGAATCTTAGTGGAAAAGAAAATCTCCAGCTCAGTTATATTTAAATTAGCCTTGAGAGGTTAAATACTCTATCAAGTGTTTACATTTATAATAAAAATAGCTTTTCTCCCTAGCTCTGCATTCTTCTGTCTGCCAAATACATGCAAACAGCTGATAGGTCTCAGTATCATTGATGAGGGCATATTCATATCAATCTTCCAAGATCTACATTGTTGATTTCCTCAATGGAAAAACTGTAGTGCTATAAAAGACTGACAACCACTGTAAAACAAAAATACACAGAATGTGGAAATTCATTAAAATCAAAGTGAAAAAATCATTGGGAAATACATTATCTGTTAAAATTTTTGCCAGCATAAACTCTTGGAGGGTGTGTGTGCGTGTGCCCACGCTCAACAAATACTTTTATAGTGAAAGGTCATATTAATCATGCTATTTTGCAACCAGATTTAAAATGTTTTCCATATTATTAATTAAATACAGAACTGCATCAAGACTTTTAATGCATTTTTTCTTTGAATGTATCACAAAGTGTTAAATTTCCCATGAATGGACACTGAAGTTCATTTCCATGAAAACTTATTTGGGGACCGCTTTCTTAGGTTCTACCTGATATTTAAAAAAATATTTTATTTTTGAAATCTTCCATCCACCTGCCAGTTACTTTGGGAGATAGAGCGGGAGTGTATTTCCTTCCGATTCTGATTGGTCATCATTCTTCCTTTGGAAGATAACGTACTTTTTCCCTGTTCAATTGAATTATGATAGCATGCGTTTAAATGGCGGTTCATGTGCTGGGCGTTATCACAAGAGCTGCTTATATGTGAGTCCATTCAGACATCACCGCTCACTACTGTGTGAAATACAAACCATCATCCCTGGATTATCCAGAAGGAAATGGAAATCACTGGGCTCATTTGGCAAGTCTTTGCGGAAGCCAGATCGGAATGGGGAGTTCAAGTTCAGAATGCATTTTCCTATTCGCTTGTGTTGCCTCCAGGCACCTCACTGTCCAGTGCCCGGGAGAGATTTCACTTGAAATTATCCTGCTCACAGCTCTTCAATTCCTGCTTGCAAGGAAGGGTCCATGACCCCCAGCTCATCTTCTACTTCAAAAGCCAGTTTCCTGATGACAACGAAAGGGAAGTATATTTGCTTTAGATGAGAACTTAGCTCACAGGAGGATATATCCTTCCTTCCTTTATCATTGGTTTCTGTTTTCACTTGAAAAATAATTGTCCTATCTTCCCTTTAATTGCTACGACAACACGCTCTGACCAATACCAACTTGGGGAGGAAGGGGTTTATTTGGCTTATATCCCAGGTCACATAGTTCATCACTGAGGGGCCCAAGGTAGGATTCAGGGCAGGAACTTGGAGGCAGGAGCTGAAGTACAGACCATGGAGGAGCACTGCTTACTGGCTTGCTCCTCCAACCCATACTCAGTCTGCTTTCTTATAAAATACAGAAGAACCTGCCCAGGGTGGCACCACCCACAGTGGGCTGGGCCTCCCACATCACTCAACAATCAAGAAAATACCCCACAGACAAGGCCACAGGCCAGTCCAATGGAAGCAATTCCCTAGTTGAGGCTCCCTCAACCCAGGTGTATCAAGTTGACACCAAAGCTATCTAGCATAATAATATATCAAGACAGTGAACAAATTATAAAGCTGAAGAGTAAAAACACTGAAATAGGTCTGTGTCCCTCTGTCCTCCAGAGATATACCCCCCAAATGCTTTATGTACAATATACAAGTATGCTTTATGTTTCATAGAAATACTCTAGTATCTCCTAAGTACCTTGCTTTTTTGAATTCATAAATCTTGGACTTAGTTCCATATGGATGCATATAGGCCTAACTCATTCTTTTTAATGACGGTATAGCAGTCATCTCTGTATAAAATTATGCTTTAATTTCTTTTATCAGTCCCCTATGAGTAGCATTGAGATTTCTTTTCTGGCATTTTGCTTTTTCAAATAATGATGACGTGAACATCCTTGTACATTCCTTTTTAAGGATGCTCAGGAGAATATCGACACCAGGTGAAGCATTTTTAGGGTAATATTGGTAAAGGAGAAGAAGTTTACTAAAAAATTATAGGAATGGAATTACCATTTCATAACTTTGGAGAATGCCAAATTGGGCTATAGATTTTTAAAATTAGATAACAGTGTATAAATTACATAGTTGATTTTCAATAAATAATTACTGAATCTTGAATAATTTTTGAAGCAAGAGCTTCTTAAACATGTGTAGGCAAACTCCAAAACGAGTAGGTATGGAAAAAAGGTTACAAAATTGATTCACTCTTAGTTAGAAGATGCTTGTATTCAAACAATAATAAGATGCAAAGCGGTACCCGAAGTCAAAGGCCAGAGTGACCTGTCATGCACCAGAGAAGAAGCAGCCTAAGATTAAAGAATGCATGACAGGTTTCTTAATAGTTCTGTGGTCCTGGGAAAATTTATTTAGTTTGTCTGACATTCAGTCTCCTGGTCTGCAAATATGAAATATGGTGGTGCCTACTTAATTATACTGTAATGAAATGGATGGATACGATCACCTCAGGGCAGCATTCGAAGTGCTCAGTTAGCCATTCGGTCAGGTATGGTCAAAGGTACAATGCTAAGGGAGAAAAGGTAAGTAAGTGAACTGATGGGTAATGTAGTCACAGACCAGAGAATTAAAACCCAGAGTAACAGGAGGACGAGATGTGAAAGGATGCCTATCCGTAGTGTTCATGTGACACAGCAGAGAGGCTCAGACTTTGTTTTTCAGGAAACACAGTTGTTCTTGGCTCTACTTCAGAGGATGCACATGGCTCAATGTAGGATGAGACTGATTTTGGCAACTAAATGGAACACTAGAGTGTTAAGACTGATTTGAGAAAAACAATGGCAATAAAACCATTGATGAAAGCATCCTAGTACAATACAAGAAAGTGATTGTTTGGTGTTAGATGTCATTTTTGATTTTTAGATAAGCTGTTTTGTTCATTCATGAGAATAACAGGGATATTTTTTGTCTTCTTTTTGGGGGGGCACAGTCTCCCTGTAGCCCCAGCTGGCCTGGAACTTCCTATGTAGATTAGGCTGACCGTGAACTCTCAGAGATCCACCTGCCTCTGCCTCAGGAGTGCTGGGATTAAAGGCATGCGACACCATGCCCAGTCAAGAATAACAGGGATTTTTAAAGTAAATATTATAGAATGTTGCAAATATTATACAACTTTTTCAATTTCTGAAGAGTTTAAGGTTTGCATAAGTTTACATACTAATGAACTCTTTTACTATTGTATGGAGCCATATTGGATGCACATGTATGTATGTATGTACCATATTTTAGTGGTTCAATGAACTTAGTGTGTACCATTGATAGTCATCATTTTTGTGTGCTTAAAATTTTGCAGTGATTAAAACTCTCTAGTGATTCAAAATTTTCACAAAATTTTCAATTTTAGAGGACTGAGTCCACTGTGCGCCTTAATCGCTACACTTGAGTGGCAGAGCAGGGGATTAAAAGTTCAAACTTATTTAACATTCAGTTAAAGAAAAAGGTTTTATTTTGGGAGAAAATATATAGCCAGGAAGGACATATAAAATCCTATTGAAATATTAATTTTATAATAACACGAGCTATAAAAGAAATCATGTAAGTATTTGGTGCCATTAAAGTCAGTCGATTTCTGAAAGACACAGGGCACAGGAATCCATTGTGGGGAAAGGATGATAGTTATTTTTAGCTTGACAACAAAATGCTACTTGTGCATTATTTCTATCTGTAAAACCTCTCTCAGGAGGATACAAATTCCTTTCTCCTTGCTATCCCAAACAAACAAAAATCTCAGTTTGTTCCCTGAACAAACTGTGGGCTTCCAGGTGGTGGTGCTATTCTCACAGAAGAAGACCTTCTGCATCTCTTTATGAGGTCTGTAATTATACTTTTATCTATAAATTGAGCTGTTAAACAACAAAACAATGTAATACAGTTTCCATTCTTTTTTTTTTAAAGCTATTACTTTTATAATTTAAGATTGTTTTAATCTACAGAGATTCATTAGCAATGTACTTACCAGAAAGACAGTGGTGTGTTTCTGTCTGGTAGGGAGTGGCATAAAAGTACACAGCACTGCTTCTTGTATTTGAAAAAAAGTCCATAGAATGCCTTTGTTGTTGCAAAACAAGAGTCTGAACTTATGAAGATGCAAAAACCTGTAGAAAAATAGCAAGACTCAAGACAAATGATGACTAAGGTGGTTAAAATAGAAATTCTATTTTGATCCAAAGAAGGAAGCAAGCTGTTAAAGCCACACACTATATAACTACCAACAGCTATGCTTTTATCTTAGACAACATTTTGTTTCTGTTCTTTTGTTTTCTCTGCTTAGTTTCCTTGGTGTGAAAACCATAAACAGAGAAAAATAAGTCCTTATATATTTTTATTCTTAGAAGTCACTCTCTAAAAGATAAATTTCTCTTTCTATAAAAATTCCCTTTTGGCTGGGCATGGTGGTACATGCCTGCAAATTCCAGCACTCAAGGAGGCCGAGGGAGGAGGATTGCTCTGAGTCTGAGGCTAGCTTGGGCTACAGGGTGAGATTCTTCTTCAAACAAACAAGCCAAAACAATAAACAAAATATTTAAAAACATTTGCTTTCTTTTTCTACTTGAGACTGGATCTCACTATGATACTCTGGCTGACCTGGAACTCATTATGTAGACCAGACTATCCTGGAACTCACAGAGATCTGCTGGGATTAAAGGCATGGGCCACTGTACCCAGCAAAATATTGTATTTTTGAAATAATGTTTAAGTATCTGTATTTGATTCTCTTAAATCCTGGTGAGTGCTTAAAGGGAGAGTATTGACTTGACACATTTATTTCAATTAGATGAAGTGATTTTTTTGTGCCAGATCCAAAGTGGTTCTGTGAATCTGGGTAGGGCCTATCTCTAACCATAGAAAAACTGAATAAATTACTCACCCTATGGAAAGCAATTATTCCTTATCAGAAAATCAGATATTCCATGTCATCTGCCCTCAATCTAAATGTCCAGAGTGTTTTTGAGCTATTTTTTTCTTATAAGAGTAGATAGCACTGTGGACTCAGGAATATAAAGACTGAGATTCTAGACTCCATCACTCACTCATTTTGACCTTAAGCAAGATGCTGCATTTGACTAAACTGTTCTTCATAAAAAAAAAAAAATGACCTACATTATAGTCCAGTTAGAATAAACTATAGGTGACCAATCTAAATATATAACTACATTTTTAAGTCAAGGAAATTAATAGATTTAGAAAAAGATACACATAACAATGTTGTACAACATTGCATATGAGTCAATGTGTATTGAGTCATCAAATTAACGTACCATCTCACGTAACGGGCATTGGGTGGGTGACTACAGGGTTGGTTAGCTTAGCAGTCCAATAAGATCACCTGGGATGCCAGCTTTATCTTTCTGCTGTGTCATCTCTGCCCTAGGCTATCCCCTGTGATTGCAAGACAACGGTTGCTATTCTAGATCTCACATGTAAGCACGATCACATCAAATACACTAAAAGAAGTCCTTTCATTCTGTGGGGTCTTGTTAATAACAAGGAAAATCTTTGTTTGCAGAGTTCAAACTCTCCCCAGCAGGCTTTCTTCCACATCCATCATTAGCCAGAATCCCACAGCACAAGCCTGTGTCCAGACCAAGGTTGGCTTAAGCCAGCAACATCCATCTTCTGGATATACTATAGTTCATGAAAGCTTTGGTTCTTCTAGAAAGAAAAAAGTGTGGGGCTGGTGAGATGGCTCAATCTTAAAGAGTGCTTAGTGCTCTTGCAGTGCTCTCCAGAGTTTAGATTTCAGCACCCACAGCAGGCAGCTCACAACTACCCATTACTCGAGCTTCAAGGGATCCAACCCTCTTCTGGTATCTGTGGAAGCCTGAGCACACATGCTATAAACACACGCACATAAATAAAATAAACCTTTTTTTGAAAAAAATTGGAGGAGCGAGTGACTATCTGCTAGGCAACTAATAGGATTTACCATACTGCCAAACAGCAATAACTTGGTGGCTCTGTGCTCATAAGCTAGGGTTGAAACAGACTGCATGACTGCCAATACCCTGTACTCAGAAGAGAGCTCATTAATTAATAACTATTTGGCATTTTAATGAGTTGACTATTCATCGTCACAAGAGGGCCCAGTTGGTATGGTAAATGGTAGAAGGATGCTGAGAGGTGATATAGAATAGTAGTTTTTTTCAGAACAGTACTTTGCACATAGAAGACTCTCAGTAAACATTTATTGAATAATATTAAGCTTTAGGATACAGATAAGGAAAAACATCTAGTAAATACTGAAACAAAAGGAATAGGAATGGAAAGATGATTGAAGCAGAAGGTCAGGGTGACGAGCTGATGGAAGAGGTATTTTTCAGATGCAGAGTCACAAAAACCCAAACAGAGGCCTGAGGTTACAGAATCATGAAGAGGCTAAAAGATACCTTTATTGCAACTGCTAACCCATTTCATCTCTGGGATGCTCTCATGGTCATTCTGAACCAAATTTCGACCAACCATAAAGGAACCTATTTGTTAGGGAGATACCGCAGGACCCTTGTGAGAAAGAAGTTGTGTCATCTCAGAGAGTTTTTATCCCCAAGTAAGGAACTGTGAACATTCAGAGCACACAGGCTCAAAGAAAACAGATTTCAAAAGTTCAGAGAATAAAAGTCCATTGTCTAAGTCATGCTAAAAATGTTCAATAAGGTGAAGTTCTTCAAGAGGATTCAAGCTTGAGTTTTACAGAAGGTGTCAAACCACTCCTCTATAGAACTATCAAGAGGACACGCTTGGGGTGGCTTACCACAGACGGCACAGCTAGAGCTATGAGCCTCGCAAACGAGCACGGACAGTGTAACTTCTCGAAAGATGTGAGTAAATGTCTCTTCTTCCCAGATAGGATACCAATCTCAGACCAATGTAGTGATTCCATCCTATGTTATTAGTAACTTTTCTGTTGCTATGAAAAGATACTGCGGCCAAGGGAACTTATAGAAGGAAGAGGCTAGCGGTCAGAGTCCGTAATGGCGGCAGGCAAGGGGTGGGGTGGGAAACGCTGGCTGAGGAGGCTGGGGCAGAAAGCCCAGTGATCGCATCTTCAAACAGACACAGGAAACAGGGAGACTGGGAATCTGGGAAGGCTTAAGAACTCTCAATGCTCTTCCCAGGGCCGTGCTTCCTCCAGCATGGCCACACCTCCTAAAGGCTCCATGATCCTTCCCCACAGCGCCACCGACTGGGGACTTAATGTCCAAATACTTGGAGCCTATGGGGGATATTTTCATCCCAACCACCACCATCCAGGTCTAGCTTGATGAATCAATGAGTTTATGGGGCTTTCTGACACAGATAAAGAGTTACTTGTAGGAAGTAACCTACAGGAGGAATGTGAGAGATCCCAATATAGCTGCATCACAAACAGTCTCACCCCAGCATGGATCATGACTTCCCCACAATGCAGAGATGGAAACCCCCTTCAGTTAATCTCCCACTCGCTGTATACTCTAGCATCTTGGTGGAGTACCTGGAATTTGGTCAGAAGGGAGTGAGGGTGTCATGACCTTCTCCCCGACTTCCCACTCTTATGAGGGAAAGCCACACAAGGCCTTGTCTTGTGAGTTTCTCAGTGGGTAATTTCAGGAACAGCCATGCCATACCAAGAGGGCAACATTCCACAGCAGTTGTACAGGGGAGCTGGAAACAGACTTCCAAAGGGGAAGACGATAATGAACATCACACTCACCTCTCAGTCTATGTGAAGTTCTGCTTTGAAATACAGAGTAATTCCTGCATGGAATAAGGTGTGTATAGAGGAGAAGAGCTCATTTGCTTTGAAGAGGAGTGCATCATAGAAAGAATTACAATCAGTTAAAAGATCTACTGTTGTTCAGCAAAGAATCAATACAACTTTCCCTGAAAATCCTAAAACAGTCTAATTTCTGTAGAGAGATGCTATATTAAATCCTAAAACAGTCTAATTTCTATAGTGAGATGCCGTATTAAAGAAGCATAATAGAAAGCTTCATTCCATGGGAACTACCTAAGTATATTTCATAGTTTCTTAATCGTCTAGTTCAGCTGGATGAAAGCAAACAGACCATGTCCAAATGGCATCCCATTACTCCATGAAACCCAGCTAACCTCTCCCTCAATTCCCAAGCTAAATGTTTGGGTGACTACACTTCAAGTACAATCTCCAGTAGATCTTAGGTCTAACTGTGAGAACAGCACTGTAAAGCACTCAGAGGAAAACAGCAGTAAATCTTGACCTTGCCAGGTGAGCCACTCTTGGACATGACGAGTGATAAAGAGGAAGTTGAGAATCAATATTGAAAGTGTTTGTCCTTCAGAGGACATCGCCAGAATAGTAAAAAGATACCTACTGAATGGGAGCATGTATTTGCAAGTTACATATCTGGCAAGCTACAACATAATAAAGCTATGATGTAATACTAAAAAAGATGATATAAGAATGGGCAATAAGGGCCTGGAGAGGTGACCCAGCGGTTCAGCGCACTGACTGCTCTTGCAGAGGATCTGGGTTCAATTCCCAGGACCTACATGGTGGCTAACAACCGTCCCTAACTCCAGTTCCAGGGGATCCAAAGCTCACTTCTGGAGCTCCATGGGCATTGTATTACATGGGTGCACTCACACATATGTAGGCAATAACACTCATGCACACAAAAATAAATAAATAAGTAAAATGTATATTTTTTAAAAGAATGGATAATGAAGCCGGGCATGGTGGCGCACACCTTAAGTCCCAGCACTTGGGAGGCAGAGACTGGAGGATCTCTGTTGAATTCAAGGCCAGCCTGGTCTACATAGTGAGTTCCAGGCCAGCTGGGGCTATAGGGAGATCCTGTCTCAAAAAGTTTTTTCAAAAAAAGGGTAGTAAGGATCATCATTAGTCATTAAGGAAGCGCAAATCAAAACCACACTGAGCCTGAGGCAGCTATGGTGGCTCATGAGTGTAGTCACAGCACTTGGAAGGCTAAGGCAGGAGACAGAGGTTAGCCTGGGTTACATAATAAGCTCCAGGCCAGCCTAGCCTGTGCTATAGATTGAGACTCTACTTCAAAACCAAAACAAAACAACCCCCACACAAAAACTACACAAACTGAATTGAGGTATTATTTCAAATCCACTAGTATGTCTAAAAACAAAAAGTAGCAAAATCTGTCTAGGAGAAATTGGATCTCTCTAACATTGCTGATAGGTGTGTAAAATAGTTTAGCAACTCTAGGAAAGCCTGCTAGTTCCCAAATGATTGAGCATAAAGTTTCCATGTTACTCAGTAGTTCCCCATCTCTGCATGTAGGAGAAAGGAAAACACATCCATTAAAAAAATATGTACATGAATGTTTATAGTAATATTAGTCACAATGGGTAAAACTGGAAACACTCCAAACGTTCATTCAATGGGATATTGTTTGGCCCTGAAAAGAAGGAAGTACTGATACTGACCCGTGGATGGGCTGCGAGACCATCATAGGCTTCATTCACGCTAAGTGAGGGAAGCCAGTCTCAAAGGACCGCAGACTGCATGATTCCGTTTATACAACATGTCCAGAATAGGTGAGCCTGTAGAGACAGAAGTTAGGGCAGTAACTGACTTCAGTAACAGACTTTAGTCTGAAGAATACGGGAGAAGAATGTAGGTGGGACCGATGGCTGACTGGCCCCAGGTTTCTTTGGGGGATGATGAAGGCGTTTTAAATTGTTTTCTAGTGACTGTCACACAGCCTCAGGACTTAGCTTGTGTTAAGCACCACTCTCACCTCTGTCCACCTCTCCTGTGTCTTCCTGCGTTCTCCAAAGCCTCACCTGGTTTGCACACTGTCTCATGTAATTTTCAGAGAGGAGGATTGACTGGTGAAGTCTTGGCTACACTCAGGTTGTTTTTCCTTCTGTGATTAACCATGTTTTAGGAATTCAGGGCACTGGAAGTCTTGAAAATAAAATACACTTAAAAATTGTAGATCCTGGGACTGGAGAGATGGCTTAGTAGTTAAGAGCATTGACTGCTCTTGCAGAGGACATGGGTTCGATTCCCAGCACCCACATGTCAGCTAACAATTGTCTGTAACTCCAGTTCTAGGGGATTCGACACCTTCCTCTGATCTCTGCGGGCAGTGTGACACAGGTGCATTTACACACATGCAAGCAATATACTCATACACATAAAATAAATAAAATATTTTAAAAATTGTAGATCCCTATGTCACGAACTTCTAGCTGTTTTTGTTTTGTTGTTTTCCTCTGTCTAGACACAACTTACAGATTGAGGAGCAGCTAGCTTAATGTTTATGTGCTTAGTTCCAACGGTTTACAAGTTAGACTTCCAAACCCAGTGACTTAATGCTCTGAGTCTTGAAGACTAAAGGCTTCAAAGCCAGAGGCTTATTGCTAGTGCTCAGGCCAAGACTCAAGGCTTTGGACATGGAGCACCAACACTCAGCAGAGAATCCTAGTTCTGGAGTCTTGATTCTCAAGCCCTCTGTGGTGCCCTTGGACTCTTCTTGTCCTCATGGACTCGGTGCCTGCCATGGGCTCTCTATTCTGCCTTCCACAGTTGCAGCTTCTTTGGTGTTCCTACCACATAGCTGCCTCCTGGTATTACAGGTCTGAGCTTTAGATGTTGGGGCCCTAAGCTCTTGGTGGCTCTCTGGAACTCAGCCACCTTCTAGTACTGTATCTCTGAGCTTTGGGCATCAGAGCCCTGAGTCACAAGGTGAGCAGGGACACCTGGCTCTCACCAAGGATCATATTGCTCAGAGAGGAGTTTTCCAAAATGGTACAAGTTGTTTGGAGCAATTGTTTTGACTAGAGCAAGCCTCCTGAGGTAGAAGTTGTGGCTTCAGCAGTCATGGGATTGCAGCTATCTTTGCAATCTCCTCAGTGGGTCTGAGAACTATTCAAGGCAACAGAATGTTGTGTTGTGATGATGACCCACTGGATCACCAAACAGGGCTGCTCAATGAACATCTCCTTGCTCAGGGCAGCCAGGCACAAGGTGGAGGTCTGATAGCTGTCAATCTAAAGGTCTGATGGCTGTCAATCTCAGTCTCAAATCGGCTTGTCCTATAACAGTTTCACTTATTTGAAGGAAAAGTTAACATTAAGGAGATGGACTGTCATGGTGAGGACTTGGAGAGGAGTGGACTTATCTAGGTGAGGATAAAGGGACAAGATGGCTCACCACCTGGGGCTGTTTTCAGTCAGTTGAGCCAGATTGCTGTCGACCAAGTCACCAAAAGTCTCCACTTGTCTGTGACCTGTACACTCTGAGCAGAGTAGGCTGAGCCAGCTCTCAGCCAACAAGCCCTCACTCTCCAGCCTCACCAGCTATATAGATCTGGAATTTGGATTTCATGGAAAAGTGCAATTAAAATTTCAAGAAAGGGTTAAGGGTATTGCTCAGAGGTAGACAGCTGGCTTAGCATGCAGAAGGCTGTGGCTCAATCCTCAGCCCCACAAAATAAATAAATGACTGAAATACACAGAAGCATGGGGATGGGTGGCTTAAAAATCTTAGAACAAATATCAACTCTTTAAACAGAATGATTTCAAATATACAGAAATGCTCAGGCCAGGTGTGGTGTGCATGCCCTTAATCCCAGCACTCAGAAGGCAGAGCAGGCATATCCTTGAAAGTTCAAGGCCGGCTTGGTCTACACAGTTCTAGGCCAACCATACTACCTAATGATCCCTACTTTTTTTTTTTTTTCTTTTTTTAAAGAAGCAGAAAGAAAAAAAAATCTCACTTCTATGACCTCATTTTTTCTTGGCCAATGTGATGAAAATCAGATCCTGGATCTACACTAGACATGCACAGACATCTGAGAACCACTTTTCCCACTTTGTGTGGTAGCTCACAGCTGTAATTGAAGGACTTAGGAAGAGCTGAGGCAGGAGCATTATTATGCATTTGAGGCCAACCTGGGTTACAGAGTGAGACTCTGGTCTCAAAAGCAAATAAACAAGCCAGGAAACAACCAAACAAAAACCAAACCAAACAAAAAAAAAAGAGAGAGAATCAGCATTTGGGGTCTGTATAAAGTATTCAGTAGCTATTTGATTTACAAATCCTCTTTAGATCTTTATGGAACACCTACCATGTAGGAACACAAAATTAACAGAAGCTCTGGATTTAAAATATATTAGTGTGACCAGTTTAGATCACTTCACCAAAAGTGTCTTACATCAGTTCACTGTTCTCTCAAACAAAAGGTTTACTGAGCTGGAGAGGTAGCCCAGTGGTTAAGAATGCACACTGTTCTTGCAGAAGACTCAAGTTTGGTTCCTGGCTCCCACATGTGGCTGGCTCACAACCAACTGTAACTCCAGCTCTAGGGGATCTGATGCTCTCTTCTGGACTCTGTGGGCACTGCATCACATGCATATACCCCCACAGAGACACATATATACACATATTTAAACATAAAATCTTTTAAGATAAAATGAAAAAAATCTTTTTAAAAAAGATTGACTTACGCAGTTATAATCAAATAGGGGTCATGGAGGGAAGGTGTTAAAGACACAGATCTGACCCTGAGATGCGTAAAAGGTCAACATGTGGGTGTGAGTGGTAGACGCGCATCAAGACTTTTTGTAGTTGAGCAGATAGTTTTACACTTCTACTTGCTGAAAAAATTCAAGAAAGGTGGAGGATCAGGAAGAGTGTGGCCATCTTTCTTTGGCACATAGGTGTGTAACTAAGAAGCCAGAACTCGGACAAATAAGTAGCAATTTGAATCGCCCGCTCCTAGAAAGCGAAGACTGCACACCTCTCCTGTCGGGACTGGAAGTACACAAATTGATTGCCCAATTAAGGAAAGGTTGAAGCGAGGTGAGTAAGGTTTCACTGTTGCTGCCCTGATTGCTCAACAAGCTTGTTTAACAGGCTAAGTAGGTGAAGGGCAGGATAGCCTGGGGCAAGAGATTGCTCTGGCCAAGCATTATTGGCCAGCCACCAAAAACAGTTAAAAAAAGAAAATAAAGTAATAAAATAAAACTTCTCAAGCGTTGAATGCGTCAAGAACAAGACTGACATGCCAGGACTTGCAGTTTTTGTTACAGCAAACTAATTCCACTATGCATAATCTCTCAGTATGAATAAGGGGCCATTTGTGCAGCACTTAGTACTTCTCATGTTATCCCCCCACGTCCCCTCCAGAATCTGCACATTAGTACAGGTAATATATTATTATGGAAGGAAGATTAGATCTGCAGTGATGTCAGGCACTTTGGGGACCAGATGTCCCCTAGCAAATGTGACTTTTTTCATGCCTCTTGAGGCCTGGCATTCTGAAACTTCAACTCACACTACTTTCCATGGGGGAAGTTTAGCACCCCCTTGGCAGAACTCACACAGCTGAACAGCCCAGATCAGATGTCACAGTGTAATGCTGCCTGTCCTCTGCCAAGAGTCTGTGCTGTGGGCAGGCTTTGCTGATGAGAACCTACCCCTTTGACTCCTGACTTCATCAGTTTCAAGCAGTTGCCCGTGTGAAAATAACTCCTTTGCAAAGCATGCAGTAGGCTTGGCTTTGTATACAATGGTTTAGTCACAAACTCTCTATGGGAGCTCTGCCTTGGGCCACCCTTTCGAGAACCCAGAAGAGCTTGGGCTGCATTTGGACTCATCCACAACAGCATTTGGCTTTTGCCCTAGCCTCAACAACAACAAAAAGTCTGATCTAAACAACTATTCTGCATTTGCTAGTAGGGTTCTCCTGTTTTCTTGTTGGAGACCAAGTGACCTCTGTCTTGCCCTTCTGCAAATGTAACATCCTGATACTTGTTGATACCAATTATGTAAATCAGTCTCTTAAGTGCCTCTTAGAGTTTCTTATTGTCTAGCAAACAAGTTCCCCCACCTGTAGCCGTCCTTGGCTACACATGCCCTTGACTTCTGGTTCTTCCAGTGATTTGTATCCTAGCAACCTTAGTCCACACCCCACCTAGCCCCTGCCTCACCTCTTAGTATCTCCTTCCTGATATACACATAACCTTATGATGGGCTTTTGTCTTTGTTAATTACCACATTGCTGTATGGATGTATCTGCATTCCTGATTCCCCAAAAACTATAAGTACCCCCTGAAACAATAAAGCATGCGGCCTGAAGAGCCTAGGTCGTCAATCCTCATGTCTCTGTCTTGTGTATCTGCGGCCAGTGGCCTGTCTGAAGAGCATGGGTGACGTCCTGTGTGTCTGTGTTCATCTCTGTCTTGTGTATCTGCAGCCTGAAGAGAGACATTTTCCCAGGTCCGTCTGTCCTGCGTGTTTGTCTTTGTGTGTCTGTTCTGTGTGTGTGTCTGTTTGTCCCCACTCATTCCAGGGTTCCAGGGTCTCAAGGCTCACCGTTGAAACCCGCTGGATGGGACACTTTCTCTCATCAGCTCAAAAGAAACAAGGGATCTGTGCCCATACTTGAGGTCATCACGATGGTACTAAGATTACCATGGCACACATACTGGATGACAGGTACACACTGTGCCAAGCAATTTAGAAGGACTTTTCAATCTGGATTATTCCTTGCAGCTGCTCTGTGGAGAGACAATTTTTCTTACTCTTTATTTCTTAATTATAGTTGAGGAAATTGAGTCTGAGAAAAGTGGAAGAAACCTACCCAGGCTTACTCTGATTTTTAAGTGGCGAAAACAGGATTCAACCCAAGTGAATCCAGTGCCAATCCGCATTCCTCACTCCTTGAACCACCTTCTAGACAAGGTCTCAGAGGGAATTCTGGAAGAGCAGAGCAGACATTTTACACACACACACACACACACACACACACACACATACACATGCACACCTTTCTTTGCTCTTTATTACCCAGCGGATTCAAGCACGAAGAGCTGCCTGGGGAGGTCTCCACAGAGTCTCTCCAAAGACCCCCATGAGACACCCCATGCTGGTGGTCCTGACACACTGCTGTGTTCTGGCTGTTCCTTCACCCTGAGCTCTCTCTCCCTCCATCCCAATCACCAAGGGAAGGCTCTTCAAAAGGGAGGCCCAAGTATGTCATTGTCAGGCGAGCATGCTGAGTGCTTCTTTGTGCAGGAAGTAGACCTTATTCTCACTGTCTGTGAAGATTTAGGCTTTAGAGGTGATTGCGGCACTGATCTTTAGGGGAAACTGCCTTCTGGGGAAAGTCCTCAGAGTCTTAGTCATGTGCCATGTAAGACGGCCGTCCTTACCACACTCCTCTCCATAATAAATAGTTTGAGAATGAAATTAGATTTAATCAATGTGCAGAGTATACTTCTCTCCCCCAAATGTAGGAGAAGTAGTCAGTTATACATAATTATCTCAAGAGTTTAAGCAAAACCAAAGACTAAGCAGTGATTCCACAGTGACAAAGCATTTGATCAAGTCTTTCAAATGATAGTCGGGACCTCTTCCTTCTAAAGCTGAGGTCTGTGTTGAAAGTTTCCTGTTCTAAATGCTTTGGAAGTCCAACTGATTGCCAGTAAGATAGCCTAATACTCCCCTCCATAAAAAGAAAGAATGAGGGACGGAGCTTTTGGAATGGTCCCACTGTCTGCTGGATTCTCTTTTGCTTTAATGGTAATGGATGAATGGCATAAAATGCACTTCAGTTAAAGGTCCTTCCTTGAAAGTGGAATTTTCTTTTCTTTCCTTGGTTTTTTTTTGAGACAAGCTCTCCTGTAGCCAAGGCTGACCCTGAACTCACTAGGTAACTGAGGCTGACTTTAACCTCTGATCTTCCTGCTTCCACTTCCCTAGTGCCAGGATTTCAGGCATAGTCAAGGACTACAGTTCAGGAATGTCTTGTTCTAAGCAATGACCACTGTTACAGACAACAATCTGTGTGGTGCAACATGCTGTCAGCTGATATTTGGAGAAGATAAGTTAGAGTGAAATTATGCTGAGTTCTTAAATTTGGTGTGAAACTGTCTGCTTTCTCCAAGAGGCAATCTTTAAATCTGGAGGAGTTACTGGTCTGGGCCTGGAGGCAAGACAGTTTAATAAAAACCTAATTGGAAGAAAAGGGCACTCAATTTATATGCCTGGTCAGGATGTGAATTGGGGCATCTTATCCCTTACCCAGCTAAGTGAACTAAGTGAAACTAAGTGAAGGAGAATAAGATGGGTCGCAGGACTTGCTGAAGTGAGAAAACTTCATCTGCAATTTCCCAGTTACCCTCAAACAAAAAGGATTTTCAGAATACAGTCATCTGTGTGCGTGTGTGTGTGCTTCCCTCTATTCCTCCCCATCTTATTTTTTGAGATGATGTCTTTCTCTAAACACGACGCTTGCCATTTTGGCTACACTGGGTGGCCAACAAGCCCCCAGGATCAGTGGCCTTACCAACGCTGGGGTTACGGGTCAAAACACCCATACTCAGCTTTCACATGGAAACTGGGGATCCAAGCTCAGGTCCCATGCCTATGCAGCAAGCACTTTACCCACTGAGTCATCTCTCCAGGCCCTAGTTTTCTTTTCAAGCTTTAAAAAGTAAAATCAGGACTGTGAGATGGCTCAGCAGGTAAGGATGCTTGCTGCCGAGTCTGAGAACATGAGTTCAATACTCAGAACCCATATGTTGGAAGAAGAGAACCAATTCTCACAAACTTTCCTCTGACCTTTATATGTGACTGTGGTGCGTCTCTGTGCACATATGTGCCTGCGCACGTGCACATACACACACCCAAATGAATGTTTCCTTTTAAGCAAAAAAGAAAAGATGGGACAGAATAGAAGAAGCTGGAGTAGAGCGAAGCCGCCCCTCGTCTACAGCAGTGGCTCTCAGGCTTTTAGTTTGTGTCAGGATTATCTAGAAATGCTGCCGAGGATGCAGATTCCTGTCCTTAGCTTGTGACTTCATAGGCTGGAAGAAGACCCAGAAATTCACCTTTTAAGAGACACCCTACTTTTCCGACACAGATCACCAACAGGCTATGCTTTCCAAAACACTAGGCTGTGCTAGGAGATTCTTGTCTCTAGTCCAGCAGGACTTCCCTCAGGGGAGAAATTTCAGGAAGGGTTGGGAAGACAAGCCTGAACAGAGACTCCTCGAAACCCATCTCTGCTCTGGGGTTTGCATTTTGTCTCATTCTGTTTGTGTTATATAAGCTGCATGAAGGAGAAAATGGGGAACAACACAGTGCACGCACACACACGCACATGCACACACACACATACACACACCATGCTGTAATTTCTGGACTCAGGAATCTCTTTTACAAACACACAATGAGCTGCTGTTCAACCCCAGGAAAGCTTTTCTCTGGTCATGCCAATGAGTGACTTCTTGATCCACGCTATTTCTGGACCACGCAGAACTCTCCAGACTAACCGGCCCTGACAAGGTCCTCTCAGCTGAGACTCAGGGAGCTCTGTCTCTTTTTCCTTCTCTGCGCAGATTTCTACCTTTACTAGACTCTCCTATTTGGTCCCATCCAGGTGAATTCTCAGTTCTGACCTGATTTTTGGTTCTATTTGTGAAATAAACATGGCATGAACGGAGATTGATCCCTCCCCAAATCCAGGAGAATTTACTTTTTAAACTACCTTCTGGGACTGGAGAGATGGTTCTTCAGGTAAGCACGGATACTGTTTTCTCAAAGGACCTGAGTTTGGTTCTCTGCACCTTTGCTAGATGGCTCATAACTACCTATATCTCTAGCTTCAGGGAATCTGACACCCTCTTCTGGCCTCTGTGGGCACCTATACCCACGTGCACTACCCATACACAGACACGCATTATTAAATAAATATTTCAAAAACTCCATCTTCCATCCATTCCACAACATCTAAAGCCCTTCTGAATACTGAGCGCCTGCTATATGCTGTATACTGTTCTCAGCACTTGGGTTATATCAATGAGCAAAACAGAAAGATCCCTTGCTTTCAGAGCTTACGTTCCAGCAAGGAAGGTAGACACCACATAATATTCACACTAAGGCACTGAGGCGCACGCACGCTTGTGTGTGTGTGTGTGTGTGTGTGTGTGTGTCTGTGTCTGTGTCTGTGTTCATGTGTCTGTGCACTTCATTAATACATGAAACGGTCACAATAAATTGCTGAAGAAGAGAGAATTAGGCAAGGATCTAAAGGAAGGAATGGGGCAGGCAGAAGGTGTTTGTGGGAAGACATTCAGGCCAGAGGGACCCACTGGAGCAAAGATTCCACTGCAAAATTGTGCCTGGCATTTTAAAGAATATCCAGGAAAGCAGAGTAGCTGGGACCAAGTGAGTAAGAAAGCCAGCAGAAGGAGATAAACAGAAGGCAATCCTCAGAGAGGTGAGGATAATTCCTTCTGACTTTTGATCTGAGTACTAGAAGACAGTAGATCAACTGAGATGGGTGGGGCTGGGAATGCAGCAAGTTTAGGCACAGGGATCAATAAGGGGTTTGTTCTTGAAGTGTCAGACAGTCAAGTAAAGTTGTTGAGCAGGAACTTGGGGATAGAGGCTTTGAGTTCAAGAGAGATATGAGGATAGGAATCATCAGCCTTATTTAAAGACATGGGACTATTGAGGTTAACAAAATGCAGATCAAGAAGAGGCTCTATCCCTGTGAGGTGGTGAATATCTGTAATTCCGGGTAAAGGCAGGATGATCAAAAGTTCAATGCCATCCTTGGTTACATAGTGAGTTTGAGCCAGCCTGCGCTACGTGAGAGACCCTGTCTCAACAAAACAAAAATAAAACAAAACAAATGACAGAAAGCCCAAGAGAGTACAGTGAAGATGAGTTAAGAGATACAAGCAGCAAAACAGAGTGAGAAGTAACTGGCATGATGGGATGAGAACCAAGAGCGGGGGTTCTCGGAGACCACCACGGGCGACCCGGTACATCACAGCTGCGGCCGTCCGAGGTTAAAGACTGGACGGTAACAGCTAAGAATACAAGGTCATCAGAGACCTTACGGATGCAATTTCAGCAGAGCAATGGCAGGCAGAACCTGGGTGGAGTGGGCTAAGTGGAAGAGAAGGAGAGCAGTTGAAGACAGTGGAGACAGACAGTTCTTTCTGGGACTATTGCAGTGGATGGAAAGGAAAAGAAACAAGGCAGCCGCTAATAAAGAGCTCGGAGAGAGGCGTCCCCAGTGTGTGTGTGTGTGTGTTTCTCTTCATTTATCTCTACCTTGACTGGACCAGGAGGCAGCAGAGAATCATAAACGCACCTTTTTGACGGAAGTGTGACTCCTGACCTGCTAGAGGGCGAAGCGGAGCCGGTGTGGGAAATCCGTTTCCGGGGTGTTTTCTCCTTTCTCTCTACCGGAGAGGCGAGTGATCTGTTTTGTTCACTGGTATACCCAAAGTGCCCAGAGCAGTGGCTGACACATAGTGGGCACTCAAATGCCAAGTAAGCACTCACTCGTATTTTGGCATGGGCCAGAAGTGTAGAGACTGGCTCTCTACAGGGTCAGAAAGTTTGTCCACGGAAACAGCGGCAGGCCCGCGTGGGGGGACAGTGATGCCGGCCGGTGCTCGGGGCTCCCTCCTGGTTGCTTCACCTTTCTCAGTGAAGCGGGAAATACAGTCATGTATTGAGAGTGAAAGTGGGTGAGAAGTTTAGGGGTTCAAGAAGAGACGGGGCACAACAGTTGTTTAAGAGGAAGAGAAGGAGTAAATTGAGGGTATGTTCTGAGGGTAATGGGGTTCTGCTTATCAGGAAGTTGTAGTTTCCCGCAGATATACGTGGATACACAGCTGTAAGCACAGACTCGCTGAGAGGTGGATTCTCTTTCCTTCCTGCGGTCCCTCATGCCGCCCCCTCTTCCAGATCCTTCTGTGCTGTAATCTGCGGAAGAAAGGGGAGACCCCTCTGAAAAGAATCTAGTGAGGGGACAATTTTCAAAGTACAGGCGATGTTAAGGGAATTAATGGGGAGGAAGAGGCGGTCAGGGTTGGCAAGAGCAGGAGTCATTACCATCCCAGCTGGCAAGGGCAAGGGGCAAGTGAAACCTGAGTCCGGAGAGCTGGAGAAGAGGGGCATTCCAGTTGCTCTGCGACCTCCAAGTAAAGCAGCCACTGCCTCGATGCAGCTTGACCAGGATCGGCGCACACCTCCTGCCCCTGCCCGCTGCCCCCGGCTATGCTCACCTGGCCTAGTCCAGCGGGAAGCCAACGTAAGAGCCTTGAGAGAAGCATCTCCCAATAGGGCTCAGATCACAGCAGAGAAGGATCTGGAAGGGCAAACCGGGATGACTATCCAAGCTGAGCGGTGTGCTTCTGTCAGATCAGCACAGTGAAGTGAGATGGGGTGGGGCTTAGTGAAAAGGAAGAAAGGTTAGTGTGACTGGATCCGAGGTTAAGTCAGAGGAAAAGCCCCGCGGAGGAAAATGGTGTGTATGACCTGGGCCTGGTTCCCAGGCCTGTAATCCCAGCTACTCGGAAGACTGTGGCAGAAGGATCACAACTTCAAAGCCAGCCTGGTCTAGAGAATGAGTTCGAGTCTATCCAGAGCCATTTAGCAAGCCTTTGTCCCAGAAACTTTAGTCAAAGGAAGGCTGGGGACGCCTAACACGTGCCGGGATCTATGTCAATCCCCAGGACCTGAAGGAGAAAGGGAAGAAAAAGAGAGGAGGGGAGGGGAGGAGAAGGGGAGGGGGAGGGGAAGGGGAGAGGAATAAGGCTACTGAACCTGTGTGCGTCCCCGGAGCCTCCAGTTCCCCACGGTCTCAGAGAACTCGGGCTGGTGGATCCCCCAGGATCGTAGTCTTACACGGGCCTCTCTTCTTCCTCTGCTCATGCTATCGAAGCTTTGAGCCAGATGAGCTGTGAATACTGCTGAAAGAAGGACTGAGAAGCTGACACAGTAAACAGCAGGTACTTGCCACAGTGCTGTCTTTTCAATCACACTGTGTGAATATAAAGCAAATCCCACAACCAATGCCAAGTCCTGCACACTCGGAGATGCTCGTCAGAAATACTTGTAAACCACCATATTTGGCTCATAGGTGGATCTCAGTTACTCTGTGAAACTGGCCAGAGAAAAATCATGAGTCATGTATAAAATACCTGATAAGAGATAGAAACAGCTTTCCAAACTTTCTGTAGGTTGAGAGCTAAATTAATGGTGAACCTTTTTAACTCCCCCCCCCTCTCTGTATGTGCATGTGTGTGATACATACACAAGTCAGAGGATAAGTTGAAGGACGAGTCAGTTCTCTTCTTCCATCATGTGGATCCTAGAGGCTGAACTGAGGTTGTCAGACTCAGTGGCAAGCACCCGTTCTCCCTGAGCCATCCTACCTGCCCTAATGGTAAACTATAAAGGAAATAATAATATCAGTGATCCTTCAATGGAAAGTGTGGGGATGCCTGGAACTTCTTTCTGGCATAGTAAAATATCTGAATTGCTAATCATCAAAAGCAGGGATGGTGAAAAATACCATTTGAAATTGTGACAAACGACACAGTTCTTAGGAATACATTTTGAAAGGAAGGTGGAAGACTGTCCTAGTTAACTCTATCACTGTGATAAAACACTCTGACCAAAGCCAACCTGGAAAGGAAGAGTTTATTTGGCTCACACATTCTGATCACAGTCCATTTTTGAGGGCTGCCATGGCAGGAACTGAAGCAGAGACCATGGAGGAATTCTGCTTACTGGCTTGCTCCTCTGGCCCATGCTCAGCCTTCTTTCTTATATAACCTAAGATCCAGGTGCGGCACTACCTGTAGTGAACTGGGCCCTCCCTTGTCCTTCAACAATCAAGAAAATACCTCACAGACAAGCTCACAGGCCAATAAGACAGAAGGAAGTCCCCAGTTGAGGTTTCCTTTTCCCAGGGATGTCAAGTTGACAACTGAATCTATCTAGTACAAAGACCTATACAGTAAAGATTATGTCTTTCTGAAAGATATAAAATAAAAGTTATATAAATTGAGAGACTCGCCCATGGCTTGGTTGGGAAAATGAGACATAATAAAAGTATCAGTTCTTGGCAAATAACTAAAGTAAATGTGCTTCATTTCCTACCTGTGATTAATCAATTTACAAAACCTTGTGGTCAGAGGGGCTGGAGAGATGGCTCAGTGGTTAAGAACACTGGCTGCTCTTGCAGAGGACCCGGGGTTCAATTCCTAGCATCCACATGGCTGCTAACAACTGTCCACAACTCCAGTTCTAGATAACCTGAGGCCCTCTTCTGACCTCACTGGGTGTTGCATGATATGGGTGCACTTAGACACATGCAGGCAAACACTCACACACAAAATAAACATGATAAATAAACTTTTTAAAATCCTATGTAGTACCATATAGTTTAAAATCTATAAGAATCTTTATGTTTATAAAGAAAAACTTTAAAAAATTAAATCTTTGGCTTATCCACACTAGATTCTAGAATTCCTGAGGTTAAATCTCTAGGGTTTGTTTCAGGGGGTTGTCCATACTCTTTTGTGAAGTAGGGGCTGGGGGACACACTGGCCATTTACATAGCTCTTACAACCTGATGTGAAATATTTCAAGTCATCATTCAGTGTTCACAACAATTTCACGGAAACTTGCCTTTAATATTCTCACTTTACAAAGGCAAAGCGAAGCATCAAGACACTCAAATCTGAGACTATAGAGACAACTCAGTGGTTAAGGACACTGACTGTTCTTGTAGAGGCCTGGGGTTCAGTTCCTAGCACCCACAGGGCAGCTAACAACCATCTGTAATTCCAGATGGTTGGGGGATCCAGTGCCTTCTTCTGGTCTTCATGGGAATTGTATGCATGGGTGCACTTAACATGCAAGCAAAACACACACACACACACACACACACACACACACACGCACACACATATATATGTATATTTTTTAAACAGGTACTCAAGTCTGAGGTTGCCAGGTCAAGAGTAGAATCCACACAGTACCACAGAGCACACATGTCTAACTTCTGTGATAAAAACTGTAGCGGCCTGCGCTACAACTGTATCCGAGTCTATCTGGCACGGGGCTGAGGAATTGAATACACACAAGACATACAGGACACACAAGACACACACAACACAGACACCAAAAATGGTGGAGAAGCTTCCGATTTATTCCAGCAAGGTGCTCAATATATATACACCCAGCAATGCCAGTGGTTTGTTGCAGGAAACTCCAAGGAGGGTTTGGGAGGGGACAAAGGTTCAGGCCCCCAGGGAACATCCGAGTATGTGACTCGCACCTGGTTCAGAACAATTGCGGTTAGGCCTTTGAAATCAAGTCGTTCTTGGTCAAGCTGTTCTCATAGCAACTGCAGCTGACAAACTGAAGCTAGTTCCTGGCCGGGAACCTAGCTGGGAAAAAGGCATGTCGGGAGGCCAGGGCCCCACAAAAAAACAGTCTGCCATTCAATATCAATTCAGCATTTAAAATCAAAGTAAGTCCTGTATGTGGCTCTATAGGAGTACTGGGAAAAAGGTATTAATTTTGGTTACCTTAGAATATGGAATTATAAAGATTATTAGCTGTTTCTTTGTGTGTGTGTGTGTGTGTGTGTGTGTGTGTGTGATTTGCATGTGCCACAACATACATGTGGCAGTCTACTGGAGTGGGTTCTCTCCTTCCACCACACGGGTCCTGTGGATCAAACTCAAGTGGTCAGGCTTGATACAAGTGTCTTTACCTGTTGAGTCATTTTGTTGTTCCCATTAAACATTTCTTAGCCTTTTTATAATGTTTGACTTATTGCAAGGAGAAGCTATAAAGAAAAATATTTATCAATCGAGGTACAAAATTATTAAGAGGGAGAAAACCCCATTGGGAGCCTGATGTTGAATTCTGTATCTGGTTACTTTCCCTTCTCGAGGAACAGGACTTACTGGAACTTACATACTGGAACTGCACTTGCTGTATCGCCTCTCATTCACAAGTGCCGCTCTTTCCAGGAGCTGGATAGAGCAGTGATCAAAGCAGAGGAAGTCCCTGCCTTCCTGGGAACTCCCTTCTAGATGGAGACAGATGGACCACAGACAGGAATATTAGCACCCTAAAGCCCTTCAGGGGATGTGGGGGCTGACCAGAAAAATAAAGCAAGATAGGGGAAGAAGGCAGTGGATGTGGCCCGGAGGACGAATTGTTTGGTTGGTTATGGCATAGTCAGGGAGGTCGTACTGATGGAGTGACATTTGAGAAGGCAATGAGGGCAGCTGTCCTGGATAGGCCAAGTTTAGTGACTACAGAAAGAGTGTGACATTAGAGGAAAGAGAGCGCCAAAGACCCGAGGCCACTTGGGGCTGATCAGGACACACATGGGACTGATAGGATACATGTAGTATTGAGGTCAGAACACATGTGTTACTGATCAGGACATGTGGTACTGATCAGGACACACTTGGTATTGAGGTGAGGACACTCTTGGTGCTTAGGCTGCAGCATGCTTGGTATAGCTGGTACACAGGAAGGCTAGTTTGGGGTGAGGGTGGTGAGAAAGATTTTAAAAAGACAAGCTTTTTCTCTGTGTGATACGGTAGCACACTGGAGAATTTGTGTTGCTATATGGTACTTACTTCTGGAGAATGAGACCCTTACTGGGTTTTCTCAGATTCTGAAGCTGTGTGGTAGTTGCATCCAGTTCACATCTTGCCCACCAACAGTGGGTACTCCTGGAAAGCTGTATTTGAAAAGAGGATGTGGCCTGGGAGTTTTCATAGAACTCTGAAGGGGAACCCCGTGAGTCTCCTGACAGTCTGGAAGTCCCATCCTAGTTGAACAGACTATGCTATGCGTTTGGACCCTGGAAGACTGGTAGTTTGTTTATTTGATTTTGAACAAGAATGTGCATCAGACTTGAGGCTGGTCCCTCCCTACAAACAACCCCTCCAGCAAAATGATTGGGGAAATAAAAAAAAACACCTCAGATAACAACAATCAGAAAGCCAAGCAGGATCTTGGTTTGTCAAGAAGGTTTGGACCTGTGATCCCATCAAGGGCCATACTGCTGTCCCGCTTTAACATCAGCCATACCAGCCCTGAACTAAGTACGCGGGAAATGCTAACTGCCATGCTCTCTGATCACAGCATGAGTCCATCAAAACCTCTAAGGGAAAAGATCCAGGCATAAGGACATCATTTGACCATCAAAGTTGCCTTTAGAAGCTTTGAATGGAGAACATATCTAACTTTTCCTTCATGCCTTTCCAGTCCGTCAGAACTCCTCAAGAAATCTTCTTTTGCCTCAACTATAAACTGTTGGAAAAGAGAAATCAAACTGTTTCTCCAGGTAGAGAAGGCTGCCCTAAGCCACTAGGAGCCATCCTTTCAAAAGGTGGGGCCATGCAGCTATTCCTTTTAAGTCAAAAGTCCATAGTGGGGCCCAAGTGCCTGGCCTGTTCACAGACTTGCTGGCCTGGACTGCGGGATGCTTGTTTTGTTTGGTCTTGTCTTGTTTTGTTTGTCTGAGACAGGGTCTCACTAAATAGCTGTGGCTGGCCTAGAACTTAGGATATAGACCAGGCTGACCTCCAGCTTTATAGAGGTCCACATGCCTCTCCCTCCTGAGTGCTGGAATTAAAGGCATACATCACCACATCCATCCTACATGATGTTCTAACTTATTTATATTTGTTTTTTTGAGACCAAATTGTTGGTCTCAAATGGTTGGCTGGTCCCCAAACTCACTACATAGCAAAGGATGATCTTGAACTTCTGATTCTCTGCCTCTCAAGTGCAGGAATCACATCTGGATTTTTTTCCTTTTCCTTTGATTGCTCCTTCCTTTTTCACCTGTGTTTCCTCTCTAGTTGCAGTAATATTTTGTCTTTATCTTATTGGGCACGTTTAAAGGAATGAAGGACTAAAGTGATAAACAAGAGACAAAGCTTTGAGGTCAGTTTTCTACTGGACAGAAATGCCTGGTATCTCTACCAAGAAAAGAATGTCTAAGTTAACAAGTAACATAGAAGGTCACACTGTCTCTATTTAACAGAGTATCGAACACAAGCAGTGTAGCTCCTCTGAGACACTGAGAATCATGACTCAACCTAATATTATCTCTTCAGCTTAAGTTTGGGGTGCTTTCTTCTTTTTTGTTTCTTTGAAATGAAGCCAATTAATTTCTTTGTGGTTTCTGTATTTTGTGCCAAGAAAGGTTTTCCTCAAGCTAATGAGCTGTATACATAAGATGGAAACACACACTGTGCTAGAAAAACCATGAGGAGCACTGAAGGTCGGGGGGATCTTCCAGTGGAATATTCTACCATCCCATAATGTCATCTGAAGAGCTACCACAGGGTGACTGACTGTGGTAAAATGTTAGTCACGAGCTATTGTAACACATCGCCATCTAGGTCTGTCTAGTCTTGTTATGGAACAGGCTTCTGCTCCCTGAGGCTTGCCCAAGGCTGTGTTACAAAGCACAGACCTACACTGGGATCTTCAGCAAGGCCTGCCCCAAAGTCTCACAGACATGATCATGTGCCAAGGACCTTAAACCCCTGACACTGCAAAGAGTAGACTCTTGGGCACAGGCTTCTGAGCTGACATTCCCTAGACATCTTTCAGGTTCTACCTGTGGAGCAAGTGTGAATTTCCAGGACTGTTTTTAATCCAGACACAGACAGCTTTATGAACGCATTGTGCCAACCCAAGATGCAGAACAGAACTGCAAAGGGCAGGGTGACCTGAGGAGAAAATGGATGGGACCTAACGTTCCCCTTGATGGCTATGTAAGGAAGCTGTGCTTGGCCCACAGCAACGGAGTAGAGCCTGCTTTTGCAAAATAGAATTAAACTTCTCTGTTTTCATTGAACTCTCCCCAACTCTTGAATTTAAAGCCTGTGATCAAATCCTTTTGCTCTTCAAAGGAATGTCATCACTTGCATAGGTTCCCCAAAAATCTCTTCTGTAAATTAGGACGACGTTGATTGTATAACCCTGGCCTGCCTCAAAAGGCCGGAGAATATAGGTCATCTAACAGCTACCTCAAAGAAATGTATGGAACTAGTGCCACAAAACCCTCCCAGGAAACTGGCCTTGGATCAACTTTACAGGCGCCTAACCTGCACCCTAGTTCCAAAGGCAGAGTACTAATCTTGCGCAGGCTAAGTGCACTTCCTTTTAGACCAAGGACTTATCAAATGTAGGGCAACTCAAGTAAAAAAGATTGGCTCTTCTAGATAGTTCGGATGAGATGTAGCATTTGTGTGCTTTGCTGGCGTGGAGCTCCCAATAATGAACTGTAAAAGGTGAATCCTGTGGCTCCAGTAGCTTCTTGGTACTGCACAGTTCCAGACTGTGAAGCTACCCACGGAAGCTTGTATGGTCAGTTACTATCTAACCACACCTATAAAAATCACAGGCCAGACCTAAACAAAAACAGCCTTTCTATTGCCAAGAATAATCTTTGAGGTTTTAATGACAATAAAAACGGAAGTCAGAAAAATTAACTCTGAAAGAGGCAAAACGATTACTGGATTCATTTTCAGTGAAGTGTGAGGCGTCCCTTCTGCGTTATCCAGTTCTACATATTCTCAGCTTTTGAAGTTTTCTTTTTTTTTCTTAAATAAGTTTTCCATTTTAAAAAGTTTTTGTCTCTAAGCTCTTTTACAATTTTGCAAATTGTAGCACACTGCTAGAGACAGAAATTTTTATTGTCCAGAGACACAAATGAATTCTGGCTGAGGTGTTAATATAACTGGTCTTCTGGGGACAAGGGCAGTATTGCATTAACTAGTATTCCTGATTGCTTCCCAGTCTGTTCTTTCTTTTAAGATATTTTTATTTTATGTGTATGAGTGTGCTGTCTACATGTATGTCAGTGCACCACATGCATGCAATGCCCCAGAGGCCAGAAGAGGGTGTCAAATTCCCTGGAACTGGAGTTAGGGAAGGTTGCTAATCACCATGTTGGGTACTGGGAACCAAACTGGGGTCCTCTGCAAGCAAGTGCTCTTAACTGTTGAGCATCTCTCCAGCACCCCTATGCAGTGAGTGCTGAATTCTCCTTTGGACCTCCTCGCTCCAGCGTTGAGAGCCTGGACTAGACTCGGTGAATCTTTTTTTTTTTTTTAATGAGTTAGGTTCTCACAGTGTAGCCCTGGATGCCTCTAGCCCTCTGCGTCATCTAGGCTGCCCCTCATCCTCCTGCCTCACTCTCTAGAGTGACACACCTGACATCATAAATCCTATGTAAGCACCTTTTTACTTGGTTATTAAATAACGAGCTAAAATCAGGCATGGGGGCTCATGCCCCTAACTCTAGGACTCGCAAGGCTGAGTAAGAGGGTTGCCATGAGTTTGAGGTCAGCCTGGGCTCCACAGTGAGTTCTAGGCTAGCTTGGGCTACAGTGTGAGATTTCTGTCTCAAAACAAAATGAAGTTAAGTAAAATAATGAACTAACTAACTAAGACACGATTATAAGTTGTGTCTCAGGTGTACAAGTTTTACACTTGCAAAAAATGTGTGTATTTGCCTAGATGTTGTTTAAAGTCTTCAATACATTATGAATTCTCTTTAATATAAGGAATAGTAGAGATGTAGCTTTATTTTCCTCAGAAATTAGTCCCCCCAGCAGCACTTACTGAGTAATATTTGTTTCTCCCACTGATTTAAATTTTCTACATGTACGTGTGTTTTGCCTGCCTGTATGTAAGTGTACCATGTTTGTGTGATACCCAGGAAGGCCAGAAAAAGGCATCAGACCTTCTGGACCTGGAGTTTCAGATGGTTGTGAGCCACCATGTGGGTGCTGGGAACCAAGTCCGGGTCCTCTGCAAGAGCAGCCAGTGCTCTTTACTGATGAGCCATCTCTCCAGCCTGTCTCCCACTGCTTTTAGAGAATAGCTTTCTGGTATTTGGGGGTCATTTCCATGTTTTTTGTGATGGTGTTTACTTTTATGCCCTAGCAATGTGTTTTTAGTGCTGTGACTTTAAAATACACAGACAATGTGGCAGGTCATTTTGATGTTTTGCTAATCTAACAAAGAAGAGAGGCCTGTAATGCAACTTGAATTAGTCTAAAATTTACAGTAACTAAAGCTTTAAAAAAAATGGTCCCATTATTTGAGCTCATCCATTCTTTCCAGACTGCCTTAACTAAGTAGATCATAATAATGACTAGCAGGTAGGCAGACAGGGCCTGGGTTCCTTTCTTCCTCAGGGGAAGGACAGAATACCCCTCACCCAATAGAGATGTGTTATAGAGCGGCAGACTGCAACACATCCACATGGTGCTGTGGAAAACGTTGGAGCTATCAGAGCAGTTCCTAGCCTCAGCAGCCTTCTCATCACTTCTCAAGGCCACTTACCACTGCTTGGACTTGACATTGGTCATTGCTCACTCACACCCTTTACCCTCATGGTTTTGAACAATTAAGAAGTAGTCACAAAAGGCATGTAAGGAAATAGTATCAACTATATTTCTAATGAAGCTACGTCGGGAACCCGGCTTGGACGCCCACACCCACTTCCACCTAGAGAGCTGTATGTGCCAGAGTGACCCTGTTGGATGGGCTGCTGTTACTGCAGTCCGGAGAGAATCATGACAAGCCTCACACTCAGTCACACCAAAGATGGTCCAGGTTACCCTTGGAATAACTGTCCATAAGAACAATTTGTGTATCTGAACTTGACCATCTTGCCTGTCTGACAAAAACGTCCCTAAGTCAGTGGAAGAAGTCAGTGTTGGTAAAGATGTGACAAAGCTCAAAGGCAGAGGGCGTCTACAGAAACGCACGTGTTGACAGAATTTCCCATTTTATGGTGGCTGAACTGTGGGCAGAGCTCCTATGGGGGAAAAAGCTGAAATTTATACTCATAAACATGAACTTGGGTCAGAACAAGTAGACACTGCTCAACTTACTCTGATTATGAAGAATGGAGAAATGTATAATGTGTCAGACTAGATAGGTACCTAGCAATTTTTTTTTTCCTTCTTCAAATAGGATCTTACTGTATAGCCCAGACTGGCCTGGGACCCTCCATCCCCTTCCCTCAGTCTCCTGAATATTGGGGATTACAGGCATGTACCACCAGACCAGTTAGTTTGGATTCTATTTAAAAGTTTTTTATTTTATTTTATGTGTATGAGTGTTTTGCCTGCATGTTTGTAAGTGCACCTATGTTATGCAATGTCCACAGAGGCCAGAAGAGGGTGTAGGATTCTCTGGAGTTGGAGTTATGGACAGTTGTTAGCTGCTATGTAGGTGCTGGGAATCAAACCCAGGTCCTCTGTAAGAATAGCCAGTGCTCTTAACTGCTGGACCATTCTCCAGCCCCCATGTTTGAGTTTTTGAAGATAAACTTCCATGATCTAGAACTGCAGCGTGTATAGACTATAGGTATTCTGTGGCCAGTACTCAGCTGCCCATGTTAGCTTCCCAAAGAATCAACACAAGATTTGTAAGCACTTTTGATTCACATTTTAATGTTTGAAAACTATGTTAACAGAGCATTTATAGAAGAGAACTTCTTACATTTCTTTATTTATACCACACCCTGAAAAACAAAACAAAACGGCAACTCTTTGTGACCAACTGGGAACAGTCAAGTTTTGTGACTTGTGACACACTTAGGACGCCCGCCTATAACTCATTTACAAGGTCTTTACATGAATAAAACGGTGTGTGCTACATGTACCGAATCAGGTGGAGTCTAAGACACACTGGACTCAGAAGACGGGATTACATACCAATGGTGCAGAGTCAAGTGTTTGAGGGGAAATTGTTCAAGACCTCTATGTTGGCATTAACACTAAAATAAAAGGGAAACATGCAAGACTTTAAAAAAAATAACGGTTTCTTTTTTTTATTCCCTTAACATTTGTGCTCACATTAATATTCAGCCCTTCCCACCCCCAAGATCCCAAAGTTTGGGAAACACAACAATTCCATTTTGGAAAAAAAATATCTCCCTAACTTCTGTTTTCATAAATACTATGCAATAGTATGTTAACTCTGAAAGAACTTTATAATGAAACACTTTGTTGTTTTGGGCACGTCTATATGACAATGATTTATCTCTAAATATTGTTTATTTGAATCACTTAAATAATTGATCATAATACCAGCATAAGAAATCAATTCAGTATTTCTCATACATTTCTTTTTCTAAACAATTACTTAGGGAGAGAATGTAAAATTCTTCTAATTCCCAAACAAAACCTCTAACATCTATGCAAACATGTTATTTCTTATGTGCAGACACTAGTGACCTCTATTTCTGTGGGTCAACTGCAAAAATATACAGCCTCGTATTTATTTACAACATATTTACATACAAATGAAGTCTTACAGTGAGCCTCAGCTGCATAGATTCTTTCTTTTAAAACACAAATTCAGGCTTGTGTACAGATAGGCCCAGTGTGTGGGCTCTAACTCAGATAAAACCTCAAGGAAGTTAAACATCTATGTCCACGCAGATTTTGACAGTTTTCCAAGAACCCACTCCTTTAGATTTCATGATACTTTCAGGTGTTAGTCACATCCCCAATTTGTACCACAAAGCCTTCTATCACGAACAACAATTCACTGTATTTTGGAGGAAGTGTTCTGTTCTGTTGCTGAAGGATGTTCAGATCTACCATTCTTAAAGGAAGCTGCTGTTCAGTACTGCTAGGCCTGTAACTTCTTTTTTCGGTGTGACTGGAAGCTCATTTGAATGGGGGAATGTTCTTCATAAAGCCTTTTCTAAAATGGATGAATGGAGGCTTTCCTCTAAGGCCTAAAGTCAAACATCTCCAGCAATATAGACCTTTCGGGTAGAAGATTCATTTATATTATATATTTTGTAGTGCCAGGACTGAACTCAAGGCCTTGCACATGCTAGGCAAGTACTCCAGGACCACATGAGCACTCACGAGTCGCCATCACAATCTCAGCACTCTGGAGAACTGACTCCTGACAAGAACTCAGTGTTGTCCCTAAGGTTACAAAAGGCATTTTCTTTTTAAATTACCTTTTATAAAACAGCTGTAAAAAACAAAAACCAAAGTACTATCATGCCTCAAGCCAAAACCTCCCTACAGTACAGGCACCCCAAGTTTCACTCATGACCAGCAGGGTGCTTCCAGCAGGACGAGTACGCTGGTGGCTGCACTCAAGTCTTCCCTTTCCTGCCTGATAGCAGACGGAGCCCTTTCTCTCCTTTCAGGCAGTCCTGGCTTCCATCCTTACCCTGGAAACTGCTTCTTGAGGTAGGACTTACCGGGAGGACAAGCACTCATCTGCTTAAAGGGTTACTCAAACTCGATGACATGTGTATTCCCTGGAGACCAAGCCTGAAACTTCCAGAAAACAGACGGCTGTGCCCACTGAGGCGGGCAGGATTTGCTTCCTGACAAGTCTGTGCATGAGGCTGATGCTGCTGGTCTGAGGCTGCATTTTGAGAAAACACTGGCTTGGGGGCTGGAGTTCAACTCCAGGAGAATTCTTGGGATGACTCCTGGAGTGTCCTCTCAAAGAACCTCACCGCAGACCTGTCCTCTGCAACCCACACTGGTCAGTGATTTTGTTTCTTAACAGGGTCTAGAAATGCAAAGGAAAATGGGTGGAGGCGCCTTGTACCTTTCATCTAATTACTGGGAATGATTACAAGTGTGGAAGCCACCAGAAGGGAAGGAGAACTCCAGGAGTCAGGGGTCGTTTCTACGGAGGCAGCTAAGCCAAGACTTCCAGACAGAAGGTACCAGCTGAGGAATGTCTGCACCTCCTCACCGACATCCCACAAACAGGCTTTTTGGACTTCTTTATCTCCTCTTTTCTGCAGACCACACTTCCAGTCACTGTGGTAACCTTTTAACTGGTGGTCCCCTAACTCCACTGTCCAGTAGGTGATCTGGAGCAGCGATGGACCATCCATCCAGATTTCGCCAACAGCAGGCAGTTATGTATTTTTGGTGACTCTGATGTGCTTCTCCATTTTCTTCGGCCTGTCTGGGGACTTGGCTGTTTTTGCAGTCCTGTTGTGCTATTCCACTTCAGCTAAACCCTGGAAACCTTTTCTAGCTTAATGTGGGCTTAATCTCCACATACAACCCAAATAACGAACCTACGAAGTTTGGGAAATGATCTCCATATGAATTGGGGATTGCCTGTGCCTAGAAGAGTACTTTCCTCTGGGTGTGGTCCACTACCACTACTTCTATCTAACAAGTGACACTAAGTTAGGAATCTACAGCATTCTGTGTTACAGAAGCTAGAGAACAGGTCTAAGTCCAGGTAAACTGGTCCTGTTCACCAGCAAGGAGCTCCTATAGACCAAAGGAAAACACACTGCTTTCATTGGCTAAGGACTACTCTTTAGTCTACTAATTTAGCAGAAAAATGTCTACTGCACTTGACTGTGCTGTTTGAATTCTACCTAACATCTGTGATACAGGTATGTTTGGCTATCAGTTCATTATTCTGAACGAGAGTAAGAGCAGAACACTAAGGCTAATATCTAGGAATTAACTGGTGATATTGACAAAGCTGGTAGGTCTGTTACTCAGGTAAACAAAGGAGATCTGAAAAATGTGACATCACAGATATCAACAAGAATGTGTTTCCTGTAAATAAATATGCTTTAAATAATACATTAGTTGTACCGACATATAAAGTTCAGAGATCCAAATCACAACACATCCCAGAGTTAGAAACAGTTTTCTGAATTCACTTTGTGAATGGAAAATGAATTGCTACAAAACAATGAGGACAGAAAGGGGAAGCACAGCTTACCAACTAGATGATGTCATTTTTAAATGGTGCTCTAAAGAAACTCCAAAGATTGGCTGAAACTTGTTTCTCTCATTTCCCATAATACAGAAAACACTTCTGAAAAGGGCAGAGATGGCTGTGGGCTTTGCTAAGTTAGGTATTCCTGTCTAGGTTGTGTGTTCAATTGCATTGGCTCTGGATGTGTATGTAACTGCGAAGCACTGAAGGAAAGCTGTAATGATGCAATGCAGGAAATAACTCTGCCCTCTCCCCCAAGAGGGTGGCAGCAGGCACTTTGATGCCTGCTTATCAATGGGACTTACTATGTAAAGGGACAGCTCTGCATGACTCTCATGAGATTTGTGAAAGCCTTTGGAGATTTCCATCGAGGAGGAACAGAATCTGGAGCTAAGTGCCTGGGCCCTCTGCCAAGTGTCTGCAGTCAACATCTCCTTATTTCCACATAAGAAATCTGTGCTCTGTGCATTTCTGAAAACTCAACTGGAATACATCGATCTGAAATACCAGTCATCTGCAGAGCAGCTCACAGAGCAAGCACACTTCTCACGTGGGTGCGGTATGGACAGTCCCGCTGGAGGACACTGCCCTGGGTTCCTTGGGCTCCCTATTCCTTTCTGGTTGGTCTTGTCCAGAGCTCTCCTGTTGTCAGTCTCCTTGTAGTCTCCCCTGCTCCCTTAAAAGGGGCACTGGGGAGCCCGTGTGCGCAGTTCTGCCCTCCTGTGGGGGTCACATGGAAGAGGGGGTAGTGGGGAGACACAGGTGGCAAACTGTCCTTCCCCTCGGGGGACAGGAAGGTGCACGGTGATTCCGGAAGAGGCTCTCCACAGAGACTCTCTTGGAGGATTTATTTTCAAGACTGATGGGAGAATTGATGAAGAAATAGAAATGAGGCTTCTTTAAGGTACAAAAGTCTTGTATTTGTAATAACTAGATTTATAGATATAAAACAAGTCTTTTAAAGACTCCTCTAAAGTAAAGTACCCAATATAAAACAGGAATGACTTGTCCCAGGTCATCCTTAGATACACATTATTCTCTGTTGTAAAAAGCTGGTGGACTTGACTAAATGCTGCTGCACTTATAAACTAATAAAACATTTCCCCTTCAATAATATAGGTGGAGAGTTGAAGGTAGGCTACATAAGAAGAATAGTTTCTTAAGTGTTTTGGAGAGTCTCATCAATGCAGGTGCCATCGGTCCCCCAGTAGAAGGTGACTCAGCCTAGAGTAACTGACACAGGATGCCAAGAGTGAAACAAAACTTCAGTTGTGAGATTAACCAAGGGTGCAGTTTAATACATTTGCCAAGGTGCTGTACCCACCCCTTCCCAGCTGAGGGCCTTGACAGGGAATGGCTTTCGGGGGGGCAAGGTGCAGTACCAGCAGGCCCACCTTCGGTGATCAGAGCCACCTGAAATATGAGGCTTGCTTAAGATCCCGCAATGGGACACAACCTGTCTCTCAAAGGATTATTCCCGTGTGCTATGTTAACCAAAATAAGCAAATTATTTATGAAACCATTTTTTTTTTCTGTAAAGCAAAATAAATATATACAATTCAAGATTATTTTCTCTTCTAAAACAGTACAGATAGCATGAGCTGAATTATTTCAGAATCTAGATATATGACAGATGTATGACTGATGGATCATGTTTTCAGAGTTCTACAGGACCTAGAAGCCACAAAACATGGTGAGCAGCGAGAACTGATCGTTGGAAGTGATGGAAAGATGGCTGCATGGATGTTGGAAAAGATAAGATTCACAATCACTAAGATGACCCCAAATCCTCGAAGGACATGAGCCATTCTAGAAGCAGGTCTCTGTATTGCAAAGTGTTATCTTGTGCATCTCTGCTCGCTTCTGTAATCTTGCAAAAGAAGTGATGAGTGGCTGCTGACGAGTGGTGCCTGGGTGGGCAGCAACTAGATGCTTCTCTTGCCGGTCTCAGTGGCCTTTGTCACTGCCAGATGAGCAGGCCCAGTCATAGATGACCAGGGGGATGCTGACCAGGGAGAACAATACCCCCAGCCCCAAGAACAGGGCTGCCTGGAGCAACAAAAAGCGTGAGTTATTTTCAATACAACCAACATTTTCTGCACGCATCTGGGGAAAAAACAGACATCTGTGCCCTCACCCTTCGCGCCCCTTTGCAGATGGAGTTCCTTACAACCCATGCTGAACTGTTCTAAAACTGCGTGCATGTGATGCTGTAAGAATGGGGAAAAAGAGGAAAACCAAGCAAGCAGAACTGTCCCCTGCATTCTGTCCTTTGACGTCTGGGTCACATCAAGTGTAAAATTCTACCAATGATCGGGTCTCCTTATGACTTCTCTCTAATCAGGATTACAACTTACAAAGAATGCTTTTGAAAGTATATCCAGGTCATTTTGTTGGCCTTTGCCTACCAACCCAGGTTTTCACTAAGAAGCCAAGGCTCTGTCTGAATGAGTGGAATACATGTCTTTTTGATGTAGGATATTGGAAACAGGTGTTCAAAACTAAGCTCCTTGAAGGGCTGATGAAGGTCACAGGTGGATCTCTCAGTCCAGCATCTGGGAGATATGCACTTATGCATGGTTTGGTCTTGGAAATATGTCAGAGAGCTTTGCAGTAAGAAGGAAGATGCCTCAAGAGTGAGGAGAGACATGGAAACAGGAGACAGAGCTAAGGGAAGGAGGCTAGCAAAGGGTGGGGCGGCCGGTCCCACTCCCAGAGTCCCTGCCAACAGCCCGTCTAGTGCTGTGTGGGAGACGCAGCTTTATTATGGGAGCAGGGATGTAGAAGCCTGGAGAACTCGCGGGTCACAGGCCTCCGTCACCTGCAGTTTCAATCTGGTAGGTCTCACTTCCATGCCCCAGGGACAACTGGTTTCCCATGCTTGTGAGGACTAGAGAATTTGGGACTTGTGGCTTCGGGAATAATTCTCTTGGGGAGCTAGAGTTCTGCCAGCATCAATGGGCCTTCTCCTAGGTGCACAAGGACCAGTCCCTCCTGCCTGGGGCTCTCCTCTGGGTTTACAGGCTAAGGTGGCATGTGATTGGAGCGCTTACACTATCTGGGAGAGCAGCTGAGAAGCCTTCTCTGAGGCCAAGCAAAATGGTGCTCCAGAAGGGACTCAGGCAGCAGCCACTTCACCCCTGCGCCCCTCACTGTCTCCAGATGCCCTCGGGCTTCACCAGACCTGGAAACAAGAATCCCAATATAGAAAGGTAGTTTTTGAATCCAGGTCTGCTTGCTCCAAAGCATTAATGTCAATCATTTAAAAAAAAAAAAAAAAAAAGACTCTTCATGCTAACACATTTTACTGAAGGCCTTGCCCTCATCCTGGGTTGCGCAAAGTTACCTGACTAGAAATCATAGAGGAATTCAGACTGCGCCAAAACCTTTGAGTTCCTGTTTATTTCATATCTTGCTAAAGACAAGGCATCACCCTACAGAGATTTAACATACACACCCATTCCCCCAGTTGGCTGTGCCCTGGTCAGAACACAGGCCAAGGCTTAGTATGACCGAAACTGGAAGAGATGCTGGGAGGGATGGAGAGGATGCTGACTAGAAACTTTGGATCCCTCGAGGGGAAAACCACAAGGTGAGCGTCCCCTTCAAGGCGACTGAGTGTGGATTAGAGGGCCGAGATGCAGAGATGCACTTTTCAGTTGCAAGTTTAGATGAAAAACTAATCGGAAAATTAAAGTGGCTGACAAGAGACATACCCATATTCTTTGAGTGCCTTTATCTCCATCCTGGTTTGTGATCTTTAAATAAAGAGACGAGGGAAGAATGAAAATGAGCATATTAGCGGATGTAACTCCTGTAAAAGAAGAAAAGAATTGTTCAGGTTTGTTACTGAGAGATTTTAAACATAAAGTGCTACTGTATGTTGTAAAATGACTAAAAGTCATACCTATGACTCCAAAAATATCCTCCATTGAGGGTATAAAGATCACTAGCAAGTTGATAATAACCAAGAGTATGAAGGTAACCAAGACATGACGGCATAAATTGAACTTTGTCTTCTTAGCCAGTTCAAATAAAGATGCCCGAACCTGCCGGAAAAGAAGACAAAGATTCTGGAAGGATCTAAACTGCAGGCTGACCCTACCCTTTCTCAGCAGAATAACAGATTTTATGGAGTTTTTGAGGGGTTTTGTGAATGACTGGCAAATGTAGAGATAGCATGACAATTTTGGAGGTATAGGGGCTTGATGTAAACTGTAGTTTTCATGTATGGAATAATAAAAATTTTCCTTCGGATGGGGAAATTTCTGCCTCTGTTCTAAATAAGATTTGAGTGCTCTCTACCATAAGGTAGGACCGAGCTGCTACTGTTCTATCTACATATCTAAAAAGAAGAGGACAGACTGATCAGAGGGAAGATTCAGTCCAGAGACTACACTAACCCATGGATTCCCACTTGCTGTCTGAGATGGTGGAGACTGGGGCTGACCCATGTCCATTAGCAGGAAGTCACCTGGGCAGGCTCGCTCTGGAACACACTTCTAAAGATAGAAGGGTCACACTGGGGCCTTTTACTTACAGTGAAAAATAACACGGGGACTGTGAGGATGACAGCCACGATGACAGCCAGCCGCACAGTTAGTATGAGATTGTCGTTGTATTTGTCCTGGTAATTATGAAGGAGGTCTGAATGCACTTTGTCTGAAATGGAAGGAAATTCAGGAGGATTTAAAAGGAGACCAAATGCACTACAAAGTGACAGCTTTCCTCAATAACCAAGAACCTGTAAACAGCAAGTAAGGCAATGTTTTGAAGCAGCTATAAAGACAATTACTAAACTGAAAGAAACATTCATGTGGGAAGTGGTCACTACATACAAACCTTTAGCCAAAAGGAATATGAAATCAACACTAGAAGATGCCTGGCATAGCTTTATGTGCTGAATAACACATCAGAGCGAAGCACAAAGCCCTCTGCACCTGCCTCTCCTGCTGAGAGTACACATCAAACAGTCTCAGTCTCCCGCAGGAACCGGGCGTCTCTTCTTCCAACTCGACCCTTGTAACTCAACTTCCAGTGCCAAGCAGCAGGTTAAACTAAGTCATGAGGATGGAATTCTCCCCTGTCGTGTCCACTTTTTCTTATAAAACAGTAGTTAGTCTACGCACTACTTAGAATGTTTCTCAACTCACAACTGCATAAAATGTTACTTCAAAGGTTATGGATGCTGGAAGAGAAGCTCCAGCAGAAAAGGCTCATTCTCGTCACCACTGATCGATCACTCCCTCACAACTCTCATCTTCGGCTTTTCATCACACCTGTCTCAAGGTTCTGAGCCAGGAGTTCAAACTGTAACTTGCCCCACAGAGCAAGGTGGTCAGTTTCTGAAAAAAGGACTCGAGGAGATAGTAAAAAATCTCATTAGTTCTAATCTTCTTGACTCAAAATTCATAACCACCTATCAAAAAGCTGAGACTTTTACTTAATCATATAAAAAGATCTGATATTCTGTTACAGGTTTAAGAAATGGACTTACAAAGAAAATTCATATTTTGATCACGGTAACAGTGAGGCCTTGAATATTCGTCCTCTTTTCTCTCCCTTCACCTGCTCCAGTCCCATGAAGCCTTTAGGTGCTAGTTAAGAGGTTCATTAGATAATACTGTTCTCTATGGTTTATGGAATGATAGTAATACAGCTGCCTTATAAGAGCAGCATTTTTTTGAGCTGAATTAATCTGCAAATATATTTAAAATCTAGATATTTCTACGAGGGAAAAAATGTCCCCAAGGGACACTTAGTAGAAAACATGCTAAAATATATTGAACTCAATTCTCAAACTGCACGGCTCACAGAAGCGTCAGGGCAGCGTTGCAGGGTCTCTAGACGAGAAGCTAGAGCAGGACATGCCGGTGAACTGCTCCGTGGGGAACACACACAGACGGAGCCCGTTTTCTTCCTCAACTCTCTCTTATTTTCTGTATGATCCATTTTCTGCAGGGCTCTGAGCTCCAGTGAGCAAATGAAGTGTCTTATTTTTAATTAACCTGAGTGTCATGAGTGTAGCTTTCTGCTCTTTCTCACTTTCAGCTTCTGTCTCTATCTCTCTTTTCTATTAATGGAATCTGACCCAATTTGCAACATCAATTAGGAACATCTTTTCTGATGTAGTTTTAAACTTTCCTAAGTAAAAATGGCATGTTTCTGAAATTGCAATTTCTCCAAGGAAGAAGAAAAATAGGAGAATAAGTTCTAGTGTATTATTTGAGTAATCAACCTATTACGCAGTCTGCATGAACATATCAAAGGAACCATCACCATTTGCTGTACCAAAAAGCCCCAGAAAACCAATGGACAGTTTTGCCTCACTCTTTGGCCATTCTGGTATTGAGTTTTACTCTTTATTTTCCATTACAGATGGTATGTATCAGAGGTCACTTACCATAGAATGTCAAGTAGCCAAAAATGGCAGTCAAGAAGTACATCACAAACATGGTGAAAAAGGAGCTATTTGAAACCATCTGCATTCTTTTCTGTGATCGACTAAAAACAAAGACAAAAGAATTTTGAAAATTAAAAATCATCTCACTGAATTAAAGCACCAGGGCTCACCCTGAGCTGCTATGGCTACTCTCTGGCTTCGGGCGCACCTGAGCAGCCTGAAAGACTCCTGCAGTGATGGTCATAGTTTAGAGTAACTTCTTTAATACTAAACAGGGGCTGTGAGGCAGAGAGCCATGGATTGCACTGAGTGTCCTTCCTGTGCTTTTAAAAGAAGATCTAAAGGGAAGACAGGATTTGAGATTGTTATAGCTTCCCACATTGACCGTGGACAGAAGAAAATCAAATGTGGACAGGTCAGTGTAGAGCTGGAATGCAACCTGGGCTTCTGGCTTCTGTTTGGGTTCCGGTTCCACGGCCTTGCCTCAGGGATGGACCTAGACTCTCACTCAGGAGAACAGTTAGGATGGTGGTGGGTTCGAGTTCTCAGGTCAAGCTTACTCTGGGGTTGGGGTAACTGTTTAAGTTATCTTAAATGCCCAAACAATAAATCTCAAGATGTGTGCTCTGTAACAGATAGTCATAACATCCCATTAGGTCCTAACAGAGAACCAGGGTGTCTAGAGAACAGAAAAGAACATACTTGGGAAAGCCACAAACTAAACGCTGATCATTCAACTTAAAAAAACCACAAAGACAGGGCTGGAGATATGGCTCAGTGGTTAAGCGCACTGATTGCTTTTGCAGAGGACCCAGGTTCGATTCCCAGTACCCACATGGCAGCGAACAACCATTCATAACTCCAGTTCCAGGGGATCTGACATTTTCTTCTGACCCCTACAGGCATTTCATGACACAGGTGCACCTACCTACTTGCAAACAACACACTCATACACATTTAATAAAATATATTTTTTTAAAAAAACAAAAAAGACGAGCTAGGTATGGTGTCTCTTGCCTTAATCCCAGCACTCAGTGGGCAGAGGCAGGTGAATTTCTGTGAGATCGAAGCCAGTCTGGTCTACTAACAAGTTCCAGACCTGCTGGGACTATAGGGAAACCCTGTCTCAAAAAAACAAAACCAAGAAAAAACCTTATGACATACTTAAATTCTCTAAATAGACCTCTGGAAGGAGAGAATGAGGTTTATGTACAGAGATGTAGACACTTCAAAATTTAGTCATGTATCAGTTAAATAGGAAGGATAAAATACTGGGAGGGAGCTCAAGGCTAAGTTACAACAACAGTTCAGTTCAGTTCAAAAAGAAAATAATAAATTTTCTGAGCTCTTTCTGAGCTTCAGCTTCTGGGGAATGATGACCTTTCTATAGGGTGAGTCTGATAACAATGGGTTAAAGAAGAACATGATAAATTTGTGGTCAGGCCTTTAGTCCCTTCTAAAACAGTAATCAATAACAAATCTATCGGGTATGGCAGTATACCATTTGGGAGGCTGAGGCAGGAGAACTGTGAGTTTGAAGGCTGAGTGGGCTATCTAGCGAGGTCCTGTCTCAAACAGGACAAAATAAAGAAAAAAGAAAATAAATAAATATCATGAATCATCCTATTAATTTCAAATAAACAACAGCATTCTTTTTTTTCTACTCAGTGTTTTTGTTTTGAGATGAGGTCTCATTATGTAGCTCTGGCTGACCCTGAACCTGCCATGAGGACCAGGCTGGCCTGGAACTCCAGAGATCCCTTTGCTTCTGCCTCCTGAGTGCTGGGATTAAAGGTGTATACCATTACACCCGGCCAAACTAACATTACTTTATTATTGTCTGGCTTGAGCCTTCTCTACCTAAACCCACAAGTTAAGTCAGAGATAACACATGTGGAAGGCCTGAGTACAGCGGCACACACCGGAAATCTCAGCATTTGGCAGGTGGAGGTAGGAAGATCAGGAGTTCAAGGTCATCCTAGGCTACATAGTGAGATGGAGACCAGCCTGGGTTACATGAGACCTCATCTCAACAAAGAGAGAGACAATACAATTTATAGATCAACCTGGAGATTATTATTCAATTACAGAGCAAGCCTAAGAAACGAAAATCAATACAAATACCTGAACTCCTAAATAGCACAATATCTGGAAAAGGAAATTAACTAAAAGGCCCACATAGGGTTGCTGGGGAGACGATTTAGTAACTAAGAGCACTTGCTGTATGAGCACAAGGACTTGAGTTCGAACTTCCACAACCCATGTAAAAAGGCAGGTGTAGCTATTTTCCTAACACCCAGAGCTCTGCAGTGGGGGACAGGATGATCACTGGGGCTTGGCTGCGACCAGCTTAGCTCCAGGCTCAGTGAGAGACTCTGTCTTAAGGGAGAGACACAGAGCACACCACACACACCAAATAATAAATTGATAAATTAAAAGCCCATATGGCTGGTGACTTCCTATATTTAAAGCCAAAAAATACTGCAGATTTCAGGTTTTTCTTAATGCAGAACATGCTCAAAAATGGCAGAATGGTAGTGAACATTGGGGCCTGATGATGAATTCGTGTTTGTTGTCACACACAACTTGCCTATTAATGGGAGGGGATGATAACGTGCTTAAGATATAAAAATCTTACTCTTTGAGCTCACTGTAGATCGGCAGGACTGATGGGTGGCACACGAACGCAAATGCAATGGTTGGTAAAGCATACACGGTCTGTTTGAAAGAAAGAACACATTCAGGAAAGACAATTTTGCCATAAAGACCATGCGGCTGCTCTATTTCTGAGCTGGCGTTATCTGACAGCTCTTCTGGCTCCCAGGATTATGTGGTCATTAGCAGGGTTTGGGTCTCTCAGATATGAGTGGCTTTTCTAGGAAGGCTTATCTAGCTCCGCCATTGGGCACTTCTGACGGAGGGGCTTAGATCCGGCTCCCACGAGTGGCAAACAGGCGGGCACAGCAACCCGTGTTCGCATGGCACCAGCCAGGTACACGGTACTTCCTGTGCATCTTCTTACTGGGTCTCCATGGCAACAGAGAGCAGTGAACAGGCCATTGCTACTTTCTGACTCTCTCCTCACAATTAGCTGACTTGTCCCAGGCATACTTAAAACACGGCAGCTAAAAAATTAGTTCCACAGTTTACTACTTTGGCTATATTTTTAAGAGTTAAAAAAGAAAACAAGAATCTATTAATTTTCTTAGAGAAAAATTTTAACCCTCAAACTCAGTACAACTTCTTATGCAAAAAACAGACCCAAAAGAGAGGAAGGAAAAATAACATTATCTTTTGTTGTAACTGTACCAGATACCTTCCAATAGAAACCCTGTGAGACTTAAAATAGGACCCCCATTTTCACATAGGAGTTGGATGTCACACCTGAGATTCCAACTCAAGTCTGACTGATAGCAGGTCGCTATACTCCATGCTAGCAAACATACCTCAGTAGCATGAAATTTTTAAAGTGGCTGCGTCTGTATTTCAACTGTGCAAACTGGGGCCATTTGCAGTATTTCCTTCTGCCACCTTTATGTAAGCTAAGGATTTTATTAATCTGATTTCAAAGCATCACCCTAGTACTCCACACAGAAAGAGAGCACCCAAGATAATTATCTAGAGACTTGCACAAAGAATGTGTAAAGTTGTCCCATGTCAGGTAAAGGGTGTGTGAGCATATGTATGCCTGTGTGAAACATAGCTGTATGTTTCTCAAAAGAGTCTGAACGGATTACAGAACACAAAGGCAATGACTCTGTGTTTTTTCAAGGATAAATACGTTCAAAACAGTGTAATTACAACAAGCATGAGAAATAAAACAGCTTTTAATAAAAATGCTCATTTTTATATTTTTAAGATTTATTTTTAATTATGCTTTGATGGGTCTGTATGTGGGTTTTTACATGTGTGTGAGGGTGCCCCAGGAAGCCAGAGTTCTGGATCCCTTAGACCTGGAGTTACAGGTGGTTGTGGGCCACCTGACCTAAGTGCTGGGAATTGAACTCAGGTCCTTTGGAACACCAATATTTGCTCTTAATGACTGAGCCATCACTCCAGTCCCCCACTCATCTTTATTTTTAAATGATAAGGAAACTTACTTTTGAATTGAAAGTAATATATTTTGGCGTACAGATGTCAGTAGCATTAGCACTTATTGTTGAATTTAGCTCTGGGCAAGGAATTTGAAATTTCTTGTAGATAACCTGGTATTAAAAATACAGGAGAAATAACAGAGATTATATTAAAGTCAAATAATGAATAACTATTATAAGGTCTTGTATAATATTAAAACCACACCAAGCATTTCTATCAAAACTTACCACTATTAGGAAAAAAACCATACAGCTCAAGGAAAATCCACTAGTGTAGCCAAGATACCCTTTAAGAAAAGTACAATATCAATTAGTATTATTTTGTTCATGGCTTCATTTCTTTTGATGTATTATTTCAAGCACATATTTCTAGGACTCCAATAACATACATACATGCTTATGTGAAAACAAGACGAATTACTTGATAGTGCTACTTTACTTGGAAATAACAATAATAGGGCCTTGAATTATATTAGGGCATTATATTAGGTGTTTTGAGTCCAGTGCTCCCATGCATACTTGAGAATGCAGATTCCCAGAATCCAGGAAAGAGGAGCCTCTGGTTCAGCCTGTCTCTGTGCTGGTTGGTGTACTCGACTGCCAAGTCTGTTTACTCCTGGACCCACTCCACAGTTCTGTCTTGTGACTTACTGTGGGCTCTCTGAACGTGTTACAACATTCCTCTCCCTGTGAGAGGCACACACAAGATGCTGTGAGTTTCTGAGGACAAGTGGAGAATTTGAGGACCTTATTCACTCGCCCTTGGAATGCCTGGGAGAGCCCTGACAGTCACCACAACCTCCAGAACAGAACAGAACAGAACAGAACAGAACAGAACAGAACAGAACAGAACAGAACAGAACAGAGGACTCCTGGGGAAGTACGTTATTCTTGTTCTTGGGGAAGGACCGTTCTTTGCACTGACTGTAGAGAGCTACCTCTGTATATGTAGAAACCCAGAAAGTCTATGGAAACCCAGAAGGCTGAAACATAAGTAGTTAAAATCCACTTATAAACTCCATAGAAGCTATAAAGCTCTGACATCTCTTAACTAAACGAGGATGAAAACTGTAACTCATAATTATGTTTGGAAGAACTGTAGCCTAAACTTTTCCTTGCGTTAGCACAGACATAAAAGAAACGCATCTTGGAGACCTGAGCAGATGGAAACTGGCCTCATTATTCACAGTATGAAAGTCCTGTAGCTCCATACACACTTGTCTCCAAATATAAGTGTAAAAACAGATGTCAGAACCAAATGGATGACTAGAAATCATCTGTCATTTTTTACTTTAAATTTCTTTCTCCCTTTTGGGAGGAAAGTCATTGAGACTAGATAATTACTAGCCAGAGTAATTCATAGTACATCTGCTTTGTCTTGGTCTATTTGTCTATTGGTCCAAAGGATCAGATCATTTAAAACCTTAAACCAGTTACCAGGGAGGCTTCGGCAGGAGGATCTCAAGTTTGAGACCAGCCTGGGCAACTAAGGGAAACGCTGTTTCTACATTTAAAGGAAGCAATGGGGCTGTAACTCAGTGGTAGATCATTTGGGTACTGTGAATAAGGCTCTGGGTTTGATCAACACTATAAAACAAAACAAAATTATAGGAGGAGAATGATATTTTCTGGACTTCTCTTAGAGTAGCCTAGAAATTGTGCTACTCAAGAGAGCAGAGTATATTCTCTCCTTAGAGCCCCACTTCTGCCCAGCTCGGCAGAGACTGCTCAGAAAGAGCCAGGACTCTGCCTACCTAGGTTCTTCAAGAGACACAGAGGCAGAATTATGCTGAAGGTAACCAGCACCACCAGGAAACGGCCATCCACGTACCAGGCTCTGAAAGACAGGCAAGTAGCTAGTTGGTGATGATGTCTACTTAGAAAGTGACGCTGCTTTCCCCTCAGATACAGAAATTCACCACACACGTTAATTTTTATAATTACCCTTTATCATCCGTCAAACACTTTGCCATGACCAGTTTCTTTATCAGTGTGTCATTTCCTGGCTAAAGGTGGCCTTCCTATGAATTATTTATGCGGTTTAACAGCTGAATACATGCGCTGCACTCTGTCAGATTACAACTTGTCCTGTGTATTATTTAAAAAGAAGGTTCCTTGTGTGCTTGGCTAATGTCGGCACAATAGACATTGCTCTCGCCTAACCCTTTCACCCTGGATCCTCAGGATGGAAACACTGGGAGTCATGGCTTCTGCTGTCCCCCTTGAAGGAAAACAGAGGAACTACGGTTGACAAGAATTCCCAAACAAAAAGTCAAAACATAATTCTTGTGCCAAATGTCACTGGAAGAAGTTTCCAGGGTGAGCTATATTTTTCATTATGTTAGTTCATGTAACTTTGGGTCCCCAAATGCCATGAACCTTTAAGAAAGGCAAGGGTCTTTTAGCCTTTGTGTGCTCTACTTCTGTGTTAAAAATATTCCATATGTGTTGTATTTCACAGAAAGTGGGGTTTCAGTGTCTACCACTTGCAGTGTGGTAAGAATCCACAGTCAAATGGTTCCCCTGCGTCCTCCATCTCTGTGAATGTTGGAAAAAAAAAATAAAAATAAAACAGCCTAGGAAGAATTTTGCTTCTCAAATTTTCATAAGACAAAAGACTGGTCAGTTTGCATTTCAATTAAAATCACTTTAATTGGAGCATACACCAAAACAAACAAACCAACAAAAGGGCTCTGACTTACGCTTCCTCCTTTCCCATGAGGAACTTTATGGCAGAGGGAAGTTCATTTCGTACTATGAAGAGGTAGCTCAGCATCGCTGGAGGAAGATGAGAACATTTTCAGAAAGAGGACACCGAAGCTCGTGTTGCAGCCGCATGAAAGGGAGCAGCCCGCTCTGAGGCTCACGTTCAGTGCGGAACAGGTACTGGGGCCGCTTCTGCAGCATTTGTCTTTACGGAAGTGACTGCTTTTCTGTCCATGTGAACCGAGACATTAACTGCCTGAATTATGTTAAACTTCATGTGGGCACTCAACCACCAGAATTACAAAAGCCAATGATATGCATATATAGTTAAGTTATGCCGGAAAAGCACACTGATTTTTACCTCCAGTGTTTTGTAGAGAGGTGGCTCCGAAGATCACAAACTTCCCTGTGGTGCCAAAGACTTGCTCCCCCAGCTTCTCATAAATCATGCAACCTATTTGGAAATCATATTTGAAGACACAAGAAATGACAAGGCTTTAAGAGTTAAAAAGGCCAACATCTCTTCATACTGTGGATTATTCCCCAAGTTTCTTTTCGCCTTTTAAACTCACTGCCATTGAAACAATCTCAAGATCCTTAAATGACATTCAAAACTACTATTTTTCCTTATTCAGACTGGCTGCAAAAGCATCACAACCAAAGTCTTAGGTTATAAGGCTTATTTTTTTCTATATCTACCTTTCTGGGATGGGCTAGTCCTGCTCTCATCTTTTTCACAGGCTTGATATGAACCATTATAAAGATTTGAAGGGCTGGAGAGCTGGCTCAGTGGTTAAGAGCACTGGCTGCTCTTGCAGAGGATCCGGGTTTCATTTCAAGCACCCACATGGTGGCTAACAACCATCCGTAACTGCAGTTCCTGGGGATCTGATGTGCGATTCTGATCTCCAAGGACAATGCATGGCATGAGTGCACTTACATGCAAGCAAAACTCTCACACACATAAAATAAACACTCATACACACAATAAATAAAGATTTGATTTTTAAAAGATCCTCATGTTTGATACAAAAAGATTTCTTTTGAATTAATGCCCTGATCTGATAAAGACTAACAAAGAATTGCTTTCCACCTATTCTTTGGCCCCAGCCTCTGGTTTGACATTTGAGATTACTGCTGTGCCCAGCCTTCATGAGAGAAGCTTTTTGCTGCAGCAAGCAGTGGTTAGTGCACAAACACTGAGAACAAGGGATGGAAGAATGCTCTGCTCCAAATGGAACATCTGTATCACCCCCTTCAAGGCTGAGAGAAAAACATGGAAGTGGGTAGAAAGAGTAGAAGAACCAGAGGGTGGAGTGATATACAACAAGATGTCATTTGGACGTGACAAGGCCACTGTACTCATGAACTCATGGCAGCCGGGGTTTTCTGCACAAACCTGTACAAGACTGGGCCATTCAACATTTGATCCCATTAGGCTCATCCTTCCATGAGGGGGTGCTGGCAATGAATAGTTATTGGGGTAGGGGGTGTCCTCTTCTTCAGTGGTATAACTGACACCACTGACAAGCTGTCCTCTGTCCTGTAAATTACCTCCCACCCATGACTAGGTTAGAAACTCCAATTAAACTCAGAGAACTGCACACAAAAAGACATGAAAATACGACGGGTACTTGTTAAGGTTCCAGCGGGAGAGGGAGGGGGAAGAAAGGAAACTTGGGCAAGAAAACAATGAAAATTCAATATATGAATGTATGAAACTGTCAAACAGTAAAAAAAAAAAAAACTTTTGCAAGAGAATTGTTTTCATAATATCCCATCAGTTCCTGTTATCTTAAATACAACAACAAACTTAGAAACATCTAATAGTCACCACATAAGAATTTTCATCATTCCTAAACTTTGTTCAAAGACATGCAACTCCTCTAAAGAATGTAGCAGACAAATCTGCCCAGAGAATTTTGGCTGCAGCAAAATTCTCAAGTGGTTAACTAGCTCATCTTAATAAATAGCAAAATTCTAAATCAATCCCCCCACCCCAGATGTTTATACTTCTTTATGGCATTTCATACTTGCAAAAGGTTCCCAAAAAGCAATATGGGTCAGGTTATAATTAACCCTTTGCTTAATCTCATGTAAGGCTGGTGTTTAAACTAGACAATGGCTAGACCCTGAATTTATTACAAAATGTTCCAGGCATCTGTATACAACGACTGGCCACTGTAGCTTTAGCTAATGTAAAAGTCAAAGTATTCCAAACATAATCCAGTATCATAGAAATAGAAAATAAACCCTTCAGGTGTTACACTGCCCAGAGAACTTGAAGTGCTTGGTAGCTTTCTCACTCCCACACTGCCTCGAGAGTAACATTTTCTCCTTGGAATATGCACAAAAGAGAATAAAAGGTCTGTTTATTTTTAGAACCTTGGAGCTATGATACAAAAACATAGGATCTTTGTTCAGGATTTATAAAGGCCTAAGAAAATAGCAAAGCCTTTATAGTGAAGTCATCTCAAACTAGAAAAACAGGTACAATTGAGTGTTCACTGAAAATGACACAATGCTCACTGTCCATGAACACGTCCTTTAAATTCTGCAGCCTGTCTAGGTAACTGCCTTCCAGGAGTCTTCCAGTCAAACCAATCTTTTTTTTTTTAAAGAAACTTTATTTTGTGTGTATGGATGCTTTGCCTGCGTGTACGTAGGTGTACCACATGCGTGCGCTGCACGCAGGGGCCAGAAGACAGTGTTGGAATCCCCTGAAACTGGAGTTAGGGATGATGGAGAGGTGCCACGTGGATAACAGGAACTGAACCTGAGTCCTCTAAGAGATTAGCCAGTGCTCCTAACCGCTGAGTCATAGCTTCAGCCCCAAAGCAGTCTTTCTTTTTAATAAACATTTGTTTATAATATCACCCTGAAAATCATTCAGCCCACCTTTAACAAAATTAGCCATCTCAGCTTACCTGTTTCCTTGGAACAGACCAACAGTAGGTTTATCGAGTATATAGACAGCAGCGTCACCGAAGTCAGAAGTATTCTACAGCAAAGAAAAGAAATCCAATTATAATAACTAGAAAATACACATTGTGACCTTGCATTTTGGAAGGCAAAGGTTTATTTATGGTTAACATTATTTTTTGGCATCCCATCTGTGAAACCTATTAGTTGTCTAGTTTTTAAATCCTCAATAAAGATATTCTACCAGAAAAAGAAGTGTTCATTAGAGTCTGAGTAACTGTACACAGTCCCAGTCTTTGACATAATTCAAAGCCCAAGTAAAATTTAGGGAACATTTAGGGAGACCTGGCTTTAAGACTACATTATGAAATGAAGCCTTTGTAGTCTATGGCATGTATGTTCTCAGGTTACATCCAGGCGAGAAAAGTGGTTTTGGAGATTGAAGGAAAAGACTTGCAGTGACCCTAGGAGCGTGATCATATGCCTTTAGTCAACTTGCTTAACTTCTTGTTATCTCTGGATTTCCCATGTATAACCCAAAGACACAGCCAAATGATGTAATCTATCATTCCAAAGTTATTACTCACTCTGTACATTGTACCATTAATTTAATTTGCTTTGCTTCCCCATCTGGTCCTTCTCAGATAAATGCAAACTTCTTTCAAATAGTGGAGAATTTTCACAATCAAAGATGCTATTAAGAATGAATTCATGTCTTTGTTTTAGCATATCTGGCTCATTATCAAACCTTTCTCAAGAAACAGTAAAGTTAACACAATGTGGGAATCATTTGGTTAAAGTAGATATGATAACCAAAATTAAGCCTGCTTTAAAAGAAAGAAAGAAGGAAGGAGGAAGAAAGGAAAGAAAAGGAAATTCCAGTCTTCAAATGAAACCATTTACTTCCCCATCCAGGGAACAATGCCTCACTTCAACTGGTTCTACTTTAGCCTTAGCATAATTAAAAGCAATTATTTTCCCAGCAAGCATTGTGTTGAGAGGCACTTGGCACCTCAGGCAGTTCTCTGATTGAGCTCCTGATCCTCCCCCACTGCACACCTGTGGGCCCACAGCTCTGGGGCCAGCTTGGAGGCCACCTCCTCCGCCCCTTTTTCCCTTGCCCTGGGCAGAATGACTGTTCCCTAATGCTCTTTGATCCCACGGCATTATGCTTCCTCTGCACACAGTGCACCCTGGAGGAGATGAAGTGGTAGTTCAGAGCAGAGAGATTTCCAGAAAACAAGAAGGTCCAAGTTCCACAGAGGAAAAAAAAGAAAGCAGGAGGAAGAATAAAAACGCCAACACTGGGTAAAGGCTAAACTAATCTGTTGGCAAAGGGGAATTTAGGTTAATTGTGTTTATTAAAGAAGTACATTCAGATATATATTTATTTGGCTAAGATCCTTGAGTGAGGAAGGTGATTAAGAGAGTAAGTTCCTTGTGATCTATTCCAAATGAGGAACAGGAAGATACTAAGAGCAAGCATTTATTAACTAACTCAGTAGTTTTGAGATAGGCAATGCAGCAGGATTTGAGTTGCTGTGTTAGAGAAAAAGTATGGACTAGATTGTCTTAGAAACTATATGCATGTTGAAGAAACAAGCTTTAAGTTTCACTCAGTGACCTCTAAGGCTTTCAGAGACACTGAACACCAAGGGGCAACTTCTATATGCACAAATCACAGGCTTCCCGGTGTAGGTAAGATGAGTGCCAACTCAGGATTTGCCATGTGCTGCTCTGGGATGACCATGGGCCTTGCTGGGACCAAACCAGGAGTATAGAGGAGGCATTACTACAGATCCATGGAAGATGGACAGAGAGTATGTGCTCGCAAGAGGGAGATGCACCTACCAGGACGGGCTGATTACTACAGAATGGCTTGGCAGAGGCTCTAAACACGGGAGAAGCTGAGTACTTGACAGCAAAAGAGGCATTCTAAGAACACATCTATGGTATTGCCTCAACTAACGAGCTCCTGCACCACATGGCTCTTGCACCACACGGCTCTTGCACATGGGTTCCCTTTCCCCGTTATGCAGCCTGCACCTCTCTGCAGACGATGCCCATGGGCTTCGAGACGGGGACAAAAAAAGGTGAGGACTCTCCTCCTAAGTTCTCATCACCCTTCTTCCTTGTTCAGGAGGGAGAAATGTTGATGAGGGAAGATTTTAATAGTGCTCCCTTATCTTCTTCCTCATACCTGAACACAGGAGGATGGGATGGTCCCACAATGATGAAAATGACCCACTTTCTTCCACATCTAGTGACATAATGAAATCCTACAGAAAGCAACATGGTAGGCTGTACAACCTTTGCCTTGAACCATCCAACTTCAGCAGATTTTTTTTGTTCATCTCCTATTCCCTTCTTTCTTTTTCTTTCTCTCCTCCCCATACAAGGGGTCACCATGTAGCCCAAGCAGGTCTCCAACTCATGAGCCTTCTGCATCAGCCTCCTAAGTACTAGGATTTCATCCAGTCATCACACCCAGCAAACTCTTCTCTATGACTAACAACCAGTATAAAACAAAACCTTTAGGGCACTAGAAAGCAAACTGTACACACAAAATTCCAAGAATGCATGCTGTCTTACAGATTCTCTTACAATCTAGAAAGGTAGACCTTTTTGTTTAGATTTTAGAAAAAAAGCAATACATTGGCTGACTAATTCCAACATATTCTAGAAAGGCTTGAGACTCCAAACCATGAAATCGAAATCTGGAAGAGCCAAGAGGAATAACAGGAGAGAATGTGATGACTTATCTGAACATTTGTTTCAAGCATAATAATGGCTTTATTTGTCCAAATAGATAGTTGAACATATAATCATGGTTTCGTGCAAAAGAAAATACAAGCTAGTATTCGCGTGCTAATGAAGAGAAACACAAAAGTCACCTGGATATCACATCACACAGGCACCCACACTTAAATGCTGGGAAAAAGCTGGTGGCTGAAAAAAGGCATTCTCCTGTGACAACTGGATGGTCAGGCTGCTACTATTTCAGACTCATGTCTAACTTTAAAAAGAAGATCTAGAATATGTACCTAATTGTGCAAGGGTGGTGGGGAGAGGTGGCAGGAGAACTGGAATTCTGAAGAATGTGGTCAGGACTTTTAAGAATCCCTGTACAAGCAACACTTAAAGATATGGTATAGCAAGCCAAATATGGTCCATATAGAATCAGGAGGCTCAGGAGTTCAAGATCAGTACCAGCTATAGAGCAGGTTCAAAGCCAGCCTGGGCTATATGAGACCTTGCTCCCCCATATGACTTTCAAACAAATGGATAACCCCTACCCCCAAGACGTGATATAGAACATCCTAGATATTTTTTGTCCCTTGAGAAAAGATCTGTTAGGAAACAGATTCTAGACTCTAGGCTCGGGGAACAATCTACAAAGACAGCTAAGAAACCTGTCTGCTCTCTACCAATACACAGACACCCACTTCTGCAAAATGCCTCCTAACAGGGAATACTAGGCAACTCTTTCTGTTTCTGGGGGTTCTCAATGTTACAAGCAAGGCTGAAATCACTGCCATTACTTGTACATCTGGCTCTTTGCTACCTCTGGGCCTGTCAGAATCTACCTGAAAGCTAACCCCTCTTCTACCAAACAGTCCTTTAGTCTATGGTGCTCTTTGACTTAATCACCTCCGATCCTTTCAACTGCTCATCTCGTGAGTGTTTGAGCTGTCTGGATCTCAGTGAAGGTCTAGAGCTATGTGCTGTGCCAAGCGCAGACACAGCGTCAGGTTTTTGACTTGCCAGTGTGATGCATGATAGGATTTTTAATTCTCTGAGTTGAAAATTACACACTTTTTAAAGGTGCCCTATTTGGGGACTCATTTTTCCGGCCACCACACCGCCCTTCTTGTTCTGGGGATCAGGCTGGGCCTGCCTGGCTCTATCCCATGCCCACTTGAAGCAGGATGCAGGGCTCCACTTTGCTATCATTTTATCCCTCAGGTCCTGTGAACTCTTTTTAAATTGTTCATCCTCCTTACTCTGCACTGTCCGACTCATCAGCTTTTGTCTTCTGGGTGCAACTAAACCATGGGCAGGGACTGAGTAGAGTAAGGCTGCCTGAAATGGCCGGTCTTTAGCCAACTCCTCAAGTCAAAACCCAGAAGTCAACGTGACTATCCCCTGCTGTCTCATTGCCTCATATCTAACTCACCGGGAAGCGTACGTCAATTCCACTTCAAATATACCCGAATGTACAAGCTTCTCCCTAAACTCCTGTGCTCTGGGGAAACGCACCCGCCTATCCGTCCCCGCCTCTTTGGATCCTTCTTCCACCAAGCAGCCAGAATCTCCTTCCTACTCTATGTGTGTTCATCCCTCAGATCTCCGGTCAGGCTACAATGGTTAAATTCATCTCTATTCAGTAACACGCAAGTTAGCTAAGAATCAATGAACTTACAATTAGGACTTTGCAGTTTATGTGAGCCTATGCCAATATCTCAGTAAAACCAAGGTGACTATTTGAGAACGTTCTGCAGCCTTCTCAGACCCCTATTTCCTGCAGTAACTGAACATGAACAAGCTGCCGCATGGTTTGCTCTAGAATATTGTTTGCCCACACCCTTTTGCTGCTCTTGAGACCTGGAATGGAGTCTATCCACAGAGTCCTCAGGGCTCCTGCCGTTGTCCACAACTCTGTGAGTTGTGCAGTGTTCTAAGACACTTTTATTTTACATTTTGTAAGAAAATTTTAGCTCATGTATTAATGAAACTCTAGACACCAATTTTATGTGTGTGTGCTTTTCTGTTTGTACATGTGCATGTGCGTACACGTGTGCTGAGGACAGAGGACACCCTCAGGTATCACTCCTTGGGAGCCATCTACCTTCTTTTTTGAGACAGGGTCTCTCACTGGCATGGAGCTGGCTGGTCCTCAGGCCCCAGGGATCTGCCTGTCTTCACTTCCCTGGAGCTGGGATTACAAGTACTGAACCACCACGGCAGCTTTTTTTCCACACGGAGTTCTGGAGGTTTGAACTCAGGTCCTCACGCTTATATGGCAAGCACTTTACCAACCAAGGCATCTCCCTAGACATCCTGTTTTTTATTGTTGCTGTTGTTTTTTCCTTTTTGAGACAGGACTGGCTTGGAACTCACTATGGAGATCATGCTGGCCTTGATCTCACAGAGATTCATTCACTTGCCTCTCCCTCCTGAGTGCTGGAATTAAAGGTATGTGCTATCTCCTCTGGCTCTAGACATCTATTTCAAAAATGCTTATGTGTCACTGTTTTGGAGTATACTGACAGGACTATAATTAGACTCTTGTAATATGTGTAAAGATTATATGTATAGGAGCTAAGTAGATCACTGTCATTCAGTGGGCAGAGCACTTATGTGAGGACTGGAATTCAGACCCCCAGACCCCACATAAATGCTGGGTGGGTAATGACAGCCTGTGAGCCTAGTGACCAGGAAGTGGAGACAGAGGTTCCCCAGAGCAAGCTGGCTTAGGCAGACCAGCTGAACTGGTGAATTCCAAGTTCAAGTGAGAGGCTCCACCTCAATATATAAGGTGGAGAGATTGAAGAAGACATGGAACATCAACTTCTGGCATTCACATGAACACATACTCATGCACGCATACCTCAGAAAAACACACAGAAAAAACTGTATGGTTAACATAACAAGCATCCTTAATTTTTTTATTTATTTTGTTTTATGTGTATGAATGTTTGCTTGCATGCATTTTTGTTTTGTTTAGGTTTTTTTGTTTTTGCTGTTATTTCATTTTTGAGACAGAGTCTCCCTGCAGCCCCAGTTGGCCTGGAATTCACTCTGTAAACCATACTGGCCTCCATCTCACAGAGATCTCCTGCCTCTGCTGGTACTGAATATGTGTGTGTATATATATATATATATATATATATATATATATACATATATATATGTATATATATATATAATACAGTACATTAAGTCATTAAATTGGGAGGGGGCAATAAGGGCAAATGGGATTAGGATAGATCTAAATACCATCAAATTATATTGTATGAAAATTGCAAAAAAAAAAAATCAATTTAAAAAAGAGAAAAAATGGTCTATACCATGATTGTGGTGGTGACTTCACAACTGGAGTCGGCAGTGACCAAATCTTACTCTGTATATCGGGGGATTTTATTGTAGATAAAGTTCCTCCAAACAAGTTACACAAACATTATCATGACACCTTGAGAGACGAGATGACATCGTAAAGCCTAGTCACATAGCTCGGCCCCTACAGCACTCCCTCAGCATGCAAGCCCTGCGGAGGGATAGAGGGAAGCAGTTGCTACTGTGCTGGATCCAGAAATAGCTCGGGGGGGGGGGTGTTTGGAGCCTCTCTCAGCTCCGTGCACTCCCTCATCCAGTACCTGTTCCTCTGGAGAATGGAGGGCCCTTCTCCACCCTGCCTTACCATGGCGTTCCTCTGCCAAAGCTGAAAGCACCACTTTCCAGTCTCAAATATGAATTACCCGAGGGTCTTGCTAATGTGAGCATTCTATGTAGAGCAGGACTCAGATTCTGGACTTCTAACCCGAATCGCTGAGATGCTGCTGCTGGTCATGGAAGATACTGTGGCGCTGTGAGATGTAAAACCCCAGGCTTCACCTCGGAGGCATATGCATCTCAATTGTTTCTGATTCTCATAATGTTGTAGTGTGTCTACGTCACCTGCCACGCTGCCTGCAGAGAGGTGCCCTGCCAACATGACAGCTCAGCTACCTGGAACAGGAACGGCTTCAATGAAAGGAGGCCCTCACGGCACAGTGTCCATTCCCGTGTGACGCAAATGGCCACGCCATGAAAAGCCAGGCGGTGTCTGCTTTCCTGGTCAGCACCTCCCAGGCTTCCCTTCCTTCACTAGGGCACACATCAAACAGTATTTTCAACTCCCTCCCCTCTGTCTTTGCTTCTAAAAAGGATCTGAGTCTCATCTCCTCTTTTCTTTCTTTTTTAGAAAATAACTGAAATTCTTTCTGTTGTTAACTAGCTGGACATTTCCAGCTCTGGCTGCACAGAGAACCCACCTAAGGGCAGAGACCCAGAACTGAAACTTTGCCTAGCTGTGTGGCTTCAACACTGAAGATCTGGGGACTTTCCAGGCTACTGTGACAGAGAGGCAATGCGAAGGGAAACGGGAGGGCTGGAAAGACGTGGTTAAGAGCAAGTACTACCCTTCCAGAGGACCTGAGTTCGATTTCCAGCACTCACATTAGGCAGTTCACAACTGCCTCTGGCTTCTGTGGGCACCTTCGTTCATGTGCACACATCCACAGAATTAGAAAATAATAAATCTTTGGAAAAAAAGGAAATGAAGAATGGTGCAGATCAGAGGGTGTAGGTGAGAACCCCAGACACTGACGTTGGTGGAGGAAGGAGATGCTGACCACGGGTTCTCAGTGGTTCCAGTCATGGCAGCCTGGGGAGCCAGTGGGAGGGTTAAGTCATGGAGCAAGAGACAAAGAGACCTCAATTTGAAGGAGATATGCCTGGAAGGGATTGGAGAAGGACAAGGGTTTTGAGTCTCTAATTTACAAGAATACTTCAAATGTTTTTGAAAAGTTAAAAATGATCTTTTACATGAATATAAATTTCTCTGTGAGTTGGAGGCCAGCTTGGTTTTTATAGGGAGTTCCAGGCTAGCCAGGGCTACATGGTGATACCCTGTATTTCTTCGTTACTTAATGAACTTTAATGTAATAGGGTTCCCAATATAGTAATATAATAAATCACTCTACTGGTCATTAGCAAAAATTTTGGAGTCTTCAGCCTAAGCATTTTCTGTATTTCACGCAGAAGCATTGCTATTCCTATAAATTCATATGCGCAAAGTTCCAGGAGCCTGTAAGACTCTGTTTCCTTACAGAGGCCTTAACACACATGACAAAATGCATGAAGTCCTGCAGGTGGGTTTATAGGGGGTGCAGATAGTGAAGGGGGCTAAATATTATTAAGATGTATGAAATCCACAAAAATTCAATAAAAATATACTTTAAAAAATAGAAATATTACTATTCCTGTTTCCATTTACAGGTCAGGTGACTGAAGCCCAGAGAATTTAAGCACTTCATCTACTAGAAAAGCAGATCAGCACACTAGGATCTGGTAGCACATGATAACCTGCAGTATTTACACAGGGGATCAGGAAAGGGATGGCTTTAAAAGGCTGACCCAGGAGCAGACAAGAGCAACTTCCATCAGTCCCTTCCACTTCTCTTGTAGACAAGTCCATATTCTTTAGTGTAAAATACTTAAACTAGCCTCACTTTGGTTAGTCATTTGTTCTTGTCTAGAAAGAGAAACTTACATCATTGATGTCCAAATCAGACATCTTAAAAAGAAAGAAGTTTTTAAAAGAAGCACGAAGACAAAAACAGTACCCATCAGTTTTGATGCTTAGTGAGGCTGAAGAAGTTAGCATGGGTCTAGAGAGACAGCTCAGCGGTTAAGAGCACTGGCTACTCTTCCATAGGACCCAGGTTCAGTTCCCAGCACCAACATGGCAGCTAACAACTGTCCTTAATTCCAGTTCCAGGGAATCTAACACTCTCTGCTGGCCTCCACGGGCACTGCATGACATAGGTACGTATACACTCCTACCCATAAAATAAAACAAAACAAAACAAAATATTTTTTTAAAAAAAAAGAAAAAGAAAAATAGCAGGAGGCCTGCACTCAGATGAGGAAGTTGTACCAGTAAGAAAGCAGGCCATGTGCTGTTTACACTTCCTGTTTTTCCTGTGGAGGGTTGAGCACTGTGGTTTTGTGGGTGCTCCATTTGTAACTGTTGACATGTCCTTGTTTCCCTTTCTCCATTTCACAGGGACAACTGGCTTCTCCTCAAACCTGGATCTTTGACCTTTAAAATCATGCCCCTCCCTTTTCATCTTCAGATGACGTAACTGTTTGGATTCCTAGTTCACTAGTCTGCTGGTTGTGGGACCCTATCCACGTGTCCTCACTCTGTTTCTATGGGAACTCTGAATGCTGAAATGAGATGGAAGGTGGAGCAGGGACTGCCCAATGCACAAGTTCCCCCACCCACAGGAACAATCTATTTAACCTCTGAAAATCCAATTTCTTTATATATAAAATGGGAGTGACAAATAAGTTTGTTGGGATTCCATAAAACTATGCATAGCTTATGACTCTTTAATTCTCTTTTATTTTTATTTTATTTTTAATATTGTATTAATTATTTTTATTTTATGTGTATTAGTATATTGCCTGCACATCTATGAGTGCACTCATGTTGTATAATGCCCACAGAGGTCAGAAGAGTGTCTGATCTCCTGGAACTGTAGTTACAGTTGTTAGCTGCTTGTGGATGCTGGGTGAACCCAGGTTCTCTGCAAGAGCAACCAGTGCTCTTAACCAGTTAGCCATCTCTCTCTTCCCTCTTTAATATTCTTTTTAAAAAGTAAAGGCCATTCTCGGGTGGCTAGACATCAAGAGACTGTTTTTTATGTCATTCTGTAAGCTACTATGTGTCAACCCTTGATATAAACGCTAATTTCTGATGTCATCTCACACAGAGCAAAGCAAACTGGACTCCGTAGGAACGGCTTTCTAATCTATTAAGTTGGCTACCACTCTGGGTCTTAAAATTCAAGCTAGCCTTTTACAAAGTCATCTCTCTGGACTGTATAACCTGCTCTGCTCTCCTGATGCAGTCCCTGTCCACTCTGAGCCAGACTGAAAGGAAAAGCATTCTATTCACCATGGAGCTGAAGAATGCTGTAAAATCAAAGACCACAATAGTTGTCTCTTGCAAGCTAAGAAAAATCCAGTAATCCAAAATAGAGGTGCCAGAGTGTTGTTCTTTGGGTAGAGTGCTGTTCTTTGGGTAGTGTTTAGCACCAGAGGCAACTCAGCACACACTGGCATGTGCAAATACACACATTCCCTACCTTTCTGGGACCAAGAGAATGAATTCTTGAAACCCCTTATCAGAGAGGCATCATAGATGACTCATAAACTTAGCAGTAACTGCTCAACTTCTGAAAACAATGGTTTCTGAAAACCCATCTCCCACACAGGCCAACTCTTTCTGCTTACAAAACAGGGCCTCATTGTGAGCATTTCCCTATTTCTAAAAGGCTTCTAAATCCAGAGAATTTCAGTTGAGCTTGATGGCACTATAACTGCCTTTTTACATGGATTTCAAGTGCTGGCCAGCCTGAATCTGCTACTTTCCCTTCAAGCATTGTTATTCCCAAACAAGGGGCTCTCATGCCAATTATTTTGCTGCCAGCTGAAGAGCATTTTTCTCTTCAGATCATTTCTAAGGAACCATGACTATAACTCAAAGAATTTTAAAAACAAGTAACTGATTGACAGGAAGGAAGATGAATATGACTATACCCATGGACCTCCTAGGATCATCCGGAAGAGCAAAGTTCCTGGTTGACTTCCTTCCAACTTTTCCATTTTTATATTACATATTTGGTCTTTGCTTGGGAGTCCTCAGAGATGACTTAGCATTAACAAGGAATGAGTGACATGCTCACAGAGACCATTTTCTGTTTGCAACATAATTTTCATGGTAATGGGTGTCATGCCACTAATTCCTTTTGGGAACACACATGAAGTAATAATGAACTTTAAGAACAGACGAATCTTTGCAAAAGTGTACTGCAACCTCCATCCAACTTGTGGAATTTGCTGAAAGATGTACAGTCATCAGATCATTGTGCAAAAGCACTTATTAAAGAATAGAAATGCTCTGGGGCTGGGAAGATGGCTCTGTCAGTAAAGTGCTTGCTGTGTAGCATGAAAACCTGAGGACTCATATCAAAAGCAGCCAGGTATGGCAACAAAGACATGCAATCCCAGCCCTGGGAGTGGAGACAAGGGCATCCTGGAGCTCACCTGTCCACCAGCCTGTTTGCTGTATCTTGAGGAAATTGCGAGATCCTGTCTCCGAAAACTAGAGAAGATAAACTAGGTAGACAAGGCTGTGCACACACACAAGAAGATAATGTCTTGATAAAAAGAGAAGATTATTTTGGAAAACATGTTCTCAAAATGATGAGATAATAACGATCACATTCCTATAACGTATGAAGAGAGACTTAGACAATGAGTCATTGGGCCTGTAGTTTGTAATTCTGTTTATCCCCTAATTCAGGCTTAAGTGCAAAATACCAAATTTAAAGAAAGAAGGGACCTGGTGGCCTGCTCTCAAATTACAGAGTCCTCTCCCTCTAAAAAATATTATACTCACTAACATGGCTACTACTGGCTTGTTCATAAATGACAGGTTCAACAAAAAATATTGCCTTGTTCTGGTGAAAGAATAATTTCACATGGTCCATCAAAGTAAATACTGGGGGTGGGGGGAGAAAGAGAGAGAGAGAGAGAGAGAGAGAGAGAGAGAGAGAGAGAGAGATCATCTACAACTGAATAATCCATCACAAAATGCTGTGATTGCTATAAAGGGAGGGTAACAACGTCTGAACATTTTACCAACAGTGATTTAACAACAAAGGCCCTCCACATCAACCTCACTCAGAGCTTACATTTTCAAACAGTCTGAAGGTTTTGTGCTACTGAGTTTTAAATTTTATTTTGATTTTTCTTTTCTTTTTGGAACTGGATTTCACTAATTGGTCTTGGCTGGTCTAGAATCCCCTAGACTGGCCTCAAACTCTCAGAGATCCACCTGCCTTTGCCTCCTGAGTGCCGGGGTTAAAGGCATGTACCACCCTGTCCAGCATCTAGTCTGAATTTCCAAATGAAGGAGCCATTGTTAAGGAAACAACTGGCGAGCCCCGTGCATCGCTGCCTCCCCACTGCCTGCGGAGAGCGCCAGGGAGCTGTGAACCTTTGGTGTTAGCGCAGCAGTCAGGGAGCCGCTGCGGCGTTCTCACGCCTAGCTTGGAGTTTTGCAAAATCTATTCTTACAAGTTCATTCATTCCGGTGAACTTCACTGGAAAGCAGCTATTTGTAAACAATGTTCTAGATTTGGGCTAGGGGTAGGACAGGGTCTCCCCATGTCACTGTGGCTAGAATTCTCAATCCTTTGCCCAGCCTCCCTTGTATGAGATTCCAGATGTGTGTCACCATGCCTAGTTCTGTTCTAGATCTCTTTGTGAGTCAGGAAGATGATTTGATTTCAATGTGGAGGAAAGCGACATTTATCCTCCACCCTTTGTAGGTTTCAGAATTCAATAGAGAAGGTAAAATGTATCTCTAAATAATAAACATTTAATAGAAAGAAGAAACGGAAAAGAGGAGCAAACCTCACCCCCCATGCAAGTCACACTGTGGAGGTCGCATGGGACGGCTTGGGTGCTCGGGCCTTACAGGAGTGTATAGATTCAGGGGATTTGAGCCTGGATGTGTATGGATTCCGAGGCATGGAGAGGAGATGGGGTTGGGGTCTAGTGGGCTCCATGTGAAGGGCAGGTTAGTGTGGCAGAGATGCAGGGATCATCTACAGCAGATGAGGCTGAAACCAGCTTGAAACAGCAGGCACTGTTCATTTGCTCTCATGGTCTAAATATAGGCAGGTTTCTCAAGTTTTCTGGAGGTGAGAAGAAAAGGTAAAGGCTTATGGTTTTAAGGGTTTTTTTCTTTTTTCAAACTAATTTCCCCCTAAAATCAGATGGCAAGAATAAATTTACCAACTTTCCATCTCCACTCCACCTGCAGATCCCAGTCACTCCATCACTATAGTTGTCTTGTGTCTCCCCTCAAATATTCTGTTCAGTACACACAGATACGCACAGGCTGGTTGTCGCCACATTTCCTCCTCGCCAAAATTGATTTTGCCCCCCCAATATAATATTGCATGTAATAATACTCTTGGGAAATGTTTCCGTACCAGTCCTTAAGTCTATCTGACTCTTCCAAGTGGTAGTCTAATATTCTTCTTTATGGAATCATGATGATTTTTTCAATCATTCTCTAATAGTGGCCTTGGTACTACTGATCTTGCTATTACTTGATGCTTAATAATAAAAAGTTTAAGTACTTCATTGAAAGGAAGTAAGTTCAAGAGCTCTTGAGACAAAGATATGAAGTAGTTCAGGTTTATTGGTTTAGCAGCACACTCGAGACATGGTTTCCTTCCTATGGCCAGAAATTTAACAATCTCTGATCTATGGTTAAGATCTCTGATCTAACACTGGAAGGCTGTTTCAGTTATAATACAGAAGTCAGTTGTTGCTAACATTCCTTTGGTGGGGAGGCAGTATAAACAACATGGTTCCCAACCCCATCCTCCCTTGGTCGCAATGACAAACCAAGGTATGATTTCACCAAACTGCAGTCTGGGAAACCAGTGAGTTTTCTGGCCTGGCTTACAGAGCAGTGAGTAAAGGTTTACTCACAGGAGTGTGGGTGCCCTCCATCTGAGGCCACACCAGGAAGTCTTCATCCAAGCCAGGGGTGGGGGCTTCCCCATTATCACACAAACTGGCAGGGAAGCTAGAGCTTCCCCTAGGTTTCTCCAGCCTCTATTCCCTTAATCCCACCCGCCAGGCCACATGCAACTAGAGCTGACTACTTGGTTGGGAGGTATGGCTAAGACTCTCAGGCGAGGGTCCTGTGACTCTCCCGCCTCTCCCTTCCTTGCTGGGGCATGACCAGTTAACAAGCTCAGCTGTGACAATCTTAGGTCAGTGGGCCCAGTGGAGCTTGGAAAGATGGCATCTGTCTGTTGGAGGATATTAGCAAGGACATTTGTTTATGCTAATAATGTTACCATCCTAAAGCTAAATTATATTAGGAAGTAAAAAGTAATTTACAAGTATCCATCGATAAGGATATTGTTCCTCCAATTTTGTGCATTAATAATGCAGGTCTGGTTTCTGAGGATGACAATAGTGAAAGACAGTCCAGTATTTTAGATCAGACGAGCCTGGAAGGAGTCCTGGCTCCCTAATTTCTAATTCAGAGTCACTGGTAAGTTATTAGGTCTCAATTAAGTTCATGGGCTAGTTCATGAGGTTAGTTAATGGGGCTAACACCTGCCTCATGGTGTTGGTGATGGGGATTAAGTAGGATACTTACCTATAGTTATTGCCCAAAAAATGCTAGTAAGCGCTTACTGTCCACTATCCTATAACTTTAGCAAATACTTACTATAAAGTGTTTACAATATACCAGGCACTACTGGCACTGTCTGCATCTTTTACCATCCACATTTATACAAGCATAAACGTGTGCATACATATCTAGCCACATTTATGCACATGTGTGCACAGATATATTCACTCCTCACAGCAGCTGCGGGACCAGCACTAGTTAATAAACCATTCTTACATGCCATTCTGCAAACTGTTTTTAGATAGATTGATTTTATTATTTCTACAGTCACTATACAACTGAGATAGAAACTTCTGAAAACAAGACCTTAAATGCCTGACATCATCAACTAAAATAAAATTTAACCTGCTATTTGGTATAGGCTGCAATGTTGTTTCAAAAGTAACATGTCAAAAGGATAGTTTATAAACTACTGTATACAATAAGCTGTTATCCTGAAGTAGCTGAGGATTTTCTAAGTCACACTAGATATACTTGAATAAAGTCAATCCTTATAACAGTAAGATTAGATTAATAACTCCATTGATTTAATTAGAGCATTGATTGAACCTTGATTAGAAATATTAAGATTATATAAATCATCTTTAAGTTTCATGTCTTACACATCTATAATACCTTATTTGGAGCTGAAGAGATGGCTCAGCAGTTAAGAACATTGGTTGCTCTTGCAGAGGACTTGGGTTCAGTTCCCAACACACACATGGCAGCTAACAACCATGCATATTTCAAGTCCCAGGGGATCTAACTGTATCTTCTGACCTCTGTGGGCACTGCACAACACAGGTACACTTACATACATGCAAGCAAAATGCTTGGATACATAAAATAAAAATAATAAATAAAATATTTTAAATATTTTAAAACATTTAAAAATAAAAAATAAAATATCTTAGTGGATCCTCCCCAACATATGAAAAAAAGCCTTTTTTACTTCTTTCAATTCTGGAAACATCAGCCATCTCAATCTTCATACAAAAATCCTTCTTCACTAAAAATGTTCCCATTCTTACAACCCTCTAACATTTTTCTCTTATTGGCTAATGATTTTAATATCATGACACACTAACAAACACAAATAACAAATTTACCATCTGTTGTGAGAACTTTCTTGATGGTGTACTAGGCAATGTCTATCCATGTCTCATAAAATTTGTAGTGACAAATGCTTGATTCTACCAAAATAAACAATAAGCCAAATGTACCAATTAAGTTAAAGTCAGAATTTCTTAGAGTAGCTGAAAATAAAGCACAATAAGAACTTGGCCAGTTTAGTCTGAATCAATAACATCTCAGCAAACAACCTTTTTATATTCCAATTCGAATTACCTAAGGTTAAACAAAATTTTAAAAAATGTTTATTATTTTTGTTTTTTGTGTATGAGTATATTGACTACATCTATGTAAGTTCACCCATGTCATATATTGTCTGCAGAGGTCAGAAGGTGTCTGATCCCGAGTTACAGATGATTGTTAGCCTCCACGTGAGTGCTGGGAATCAAACCCGTGTCCTCTGCAAGAGTAGTCAGTGCTCTTAACTCCTGAGCCATCTCTCCAGCCCCCAAATCAAAATGTTTTTAAATGCTTTTCCCTAAGTTTGTGGGAGTTTTAAATTTTTCCTATAACATCTAAAGCAATAAATAAATTATCTGTCATCTTGGGGCTAAGGAGGGACCTGGCCTGCCTTTTATCATTTTAGGGTGAGGCAAGCTTAAGATTGGCTCCACTTCTGCAGCCTGAGGGACTGAAATTTTAGTGGGAGGTTCCCACCCAAGCACACTGTTAGTGGCAAAACAGAGCTATTACTATAAACATCTTTCTATTATAAATGAGTAACAATAAGTTCTGTTAGAAATATTTTATCCTTTAGCTGTTCTCAAGGGCCTTTACTCTAGAATTGTTTTACTGTCCTCTGGATCACTGAGTCAGGAGATCAGCCTGTCTCAGGAATTTTTTGGAGGACATTTTGAGATAAACAGGCTTGGGTCTGAAGTGGGAGGGCCAAATCCCATCTCCAGAACCAGCTTCTTAGTGATCTCAAACAACACATGACAGTTTATTAATATATTTTCTAAAAGGCTTTTTTAAAATATATATATAAAACTAAATCTAGTGGGTCCTGCATTTTGGAACAGGAAGTGACAAAAGTCAGAACATTTGATTTTGAATGGACACTCTCTGATATTTCTACACTTTAGAAGATCAAGACTACATGGCAGTTAGCAATCATAATCAAGGTGAATCAATTTAACAGAAGTATCTGCCTTTAATATTGCGTATGCTGAGTTTCTCCCCAGCTGTACTTGGGGTGACCAGACGCTTGAAAGCTTATATCCACAATTAGCTTGTTTCTATAAACAAAGGTACACAATCTGAAAACTGTAAAGTATCTTTTCTCTTTTGGTGATAGTCCCCATTAGAGGCCATTTTTTGTTCTCCAATTTAACTTCAGGCCAGGCTTGAATGCAGAAAATCAGATTTCTTTTTTCTTTAACATCTAGGCCAAATGATTTGCCTTGCTTTGCTCTCTAGAGTGTCTTTATATCTCTCTCCTTGTGAGAGGCCATGTAGAAATAGGCCTTGTTGGATTTAGCAGATTTTTTCACTGACAAGACCTGAGATTTCCTGCTGCTCTTACTGATGTGATTCTTTAATATACTATGAATTTAATATTTTATTTAAATTAACTTTATTTTTTTGCCTAGTTAATTTGATCCTGTCTGTACGGGACGCACCATTCATAAAACTTCTAGATAAAAATATTGGCCTTAAATGTATTACAGAAGTCAATCAACCTCTAATAATTATGTTAAGAAGAGCCTTGAGTCTCTTGTCGGTTAAATTTTTTAATATCCTTAAACTTCCCTTCGACCCCTTTTTAAAAAAATTTTATAATTTGTAGGCAATCACAATAATGCACAGGACAAATGCCTCTATTAGAAACACTACATTATAACTTACCATCTGTAATCTTCAATCAAGTACTCATAATTCAGAGAATGCAGAACACAAAACATACACCCAAAAGAACTTGAACAAAGAAGACAGAGAAGAGCATTCTAAAGTGCTCTCTCTCTTTAACCTATCCATGTCATTTTAACTAGAAAATGAGCTCAGAAGCAGCATGATGAGAAACAAAAAAGCAGACATCAAAGGAACTTCAAGGAGGGAAAATATATTCTATCTCAGAGAAAGACAGGCTTGGAGATGCAGGGCAGAAAAAGCCAACATTATGGAGCCTAGCAAGATGCCATGCACATTTTTAAAAAATTAGTTTCTTCCAACCACCTTTTGCCCCAGGGAAGGGCACCCCATGGAGGGCAGAATTAAACCAAGGAGGGCTATGAAGTTCTATATGACATAATTTCTTTGGAAGTATGCATTAAGGCAGATCTACTTTAATTTGGTTCCAAAGAGTTAAGCATTTCAATCTAACCATTCCTAAGCAGTATTAATTGGTCACCAATATTTTCCCCCAAGATTCTGAACTAAGAGTCGCATGGTTGGGGTACCAGAAAAAATATTTCTGAATAACATTTAAAGGTTTGCAGATTTGCTTTGATGGTGCTTAAGTCCCAGTTCCTAAATTCACAGAGGACACTGCAATATAGCTTTTCTAAGTCACATTACAGCTATAGCAGAATAACTAAGCAGCCTGACTCCTAGTATTCATTTTAATGCCAAGAGTAGATCCAATACCCCACAGAACTGTGCTCCTTACCCAGGCTTCACTCATTCTTTAATTCAAGCAGGACCTCCAGCATGAACTGGGGAAGTAGAGGCTTAGGACCCACCTTTATCTTATCAGAGAATCCTGCCCTTTGATCCCTGGGTCTAAAGTACCCATGAGAATGACCTGCATGTTGTCTACTGGGCCTTGATATGTTCTTCATTCACTATTTTGGGTACTGTATCATGAATTCTCTCATGGTGAGGCCCGGCATTTAGCCTCACCCCATCCCCAGGTTTGAACCGACTGAACGGACAGAGGATGTTATTTAGGGAAATTAGTTTATTCTATGTCACTTACAAGGGATTCACCCCTGGAGAGAGAGAGACGGAGATTTCATATGGCAGAGCCTGCAGTTTGATCACAAGTCCTGCCCCCCGCCCCCGGAACTCTGGAACGTGCACCCAAGATGGAGACCTGGTACTGCATCCGCCTCTCTCCTTCCCAGCGTGCCCTGCATTTTCACTAACTTCCCCCCTTAAGTCATTGGTTACTTGGATGTCAATCACATTTGGAAGTCCATCCCTCATAGCAAACAGAGAGAAAAACTGCTTTTCTATGCAACAGGTAGAGAGCAATCGGGGGTCCTGAGAGGTTATGGTCAGGTGCCCAGGTCGCAAGAGGAGTACATGGCTCACTGAGCTTGTCTACATGATAACAGTAAGGTTTTGGTTGCAAGGTTAAGCAAAAGTTTTGAGTCTAGATTCTGTCCATACTGTAAGTGTCATTCCTACAAGTATCATGAATTATCCATTCTTTTTTCATGGTTTTCAATTTAAGGGTTGGACTAGGGAGATGGCTCTGTGTATAAAAGCACTTTCTGTGCAAATCTGATGACCTGAGTTCAACCTCTGGAACCCAAGTGAAAAAACCAGATGCAAAGGAGTGTATCTGTAATCCATTATTCCTGCAATAAAACGAGAAGCAGGCACAAGAGAACCAGCTTGCAGGCCAGTTAGTCTGCAGTATACTGTACAGTAGCAAGGGAAACTGCTTCATCGTAGAAGATGAAAGGTGAGAACTCACTCCCAAAAGTTGTCCTCACTTCTACATGCATGTAAGGGCACATACATGCTCCAGTTCAGTCTCTCACAGACACATACACACACTAAATCAATAAGTAAACACATTTTGATTTTTTACTACTTTTAAAATATTTTATGTATTATTTTCATTTTATATGTATGACTATATATTGCCTGCATGCATGTAAGTGCACCCATGTCATCCAATGCCCACGGAGGTCAGAAGAGGGTGTTGGATCCCTGAAACTGGAGTTACGGATGATTTTTAGCTACCATGTGGGTGCTGGGAATCAAACCTGGGTCCTCTGCAAGAGCAGCCAGTGTCTCAGCTATTGAGTCATTGTCCCTCCAGCCTCACATGCAGCTTCTTAGTACCAGTCTTGCAGTTATAGTGACTCTCTCCAGTTCCCCATAAACACATTTTAAAAATTCAAAATAATTATAAACGTAAGGGCTATACTGCTAAAATAAGAACTAATCAATATAATAAGATGCTATGGAAAAGTGTAAAGCAGTTATTGTTTTACCAAATTCTGTTAGGGTAATAAATATTTCATTTACTTGGTACTATGGGGAAACAATATATTCTAAAGAGATTAGTTTTCTATAAAATGCATGCCTTTAATGGAAATATTTAGAAAATGTAACAAGCAAAATCCACCATTCTTCCATACTGATACTGATCTGTTGTATAATTTTGGTTTTTAGAAGTTGCTTGTTTGTTTGTTGAGACAGGATCTCGTTACCATAGCCCAATCTGGCCTCTAACCTGTAATCCTTCTGCCTTGGGGTCTTGAGTCCTGGGATTATAGCTACGTGCTACCACGCCCAGTTCAATATAGATTTTTAAAAAATTAAAATGATCTATCTGTTGGAAATTGGAGGAGTTGCACATTTCATGGCATACATATGGAGGTCAGAGGACAACTTTCAATAGTCAGTCCTCTCCTTCCATCATGTGGGTCCTGGGGATCAAACTCAGATCATCTGGCTTGGCAGCAAGAACCTTTTACCTCCTAAGCTATCTTTCCGGTCCTCAATGCTCTTCTTTAGCTTAGTTTTGCTATGATACAGGTACAGGGATGCTGCATTAAAAAAGGCTGAAGATAAAGAGGAAGTTACAACAGAAAAATTCTTCTGTAGCTATTCCTTCTTTGGATCCCCACTCCTGGGAAGCCTGAGTTTGATGAAGGCTCTTGTGCTTGAGTGCATTTTGTTCCCAACAGAAAATATAGACCTTCAGAACAGCGGCGTACAAAGATCCCCCAGCATACTTCCTTTCTTTCTCAGATGGAATTATAAGGACTCAGAATTTAGCAGAATACAAAACTTAGCAGCCTTCTTACAACAAAGCAGAACTCACTGAGTCCAACTTAATTAGATATTTGGAGCACAGGGATGGCAGCCATTATGCTGGGCCAAAAAAAGAATAAAAAAGAAAAAAACCTGAAACTGATCCAAGACAAAGAAATCATACCAAGAAGTTTCCAGATGAACCCAGAGAAGAGCTCTGGGCCCAGCCCCAGTGAGACAGGGAGGAACCTTCCCAGTTGCAGTTCTAAGGACGCCTGGACAGCCCTGGACTCCTTTTTTGTGTTGGCCAGTAAGCCTGGAGCCAGGCCCTGGAACAGATAAAATGTCCTGATCTTGCCAACAGCTTATTGGCCATGAGCAGCTGCAGGGCAGCTGGTTTTTACAACAGTCAGAATGTTTCTTTATTTTGAATTGGCAAAGTTACATGTTCCATGAAAAACTTTTGAGTCTTTATACAACTACCTTCATGAGCCCGTACCCCCCACAAGGATCTGATGTACAGTGCCTGCTCTCCCTGTGTTTTGCAAATAAGAAAATGATTTATAATAGTTTCCTCAAGGGGAGATCTCTTCCTTCAACTATAAGCATCATTCATCCAATTCTTTGTTTACTTCGGAACGTAAAAGTAATAAGCTAGATCAATTATCCCAGAAACACTATAATTAAGTAAATTTAAAAATTAGTTGATATTCTAGAAATGGTAGACCAGAAACAAAGACTTACTCCTGCTCCTTCTTGATATGCCACTAAAAGGATTTAGTTTTACTTTATTCTTTTATTTATTTTAAACTTGCTAGGTTAATAACAACACAAGAAAACAATACAGTTTTGGAAGGTGAAAATTAGACAGAGCTGAATCCTGAACTGACAGTACAGAAAGCCAAGATCAATTCAGGTCATACTAGGCGGCAGTGGCAGCCATTACCAGAAGTCATGCAACAGGAAGGGTGAGATAAAAAACATACTGACTGTGTTGAATTTCTATGAAGTCACTTCTAGCATCCCCAGACCATAATTCCATGCCATAAAGCCGACTAGTTGTTTCTCTCCTATTTTGCCAAAAGTCTGAAGACACTGATCTAATCAGGCATGGTGGCACTTATCTGTAACCCCAGTACTCAGAAGTCTGAGGCAGAAGGATCATAAGTTGGGGGCCAACCTGGGCTACACAGAGAGACCATGTAGCTGCCTATTTTTCCCCTTAGGGACAATGGCACTAAGCACCCTAAAGGTTAACAAACTTCCTTAGACTCAGTTGACACAAAGGCTTATAGTTAGGAATGCTTGTGCCTGCTCCCAGAAGTCTGCACTTGCTCTAGGAATGCTGGGAATGGACAGTAATACAACCCTCACTTTTTGCAAGCATACTTCAAAACATGCACCGAGAACGTCTGTTATGGACTCTTAGCCTTGAGCAAGTCTAGCCATCTCTTGACTACAGTGATAAGAAATTTCCTGTGTGTTTTGTACTACTTAAGTATTAATCATGTGTGAGTGTTATATGAACTCTATACACTGAAATATCCTAACAGAAGCTTCTCAGGATGTGGTGAGAGGCACTCTTGCACAGCAGAGTCTGGAGTTTCCTGGTCTTGTTGAATCTCCTTTGATCTTGACTTCATTTCCTCGGTACTAGTCCCTTCAAGACTACATGTGGCGCCCAAACAGGGGCATTACCAATGCATAGGGAAGATATTGAGGATCATCAGAGAGGTAAGCATGCAAGGAACCCACTCCAGGATGCCAGAATAACCACGGAACAAACTAAAAGGAAATGAAGATTACATGCACTTTTGCACACACTGCTTAATGTATCAGGAGTTGAGTGAAAGGAAGGATTCTTATGAGCTTTCTCAATACACAGATAAATACTGTCCCTTGGTTCTTCCTCAAGGCACGCTGCATATGCAGCAATGGAAAGATGTGCTGTGATCTTTTAAGTAAGTGCAGAGAGTGAAATCATCCCCTTGAATGTTTTAATCTTATAGCTTTGGCTGTTCAGCCTTAGCTGATACTTCCCCTTTAAAGGCAGGTGATCAAAAAACTTCACAGGAAGAAGATAATGAAAAGGAGCTTTCCCTTCGTCCCCTGGCAATGTATTAGGATAGACACCAACAACTGAGGACTGTGGTTCTGTTTGTGGTTGCAGTTTGGGAAGGGTGGGCGTTCCTTCAGTATTCAGTTTTCTGGCTCTGTCTCTCATGAGAAATTGCTATTTGGGTTTGTTTAAGGGCATGACCTGTTGAACTGGTGTGTGAATGACTAAATGCTTCCCTTGAGCCTGCAATAGTGTACTTAGCAACTAGTCCTGTCAGTGTTGTCCTGTCTTGTCTTTCTGTTATCTGTCTCAAGGACAAGAGGGCTGGACTGTCCTCTGAGGTCACTTTAGCTTAGTGGCACCTGGAAGCCGACCTGGGGTACCTGCCTCTTCCTGCAGGAAGAGTTCCCCTGTCCTCCAGGGAACATGATCAGCACCAGGCCCTCATCTGGACATTTCCAGTAAATTCCATCCTTTGAGGCTGTCTGCTATTTATTCTGTCCTTTTGTCTGTGGACTCCCCAAACTGTCCCTCTTTAAAATCCTGCAGTCACTTTCTCTTTCTCTCCCTGTCCCAGATGCTGACAGGCACCCCACTGAGTGTTCCTCCCCAGGCCCCTCCTTTCTGTTCCTCTCTGTAAATCTCTGATGACAGTGGGCACCCTCTCTGCCCCTTGCTCAGGCAGTCCCTGCAGGAAATGCACTGCACAGGAGCCTCTTCACCTGTGTCAATCAGTCTTAGTTGAAAGATGCATTTTCTTTGGGGAACTTTGTTCACATCATATCCTCTTCTTAATCCATTCTATGGTTGAGATTTCCCACAAAACTTTAACTTGTCTTACTATAAATTTCACTTCTAACATTCAAAACTAGTCTTTCAGCTGTTATTATTCTTGATAAAATGTTTATATATGTGATGGGATCAATATATTTTTATGACAAAGAAGATGACAATAAGTCCATGGTAAAGATTTTGGATTTTGATATCCTTTTGTATGATACCTGGCTTTGAAAAAATTAGGTAGATGGAGAATTTCTTAAGATCTCTCCATCAAGTTAATGTAGTTATTCAACCAATGGGAGCTACTCCCTTAAGATTATTTACAAAATACATTTGATCTGCTTAAGATCTGCTTACAAAAGACTGTCTTCTAAAACAATACAGAATGATACACCACTCTCGTATTTGGGAACCAAGTACATATTTGTACTGCTCAATTAAAAACGCTTAATGATTTTCAAAAACTATAAGGAGATATTAATTGGTTTAGACAATCTTTAGTTATTCCTACTTAACAATTAGAGCATTTACTCCAAATCCTACAAGGTAATCCTGCTCTTAACAGTGCTAGGACTTGGTCACCAAGAGTCAAGAAGAATTACCCTGGACAGAGCAACACACCCAAAATGTTAAACTCACATGGATTGACCCGGTGCTGCCTATAACTCTGCTCGTTTCTTCTACTCTGCATTCCCCCACAGGACTGCTGGTACAAACGAAGGACACAATGAATGGACTGTCTTGCCCAACGCTTCCAACTGAGAAATGGAGTCACACTCGGAAAAGACAGCCATTTGGAGCAGCATTGCATTCGGCAGTGGGGGCTCCTGTGTCCCCTGGCCACTGCTGCCCCTGGACCTGGTCCTGGTGGTCCCTCAGGGGCTCTGGCCCACCCACAGCCCGGAGGCCTTGCACATCCCCAGAGGCACAGGGTGTGTGGTGAAGGCTCAGCATCTTGCTGGCACAATGGCAGAAGTATTGGCATCGTGAGCAAGTCAGCGTCACCATCCAGTTCATCTGAGATACAGGATTCAGTGTACAGGTGCTTTTGATTTGCACCTGAAAAATGCTATACCAGTTCTGACTTCCGTGGTTTGGGGATCTGCTGTTTTGTTCTTTAAGGGCACAGACTCTGGTGAGGCAACAGAGACAGCCAATGTATGTCATCACATCTATTCTAATTCGGGGTTACCAGGGCTAATGTCACAAGGAAATGAGCAGACTGACCAAGCATCCCTCATGACTGCGAAAGAGGCTCAACGCTGGCACACTTTAACGCATGCCCCGCATCCTTTCTGCGCCACACATTTTCTCTCACACAATCACAGGTACAGAATATCATCACCTCACGCCCTTCTTCGCACCACATCTCATGCCCTTCCTTTTCAGGAGCAGCGAGCCCACGGGGTCTCCAGCTAATGAGATCCACCAGGTGGAGGTGACTCAGGTTCCCATCTTTCATGTCACTGTTGATAACACTCCCTGAATTTACTTGGGACATTGCTCAAGCAGGGGAAAAACTAGTCATGTTATCGTTCATTTGTTAACAACTTTTGTCACTCTAGGACTTCATCACAGTATTAAAAGGGATCATGCTCCTATTAGGCTAGTGCTTGCTTTGTTTGTTTTTTGCCTGACTGGCATATTTCCCACAGCATTAGAATTCCATCCAACCCTCAAGGCCAGGCTACTATAAGAATGCAAAAATCATCCTCTCAAATCATATATATACAAACAAAAGGGGGAACTTATGGCACTGCTAAAGACCAATTGGATATGGATTTTTTTCTTGCCATTAGTTATAAAATTCTGGCTGATCAGGGGTGCTCTTCTGCCCAACAACATTGGGCTAAAGCCACCTCCACTCTCAAATCAACCTATTTGATGGAAGGATCCAGTCTCTAACAACTGGAAGCCAGGCTATGTGAAAGTATAGGGCTGAGGTTATGCTTAGGTATGCACAGATCATGCCACGAAGCGCTGAGCTTTGATCATGAAACATCCTTGGAGGCCCCTTTCAAGATAACGAGCATTTCCACCATCGATGATGAGAATACACCTCACACCCAATGAGCTCCTGTTCCTACCTGGGGCCAGCTAAAGAAACTCAAGGGGCTGAATGTCAAATTAGAAATACAAGACTTACTGTTTTCCCTATGACTAGGTTCCTGATTGACACTTGCTTTAATTTATGTCCATATTACACAGTGTGTGTACACCTTCTGTGACCCAAGTAGGGCCACCTATTGTAGAATCTCCTTTTATATCGAACTATACCTTTTCACAAGGGTATGGTTAAGTCCTATTAGAAGCTATAAAACTGAAAAAGCAATACTTAGGTGGGTATAAAGGCCCTTAGGAAAAATATCACTGATCAGTCTGAAAGAAATAATGCAAATTTTGGGATTTACAAAAAAAAAAAAAAAAGCCTATGTTCAAGATGTAGGACAATATAATTGTACTAAACTTTAAAAGGAGCATCTGAGGGAACTATCTAATCTAATGCTGCCCTAAATGTAAGCCTCTCTATGGACTCCTCGGGATCCACAGACAAAGTTCTGGGTTCAGACAGCGGTAGATACCATGAGTACAAGTACATTCCGGCGTGGGAGGAAAACTCTCAGAGCATCAAGTGCTAGTACTAATCTCATGGGCTTATCTGTAAGATAAAACAAGTATGTCAATGTTTCTGGAGATGAAGCAAGACCAGACTGCATCTCATGAGAAGCAAACATTATCACTCTTCTGCTATTCAATGCAATGCTGTGTATTGATTGTATTGTCTCTTCACCACCTTTGAATTGTTCTATGGAGTGCAACATCTCCTTGTCTGCTGGGAAAAGGCTTCCCTGTGAGGTGAGTCCTTTTGTTCAATAGCACTGCTTTCACGCTTTGCCTACTAATGTTTCTGGAATGTGCTCCATTGGAGGGTCATCCCTAACTTCCAGTTTCTGGATTACTCGGGAGCTCCCCATTGACAGTGATGATCAGTTATCTCTCATAAGAATCAGCCAACTATCAATTATGGCAGCTTTCATTTTACCTGTTCCAGGTCTAATAGTTAGGTTACGAGGGAATTTCACAATTTGCCGTGTCTTTGGCAAAATGGCCAATCCCTGCTCAAGTAATAGCAGAGATTAGTCAGGACATGAAAGAACTTCTCATGTTAATTCCATAGAATCGAGCCACTATCGATTTTCTATTACTGAAACATTGGCTGTGGGCAATTTCCCGGAATGTGCTCTTTTAATGTCACAGATAATTCCAATATTATTTAAGAACAGATAGACCAAATCAAACAAGAAATTAACAGAATTCACAAGACCAAAGCCTGGGATCTGGCATGGGCAGACGTGCCATTGAGTTGAACTCTTCCGATGGGCTATGCGGACCCCACCCATTTACCTCTTAACGATTTCACATGCTCTTGAACTCTCTCTTCAAAGTTCTTCTCAACTTTGCCTTATGGTACCTGTTGACTACTGGTCTCTCTATCTAGACTATCGGACTATCAGACTGTTTTCCTTGGCTTCACCCACTCCTGGGACCAGCCAGGAAAGTTCTCTTACAGATATTCATCATCCTTTGCTTACTGCAATGCCTTCTGAGCTATGTATCCTACCTAACCAATAGATTTGAAGACTATGTCACTCTAAATCAGTTCACAGAAAAAAATGGACGTGCAGTCTCCTCCTGCGCCCCTTAGGAGCAATGGCACTCAATGGCTAACAAACTTCCTTAGACTCAGCTGACATGAAGGCTTGTAGTTAGGAATGCCTGTGCCGGCTCCTGGAACACTGGAAAGGGGCTGTAATACAACCCCCACTTTGGACAAGTATGCTTCAAAACGCGGACTAAGGAAGTCTGTTATGCACTCAGCCTTGAGCAAGTTGTCACAGCCTTGAGCAAGTCTAGCCATCTCCTGACTACAGTGATAAGGAAATTCCTATGTGTTTTGCACTACTTAAGCATTAATCATGCATGAGCTTTGTAGGAACTCTATACACTAACTATCCTAATAAAAGTTTTCAGGATCCTGTGAGAGGCACTCCTGTGCCTAGAGTTTCTTGTTGAATCTCCGTTGATACTGACCTCAGTTTCTCAGCACCAGTCACTTTGTGGCTACTACAACTCTGTCTTTAAAACAGAGAAACCAATGAACATCATCTCAAGTAGGGAATAGGCATGATTTAAAATGATCACTGGGTATCTGGGAACTCATGCATGCTGGGACATTCTCCTGATCTTCTATCCCTCTCTTGGTCTCACAAAGATGGCGGCCATGTCCAAGCCCTGCAGGCAGAATGATCTAAAAAGTCAAAGAGGAGCATCCTACAGAACTCACACTGGGAGTTCCTGGAGCAAAGGCCTTCTGAGAGCACCTCAGTGGAAACTACTGCCAGTCCTGGGCATGTTTGCCAGGCTCAACTCAGCATACAAGGAAGTACCAAAGAGTGAAATGAAACAAACAAAAATCAGCTTGTGACACAGAGATACAATCAGCAAATATAGACAGTAGGAAAATCTAAGAGACAAGTGACCCTGCTTGTTCAACACATGAATCACATAGAAGAAAGAAGACAAACAGACGAACCCGTAGAGACCAAGAGACTGAAAACATTTATCAACCAATTGCATTCTATGGACCTTATTTGATTATTGATTTAAATAACCCAATGCTTTATAAGAAAATGTGATGGGGCTGGGGATGGGGAGTGGAGCTGCAGAAATAGTTCAATGTTTAAGAGCACTGGCTGTTTTTCCAGAGTAGCTGAGTTCAGATCCAACACCATCTTCTGGCCTCTGTGGGCACTGCACACATCTGGTACACTTACATACATGTAGGCAAAACATTTATACTCATAAAAGAAAATAGCAAATAATATTTTAAAAGAAGCATTTTAGAAAACTCCTACAAAGGAAAAAATAACATATAAAATAGCTGATAAAGAACTGGGGTTAAAAAAAAATAACTTGACATCCAAGAAAGTACTGTGAACAGTACTCAGATGTGAAATGAAAAAGGTTTAAAAAAAAAAAAAAAATCAAAAAGGTCCAAAATCTGAGTTACAGTTACAGAAAGACAGAAAAAAGAGACAAAAGGAGAAGATACATCAATACACAATAATGTAAGAAAATTTTCCCAAACGTAAGGTCACAAGTTTCAAAAAAGAAAGAGATGAAGCAACTGCCCAACACAGTTGCCTGAAGACACATCAAGGCACACGTGATTCACAGCAGGTTCCCACCACCGTGGACCTGCACAAAAGTGCAGACAAAAGCACTCAGCAGACTTCTGATTTTAAAACAAAACAGACTGCCCAGAGATCGGGAATGAGGAGCGCATGGAACCTCTCAACAGGGAATTCTGAAGGAAAATGATCGACGACACACTGCTGTAGCTGCCCACTGACAATCAAATCATAGGCAGAAAGAACACTGCGCAGAAAGAAGAATCCGAAAAACCGTGTTAATGCTCACCTTTTCTCAGTAACCACAGCAAGGAAGAAAACCCAGAACGAGAACACGATGGAGCACAGGAACCACGGGTTTAGCAGGGATGGGAATTCCCAGAAAGGCGACAACCAGAGATCCCCCCGCCTGCTCCTCTCCAGCCCCGGTTCCCTCATCTGTGACACAGGGAACTAAACATAGGACCTCCCCCTCCCTGTCCCTCTACAGCTCTCTGGACTCAGTGAGGACCTGAGGCAAAGTCAGGGCTTCAGGAGTTGTTGCATCTCAGTGAAGTTAATTCAGCACTGCTGTCAACTCATACTTTGACATAGTACAGTAATTACAGAAAGAGAATGGGTCGGTGAGATGGCTCTGCAGGTAAAGGCACTTGCCTCACAAACCTGATGACCTGAGTTTGATCCCTGGAACCCCTGTGAAGGTGTGAGGCGAGAACCAGCTCCGTAGAATTGTCCCCTGACCTCCGTGTCCACACTATGGTGTCATATACACATACAAAGAACACATTTTTTAAAATTGGTTTTAAAAAAAAAAAAAAGAAAAGTTGGAGCTGGAGACATGGTGGCTCAGTGGTGAAAGGCACGGACTGCTCTTCTAGAGGACCCAGGTTCAGTTCCCAGCATTCACATGGCAGCTAACAACTGTCTCTTAACTCCAGTTCCAGGGGATCCCATGCCCTCTTCTGGCCTCCATGGGCATTATATGCACTGGTACATTTACACACATGCAGACAAACCACTCACACACATAAAGTAGATATAACAAATAAAGTTTATATAAAGAAAAGGAACAAGAAATTAATGTAAAATCATATTTCTGAGTTAAACTAACTTTTAGTCTTAAGAGAGTGACTAAAAAGACACAGAACAACAGTACTCAAAGAGGTTGGCAGCATTCTGAGATTTCTTAACGAAATTTCTTTGTCTTGAAAAGGAAATCAAAACTCTGAGAAGCTGAGTAAGCTGCTTGAGAGAACACAGATGTTTAGAAGAGGAAATGGGGCTGTGGCGGTTTGAATGAGAAGTCCCCCATAGGCTCTGAGTATCTGGACATTTTGTCCCCACTTCGTGGCGCTGCTTTGGGAGGTCGTACAAGGTGTGGCCACGCTGGAGGAAGCACGTGGCAGTGCGGGGTAGAGAGTTCTTAAGCCTTGCAGGATCCCCAGTCTCACTTGCTTCTGTACCTGCTTGAAGATGTGAGCGCTTAGCTTCTGTGTCTGCTCTAGGCCGCTTGTTCGCCATGCCGCCCGCCCTGATGGACTGCTGTCCCTTTGGAACTGTAAGCTAAATACACTCTTTCTTTTATGAGTTCCCTTGGTCAGTGTTTCTATCATAGCAACAGGAAGGCAAACCAATCCAGGGGCTAACATGCGGAAGCTTAGATGCTTCATCTAACACACTCCCAAATCGAGTGTAGGTACCTAAGACCTCTAGGAGCTTCAGAGGTTCAGAGTTTCACATATGGAAAAAAATTACCATAGAAATATATTGTCTGATAGCACCATGTTTTTGCTTGAACGTGGCACTTGGCTCAAGATGTGTGTGTGTGTGTGTGTGTGTGTGTGTGTGTGTGTGTAGCTGTAGGATTAGTTGGCCATTTTGGTCACTGCTTCCAATAAAATGAGACTCCCTTTGGAGGGACCGGAGAAGCATGGGGCAAGGCCAGTGGGGGGCAGAAGGAAGGTGCAGCCCTTCTGCATGGGAGCGTCAGGAGCCAGGCTGTGAGAGGGTTTCCATGAAGTCTACCACCTTAGTTCACTTCCAACTGAAAATGTCTGCAGAGAGCCCCATCCAACAGTCTGAGACGAACTTAGGTAAGAAGAAAACTGCCTGTTTTACTGACTCTCAGGAAAAGGTACATGCTAATTTCCCATCTCCAAAATTAAAAATTTCTGTGTCTTGAATATTTATTTACTACAACACATCTGTAATTATCTTTGAATATACTACATGCTCCACAGCAGTGCAAATATCAAAGAGGTAACAGATTGGTTTGAATATTCTGACCTGAGCTGGGATTTAAAGTGACAAGCCGAGTCCAAATATTTTTTTAAATTTAAAATATTTTAATTCTTACAAATGAACATTTTGATAGTTTTGATAAGAAAAAATTTTTTTCTTTCTTGAAGGCATTAAATGTATTTTTGAGTTATTGAAATAATAAATATGAAAGTATGTACTGATAACTTAGCCAAATTCATAATAAAAACTATTTAGAAACATTTCCGATTTCTTCTATAATACTGGAAGTGTACAGAAGAGATTTAAAAGAGATGCATGGTCATGTCAATACTCACAGAAAAAGAAGGATTCCAGTGTTGGCCAGGGCAAAGGCAAGTCCCAAAATCCCACTGCCCATAATAGCGTTGCTTAGGTTAAAAACAGACATGCCTAAGGAAGTGGTTCCCGGAATCTGCACAAAGAAACAAATATTCACACTGAGCAAAGTGGTCTCCAAGCAGTTCATCAGGCCAAAGCCTTTCAAACACTACCCAGAACCAGCAGAGAGACAGAATTTACGAAATCCTTTCTTTGTAGTCTAGTTATTTTTTTAAATGGCTTTTATGAGAAAACATTAGCATAAGAGGCATGTGTTAGTGAATACAGGGATGTTTTAGTACTGTGCCACATGAATCACAAACACCCGCCTCACTCACGTGACTGGACATAAGCACACACTTCGAAAACGACACTTACATATTCATCACATTTCTTTTTTTCCAAGTGGCTGTTGGTGAGACTTCTTCTACTTTCACGATCAGAAATAAATTTGCTGTAAAGACATGCAGAATGCATTAAACTTTATGAAAATGACTGAAAGCTTAGCGTCAAGATTGATTTCTTATTTCTCAAAGCACACGTATGGGATGTTATCAGTGATTGCTGAAACAGTCTCATTCGGTACTACCCTGTACTCTTGTCTTAACAGATAAATTCTAAGTGCTCCTCTCTCAACTGCCCCAAAAGGCCAACAGTTGTTCATCTTGAATGAAATGAAGCTAATAAAGAGCTATACATTGAGTCATTTTCATAATAGACGAGAACACCATATGAAAGTTAGCTTTAATACAGATTTTTCAATAGGTAAGAAATTAGATAAAAATCAAACTACCATAAACCTGGTATTTTAAAGAATGCTGGAGGTAAGGTTCAATCTGAGTTCAAATTCTTGGAGTATGAGGTCACTAATCAGGAATACCCTCTCTCTTGAATAAAAAAAAAAGAAACTATTTCACCATGAAACATTCAGTCAGCACCTGCTATGTGCAAGTCACAGGGACAGGAGATGTCGGCAGACACATGGGGCTGTGCAAGGACTTTAGGCTACCAGCGTTCCAGACTGGGCAGTCCATGGTCACAGTCAAAGCTGGGGCTCTAAGTATGCGGGCCTCAGAACTTGAGTTCAGATTCTCCTAGATCTAAGGGCCTGGGCGTATACCACCTTAGTTTTCTCATCTGTGAAATGGGAGTAACACTATCCCACAGCCTCGTAGTATTAGTGGGAGATGAAGTGGGACCTGATGAGGTGGGAACACGCATGCAGAGCAAGCGCTACAGAGGGTCCATCATTTCTCCCCATGGGGAAAGGGCCTGAATGGAGATCCAGACTGACTGAGTGCAAGAAACTACATACAGCTTTACAGAAGAACCCCAAATGTTCTGAAAGATAACACATATGTTCAGAGTCCATTTCAGAACTTTACAATATAAATTTCTAATTTGCAACAATTCTCCATTATTTCTCTCAAAGAAAAGTCTATGCATATGCAAACTGTTGCTTATATTATTTTGGTTGTTTTGTGTGGGGTATGCATGTGTATATGTGTGTGTGACCATGTGTGCTATAGTGTGCATGTGGAGCTCAGAGGTCAACTTTGTGGAGTCCATTTTCTCCTTTATGTGAGTTCCAGGGATTGAACTCACGTTTCCAGGACTGTGTAACAAGGACCTTTACCTGCTGAGCCATCTCGCTGACTCCTGTTGTTTATATTCTTAAAACATGTGAAGAATGATTTTTTTTTTTTGGCCCTTCTAGAGAAATTCAATGATCTGGTCATGGTTAAAATAAATCACGGTGAGTTTCTCATTAGCAAATTTAAAGTTACCTGAATTCATTTTAAAGAGGCATGTACTTTTAAACTGTGCATATTGTTTTATACATTTTTGACAATGCTATACTCCACAATAAAGCATCGTTCAAATGAATCACAGATATCAGCCATGTTGATCTTACTTATCTGCCTTTTTCATTGTTAATTCAAGGGTCTGTATTCTCTTTGATATTACCTCTCTAAGTTCATATTGTTTTATCATAATAGGCCAAAGGCTGATTTTATACAATGTAATATTTATATTAATATACATTTTATATATAATATATATAATATATATGACAAACTTACTCTGAGGCCCTCACTTAATTTAAGCTGCAGTCTGCAGACTCTCTTACCTGGGGAAGAAAACCCTGGTTTCCTGACATACAAATACTCATGCTCCAACTGTGAAAAGACCACTCCAACTAATACTCAGAATGCTGGGCTGTTTAAGACTAAGATGAAATAAGGACTCCAGAGAAGAAGAAAAAATCTATATTGAATGGAATTTGCCAGAGCAAACTTAGAAGCAGAGGCCTGGGGAGCAGTGTTCTTAGCAGGAGAAGGCAGGATCTGCGTAGCATGGCTGCTCAGGCTTGCTGGGGCCCTGCCTTTGTCCCCCACACTTTAAATCTTTCTCCAGAAGGAAGGTTTACAGGTCTGGCAACAGAGAAGCTGGAAAAAGTCTTCCACACAGGCAGCCCAAGGACACGTGGGTGATGGGCCTTTCCAAATGTTTAAGTGCTGCTGTTCAAAAAAGATTCAAATTAACCAGCCTAATTTCAATAACAAACTCCAATATCTTTATCCAGCATGTCTCCCATTCGCTTTTCTAGTGGAGGAAGGTTGTTTCCAAAGAGAACCCCCACTATTTTTTAAATCAAAGGAAAAGCACAAGCATTTTTCAAATAAATCAATGTACCAATAAGTCCGCCTGTTAGGACAGACCTCAGCTCCAGGCATGGCAGCTGATGGCAGGGGACTCCTGGGCAAAGAAGGGATGTGGGCATCCCATTGAGGGAGGGGCATCCGGTAGGGTCACACAGTGTACAGTGAAACAGAAGAAGACCTTCAACAGGCGAAACCCTGTGTAACTAATAGGGATGAAGACCGAGGTCCCAGCAGAGAACAACAATACTAATTTATAGATTGTAACCATTAAAAAGTACACTAAGTCAGGGTGGTGGCCCAGGTCTTTAATTCCAGTCCTTGGGAGGCAGAGGCAGGTAGATCTCTGTGAGATCCAGGCCTGCCTGGTCAAGTCCAGGTCAGCTGGGACTACAGGAAGACCCTGTCTAAAAAAAAAAAAAAAAAAATTAAAAACCAGAAACATTAAACACTATCCACAGTCTCCTTGTTTCTGTCTCTTCTGGTTCATTTTCTACAGCATGACAATGGATTTCTCAAATATCTCCCCTGGCTTCTCCACTGTTTCAAGTACAAATTCCTCACTGCACATTTCCAGTGCTTAATTTGGATGTGCCTCAGTGTTCCAATGATAGCTCCACTCAAAGGGTCCTCCTGAGTGTGGCAGAGATAAGAACTGAAACAATGGAAACTCCCCACCATCCCTGCCTGTCAGCTCGAGCCCCTCAACCACCGGGGTCTGCTTCAACTCCAGGGTGAACTGAGCTTTTCTACTACTATGTCTATAGCAGACACAGAGCCCCTCTCACCCGGGGCATCAGATGGTGCCCTGTCTCTTGGCTCTCTCCTTCATGTGTAATCTTCTCATACAGCAATTCAGGGGAGCCCTCTACAAACTGAGGAAGCATTTTCCATTTAGGAATTGGGGAATTAGGCTGTAAGGAAACTGAGCTAGGAAAGAATGAAGTATTTCATTCATCTGTTCTTTCTTTCTTTCTCTTTCTTTCCTTTCTTTCTTTCTTTCTTTCTTTCTTTCTTTCTTTCTTTCTTTCTTTCTTTCTTTCTTTCTTTCTTTCTAACTTATGGGGGGGCAGGTGAACCAGCTTGTGAGGGTCAAAGAACAACTTTTGGGAATCAGTTCTTTCCTTCCACCGTGGGGGTCCCGGAAAAGGGGAATGAACTCAGGTGGTCAGGCTTGGTGCTGCCTATGAATGAATGATTCTCTTTATTGCTTCCACATTTTCTTCTCTTTAGTCTTTATTCTTATTTTGTATTTCTGTAAACTTTTTAAAAAGTGAGAATACCGACTTTTTTGTAATGGAAAATTCTATTTAGAAGAACTAGGTCAGGCATCTTTAATCACAAGTTTCTGTCATCCCACCATTTTAAAAAGGCAACTGCTTGATAAAAACCAGTGATCTCTGGCAATGAAACTGGCATAAATTTTCTTTTATTAACTTAAAATGTGCTATGAGAGAAGGTATCTAAGACATGAGATCTTAGGATGATAAACACATTATTAAAAGAGTTTTCACAGGGTCAGTGGCTACCCACAAAGCAGAATTTGATCCATCAACAAATAGCCAACTGCTCTGTGAATAAAACAAAACCGAATAATAGGCATTAGTGACAAAAACCTTTAAAAAAAGGATGTTGGCATGGCAGTTAGACACAAAGTGAGAAGATGCAATCCATCTAAAGCTGTTCTTTAAATTTTTAAATAAATCACCAACAGATCAATTAAGGGTGTACCAGACAATAGAAAGATCATCTGGTTACTTTAATCTCTGCCAATCAGGTTCTGACTAGGTGAAGCATTTCATTTTCAAACTCGTAACACAAAGGAGATGAGGAGAGAGAGAGCCCGAGGAGCCGTTAAAGGCCAGTTCCTAGTCTTTCCCTGAAATGATGATGCTCTACAAAGAAAGAGAAGATGAGAAGAAACAGCTAAGAAAGGACAGAGCCCAAAGTGGTGGCACAGGCTTGCAGACCTAGCACTTGGGAGGCTGAGGCAGGAGGACTGAGTTCAAGGTCAGCCTGGGCTACCCAGAAAGTCCCTGCATCAAAAATGTTTTGTAATAATAACAAAAACTAAGGTGAGAATCATCATATAGAGAAACAAGGAAATAAACAAGCCCTAAAAGAGAAGGTTGAGAGTAAGCAAAGCCCTCCTTGGCTGGCCAACTCCCTGGCTACAGGTGAAAAGAAACTCTGCTTGTACAACAGGAGCAATAGTCACAAGGGAAGAATTTTCTGGCATGTTCTTCCCCAAAGAGCTGACAATATTAGAAGAAAGGCAAAGATAACTTTTCAAAGATTCTCTCAAGTTGATATTGGGGGTAATGACCATCACCTCCAGTTCTTTTAAAAACAGATCTTAATGAAATCATGTTCTCAGTTTATAGTAACAATAACCACACATAGGCAGCAAAGAGAGAAACAAATAAGCCTGAGAACATGCTCAGAGTTTTCTGGATACACTTAAGATAACCTACAAATATTTCACCAAACTTAAGACAGCAATAACAGCAATCATTAAAACCTGAAGCAAATTACTGCTCCGTAGGGCACAGAAGAATGCTTGCCAAAGAAAGGGCCAAGGTGTTACTGATACAGATACTTCTCCTACTAAGAGGCTTACTACTGCCAGACACAGGGCCAAGTATTTCACATGGATCTGCTCATCTGTTTTCATAATAATTAAATGTGCCTGGTACTATTTTAGAGAAATTAAATAATTTGACCAAAGTGATACTGCTAATTACTAAATTACTGTGCCAGAACCTAAACAGGCTGACTGCACAGCCTGAGATCTTAACCAACAAAATGCACCGCATTGCATCTTCTCTAATAGTCCTGTAGCCTTCTTAAAAGGGATGGGTAAGGCGCCCAGGGACGACCGTATATCTATGACACAGGGGTCAGTACAGGCTTAAATCCAAAGCCGTGTTTCTCCTTCCCTCTCTTTCTCTCCCCCTCTCCTTCTCTCTGTCTTTTAATCAACAGATCATCTGCACAATCCATCCTGCTAAGTTCAGAGGCAAACCGGGCTCCCTCCCAGGAACCTCATCTACAGGAAGAGCAGACTACTCAAAGTCTGGTCCACAAACAGTACTGTGAGCACCCCTCAGAACTTGCTAGAAATCATAATCTCAGGACCCACTCCAGAATTCCTGAATCAGAATCTGCATTAAAAAGTTTTTGAGTATTTCCTATGTATATTAGAAAACTTCTGACACTGGTCTAGTGGGAATTTTGAAAGATCCGCAATTCCAAGTATAAGCGTATAACTGCCAGCCAAAACCTGGGGCATAAAAGAAACAAGCGACCTGGAACACTGGCAGGCATTTGAACACCCAAATACTTCTGCTCTATGATTAATTAAACCTCAAAAGTGATTCTTATTGTATCCAGGGAAAATTTCCAGACAAAGCCACCACCTACTTCACAGATCATCCAAGATCAATCCTATTTTCAACATTTCCTCTAGCTCCCTACAAAGAGGTGCTGTTACCAAGCAGTTCGGTGTCTGGGGAAGGGTGGTTCTCTTAGGTTCATGTTAACTGGCCCCGCCTTCTCACAAATGTCAGGGAAGAAGAAGCAGAGAGTGATGGGTAGGCAGGCAGAGGAACCACAAAGGACTGGATTATATCCAGTGCAGAAGTGCAGGTCACTCAATGGGGCTTCAAGAAAGCCAGCTGGGGTCTTTTCAAATGTCTGTCTACTTTTATTAGCCTACTGTGGTCATATGCTGTTTAATTGTCCCAACCAGAAATGAAGCAGGGCCCAGGACTATAATTCATCTAGTCTAGCTTGTGCTTGGCATGCACAAGGCCCTGGGTTCAAGTCTCAGAACCCCCTCCTCAATCCAGAAATGAACCAAGAATCATGAACAATGTCAATAAAGGAGGAGAAATAAAATGAGGTGAGACAGACATCATGTCACTGCCTTAGAGAGAACAGAACCAAATTTCAACAGCCAATGGTCTCCCTGCTCCAGTTCCTAGCTAGCCACAGTCTGTGGGGAAGTGAGCTCACTGGGCTGGAGGCCCAAATCTGGGTGAGGATAGCTGTTCTTTCCACCCACTAAGTGACAAGCACCTCAAAAATGTAGCAGTTTTAGTAAGTAGAACTTCCAAAAATCAAAGGTAGATTCTAAGCTGAATGTTATAAACGACTCACTTGAAGGCCTCGGGGTGATACTGCTTTGAGAATGAAACTTTGTTCTAAAATCAAAATGTCCTATTTACCAGTGTTACCTAGAGGTTGGGAGGGACTACAGAATACTCCAGCACAGCACACAAAACAGTGTGGAACTCTTAAAACCTATCTTTCTAACCAAGGTCCAGCATCATAATCGGATGAACAGGGGTAGAGGAGAAACACAGATTTAGACAGATCTGCATCGTCCCTTGATCTCTTCATTTTTTTTCTCATTTCCAGAGCACTTGCTTCGAGTGATGGTCTAAGGTGTAGAGCAATAAAAACAAAACACTTGGTATTTAGGAAATGGCAGTTGCAGGGTTGGAGAGATGGCTCAGTAGTTTTAAGAGTGCTAAGTTCGGTTCCTAGCACCCATATCAGGCAGCTCACAACCATCTGTAACATAACTCCAGTTCTAGGAGACCTGACACCCTCTTTTGGCATCCATGGGCAACTGCACTCACATGCAAATGCCCACACACAGACACACGTGTATACACATCATTAAAATAAAAAGGAAAACTTTAAAACAAAAGAGAAACAGCAGTCACCATTAATTGTTTCTCAAAAAGGTGAAAGAAGCAGGTAAACTTGAGTTCAATAAGAAACATCACCTAGTGCAGTAAATAATATTTTGATGAGAATGAGTAAATCCATGTTGCAGACTTAGCCTAAGCTAAGGGGAGGAGAAAGGAGCTTCTCGGTCTCCGTAAGTAATGACAGTCCTTTCCCGGGCTTTCGATGACATGCTCAGTATTTCTACGAGGACACCTGGTTAGTGACCCGAGCTCCTACCCTCCCACCCGTAGCTCCCTGTGGCCCTAACAAAGCCTAGCAGTGAGGGCAATCTAACAGAGTCCTGTACGACCAATGAAATGGTCAGTGGGTACAAGGAACTTGTCACCAAACTAATGACCAAAGTTCCATTTTCTTCCACATGGTAGAAAGAAGGAATCGACTCCTGAAAGCTGTCCTCTGAGTACCCACATGAGTGCACACGCACACACACACACACACACACACAAATGCAATTAAAAAAAATGCATTTAAGGAACCTCTCCTCTAGCCTTTTCAGAGTCTGTGCCACTAACTCCCACAATGGTAGAAGGCTTCCTGCTGAGGATTCATATAAACACTAGCTAAAAAGTCACTAAGTCTCAGGGTGTTTTCAAGTCATTTAAAGCAAATACATTTGTTCTAGCCTTACAGTTTAACAATCTCAGACCAAGTCATTTAAAGCAAATACATTTGTTCTAGCTTTACAGTTTAACAATCTCAGACCAAGAGTAGGGAGGACTTGTCCAAAGTCACACGTAGTTGTACGCATTACCAGACCAGTCCGCTCCCTTCCCCAGCCCCCGCCCTTCCACCCCCTCCTCTCACTCCTCTTCTTCATCTTTCATGGACTGTTTCTCTACTGTAGTCTCTCACCAAGGTATTCGGGAACAGTGATGGCTATCATTATTTAAAATCCATACTACAAATGATACAGCAATGCATTTTGTAGTTTTAACACAGTTATAGGGACACTGTGCAAATGCAGCTTGGTTGATTTCTTGATTAAAATGTGTAGCAATGATTACAGTACACATTTGGGTATGGAATGTGATGAAATTCCAACAATCTGTCTAATTCATGGGCACAGAGCTTTTGAGACGTTTGGGCTGGTTGGGGTCCAATGTATTTATACAGTTTTATTAGACTCAATTGAAAGATTTGAAAAGATGAATAAATTACTTTCCTATTTGCCTCATCTACTATAACAGACTATGCCTAACAGATGTCACATAAGAAATTCAAATTGCATCTTCAAATGGAGCATAGCTTTAGTAAATGAATAATTCAAGAGAATAACTGAAAACCAGAATAATTTTCTAGTCATTTCTTTCATTGGATGGCAAATTTGCAAAAGTACTCACCTGTTTATCTGCCCATTCTCCACTTCGGTGAAGTCATTGGAGTCATTGCTGACATTGTCATCTTCAGTCATGTTCTGCAGCTCAGTTAATTCCAGGCCACTTTTGAAGTGCATCATGTTTGGGAGGTATTTGTAGTCAAGAAATTAATCCAAATTTCTCCCCTTCTGACTGTATTCAGAAGTAGATGGCAGCAAATATATATGTTTAACAACCCTAAAACAAAGTAACATAATGATTAAATTATGACAAACAGCACTGATTACAAATGAACTATTGTTAAAAATAAACAGAGTAACTTGCAGCCTTTACATTATACATTAAATGCAAGCTTTGAACATCATCTTACAGGAATTCATCTCTAACTTGCATGCCTTTCAAAAATTTCCCTCCGTTTTTAACTGTAAAGGGAGTTAGCTGTGTCTCCTAATCTTTACATTTGCACTATGGAAACCCCATGCTAGCTGCAGGTGACAGACACATTCTTATGAAACTGTTTAAAAGGAAAATGAGAGGCCAGCAAGATGGTTCAGTGTGTAAGGCACTTGCCAGCAAATCTAAGGATGTGAGTTTGATCGCTGGGACCCACAACAGAACCAACTCTTGCAAATGTTCTCTGACCTCCACATGTGTGCTGTGACACATGAGCCCCATTCCCACCGTATAAATAAATATAATTTCTACATTTAGCAAATAATTAAATGAAAGTGATTCAGTGGTTTTATTGTGTTGGCTCACAGGGCAACAGGGCACAGACTGCAGGCTCACGGCACTTCTGTCCCATGTAGCAATCCCAGTTTAATGAGAACGGAAATCCTCAATAAATGACATCAGGGATCAACCAACAACCTGGTGGCCAACCAGGCAAAGGACAATTTGTGTTTTAAAATTTAGCAAAGAACTTATACATCAACTGCAAGAGATTAAATCAATCTCTTCAATGAGATTATTCCATGTCAGGGAATTAGAGAATTAAAAACTCTTACTCGGAGGATTTCAGTTAGTCCATGAGCTACACTATTTCCTCATTCAGAAACCAAGGGCAGCCTCCTCTCACATGGATGGCTGTGGCTAGGAAAGAATTTAGGGGCACAGCATCAAAAAAACAAAAAGATCATCATAAAGGCAAATACAACTTCAAAAGAAAGGCCAAACCAGGCATAGTGCCACAGGCTTATAAACAGGAGGATCTGGAGTTACAGGCCAACCTGAGCTTCAGAAAGACGGGGAGGAACAGGAGAAAGAGGACAAAGAAGAGGAAGAGGAGGATGAGGAGGAAGGGGAGGAAGGAAACAGTCCAAATTTGCATGTATACATCTCTAGGATATTCAAGGATCTTGGAATGACACAGAATGTCACCAAGTGACATGTGACATGCCCATCCTGGCATCTTGGCATTCACCAAGTAGTATTTTACTCATTGATATGAGTAAAATATGGAGCCCCCCCAGAACTGCATAATTTTAGGTAGACTCTCTTTACATGTGTGACCACATATTTTTCTTCAAGAAATGGAAATTCTATCTAGAATGAAATTTCTCTGGTGTCAGGACCGTTTAAACTACTACTGCATAAACATGTTCTAATACCTCAGGTTCCAGGACGCTCTCCCTCCTGCAACACTGGGCAGGACGGGGAGCTATTCCTCCTGGTCACAGGTAGACTGGCCTCCCACTGTGGCAGTGCAAGTTGGCCCAGTTCCAACTGCTCTTAGGGCCTTCCCAGAGCAGCAATGGTCACCTCTGCTCTTACAGTGAAAACTCTAATGCACCAAAGTGGCTGAAACCCACTCTCACCTCTGGGCCTGTGATGGGAGCTGGGTTGGGCAGGCTAAGTTCTAAGCTCTTCACATTGACCCTTGCTGAAGTGATGTTACACTCTGAGAAAGAGTGGGATGGAATTTCTAATCTGGGTAAGGAGTCCTATCTCCACAAACAAGAAGGTGATAGGGCACCAAGCAGAAATAATTTGAGGAAAGAGATGGATCAGTAAGACATTTGCAGTTTACTGTTTTAAGTTAAATTTCATCAAATCTGCGTGTGCATACGTGTTATCTGTGCATGTACATATCATGCATGTGCATGTGTGTGCATGTACATATATGTACATATGTGTGCACATGCATGTAAATATGTGCGTTCATGTGTGTACATCTGTGTGTGCATAGTATACAATGTGTATACATGTGTATGTGTGTGTAGTATGCAAATAGCACATTATCTTGTCATGTAAGGAAATGAACAAGGGACAAAAGTTACAGAAATCCTGCCCAGTATGACTGATCATACGGAACAAGTTTTCATTGGTATAAAGTAACCTCTCTGAAGTCTAATTTGGTCTGAAAATGAAACCTGGAAGCTAAGAGCCGCCTCAGCACAGCTGGGGACACCCACCATGGAGGCTGAGGGTATACTTGGAAAACACTGTTCAAATGTTCAAATTACATTCAGTGACAATGGAGTTTTAAAAATGTGTTTAAAGACATCAAACTCAGGGACCTGAAACAGCCTTATGGAAAGTTACTGGGACTGGACTTTGAGATTCCTTTTCCCTGAGTGATACTAGCTTCATGTAGAGTCTTTAGAACAAACGTTAGAAAAGAAACTCCACCTAAAAAGAGGCCACTGGCCAACCAGCACTTCCTCTTTTTCATTTTATTCCCTTTCTCCTCTTTCTCTTTGTTGTCTCTTTTTTAAAATCTCTACCTGACTCCTTCCTTTTTAATTTAACATCGAGGATTTTAGGTGGCTTTTGACCTACTTTTGTCATGGAGTATCTTACTGTAAGGATTTTAAAGTAGAAAAGTGGTTTAAAAAATTTGATTCTGGAGGTTGGGGAGATGGCTCGATGACTGACGTGCTTGCCACACAAGCATGGGCCCTGAGTCTGGCCCCACAGCGCCCATGTAAAGGATGTGCACACTGTACGTGCTTGTAATTCCAGGGCTGCAGAGGGAGAGCAGGGGGATCCCCTGCTGCGCTGGCCAGCCATTCTAGCTGACACGATGAGCTGCAGGTTCAGTCGGAGAATGTGTCTCCCAAAATAAGGTGAAAAGGAGATTGAGGAAGACACTCAGTGCTAACCCCTGCCTTCCATATGCATGCGCATGCGCACACGCACACGTGCACACACACCACACACACATGCGTGCGAGCTCGAAAAATACACACAAGTAGGCCACATGCCACACACACAAGCAAAAAAGTTAGTTCCTTATTAATAAATAACACATATTTTTAAAGGACAGCTTTACAAATGGAGGAAAACAAATAAAAGGAGAAAAGGTCATCTGTTAGCAAGCGAAGATCTTTACGGCTTTCCAGGGTTCTACTGTGTACACAGCTACAATGACTCACACAATGACGCAGTCAGTAGAAGTCTGCTCAACGAAAGGATTACTATGAATAAAAGCTACAGATATTACAAAGACCCAAATCATACAAATATTGAAGAATATATGGCTTTTTGTGTGTTTTTAGTTTGGTTTTTGTTGTTGCTGCTTGAAGCAAGATCTCATCTCATAGCCCAGGCTGGCCCTGAATTTACTGTATCACTGAGGATGACCTTAAACTCTTCTCTTCCTGCCTCCACCTCCCAAGTGCTGGTTTTACAGGAATGCACCATCATGTTCAGCTCTAAATTTTAAACATACATATTCATTTAAGATATCATTTTCTACCTTAAGTTCTGTCAGTAAACACAAGTCTATACTATTATTGCTAATGCTTGATTAACAGCTTGATGTACCAGAGATGAGCATCCAATTTGTTATTGCTAGGTGTTCAGAAGCCTAATGGAGAGACTGACAGGTAGACATGGGTCCTGAGCTGAGACTTCTCACTGGAAGGACCATAGAGATGGGAAGTGCAGGTTGAGCTGAAGAAACCAAAAACTTATAGTTTCACTGAAAGAGAAGTGATAATCAGCTCTGAGGTGGTGGTATACTTAGTCATCCCAGAACCAAGGAGACTACAGCGGGAGCACATTGAATCTGGGGCCAGCCTGGGCAACTAAAAAGAGACTTTGCCTCAGAAAGGCGGCAGGGGAATCATCAAGTGATGGAGAGATGGCTCGGTGAGTGAAGTACAAGTTATACCAGCATGAGGCCCTGTGTTTAGATCTCCATCATCATGTGAAAGCCCAGCAGCTTGTCTACAGACCCAGGGCTGGGTGCAGAGGGATGGAGTATCCCTAGAGCTTGCTGGCCAGTCTACTGGAAAGATCCAGATTCAGTGAGAGACCTTGTCTGGAGAAAATAAGGAGGTGGGTCAGTGTCTTGGTTTGCTTTTTGTTGCTGTGATAAACAGCATGTTCAAAAGCCACTTGGGAAGAAAAGGCTCACAGCCCAACATCAAGGGCAGCCAAGACAGGAACTCAGGCGGGAGCCTGGAGGCAGGAAGGGCAGCAGAGACCAAGGAGGAGCCCTCCTTACTGGCTTGCTCCCTGGCTCGCTCATACAGCCCAGGCCCACCTGCTGAGAGACAGTGCCATTCACAGCTGGCTGGGCCCTCCTATATCAATCTGCAATCAAGAAAATGCTCTACAGACACCCCAACACTCCATCTGAGGTTCCCTCTCCCAGGTCTGTCTGGTTTGTGTCAGGCCTACAAGAAGTAAGCACAGTCAGAGTGACTGGGTGCTTGCTACCAAAGCCCAATTACCTGAATTCAGTCTCCAGAACCCACATGGAAGGAGACAGCCAATTCTCATAAGTTGTCCTCTGACCTGCACAGGTTTGCTATGGTATGTGCACACACACAAATAAACAAACAAATAAATAAATACATGTAATTCTTTAAAAAGCAAAAATAAACCCAGCATGGTAGTGCATGCCTTCTGTCCCAGCATTCAGGAGGCTGGCGGAAGCCGGGAGATTGAGGCCAGCCTGGTCTCCATAGCGAGTGCCAGGCCAGCTGGGACTACAAAGAGACCCGGTCTCAAAAAAAAGGAAAAAGTAATAGTAAAGTGGAGAGTGATGTTTAATGTCCACCTCTGGTCTACACGTGCATGCGCATACACATACTCCTGCATGCGCACACACAAGAAATCGTAAGATTATACAGTTAATTAAAAGTAGACTGGGGTCATCCTATGAAAAATCTTAATGTGAACCTAATCATAATTTCTATCTCTCAATATTTATTATAAGTTGCAAATTATAGTTTACTCAACACAGAACACTTGTGATCCTTACCACCATTCTGTAAGGTACTTAAGTCAAGGATTAGTGTCTTGGTACATTTTATAACAGTACCATGGTAAAATATACAAGCCTGCTTTGTACTGTGCACTATGTGTGTACCAAAGGAGGGGAACATATAAATAAACCTGTCTGGCTTTAAGTCACTTGGAGCCTGTTTCAGTAAGCAAGGTCATTCCAGATACAACATTAGTACATCATAAAACATTTAGTATAATAGAGACCAAACTACACAAAAGACAAAGTTCAGAAAGATTTCAGAGACATACGTATATACGTGTTATATATACGAAGGAAGTAGTGAGCTAAAGAAGATAAAAAGGGAGAGAAATAAGTGGGATTTGGAGAAATCAGGTAATGTCTTCTGAGAAGTTAGGACTTGAATGGTATGTCTAAACACAGTTAGGATCAGATCGGGGAATGGGGAGACATATACTGGGGACAGTGCTAATATTCTAATTGCTAATACTAGGTGGTTGATTGTCTAGCTCAATGTTTGTCCACACACCTTTCTAGTTCAGCTCTGTGAAGGACAGAAAGTTGCAAGCCACATTCCCACACCTCCCTGCAGCTCTCATTCTAGATATGATTAGATTCTCTGACAGCGAGTGGTGGTGGTAGGACAGGGCGTCAGCTTCGCTGGTCTATCTTCAGCAGGTGCAGCGGGTGGGAATGAAGTCTGTTGTGCTATGTATGAGGCCTGCTCATTTGTCTCATGGTATGTGTTCCTGGAATAAGCCGTTGAGACTTGGCTTTCTGGTTTCCTGACTTCCTGATGGAGACGCAGGTTCACCTTAGAAGGTTAAACAGTGGTACTACAATTATCAATCCTAGAGACCCAACATAGGGCTCATTCTGCTAGCAATTTTAACCAACTTATAGGCTTTTAATTCCCATTAAATCCCTTTTGCTTAACACAGTGTGGTGCTTAATTTTCATTGTCCACATGTCCCCTAGGCAACGCAGCTCTGGACATGTCTGTGAGGGCTTTTCCAGAGAGGTTTAACTGAGGAAAGACCCATCCGGAATGTGAGCACCACTAGCTCATGGGGTTCCAGACCTAACAAAAAGGAAAAGGAGAAAGCAAGCTGAGCACTGGCAATCATCACTGTCTACCTCCTGACTACGGATGCGATGTGAGCAATGCCTCGTGCTCCAGCACCATGCTCGCACTGAAATGATGGGTTGTACCCTCAGACTGTGAGCCAAAATAAACCTTTCCTTCCTTAAGCTGTTGTCGGGTATTCTGACAACACAGCAATGACAAAAGTAAGTAATACACATATATAAACATCTCTATTAGATCCAGCTAAACCATGACTGATGCCTTTCATCATATTCACCCTCCCTTTCCTGTTTAGAATGTTGGGGACTGAACCCTTCTTTTAAAATCTTCATGGGAACTTTAAAATATATGTAGAAGTAGACAGAATAGGATAATGAACTCTTATCTGTTGACCAACGATTATCACTTTAGGACAGCTTGCTACATTTTTACCCCACCCACCCACCACTACCTGGAATTTTTCAGTGTACAACTTTAAAAGTAAGGCTCTTTTTAAACAATGTCACTGCTATCAAACATGAATAATTCCTTACTATCATTACATAACATGCCACATAAACTTTACTTTAAACCTTTTACAAATTCTTGGTTTTTTTTATGAAGAATTAATGTGATCATGGCTACCCTAGCTCAACACCCAGAATTAACTACAATAACCAAGTCAGGAGCTTTGAGGAAGAGTTCATAGACGCCACAAAGAAGACACCTGATGGCTAACAGTCAAAAACGTGCTCAGTACTATGAATAGTCAGGGAGATGCAAATCAAAATCTCAATGATCTACAACCTCACACCTCTTAGGATGGTGATTATCAAAAACTCAGGAGATAACAAGTGCCGGTGAGAGTGTAGATAAGAGATCGCTGCTTTGCACTCTAGGGGGAAATTTACATTGAGATTCTTAAAGAAATTAAAAATAGAACTACCATAAGACCCAGAAATCCTTCCTCTGGGCACACACCCAAAGGAAATGAAGTCACCCCCTCTTAAGCTATCTGCAATCACATGTTTACAGTGGTACTATTCCAATAGCCAAGACATGAAAACAACAGAAATGTCCACTGATGAATGGACCAAGAAACAGTGGCACACATACAGAGATCACAGACACACAGATGCACACACACAGATTACACACATGCAGATGCACACACAAAGAAGCACATACAGAGATTACACACATACAGAGATTACACACATATAGATGCACACACACAGATGCACACCCAGATCACACACTTACAGATACACACACAGATCACACACATACAGATGCACACACAAAATGCACATACACAGCGATACACACGCACAAGCACACAGAAGCACACACAAACACACACACACACACACACATCACAGAGATGTCAAGCAGCTCTACAAAGAATATTCTGGTATTTACCACTGAAGGATACTATTCTAAGTGAATTAATAATTAATGCAAAGTGTGGTAGCAGTGCCTGTAACCCAGCACTGGGAAAGCAGAGGCAGATGGATCTCTGTGAGTTCAAGGCCAGCCCGGTCTACATAGTTCCAGGATAGCTGGAGCTACAGGAAGTCCCTGTCTCAAAAAAAAAGACCAAAAAAAGTTTAAAGTTGACAACCAACATTTTCAAAAGCCTGGGATCCTTGGGAGGTGAGGAACAGTAAAAACAGTCTTTTCTAACAAAAGACTGAGAGCTACTGCTATCCTAGGAGCAGTTCCGTTTCTTCTGTCTGAGACTCGCCAATCCACCAGCGCCATGGTTTTAACTTTACTAAAGCCCTATGTCGGTATTTGTCCTCACTCGCTTCCTGGCTCTGTTCATCTCTCTGAGAACTCCTTATCTGCAGTGCAACCTTGTCCAGAACCGTTACTCTTTGCTGCCAAACCACCTCTGAACCACTTGCACTCATCTTCACCACCCCCTGAATCATGCTAGACTAGCAAATTCTGGCTCCACCCTGGGTTAAGTTCTCTGGCCTGAGTTTCTTCATCTGTGAAACGGGGAAAAGCTATTACTATTCTCATACAGTCATAAGGGTTCCACAATTTAATCCTGCATTGGACTTACTAATGGGGTCTGCCTGGTTCTCATAAACTCTAAGAACTGTCTTTCCTCCTCAAGGCAGGCTGCATTCCTCCCTCTACCTCCACCCCATCTCTGGCAACCTGCTCCTCCCTGCCTCTCTCCCTCCGGCCTGTTCTTTTAGTTGCTGGCCAGCACCTCTCCTCTGCCTGCCCTTTGGGCGGGAATCATTCTGTGACTCTGTGCTCTTCCAGTTCCACACATTCTAAACTCTCCTTTTTAGGGCTTCCTAGCTGTAGTGTGGTTTCATCTCACAAGCACCTTTCAGATCTTCTTTCCCACCCTCTCATTTTATAGGATTAGAATTCCCTTGATGTATTAGAACAGAATTTCCCTACCAAACACTACTTGATAATGATCATGTCATTCAACATGTACGTTTTCTCATCTGTAAAAAGAGAGGATAGGAAAGAGAGCTGATCTCTCAGGTTCCTTCCTGCTCAGAAATTTCCATGAATTCTTTATGTCTCTGGCTGTTTGCTGGAGCTGTCCAGGAGGATGTTTGCCTTGCAGGCCGTACGCTGAGCATCACCTGACCACACAAGCCTCCTCCTACTCACTCAGACTTCCAACCTGGCTATCTTAATACAACCTCATATTCAATTCATCATCAAATTCTACAAAGGTTTCTTCACAAGAGTCCCATCCCTTCCCCTCATTTGTTATAGTTCCACAACCCCAACTGCCACATTCCGTCCATGCCACCTGCGCTGGGTATGGGTCGTTTTAATCAGCCTGACACAAAACAAAGTCACCTGGGAAGAAGGAGCCTCAACTCCTCTCCCATCAGACTGACCTACTGGCAAGTCTGTGGGCATTTTCTTAATTGTTGACGGATGTAGGAGGGCCTAACCCACTGTGGGTAGGTGGGCCTGGGCTAAATAAGAAAGGCAGCTGAGTAAGCCAGTAAGCAGCCTTGAGTTCTCACCCTGACTTTCCTCAGTGATGGACTGTCACCTGGAAGTGTAAGATGCCATAAACCCTTTCCTTCCCTGTTGTTTTGGTCAGAATGTCTTAACACAGCAATAGAAAGCTAACTAGGACACTCCCTCTGGGTCCTTCTTCTCCCAACTACAGAACAGGACTCTTGCTGAAAATATGTGCCTTGCACCTTTCTCTTCCTTTTAATCAGGACAGTTCTAAATGTCTTGATTAGTAATTTCTGGAACCTAGGATTCAAAGCCCAAGTTGCTCATAGCTCCTTCTCCTTCCGGAACCCTGCATTCCTACAGGAGTCTGCACCTATGCATTTCCTGTTTTATTCACACATCTCACTGGGTCCTGTCCACATTCTCTCCATCTTCCATCAAGCCTGGGCAAAATGAAGCAGGATCTTCCTTTCAAAGCCTGGTTAGCTTGCCTAAGAGTGTCTGTCAAGCCAACCTGTTCTGGAACACTTTTCCGGTGATGAACCTGCGGTTATTTACTTGTGACGAATTCATGTAAACCTGTTGTGGAGAGGATACACTGGCTTAGAGCAAAGGCTCATACATTTTAATAATGGTTCTGTTTACAATGCCAGCTCCTTGGGGACAGAGATCATGATCCCTAGCACACAGTGCAGCAGACATTTGTTAACAATCAAGAAACTCTTTTTAAAAGCTATGATCATGTGCAGACAACATATCCAGTGATCCTCAAAAGTACAATTTCTCCAGGAAAAGGAAATGGGAGCACATGGTGACAGACAGCCCCACTTCAGCATCTTTATCATCTCTCATGCAATTTCTTTTACGTTGAGTGTGGGCTCACGTGAAAATACACTTGAAACCATCAAGCACTACAGACTTGAAGGTATTCTTACTCATATCCGCCACCACTCTGAAACATTTAAAATCTTCAGCATGGTTTCTAGAAGTTCAAAGAAAAGAGCTGCATTCAAGCTGTTGATCTCAACTGGGGACAGTGTTACCCATCAGGAGGTATCTGGAAAAAAGTCTAGAGGCATTTTCAATTGTCACAAAAGAGCAATCTGTAGGCCTCCAGAAAGCAGGGATTGGGAATGCCACTAAGCAACCAAAGGAAAGGGTGATCTGGCTCAAAATGGCAGCTCTGCTGGGGTGCTGGTCTAGCGTTAAAGAAAGACCCAGGGTGGGTACCAACAGTCCCTGCAGGAAGGAGCACAACTGGCCACAGACTTCCCAAACAACCTGCCACTGTGTCCTACCTGGTGCACAGTGGCCCAGCCCCTGTCCTTACTGTTTCGTTCCACTTTTATTCAGGTCCCCACAGTACCTTTCAAGTTTCTGTTTTCAACATGCCCAGCCTACGATGTCTGTGAATTAATATCCATATTTAGATATTTCAAAAAACCACACTCATTTCTTTAACACTAAAAACGCAGAAGTCAGCCTGTGCTATCGGAAAGCAGACGCTATGCAGCTGTATTACAGTTCAAAAAAAAAAAATCAACATTTGAAGTTTTATTTAATTAGATCAATGAGTATTATACTGGTGTGAATATTATAAAACCAAAACTCTCGTTAACTGAACACGGATCCATATAATTATTAAAAAAAACATAAGAAGTTGAAAATAATTTTGAATACTTCCAAGAAAGATATTCTTTGCATCTATATGTTTCGTTGCATTGATATTTCTGATCAAAGCTTGCTCTTGAACTAAAAGCAATGGACAGCAGTTATCTGGGTTAGTATTTAAGCCCTAGGGAGACTATAACAGCTAACTTGTAACAAAATGCCCTTAGAAAAAAATAGGAACATTGAGAAATTAAAAGCACCATAAAGCAAAACAAGAAGAGAGGACAATTCACACTCAGAAATATCTACATGTAACTATTTGAAAAGAGAAAAAAGCAGCAAAAGGAACCTTATCATTCAAAATCAAATGAAGGCACAGAACTTGAACAATTTCCTTCTTTTCTCTGGGTATTTGGAAAGTTGATTTAACTGATAATCATTCAAGATCTCTCCCAGTTCTAACGTCTTCTAATTTAAGATTGTTTCTTAAAGGTTCACTTTCAAACTAAGACAGTCCATAGATACATCTTTTGAACAGTTTACTTAGTGGACATAGGAACTACCTAGGAAATTTAAAAATATAGATATATCAGGGATAAAGGGCACTATCATACACAACAGTTTCTGACTTAATAGGTCTAGGATGGGATCCAAGTACACATATATGAAATGCTCTGCAGGGGACCTAAGATGCAGCCAGCTTCAAGATCTACAGCTTGAGATTAAAGGTTAAGATCAACCAAAGCCAGTGCCCAGACAGCCAAGTTAGACTCAGGGAACAATAGGCTCCTCAGGCTCCTCAGGCTCCTCAGGCTCCTCAAGCTACTCAGGCTACTCAGAAAGGCAGCATAGGACCTGAAGGACGCAGGTCCCATCTAGTTCAATACAGCAGCAGTAAGAGTAAGCTACATCTTTAGATTTTTTTCTTAAGAAATGATGGGAATCCAGATTTGACTTAAACTGAAGAGGATACCAGAAGATGAAAAGGCCTCCTATCTCACGGATCAGTAGGATTAATATCGTGAAAATAGCCATCCTACCAAAACCAATCTACAAATTTGATGCAACACCCATTAAAATTCCAACACAATTCTTCACAGAAATTGGAAAAATAATTTCAAATTTCATATGGAAACATACACAGAAAACAGGACAGGCCAAATAATCCTGAACAAGAAAAGAACTGCTGGAGGCATTTACTATCCCTGATCTCAAAGTATACTACAGAGCTATAGTAATAAAAACAGCATGGCACTGGCATAAAAACAGACACACTGATCAGTGGAGTAGAACTGAGGACCCAGATTTAAATCCACACATTTAGAGTCACCTGATTTTTGACCAAGGAGACAAAAAAACACATTGGAAAAAAGAAGGATGTTCAACAAATGGTACTGGTCAAACTGGATAAGGGCATGTAGAAGAATGAAAGTAGATCCCTATCTCTCATCATGCATAAAACTCAACTCCAAATGGATGAGGGAGGGACCTCAACCTAAAACCAGATACCCTGAATTTGACAGAGGAGAAAATAGGAAATACATTGGGGACTTACCGACACAGGAAGGGACTTTCTGAGCAAGATTCCTATAGCACAAGCATTAGACCCAACAACTGGTGAAGGGACCACATGAAACTAAAAAGTTTCTGTACATTAAAAGACATTATCATTCGAGCAAAAAGGCAACCTATAGAACAGGGAAAAAATCCTTACCAGTCACACCTCTGACAGAGGGTTAGTATCTAGAATACACAGAGAACTCAAAAAACCAAGCATCAAAGAAAATCCAACCCAATTAAAAAGTGGGGCAAGGAGCTGAGCAGGGCGTTCTCTAAAGATGAAACACAAATGGCTGAGAAGCACTTTTAAAAGGTTTAACATCTTTAGTCATTAGAGAAATACAGATTAAGATCACTTTGAGATTTTATCTTACCCCACTCAGAACCGCAAAGTTCCAAACGCTGGTGAGGACGCGGGGAAGAGGGAACTGCTGACGGAGCTGTAAACTGGTACAGCCACTGCGGAAATCAAGAGATTCCTCAAAGAGCTTGGAATGATCTACCAGACGAGCCAGCCATACCACCCTCGGCATATATATATATATATATATATATATATATATATATACACACACACACACACATATATATACCCGAAGGCTCTATACCCACTAAGAAAGACTTTTTCATCCATGTTCATTGCTGCCCTTTTCATAATAGTCAGGAACTGGAGGCAACTGAAGTTTATCAAAGGAAGTGTGGGTGACGAAGGTGCTGCACGCACACACAATGGAAAACCACTCAGCTCTCACAAAATTAAACTATGAGATCTGTGGGTAAATGGATGAAACTGGAGGCAATCGTGAGTGAGGCAACTCAAACCCAGAAAGACAAATGTCACAAACTCTCTCTCATCGCTGCATGGTAGCCTCGAAATCTCAGATATGCATGTGTCAAATTGAAAATTAAGAGAGGTCAAGAAACTAAAAACAGCCATGCGTGGATGGGTGGGAGGCCTCCTGGGAGGGGTGGCAGACTGCAGTGATATGAAAGGGGAAAGAGGAGCACTGGACCAGGGAGGGTTAAATGGGGTGGGGGATGGGAGGGAGGGCCGAGGAGGGAGTGTAGGGAGGGTAAGCAACACTAGAGACCTTTAGAAAAAAGCCACACAGAACCTAACCACTATAGAAGCTTCTTACAGCACATCACAAAAAGAGATTAAAAGGAGTTATCCTATAATGGGGTACATTGCCATTTCTAGACATCATAGGTTAATGAAAACAAAACCAACCTCAACACCAGGAATGGACTCCCTTTCTAAAGGCTGTTACCCAGAAGTCCAACAGACCCTCAAACAATACTGGCCATTACCCACCAAAAAACGGATGGTAAGAGCCTATTGCTGAAGATACTACATACATGAGCTATAGAACAAACATGGAGAAATCAAGCTGGTGATGACTTCAAAGCCTCTTCTCTACTGGTTAGGATTCATAGTGCTGGAAGGTGCCATGTAAGCTAGTGGAAGGAGAAAATAATCATCATCCCTATGCAGCTGTGAACTACAGTAACAACCAGCCTGGGAAGATATGCCCACTGATGCAATACTGGCACAGCTATTGTGGGAGTAACCAGCTACTCTTTAGTTAGATCTAAGGTCTGCTTCCTAGGACCTAGGATGGAGCCCATACATGACAATGATATCAGGCTTAGGAAGTTGAGGCTAGACAGGTCACAGGAGATAGGGGAGAACCTAGTACTAGTTTTCTACTAAATAGTTATTGTTTTAAACTGACTCTTAATGACTTATTGCTATACCCATAGATTAATGCATCTCTCAGCTCTCACCAGAGAAGTTTCCTTACAAAGTAGATGGTGATTAACACTGAAACCCATAACTGACTCATGTGCAGAGAACAAGAGATTGCAGAGCACTTACTCCTGAACAGGACACCTATATCAAACCTCTGCTCCCCAAGATTCAGGGATTACTGTGGAAGTGGGGGCAGAAAGACTGTAAAAGCCAAAGGTGGTGGATGACCACAAGGAAACAAGGGTTTTCCAGTCAGCTGGAAAACTGTGACTATGAATTCTCAGTAATGGTTACAGCATTCACAAGTCCCATGTAAACTCAAACCAGAAAAAGTCTCAGCCTAGACATGGAGAAGTGGGTAAGAATCTCCAACCCCACTTTAGGAAATTGGCAACAGGTAGCTGCTGGGAGAAGCAGACAGTCTCTTTCAGTCATGGGACTCTGGCAGATTAATCAGGCTCCAGTGGATGAAGCCACACTAAAGGACACAGAGACACAAATTAGATTCTATGGGTCTCATTTTATGTATCATATTATAGACATCATCCTATTACATTTTATATACTATATAAAATAGAGTACAGTTGGGCAGGGGGCAATAAGGTGAGGTGGGGAGAGGGGAGAGGACCTAAATGTCATTAAATTATATTGTATGTAAATCACAAAAACTCAATAAATTTTAGTCTTGTTCAAAAGAAATGGTGAGAATCCAGACTTGAAGTGGAATGCTAAGTTTTAAGTAACACATAACTCTCATTTTAATAGTGTAGATCACACAAAATATGCCCACGGGCTCACTTAGGCCCCACTCACCAGTTTACAATCTAAAAAAAAAAAAAAGAAAACAATTGGGTAAATGAAGGTCCACGGTCCTCTGCCCTGCCCATTGCCCCCACCCTCTTTCCTCCACCTCAGGCCACAGGTGGCCCCTTCTTCCTTTCCATGGTAACTGTCTTTTCTTATCTTCTTCGCCATTCCTAAGGGATGGAAACTGAGATCCACACATGAAATCTTCATGTGACTCTGGAAGTGGATTCCAGGCAAAATTGTACCCTGAGGTCATGACTCCATGACGTCAGCACCTGGATGGTTCAGTCAAGCGCATTAGCCACACATGGCTAAGACTTCATCAAGCAACACGTAGAGGTCCTCATTCAATCTGAGTTGCTTGTGTGCTTTGTTTTAAATCAAAACCATGGCACATCGCAATCACCTCTCCTGGTTTTGTTTGTTTGAGTTTCTGTTTTCTTTTCATTCCCAGGTCTGGGCTCTATCCAGGTACATTAGACCTGAATCTTTGGGGATGGATTCTGGGCATTTGGCAGATTTCCAAGACACAGGTTGAGTCTGCAGTGGAGCCAGGGCTGAGAATCACTGTGAGACCCTCCCCCAAGCCTGCAGATTAAAATGCGCTGAGATTACTAATTACTCCCAGTAGTTCTGACATGTTCAAAGATCTTCCCTGATACTGGCACTGGGCAGAAAAAGTGAAGCAGAAACATGCACGAGCTGCCCGATGTGCTGCAACTCGTCCACCATTGGTAACTGACACTGAGACAGAGTATCACTAGAAAACCAATAGCTATGCCTTCAAATCCTAGAAATAAATGCAACAATGATCGGGTCACCTCACAGTGAAGTTGTCTCTGAACACTTCTAAGAGGCAGGAAAATAACATCTGGGCTAGGTTATCACAAGTATGCATGATTTCCATAGGCATCCTAGCCTGGAAATCACATAGTTATTGTAAGGTTCAGGGTTCAGGGTTCGAGAAATGCAGCAGACAGAAGGGACCAGACTCCGCTGGCAGCTAACAGGACCCGGCTTTATTGAGAGAAGACCAGATGGGACTAGCTCCTCTGCACCCACGAGTGGAGAAACGCTAGCCCCCTCACCCCCATCTTGGGGCTGGGGCTCCGGGGAACCGGGCTGGCGTGCCAGGCTCCAGATCGGGATGGAGGAGCTCCCTCCCGGAGAGTGGGAGAGACAAACTCCCCGGGGGGAGCAAGCTCAGCCCAAGTCTGAGTCTCAAAGCCCGGCGCCCGTTGTCCAAGTCCTCAAAGCCTTAAAAACCTTCAGCCCCCTCCTGGCTTTTAGGGGAGGGGGGTTGCCATGACATCTGATTGATGTTTAAGGCTATCTTCTGGCCAGGAAGTAGTCCTTTTTCAGAGCTATTTGTGAATTCTTTGCTTATCTGCCAAGGAATTTGGGATCTGGAGCTATTTGCAAGGCTTAGATAAGCTCAGATCTCTGAGAGGTTGTAGCTCTGGCTCCAGGTCTCCTTCCATCTTCCTGAGCTTGAAATTTTGGGGGGTTTCATTCACACCTTACAGTTATGAGGCAGAAAAGTAACAAGGACACAGTGTGACCTGGGAGAAAGGGAATGATAGATGGAAGAAATGGAAAGACTTGAAGAGTCAAATTGTAAAGAGCCCTCAGTACCTGGGCAAAGGAATCCCGCTAGTTCGAACCCACTGGAGGTTTATAGAAGCAAGGTCCTTTAAATTCAGAACTGTGCTTCAAAAACAGAAAGAATAAATTGTAACACTCATGGAAGTGTCCAGACTAAGTCAGGACTTCTGAGGAAATGTAGCCAGGAAGCTGGTACACGTGTTAGCTGACTCCTTTCACTCGGAACCGCCTACCTCTTCCACTGGACTCAAGGCATGGAGTCCCACGGTTCTTAAACTCCAACCATCTACTTCAGTTGTCAGGCTTGCACATTTGGGGACACAGACAGCAGAGGCGTTTTCAACGATTAGTGCTCAGGAGTGGGAACTCTGAGCCAGCGTGTAGGGGCGCACCTCTCATCCCAGCACAAGCGAGGCAGAGGCGGGCGGATCTCTGTGATTTTCGGGCCAACTGGGGCTACAAGGAGACCCTGGCTCAAAAAGACCGCCCCCCAAAAGAGTAGGAACTCTGGTAGGAGAGACAGCAAAGCAAAGCTGAAGGAGGCAATGTTTCAGACTCAGAAAGAGGAGCAGACAGCTGGACGCAGAAAAGATGGGTAATCAACAGTGTCATAAAGGACAGGCAAGCTGCCTGGCCAAGGTCTCAGTCCAGCAGAAATTTATTAAACGGGAAGAAAAGCCTCGTATGGCAGCAAATGCCAGGCCTCTGGGCAGAGCCACTCCCCTCCTCACAGTCCAAGCTTGTGAAGCAAGGTAAAAATATATCTAAGCGACTAAATATGTTTAAAGATTCAAAATCCTTTTTTAATTTATTTATCTCAATCATCCATTGAATTATATTAGTCAACTCAGAGTGCAATTAGTACAGGCTATTCCTTCTGCTGGACTTCCCCTAATTATTCAAATAGCCGCTCCTCTCTCACCGTTCATAAAGGAAGCCTCGCAACACCCCTCCCGCAGTCACTCCTGGGTCACCCAGTTCAACATCCCCGCCACCTCATGACCTGGTCTGGCTTCTTCACTGCCTGAACACCTGGCATTTCCCTGAGCACGCATGGCCACAGTCCTGTTTCTTGGGGAGAATAGACGTTTCTCGTGACGTCTATTTGGAACTTGATCTGATTAATTGCTGCCAGTCACACAGGATCTATTGAATAACCGACCCCGGTTTTAAAAAAAAAAAGGGCGGGGGAGGGGGGGATAAGTGGCTTGAAAGATTAAGTCCATAAACCGAACTAGGCCTATTTCCAATGGCTTTCAGTGACATACTGAGAACTGAACAGCAGAGTCATTTTGAGGCAAGGGCTGGGTCAAAATCGGGGTGGGGAGGCGAAGATCAGTATACACACTTGACAGTTTCCTGCAGTGCCCACAAGGTGTGAGTTATTTAACCAGGGCAGCCTGCTCAGGTTTTATTTCCGTTGTCCTTCTGACGTCAGAAAAGCACGAGTTTCTTCTATCAAGGTGACAAATTACAGGCTTGTTGGGCCCTGCATTCTGCAAACCCCCTCTTCCATACATAAAACAAAACAAAACAAACAAAAAACAGGTAAAAAGCCTGCTCACATGTCAAATCTTGCAAACGCATACCGTTTCCCAGCAGCCGGTCTTTCCCATTCTTACACCCACGCCACAGTAGATTCGTCTGAGAAAGTACTCGACCCAGTTACCAGTGAATCGAGCTAGTAAAAAACCGGGTCCGCGCCGCAGAGCGAGACACAAAGGACTGGAATCTTAGCACCACCTTCCCCGGCCCAAGGCTGCCAGCGAAACACCCTCGGTTCGGCGTGACGATCTTACCGCCAAATTCCTTCCGCCTCCCGGTGCACTGCCGTCGGGAGTGAGCACAGCTCGGCAGAAGCCCCGCGGCGCCGACGCAGCCGGGACGCCCACTCGGTCCCCGGGGTGCAGAGGAGCGCGCGCGCCGTAGGCGGGTTACTGGGAGTGGGACGGAGGGACCTAGGGCCGGACGCACACCGGAGGGAAGGCGCGTTCTCCTCCGGGCGCAGAGCCTGCGGGTGGAAAGGCCTTCCGCCGCAACGTTGGGGCTGCCGGCGGGGGACCCGGGTCCCGGAGAAGGGAAGAGGCGAGGGAGCGCGGTCCGCCGGGTCCTGCGCAAGCAGTGGCCTTTGTTCGCCCGCCCCAGTGGATCGGGCTCTGGGAAAGGAACCACCAATTACTCCCTCTGCATTCTGGAAAGAACCTCCGGGGAGGAAAGGACCGAATGTCGCGGCCAGCATTCTCCCACTCCCCAATTCAGAGAGGGGCGGAGCCCGAGGGAGGGAGCCCGCGTGCACCTGTTTACCGGGGTCGTCGCTGGGCTCCGGTCCCCGGTTACCGGGGAAAACACACGCTGTGAACCCTGCGGACGCGGGAACTTCTCCGGGGCTGGGAAACGAGTCACCTTCGCGCCTCACAGCGCGGGCGCTCTCCCCCCCGACCCGCGTGGTCCCTAATCCTCAAAGATGTTCCCGACCCGGTGCCAAGCTCCACCGGCACGAAAACAGGCCCCCAAAGTAAGCCGCGGCACGCAGGGGTGGGCTCTGGGGTCCTTGGGCTTCCGCGAGCCGCCGTGCGCGTTCGGGGGACAACGGGGGATTTGGACTTTCCCTTCCAGAAAAGGGAAATCCAGAAGCAGGGGCGCCGCCGCGCTGCCCCCGGTGCACGCGGGCCGGGGACTCCGGCGCCCCATTCCTTTCTCCCCGCCGCCGCTGCCCGGCCCTGGAAACGGCCTTACCTTAAAATAAAGGGAGAGGTGCATAGGCGACGCCGAGGGGTCCTCGGCTCCAGGACGCGTCCCCGGCGGTCTGATGTCCTTTGTGTCAAGGTCTGGCTGGGAAAAGGTGGCCCCTCGTCAGCTGGGCTGGGCGGGGAGGCTCTGCAGGCGGATTTCCGAGGAAGGTGAAGGGCGGGGGCTCCCGGCGACCTTCAAGCCGAGTGGCGTGGCTGCCGGCTCCCCAGGCTCTCCTCCTCCTTTCGGGGCGGATTGCATCAGAGTCTCCCCACACCCACGCGGTGCTCGCTAGCCTCGCACTTACATCCACGCGCTCGGCGCTGCCGGGGCCCAATCCGATTCATGTGCCACTGCAGGGCGCGGCGCCCTTTCGCATCTTTCGGCTGGAAAGGTTTAACGCGGCCAGTTAGACCGTCCCTCCCTTCCTGCTCGCCCACGGCTGAAGCCAAGCTGCGAGCCGCCCGGGGTGCCCGTCACACGCTGCTGCTGGCCGCGCCTTCCTGCCTAGGTCTCCGGTCCTCTGACGCCGCAGCGCCCGCGGCTGGCGGAGACTGAGCTTCGGGGAAGGGCTGAGGGAGGGGATGCGGGCCCACGCCAGCCGCGGAGGCTGCGCGCTGCCCCGGCACCTGCCCGCGCCCTCCCGGACCCGGCGGCGTGCTCCCCGCTCAGCTGCGGAATCCGCGCCCTCGGGCCTAAAGGAGGAGCGGCTACCCCGGCATGAGGATTGGGGGCTGTGCGCTTGGGTGGAGGACTGTCTCTTGGGGTACGAGAGCGCGGCCAGGAGCGAGGGGAGTTGCATTGTGGGAAGGGCGCCGCAGGATGGCCGCGGGAGTGGTGAGTGGATACGGCCCAGCCTCCCGCGCGGGGATCAGCGACGGAGCGGCGCGTCGGCTGCGGGATCCCACCGGCCCCGGGCTGGCGGGAAGGGGACGCCTTTGGAAACCCTTTGTCCCTGGCCTTCAGGGGGAGGCGCCTCCCCTCCTCTGGACCGGTCACCTGCGGACCTCGCCAGCCCAGCCCGGGATCTGCGCTGTGGACCCCGCCGGGCTCGGGGTGTGATCACAGCCCGGGAGACTGCAGAGCGCGGGGCGCGCACCTGCCTAGGCGCCGGGACGCGGAGCCCGCGCAGCGGCCGGGCCACGTGACTCCGCCCGGGGGCGGGCGCCAGGGAGGCGAGCACTGTACGGCGGGAGAAGGAGGGAGCCAGGTGGAACGAGCGGCTAGCCGGTCTGCTTCCCTTCCTTTTACCCACTCTTTGTCTCCTACTGCCTCCCTGGACCGGCTGGCACCGGCTTGCAGAGTCGTTTCTCCTTAAAATGGCGACAGGAAATCCCACCTGCACGCCAGCCAGTGTCACTGCCGTCACCAGTGACTGCAGGGTGGAAACTCGAGCCACTTACTCACAGGGATGGCTCGGTCTTGGTGCTCCATCAAAACGGGGAAAGGACGATGAATCACAATTTTAAAACGGGTCTACCTGGAGGCTTTCAACGGCCGGGGAGTGCTCTGTTGCGGTGGTTTCCCTCTCCGCTGGAAAAGTGAAGGGACAAAAATAAAATTTAAGCCCCCTAGTCACTAAAATACTGCCTTCGAAAGGCAGGCAATAAATGGGCGTGATTAGTTCTAAACCGGCTTCCAGACCACCGTATTTATGAGGCAAGTTCTTGAATAAACTTGAAAACCGGAAGGTCACTGCAAACCGAAGGGCAGCCTTGCTCTGACCAGTTTCTTCCTCCGACACTTAACGCTGCTTTTACTGCTTCCCTTTTGTCCTAGAGCTTTTTCTTATTATGTAGAAAGTACACGTCACAGTAAGACTGTAAGTCTCCACCAAAAAGTTGGTTCTTTTTTACCTTCCTAAAGGAAGTTAAAGAAATTAATGATTTTAATTTAGGATTGTAACCGTGTAAGTCAGAGTAGGTAAACTGAACCACAGTTCAATAAGCCTATTGAATCGCGTACATTATTAAAGGAAGATATGTATTCAGCAGAATCTAACCCCAAGAGTATCTTTTAGTTCCAATTTTAACTTACCTGGTACTTCCGGTTCACCAAAAGACTAGTTTACCCAGTTTTTTTTGAATTGGATACAGGGTGTGAACTGAGTTCCCTATACTAATTGCCAGCTTCTGTGCTGAGCACTTCATATGTTTTCACATTTAGTTTTTTTCAGACTGCAATTAGGTATCATTCTCTACATAAACAAGAAAGCAGGTGAAGTTGACCATATTTACCTAAGGCAGGAAGTAATGAAAGAAAGGGTCCCCATTCAGGTCTGATTTCAAAGTCCATGCGCAGTCTTAGAAGCACCATGCAATCAGACAAGGAACTTCACCCCGCCTCTGGATTTTAATTGAAACCTGCACCTAGAGGGATCATCAGCGTCAGGCTTCATTGAGGGGTTGTGGTAATGAACGGGGCATAATGGAAATGTGTCAGTGTTCAGGAAGAATCTGATAACCTCCAGCACTGTTTGTAGGGGAAACTTCCCTCCAGTCGTCCTTTGAGTAGCTCAGCACACAACCACAGCTGCTGTGGTCTCAGATCGGGTCTTGGAGGGATGCCACAAAGATGCGTTCCCATTCACTGTGTACTGAGCTAAGAAAGAAACAGCAGGTCAAGCATTTTCCACAAGGCCTCTCGTCTCCTTCAGAACACACAGAACAGGACATGCCCTCCTAATCCCTGATTGAAGGGTTAAGGAATTTATCCCAAATCCTCACAGCTTTAATAACCACATCTAAGTCTTCAACTCAGAGCTGGATAGACTCTATGTATTGCTCTACAAGGTTCTTGGATTCTGAACAATCCGCTTTAAAAAGACAAGAGGTGGGAAGGGTCCGGGCTCTGCACTGCAGATGGGAGCCTGTTTCCACAGTCTTTTTAGACTCTTGGGGACAGCTTTGCCCTGTATCAGGTTTATAAGCTTCAAGGACACTACTGTTAGTATCTAGCATTACTTGTAGACCTTTCCCAATTGAGCACATTTCCCCAAACGGTACTAAAAGTAGTTCGAATGCATTGGCAGGATGCCCTAAGGAAAAGAAAAAAGTTAAATTTCTGTTTCTGCTCTGAAAGTGTTAGGCTCACCATACCATAAAAAGAAAAAATGGATAACTTCTCAGGATTTTCTAGAAGCCCCATAAGCTCATTGTATATGTTTCCAGGAGAAGGAGGTAGCCTAAAGAAAAACCAATTGTGTCCTAAGAAGAATGAAACCTGAACTTCTGCTATATCTGCTGTCATCCCAGCTTGACCATGTATGTACTCCTGAAGGCCACATTTCCTCCGCACCTGGGTCACCAACAGCTACTTATAGGGAATGTGTGCTCTCCTCTGCACATTTTCACAGCCTTCCAAGTACATCTGGCCTGATAGAGGCAGACTTCTTGTATAGGAATTTTAAGTAATAAGAATGAAAACTTTTTATTACATTTTTTTTTATCTGAAAAGTTCTGTAAGAAGAATTTGAATTTTAGCAATGATTCAGAAAATACAGAAGTCAACTGTGGGTTATTTCAGAACAAGTGTCCTGCGCATTTCCTTTGATTAACAGATGCACAAACCAGATCTTGGTCGAAAATAAGTTGCTTGTTGTGAAATTAGTCTTTTCTTATTTGTAGAGCTACACTAAAATAACATTTTTTTTTTTAATGACTGGCTTTTCTAGACAGGTAGAATTGCTCTTTCTTGCCCTAATTAACCCTTTTAACCATCCTTGAGTTTCTTTGGATCTCATCCATACATAATAATATTTTGACACTAGAATTAGTGAAGCAGCCATTGCAGTGAAAGGAGCCCCCCGGGTGCCATGGCCATTTCTCTGCAGTCCGTGGTATCACGTGGCCTCCTGCCCTTGGTAGATTGCGCTGTGTGGGATGTTGGCCCTTCTTCTGGCATGGTGATGAACATTTTACCTCCCCAGATTTCTAAATGGTTCTAACAAGCAGTTCTCAACCCTCTCTCATCCCAAACAGAATTTAAGTTTAAACCCCATGGCAAGCCACTCTGGAATGGGCCTGGGTCAACTTTGTAAGATCACTCATATGTTTCTGTTTAACTGTTAGAGGAGCTGGAGGTAAGACTCATTAGATCCCCTAACTGTAGGTTAATACAGTCTCATTTGTTCAAGTTAACTAAATGATCAGTCCTGGAAACTTAATGTCTAACTTATGCGCCACTATGCTGGTCAACGTAAATGCAACTCCCTAAGCTTGTTGCAAAATAGGATAATGGTACTCACCGAGAGATCACATGACTTGGTGTCTAGAAAGTACTTAAGCATACTCTTTAGTATAATAAGTGCTCAATAAATGGCACTTATTATTTTGCACGCTTTGCAGAAATAAGCAGAGACAATGAAATTTCCACACCCAAGCACAAAGCATTCTGTTATGTTGACCCCACACTGAAAAGGTAAAGTTGGCATTTCAACTCAAATACCTCTCATCGTGACAATGAAAGAGAAGGTATTAACAAATACCTAGGCCTCTACACCACACCAAAGCTTAACTTGAAGGTGAGAAAGCAAGTTTAGGATAGACATTTGATTTACCAGTTGGAAAGTAGAAGTGTTTAGTAACTGAGTGACTACAGGCCTGGGCTTACTAATGCTGCTGTTGTAAATTAATACAACTTTTGCTGAGCTACCAGATTTAGTAAATGGGTTTGTATTTCTCCAAGTTGTCCTCTTGGCCCCACAGTATACCATCCCTGTGATATTTTGCAAGTTACTTGACTTCTCTGTGTCTTTATTTTCTCATATTTAACAAGGAAATAATATTGGCTACTATAGTAAGCAGCTTTTAGTTGCTATGACAGAATACCTGAGAAAAACAATCTAAGGAAAAAAAGATTTACTCTGGCTCGTGGTTTTAGAAGTTGTACTCACAGATCAGCTGTCTCCATCACTTCAGATCTGAGGCAAGGCAGAGCACCCTGGCAGCAGGATGTGGTGGAGGAAGCTGCTCCTTATGCAGATAATAACAAAATGAGAGGTGGGGCTGGAGACAAGGTGTGGTCCCAAGGGCACTCCACATCGGTTCCCGTCATCTTCCTAGTCTATTTAATTTTGAAATCACATTAATCCACCTCTAAGGGCAAAGCTCTTGTGATCTAGAGAGTTCCCCAAAGCTGAACATCTGGTAGCCAAACCTTTAGCATATGGCCTTTGAGGAACATTCTAGATCCAAACCATATCATAAAGTTATGTGACATATATGATAGTAGTGCATGTGTGTCACATTAGTTCACAATGTTTCTTAGGTATTTAAATAATAGTTATTGTTACTGGAAAACAATTTGAGCAGAAGTAGGAGAAACCTAGGTAGCTTGTGTCTCTTCCAGGTTTCTGAAACACAGATATGTTTCCGATGTTCAGGGGACATGAACCAAGTAAAAGTAAAAAGTGTTTTTGAAAAATACTCTTCTGGGGCTGGAGAGATGGCTCAGCAGTTAAGAGCACTGACTGCTCTTACAGAGGACCCAGGTTCAATTCCCAGCACCCTCTTGGCGACTAACTGTAGTTCTAGGGGATCCAACTCTATCTTTTGACCTCCACGGGCATTGCACAATACCTCCCTACATTCAGGCAATACACTTATACATGTAAAATTTAAAAAATAAAAAGAAAGAAAAATACCCTTCCAAAACCAGATTAACAAATCTGTCAGTGTCATTCAAACTGAACACTCCAGTGAGTCGGCCTGGGAGAAGGCCATGCCTTCTACAAGCCCTGGGAAACACTTTGAAGAAACAAGATGCAGAGCTGACTGTTCTTAGTTCTCTCCAGTATGATCACTCCTATTTCCTTGCTTCCCAGATTGGGATTCCAAAGGCAATGCAGCACAGAGAAAGGATCTTCATCTGGACCCAAGAGCTGAAAGTCACAGCAGGGAAGGGATGAACTGAGGAAGGCTGAGATATAGCTAAGCCATCAAACAGACAAACTGAAAAGCCAGGTGCATCTGAAACCAGCCACAAGCACCAGCCTGGGCTCTGAGGGCCCGGCACTGGGAAACACCATCTCAGGATGCAAAAGGCAGGCTGTCCTGCTTGGCGTGCTGTTTGATGCTAAAGTCTTTCTTATTGGTCAGAATTTTCTGTTGAAAAGGTAGCTCTGGTGGGGCAGATAACATCTTTTATCTTCTTTCCTGTTTGTCTTTCTACTGTTGACTATACATATTTAAGGGGGAAAAATCCTATTTATAACTTGTGTAGAGCAGCATGCTTTATTAAAAATGAGCTTCCATTCTAAATGATTGTTCTTAAAATAACTTCAGTGTGCTTGATTTTTATATTTGAGGCAGATGAAACTTTCAGAATCACAAAGGGGGTAATTTTAATGAGAGAGATTTAAAATTGATGGTCTTCTCTCCATCCTTACTGACGGTTATTTATACATACACTCATTTCTAAAATAAACTGTTCAGAGGTTTTTTTATTCAAATGTAGCATGTCAAAATTGAGCTCATTGTTCTTTTCCCCCATCCAACCCTCTTCCCCAGTAAGCCTCATCTTGGGAAATGGCACCACATGGGCACAAGCAGAGGGATCCTGGCTCCTCGTCTTCACTCTTCACATCTAATTAATCCACTCTGTCAACTAACATTTACCAAGTCCCAGGTATTCTGCATGTCTTTCGTGGCACTTGGAGCTAGGCAGAGGGATTGACATTACTCAAATGATCCCAGCCATGAGTATGCCAACAGAAGGAGAGAAGAGCTCTGGGAAACAGAGGGACAAGCCATGATCCTGGGGGGGTCAGAGAAGAGTCCCCGGAACATGGCCTTCGCTTGGGCTCCATGCTTCTTAGGCTGAGGACAGGTGATAGACAGGGCTCATCGTGCATTTTTCAAGCCGGTCCTCTCACTCCACTGCCTAACTATTTTTGGCTTGGGTTCCTTCTTTGTGTCTTGACAACTGTTAGCATGCATCTCCACCAACTCACCTGGGCAAAATATACCCCCCAAGAGTTCTCATAACACTCTTCATTATTATATCTATTCAATGTAATGTACACATTTATATATTGACAATAATGTGTTTGTATTACTACTTATGTTTATTAGACATTGACATTCATTAAAAATTTAAATTATGACTTTACATTTTAGATTTATTTATAAAGCAATATTTTACTCTATGATTAAAATCTATTCCTAGTTGTTATTTAAATTTTAATATTTTTAATTAACCAATTTATTTTTATTTTATGTATCTGAGTGTTTTGCCTGTATATGTAAGTGCACATGTATTGTGCAGTGCCCACAGAGGCCAGAAGAGGATTCAGGTCCCCTGGAACTGGAGTTATGGACAGTTGTTAGCTACCTTGTGGGTGCTCAGAACTGAGTCTAAGTCTTCTGCAAGAGCAGCCAGTGCTCTTGACTACTGAACCATTTCTCTAGCCCCTCAAATGTTAACAATTTTATGAGATAAATCTGATTCAATATACTTCATTCAATATGGAGATATAGCAATATACAAGCCTAGTTCCAAGTGTGGATCATTTAGATTCTTGGGCTTCATGGCTGCCATGCCTAGGTCTCCCAGAGATGTGTGGAACCAAAGAAAGCCACATCCCAGAGGCTTCAAGACACGAAGTAGAGGCATCCATGCCCCGTTCACTACTTTACCAAGATTTATGTTTTACATTGGTCTACAAACAGACACTTAGATGATGGGAATGTTACTCATTCTGAGTTTGTTCTAACAGGTTTCTTGTCTCGTATAAGTGAACGGCTATTGTTGTGTCCCACATCCCCACACTGTGGTCCAGTGAAGAGCTCTTGGAAGGAGTGAACACACATGCTCCATTGTCTTTGTTTTCTCAAGAGCATTCCTGTTTTTCAATCTAAGGTTTACTCAGAGCAGTATTTAAAAATCTGATTGTCCATCTTGAGAAGATGTTAAATTCGTAAATCGGATAATCTAATTTATAAATTTACTCAACTAAGCACACAGACAGCACAGTATTTTTAAACATAGGAAAGAAGAATAAACCGGCAAAGTATCGTTTCACTGCTGCCCTCCCTCCTCAAGACACCTTGAGTGTTCTAAGTCGTAAGAGCCATCTGACGTGTGTGTCGAGGGAGGCCGGCCATCAGACTAGGAATGTGGAGTTCTGATGGATTCTTTTTACCCACTGTTGACCACCTAATCCCGCCACAACAGGTTAGAAGTTGTTAAGTGCCCACCAGCTTATGCTTTTTCCTACTCTGAAATTTTTTAGACAAACGGACTTGCCCAGCAAAGGCAGAAGCCATGTTCTTAATGGTCTCCAAGCACTGAGCTCCTAACAGAACCTCAGTAAATGCTAGTTGAATGAACGAGAACCAAATATTTCTCTACAGTTCTGTAGCTCTGATTCTTTCAAATTTAATTTGCATTTCCGGTCCTTCAAAAGACAAAGAATGTGAGCCAGGTGTGGTCATTCTTACCTTTAATCCCAGCACTCGGAAAGCAGAGGCGGGCAGATCTCTGTGAGTTCAAAGCCAGCCTGGTCTACATAGTGAGCTCCAGGACAACTGGGACTACAGGGAGACCCTGTCTCAAAAAGACTTTAAAAAAAAAGACAAAGAATATGGAAACATAATTAAGCTATCAAAATTTACATTTATCTAAGTTCTTTAAGTTTAGTAAGTTATATAGGCAAATCAGATGAATAGCTATTTAGGAAACTGTGATTGTTTTTTGGAATCTTGGGTGAATAAATTACAATTTTAAAATATCAACTACCATCATTTTAAAAGGAAAAAGGAAAGCTCTGCCTGTGTTTTTAAAAGTAATATATTTAGTTCAGCAGTTTTCTATTCTCTATAAATCATTTGGAAAATTCAGACCCCAGCCATCTAAAAGTCACTTTTTAATGGAAAATATGATTTTTTGCTTCCAGAATTATCTCCATAGATGCCAGCATTCTCTAAGTCATATTCTCAGTATGAAGTAAACATTTGTAAATGAAGTTTAATTAAATGTTATACCTTAAAAGAAGAGCTACATGTTAGTTTGATCTTCTGTTTCTGCTTGTCATTACAGCATTTAGGCAAAATCCTGTGGTTCAGATACAAACTGCTAAACAGTCTCAATTTAATAATTAGCTCATCAGTTCTGTCCCTATATTCAATATTCTTACTTTAGTGAACAAAGAAATGCACTGATTTCTCTTTCTCTGTATTAAGCAGGACGGGATGTTGAGGTATCGTCTGACTGCCTGGCATCCACTCCCTTGTTCTTTCACTCATCTCAACTGTGTTTTGGATTATTCTCCTCTCAGGATTCCTTTATTTGATACTTATCTCCTCAGGAAAATTCCTTTCCCATCTATTTTAATTTTTAAGTATTTGTTTCTGTCACTTTTATTTATGTATATGTGTGTCTGTGTGACTATATGCCACATGTATGGGTGTGCCTGTGGAGACCAGAAGAGGGCATTAGTTCACTTGGAATGGAGTTACAGGTGGTTGAGAGCCTCCTCATGTGGGTGCTGGGAACTGAACTCGGGTCCTCTACAAGAGCAGCAACCACTTTTAACAGCTGAGCCATGACTCCAGCGCCTGCCGTTTCTATTTTACTTCTTTATTTCGATCCCCTTCTCTGATGGATGTCAAGAGTTCAGACCTCTTTCATCGTTAAAGAAGAACGAACAGGAAGAGACCGACAGCAGGCATGAGAAGAAGGGGAGAGATGCCTTGTTTTGGATCTCGCTCCAGCACTCATCCTTCTTCTGTTTAGGAGCCAAGATTCTCAGAGAATAGCTAATACCTGTTTTTAACTCTTTACCTCCCATTTATTATTTAATCATATACACAGTTACAAAATTAATGTTTTCTCACCATAGAAAACCTCAAAATGCAGCAAGTTTATAGTCCATACATAACTGTTGTTGACATTTGTTCATTTTATATGTGTGCTTACTTTTTGACACTCAGAATAATGTCCAGTTTGTGTTTGATTGTGATAGTAAATTATGATCATTTTCTATATTTTTAAAAGATCTTTGCTCAGCAAGGGAAAGCTGAGGCAGTAAGATCATGGATTTGAAGACAGCTTGAGCTATGTAATCAGAGTCTGTGTCAAAAAATCCTTCAAAAACATAAGCTTTAGTAAGCGCAAGATATTCATGTTGTATTATAATAGTTCACATTAACTTCAAACTTTTACTTTCTTATATATGTGTAGGATTCTTTGTCCTGATCTCTAAAAGATGAGCTCTGATTTAATATGAGTTCTGAGTTTGATATCATTTTTAGAGACTTATTAAAATTCCTATTAATATATCCAAAGGTGCTGTGAGTATTCTAACTTCGCTTGTTTTGCTTCTTTTGAAAGAATTTTGACATTTAATTTGTACTTCTTTGGCTGTCGGTTTTACTGAACTTTCAACGTGAGCTTTGACTTTTTTTATTCTTATATTCTCATGTATTTTGCTCATTTTCTCCTGATGCTTTAGTGTTTTAAATCCATTTAGGCACACTTCTCATATATAAAATATCTGTAGCTACACTGATGCTTTGTTTTCCTTTTATGATGAGAAATTTAAAGGGTGAGCATAATTTGTTTTGTTTTTATTTTGGAGGAGTACAAGGTCTTGTTATGTAACCCCTACTGGCTTAGAACTCACCATTCTCCTGCCTTGACCTCCTGCTTGCTGGAATTATAGGCATAAGCCACTATACCTAACTCAAACATTTCAACATTTGATGTCAATAAACTGTTGAGCTTTTTCTCAGACTTACAAATTCATCCTCATATCATACCAACATAACATTTCCCAGAAGCTGACTTTTATTCTCATGATGACTTAATCTCATTTTTTCTGCATTTAATTTTGTTTGGTAACTATTGATTTTTGAAATAGAGTACCCTTGCTCAGCCTTCTGGGTATTGGGATTCCAGTTGCATACCATTATGCCTGGCTTTCTCCAATTCTTTTTATTTTTTATTTTATTTTGTGTGTATGAGTATATTGCCTGCGTGCATATAAGTGGACCAGTGTCATGCAGTGCCCTCAGAGGTCAGAAGAGGGGGTTGGTTTTCCCTGTAACTGGAGTTACAGGTGTCATGTGGACACTGGGAACTGAAGCCCGGTCCTCTACAAAAGCAGCCAGTGCTCTTAACCACTGAGCCATCTCTCCAGCCCTGGCTTTCTCCAATTCTTGAATTAATCTAGTAAAAGTTAAGAATCTACATGGAGCCAGGCTTGGTGGTCTACTCCTTTAACCCCAGCATTCAATAAGCAGAGGTAGGCAGATCTCTGTTGGACTGGGGCAAGCCTGGTCTACATAGAGAGTTCCAGGCCAGCTAGGGCTACAGGGAGACCCTGTCTTATTTCAAATAAAGACCAAACCATTCTTTAAGTACTAATTGTGGAAATTCCTTCTTTTTCCCCCAGCTGTGGCACTCTTTTTTCAGCTGCTGTATTTCAGTAATAGCACTTTAAAAAGGTTCTACTGTCATCTAACTGTTCTGCCAACTGACATCTGTTCTTCTATTACCTGTGCTAATTGATTTGTCACATATTTGTTATGTGTCTTACTATCACTGGGGCCCATGCCTACTCATGTTTTTCCTAGCTATTCTTGTCTGTTTATTATTCTAGATTAATTTAAAACCATTCCCTAAGCCAATAAAAGAAAAACACTGGAACTGGATTTCTGTTATGCCTGTAAATCAATTTAAATACGCACATAAAACATTTACAACAAAACACACAAAATACCCCAAGAATTCCTTTATAAGAAATATAGTTGCCCTGTATCTATTTTTCCAAAAGTACAGCAATACATATGGGTATCTTATATTTGCTGATAGACATGTGGAGGGATGAACACACTAAAAACATATCACACTCTTGAACAGTCTCAAGATGCCAGTTCATCTTGAATTAGTTTATAGAAGTCATTGTGCATAAAATCCTATTTGTGCTGAATGAAAAATGAACTGTGCTAAACATGCACAGTCCCGCCACCAGTTCTGGTAACCAGGCATGGAGATAAAAAGGCCTGGTGGTATGAATTATGTTAGGTGAGCATCAGTGTGAACCCCCCACATGCTATTTTAGCTACAGGTAATTGTGAGCATACCGAGTCCATAGGAAGCACAAAAGACAGAATTTGTGTTTGCTAAGTGGAGTGGAAGACAATCTTGGTCTAACCTGCCACAAATGTGGCAAAATCAGCCAATTGGTTCTGTTAGCTCCCTGGGAAATAGATTCTGAGGCAAGAAAGAGTAATCAACAGAAAGTTTCTGAGGGAGTGGTCTTCGGATCTGAAATTGATTTCTGTTGCTGTGATGGAATACTGACCAAAACCAACTTGGGAAGGAAAAAGTTTATTTCATTTTACAGATTACAGTCCATCATCCTGGGAAGCCATGGCAGGAACCTGGAGGCAAGAAATGAAGCAGTAACCATGGCAGAACACTGCTCACTGGCTTGCCTCCCCTGACTTGCTCAGCTACCATTTCTAGACAGCCCAGACCCACCTGCCTGGGGATGACATCGCTCACAGTGAACTGGGCCCTCCTTCATCAATTAGCAATTAAGGGAATACCTCACAGACAGGACCAGAGGCCAGTCTGCTCTCAGCAGTTCTTCAGTTTAGTTTCCTTGTTCCTAGGTGACTCTAGGTTATGTCAAGTTGACTGTTGAGGCTCTGACACCAAGGAAGTGAGACCTGCAGCAAACTGGCCTCCTTAGATGGAGACACTTCCCCAAGAGAGCAGATAAGTACGACCTGGATGCCTAGAGAAAGGCCAACACCGTCCTAAAGAAGGATAAGGGTAGGAACTCTGTCACTATAGTACGCTCTTGAACTAACCCTTAAAATTCCTATATCAGGGGCTGGAGAGATGACTCAGTGTTAAGAGGACTGGATGCTCTTGCAGAGGACCTGGGTTTGATTCACAGCACCCACATGGAGGCTGAAATTCCAGTTCCAGGGGAATTTGATGTCTTCTTCTGACTCCGCAGGCATTGCAGGACACAGGTGCACTTTCACACATGCAGGCAATACACTCATACACATAAAATAAAAATAATAAATAAAATATTTTTTAAATTCCCACATCACCAATGTGTATTCAGTAAGTACTTGTAAAAGCATACAGTAATTACTGATATAATTACTTCTTAAAACACAACCTGGGGAAGAGTTGTGATGAGAGTTAAATATGATCAATATACATTTTATGATATTCCCAAAGAATTAATAAAAATATAATATTTAGAAAAAATACAGTCCAGTATATTATCTATTATAAACAGATAAGAATTATAAAAGAGAGCTGGATATGGTGGCACACAGCTTTAATCCAGCACTGGGGAGGCAGAGGCAAGTGGATGGATCTCTGTGAGATTGAGGTCAGCCTGGTCTACACAGTGAGTTCCAGGCCAGACGAGGATATAGAGAGACCCTATCTCGAAAAAAACAGACAAAAGAAATATATTAGAGGTTCTAAGGTTCTTATTTTTCTAATTTGTCTAATTTTGGGGTTTGAAAAACTAGAAGAGAAAAATTTGAATCTTATCTTCTTTATTGAAATAGTGTAATAGGGACTGGAGAAATGGCTCAGTGGTTAAGAGCACTGGCTGCTCTTGCAGAGGACCTGAGTTCAGTTCCCAGCATCTACATGGTGGCTAACAACTGTCTATAACTTTGGTTCCAGGGGATCTGATGCCATCTTCTGGCTTCCACAGGCATTGCACAGCACAGGTGCAATTACATGCATGAAGACAAAACACTTATATGCATAAGATAAAATAAATGAATTTTTAAAAAAAGAAATAGTATAATAAAAAGAATAAAAGAAGCTGAGAGTATAGCATTTGTCTAGCATTCACAAGAACGGAGAGAAGGGAGAGGAAAGAGAGAGGAGGGGAGAGAAAGGAAGAGGGAGGGAGGGGAGAGAAAGGGAAGGCAGGATTTAGTTATACCATACACCGAAAGGAAGGCAATAGTAATTTATCTATATTAAGAAAAATAGCTCCTTTTTCCCTTTCTTTTAATGAAGCAGCATTAGGGTACAGGGGACAAGCAGGTAAAGATGGAAGGGAGAGAAAGACAGGGAGGAAGTGTGCCTACTGAGAGACATGCAGTGGAAGCAGGAAAGGTGGCTCTCCTGGGTCATATCAGATTGCTTCTCGCTTGGAGACAAATACTGTGATCCTCAATGTGCACAAGAGGGATCTGAAGGGCAGAGGGGGCAGATAATCCAGTGTCTATCTCTCAAGTATCATAAATACGAGAGAGAATACATCAAAACATTTAGAAGTCAACTCTTTTCTAGAACCTTCTGTCTTATCATTCCTTGCTTTAATGTTCATTCATGGAGTTCTTATCAGACACCTTGCTATCTGGTTGATTAACAAGAGATGAACAAAGTACAGTTTCACTTGTATATTGAGTAAAATTGTAATGTATTGAGATAAGAAGCTAATGGGTCACCTTAATAGCTGGGGCACTGGTCTGCATTTCACACACAAGGCAAGGCCACTGTCCTGCCTGCTTGCTCAGGTTGTCTATGTGCCTATCAAACCAGTCTTTGAAAAAATCTTTAAAGCATGGCCTATGCTCTTAGATGGAGTTTTGGAGATAAGAGCAGGATATATTGGCATGGCTAGAAGACCCGTTTTTATAATGCAGGCTGAATAAAATAGTGGAATGTAAAGAGAATAAAATTCCTAACGCTTTTCTTGAATTGTTTGTTGACTTTAGTGAAGAACCTAAAATAGTAAGTTAGTCATTCTTTCTTTTGGCGGACGGTACTGGACAGAAGCATGAGCCTTGCTACTAAATATACCTAAGTTCTAGCTCTGTCCATGTGCCAGACATGATCGCCGGCAAGTTCACTAACCTTCCTAACGTTGAGCCCCCTGGCTTGTGATGTGTTCCCACTTCCTGAGGCTGTTTTGTGGAGCCCACGACATACGAATTTATACCCTGTATCTAAGATATAAAGCCCAGAAGCCCTAGTGGTAGTGCTTAATCCTTACTTGCTATTGCTAACAATTGGTATCCTTTTAATTTTTTTGGACAGGGTCTCCCTGGTCTCAGCTCACCTGGAAGTCACTATGTGAACCAGGCTAACCTCGATCTCACAGAGATCCCCCTGCCTCTGCCTCCCAAAGGACCATTGGTATCCTTAACAGTTACCTGATTCTCCTCTATCTGGTAGGAAGGACAGTGCAGCTAGTGGTTAAGAAGAAACTGGCACCAGGCAGCCAGGGTCAAACTTGGGCTCTGCTCAGTGTTGTTAGATGAGCATGGGAAAGTTACTCAACCAAGTGGTCCCATGATTTCCTCTTCTGCAAAGTGAAGATTATAACACCCCCCTATGCATAGTGTTGCTGTGAAAATTGAGTTCATATATGTAAAGCCTCTAGCACAGTATCATATAGGACGAGTCTTGTGAATATTATCGTGATCATCATGATCATCATCATGATCATGATCATCATCATCATCATCGCTTGGGTTATTAGAGGCATGAGGTCCTCCAGATCAGCTGAAGTTGCATGAGACACAAGCCCTCCAATGAACATTGTTCTCTCCCCCAACTCTCTTTTCCTCCCTCCTTCCTTCCCACCCTCCATCCCCCCAAATAGTCCAAGCAGCCACAGTCCCTTCTCTGGGGAGCTCAGTCCTGCACTGCTCCCCTGCTAGAATCCTTTCTACTTCACCTATTTCCCTTGCAAACAGAGCTAACTGCTACAGCAGACAGAATCTAAAGGCAAGATAAGACAGGAAGGAGCTGCAAAAAAACACAAACGTTATTCTGGTCCATGGTGCCTCTGGGCCTTCTTCTCACTTCTCCTGCCTCCCCAGCACTTAGGCCTCCCATGTGCAGTCCCTGATCTTCAGTGACTCCTTGCTCAACTAATTCAGGTGTTTGCCGGTAACTTCCTTGGCCCTCATGGGGGAGAGCCTTTCTTTTCTAAAAGAGGAAGGGGCAATGCCTGCTCTATTGCTAACCAGTGCCTCCAGACGTCCCCAGTCTTTAGTGTTGGCCCCATGGTGAGAGCAGTGGGGCCTCTCTGGGGCTCCCCACCACCCCTTCCTCCTTACAGGTGTTAGAGTACAAGATGGGCTTTCTTGGCAGATTTAAGCAAAGCAAAACTTTTTTCCTGTTTTATTTATTTCTTGAGACATTTTCCCCACTTAGTGCTAAGGATGAAACCCAACGTCTCACACCCCATAAGCAAGTGCTCTACCACTGAGCTACATCTCCAGCGCACTAGAAATAGCACCAAGCATCTAGCCCAGAATGCCACTGCTGTTCTGGGAGAAACTTTCACTCTTAGCTGGAGAAAAGGAGCCCGGCTGCAGGGCTCATGAAAACTGGCAGAGAAATGGGTTTAAGTGAGAGAAAATTAGAGCCCCCTAACAAGGTCCCTGACTGGACTGGATTTGCCAGTGGCAACTGTGAAAGTGACCAGTGCTCCAAGCTGGGCTGCTAGAATTTCCTCCATCACATATTCCCGCCAGTGATAATTTCTTTGTTGTTTTGAAATAAGGTCTCACTATGTAGCCCTGGTTGGCCTAGAATTTACTATCTTGAATTCAGAGATCTACCTGTTTTTTATTTATTCTTTACAATTTCATACATCTATAATGTATTTTGGTGATAATCACCCCCATTCCGTGCTCTAACCTACCCCCCCCCCCACTCCCTCTGGAACTCTCCTTCTTCTTCCCAATACTTCCCATTCCTACTTGAAAATCTTTTTTAATAACCCACTGAGCTTATCTAAGACTGTTTACGTGAGCATAAGTAAAATGGCCAGTCATGTCCAAAAGACAGCATTTCACAGATCTCTCCATCTTCCAGCTCTTACATTCTTTTTGCCTCTTCTTCTGCAATGCTCCTTGAGCCTTGGAAGGAGTAGTAATAGATGTCCTGTTGAGGGCTGAACACTCAGCAGTCACCTATTTGCAGCACTTTGACCCGTTATGAGTCTCTGCATTAACTTCTGCCCATTGCAAAAAGAAGCTCTTCTGAGCATGGCTGAGAGCAGCAGTAATCTATGTGTGTAAACATAAATATTTAGAGGTTGACCACATACCCATTTAATAACACAACAATAGTAGGCCTCCCCTCCTCCAACCCCGGCCCCCCAAGCATGGGCCTAGCCTAGGTTGACATCCATGAACTCCTTCCTGTAAAATGGGCTTGAAATCAATCAAGCAGTTGGTCAGTCACAGTACTGCTGCATCAGTAGGCACATCTTGCCTGGTAGGTCAGGACCGTGGCATACAGGGTGGGTCACTGAGTGGGGCCATTGGTGGTTTGTCGCCCCCAGGGGCCTGCACAGCACTTCCAGCACTACGAAGACTGGGCAGCAGGAAGGAAACAGCAGGCGAGGAGCAGAGAAAGGAGACTGCTCCACGTCTGCTGTGGGGGGTGAGAGCTCTCAGCGTCAACCCTGCCACCATGCCTCCCCTGCTGGGCGCCCCATCGAGGTGGGCTCTTGACCCCAACCATAAGCCAGCAGTGCAAAGCTGGACTGTTTGTGGGAGGGATTTCAACTCAGATTTAGTGGGAAGTGCTTGCATCTCACTGCTTCTATCAGTTTAAACTGTTTAACTTACCGTGGTTTGATTTTGGTAGGTCATATGCATCTAGAAATTCATCCATTTCTTTTAGGTTTTTCAATTTAGTAGAATATATGTTTTTTTAAGGTAGGTCACAGTGATTTTTATGAAATTCATTGGTATCTGTTGTAATGACTCCCTTCTCACCTCTAATTTTATTAAATTGTACATTAATTATATTAGATTATTAGGACTTCTCTCTGGTTAGTTTAGCTAAGGGCTTGTCAGTGTTGCTTATCTTTTCTAAGAACAAACTCTTTGTTCCATTGATTCTTTGTACTGATTTTTTTTTGACACAGGGTCTCCCTGTGGTCCCAGCTGTCCTGGAACTCCCTATGTAAACCATGCTGGCTTCAACTCACAGGGATCTGCCAGCCTCTGCCTCCTGAGTGTTGGAATTAAAGGTGTGGGCCACCACGCCCATCCATATTGATTTTTATTTATTGGTTTTCATATTTTATTACGTGAATTTAGGGTTTGATTTGTTTTTCTTTTGCCAGGACCCTAAGGTATATTGCTAAATGTTTTACTTGAGATCTCTCTGGCTTCTTAATGCACGCACTTATAATGATAAATTTCCCTATTAAGACTGTTTCCATCGTATCCCACAAGTTTTGGTGTGTTTTGTTTTCATTTTCATTCATTTCTAAGAATTGTTTAAAGTGTTCCTTCTTGGGCCTGCATGGTGGCATATACCTTTAATCCCAGCACTCAGGAGGCATAGGTAGGCCCTCTGTGAGTTCGAGGCCAACCTGATATACATAAGGAGTTATAGGCCAGTCAGTGCTAAGTAGTCAGAGCTTGTCTCAAAAACAAACAAAACTTGCTTCTTGATTTTCTTCAAGGATCCATTCATTATTCAAGAGAGTGTGCTTTAATTTCCATGAGCTGTACAGGTTCTCGGATTTCTCTTGTTGATTTGTAGTCTTACTGCACTATGGTCAGATAGGATACAAGGGATTCTTTCAATATTCCTATGTTTTTGAAGACTTGCTTTGCATCCTAGTATATATTTTGGAGAAGGTCCTTTAGGTTACTAAGAAGAATGTGGATCTGCAGTGTTTAGATGGAGTGTTCTGGACAGGGAGAAGATTTAAATCTCCATCTTATGATAGATACCGTAACAAGGAATGCGAGACACATGAAGAGTATCAAAGGCACCCAGGACTACAGCAGGGCCCGGGACAGACTTGGAATGGCTCTGTAGTAAACTGGACTCACATGCACCTCAGCAATAGCTAGAAAGCTGAAGCCAATTGGGGCTGGGTGGTAAGATAACTATGGACATTTGAGCAAACAAAGAGTGTGGTTTAAAAAAGGAGGCTACAATTTCTGTTTTAAAAATTAGGAAGAATAGGCTATAGCTTTCTCAAGTCTCAGTTTTTCCATCTGCAAAATGGAGGATAATATCTACCATGCAAATTGGTGTTGTGAAGAATGAAAATAAAATACTGGCTGCGGCGGTAATCCCAGCACTGAGAGGCAGAAGAACAAAAGAAGCAAAGAACAAAAGGGAAAAAATGCTCATAGACCAGAGTAAGCCTACAGGAGGCACTTGGTAGGCTACAGTGGTGGCTGGAATGATTCTTGTGGGGCTGAGAGACTAATGGCAGAGGAAACAGCTAGGAGCTCCTCTGTGGTAATAACAGAAACACAGGTCAGGTGCTGACTATGCGCTGGGCACACTTTAAAGCGCTTTACTGAAAGCAGAACCTAAGGAGGCAGGCACGGCTAGCCCCACTAGTAGACTGGAACTAGGGGGCAGGGCAGACCCGTTACTTTCCCAGGTTGTCCCAGACAGAACTAAATCCTCAATTGTGACTTCAAATCTCACGCTCTACTGAGTCATGTGTCACCAAGTGCCAATGATCACACAGTGATGTGTTGCTGTGGGAGTCGGGGGGAGTTGGGGAGCAGTGCGGGGATGGAGGGAACAGAAAGGAAAGTGTGGAGCGACACCTATCCCATAAGAAACCAAGGTTGCCTGGGGAAGAATGTATGGACACACCTCTGCATGATGAGAAAATGTCCAAAAGACTGTGTGCTACTGACAGAGCCCAGAGAAAAGCTCCACCATAGCCAACAAATAGGCATTTTGTGGGTCAACATCCTCAAAATGTTTAGGGTTTGATGAACATCTCTCAGGTCAATTTAGAGCTATAATTTTTTGCTTAAATGGGATTGCTTTTGCTCTTTGAACATTGAGAACTGGTATCGGCTGAAGCTGTGTGTCCAGTGATTATGTCTGGAGGCAGGTAAGCTTTTCTCTCAAGTAGCACATATTTAAAGAGTGTAAGTGCCTTTTTTTCACACCCCATTTAATCTACACAGATTTTACCTTCCTGCACAGATGGCCTGCTTCTCCTCTTCCTGTGCTTAATTCTCACTGAAACCAGTGTTAAGTGTCCAGGAGGACTCTGGAGTTCAGCAGTACCGGAAGAGGAGTCAGATGTCAGATGGTGCTGATAGTCAGAGAAAACTGCAGGGGAATGACTCTCAAGTTATGATGTCATGCATAAAACATTAAAAGGCATTTTTTACAACATAGTTAAGAAAATGGTAAATTTCAAGTAATGTTAATTGAAAGTAAAGCAGCAAACAAATACATCCATCTGATTTTCAAATGCCAGAACTTAAAATGTGCATAAATATATGTTTTGAGAAAAAAAAAATCATATCTTTTAAAGACCAGGTGTGTGTGTATGTGAGTGTGTGTGTGTGTGTGTGGTTTGCAGTTTGGGTTTTTTTTTTTTTTACCCAGGGCTTATGTAGCCCAGGCTGCTCTCAAGCTTGCTATTTAGTCACAGCATGCTAGGTTTATAGCTTTGTGCTACTACATTTGATTTTATGGTGTGCTGGGGATCGAACCCAGGGCTTCATGCGTGCTAGGCAAGCACTCTACCAACTGAGCTACAGCCCCAGTTATATTAAGTTTTGTAATCAGAAAAATGTCAGACTTTAACAAGACTAGGGACATTTGGAGTTTCTATTTTTCCTGGTGGGAGTTTGAGTCTGAATACAAGGCGTCATTTCTCATGGGTTGTTTGGCCAGTGGAAGCGACTCCTTGGGTTTCTCTGCAGTTGCCTTATTAACCAGTACGTTTGGGAGACACTTCCATGCATGGAAGATATGAGGCATCTCACCTTTCACCAGCTATTAATTATTTAGCAATAGTAACTAGAATTGTTCTTCCTCTTAAGCAGGAAAAGGAACTGAGCCTCGAGGGACAAAAGGTGGGGGGTGTGGGAAAGGGTTAGGAGAATTCCTAGGGGTGGTTACCGGCAGATTCCGCTAACTGCAGCCCACACCTGTGTTTCCAGCTGTGCAGAGTGTGGCTGGATGATGCACACGTGGAGCCTCTCTGGCCTTTCTCTGGGGCATGTGGACTAGTCGATAAATATGCTAATGGCAAATACATAGAGCCGTGGCCACCCTGAACTCTTAAGGAACAACTTTCAGAAAGCTGAAGTGACCTTTCGGTCACTGGAAAGGCCAAGTAAGCCAATGTACATAAAACTGATGCCTAGGACTGGAGAGATGACTCAGCAGTTAAGATCACTGGCTGCTCTTGCAGAAGATCTGGGTTCGAGTTCCAAAACTCACATGGTGGCTGACAACTGTCTATAACTCCAGTTCCAGGAGACCTTCTTCTGACCTTCTTGGACATTGCACACATGGGTACACTTACATACATGCAGGCAGTATACTCATACACATAAAAAAACACCTTATACCTCCAAGTGCTGTATTGATGAGTCTGTGTAAATTACTATTGTTTCTCTCCTTAAACTCTAAAAGCTTTAAAGCTTAATTGCTACTACTTTCAAAAATGTTGTATATAACATTTTCATGGCTTAGGTTTTACAATCAATTCCTTAAAGTTTATTTATTTATTTATTTATTTATTCATTTATACTTTATGTGCTTGAGTGTTTTGCAAGTATGCAAGCCTAGTACATGCATGTAATGTTCATGGAGGTCAGAAAAGGGTATTGGATCTCTTGGAACTGGATTTATGGGTAGTTTTAGCTGCCACATGGGTGCTGGGGACCCAACTTGGGTCCATCATTTGAAAACTCGATTATTTTCTCTTTGTATTAAGCTTACATTGTAAGAACAGTTAAACTATATAAATAAAATGGAGGTGGATCCTTTTAAAATTCTACCTTTCTTAGACAACTATCATCAGTTTTATGTATTTACTTTCAAAGGTTTTTCCCCCTTTGAGAAAACATCTTTAAATTTTATAGTAGATATAATAATTTGCTAACCTGATTCCATTTTAATTCTCTATTTAGCATTATATAATTAAGAAACAGTGTGGAGTAATTGTTAAAAGCCCAGAATATAAGAGGGCTAGGAGCTTCTTCATTGAGCTGTCTTCCTATACAGTAGGTATGGAGAGCCCAGAGAGACTGAAAGACGACAGAAGCACAGGGACAGCTTGAATCTTCAATGTGCTTGGAAGGCTGTGTCCAGTGTTAAAGGCTGCGTCACCAGTGATGCAGAGGAGCCTTTAGGAAGTCGGGGCTCGAGGAGGGAAGTGAGTCACTGGAGGTGCATCCTTGAAAGAGATTCGGACCCCTGGCACACCTGTTCTCTCTCTCTCTCTCTCTTCCTCCCTCCCTTCCTCTCTTCCACCCTCTCTCTTTCCTTCCTGGTTGCCTTAAAATGAGCATATTTACACATGCATTCCCTTGATGAGGTGCCCCAAAGCACAGCCCAGCAACCAAGGCATGAAACTCTAAAACCGTGAGCCAAAACAGAATTTTCCTCTTCGCAAGCTGTTTCTCAGCTGTTTTGTCAGAGTGACAGAAATCTGGCAATACAGGCATGACGAGAGAGTATTTTAAAAGAGCCTCAGAAAGGGATGGTATCGCCTTTACAGACTTCCTGAGGCAGAAATCAAGTAATATCCAAAGCATGTTTAATATATAGCCTTGGACATAGAAAGCATCCAATAATGGTAGATGTTACATCACATATACATTGGTATGTAAACTATATGTTTATTATTTTAATATGAATATAGAATGTTATCACAGAAATGTACTATGTATCTCTATTGATTTTAATATTTTGTTTTTTAACTAATTTTTATTTTATGTGTATGAGTGTTTTGCCTACATGCGAGGTCAGAAGAGTACATTGAATCCCCTGGAACTGAAGTTACAGATGGATGTCAGCCACCACATGGGTGCTGGGCACTGAACCCAGGTCCCCTGCGAGAGCAGCCATGGAGCCATCTCTCCAGTCCTCTTATTTTATTATTATTTTTAAAAAATGTTTTGCACCTATTTATTTATTTGCAGTGGGGGTAGCTGCACATTCCTGTCATGTACAAGTATACAAATGGAGACCAGAGAACAACTTGCAGCCTTCAGTTCTCTCCTTCCACCACGTGGGAGCCAGGCAGGGATCAAGCTCAGGCTGTCAGGCTTTTCAGCAGGTGCTCTCATCTACTAAGCCATCTCGCTAGCCCCATATTTGAGATTATTTCTTGAGGCTTTATAAAATTTAATGGATTATGTCAGTGAACATTTCCATGATATATTTGCTCTGTTGCTTTTCTAATATATCTTAAATTATAGCACCATCATCAATATTTGAAAGCAATGATTTTACTGTGCATTTCTAATATTGAATATTAAGATTCATTTTATGAATGAAAACATGCCTGTGTGCTCACTAATTTTGTGAGAAGCTGATGATGACATGAGGATATTTTTTTTCTAAAGGAAATAATCACCAGAGTGAAAAGATGGCCTACAGAATGAGGAAAAAAGCCTTTGCCAACTATATATTTAGATAGGAGATTAATATTTAGATATATAAAGAACTTAAAAATTAAACAACAAAAATATCAATAATTCAATCAATAAATGGACTACTAAATTGAATACAAAGCACCAAATAAATAAATAAATAAATACAAATGACTAATAAATACTTGAAAATTGTTGAACATTATCCATCAAGGAAAGTCCACCTCACCCTAGTCAGAATGGCTGTCTTCAAGAAAACAAATAACAAGTGCTTATGAAGATATAGGGAAAGAGGAGTCCTTAGTCACTGCTGATGGTGTGTCAGGTTGCACACACACTGTGGAGATCAACACGGATATTTATCAAAAGACTGAACTAGAGAGCTAGAGAGATGGCTCAGTGGTTAAGAGTACTTGCTACTCTTCCAAGGAACCTGAATTCACTCCCTAACACCCACATTAGGCTGCCCGTAACTGCCTGTAACTCCAGTTCCAAGAGGTTGAGGTACTTTTCTGGCCTTCACACTCACACAGCATATATTCACACATTCATACAGACATAAATAAATTTTTTAAGATTTATTTGATGTATATGGGTGTTTTGCCTGTGTGTGTGTATGTGCACCACATATGTACAATGCCCAAGGAGGCCAGAAGAGGGCCTAAGATGCCCTGGAACTGGAGTTATGGATGGTTGTGGCTGCCATGTAGGTGCTGGGAACCAACCCTGGGTCCTCTGGAAGAGCAGCAAGTGCTCTTAACCTCTAAGCCATCTCTCCAGCCCTAAAAATAAATCTTTAAAACAGGAAAAAAAAACTAAAAATAGAGCTACCATATAACATAAATACAGCACTTTTCGGTGTATACCCGAAGGACTCTAAGTCAGTATGCCACAGAGATACTTGTACAATCATTATCTATTGATATGCCATTCATAATAGCCAGGAAATGGAATCATCAATAAATGAATGAAGAAACTGTGGTACATAGACACAGTGGAATTTTATGCCGATGTTAAAAAAGGATGAAATCGTGACATGTGCAGGAAAATGGATGTCACTGAAAATCATTATGTTAAGCAAAATACACCAGAATCAGGTATGTATTTGAATGTACGTGCAGGGCATTAAACTGGGAAGAGGATCATGAGGAAGGAAGACGAGATCTTAAAGGGGGTAATAAAAGAGTAATGGAATGTAGGTATCAGGGAAGACGGGAACCAGGTGGGGTAGGGGGCGAACTGCAAAGGGAGGCTTCGGGACTGAGAACGACAGAACAAGCATAAACACAAGCGTGCTAAGAAGTTATGATGAAGCCCATTACTTTGTATGCTAACTTAAAATAGCAGTGTTGAAAATCTGTCTCATCAGAGCAAAGCCTCGCAGCTTGTCACGTGGGAAAAGGAAGCCCTGTCCCTTAGAGCTCATCTATACCATCTGGGAAGACTCAACTTCCTAACCACATTAAAAAGTTCCAGAAATTTAACTCTGGTGGAACGTTGCTGAAATGATGGCCTACTGTGTCTCCTGATTTGAAGTGGTACAGGAATTCGCCTGGAATGCACTAGATAATTCAGCTTATAAGTGGATCTTTTTTTTGTGCAGAAAGTTTTAATGGTGAAACACACACACTATAAATTCACAAAGAGGCAACTGAGACTCTGAAGAGAAATTGTCTTTGAATAACAGTATATATTTATTTGTTTGTTTGCTTGTTTTTTGAGACAACTCTGTTTGTAGCCTCTAGCCCCAGCTGACCTAGAACTCGCTGTATAGAACAGGCTAGCCTCAGTCTCATAGAGATCCACTGATCTCTGCTGGGATTAAAAGCATGCACTACCATGTCCAGCTGAATAAAGGCATATTCTAAAATAATGGCTTGGGAATTAAAGGCGTGCGTATTTTTCTTCACCAAGAGAAAGAGAAGGTGGTATGGACAACCTTGATCATGTAGGACATGTCTTATCTCAGCCATTTTCTGGAAGAACTGGTTAGAAAAAGCAGATGTGCCCAGTCTAAGAGTGAAAGATGAATGACAGCAGGTGACGGTCTGTGGGAAGCAGAGAGATGGTCATGATGGACCAGGAAGGGTTGAAGTCATAGATGTGGAGGCAGGGCCAGCACTTTATCGGGTACCTCTGATGACATGTGAGGTGGAAGGCTGGCCTCGTGCTCCCAACCTTCCTCCTTCTGAACTGCTGCTTCTCTTCTTCTGCGGGCTCAGACACCAGAATTGTTTGTAAAATAGCACTAACAGTCTTTGAAAATAAAATAGGAAGCATGGATACTCTGTTGCACCATTTAGATGGCGAGCTGCCCTGGCAGAAGCCTGTCTGAAAGAACTGTTTGGAACTTTGTAGTCCATGAAAGGCATGCAACTTCTAGAGCAAGGCTGCAGTAGAAAACTGCAGTTGATTTTGGTGGATTTCAGCTCTTAACACAGTATCAGCTCCCATCCCCCATTCTTAGCCCCAGGACAAGCGATTGTGTACTCCTTCCCTAAGAAGTATAAACCTGCTTGGGGGGGGGGGGAGGCAAAGGAGGCAAATTAATAGCAATACTCGGTAAATTAAAATTTTAGAAACACAAATATTATAACGGATGCTCCCAGTCACATAAATGTAAGGAGGCAGGCAGACACTGATGGCCTACCACCTCTCATGACTGAAGAGCCCCTATTCATGGTTGAAGGAAACTCAAGAGAACTGAACAGTCAGAACCTTTTCTCTCCCCTTGCCTTTTCCTTTGTTGAGGTCAAAGCATGGCTCTCACCTCAAAGGAGATAAGGGACAGTTTATTCTGGAGCCTAACATGAGTGACCACGGCCAGGGAACACAGATTTAGGACACCAGTGTGGAAGCAGGTCCATGAAGCTTTGAGAGTGACGGAGCAACAACAACAAAAATTCAAGTCACTTTTCAAATACATTGATGGAGATATCAGAGACACCTCCGTTCCAGGCTCAGACGCTCTCTGACTATATTCTTAGCTTTTTGGTTGATGGAAACTAGTGGCCTATGAAGCTAATACATTTTCAAAGGTTTCACCTGGCAGTCAGCAGGATCTTAGATCAGAAACAGCATGTCACGGTGTGTACCCAGAGAGAGATACACGCTCAGAAGAAAACCTAGGAAGTCTTTACATTTGCACCCAAAACAATCCTAAAGACAGAAGGAGCCCACTGCAGCCAACATACTAATCAAAAGTAAAAGCAGAAAAACTGCAACTCTGAAGAAAGAGAGTGCTTTGCAGTCACCACGTTCTTAGATCCAAATCCTAGTCTACAACAAAATCACGAAGCAAGCACTCGGGAGGCAGAGACAGAGCTCTGAAGTGCCAGGCCAGCCAGGGCTCCTCAGTGAGCCCTGTCTAAAAGTCTTTTTAAAATAAATAAGTAAAACTACAATGTATATGGAGAAGGGGAAAGCAAGGTCCATTAGCTGGGCACGGCTGCACACGCCTGTGGTCACAGCACGTGTGAGGCTGAGGCAGAAACACAGGAGTTCAAGATCATCCTCTGCTACACACTAAGTTCCAGGCTAGCCTGGACTGAAGGAGACCCTGTCTTAACAGAAGAAAACAAAACAAAAATAACTTGCTCAAAGGGGGAAAACGTCAACAAAAATCGTCTCTGAAAAACATCTACCTGTGGAAATACCAGACAGAGACTTTCAAACAACTTCCCCACAGACAGTTAAAGAACCGAAGGAAGATATGCATGCTGTCAAACACAAAACAAAGGACAAGCACCCCCACAAAAAAACAATCCATGAACAAAATGGAAATGTTAATAGAGAACTTTAAAAAGAAACTCTAGTGCAGAAAAGTACAAAAAGTAAAATGAAGGCATGTTAAAAATGAAAAACATATTGGAAACAGGTGGGGTTGTACACACATTTAGTCCAAGTCCTTCGAAGACAGAGACAGGCAGATCTCTGTGAGACTGAGGCCAGCCTGGTCTATATAATGAGACTAATTGGGGCTATAGAGAGACTCTGTCACAAAAACCATAATAATAATAATAATAATAACAATAACAATAATAAGAGGAGGAAGAGGAGGAGGAGGAGAGAAAGAAAGAAGAAAGAAAGAAAGAAAGAAAGAAAGAAAGAAAGAAAGAAAGAAAGAAAGAAAGAAAGAAAGAAGAGAAAGAAAGAAAAGCATATTGCAGAAAAGTGAACAAAATTTCAGGAACTGTTACTGAGGGTCAGAGCCCTGGTGCCCTAAACAAGCCAGATCAGCCACCTGTCCTCGGTAAGCTTAAATAGACAGCAAGAGGTGGGCTCGTTGTGCCGTCCTGGTGAATGTATGCTCCCACCCCGAACCCCCACTGTCACAACTCCAGTCTCTCCTACAAGGTCACAGCTTCAGCCTTCCTTTCACTCAATTTTTAGGGTAAATTGTTTACATACTTTGATAGCCAAAAGGAGGGTCACAAGTGTCTCTTTTTAAAAACTTATTTTTATTTTAAGCATATAAGTGTAAGTGCACCCATGTCCACAGAGGTCAGAAGAGGGCATCGGATCCCCTGGAACTTGAATTACAGATGGTGTTAGCTGCCCTGTGGGTGCTGGGAACCGAACCCAGGTTCTCTGTAAGATCAGCCAGTGGCCTTAACCACTGAGCCATCTCTCTGGCCCCACCAGTATCTCTTTAGAATATTTCCTGACATGTTGGTTACAGAACTTCTGAGACACTGTCAATGTATGCATTATGAGAGTCTTGGAAGCAGAATAGAATAGAGGCAGGGAAAATACTTGAAAAAATCATAACAAGGAAAAGTCCATATTTGATGAATGACATGCACGTAAACATCCCAGCAGTTCAACAATATTTTATTTTGTATGTGTCTGAGTGTATGTATGTGTACCACATGCATGCACATGCCATGCCAGTGGAGTCTGGAAGAGGCTCTGGATCCCCTAGAACTGGAATTATAGATGGTTGTGAGCATCCTGATGTGGGTACTTGTGTTATTTTCTGCAGCTGTGATAAAACGCTATGACCAAGGCAACTTATAGAAGGAAACATTTATTTAGCTTACCGTTCCAGAGGGATTAGAGTCCATAATGGCAGAGGGAGGCGTGGTAACCGAAGTGGACAGAGCAGAAAGCCAGGTGATCACATCTTCAAGCACACACAGGAAGCAGAAAGAAACTAGAAAGCTGGCAAGGCTTCAGAAGGCTCCAAGGCTGCCTCCATTGCCCCCATTCCTCCAGCTAGGCTTCACCTTCTAAAACCTCCCAAAACAATGCCATGAGCTGGGGACAAAATGCCAATGGGGGACATTCTCACTCAAACCACCACAGAACTGGAAAACGAAGAGTAGCAAGTGCTCGTAACCACTGAGCCATCTCTCCAGCTCTAAGCCCCACATTCTTCAAATAAGGAAAACTCAAAGAAGCACATGCCACGGCAGATTATAATCAAACTCTTGAAAGACGAAAAGAATTTTGAAAACAGCAAAAGAGATGTAAAACTTGTCACAGGCATCCTCACTATGAGAATCCAGACTAGAGGTTCCTCAGCTGACAGCCATCTGAGGGTGTCTCTCCCCTTCCTCGTTGCTAATTACATGTACAGGACCCAGGCTACTAGACTCTAAGTTGCCATGGGCTGCCTCGTGACACACTCCATATGATGTCTACACAGCAACTAAATGGACTCTGCCTCTTCCCTCCCTGACAGCTCCAAATTCACATGCTCTTTCCCCTAAATGCAAGACTCTCCTCCTCCTCTTCCTCCCTCCCCCATCCAGGAATCAGAGACAGCAGGACTACAAGCATGTACTATGGATTCATCAACCACGTGGCACAAAGCCGCCCCCTCCCTCTGCAGCTTGTAAGAAGGGCCCTCCCACTCTTCTTCACTGGCCTGAACTCTCCTCAGAGGAGGAGAAAGAAACATGCTATCTTTCTGTGGTGTTAATAACGTCCAATAAGTCTCTTATGCAAAAGAACAGTCTACTTTATTGTCCCTTTTAAACCACAATCCTGAGGCTTTTCATTCACTAAGGTGATCAACAATTCCTCATACAAAACTGGAGGCCAGAAATCAATGGGCTGACCAAAAGGAGTTTAAGAATACTAGGAGCAATTGTGTACACAATATTGGCCAACCTGGAAAAATGAAAATTGAATTGACATGTAATCTAGCTGCTCCAGCTCTGAATATACAGCCAAAAGAATTCAAAGCAGAATGACAGCTGAAACATAAAGCCACCCACGTGTCAAAGGACGAGTGTGTCAGCAAAGTGGGCTCTAGATTTACGATGCAATCTTATTTTGCTTTGAAAATGAGGGGAATAATTATAAGGAACTCAATCTTTTCTATCAAAGAAACCATGGGAATGTTAATTTTATAATGCTATTTTGTAGTCTCCTGTAACTTGTAAAACTTCTGTTCACACAGAGGCCCTGCTGCATTCTTGCAACTGTGGCCCCAAGTGACTGGCTCATTCCCCACTTTCCTTCTTTTCTTTTGCTCTAATTTTTTTTAAAACTAGCCAACTATGAAAGACTGTGAGGTCAGACCCCAGCTAACGGGGAAGACACACAGTACTCTTGCATAGGGTAAAATCCTATCGGATTACCTTCTGGGTGTGCTTGCTGCTACCTAAATGAGGCCAGGTGACATTTTGTAAAAGTAAAAGCTGACTTGCCAAGTCAGTTCATGTTCTCTATGAATTCTTTGTGTACAATCAGTGGAATCCTTCAATCTCAGATTGTATTTCCAACAAAAGGGAGTGAAATGCTGACATATTCTATGACAAGGATGAACCCTAAAGTGAAATTATGCCAGTGACAAAAAGACAAATACTGTATAGTCCCATGTATATGAGATATTTAAAGTAGTCGGAATCATAGAGAAAAACACATAATGGTGGTAGAAGGGGCTTGCGGAGGGAGAATATGGGTTACTGTTTTTTTTTATTCTGCTTTTGGTTTTTGGAGGTAGGGTCTCCCTGGAGTCCCAGCTGGCCTGAAACTTGCAATGTAGACCAGGTTGGGCCAGAGATCCATATGCCTCTGCTTCCCAAGTGTTAGGATTAAAGGCATGCACAACTATAGACAGTCTTAAATTTTCTTTTAAAAAATTATTTAAACTGAGAAATTTAAAGTGGTTTTAATTTGCAGTTCCCTAATTACTAAAGATGTTAAACACTTTTTAAGGTGTTTCTTAGCCATCTTTATTTCTTCTTTTGAGAACTCTTGGTTCTGATCTGTAGCCCATCTTTTAGTAGGGTCATTTGTCTTCTCGATTCTTTTGTTTTTTGAGTTCTTTATATATTCTGGATGTTAAACCTCTGTCAGATGTGTTGCTGGTGAAAATTCTTTCCCACTCTGTGAGTGAGTTTTCTTTTCACTTCCTTGGTTGTTTCTTTTCCTATACAGAAGCATTTCAGTTTAATAAATTCCACTTATTGATTATTGACCTTAATTCCTGAGCACAGAGATTGGAAGAGGATACTGGATCCCCAGAACTGGAGTTATGAGATCTTTATTAGTCACCTTGTGGGTGCTGGGAACTGAACCTGGGCTTCTTGGAAGAGCAGCAATGCTCTTAATCTGTAAGCTATCTTCAGAACTCCCAAGAGATACTTTTAAAACAGCATTAATATTTCACTTGAAGTCTTCCTTCTCAGTTTTTTAAAATTTGCTTTTGAGCAAAGCCTGCATGCACACACACACACATACACCCCTGTGAATGTAGTAAATCCCACAGAATTTTAGGCTCAAATGGGAGAATTTTTACAGCATGTGAATTAAATATCAATGATGATGTCAACAGATAAAAGGAAAAAAGCAACTACATTCTAGTAGAACTATTTTAGTTTTTATCATCTCTATGTATAATTTCACCATATATTTATAGCATTTTTCTTTAATCTTTATTTATGTATGTATATGCTCGTATGTTCCCGTGTGAGTGTGGGTGTACATGTGACACGACACACATGTAGAGATCAAAGGACAACCTTGGGTCTCAGTCCTCAGCTCCTCTGTTGTTTGAGGCAGGGTCTCTTGTTTACCACTGTGTGTGACAGGCTAGCTGACCCACAAGCTTCTGGGAATTCTCCTGGCTTCTCCCATGTCTCTGTAAGCACATCAGGCGAGTGGCAGCTCGCGCTACGAGGTCAGTGTTTTCTGAGTTCTGAGGACTCAACTCAGGTCCTCAGATTTGTGAGTAATTCCTTTAGCCACTAGGTCATCTCTCCAACCCTGGATTTGTAATATTTGAATAAATATCCCAAAGGGTATTTACATTAATCCAGCATTCCCGAACATGTTCACCTTAGAATTAGAATTTTCCAGGAAAAGCAGGAACGCTAAGAACAAATCAGTTCCTGCCCTCTTGGAGGATTATGGAAATGTCTGGGCTGTTCACGGTCAGTCCTGAGTTATCTGAAAGAATGTTTGCTCCTTGAATATGTAGCACTTCTGGAGAGGATGAAGAATTCTTCTTACTAAGACGTAGACTGAAGCAGCATTACACATCTGACATGAGGAATTGAAAAGCAGAGCTATTTCTGCTTTCGACCTCTGCTCTCTAGCAGCATGTGTAAGTCTTGTCCTGTGCTCAATTTATTTAGACAATGAATTCTTCCAGATTTTGAGAAACTGGCAGTGATGAAAGTCTATTGGAAACATAACCTCTGGAATAAGACAAGAATTAATGGAAAGAGAGATGAGATCAGTTCATAACAACCTTTTTAAAGTTATGTGAGAGGATCAGTTCCCGGGTGCAAGCAGACTTCTTTGCAGCATTTCAGTGTTGCCCAATAATTCCATTGCTGACAGTGCTGACAGCTGTGCAGACACAGTGGGCAAAGCGGCTTCACTCAGGGCCAGGTGCTGGTCCTGACCCCTTGGAGGCATCTGAATCCAAGGGTATAGCCCAGCGTTCAAGTCCTGCTCTAAATTTCTGCCTCCATTTGAAAATGACCCATTCAGCAGCTGAGCACCGTGGCATCTGGTCAGGCACTGGGAGGCACTGTGCCTGTTTCGAATACCCAGAACTCATGTGGACATCATTTTTCACCAACACTTCTGAACAATTCTAATATCTGCAGCTCTTTATGTGCTTTCCTGTTCCTCTACAGTGCAAATCAGAACAATCTTCTCATTAACTCTACTTTCCAGGCGTCCTTCCCCATCCACGGATCCCCTCTTCACATATCAATTTCAAAGAATTTCCCTAAAGCTTCCCGGTAAGCACCCACCACAGCAGACTGAACATGCTGGCCAGCTCTAGCACAGTAGTACTGTTTGTTGCTAGGTGTTCCACAGACAGCTGGGCTAGCTTAGACAAACCTCTGTGGGATTTGCCAACAATGAACTGTTTTCTTCATGGGACATCTGCTTCTATTTCTATTATCTGTTCTTCTCACGTGACTTTTGAGCACTCCAGTGCCATAATTTCTCCAAAACCTTAGCAGGATCTGGAATAACCATGGGCTACACTCCCACTGGTCAAATAACACAATGCTTAAAACACATGACTGAGTATGTGGAAATGGCAGGCTCTATTAGTCTTTCCTCACACCACAAGTACCCCTGTCTATGTCCCAAACCAGAAGACTGAAGAATAAAAGTCATCCAGTGTGTCACCTTCCAAGCCAACTCTTCTCATCTATGTGAAACTGCTCCCAGTAACCCTGCTAAGTCCATCTACCCCACAAAGACCTCTATTCCCATCACATCTCAGTCATCAGATGAGAGAAAGCAAGCACAGCGTGAAAAAGATAATGGAAGAAGAACAGGAATAATAAAAAACAGAGTCAAGCATGGTGGCACACTGCAGTAATCCAAGAACATGGGATGCTGGGAGTTAGTTCACAGCCCATCTATTCCAAAATACAACCCTGTTCCAAAATACAAAGACCAGGGCTGGAAAGATGGCTCAGCAGTTAAGATCACTGGCTACTCTTGCAGAAGACCCAGGTTCAGTTCCCAGCATCTACATGCCAGATAACCACGCTGGTAACTTCAGTTCCAGATGATCTAATGCCCTCTTTTGTCCTCCACGGGAGCTGCACAACGTTGGTGCACTTACACACATGCAGGCAATACACTCATACACATAAAATAAAAAATAATAATAAATATTTTTTAAAATACAAAGGCAGAAAACAAACTAAATAGAAAAAAAATGCTGACAATAAAATGTGCTGGTGAGGGTTTGGAGAAACTGGAACTCATGTATTGTTATAAAATACAAAATGGTACAACCACTTTGGGAAACAATTTGACGGTATCCAGTGATCAAAAAATTGAAAATACAGTTGTTATATGACCCAGTAATTCCACTCCTAGGTATATACTGTAAATAACTCAAAGCATGGGACACACAAAAACTTGTACTGTTCCTCTATAGTGCAAATCTGAACGATCCTCTTCTCATTAATTCTACTTTCTGAGCATCCTTTTCTCCCATCCATGGAGTCCATGTCTCGGTTTTCCCTGTTCACTGCGGCACTGTTGAGAATAGCCTGAGCGGAAACAACGAAGTATCAGCTGGTGAGTGGATGAACAGAGTGCAATGTGTTCATGTAAGGAATGTCATTCAGCTTGTAAAGGGGTGGTGTACTCCTAACACACACATACACAATAATAACACTTAGAGAGATGGAAATGGTAATTACCCTGATTTGACTATCACAGGTGATGACATATACTGAACTCTATATCCCATAAATGTAAACAGTTATTTTGTGTCAATTGAAATTTTCTTAAAAATTAATAAGGAATAAAGTACTGAGACATAAACAACATGGATAGATCTTGAAAACATTGTGCTAATTGGAAGATGCCAGTAACAAAAAGCCACACATTGTTTGAGTCCTCTTATATGATGTGTCAAGACAGGCAAATTCAAAGGGAAAGAAACAAGGTTGCCAGGTTAGGGCAATGACTTGTGTCTCACCCCTTTATGTCTTCCTGACTCACTCTACGGCAGAATTCTCGGTACAAATCCCCATAACACTCTCTCTCTCTCTCTCTCTCTCTGTGTGTGTGTGTGTGTGTGTGTGTGTGTGTGTGTGTGTGCGTGCGTGCAGGATGACTGCAAAGGGTTAAAGAGACAAGAACCATCAAAGAGTTTCAAAGAGGCCTGAGAAAGCTGGGAAAGTGATGGGAAGTAAGAGTCTCTGCATGGAAAAAACAATGACCCAAAGGTCCTGAGCTAGAGAAGAAGCTGGAGAAGATGAGTCAGCTGCAAGTGTCACCCCTGCAGGTCCCAGGCTTGAGAACTGCAATGATTGGCTTTGGTTGTCAACTTGGCACCTGGTGAAAGAGAACCTCAACTGAAGAGGAATTTCCTTGACCAGATTGCCCTGTAGGCATATCTGTTAGTGATGTGGGAGGTCTAGATCAATGTGGACAGTGCCAGCCCTGGGCAGGTGGTCCTGAGTGGTAAAAGAAAGCAGGCTGATCACAGGTCCCATAGGCAGCATTCCCTCTGTGGTCTGTGCTTCATTTCAGCTACGACCACTAGGCTTCTACCTGAGTTCTGCCTGACTTCCTAGAAGACGGACTGGACTGTCACTTGAAAGTGTAAGATGCAATAAATCCTTTCCTCCCCAAATTCTTTTGGGTGAGAGTATTTTATTACAGTAATAGAAAGCTAACCAGACAGAAATTAGTGCCGGTATCATGGAGTTATTGCTGTGCAGGTTCTGACCATGTTGTCTGGGGAGGATTTTGGAAGCATTTGGAACTTTGGGCTGGAAAAGCTGTTGAATGCTTGGAGTTTAGTGAGCTATTCTGTGGGAGCTTGGGAGACAAGAACAGTGAGAGAAATGTAGATGATGCAAGCCTGGTTTATTGCATTTCAGAGGGAAGTTTGAGAGTCCCTCAAAGACTATCTGAGTCATTTGTGTGATATTGTGATACTTGTGGCCTCTTATTGGCTGGAACTGAAGAATCAGCAGTGATTAACAAGAGACAAGAACCACTAAAATGAAACCTTTGCTGTATGGGATGATTGATGATGGTCATCTGGGGCTGAAAGATTAGCTGTGATTAAGAAGAGACCAGCGTCACTGAGGTGAAATCTTCTGAGGAACATTTCCTCAGGGTCAGCACACAGAAGCTGTGGTCCACAGTGGCCAAGGCTGCATCTCAAGTTAAAAGATGGACTTGGTAACATGTAAGAGTCTCCCACACGGTACTGGTTTGGACGGTATGAGGGGCCATGGAGAACAGCTGAGTCTTGGCACCGTTTGGCAGGGTTGAAATCCCTGCAGAGAGGGCAGAAGGCCATTGATGAGGGTGAAGCCTCAGTCACAGTGAAGAGCCCAGCACATAGGAGATGCCAGCATTGTGGGATACCATCACGGGCAGCAGCAAGTATAAAGTGGAACCAACCTGAACCTACAAAATAAACTATGTGTGTGGTGGATGGCAGAGCCAGGGAAGTGGAGCTGCCCAAGCCCTTTGGAGTGCAGAAGATCATGAGTGAATTCCAGATGTTGTACACTGAGCTATTTACATTGTTTGATTTGATTTTACATTGTTTAATCTGATTGTGCCTGGGTTCTTCCCTCTTGAAATAAGAACGTGTGTAACATATATTTTTTATTTTACAGGAACCCATGGCTAAGAAAATTCAGATTATTTTTAAAAGACATTGAACTTTTAAAGCATTGGAATTTTTAAGGACTATGGTACTTTAAAGTTGTTCTGTGATTTAGGCTGCAATATTAATGTGAGATCGTAAGGGCAGACAAAGAAAGGAAAGGTTGAGGTTTATGTGTTTATGTGTCAAAGTTGACAGGGGTAAAATGTCATGGTTGATTGCAGGTGTCAACTTGACACACCTGGTGAGAGGGAACCTCAATTGAGGAGGAATTTCCTCTCAGACCGCCCTGTGAGCTTATCTGTGAGGCATTTTCTTGATTGTTGAGTGATGTGGGAGGGCCTAGACCACTGTGGATAGTGCCAGCCCTGGACAGGTGGTCCCGAGTTATATAAGAAAGCAGGCTGGGGATAGGAGAGATGGTTCAGTGGTTAAGAGCACTGGCTGCTCTTGCAGAGGACCCGGGTTTGATTCCCAGCACCCACATGGAGGCTGAAATTCCAGTTCCAGGGGAATTTGATGTCTTCTTCTGACTCCGCAGGCATTGCAGGACACAGGTGCACTTTCACACATGCAGACAATACACTCATACACATAAAATAAAAATAATAAATAAAATATTAAAAAGAAAAGAAAGCATTCTGAGCACAGGCCAGAGGAGCAAGCCAGTAAGCAGCATTTCCTCCGTGGTCTGTACTTCAGCTAAGTCCCTGTCTGAGTTCCTGCCTGACTTCCCTCGAAGGTAACTGGACTGTCATTTGAAAGTGTAAGAGGCAACCAACCCTCTCCTCCCAAGTTCCTTTTGGTCAGAGCAGTTTATCACAGCCATTGGAAGATAACTAGGACAAGAGCTGTGCTACAGTTCCACTGTAGATGTGAAATGGGCAGGACCTTGTCCAGAAGATGGAACAGGTGGATGAGTGGGTAACGGGAAGATCAGCAGAGAGCAACTGAAATAGGACTCATCAACAGCAGCGATGGAGCCAAGCTGAAGCCCCTCAGACGGTCAGGAGTCCTTTACCTGTTAGTCCTTGATGCATTTACAAGGTGACCAGTTGACACTTCTGTAGGGGCCATCTGAATAACCACTGTTTTATACAAGTTGGAGTAACTTAGAGGGCACAGCATAACCTCAACACTTTACTACTGGGTACTGAGATTACAGGCATGTAACCATACCTGGCTCCCATCCCACTTGTGATCATCTCTAATCTCTGGACATAACCACGTTAATGGGAGTGAGGAAAGGACTACATTTTTTTACACTTCCTTTCTATTTGTTCTTCAAATATTATTAGTAGTTAGCAGTTACTGGGGACATAAAACAAGGTCCCTGTATCTAGGGTACTATTGTCTCCCAGGGTGGAAACAGGGAAAAGCTCCGTGGACAGCCTGGTTGTGCAGCAGTGGGAAATTGAGAGATGGCCTGGTACCCAACTGCCCTGAAATATTTAGGGCCACAGCTTTCAGCCACTGTTATTCCAAGTAGGGTTTGTCCTATATTGAACAACTGGCTCTGTTTTCCTAGGGGAAGAGTAATTTCCACATGCATGGGCTAATTTAAGGTCAAGACAGAATCTGAGAAAGACCTCTAATTTTATCTTTATAAGATTCACTTTTTCAGGGTTTCAGAGAAGGCTGAGCAGCACTTGCTGCTGTTACAGAAGACCCTGGTTCCTTTCTCAGCACCCACATGGCACCTGAAAACTGTATGTAACTCCAGTTCCAGGGGATTCGGTGCCCTCTTTTGGCCTCTTTGGGCATTGCATGCACAGGTGCACTTCAATACATGCAGGCAAAACACTCATAACACCTAAAAATAAATAAATGAATGAGTAAAAATTAAAGATTCACCTTTTCTTATGCCACCAGTTTACTATGAGGTGAACATCTGACTTTGGCCGGTCAGCCCATCACCTCTGCCAGGCAAAACTGGGTTAGTTGACTTACGGCAGTGAGGAAGGCACACATACAGGAACTATGAGGCACCTCACCAGGCAGGGAGAAAAGCAGTTAAGACAGACAAGCTTTCCAGGAGAGGGTGGGCAAAGAGTTCAGAAGAAATTTCAATAAAGCAGGTCTTTATGGGCTCAAAGCAAAGTGGGCAGTGAACAATGCTAAGCAGCCCATCTCGGCTGCAAACTGGAGCCAGGGCGGGGGTGTGGGGCTTGTTTCCTTTCAAAAAAGAATGTTGTTCGCAGAAAGCCCTTATCTAAGGTTCTGTACCTGGGTTGGAGACAGGGCGTTGCTTCTCTGTGTTGGAGTAACTTGGATCTACCAGACAGAGTCAGTTGTTTCCTTTTTACTGATGTACTTTCAGACATCAATTTTAATCCAATCATTAAAATTTCTGATAGCCTCAGATTTTAGAGAACAGTTTCTCCCTGAGTAAGAAAATGGGTTATCATGAAAGCAGTAGCCACTCAAGAGAGCAGGTTATTATGACATTTACAACTATAGTATGTCCTTGGGGAAAACTGTTTCCTGTGAACTCTGCAGCTGAGTTTATCTGTAGTTTTCATTTTGGTCTGATGACTGGGAGGGCAGAATCTTACAACTCAGGCGAATTTTAGTTTCCCCACCAATTTAATGGCATGCATTAGGCATGTAGCATAAGCAAGAAATGAACACATAAAATGAAGCTGCTGGGATTCGGAGGGTTTTCGTGCATTTGTCTGTTGCGTTTTGTCTGATCAGAGCCTAGTGAAGCCGGTTTGGGATGAATGTCATAGGACTTTTTTTCATTAAGTCCCCATAACATGAGAATATGGGGAGTAGTGTGTGGCCGAACACTGATGGGAACTAGAAGCAAGAACAGAAAATGGTTGTTAGAGAATGAGAAGGGGGTGTCTTCAGAGTGCAAAACCTTTGGAGAAACTTTCACCTGAAGTAATTTGAAGGGTGCATGGCTAATCACTTGTAGGCTTTACAATAAGAGATCAGAAAACAGAATAATTGCCTTGCTGGTTGCTTATGGCCGTGTTTGGCAAAGCATTCTAAGAAATAGGTGAAGCCAGGTGTGGCGGCACAAGCCTTTAATCCCAGCACTCAGGAGGCAGAGTCAGTTAGGTCTCTGAGTGTTCACAGCCAGCCTGGTCTACATAGGGAGTTCCAGTCCAGGTAAGGCCTCATAACTGAGACCCTGTCTAAAGAAAAATGAACTCAGGAAATAACTGGCCAATTTGCAAGCCAAAGGGAACAGAGAATTGGAGAGTGTCCACTAATTCACTGATTTGCAAGACACCACCATTTCTAAGCCTCCGACAGCAGAGGTGGCACCAAGAAATGCTCTGCTCTCGAAGTCTAATTAAAGAAGGATCAAGTCCAGGTGCCTCTGGGCCTGTTGCCAACTAACTCCTCACAGATGCAGGCAGCTCCTGCGTTAGCTTGATCCGGGCTGAAGTGGTTCAGAGTTAAAAGAACAACAAGAACTAGTGATGTGGCTCTCCCACTCAAGTCAGGCCCAAAGTACTTACAACGGGAAAAGGCTCAGGGGAAGAAAGAGAAACAATAAAGAAGTTTGGAAAATTTATGAAGCACAAATGCTCTGAATGGAGAATGATCTGTAATAGCTGTTCTTTTGTTTTTGAATAAGTGTGTTTACTAAGCATATAGCAGGAAGAAAATAGATGACAAAAAAAAATAGCAGGTAAAAGATGGATAGAAGCAGCAGATAAATGGCAAAACATCATCAAATAGGGCATTTACAATATCCAGCAGAAATGGAGGGGAAGCCCTGCTCATTTTATCATGCTGGAGTTCCTGACTGAGAGAATTCTAGGCAGAGCGGAGCATTCTCTCCAAGGATGAGGGCCAGCTTCTCAGTCCCACTGTAGGCCTTTTAACACCATGGGATTAAACAATAGCAACCTTTGTTGGAAATGGTTTACCTTCTAGCTGTTTTCAAGAACCTGATGTTTTTAATGCCTTTAGCTGTTTGCTCTTCTCCTTTCTCTCTGTCATAGATATGGAGGGCCAGCCTGCCCCAGAAAAGGTCTCCGAGTACACTTAAGATAAAAATATTTGAATCTGAAAACTTACTCTCAGAGTTAGTTCCCAACAAGTGTAAACAGTACATGGCAGTTTACCAGTATGTTTTATATTATAACAATTAAAGAGAAATAAAAACATTTATATCTGAAAGCTTTACAAAGATGTTTATAGCAGCATTAGTCCTAACAGTCAAAATGTAGAAACAACCCAAATGTCTCTCACTGATGGATAAAGTATGATATATTTATATAATGGAATATTATTTAACAAAAAATATTTAATAAAAAATTAAATAATAGACATACCAGAGCATGAAAGAATCTTAAAAACATTATACTAAGTGAAATAAGCTACTTATATACTATGTATATATATGACTCAACTTGTATGAAATATCCGGAACAGGAAAATCCACAGGGGCAGAAATTAGACTGGTGGCTGCCTGTCTTGGCACTAGAGTTGGGTATATTAGTTAATTTTCTGTTACTGTGATAAAACACCAAGACCAAAAGCAACTTACAAAGAAAGAGTTAATTTTTGCTTATAGTTCCAAAAAACTAAGGGTCCATCATGGCAGAGAGAAGTGGCAGCAGATGACAAGCATGGTGTCAGGAGCAGGATACCAAGAGACCTGATCTTCAACAGCATGACACTCAGCAGAAAGCAGGCTGGAAGTGAAGCAAGGCGATGACCTCTCAAAGCCTGTTCCCAGTGATGCGCTTCCTCCAGCAAGGCTGCCCTCCTAAAGGGTCCACGGCCTCCCCAGACAGTGCCAGCAACCAGGAGCCAAGTGTCCAAATATTTGAGTATAGGGGAGATCTCTGTGAGTGAGCCTAGCCTGGTCTACATAGCAAGTTTCAGGCCAGCTGGGGCAACAGGGAGACCCTATCTCAAAAAAAAGCAAGCAAACTAAAAGCATATGCCCGATTCAGTGTACTAGGATTGTTCTAGGAAGAGTGTTACTGGGGGTCTCTGTTTGGACCAGGTATTTCCCTGTTTTGGGCATCTTATTCAAATAATTTTAAAAATAGACACAGGTAGTAAGCAGTAGGAAGTGTTATTCAACAGTAAAATGAAGGTATAGAGAAGATATGAGTCATGGGAGCCGTGGGCTATTTGAGCTGCAGCACTCAAGACCTCTGGGTCATTGTTGGGGTTCCAGGGGAGGAGGAGGAGGAGTTGGTAGCTGAGAATGGGTTATGGGTGGTTTCCTGTTTTGATTGACAGGCTTAGGTTATGTAAGCTTTTGTTCACTGTGTATGTCCTTTCCCATGATACATTTGATTTTAGTCATATGTGCTATGTACCCAAACATGCATAGGCATAGGATGGTAAATAGGAAATTTTCCTTAAAACTTCACTCGGAAGACATAGTTTGCCTTACTACACATGAATCCAAAACCAGATCAGGCTGACTCAGCCCTGTGCCTCTAGTTCCCAGATATGTTCCAGGACATGTTTGAATGAAAGCTAATCATAAAAGAGAAATTGCTAGGGAGGAGCAATTTGTTGCATTGTTTGGAGTAGGGTGTGTGGTGGTTATACAATACCATATTATGGTGATGATGGAATGAAAGTAGCCTGACTCCTAGCATCTACTTCAGTCAAGAAGGGACATGACCTACTGAGAACCTGTTCCTTCAGGTTACTCTTGGAACTGTGCTCTTGAACAAGGGCTTGCTCTTTCTTTTATTGAAACAGTACATCCAGCATGAAATGGGGAAGTAAAAGTGGACCTTTAACAGAAGACTTTATTTTTTTTTGACCCCTACTGACCTAGAATAGCACACACAGAACCACAAAGTGATCAATTTAATCCATTTATTGTTTGCAACACAAGTGGGATAATTATCTTAATTGCTTTTGATGAGATAAACACTGTCTGTAACACTTGGTTGATGTGCCAAACACCCACATACATTTGTACATTGTCCTGGGTCAAGTGCAAGAAAGGGTCATGAGCTCTATGTTAGGTCGCAAGAGGAGCTCAAGCTCTGTGAGCTTGTCTACATTATAAGCATGCTAAGATTAGATCGAATTTTGGTTACAAGGTTAAGTAAAGTCATTTATCCAGAGCATGTCCGTATTGGAAAAGTCTTTGCCATAGGGTACACATGCAGCTTGTTGCCGGTGGGAGTCCCAGGTTGACAATGTGTTATGAAGAAGGATGTATGTGTATTGTTCAAGCCAAGGGTAGCCAGACTTTCCCTATGCTTGTCTTACATCAGTGTAGGTTTACATATAGTATTTTTTTTAAGAAAATAAAATAAGGGCTGGTGAGATGGCTCAGTGGTTAAAAGCACTTAACGCCAAGCCTGATGACTCGAGTTCAACTCCCAGGATCAACACAGTGGAAAAGGAAAACCAGCTCTCACAAGTTGTCCTCTAAGCCCTCCATGTGTATGTTGTAACACATATAAATAAATAAATAAATAAATAATCTAGCTTAATTATTTAAAGAAAAGAAAACTTGCCAAATTGATAAATAATTTTTCCTTAAATTCTACTTATTCTTTAAAAATATATTTATTTATTATGTGTGTGTGCCTGAGTGTATGTATGTGCAACATGTGTGTGCAGGTGCTCTCAGAGGCAGGAAGAGAGCATTGGAGCTCCTGGAACTGAAGTTACAGGTGGTTGTGAGCCACCCAGAGTGGGTGCTAGAAACTGAACCCACGTCCTCTGCAAGAGCAGCAGGTGCTCTCTGCTGAGCCTTCTCTCCAGGCCCCCTCTGTAGCCCAGTATCTAGTCCAGGCTGGCCTTGAACTTGCTATGTTTTTGCCTCCGTTTCCTGAGCTTGAACTTCATGTGTTCACCACTATGCCTAGCTTAACTTTTTTCTTCTTAAAAGTTCATGGCCATTCTTCCACTCAGACTAGTCCCACGGCTTCCCTCCGCTATATGCTTCCTTCTTCCTGCCTCCTCTCCACCCCCAAACCTTTATGGTCCACATCTCCCATCTTCTTTGGTGCTCCCTTTATTATACTTTCAGCAGAGGAGAGAGCAAGGCTTCATCTTCCTGACCAGTGAACATCCATCTTCTCTTTGAATTATGCCATCAAGTCTAGGAAGCTACACTCAGTTCTTACTTGATCATCCTTATCAGGAGGGTTATAATGAGAAAAGGAAAGGAACAAGTATTGAGAAGGAGATGGAGAAGTTGGAGCCCTCATGCATTGTGGGCAGCTGCGATAGATGATGGCATGTCAGTTTCTCAAAAAGGTTAACATACCATTACCACATGACCCAACAGTGTCTGTCCAGCAGGGAAGATGGGAAAGAGACCCAAACACATATTGTTATTCCAGTGCTCACTGTAACATCATTTTCTAAATTCTGTTTATTATTATTGTGTTGCACGGGTGTGTGAGATGTGGTGAGGGGTGTGCATGCCACATCTAAAAGGTTCCAGGGTTTGGACTCAGGCCACTAGGCTTACCTGGGACACACCTATCCCCCCTGGACCATCTCTCTGGGCCCATTGTAACCTCGTTCACTCTAGTTAAGAAGTAGAAAACACCCATCTGTGGTGCATGTACACACAGGTGAATATTATTTAGCCAAAAAAGAAGAATGGAATTTTGAAATATGTTACAATTATGATCTTATGTGTACGGGTGTGCCTGAGTGTTTGTATGTGCACTACATGAGTGCAGGTACCCTCAGAGGCCAGAAAATGGCATTGGAAAAGGTGGACTGGAAGAGGGCTGGAAAATATGCTTGGCAAAATAAATTAGACACAGAAGAACAAATATGATTCCATTTATACGAGATTTATAAAGACAGAAAGTGGAAAAGGGTTGGCAGGTATACTAGTTACACTTCTAGTTTCTGTAACAGCATAAGGAAGGATTTGTCGTGGCTCACGGGGTGAGGAGTGGAGCCCACTGTTGCAGGGAAGGTGTGGCGGCGGACGGCTCCGTGGCAGCAGGGCATGCATCCGGGACTCACTTCCTTGCATCTCAGGAGAGCAGACAGCAGAAACTCGACAGGCAGCAGACAGGCTACAAGCCTCCAACAACCCACTTCCTCCAATTAGGCCCCACCTCCTTCAAATTCTGCATCCTCTGGGACTGGAGAGATGGCTCAGCAGTTAGGAGCATTGGCTGCTCTGGCGGAGGTTCAATTCCCAGCACCCACTCGGTGGCTAACAACCATCAGTAACTTCGGTTCCCGAAGGACCAGTGCTCTCTTCTGACCTCCTCATGTGCTTACACACATGCAGCAGTACACTCATACACAGAAAACAACTGTAGCCTCCACCAGCTGGGAACCAAGTGTTCAAACACATGAGCTGGGGGTGGGGCACATTTATTTTACATCCAAACCATTACACCAGGGACTGAGGAAAGGAAGTGGGAGGAGTTATTCTTTAATGGAATTTAATTGAATTTTGAGGATTACAGAAAATTTTTGGGTGTGGACAATGGTGATACTTAACATTGTGAATATACTCAATCCACAAAATGACACACTTATGACTGGTTATAAAATGATGAATAATGTGTATCCTAGTTAGCTTCCTATTGCTGTGGTAAAACACTCTTAACCACTCTGACCAAGAACTTGGGGAAGAAAGGATTTATTTCAGGTTATAACTCCCAGGTCACAATTCATCAGTGAGGGAAGTCAGAGCAGGAGCTCAGGGCAGGAACCTGGAGGCAGGCGCTGAGCACCAAGGAACGCTGCCTGCTGGTTTGTGCCTCTGGCCTGCTCTCAGCTTGCTTTACTAAAAAAAAATTTTAAATTATTTTTATTTTATTATATGGGTGTTTTTCCTGCATGTAGTGTACAGCGTCTTCAGAGGCCAGAATAAGGAGCCAGAGCCTCTGAAACTGTAGTTATAAATGGTTGTAAATTACCTTGTGGGTGCTGGAAGCAGAACCCAGGTCCTTTGCAAGAGCAGCCAGTTCTCTTAACCTCTGAGACGTCTCTCCAGCCCCCGCACCACATGCTAATAATACCCCTTTCTTAAATTGGAGCTATTTCTTGGTTGGGAGATTCTTAAAGGATAGGAAGGCCTTCTCCATCTTTGGCTGCTTGGTGTTCATCTCAGAGGCTGTTGCTAAGGGTTGGGCGGGACTCAGCTGAGGGCTTGATCTGGACTGTGCTGTGATGCCGTCCTGTTACACATGAGCTTGGCACCCATTTCTGGTACTTCAAGGTGCTGGGGTGCAGAGACAAGGAATGCAAGGTCCAGCCTCAATGAACTTCAGTGCTCAGACCTTATGCTGAGGCAGAAAATGAGATGCAATGGGAACCTGGTGGGAAAACAGGCGGGAAGTTAGGGTGGTGTTTTTTGGAGGAAGTGATACTTGATTTCAGTTTTGATGACAAATGGGATTTCTGTGCAGAAGAGCAGGAAGTAGCCCCCCGGGGCCAAAGAAAGCATTGCCCAGTGTGGGGGGGTGTAGCTGTGAAAGGCTCTGACATCTGCAGATAACTCTTTGTGTTTAAGACATGGAGTGAGAGAGAGGATAAGGATGGTGATGCACAGCTGTAGACGCAGCAGGGGTTGTGGTCACCAGGGCCACAGAGACTCAAGATTTTAGACTGAGAGGGATGGGGAGCCGCTTGGGTATTTTTAGAGGACAGACATGATCACATTAGTTCTGTGGACAAACTAATGTGATTGCAGTAAGAGTGGGCTGTGGGGGGCAGAGCTGGACTCCAGGGGAGGACTGCAGGAAGACCACTGGCTTGCCACTAGCTCCGAGAAGCATAGAAAGCTGAGGCTGCAGAAAGCGCCCACAGTGAGGGTAGAACGTAGGTGTCAGAAATGGAGTGAAAGTTCAGCCAAGGGCAGAAGCCGTCCAGGCTGAGTCTAGGGTGAAGATCTGAGCTAACCGGAGCTGGATCCGTCACCAGGGCCAGAAGGAACTGAAGATGCTTTAGCACCAGACAGGAGGCCTCAAGACAGGGTTTTTGTTGTTGTTGCTTAATTATGGTTTTTTTTTTTGGGGGGGGGGGATTATTTTGACTCATTATTTCAGAAGTCCATCAAGGTGGGGATGTGATGGCAGCTACTTTATGGCAGCCAAATATATAGAAAGAACACTGCCCACCCCATCTGTGGTGCTGCCCACACTCAGGGCAGATCTTAGCCACTTGTTAACTTTCCCTGGAAATGCCCCCACAGACATGCCTAGGGCTGTCCTGTACCAATCTATGCATTCCTCAGTTAATCAGGTTAATAATCAAGATGCACCATCATAAATACACTCCTGTTTAACTCAGCACTCATATATACCTTAAACCACAACCCCTGCCTCTGGCCCCCAACGGGTCTTAGTGCAAAATGCACTCTGCCCTTTCCAGGAGTCCTTATAGCCTTTACAATTCCAACATTGTTCAAAAGTCAATGTCTTCTCTGAGATTCAGGGCAAAGTCTTCTTTTTCTTAATTTTAAAATTTTGTTTATTAGTTTTCTTTTATTTTTAACATGCATGAGTGTATTGCCTGCATGTAAGTAAGTGCACCCATTTCATGTAATGCCCACAGAGGTCAGGCGAGAGTGTTGGATTCCCCCTGAATTGGAGTTACAGACAGTTGTTAGCTGCCATGTGGATGCTGGGAACCGAACCTGAGTCCTCTGCAGGAGCAGCCAAAGCTCTTAACTGCTGAGCCATCTCTCAAGCCCCCAAAGTCTTTTTTGTTTGTTTGTTTATATTATTTGAGGCAGGGTCTTAGTATGTAGCCCAACAAAAATCTTAACTGTGTGTGTGTGTGTGTGTGTGTTGAGACAGGGTCTTACTATGTAGCCCTGGCTGGTCTAGAGTTCACTATGTAGACTAAGCTGACCTTGAACTCACAGAAATCCACCTGGCTCCACCTTCTGAGTTCTTGGATTAAAGGTGTTTACCACTATACCCAGCCCACCCCTGTTTTAAAAAGCAAGCTACATACTTTCAACATAATGGCACAAAGCAAGTATTTCCATTCCAAAGGGACAAAGCAAGATGGAGGACCAGGAGAAAATATGTTAAATCTCGTGGCTCTGTTTCTGGCATCAGACATATAGTAGTGTGGACACCCAAAGGCTGGCCATTCCTGGTTCCAGTCCACATGGCCTCTCCTGTAGGCTGACTCTGCTGCCTGTACACAGCTTTCCCCAGCAGACATTCTATGTTTCTGCATCTCTGACTTCCCCAGCTGCCTTCAGGAATCCAAACTTTGCTACACATTGTCTAGATTCACAGCTTTTCCCTTGAAACCTGGCTGGAAGCCTCCACCACTCTATAATTCTTGTTTTCTGTATCCCTTCCTTTCAAAACCACCATCATGTGGATAACGCTGAGGTCTGCCACACACAATTCGAGCAATAGTCGGGCCTCTTGGACCACAGCTGCCATGGCTTTGACTAAACACATGTGGATGACTAAACACATAGAAACGTTCCCCTCAGTGTGAATAGGATTACCTGAGAGTTGTCTTCTCAAAGAAAAGTCTTTCAAATAAGTTAAAAGTTTTCCACCCTTTGGACTGGGATACGTGAAGTTATAGTGATTCCTGGAATGTTAAAACCTGTCTACACTGCGACTTCGAAGGGTGAGGTCCAATAATTCTTGAAATGTTAAAACCTTTCTACCCTTGGGACTGGGTTGGGTGAGGTCCAATAATAATTCCTAGTGTTCAAGGAGTGTTTCCTGTATACTGACTTCTTTTTAATGGTTCTAATCATTTCAGAAACCATGCTTTCCTTGCCCTTGATTGAAAAATGCTCCTTTCCTGCACTAACTATAAGCTTTTCATACATTTATGTTCTGATTTTCTTGTTGTTTATGTTCCAATTTCTCACTGTAAACTTCTGTAAAACTAACAATAACCATTCCACAGCCTGAACGCTAGGCTGCCTTGAAATTTCCTCTGCCAGATTAATAAGCCCCTTATCTTTGTTTGTTTATTTAGTTAGATTTTTTTAAAAAGACTGGCTAAGTAGTCCAGGCTGGCCTTAAACCTAGAACGCTTCTCCCTTAGCCTCCAAGTGCTAGGATTACAGGTCTGCGCCATCGTAGCCAGATTAGTCTGTGGCTTTGAAACTGAACCTCACACAAAATCTCAGGACACATACAAAAGAGGGTAAGGTTGCTTCCCCCTCCCCAGAATGTAGCATGCATGGCCTCTAGTTCATCCTCAGTAGAGCCCTTGTTCCCATCTGAAATCCCATGAGCACACGGTCCTTATTGTCTGCCTTCCTTCCATCAGCAATGTTGTCTTCTGAGCTCCCACCAGAATCTCCAGATGCTTCCAGTATCTTGGGCTTTTCTAGCCTGTTTCTGCACACTTGTCCAAGTTCTTTCCACAAGCCAATTTCAAAGGCCTCTGAACCCCATACCATAGTCAGGTAGTCACAGCAAAACTCCTCTTCTCTGCTGCTAGTTTTCTGTCAGTCACTTTCCTGTGGCCATGACAGGATTCTCAAGAAGAGCGACTTGCAAAGGAGGAGGGACCTATTTCTACTTACAGTTTCAGAGGTCCCTCTTGTGGAGAGAGGACATGCTGGAGCATGGCAGTTCACCTCTTGGTGGCCAGGTAGCAGAATGACAAGCTTATTTTATTTTTAAATATTTTAGATAGCAGCTCACTGTGTAGCTCAGGCTGGGCCTCAACTCCCGACCTTCCTACCTCATCCCATCAAGTTCTAGGATTACAAGTGTGTGCCACCAATCCAGGCAAACTGTCCCTTTATAAGCAAGACCAGAAGGAGCCCTGTGATGTGCTCCTCAACATGCCAGCCCATGTCTGGTCTCCTTTACCTATTCTGTTCCCAATGCAATCTTCTTCTCTAATTGAACTATGTTGAAATTTTGAAGGATCAGTAAAGGCAGGACTTCGTCAGCAACCCAGATGATCCCACCACTTTCATAGTGCCTTTGAGACAAGAGCCCAACCATTATGATTAGCCCTGGAAAGCACCTGTCTTCCTCATAGCCTGGGCTGAGGGAAGCTGATGAGCCCAGGGTCCTGACAGATCATATGTTCCCCATCGCATCAGGAAGACTAGAAGAAGGGTGAATAGAAGAGACTAACTTTAGTGGTGCACATGGTCAAACTGTGGGAAACTTATGGGTTTATAAGTGAAGTCTTAATAAAGACTCGGTGATGTCCTGTGGGTCCTGAATTTTACACTTGTGCCAGCATTGTGGTGGAGAGACTTCAGAAGTGCGTACTTGGGATAAACTTTGTCCTGTGATACCAGAGGACTAGAACATTGACAGTCACGTCCACCTGCCTCTGTTCTCCCCAGTGGATCTTTTCTCCTCCAATTCACCACCATCTTGCAAGCCCTATCATTTGCTTGCTTCCTTCTTTAACTGTGGTAGTAAATATACAGTAAGCAAATAAAGCTATTTCATTTGATTTGTTTTGAACTTTATAAAAAGAATCTAGTACTAGATATATGTGTAAATATGCTGCTTTTGTTCAAGTTCTTAATTACAAAAACAAAACAAACTATAGTTTATTTTCAGGGCTTTGCAATATTCCATTGTGTGAAACACAGTGACAGGCACTTGGGTCGCTTCATTTAATATCCTAAACAACTCAGACCATGACTGTTTAAATCTTACTTTTAAAATGAACAGATTGATAGCATGGGATTGAGATGAGGCTTAATTCTTAGGCTATCTTTCTAGAGTATGTTATTTAATCTCCTAAGGCTAACCTATAAGACTCAGTCCCTTCTTCAGTTTTTAAAAAAAGTAGATTTTAATAGGTAATTTCTTCAGGAGATGGAGTACTGGCCCATAGTGAGCACCAAATCTAGGGGTTTATGTTTGACAAAACAAGACAACTGAGGCTTGGACACATTGAGGGTCTTGCTGGAGGAATGGAAAACCAGAGCTTGAACCCATCTCTCCACAGCCACCCCCAGAACAGAAGAGACTTCTAGAGAAAGTGGGAGGCATAGTGACCATCATCGTGGAGCAACTGCTGACCCCAGGTGTCGGGGTGGGAAGGAGATGTTAACTCTTCTTTCAGGAATGCTGTAGTGAAATCTGTGATAGCTTATTGGAAAGTGGGGCTTTTTAAGTGAATTGCTGTTTGCTTATGTTTTCTTTTTCTAAGAACAAAAAGCACTTTAAAAAAATGTACCCCCCATCCCCTGGCTTGCTTTCAATGCTGGCTGAACACACTAAATGTTTCTATGGGGGGCAATTTATGAGAGAAGAGTGCTTTCAAATTTATGAGATTTTCGTGCATTTTGAATAGAGATTTTCATATTCCACGTATTTCCTTCTTTGGATCTTTCTATTTAGGGATCGGTTTAAAAATACAGTTCCTCTATCCGGAGCAGAAGGGTTGTGAACCATGAGTTCCACATCTCCTGAGACTCCACTCACTTTAAAGGGAAATACAGAGAAAATGAAAGGAGACAAAAAAGAAATACAATTTATTTTTGGCTTGCGATATAACACGATTCCATGACAAACTCTAATAGATTAGAGGAACCATAATAAAATGTATAATTTCGCAGAACATAGGCACATTTCTTCTTAAGAAAAGCAAATGTTGTTTATTGGAAATACATCTTTAAAGCAGACATCGTCAATATATTTGGGTTCTTTAATTGCCTATTAACTACACCTCACTTTTAAAAATTATGGGGGTGGGGTGGGGGCAGTGGAGAGATGGCTCAGAGGTTAAGATGTTAAGAGAACTGGCTGTTCTTGCAAAAGTCTCAAGTTCAGTTCCCAGATGGCCTCTGCAGGCATCTCATGCATGTGGTATGTTTATATACACTCAGGCAAAACACGAACATACATTTAAAAAAATATTTTAAACATTATGTTAATGTGCATTTTTGCTAATTTTCAGTAAAAATATCAAAAGAAAAATAACTTTGGAAGTTTATGTTATATATTCAGGACCCAGAATATTTCCCCAAGTCCCCAAGAACTGTATGACAGTGAGCTTCGGTGAATAACGTCTTCAGCAGGCATTCCGACTGAAGAACAGATTTTTTGTTTTTAATGGGCATCTCCCCTGCCCATTTCAAAAGATCATGATTTTTTCCTTCCGGGGCAGTCTTCATCAATAGCATCATTGCTCACCAGGAATCATCTGTGTCTGTTTTCTTCGCCTACTCTGCTGTAGAAACACCCTGGAGGCCTTTGTATCTGCACACGGACCCTCCCTCCCCATCCCTCAGGGAGCCTCAGGATAATCTCAAAGCTACTGGGTGGTACTGAGATAAAGACAGCTGGGTTCAGGCAGGAGCTAAGGCCACCTTCTGTTAATAAGGGAACGCAGTAACTCCAGACTGGCAGGACTCAGCCATCTTGAGGGCTTGTTCTCCCAAAGGAATTTAGAGCTGTAATCGGAGCACACTTTTTATAGGCCCTGGGTGACGGCAGCCTCTTGTGCCCATGATGGAATGAAGTTGGGGACTGAGCTCAGAATCGACCTCACCATGACCCTATTTCAAGAGCACAACACCTCTGCTTTATCTTAAGTATAGATTGGGCTCTACTTCAGACATATTCAATATACTCACCTTCAAAAATCAAATTTACCAGAACAGCTTTCAGGTAAGTATTGTAAGTAGTTAGAAAAGATACCCAGAGAAGTCACTGAGGAAGGGTAAGTGGAGGAGAGTGGTGGAGAGCAGAGTGTAAGGCCAGTAAACTGTCATCTATGATGGGTATATTCCAGCAACAGCTTCAAAGCTTTCCTTTCCTCAGAACAGACACATCTGAAGGCAGAGTTGACGCCTTCTTGAGGATAGGCAGCAGGCTGTATATGGTATAGGAGGAAGTGTAGGCAGACCCCCTGTTCGCAGCCCAGCCATGGGACTTGGAAGAGAACAGATCAAATGGGGCTTTTTGAAATGGTCTGCTGTAGCGAGTGCAATGAGAAGCCTCCTTTGTTTGCTAAACTTTTGAGTTCCCGAGGCTTCAGGAGAAACAATTCTTCCTGCAGAAGATGAGAGAGATTGGGGACTGACAGTAATGGTATAGGGAAAAACCAGAACATACATGTGTTATTTGCTGATGAAGTTGACTCCCAAGAGACAAAAGCAGGTAACACTGACTGCCAAGAATTATTATAGGAAAGTGCACTGAACATAAGCAAAGAGAGCAGTGTGCAGCTGAGGAATCCAGCAGTGTCCAGCACAGGCTTTGAAGACCCTTCTTGTAAGGCCACACAGGGAAGCTCTTTTTCTAGCCCCTAACTAGTTGATATGTGGAAACCTCTACTGGAATAAGTTTCAAGGCTGACTAAGGCTTTTCCTGGGGGAAAGGGCCACTTACAGAGGCACATATACTACGCAGCTAGTCTTGACCAGCAAAAACGAAGACCTCAACAATAAAGCCAAATGCACATACTATAATGTTATACTAAATGTTATACTCTAGATGAGTATAACAAAATCTTCAGCCACGAGCATAAAGAACATTCTGATGGTAAACATTCCTAGGAATTGCCAAGGGTCAGCAACTAGACTTGCTGGGTCAACACTTCACAGTGTGTGTGGACAATCCAAGCTGGCGGGACTTAACAAAGCCACTGAAGCGGCAGAGTGGCTTAGGGCGGCTTCTGCCACCTGGAGGCAGATCACGGATCAGGCACAGAAGCCTTCCTCCTGTAAATTACTAACTACCTCTTCTAGATCACTCTCTAATTTCATGGCATTGTGCTGGGTTTATCTCACAGGCATTTAGTAAATTCTTCCTAAAAAGGGGTAGTCTTATCTCAACTATAGTAAGAAATAAAGGGCACTGACTCATTTAGCAACTATATGGAATACACATGTGATGTGCATGACATGGGTGCCCTTCCATACATGCAGGTAAAACACTCACATACTTAAAACTATTCTCCCATCATAGAATCAGCTCCTGGCAGCCATGTTTCCATCACCACCCTCTGTATTTGAGATGAGGGTTATGCTTGATCTAGTACTGGCCAACTGGTTTATGTGGAGATACTGAAGTTGAGGACTGAGGACGGCTGCACAGCTCAGTGAATTCACACACTTCTCACCAGTCTCTTGATTTTGATTTTTGGAAGGCCATTGGTGTAACATTTGCCCAATTCTCTCAGGATTTCCAGTGATTAAACTCTTGATTAAACTCTTTCAACTACTTTCCCTTAAGCTAATTTATATTTCTTTTAGCTTCTTTCCAGAAATTTAAATGTCATCTCTCCAGGTAAGATGTCCAGCTCCAGATAAATCTTGCTAGATTTTTTTGTTGTTTTGAAACAGTATCTCCCCGTAGCTCTGGCTGGCCTGGAACTTGCTACGTAGATTAGGTTACCCTTGAACCCAGAAATTCACCTGTCTCTGCTTCCCGAGTGAGAGTAAAGGTGTTCACCAAGCCTGGCTTGAATTCTTTAGAAACAAATGTTCCTGGAATATCCCGTGGGCTTTGCACAATCACTTGGGGGTTGCTGGCTAACTGGTTAGTGTACCATTTCATCTTGAGTAGACCTACCTGACGCATATATTTCAAATGTGAAATTAGTAAATTGGCATTCTAGTTATCACATAAAATATGTAACATAATATAGCTAGCTGCATGTATTAGGGGTCCAATTAAAACCTATCCTTAAATTGCAGCAAATTCTCCTGAACTTTTTAATCCCAGTTGCTTCTCCTTTGCCACAGGACATTTACTGGTTATTAGAATCTTCCCAGACACCCCTGCTGTTCTGTGGTACATGTTGTTTTAGCTTTGGTAATTTCACTCATAACCTGTAACACTTTAAGGCTCCACCTATTTTAATACTCTTCCGTGTTCCTAGCTTCACTCAGGAAAACCACGTTCTTACACAACATGCATTATCAGTTTGACCATTAATTCCTCCTTTCCTATAGTTGATTTGAGGAAACTCACCAACTTCCCCCCAAACCTCTAGCAAGGACCCTAAATTTGAACTGTGCATCAATGTAAGTTTTCTAAAACAGAAATCCAGATCCTAGACTGCACTCCCATCATGAGATAGCTCTGTGGCTTCTGATGCATTAAAACAGGCCATCCATTCCTACCTGCAGGGCCAGGCTGGAACTTAGAACTTTCTTCAACTCTTCAATTTGACTTTGTAACTTGGAAGCTTTGTGAACAGTATGTGGACACTCATTAAGTGCTAGGCACTGTTTACAATGCATCTGATACCACTTATCCCATTACCTGAAAGAAAATACAGCTACTCAGGATTAAGCATGTATTTATTTTAGTTCCGTTAAAACAAACACGGTTTCATTGAAACTGGTGTAACACTCCTTGCCAACAAGTCATACTGGAGTTGTTGGCCTCTGATAGTACAGTGGGATATTTACACTATATTACAGACCAAGGCTCTCAAAAGTCTTTCATTACAAGAGATCACATTTGATGTCACCATATTAGATAGCATATTGTAACTACTGCATTTTGAAAATTTAGACCTCATTTAAAACTTAAATAAGAGATCTGAACTTGCACCAAGTTTTCGTGAAAAAAGAATGTGATGTGCAACCAGTTTATTGCAAATACAATTTAAACAAGTATTTTGTAAAGGTTTAGTATTTATATACAATGTCAATTTTTTTATATTGAATTCTCTGTACAGGTACTTCGGGGACTTATATATAATGTGAATTCATCAAAATGCAGTTAAGAAACTTACAGGAATATATACAGTTGAACCCAAGACCCAATCCTGACACTATATACAACTTATTTACAAATACATATGGACAATGTATGTACAGTTTATCATAAATATTGAAAAATAGGTTAGCTTTAATGGATTAATGCGGCTCTATAAATAACATTACAGTTATAACTGAAACACCCATGGAAGACAGTAATGCAAAATGAGATGACAAGACAGTGGTTGTAATACTGAAGACGGCTCATTAATGGGAATTCACTGTTTAGGAACCTCAAGGCAGGTAGATAGCTCCAAGCATTGGGATTTGGCCTAGAAAGTGACTTTGAACCTTAAACAGCATCTATAAAAAAAGTTTGGGGAGTCTCCCCATGCTGATTGGCTATGAAAAGATTTTTTTCTCCATTCCTTCCTGGTTGCCATAGTAATTTCTCCAATACAAAAAGAGGTGAACTGTAGAGAACAGCTTGTTTCTCAGCATTCCCTAGCAGGTCTCAGCAGCTGTTTCCAGGAACTGAAGCAGAAGGGCTGATTCTTGGTTTGAACTACAGGTGAGGTTCTGAAGTTGGATGAAATGAAAGCAGGTGGTAGAGTTGTCTTCACATTGCCTGTTTCTAGATGGTCCCCAAAGACTGTATCTTTGTAGGAACAAAAACAGACCACTGGTTTTGTCCAATGTAGCACTACAAGACGTCTTCCAGTTCTGTAAGGGTCTTTAATAGCAGAAACACCTTGCCTATAAATTTAGTCACATATATAATACAAGAATGTGTAACAAAAACCTTGTCTGCCGCATTTCTGGCCCTTGCCTCAACGTAGAACACTCAGTTCAAGAGAAAACCTTAAGAGCCAGATGGCCAATTGATGATTCCATTATTTGCTTCCCTCAACCACTTAATGGAATTATGTATATTAGATTTTAGACATTATGCCTGATGAGCAAAGTACCACATTATTTAATAATATATTCACCATACACTGTAACATACAATAAATGTGCTCTTAAAGCCAATGTAATGTTTTCATTTCTAACTGGAATTGAAATGGAAAGGTAAGCATGCAGTTGGACCAAAACTAAGTGCAGTCAAGTTGCACCGTTTTCCCTAACTAATCATTTGTTCAATGTAAACAAATAATTCTGCATTGTACAAGAATGAGATGACGATCCAGTGCCGAGTCTTTTACTGCATGAGAAACCCAGTGGCCTTTCGGAAGAACTGGCAGCACACCTGGACTGGTGCAGCCTGTGGACTAGACCTCTACTGTAGACAGAACACGAACACAACGAAGCCACGTATTGTCAAGTAAATCACGCTTCCAGTAGATGAGCATTTTGCAAAGTTGTACTCTATGAATAGTTTTGGCCTATTGCCATCAAATGCCCATTTTTCACTGCTGGAAGCAATGTTAAAAAAGGGCCGGCCCAAAATTAGACCCAGAGCTGAACACAACTCTGGAGACAGATGCAACTGAATAAACCCTGTTTTACCCAATTGCACTATTTGGTACCTCAAAATGAGTTATTTCATTTCTCACAGAAATATCTGCACTGTTTTGCATTCTAATACATTGAAGACCTAAATATTTTAATTTGAATGAACCAATTACCTGGGGCCAAAGAAGGCGATGAACAGAGTTCACCTGTTTTGGTGTAGCAATAATCAATTATTCTTTAATGAAGTTTGAATGGAAAAACAAAAAACAAAAAAACCAACAAAAAAAACCCCTATGTAATTCATGGTGCAATTTTTCATACCGTCATTTTCCCTAAAATGATTTTGGGTAAAAAAGTATTTGGCTTATCATGCCTACAAAAAAGGCAAATAATTTTATAATACTAATATTCATTTTTAAATATTAATGAAATTATTTTTTCTGAGTTTATTGACAACTGGTTTTGGATAAAGTTCAAAAAAAGCTATTTCTTCAAAGTAAAATAGTGCTTCTGAGGTCTTTTAAGTATTTTTTGGTACAAAAAAATAATAGTGTTTTTCTCAATGCTTATTTCAATACTTTGCTGTAAATTAAGAATTGTTTTTCACATCGAATGGTTCCGTTAGGCACATTCAAGTAAAATCATAAAATATCCAAGTTAAACAATGACGCAGCCAAACATGTGGCTTGATAAAAGTTAAAAGTTCGTCCATTCTCTGGAATGGAATAAACTGTCACTTCCCTTAACCCAAGACTCGTGGTTTTGTTATTAATATCCATTCCTAACACACAGATAAGCTTCTTTTAAAAAAAACAAAAAGAAAGCAAAGTTCACTTATTTTGCATCCAGAAGGACCAGCAAGGAACCTGCACTTCAGAAGGAAGTGAACGGAAAACAGGTGGAACTTTCATAGTCGAGTGTGGACTCAACACCAGCATCAGATGGACTATGAGTGTGATGGTGTCATTAATGGCCGCCTGCAGAGGCATCGTGTACCCAATCCAAAACAATCAGGGCCATGCTGCCGATCATCACCAACACGCCACTCATCAGGAAAAACAGAGCCTGCAAGAAGCAGATATGCATCCGTGAGTGACCCCACAGCGACATCAGCTGTCAACACCGCACAGCTTAACCTAGCTAAAGAAAAGCTACTCAAAGCCAGGTATTTATAGTACAAAATGCCTGGAATTTTCAATTTCTTAATTTTTCACTTCGTTTTCTCAAAAATGTTTTCCTACTGAAATATAGGTATACTAGGTTATTTCCTGTGATTTTTTCTAGAGCAAAAATTAAGTCACAAAAATCAAGCCTGTCCTAAAATGCAGCCAAAATGAAAGCCAGAGTTGCTTCTAGGGACAGGAGTGCTATGCAATGCCATACTCTAGATAAAAGGTCTTCTTGAACCCTTAATAGCTGTGATAAACTGCTAGAAGTACAGAAGACTGGGCTCATAACTATCCCCTCCATCGAGGAGGCTGGGAGAGGCTCACGAGGTACCCCTCCCTGAGGGTATATAACAGGTAAGGCAGTTAAAAGGGGCACAGCAATGGACATTTTCTTCAGTGACACAGCTATTCATGCACCTGTACGTAATCCCTCTCCCATGTCCCTGAAAGTAATCTTCATTAAGAAACTCATTGGTTCACAAGCTAGACTTGGTACAATCATTCTTCAGTCTGCTGGCGTCCTGTCACACACCAGTTACCCCAATGTCATTCTTCAGCACAGAAGAAGCCTTCCCACCAGGATTCTCATCCCCAAAGCTCATGGTTTATGATTAACACGTCCTTCTCCTTGTGACAATACCTAATGATACACATTCTAGTGAAGCAGCTGGGGGCCCCCAGGGCTCTGCTTGACTTGAGGATGGTCAGTCTCATCTAAATGAACAACTTCCTGTGTTATATACATATCGATGCCTATCATACAGGAGGTTGGGCCAAAAATACTGAAAAATACTGTTTTGAATGAATGTTCAAAGTTACTTCAACATCTCTACACTGCTCTTCATCTAGTAATTTCCTTATAACTTAAGTATTTCTTTACTGCATGGCAAACTATCTTTCGCCTCCCCTTCCCAATTTCTTTGAATTACTTCATTATGGCAGTGTTTACTAGAAATTTTACAGAGAATCTACAACAAAAATGGTGATGAGATTAAAAATCAGTGGGGAAGCTCCTGATCTCAGGTCACCACAGTCCGAATCCCTGGTTGTCTTTCACTCACCCCAATCTTTTGTACGGATCTCATTGGTTCTTTCTTCACTAACTTGATGTAGAAAGCAGACGGAAGAATGAAGATCAGCATAGCAGCTGCCGACGCACCTGGGGAAGTCAGTCATAGGTTGAGAACTTGGCAAATCTCCTATTTTTTTAAACTTTCATATCCCAAGCATTGAAATAAAAAACTTACCAATAAAGCCAAAGATGTCCCTGATAGTGGGGACAAAGATGACAAGCAAATTGGTAAACACCAAGATAGACACTGTAATCAGACTGTGACGCCACCAGCTGAAATCTTTTGCTGGACACAGTAAGTGAGTTACAGAACTCCGGATCTGCAGAAAGAATTATTATTTAAAAATCCATCTTTAATTAATACAAAGAATTTCCAAGTAATTGGGAATATATCTACAGTAGCAATAATTTCTAGAGGAAGTAACAGTGGCCCTCGTCCCTGATGTTCTCTATCTGAACACTGACATAGTCTTTTGCAATAGGATAACCTGAAAATCTACAATGCATTTGCCTCAACCAAATCACCAACAAATCACCACCTGGTATTGCTCTGAGTTTCTCTTCTACCAGAAAACGAAAATCTCACAAATCTCCCCATCCACAAAGTCAGCTATTACAAGAACAGGTGATTACTTACTGGGAAAATAACTACTGGTACTGTCAGGGTAACAGCCACCAACACAGCCAAACGGACAACAAGAAGAAGAATGTCAGTTTTCATGACAGAAGAGTAGGTATGAAGCAATTCTGACTCAACATGCTCTGTGGGGAAAGACCAAAATGAAAGTTTCCAGGGTGCCGTGTTCTCTGGAGACCAAGTCGAAAAGCTAACTTTCAGTGAAGTCTACACTAAAATTATTAGCTACTCACAAAACTACTAGAAACTAAGAGGCTAATAAGATTAATTTGGAATTACAGTTAATGCAATTAAAATAACATCGATAACACTGAAGGGAAATTCTTCTAAGTCCTGAGATTTAGCCGCACCGCCTTCAGTCAAAACAACAGGAGCTAAGCAGCTAAATCCGATGGGCTGGCTCGGTCCGTACGTTCGTTAACAGTGGCAGGGGACAGGCACTGTGGGCTTCAGTCTGCCTTGAAGCCAGAGCCTCAAAATTACAGATTAAACCAGATGGATTATTTCGTAGTAAAACTATACATAGAAAACTGTCAGTTTCATTTTAATAAATAAATCGTTTTTTCTTATCATTATTTACCATAAAATGTCAGGTATCCAAAGAGAGCAGCCAGCAGATACATCAGAAACATGGCGAAAAAGGAAATCTTTGACACATTCATCATCCTCCTACGGCTGCGGCTGCATACACACAAAAGGAACCATCAGTGTGAATTCGGGGAGTTTCGAGGCAACTGTCTTAATGCTCCCAATAAATTTATTAAAAAATAAAGTAAGTACCCTTTCAGCTCTTCATAGATGGGAAGGACGGCAGGATGACAAACGAAGGAAAACGTTAGGATTGGCACAGCATAGACAGTCTGAAAAAGACATGAAGAGTAGTTCACGTCCCGATGGAACAGACCATCGTTAGTTCCCAGCCCTGCTGCACAGAATCTTAAGCCTGAAGTCGTGAGCTGCTGCTGCTGGAGGGTCCTCATTTCTGCTGAGTGTCACCAAGGGTGACCAGTATCCTAATACTTCACTGCCACGACTATTCACCTTTCTAGCTCTCCAGTTCGACAGGCTGCCCGCACCCCTTAGAACACATCTATTGGTCATCTTTATTTACCTCAAGAGATATTTTTAAATTTCCAGTGGCGACTTTCCCACTTTCCTTCCCTAAAATGTTGTTTCCAGAAAAGACCGTAGCTAGTTACCTGTGAGTTGAAGATAAAATAACGTGGTTGGCAGGAATCAGCATCAGTAATGTTGGATGCCAGGTAAGGTGCCAAAGCTGCTGTCTGTGCTAAAGTGCCGTTCACGGTTTCATTAAGTATCAAACCAGCTTCCATAGGACAAGGGATCTGAAATTTCTTGCAAATCACCTGAAAATATATTATTTTGCATGTGTTAGATCAGTCACTTGACAGAGCTGTTAAAAAGAATTTTCCAAAGAAAAACTATACCTACCACAATCAGAAAGAACACCATACACAACAAGGAAAGACCGCTGGTATATCCCAAATAGCCTGAGGGGCAGGAGAGAGAAGTATTAGTCTAATGAACTAGGGCTAGTTTGGGGCAAAGCAAAAGATACAGAGAGCAAAGTACTCTGTCCACTTGGGGGCTACGCAGCTGGGTTTTAAACAGTTGAGACTTTAAGCTAGGAGGTTTCTAGGAAAAGAATGCTGTCTAACTCATCTCAATGGCCTTTAGATGTGACTTTGCTCACCTAAGTTTCTCAGCAGCGACAAAGGAAGAATGAGCACCAAGGACACCAGCAGGACCAGGTAGTCGCCGTTCAGATACCACACTCTGAGACAGAGAGAAAACACGCGATCAGATACATGTCCTCTATCAGGACTCAGAAATGCCACCAAAATACAGAAAATCTGAAAAACCATGTCCCTTTTTCAAGACAGGAGTTTTTAACTCTATATGCCTCATGAATATTCATTCATTCAGGTTAGAAATGGGGTATGAAACAGTCTAACTTTTGTCCTGCTGTTTGCTCTGGGAAGACCGCCAGCTGATTCATAACATAAAATGCTTCTTAAAGCTTGATACTGATGAGGGAACAAAGCTGCTCTGTGCAGCCAGTGAGCTTATCTGTGAGTGCTCTGAGAGAATTGCACACCAACCGTATAGCTTTAGCTTGAAATTCCTAATGCTAGGAAGCAAATTTTACAACACTCTTCAGACAACTGTTAGCAAAGATATTCATTACAGATTTCAATAAGGAATTTTTTTTTCAGACTTAGACTGAAATCCATACACAAACCAAATTAGACTGAGTCCTCCACTCAACCAGAACTGTATCAGGTTATGATCTACCTTAAATCCAAAGACAGTCAAAATGTCCCTTCTGAACTTAATGTCCCCTGAATCCTAGCATTGTCTTTGTTGTTTTAGGTAACCAAAAACTATTCCTTTTTTAAATCACTACTTAAGCTCCCACTGCCCATAAATTCCACTCTACACATGTAAAAACTAACATCAAAAGATCAGCTTATTCAACTAAATGTCTAAAGTCATGGCAGAGAGGTACACCTCTCTGTGCAGGACAGGAAGTAGTTAGCCTTTCCTGTTTGCATTAGACCAACAGGCTAGCCCACTGCTAGAGGAGCAGCCTTCCTGTAGTGCAGTCATATATTTTCTGGTTTTCTACACTAAGTATAATTAAGCATGAATGAATGAAAGCTTCTGTCTTTAATCGGGTCTGCGTTCAACAGCTATGAACAAGTGTCACTGTAAAGGAGGTATAAATGCAGACTCTAGAAAAGTTGCTTTCACATATAAGTTTTGTATTACCTATCCAAAGAGGCCCAGCTACCATCTTCAGCCTTTCATTCTCAAAAATTCCAGTTTGTCGGGGACTTCCTTGTCAGGAATAAGCATTCTTGACAGGAATACTCATGGGCAGCTTATTGATAACTGTTTTATATCCAACTGTGACAAAATGTACCTGTAACTGTTTCTATGGAGCAACCTTACTTAGCACCTACCCATTTTTATCTTCAATGTTCATTAATGCTTGGATCACCAAAGGTAACTCATATTTCACTATGAAGAGGTAGCTTGACATAGCTGGAGAAAAACAAAATTATACCATTACAAGTGCAAAATGTGGCCTGGGACAATAACGGTCCCATGTCACCACTGGGCTCCCAAATGAAGTCTACCCAGTGTGCCCTTTAAACACAGCTTACCTCCAATGTTCTGCATTGTGATTGATCCAGAGGCTGCTAGCTTTCCAGCCAGACCAAACGCCTTATGTCCCAACTGTTCATATAATAACGAGCCTGCATTCAAGAATACAGAATCATGAGTGCTTTGGAAGGAAAAAAAAATCATGATAGGTAGAAATTACTTTGGGAAAACCACGAACACTAGCATACCTCCTTCATTGGCAGTCTTCAAGAGGAGATGAACAGAATACAAGGAGAATATTGACACAAATGTCAAGAGAATTCTGAGAAAAGGAAAAGACGCACGATTACAAACAGGCAGGGATGGACCTTTAAAGACAACACTTGTGTAAACATTAAATCAAACTTTCTTATCTGTCAGAATGTCCTCAAGAACTGGTAGTGCTCCCTCTCCCACTAACTTGAATGTCAACGGAGACTCTGGCCTAACACTAATAACTTGAACTTGGACATCCAAGTGTCAAGGGTAAGGATGAAAAGCCCAAGCTCCCAGCGGGGTTGAACTTGTGTTCTCATTCTGCCTGTCCCATCTTTAATATTCCCTTTGTTTATAAGGTGTTGGTAAACTTGCCACTGAACCTAGCCCCTCAGGCTTCTACGCAATTTAACTGAGATGGGTCAGGAAGGGCTCTGAGACCTCGTGGACCACATAGATGAGGAGAGAAATGAGAGGGGGAGCGGAGCTAACATTTTAAAGGTTTCACATTTACAAACTTAACTGACTCTACAAACCAAAGAAGCAACTTCTGCAAAGATAAGAACACTGCACCCCAGTGAAGAACACAGGGCTAGGAACTGTCACTGTGTCAAACAAGGCCTGTGATAGAAAAAAACAGACCAGGGGACCCTAAGGCTGCCTAATGTCCCTTCACAGTAAGGCTCAGAGTCTAGTTTCACTTTCCTTCCACACAGGCAAAGAAAGTCAGGAACAAAAAACCAGGACTTCATAGAAAACCATGCAACAGAGTAGTCACACAAGTTCTGACTCCACGTGGGCAAACTGCACAATACCATGTAAGGAACTGGCAAAGAAACCTGTCTTCTGCATCAAATGCAGAAAGCAGCACTGAGCTACCGCCCTATGGCTGGGATATTATGGGATGGGGTTCTAAGGTGACACTATCAGTTTCACCTCTAACTTGAAAGAAAGATGGTTTAATTAAAAACAAGTAAAACTAATTAGGTCTTTCTGTGTCTTACAGGGAGGGGACAATGGTCTTCACACCCTGTGAAGACACAGGGTCTCTTTCAACCTCAAGACTATTTAAAATGGTCAGCTAGCCATTTACAGGAATGGTGGCAGCATGTGGCTTGTGGCCCATTTACCTACATTGATAATGTAAACACAGATGAATAAAAACTCACACAATCTTGGTATCATTTAGCCATTTATTAAAATGGTTAATCAAATGCACATAGTAAGCTCCAATTAAAATGAAATTCCAAAAGTTCAAGAGTAACATAAGTTTGCTTTCACTTATGAAAGTTACCATTTTATCTCAAGTTCTGAACTACAATCCCACTGTGGTAGCATTTTAAAATTGTTTCCAGTTTATATAGCATGGGCTAGGAAGGGTTTCAAATTCTCCAGCGAACACTGAAATTTCAGGCTCTTTCCTATCTATAGGATAGGTGACCCTTCACCCTGGCAATTTCAAAAATCCTCACTCTAACGAAGCAAGCCCCACAGAATCCTGCTTTGAGTACTCAAAGCCAGACTTAATCTTAGCATGGAATTTCACAAAGCAGGGCTTGCAAAGGTCTGCTTTTGCTTTTCCGGAGTTTTCTATTATGCTGGAGAAAATAACTTGAGGTAGAAGGTACCAGTGAACTAACAAGGGACATTTGTATCCAAAGTATGTGTGGCCGGGTCAGAGGCACGCCACAGGCAGTTTTAAACTTACTGGCTATGACACAAACTCTGAAAATAAACTTGGATGTGCTTTTGTGTTTGGAAATAAAGACACATTTTTTTTGAGCTATATCGCTTTTTCCTTTTTGATAGTACTGAACCTAGAGCCTCATTCGTGTTAGGCAAGTGCTCTGCTCCTGACCTGCACCTCCCACATCTTTCGTAATTGCCAAGGATCAGTGACCCCAAAATGGTTAAGAATCTCAAGTTTTCCAAACCTCCAAAATTCTATGGCAACATTAGTTCTGGAAAGCAGAGCAGTTAATTCTAACTGGGCAATGGAGGGGAAGCACTTCAAGGTAGACACTCATTTAAAAAATTCATTTATTAGTCACACAGATCTGGAAAAGCATTAAAAGCCCACACATGTGAATTTGTCTTTCAGCAACCAGAAAATTATGACTCACTTATCTTAACAAACATGTTCTAGGCTAGGTAAATATCACCACACCTTACATTCAGAATTTTCTTTTCCTTATGGAAGGAAGAGCCACAGGTTGTTGGGGGAGATATCTGTCAATTTTTGAAACCTATTTGAACCACTTCACTTAATATATTTTGGCTTCTTTTACCAAAACAAAATTTATAGTTACTCTGGACTCATCAATAGTTTTTTCCTTTAAACTATTAACAATATCCATCAACTTCATTTTTCTTTTTAACAATTCCCAATGACTTTTTAAAAGAACTGGCCTTGGTTGTCAATTAAGTGTTGTCTTATCTTTAACTACTAACTGGTTTTACTGATACTGTGCAATATGTAGTATAATAGATTTTGGGATTTCTCATACTTTTAACTTTAAACAGTTTAAAGTCAATTATTTTAACTGTAAATTCAGTTTCTGGAGCCAAAATATGTTTATCATCATATTAACTGCCCCGCATGGCAGGCTCACTACTTACACATACTTACATAAAAAGAGCAATTCCAGTATTAGCCATGGCATAAGAAAGCCCAAGGATTCCACTGCCCACAATCGCATTGCTCAGATTAAATACTGACATCCCAAAGGAAGTAGTACCTGGATGCTACATAGAGGGAAACGATAACCAAACATATAACAATAATTAAATGGAGAACACCAGCTCTGGGCAAGTTAGATTTGAAATCTAAAAGTAACTATTCTTTTACTCCATAAAGCCAGGTACACAAAATAGTATTTTTTAACTTACAAAGTCTGTTTCATATTTCTTCTTCCCCAAATTGGATTCAAGTAAAAAGTTCTGGTTTTCAGGATCCACATCTGCATAATGGCTGCAAAACAAAAAGCAATTGTAAACGGGCTGGAAGAGACAGAATGATGATGCCTCAATGCATGGAAAACAGCTCTCCAGTTTTGCCAGTCTCCTTGGCTAATTAAAGGTTAACAAGCTAATCCCACGGGCTAGGTCTTTCCTATGTACAGTCGTGCAGCAACACTACTGGGTGACTCAAGAGGTTGCTCTCTCCAAGCGCCACGGAGAGAAGGGTGGCTGGGCCCGCCCGAGGAACAGCTATGCAAAAGCGCCACTTCTCCCACCTTTTGAGAGCGGCTTGCTTGGTGGGGTAGGAGTAGTTGAAGTCGCTGTTGGAACTGTAGCTGCTGCTGTCCTCATCCGGGGAAATGTTGAACCTTCCCATCTCGGCCTTCTTCATGTTGAGCATCTGGAGGAACCGGGTGCAGCAGGCGGCGCGGGGCTCCTTTTGTCCTTGGCGGTGCACTGGCCCTCGAGGCTGCCTGCGAAGGTAAAGGCGGCGCGTCAGGACTGCAGCGCCCGCCCGCTACCGATCACGTGACGCCGCCAGGCGGCGCAGCGCGGCTGATTCATCCCCCGCCAGGCGAGTGGAAAAGTACCAGCCGAGCGCGAGGGGCGGGGGCGCGGCGAGGGGCGGAAAAGTACAGACGGCGGGGCCGCGAGAACAAAGATGCGCCCGCCGCCAGCCGCCCGGGCGCAGCACCCTTCCCATTGTCCCGGGCCAGAGTGGGGAGGGGTGGCACGGGGGTCTTGCCCAGATCACCCGGGCTGCCAGGGTCGCACCCCGTCCGGACGCCCGCTCCCCGGCGCCAAGCTCAGTGCCCGGCTGGTGGAGGGGTCCGCGGCCGAGCCGTCCCTTCCCCGGAGGGGTGCGGTGTGGGGTGGGGGGCTGCCGCGGCTGCGGCTCTCCGGGGATGGGGTTTGTTTACACGCGCACGCCGGTGCCCGGAGCACACCCGGGCGCCCGGCCCGCCCGCCCCTCCTATGCCCGGAAAGGAACTGATGCAATATCGATCGTCGATTGTCAAACGCTCCGGCTCGCCTTCCCAAACCCTGGACTCCGCGAGGCGCACGGCTCTGAGAGCCCCCGACCACCACTCCCGGGAGTCCGGGACGCTACGTTATTTTTATGAATGCAAATCAGTCACAAGACAAGGCTTGCCGCAGCGGAGCGGTGGCCGGGGCGCTCGGCTCCCCTCCCCCTAACGGGAGGATGCGCCCTGCCCAGCCCGGCCCCGCCCGCCGCGCCGACCCCGGGCCTCCGAGGACTCGGTCTCGGCCCGGGCGGAAGGACACAGCCCCCCTCGGCCCCGAGCACCCCTAGCCCGCGTCTCCCGCGCCCCCTCACCTCGGTGCTCCTGTTCCGGGGCCCGCACGCCAAACCACGGAGTCTCGGGCGGGCTGTCTCCGTCAATCAAAAAATCGCAGTGATAATAATAAGTGGAAAAGTGTCTCCCAGATCCAACAGGCAGAAAAGATAAGGCGAATTCGTAAAAAATAAAGAAGTGGGAAGCGCCAACCGGATGATCGGTGCGCGGCGGGCGGGCGGCGTGGCGCTGCGCGGTGTGGAGCGGCCCCGCGAACGCCGGTTATAGCGGCTCGGCCGCCGCGTCAGGGGGCGGGGCGCGGCCGGGGGCTCGGCTTTGTGTATCCACAGCACCTGGGCTCCGCCCCCGGCCCGCCCAGCCCGCGCAGAGCTCCCCTGCGGCGGGTGGCCTGCGTCCCGCTGGGGGTTGGGCCGAACCCCGCTCCTTCACCGGCTGCCCCAGCCCGGGGCTCCTCTTCCCGCGGGGAGCCCGTGCGCCCTCGACCCGGAGGAGGTCTGGAGCCGGCTCTCCAGTCCGCTTCCAACCACTCACCGCTCACTCACTGATGTGTACCCTCTAACCTTTCCAGCGCGTGACTTTTGAGATTTGCAATTGGCGTTTTTCTTTCGCAAAACTTGAGCCAGCGCTCCAGTTACCCCGATGGTCGGGTTCTGTTCTCGATCTTTCCTTTCTGCCTAGGTCTGTTTTCACTCTTCAGAACTAGCCTGATGATTAGGTTGGCTCGTGGTTGCTTTTCGGGGTGTTCTTTCTGGTAGGCACACGGGAAAGCGTACTTAAGGGAGAAGGTACATTCTGACCAGCAAACCAGACTCCCTGGAAGGAGTCCGGGTTGGGGGATCCAACCCTTCTGGCACCGCCTAGGAGCTTTCCGGCTTCCCCTTAGGGGACACTTGCCACTCATCTCAGCAACGGGATCCGAGAGCTGTCTGGAGCGAATCACCCCGCGCAGTCTCGGAGCGCCCTGGTTGCAGTGCGGGCCTGGAGCCGGCTCTTTCGGTGGTGCCCTGGGGCCCCTTAGCTGTGGAATCCTCGACGCTGCAGGACAGCCCTTCCTTGCTGCTAACAAAGACCCCCGAGAAGAGAGAAATGTTCATTGACTGAAGGAATAAACAAAAGCGTTTGACCTACTAATCTCTTCCTTTGGGGGACATTGGGCAGGGCACAGAGGAAAGGGCTGGGTGTGATCATAATTTTTGCGTTCAATGTTTTCCTGAGGAAATCTGTACAGCTGCCTATTTCCGTGGCACGTATGACTTGAGGTGCCTTCAGCCTGTGCTAATGGTATTGATTGCCAGAGTAGGACCTGATTTCCCCTTTACACCGTGTTCCCCACCCCAAACCTTCTACTCTGGTCAGGCCAGTCACACGTAAACAATAGTCTTGCTTTAAATGCCGCTCGCTCGTCCCCTTCTCAAATGCCACCTTCACTCAAAGGCTTAGTTAAGTCCCAGGAAAGCCTTGATCAGCCTGCCCTAAGGCCTCCCCACTCGGACCCTTATTGCAGGTACTGTTTTCTAAACCATGTGGTGCAGGGCTTTTAAGACCTGTGCTGTCTTATACAATACTCAAAACGATTCGAATTTGTTTGTTGTCTTTTACCTTTCCAAGGAGATTGTGAACTCTCCGACTGGAGGTTTGGAATTTGACATACGATCAGGGCTGAAAAGTTTTGATTACCTTCCTTCTGCCTACCTTTTCTAGTAACATCAATCGGTTCTTGTTAGTGATTGTGTCACCACAATCTCGATGGGTTAAGGAGTCCCGGGAAATTCCTTTATATTGGTTTCAGCCGATAAAAATCAAAATGTCTTAAAGCACTTTTCATTCCAGGTAAATCTCTGGTCCTTGCTCTGCCCAGTCAGAGGTGTTCAGGGAATTCTCAAGGTTGGTGGTTATAGCTGACAATTTGCAGTACAACTATCTCTATTGTCCTTTGGACTTTTTGGCGGTTCATATTACAGAACATTTAAAGGAAAAGCAATACCTGTGAAATTAAGAGCATGCAGTGTGTGTGTTCAAGGCTTGTAATATTGATTTATTGTCTGGATGGTCAGAACCCAAACAGTACATGACCAAAAAAAATTTTTTTAAGATTTTATTTATTATTTTTTGTGTGTGTATGAGTGTATTGCCTGCATGTATGTAAGTCCACCCATGTCATGCAATGCCTGCAGAGGTCAGAAGAGGGCGTTGAATCCCCTGGAACTAGAGTTACAGACCATTGTTAACTGCCATGTGAGTGCTAGGAAGTGAACCCAAGTCCTCATCAAGAGCAGCCAGTGCTCTTAACCTCTGAGCCATCCCGCCAAAAATTTAAGGTGATTTTTCTATGACTAGTCTGCTTCTTAAGAGCCAACCAAGAACACATTTACTGTGGGGGCTGGCTAACAACTGTCTATAATTCCAGTTCCAGGGGTTCCCACACCCTCCATGGGCACTACATGCACATGGTGCACTTAACATATATTCAGGCAAAACACTCATGCACATAAAGTAAAAATCAATATACCTATTAACACAAATGCCTTCCAACTCAGAGTGAGTCACATTGGGTTTTTGTTGTTCTCCTTTCTTTGGAAGGCATGAGACACCGAATACTGGAGGTTCCCGTTTGCTTTTTAAGCTTTCTTCCTGCATTTTTCAAATTGCAGAAAGGGACCAAGTGGTACAGAGTAATGAATTCAGTGAACTCCCAGCAGTTTCTTTAGTGTTATAGGATAGAATGGGGAGAGCGATGTGCTGCATATAAAAATACTGAGAATTATACTATAAAATTTGTACTTTTATGCATGTATTTTGAGTTTCCATGTAAAAGGTATCTTGGGGAGTGTTTTTGTTTTTCAACCAGACTTTCGAAAGGTGTTACCTAGGCTAGTCTGTAGCTCAGGACCCTCTTGTCCTTAACATTTGGAGTTGGGATAACTGTAGGAACTGTGATTACTGATTACAAGCATTTGCCGCCACACCTGGCTTTGTGATGTAAAATATATTTTTTGAAAGCAATTGACACCCTAAGTTTGAAAGGCAGCCACATGTGTTCTAGATTTTCATAAGAACATTGTCATGGTAGATTGTTGGAGTTTTAGTGAAGGTAAATAGCCCTCTGCTATAGAATTATTTGATCATTATTACCTGAAAAATTGAATGCTTTTGTTAAAGTCTGTAACTGATTAGATCTTCCCATCTTGTCAAACAGCTGGACTTTAGAGTGACCCTTAAATTCTATTTATTCAGGGACTGGAGAAATGGCTCAGCTCTTAAGAGCACTGACTGTTTTACAGAGGACCTGGGTAAGTTTCCCAGTCCCACAGACAGAGCAGCCTTATCAATTGTCCAGTTCCAGGGGGATCTGTTTCCCTCTTCTGGCCTCCAAGGGCATTGCATGCACAGATGCACTTACATGCATGCAAAAACACTCATACACATAAAATAAACATAAATACAAATTTTAAAATTTTGCTTATTCAGTACTTCAGTTTGCTTATGGTGGGTGTATACTGATTTTGTTGAAATGAATTTGTTGTCTCTCTCTACCTTGTATTTCCAACTAATCTCATTCTTACATTGGTTTCCATGACTGGTTTGGCCTAGCCTGCAATCCCACCTTAATCTATTACTCCTGCCAAAGGCAGCTTCTTAGATAGCCCCAGTGACTTTCATTTTCTGATCTCTTGCTTTTGGATAGTTCTCTCTTATGAACATAGACTTTGCAAAAGTGACAGCACATCACTTTTTTTTTTAAGATTTATTTTATTATTTATATGTATGTGTGTGTGAGTTTGTGCATGTGCCTGCAAAGGCCAGAGGAATGGGATTCCCTGGAGCTGGAGTTACAGGTGAGCTGTCCCACGTGGGTGTCTACTGAGAGAACAGTGTGTGCTCTTAGCCACTGAGCCATATCTCCAGCCCCCTTGCATCTGAGGCTAGATTCCAAAAAGACTGTGGCTTCTCTCTTGCTCTCTTGACCTCTCTCTCTCTTACGTCTCCTGCCTTTGCTTTGAGGAAAACCAGCTTCCGTTTCCTGCAATGTCCCATGGAAAGACCCATTTAGTAAGAGCTCATACCTCTGGCAAAACCAGAGAATTGCTGAGGCCTGCCAACGATCACATAAGTGTGGAGGCCAATCCTGCACCATTGATCCTTGAGATGACTGTGATCCAGCAGAAACTGTAACCACCTTACCTAACCTTAGCCCAGCCTGGATTTTTGACTCATAGAAACAAGTGGTAATAACTGGTGATTGTTTTAAACCACTGTTTTGGCACAGTTTATTACTTATCAACAGATAATCAATATGCCCCCTTTCACTCTCTGTACTTTTATCAAAATGTACTTCTCAGTGTTTTCAATTACAAATCATTTCCCATTTAAGTCATTCCTCGCGCTTAGACGGCTCTTCACCCTCCATTTCCCTGCCATTCCTGTGCATATCTAAATTCTAAGTTCTAACTGTCCTTTGAGACCCAGGTTAGATGCCACATCCTTCATGAGCTCTCCTTTATTTGATGATTTCATTTGAAAATGCTCTCTCTCTACATATAGAGGTCTTTTTGACACTCTAGTGCTGTCTATATACTAGATTTTTGTCTAGTATTAGTGACCTCAGGGTAACCTCTGGTTAATCATACTCAGCCTAATCACTTGTAAAAGAAACTTTTTGAACTCATGTATGAATAAAATAGAGGGTTCTTTCTTTTCTTTTTTGCACCAAATAAAATTACTTGTTTGTTTATTGCTTGTTGTTCTCCCTCGAATGTAGGCTGGTAAAAACAGGGGTCTAATCTGCTTTGATCACAATACCTTTTTTTCTGAGTTAATGAATGCAGGAACAAGTAACTTTACATTTCTCTAGAACGAGAAGAAATCTATTATCTAATACAATTAAAGGGCATCTATCTTATCCCTTAGAGAGTGGAGCAGAACTTTTGATTTCTATACTAAAACTATTCTTTTTCTAATCTTTCCAGTTTGGAAGTATGACGCCATCAGCCATCATTCATAAGGGAGCTCAGCCCCCAAGCCAAGTCACCATCTAGGACTCTCATAGAGTCTACCTTTCTCCTGGTCCATCAATACTTCCCACCCCCTGCACTGGCTCCAGTTCAAGTGCCCATTGTCCATCGTTCACAGCATAACCAGTTATGCGGGCTTCTGTTCTTCATGCTCACAGCCCATTCTCTACCCAGCCGCCAGAAAATCTTGAAATATAAGTCAAATTTCTTGTTTATACAGATAAACTATTTCCTTTACCCAAAGCCCTCTAGTGATTTCTAATTACAATAAGAGTAAAGTCTGTGTTCCTCGATTAGCATGACCATACTTGGCAGAGCCACGTCCTTACTCTATTCCTCTTCTCCATTTCATGGAGTACATACCACACTTGCTTGTTCCTTGCATCTGAACTCTCTTCACCTGTGGCAGGGTGGACGCCCTCTCTGTGTGTAGATCTCAATGAGATTTGAGTTCAAATATCATAGCCTCAAAAAAACTTCCCAAGCACTCTAGCTAAAATTGACTCTCAACATTCCAACCATTTCTCCATGATCCTGCTTTATTTTTACTGTATTTCTAAATAAAAACATGCTGCTTATTTTTTAATAGAGTGTCTTTTATTTATTCTTCGGTAATTTCATCTATGTGAAAATGTATCTTGATCATATCCACCTCAACACTCCCTCCCGCTCTCTCCAGGCACCCCAACACCCCCTCCCTCCTTCGTGCTCCCTCTCTCATTTTTTTCCCTGTTACTCACTGAGTTCCCTTACTGCTCCCTGTTTGAATGCTGACTGATGTTGTTGGCTTGCTCTTGTGTGGGTCTTGTGCAGGTAAACATAATTGCAGTGAGTTCATGATTGCAATAGCCATGCCATGAACACAGCATTTCACAACAGTCCTCCCACCCTGTGACTTTTTACATTCTTTCTGTCCCCTTTTCGGTGATGGTCCCTGAGCTTTGGGAATTGCAGTTGACTAAGTATCCCATTCAGTGCCGGATGCTGCTCATTTTCAGTATTGTTTATTTGCTTTGATCTTTTTTTTCTATACATCTTCTCTCCCGGATCCCTTTCTGCAATGTTAATGTCTCATAGAAAAAACTATTGCTTTGCTTATCATTGAATCTGCAGTGTCTGATACCATACCTACCTGCCATGCAGGCAGACAAGAGCAAATTGCTTGCTGAACTTACACGTTTGACTTTCTCCCTTGGTGCCTATTGCATATACCCCGGATCACTGCCTGTTGTAATGGCTCTGTGGTGGGAAAGATCAGTGTTTTGTACTTTTTCTTAGATGCACTTTTCTTAAGCTGCAAACCTGAGAATAATTTCTAAGACTTGCTTTCCAATGGCTTTGTTTCATCTAATTAAATGACGGCATGATTCCCTTGTCCTAAGACAGTGTTACTCAAAGTTCAACTTTGAACACTAACATTATAGAAAGATAATAAAGTTACTTTTCCTCCCTTTAGACTGCACCCTTTCCTTTATTCCCATGAAATCCATGTTTTTCTTATCTTTTTAATTTTTAAATTGTCCAGTGAAATTGTATGTACCTATTATATGCAAAATGTTTTGAAATCTGAAATGGCTCAACTGAACTAATTAACATATTCACCACTTCACATACTTAACACATATACTGGTGATAACAATGAAAATCTCCCTTTAGTTTTCTTATAGTTATTAGGTAAACTCACCATGAGGTACAATAGACCTTGTGAATTTAATTCTTTCTACTGAAATTTTATCCCCTCTCTCTCTGTATGTGTGTGTGTGGTATATATGTGTGCTCGAGTACGTGCCTGTGCTTGTGCCTGTAGAGGTCAGTGTCAGAGGTCAGTGTTGAATGTCTTCCTTCATCACTTTCCACCTAATTTTTCAAGGCAAGGTCTCTTACTGCACCTGGTATTCCCTGGACTGGCTAGACTGGTCAGCAAGCCCCTGGGATCCTCCTGTCCCTGCCTCCTAGGGCTGGGATCATGCCTACATGCTGCCACACTTGTCAGTTTTGTTTTTTGGTCTTCTTGAGACAGGGTCTCCCTGTAGCCACAGCTGGCCTGGAACTCACTATGTAGACCAGGCTGTCTTCATTTCACAGAGATCCACCTGCCTCTGCCTTCTGAGTGGTGGAACTAAAGGTGTGTGCTGCCACACCCAGAACTCATCAGTTTTTTGTTGTTGTTGTTTTTTGTTTTTTTAATGTGGATTCTGTGGATCCAAACTCAGATAGCAAGCATTCTACCCCACTGAGTCACCTCCTCATCCTCAACCAGCATCTCCATGGTGCCCATTCTTTAAGCCCTGCCTTTCTCCTTGAGCTACCTCAGAGTTCATATGAGACAGTGCCATGTAAGTCTTTCTGCACGTGGCTTATTTCACTTATCAAAATTGCTTCCAGTGTTATCCATGTCCTCACTCTGTTTTCTCAAAATTGATCTATTAGCAAATTCCTTTCTCAATTCTTTCCCCCCTTATCTTATAATTCTTGGGATCAAGTATAGAAGATGCTCACTGTTTTTCTGATTTATCTATTTTTATTTTATGTGTACCTGCCTGTCTGTATAAGCAGTTGAGCTGGGTATTCTGCCTTGGAGTCTGCTATGAAGGTGCACTCACCTCTAGTGGGCCTGCAGTCTCCTGATGGCTTGACTGGCTGGAAGATCTTGTCCAGCATCATTCACTCACATGCTGGTCAGTTGGTTCCTCTCTAAGAAGGCTCTTCTGGAAGCCTAATGACATGGCTACTGGCTTATCTTAGTGTAAATGATGGAGGAGAGACCAAGGCAGAAGCTGCCTTTATGAACTGGCCGTCAAAGATACGTTTTTACTTCAGTAATGTTGTATTAACCACAAAAATAAGTCCTGATTCAACACAGAGGGGGTCTATACAAAAGCATGAACACTAGACAGAGAGAATCGCTGGGGTATAATTTCGAGACTGGTTACCACGGAGAAGTTGCCAGCAACAGAAAACTATCAGAACAAACACTATATATAATCAAAAAAAAAGGCTTAAGAAAGAACAATGACACCTACTACAGAACATAATAGGAAGTCTATAGAAAGAGCATTTCTCAGGTTAATTTTTGGCCATACAGTCTTCTTCAAGACTAGTAGTAGTTCTTTTTTGATGTTGTTCTGACCTCTTCAATAATACTGGGGGTGTCTCCCATCATGACCACAGACTGACTAGAGACAGAACATCCCTGGGGGATAAGAGGAGGGTCAATTCTGTGAGTCAATTTTATTTGAAAGATTACATTTTTTGAAAGTGCTGTTGAGATGTTTCATATCCCACTGACCAGGATCAGGTACTTAGTCACATCTAAAAAGTACAACATGCTGTGAAACCATATATTTGTAAGCCGTGTTTTGTGTAGTGCATATTAACTTTCTCAGCAATTGTGGTGCTCACAGAAACTCAGCCTTAAAAAAAAAAAAAACCTTTAAAAAAAAAATCTGATAGATTTACAGTCGATGTAACATAAATATTTAATGTTATGGAGAATGGAAGTTTCCAGGGACCTAATATCAGTATTCCATTTCTCTGTCTCCTCCCCAAATTAAAGGAGGGAAAGGGCTGGCTTGACTAAGGAGCTTTTTGTAATGTTTACCACGGGCCTTTCCATGTGGCCCTGGAGTAGTTCATTTGCTAGGTCTAGATATACTAATGAAAGTAAAAGGAAACAATGGCAGAGGATGGCTTCTTATTGGGTCTAGTTCCTTCACTGAATACAATGACACGTGGTAATGAACAAAAAATAGGTTGGAAAGTGAAATTCAAAGACAAAAATCACACATGCCCAAGTTCTCACATACATGACTACAATTTATACAGAATGTTCAGACTGAGAACTAAGAATTAGTCTAGGAAACAAGGTGTACATATGCTTATAAAGATTGTATTTTATTCAGCAGAATACTGCCTTTCATTGCTTTGGAACATTAAAAATCTGACATTACAATTCTCCAAAATCAAACCACTCTAAAACACAATTATTTTTTACATTTTAGCCATCTTCTTTCGCAAAGGGAAAAGGACGGGGATTAACTATATACTGTACCTGCTCTTAGACCCAATGGACCTACCTTCCTGGCCTTCACTCAATTTCCTGATCCTTGCCTAAGGTTAAGATATTGAAATCAGGATTTATTAAAACTAACATATCTGCAATTCTGGTTCTTAGCAGGAGAGTAGTTATTAAATAGGCTTGGTTCTGAGATCGTTACTCATAGAAAACTCAATGGTTTTGGTTAAAATCTTGGGAACTCTGTTTTCTCAGGAAGATGCCTGCATCAGGTTCCAAATAAACCACCTTTGGGGACAACTGGTACCAATACCACTTCTCAACCTGCCTCCAACACACTTTGGACAACCAGACAGAACCAACAAATCGCTGAAATTGCTCAGAGTTTGTTTTCTTGGGGTGCACCCGCGCTCAACACACCTCCTTTTTGAGTGAAACAGTGTCATGGTGTAAACACTCGCCATCCCTGGATGGATGAGGTCAACCTCCTCAAAACTGCTGCTTCGGGAATAAATGTGATGAGGAATGTTACGGGATGGGGTAAGGAGCTAGTCTGTCTTCCCGGTGCTAGGCGGGGGTGGGGAGGAGCCCCGCCAGGCCAGGATGTGCTTCGTCGCCCGTCGGAACCGCTCCTCCCTTTGTCCTGCAGGTCCCGGAGGTGCGGGGCACCCGGGCAGTGCGGATCCGAGGTGGCGGGGCGGGGGGCCGCGGCGCCCGGCAGGCGAAGGCGGAGGCGCCAGGATGCCGCTCCTCGCCTCTCAGGATGCCAGGCGGCCACACGCGAGGTCGCCGCGGGGCCGCGCGGGCTAGCGGCGGAAGAGGGACGGAACCGACGCGTTTGGCACTCCCAGGGAGGGCGGAGTCTGCGCAGAGGCCCGCGGGCGGGGCGGGGCCTCTGCGGAGCGCGCGGGCGCGGGGCTGGCGCCGCGCAGGCCCAGTAGGTCCCCGGGAAATTTCCACTGAGGCTGGAGCGCGCGGGCCCGCTTAGGCACAGACCGCCTCTGCGCACTCAGCGCCCACGTGACGGTGATTCACCCGGGTCCGTCTCCCTCCCGCGGGAACCGGGCGGGAGGCTGGGAAGGCCTGGGAGCCGCAGTGGGCGGCTCGCCCGGGCCGTCGGGAGCACGTGGTGTTCGTCCTCGTGGAGCGACCTGGAAAACCGAGCGGAGCCGGAAGGTCAGGGCTCAGTCCCGGCTGCTCCAAGGAAATCCTTACGGGGCCTCTGGTTGCCACGAACGCGCGTGGCGCGGGCCCGCCTCGCCCGGGAGACTGCAGTGTGGCACCAGCCGGTGGTGTGGACGTGGCTCCGAGCGAACAGCTGTGTGCTGGGGAGCGTGCAGCACCACCGCGCGCCGCTTCGGCCAGGCGCTCGAGGCGTCCTGTTAGACTCCCAGACCCTCGGGTACGTCCCGGAGGCTTAGTTGGCATTTGATGTGCACGTGGCTCCAGGTGGTTCACAGTGGGCAGTCGAAAGTGGCATACCAAAGACTGCCCCGTTGCGCAAGACACTCCGCCTATGTCTGCCCTCGTGGCGAAGCATCCATTACAGGAATGCTGCCACCGTTTCATCTCGAGTCCTTTTAGATTCTTTCTAGTAATCGCGACCTTTTCCCTTTTAAGTCATTCCATTAAAGACTTGGTAGAAAACAAACCACACCTCTGAATTAGGAAATTAAAAGCTTTGTTACCACTTGACCATCTGGAAAGGAGTTGGTTGGTTGGGTTTAGATTTCTTCACAGGCTTGCCCTGGGGCTTTTTTCTCTCCCCGCGCTGCAGGCGAGGGACCGAGTTTGAGCAGGCTGCAGAACCTGCTGGATGTCCCTTTCCTCCCACTTTTGTTTTAACTTCTCCAGAATTATGATTATTTTATTTTTTACATTTTTCTGCAATTAAAAACATTGTAACTGTAATTGTAATTAAGACTAGATGATGCTTAGCTTAGGGTAGACAGTATTTCAAATTCCTTATTGTTTTGCGTCGGGTTCTTACATAGCCCAGGCTGTTCTTGAACCTTCTATGTAGCCTAGGATGCTAGGATGATCTTGAACTCTTGATCTTCCTGCCTCCACTTTGCAAGTGCTGGGATCACAGATGTACAACACCACGCACACCCAGGTTTTCACATCCCTTGTGGATATACATTCAGATTTTTTTTTATGTGTGTGAGTGTATTTCCTACATGTGTGTAAGTGCACCTGTATCATACAATGCCCTCAGAGGTCAGAAAAGTGCATCGGATCCCTTAGAACTGTAGTTAGGGTCGGTTAATTAGCTGTCATGTAGGTGTTGGGAATGGAACCCAGGTCCTCTGCTTTTAACCGCTGAGCCATCTCCAGCCTGGATATCCGTATTTAATTATCTCATCAGTTCTGTGAGGTAGAGGGCTGTTCAGATTCTTTGACAAATAAGAAAATCAAGGCATGGAGAAGTTAGATAACTTGCCAAGGCCATCCAGCTTGTAATGGAGGAGCTGGATTTTGACTCTATGGACTGTCAAATCTTATGCTATGTTACTACAGTATAGTTATTTCCTATTAATGGACTTAATTGTACTGGAATATTAAAGTTACATTTTAGTGGGATTTTTCCTGCCTTTTATTTATTTGGCCTTCCTGAAGTTTATTTTGGAGGAATGTCTAAATTTAGTTTGGATAGAAAACCACACAATTTAAAAAAGAACTCGGGAAGAAATCCTGCATTCCACAGCAGTATTACATTTTTCTTACATGGAAGATTACTGAAATATTTAACCTAAGGACTTATTTTCTCCAGGGAAGCATTTGTCTTCATATAGCTTCAGCTCCTTGCTGTTTGAAAGGGGGTCCCTGCAGGTGGATTTACCTGCTGAGCTAGCTCACAGGCCCTTCCTTACTTAGTTTTTGAGTCAGAATCTTATAGTCCAGCCTGGCCTTGAACTCATGTAGCTAAGGATTACCTAGACTTGCATTCCCCATTCTACTTCTATCCCTCTGGGTGCTGAGACTGTAGACGTGGACCACAACACCAGGTTTACTAACCTGAAAAGATCCTCATCACTAAAAGTGTTTCTAGTTGCTAAGCAGGAGCCCCTTTAAGAACACGGCATTCGTGCTTCAGTTATCTATTAAGTTCACAAAGGACCCAAATTTTCCCCAAACTGTGGTGTCTCAGTTAATGCACATTTAAACATTCAGGGACACAAAGTGTTTGAAGGAATTCTTCTTTGTAATCTTTTAAAGGAATATTCATTCTAATTAGTTTTTTGTTAATCAGTTCTCTTTTTTTTTCTGTTTAAAAGGACTGTAATCAACTTGAGTCACTGAACAAGTTTGACATTCATTAGATTTGGCTGAGCTTTTTAAGTTTACATGATTGAGGAACTAAAATACTCAGCAGTGTTGGTAAAGGACAAATGCCAGATAGTTTTAGACAGACCAAATATATATTTAATGACATCATACACACAATGCAGACAGTTCTCAATTTACAAAACACCCTATTCAGAAGTACCCCAAATATAAAACATACTGGGCGTACCTTCTTTAAAATCCCCCATAGCACAATATTGCCAAGGTAGCCATTGTCCAAACAAATTAGTAAATAAAAAAGTAAGTAGGGCTGGTGGAATGGCCCAGTGGGTAAAGTGCTTGCTCGCCAGCCTGCAGACCTGAGTTCAATGCCTGAACTCACAGAGCAGAAAATCTACTCCTATAAGTTGTCCTCTGACCTTCACACCAGGCTTATAACTCCAGTTCCAGAGGATCTCATGTCCTCTTCTGGATTCCTTGGGCATTACATGTATATGGTGCACTCATATATGTGCAGGCAAAAGCATTCATATATATAAAACAAAAGCATTTTTTAAATTTGAATTCTTGAAGACGTGTGTGTACATAAATATATATATATATATATATATATATATACATATATATACATATATAGAGAGAGAGAGAAAGAGAGAGAAGAGCATGCTGTGGTGCAACACAGAGGCTGTGAGAGGCTCTGGCTGAGACTGTCGAGGTTATTTCTACAGTAGAGCCCATTTGCTTATGTGGTAACCCCCTGAATAAAAATAGTCCAGCTGCTCTTCTCCTCATCCCATCCCCCCCTTCCTGTTGTTCATCTCCCCAGCCCCTCCCACCAGGCTCTTTTCTCCAGTTTCACTAATACTTCAGTTTCACTTCTGTGGTTTCAGTTTTGTGACTTTGGGTCGATTTGCTGGTTTATTTGCACTTCAGTTTTTGAAAACTGTATAACAGGAACATGCCGGGTAGCAAGAAATGAAGAAAGACTTACATGAAAATATAGAGTGGGAAAGTCAGAGACTAAAAGGATTTTGGTTATAATTATAATTTTGATCATTATAAATAATCATAAATCTTCAAGACCTGCCACCCTCTTCCAGGGACAAATGGCCATAAGTCATGTGCATGTGATAGAAATCTGGTCCACCAAAATTTTCAGTAGGTTGATGGCTTAAGGGTTCTTTGCCAAAGGAAGGAGGGTCCTTGGTGAGGGCTGTAAAGCAAACAGTTCAGACTGGAAGGCACTTTAAATAAAATGCCACCTTTTCCTTTAAGGGACAGATATAATTGCTTGCATTTCCTCTCTACTTCCTCCTGTGTCATTTATTATTCCTAAGACTAGAGTTTCTAGTTTACATTCAGACTCATCCCACAACGTGATTTCTTAAGCACTTTGCCTGCCTTGCTTTACTTTTGCAGTTGTCTTCTGCTGATGGAGCTTCTGTGAAGGGGAAACTCGAAGCACAGCTGGCCACTAGGGGGCCAGTGGTATGGGTGGTTACCGTGGGTGTGCTCACCCCCAACCCCCACCCCCAAGGCAGGAACAGCAGCTTGGATTAGACCAAACCAAACGGAAATAACCACAGGGAAGGCGCGAAGAGGGAGAGGAAGCAGTACAGGTCCTGGGATGGACAACGGACAGTATTTCTAAACACAACACATCAGTCATCTGACCCTCTGATAATCTTAGAGCTAAGTACTACAGAATGTCTAGGGTTCAGGGACTGTGCCCGATGTCACACACCTAAGAAGAGAAATCTTATTGTATTTATTTGTATTTTAATTTTACCTACACGTGTGGAAGTGTACCACATGTACTGGGCCCACAAAGGTAGAAGCTGGAACTGGAGTTATAGACCTCTGCTAGCTCTCACGTGGGTGCTGGGAATCAAACCCAGGTCCTTTGTAAGAGTAAGCAGTGCTCTTAACTGTTGAGCCATCTCTCCAGCCCCTAGAAATGATATTTTAATTGGCAATGGGCTCTGGAATGTGTCTCCATGACGGCTACAGTAGTGGTTCTCAAACTTCCTGGCCTCAGGAACCCTTTGTGTCCTTCAAAGTTACTCAGGACCCCAAAAGTGTCGTTGATATTTACCATTGTAGAAATTAAGACAGAAGGAAAACACTGAATTCATTCAAAAATAGTAATAAACTCATGTTAACATAAATAGCACTTTAAAATGAAAGTAGGGTGTATACTCCCATATTCGAGCATTGCCCTGGCATTGAGAGCCCTTGGATTTGGTCTCCAGTACTGCAAAATGAACAACAAACAAAACCCCCAAGAATGGAGAATGGTCTTCTCTCCCAGTGTTGAGCATCTCTGCACTGCACTGCACCCCTTTTGGCAAGACAGTTAAAAAGGGAGAGTGGGAATGAGAAACCAGACTGGGTAAGTGATGGGAACTCGGGCCTGGCTCAATGTCTACTTCACATGGTCTGTGTGACAAAGAAGTGAAAGCTACAGACTCTTTGTTAAAGGAGGCAAAGAGAGGGCAGAACAGATGACTCAGTGGTTAAGGGCACGGACTCCTCTTGCAGAGGACCCAGGGGTGGGTTCCCAGTGCTCACATAAGTGCCAACAACTGTAACTTCAGCTCCAGGGGACCTGAAGCCATCTTCTGGCTTCTGTAGGCATTGAATGCATGGGTGCACTTACATACATGCAGGCGAAACACTCACACACTTAAAAAAATAAAAATAAAAATTTTAACCAGATGTGGTCATACACACCTTTCATTCCAGCACTTGGGAGGCGGAGGCAAGCAGATCTCTGTGAGATCAAGGCCAGCCTGGTCTACAGGCCAGCTGAGGTTACAGGGATACCCTGTCTCAAAAAAGAAAAAAGAAGGCAGAGAAATGGATCTCATGCTTCTTATAATCCTCATAGGCTGGATGCTCTCTCCCCCACCCACACACATTTGAGGTTCATTAAAAAAAAAAAAATCTTTGAGTCACAGGATAGAGTCTGAAGTGGGAAGGATTCTGAATGATGGACAGATGCGTCTGAGGCCCGAGAGGCAGATCGCCCCCAATTGCTGGTTAGAAGCAGGACTGGAGGTGGAAACCAGGTTGCCTGTCTACTCATTCCCACTTCTTGTCATGGAAACGAGTAAATCTAACTCTTCAGTCAGTAGAGAAACTCAGTTCTACCAGAAACCTTGTGAACTGACAAAGATGAAGTCTGCAGTAACCAGAAATACTTCATCCACACCGTTGTGCAAACCATCCCCGCCTCCCCAACATGCCAGAGTCTTGGTCTCTTCCCTGTTTTCCTAGGACTTGTTACAACTTCCTCTTACTGCCTTTCGTTTCACAAACAGTGCTGAAGAGAAGGGTTTGTTATTGGGAAGAGGACAAGAACATGAGAACCAGCAGTTGTGTGACGCTTAAGAACACTGATTGGTTACTCTGTTATCTACAGAATCTGTCTTTGTTAGGGATGTGCATATTTTGGCCCCCAAGTTTCCAAGACAAGCACGTTCCTGCCAACACAATCCCTGGACGAGCTGTTCTGGTATTTGAACTTGCTGCTGAAAGAGAATGAAGTCCAGGACACACATGTTCTCTCTCTCTCTCTCTCTCTCTCTCTCTCTCTCTCTCTCTCTCTCTCTCTCTTCTCTCTCTACAGTGGGGGCTAGCCATAGTTGGCTGTGTTAGCACCTTATTATACAACGGTTCCAGAAGAAAGTGATTCCAGATGTGCTTTAAGTACCCCATGCTTAGGTTTTTAACCCATTAAGCTAAAATCAACTTTCAGAATTTGGGGGAAGTCAGAAGTTAATTAATGAACTAGTCACCATTAGTTACTTCACAAACCTGACTCTTAAGTTGACTATAATTTATAGTATTTCAAGTGAACTTCAAATTAGAGGCTCTTGACTGAAGCTGTATTAATTGCCCCTCCTCCCCCATTCTCACACATTAACTTTGACAATAAATAGGAGTTCATTTGGAGAACTGGTTTAGGAATTAAGTTCCTTTGTTCTGGAAACTGCATTAAGTATAGTTAGTATATTTATCTAAGTTTTTTCTCCTCTGATTAAGCCTCAACCACAGTCATTATGATTCTGAAGAGTTAACTTCATAAGTAAGTCTTGGTTAAGGACTTAAGGACCTCTCTCCCTTTTTTGTAAAAGAAAATTAAAACATTTTCCTCATAAGCTTTGTAGCTTGAAAGGCAAACAAGTGCTGGGACAAAGGTGATGAATGCCTTTTCTGATTGTTAAAATTGTGGAAACTGTGGGATGTTTGCATTGCTTGGTCCTAGAGGGTGAGAGGCTGAGGGTGACCATTCTGTTTTGCTTTCAGATAATTCAGATTTGTCTGCAGAAGCTGTTTGTTGTTGAACACAATCGGAACATTCTTGGCTGGTCTTTAAATACCGTAGTTGACAGTATTCATCCTCGTGTGCTCCCTGCTCTGATATTAATATAGATTGTTAAAGCTTTAAGTCTTATTTCTGGCTTCAAGCAGGAGCACCGGAAAGCATATTCTTCAGTGTTCCGTTGGTGCCCCTTGTAGCAGTCGGACCCCTATGGGGAGGCGGTGCAGTTGTGTAGACTAGACCACAGCTGGTCTTCCTGCTGCGTTTTCTGAGCTGTGTGCTTCAGTTTCACAGATGTAAAAGATGGATAACTTGAGGATCCATTGATCCTATACTTGTACATAAAGAAAACACTTAGGGCTACGTGTGGTGGTGCACACCTGTAATCCTAGCACTGTGGAGAAACTGAGGTAGGACACTCTCAAATTCCAGATTGTCCTGGGGCTACACAGTGTGGCCTTGCCTAAACAAAGCATTAAGTCTGTGCCTGGCACGCATTTAGCATTATATGAATTTATTTAAGTTTAAATAAATTAAGGTTTGAATAAAAAAAAAAAAATCTCAGATTTCTGTCTTTGGCATGTCAAAGGCGCTAGCACCAGGCTGCAATTTGCACAACAGAGAGCTAGTGAAAACAAAAAGCACAGGCTTAGCCTCTCTTATGCAAAGTCTTGTAGGTGCTTCTACACAACTGGGCCCACTGCTGGGGGACAGGAGACTGAAGGATTGCAGAATTTGAGTGTCATTTACTGAGGACTCAGGTAGGCGGGCAGGGATGGGGCCTGCTCCATCAAAGTTAACCATAGTTTTAACTGGATGTGAGAGTGTACATATTTAATCCCAGCACTTGGGAGGCAGAAGCAATCAGATCTCTTCGAGATCCAGGCCAGCCTGACCTACATAGTGAGTTCCAAGCCAGATGAGGCTGTATAGGAAGACCCTGCTTCCCTCCCCCAACAAAAGTTATTCATAGTATTTACAATTAGAGATGGAAACTCCAGCTGTTTCTGACTGATTAGCAGGTGATGGACTATAATCTGTGTGTGGATTGTCGGACATTTGTAGTTTAACACATGAAGGACTTTCTTTGCAGGGAATAAAACCTGAGATTTTCCTTAGGTGAATAGGAAGTTCCCCCTGAGTCAGCCAGGGTGGCCCAGTAGTCTACACAATAGTTTTGTGACAGTCAGCTTTGTGCTGGAGACTTTTGCTCAGAAGGTACCTTTCTTTTTGGCTCACACAACCCCATTTCAGAGCACAGAGCTTAACAAGAGGAGTCAGGCCTGGCTTTCAGGCCAAAGTGCTCATCCACTCAGGGGCCTGATGAGCAGACACACTAGGGCCAGGCCAGTAGCTGTGAAGACAGGCTTTAACTTCATGTGCTTTATCTCAGGAGTTAATGCTGTTTATTCTGTTCAGTCTGTCTGCTTAAATAGCCTGATCTGGAAAAGAAATGGCTTTTTTATCATTGAACCCAATGATAATTATTATTTAAACTAATCCCCAAGCATTTTGTTGACTGTCAAAGAAAAAAAAAAAATAGGTGTGATGGCACATGTCTTTAAACCCAGTACTTGGGAGGCAGAGGCAGGTAGATCTATCTCTGTGAGATCAAGGCCAGCATGGTCTACACAGTGAGTTCCAGGCCAGCTGTGGTTACAGGGAGACCCTGTCTCAAAAAGTTCAAAAAAAGACTTTAAAATGATGCATTTTATTTCCAATGGCTTTTAGCTGTAGTTGAAAGAGAGCCCTTGAAAAAGGCCTTGGCTAGCACGGTCACTCGACATAAAACCATATCAGGACAGGCCTCATGTGGGTCTGATCTTCTCTTTTTTCTCATCTAATACTTTTCAGTAGTATCACGGTTAAATTCCTCATTGGACATGCAGTAGATTAAAAAACCATTTGAGTCTGAGCTTCAACCAAACATAGCAGAAAGACGCGGCGCTTGGACAGCACCTCAGCACCTCCCCGCCCCCTGTCAGGTTCAGTGGCCCTGAGGTTGAGGAAGACGCGGACGCAGAGGCTAATCACTTCCGGATCCTCATAAGCAGCCAGCTGGGGAGGGCGGGAACTGTGTGGAGCGTTAAGGTCCTCACTCATTCTTAGACACTGGAAGAGCTGCTCTTTTTCTGCCTTTCTCCTTTTGTTTAGGGACCTTTCGCTCCCATTCTCCTTTGCTCTGAGTTCTCTTCGTTTTGCATGGGTGGTAGGAACCCTGCTTTAGTTACTCGTGGTATGACTGAACCTCTTGAAAGGCTTGTTCTACTTATCAAACTTTTACATTAGTTGATTAGCTATGATAGGGTCTCATTATGTAGTCCAAGCTGGCCTAGAAAATGCAAATATCTTGCTTCAGCCCCCTTTGTGCTGGTATCAGAGGCATGCATGACCATGACCAGTTTTCAGACTTTTATCTAAAGCTCTTTTCAAATGCAATATCAACTTAACCCCTATGAACTTCTGGATGGCTGTGACAATGTTCTCTGTTTTTACAAACTGGAAGGCTAAGCTTATTGATCCACATACTGTGTTATCCAAAAGATACAGGAAGAGAACAAGACTTTACACATTTTATTGGTTAAGAAAGAGGTTTGTCTTCACATTTCCCTTATTCTGAAATTGTAATACCGCTTTTGCTCACTCAGTTACATGTTGTACGGTAGTGTGAACTAGCTTTAGAAAGAACGATGTGTGAGTTTGTCCCAACTTCTTGTGTAATGAGCTAAATTTTTTAGGGTTTTCAGCACAAATTTCTCTCTCTCTCTGTCAGCAGTAACATTCGTCTTTCCAAATTTGTAGTAGTCGGCATGTCTTCAGCAAGGTAAGAAGCTGGCATTTCCGTTTGGTTTCACTTCATATGTGTTCAAGCTAATTTAACACTTTCACTTTTTCTAGATTTTTTTTTCAGGACATGTTGAAACTCAGGTTAATATTTAGTGGCTTTTAAGACTGTCCAGTGTTGGTGGGTGTGGTGGCACACGCCTTTCGTCCCAGCACTCAGGAGGCAGTGGCAGGTGGATCTCTGTGAATTCAAGGCCAGCCTGGTCTACACAGAGAGTTCTAGGCCCGTCAGGGTGACATAGTAAGATCTTGTCTCAAAAAAAGAGGAGGGAGAAGATGTCTCAGTGGTTAAGAGTGGTTAGAAGTGCTTGCTGCCCTTGTAGAGAACCTGAGTTCCATTCCCAGCACCTACATAAGGTGGCTCACAACTGCTTGTAAATCCAGCTCCAGGGGATCCAACTCCCTCTTCTAGATTCTTTGGGCACCTACACACATCTGTGCATATTCCCAATATAGACAAAGACATATAAATAAAAATAAAACATAAAAAATACATGATGAACAGTGGCATGAATGTTAGGGGATAACCAAGTGCCTTTTTTTTTTTTTAATTGGACTTAAGGTCTGTTTGACAGGATGGAACTCACACCTGGTACTATGAACCTGGTGAAGAATTCATGGCTGGGTGGTCATAGCCCTGGAGGAGAACTTACTACTATTATAGTTACTAAATGGACGTAGTATCAAACTTCCTTCTAAATACTTCATATGCATATCAGTACAACTCTCAGTCCTTATTAGAAAAGCTTGTTTTTTCCAGGGAAGGCAGTTAATGAAGAGACTCACAACTGGCCAAAGTGCAGAGTAAGAGTAGCTGTGGAGTCCTCAGTCCTAAGTGGCTCATCTGTATCATAGCCCTTTCCCCAAGGCCTGGAAACATCGTAGAAGGAGGAGCAGGAAGACTGTAAGAGCCTGAGATTGAGGACTCCTGTGAAATAGTGTCTTCGGAACATGGTGTGGCCTTTGCACTCATGAACGTGTGGCAGCTGTGGCTGTCTAAACACTACCTGCACCTGATGAAGCCAGTTAAAAGTTCCTGTGCAGATGAGGAGGGCTCACAAAGGCCTTGCTCTCACAGCAGCGTTATTGGTAGATGAAGGCTGCTGGGGTAGAAACAGTCATTTTTCTTCAGGGGTGAGGCCCTTGGTAGGCAGCTCATCCTCCAGTGGATAACCCTACATGATGTGTGTACGGGCAGCACTAACTGGACTTGGGGGTGTATTGGGGAAAGAGGACAGCAAGCTGGAAAGCAAACGTGTTGGAGACCTTGGAGGAACTGGAGGTGGGAGGGAGGGTGAAAATGATCAAAATATATTTTATACATGTATGACATTCTCAAAAAATAAATAAGAAGTATATATTTTTAAAAATTCAGTGCTAGAAGAACGTTCAAGAGGCTGAGGCAGGCTGAGAGAGATCAGAAGTTCAGGATCATCCTCTACTACTTAGAGAGTTAGAGGCAAATAGCCTGGGCTACATGGGACTTTTGTTTCAAAAACCAAAGGTGTCAGCTGAGGAGGAGGGCAGACTCCTTTAATTCTAGCACTTGGGAAGCAGAGGCAGGTAGATCTCTGTGAGATAGAGGCCAGCCTGGTCAATGTAGGAGTTCTAAGAGATAGAGGCTAGCCTGGTCAACATAGGAGTTCTAGGCCAGTTGGAGCTACAGGAAGACCCTGTCTCAAAAACCTAAAACAACAAAACCAAAAACATCCACCCCCCGCCTAACAGAACAAAACAAAAAATCCAAAAGTGTTCCTGGAATATCACAGGCATTTAAAGTAGTTCAGATAGTGACTGAGTTGTTTGCCATATGGACAAAAGCAATTTGTATCTCCGAATCCCAGTGGGACTGTAGATGAGCAAATATTTTTGAATCCGAAAAGACCTAGGATCAAATCTTCACCCTCTCACTCCCTGCTGGTGATTATGTCTTCCTTAGGCAGTCCACATAACTGCTCTGAGTTTCAATCTCCTTACCTGCAGGTTTGAGATCATGTTGTTCACCTTCCAAGACTGCTGTATGGATCATGTTAAATGTTTGCAAAGACCTTGCAACGTGCTTGATGCATATAATACACTCCGAGTTCATGTTCAAAATTTGATGAAGACAGAAATAAATACTGTAATTCTAGATTATTGTATCTTAAAAAGGATCTTTCTAAATGCTGTTCTGTAGTAAGCTTATAAAGATGTGTATGATATTAATATTGGAGTCTTGTATTTGCTATTGAGGCAGCGACAAGCCTAAGGGTTAAGAAGTCCAAAGACTAATTTAAATCCTATCCCAGAAGTGTGGTTAGTGTGGAGGACTTTGGGGGGTAGGCTATTTGGAAGTGGTGGGGCAGTGAGGATGAGGTATATTGGTTTTTAGTCTTATCAGCTAGATGTGAGTTCTGTGGCTTCCTGTTGTCTTCAGGCCCTATGGACACTGAGGCCAGCTGCTGCCACTGATCAGTAGGGAAAGAATTGTGAGCTACTAACTGCCAATGATAGGATGAAGCTAGCAGGTGAGATGGCCATGTCTCTTATCAAGGAAAGACTCAAAGTCTGTCAGCATTCATAATGAACCAGTCATATAGCAACCACTTCCTGACGATTGGGGGATGTGGCATTTTTACAATGAATATATGTACATTAGCAGTCAATGTCCCAATTAGAAGCCTGAATGTTAATGTAATATGATTAACCTTTGTATATGAAAGTTCAGCTATACCATATGTAGCATAAAATACCCATGTTCATAGCAACAGTTCAACAAGTCTATTCTAAGTTTTCCATAGAAGAGCAGAGGCCAGTTTAGAAGAATGACAAAGATTGATTTGTACTTCAACAAATGTGATGACAGACTCGTGATGGAATTATAGTAATCAATCAACGTGTGATAGTACTGGTAAAGACACAGCCATGTGCTAGAGACAGAACTGACAATTAAGAAACAGGGCCAGGGCCCGGGAGGTACCTAACCCTAGTGGAAAGGCACCTGCCTGGCATGTACAAAGCCCTGAGTTGAATCCCCAGCACCACAAAAAGAAAACAAGAAGAGAAACAAAATCCATGTCCATCTATCCATCCATGAAAACCTGAATTATATGAGAGGTGGTAGGGGAGGATGTTTAGTGATTCAGTGATGACTTCTGGTGCAACTTGTTGTTTGACAAAAAGTGAACATATATCCTTATATTACCACACACAAAAAGAAGTTTTAGGTAGACTGAAGACCTAAATGTATTTTTTACATATATTTATTTGGTGTGGAGGTTAGAGGACAGCATTCTTTCCTTCTGCCATATGGGTTTCAAGAACTGAGCTCAGGTCGTCAGGCTTGTGGCAAGTGCCTTTTTCCATTGAACCATCTTGCTGGCCAGAAAGCACAAGTTTTAAGCATCCCAAAACTATTTAGTGACCTTGGAATAGACAAGGATTCCCTAAACATTGTGTAAGAAGCATAAACTATAAAAGAAAGGTGGATAAACTTGAGTACATGAAGATTAGAAATTTTTGTAAATAAGAGGTAATGAAACAAATAAGAAACATAAAAATATTCTATGCAGAATACATACAGAATCCCTACAAACCAGGATGGAGATGTAGCTCAGTGGTAGAGCACCTGCTTAGCATGCCTGGGGCCCTAGGTCCAACCCCAAGCAATGAAACAAAACAAAACAAGACAAATACCAAACCAAATCAAACCCGAACAAACTAAAACCAAAATAAAAAGAATTCTATATATTAAGAAAAAAGAACCCAAAAGAAAAACGGCTAAGCATGTGAACGCGCAGGGATGAGAAAAGAAAACCGGAGTGGCCGTAACTCTGTGAGCGTGAGCAGGGAAATGCGGAACTACAGCTGTTAGGAAATGGGATTTATACTCAGCAGAGACCAAATACTGGTGAGATACAAGATGAAGAGGAAATCTTAAGGACGTCCCATAGAAGAATGTCACTGGTACCACCTTCAGAACACGATTTAATAAAATGTATCCAGCTGAAGATGAGAGGAGCCCATTGCATCTCTAGGGCTGGGCAAAGTCCCCACAGACACTCCCCGAGGAGACTCTCCAGCACCTGCCGCACTGCCTAGTGCAAAGAGCTCAGCAAACAGAGGCGGAAGGAAGCCAGGGACTGGGGCCAGGAGGGAAGGAAGGAAGGACGCTTGCTTTGCTCTGTGTGCCGGGAGCAGTTTCGTCCTTCAAGGTCTGTCAGCCCCAGCTCAACTTTTGAGATTTCAAAAGATGAGCCTCCGTATCTCAGATTTGACTGTGAATGGAAGGACTTTTGTTGCCAGTGAATACATCCTGTAAATGTATTTCCTTGTAGAATTCACAATTGTCTTTTTAAAAATACTAAGCTCTGACTGAATAATTAGTCTTCTTTCTGATGTATAAAATGAGGTGTAGCAATATATTACAGGTGCCATAAAAAAGTAGTTATTATGGATGTTTACAATTCTGTTGGCAAAGAGAGATGAGACTTGATGCCCTGAAAAAATAAAATGTCTTTGTTGGGCATATGAATAATCTACATATATTTCATAGGTTTATGAAGAAAGGGGTATTCTTGTTAAATAGTAAATATTCATATGCACTAAGTCAGTCTTTTTATAATATATATTCCTTAGAGCATTGGAAACATGGTAGTTCTAACCATCACTGAAAAAAAAAATGTGTGGTTACCCTGGCAACAGCATCTTAGTTTTTGCTGTTAGTACCACCTGGTGATTCGAAGTGTAACAGCTTTGCAGCATCTACATTTCCATTGAGGAAATAAAATGCATTCAGTCATCATCTCATGGAGGATTTAAGAAGAAACAAGCTAGCTTGCAGATGGGGAGGGGGTAGTCCTACATGTCACCAGAGGCAATTGAGTTTTCAAAGCCGTAACTGCAATCTCGGAAACATGCCCAAACCAGCCGAGACCCCTGCATTAGGGCTGTAGCTCAAAAGCCTATGAATGTTTTCTTGTCCCTTTCTTGAAATGTATACTTTTAAGTGGAAAGTGTAGCTCTTTGTCTTAGCAAGCATCTAAGCTCACTGTCATCACGTTTCTCTTGCGATGCCTGGTGGAATTATGGGAAGAAAATGGTGTCCTCAGCTGCTTCTCAGTGCCCCCGATCTCCCCACGGTGTTGAGCCTTCCTTAGATGTCACTGCATTTTTTAATGTGTGTTGTTTTATTTTTAATTATTTGTACGTGTGTATGTCCATGCAGGGGTATGTGCGCCTGCTTGTGGCTGTCTGTGAAAGCAAGGAAAGGGCACCGCATCCCTTGGAACCGGAGTCATAGGTAGTTGTGAACCATCCATTGTGGGTGCTGGGAAATCAACTTGGGTTCTTTGCAAGAGCAGCAAACACTCTTAACCACTGAGCCATCTCTCGAGGCCCTGTTGTACTTTTAAAAAGTCAAGTCCTGCAGTAATTTCCAGTCCTGTGAGTTTTGTGGGAACTTGTGAATTAGGTAGTTGAGTTCTAAGGAAAGGAACCGTATCACCAGGCTGCAGGGGGACAGCAGGCTAGTGGTATTTCTTGTCTTCTCCAAAGGGTGGGGAAGATCTGTGAACAGAAGATGTATCTTTCCAGTTTTTACTCTCCCCCAGATATTATGACTATATATGCAATTACTGGAAGATTAGAAATAGAATGAGTATATAGGAACTAAGGTAAAGTCTTAATCTATTGGGAATTTTCTTTTAGTCTTTTTTGTGTTTATTTTTAAAGAACCTTTCTCCTACATTTTAGAAGAGCTCTTCTCATTTCATTTCTTCCCTATCACAAAGGACCTTCTACAGCACTAATTGTATCTCTACAGGGTCCATGGTATACTTTAAATCTGGAATGGCTTGCTTTTTTTTTTTCTTTTGGTCTTTCTGAGACAGGGTCTCCCTGTGGCCCCAGCTGGCCTGGAACTCACTATGTAGGCCAGGTTGGCCTTGAACTTACAGAAATTGGCTTTTTTTTTTTTTTTAATGGCAGTGCTTCTTGGTTTTGTTTTGGTTTTTTCCTCTAAGCTTATTTATCCTTAAAGTCCCTTCATCTCATTTCACAGGGATTGCATTTTCCTACACTAAAAGATGTTATTTGAATGTTTCTTTGGTCTTGTAGAGTCTTCAGAGGTACCAGGTAGGTGTTGTCCTGTTTCAGCCCAATATAAATAAGATGTACAGAGTGTTCCTAGCACTTCCCTCTCTTGTATTCTGAGAACTTCTGCTTCTCTCTCTCTCTGAACTTAAAGGCTGAAGGCTGTTTCTGTGCACAATATCTAGTGAATTTCCAGGACTTAAGTTTTCCTCTCACTGCATAAATACTGAATCTCTGCTCTGTGCCAGATGCTGTTGTCACTTCTAAAGACACAGTGACACAAGCCCAGCTTACATGAAATAAGTGAGTCTGTGATATAATGCTATGAGCTTCTGTGAATTTGAGGTTCTTCAGTCTGTGAAGAGCCTGTGATCATTTAATGGAGATGATGTTAGGAAGGTTCTGGAGAGGGTTGCAGAGGAAGACCCACAGACTGATAAAGTGAGGTTTAAGCTGATGGATTTGAGGGAGCTAGTCTGCCCTTACCTGAAGGAGGGGCATTTCCAGAAGGATAGTCAAAGAAAGCCCTTTGAGGGCTCTAAGTCTTAGGCCTTTATTCAGACTGAGATGGAACTCCACTCCAGGGTTTGTGGCCGAGGCATCAAGGGAAGAGAGTGTCACAAAGAGGCAGTGATCCAGTGCACAGGGTGCTGCTAACAGGGTGAGCAGAAGTGACTGTAGGATGTAGCAACACGGAGGTGATTGGCAACTTCATCGAGAACTATTTGTATGAAGTCATGGAGTGAAAGCTGCTCAGGACGACTTCCAGGAGGAAAGGGGGAAGTGGGACTGGAGGCAGCTAGAGGTTTCACAGTAGTTAAGTTTTACTCTAAAACACAAGAGAGGAGGGTGGCAACTGGAGGCGGCTGTGAACCAGGGGAGCTTTGTACAACAGGAGAAATTACCACAGTGCATTTGTACGTTGGGAGTGTACATAATGGCTTGTTGATGTAAGAACAGGACAACTGCTAGAGCGAGGGTAGACTCCAGTGCACAAGCAGCAAGATTGGTTGTAGACAGGAACATGAGCCATTCATCTGAGTCTTCAGAGGGACCAGGAGGCACGTTCATGGAGGTCACGGAGGGAGCCCAGGCAACCTCTCAATGTGTCCCCTTCAGGGCTTTCACCACAGTGGGTATATTTGACAAATGAAGGGGCAGCCTGCTGTTCTCTGGGCCACATGCACCAGTATACTGCGCTAATGGTTGGCCTTCTGCCTCCCTCTTCTGACCATACACAGACAACACTTCCCAGCCCTGCTCTTGACCTCCCCACTTGGTTTTACTAAAGTAAGCAATACCTTTTCAATCACCCTGAAGCTTGCAAAACCTTTGGCTCCCTAACAAAAGGTCTCCTGCTGCTAAGTGATTGAGCAGGAAATTTAAATCAGTTTACCTGTTTCATCGTCCTTTCACAGATACCAGGTTGGACCAAGGAAACAGGGTAGGGATATTTTATTTCCAAAGACCCTTAAGATTTACCATCTTCTTGGGCTCTTGTCTGCATTGGAACCCCTCTCACCACGGAGACGATTGTGTGAATGTATAGCCTATTCAGGTGCACAGGGTGTCTTAACCAGATGGCAGGGTGGCCAGCTGCAGATGGTCTCATTTCTCCATTTGCTGATTAAGGGCCTTGGAGCCGCCTCCTGGCAGGGACTGCTTCCTTGATATTTCCTTCCTCCACCTTTAAGGCAGCACCCCACTTCTTCCTTAGGCTCCTTAGATTTGGGGAGAAGCATAGTTTATATCCTTATTCAATTGCTCCTAACCAGAGACTTGTTGAACTAGAAGAAATCGTTTCAGGACCTGCGGGTTGACATGACAGCCATTCTGTTTCCTCAGGTGTTTATGTTGGTATTTTAGGTTAAGATCTGCACCTAGAAATTTCTATACTTCACATAGGAAAACACACACACACACACACACACACACACACACACACACACACGGGGGCGGGAGGGGGCGGAGTACTTTATTCCTTTTTGGAAGAAGCTCTAAGAGAAAAGCTATGAAGGTTTAGCCTGAACACAACCTTCCTTGGTAACACGGGCTGTCAGTGCAGTTGCCATCTGGGCCACTGGAGGTGGGTCTTTGACATGCCTCTGGCAGTTTTTCAATTTGTGATGCATTCTTCTCAAGATCTGCAGTCTTTTAGTAGGCAAGCTGAACATTCCAAGTGGCAGGTGTTTTCAGTTGCACGTGTAGTTTATATGTAGTCTCTGTGGGCTCGTCATAGCACGGCTAATCAGTTCAAACTCCTTACAATGGGAGGCATTGTTAAAAGCGTTCAGTGGTACAGGTGGAGGAAGAGGATACTTGAAGAACACTTACAGTGGAGGAGTATGCTTAGATGACACTTCAACACGCCTTCAGAATGAAAGTTTAGGTTAAAAGATGTTTGGAAAAAATTTTTTAGAATGTTGAATCTATAAATGGAATATTTTCAGAGCCATCGTTCTGATGCTCCTATGGCTCAGAAACCCACCACCTCAAAAAAAAAATTCAAATGAAAGATACAGAATTCCATCCCCTCACAGGGAGATCTGCAGGGTTCTTGCAATCTCTTGTGCTCAAGGCTTCCTTCGTTTGTGGAAATGCTCAGGCCAGGGAGTGAGAAACTTAAAGAGTGAAATAGTGACTTTAGTAACATTTGCATATATTCTCATATATGTATATCATATCAGCAGGAGGGGGTGGGATAGAGGGCTAGGTGAGAGCTAGAATTAGTCATATAAATTGTGGGCTTACTTGGGTTGGGCCAGTTCCTGCCCTGATCAGAGCCAGTAAGCTCTGCAGGCAATTCCATCACCACTCTATTCCTGTCCCACTCACATGAAAGTCCATGCCAAGATACAAGCCACAAGCCTCCCTTTCTTCATGCAGAAACTATTTTAGGATGAATTTAAATGTCAAACCTTCAAGTACGCAGAGATTTGACCCCTTTTTGTTCACAGCAGAGCTAAAAAGTTTGAAAAACGATTCTGATGAGGGGCCTCTGTCACTGAACTCAAGTTTCAGAAGGAAGCAAAATCACCATGTTGGAAGAAGGGGCTAGGAGAAGGAACACTGAGGAAAGCTTAGATACCAACAGCAGCGCTTTCATGCCCAGAGAGGGCCCAGGGACCCAGTGTGTAGACCACGTTGTGGTTTTATACAGTGTATCAACAAACACGGGCGCCCACACCGTTTAGATTATTGGCCTGATCCTGAACAGACGCAGACATAAGATGCCATCCCCCACACAGAGCACAGGACAGAAAGAGCTTGGTGTCTTTTTCTAAGCGTGTTATGTATACATTTCAGGTTAAATACAGCACTCATCCTCTGGGCAAAACACGGCTTTATTTTAATCAGCCCGGGCAGCAGGAAAATTTCCTGCAGGACTTCTAGAAGGTTGATTCTTCATTTAACAGATGTTTATTGATAATAGAAGACAGGAAGCTATACAACATGTGTTTGGCTTCAAAGAGCTTAAAATGTGGTTGGATTCCTTAGGGGACTTTGGTCATCAGAGAGCTTTCACATGGCTACGTGGAAAAAGATTAGAGCCAGAAAGAAGAGCGAGGAGGCCAACGTTTTTCCAAGGTTACAAAATGAAAAAGACTGTCCCGGCAATCCAGAAAAGTATTGAGATAGAAATAATTAGATCAGCAAAAATCCTCTGTGTTAATAATCTCTTGTCTGTTAAATTACAGAACGTGTTCCAATGGACTGGAGAAAATTATGGGAATTATGGGTCCAGCAATATCTACATATCCTTAAACTTTTGCACAGCATATCAGAGATTTGGTATCTGAGTCTAAGTCTAAAATTTACATGTTAAATCTAAATTTTACAAGTAACTTCCAGGACAAGACTGTGTTTGATTTTTTTTCTTCTGTTCAAGTGTCTTCCTGGTTAACATTATGCAGGTTCTAACCCTGATATCTGCTCACTTGCCTGCCCACCTTAGTGGGCGCATCTTCCAGGTGCCAATCATTTGAGAAATTTTTGTCAGGGATGTTTACACCTGTGTTATACAACAGAATGACTTTTTGTGACAAAAAGTTAATATCAGATTTCAGAGTATATCTTATTTCTTTCTTTCTTTATTATTCAAGTTTTCCTTCCATTCAAGTTACTCTGGTATGTCTTTAGTATGGGTCTCTTACACTTGGAAGTCGTCCTCTGTAACCAACAGGGAGGCTTTTGAAGGCACCAATATCTGACTAGAGGTGACTAACACTGTTTTCTTCTTTCACTGGACTTAGTTTTATGGCAGGTGATACTAATTTTCTATTTATAGACATAAGCAAAAGAATTCCTTTTAAACATGTGCTTAGGTTAAAAGGAGTTGATGGGTTAGTAAGATAGCCGGGCCGGTCAAAACACTTGCTATGCAAGCCTGACAACCTGAGTTTGCTCTCCAAAACCCGTATTTAAAAAAAAAAAAAAAATCCACTTGTGGTGGCTTGCATCTGGAATCCCAGTACTTCTGCAGCAAGATGAGAGGCAGAGACAGGAGAGGGCCTGGAAGCTTCCGGTCAGCTAGTCCAGTGTGCAGGGCTGAAATGGTAACAAGAAAGATCCTGCCTCAACAGGAAGGTGAGAACAACCCTGAGAAAGTTGTCTTCTGACACACACACACACACACACACACACACACACACACAATAATAAATAATTTAAAAGAGAGTTGATTAAAGGAAAAACAGTATAACAGTTATATTTCTGTGTAACAATCAACCTTCAATACATAGTCATGTACAATACAATGTTAGCTGGATCCTGTAGGTTGCTTGGCCTGGGATAGACAATTCTCCACGTGATGTCTGCAGAGTCATTCCTGTGGCTTGGACATTTGCCTAGGCTGGAAGTCGAAGAAAACTTGTTATTATGGCTCAGGTTGGGGATGCAGCTCCGTTGGTACAGGAGCATACATGAAGCCCTGGGTTCCATCCTGATACCACATAAATGGGGCCTGGTGGCTCAAGTCTGTAATCCCAATACTCAGGAAGTCAAGGCAGGAGGATCAGAAATTCAAAGTCATCCTTTGCTACAAAGGGAGTTTGAGGCCAGTCTAGAGTAGAGACCTTGACTCAAAAAACAGAAAAAGGAAGAGACAAAAAGCTCAATAACCCCAAATTCTTATTCACTGCCAACCCCTCCTGATTTGTATGTCGAAACTCAACACCCAATGTGATATCATAAGCATTGGGGCCTTTAGGACATGGGTAGGTCATGGAGATTCTTCTTTTCTGAATGGAATTAGTGTTCTTATAAGGCTTTTTGACACTGTTTGACACTTTTGCTGTGTGAGGATGCAGTAAGAGGTCATCTCGAATGCTGGGCAAACGCTTTGAATATACTAAATCTGATGGTACCTTGATCCCAGGCTTCCCAGCCTGCCCAGCTATGAAAAATTCATTCTATTGTGCAGACTTTATCCAATCTCAGACACTTTATTATACCAACAGGAACAGAATAAGATACTTGTTCATCTATTAACCCAGCAGAGGTGGTCAGAGTGACTGTCACTGGCAGAGTCACATCTATCCTTCTGCAATACCTTGAAAGCCTGTCCTGGATGTTTTTGCACCATGGCTATCAAAAACAGTAAAAAGAAACTGAACAGTCTCTTGAGATGTGGACCTGGAAATCACAAAACATCACTTCTGCCACGTTATGGAGTGATCATGCAATTAAGAAGACAAGTCTGGATTCCTGGCAGGAGAGTGGGGAGAGGGCTGCAGAGACGAATGTTACATCTCTCTGAGAGGTTAGTGGCACATGTGTTCAGTGATGGAAGACTCTTTGGTAAAGAGTTTTTAAACAAAGTCAGACATGGTGGTGCACATCAGTAATCCTAGCATTCAAAAGGTAGAGGCAGAAGGATCAGGAATTCTAGTCCAACCTCAGCTACATTGCAAGTCTGAGGTGGGTCTGGCTACATGAACGAGTAACAACAACACAATTACAAAACAAAATCACACATGTGGCAAATCAATAGGTCATAGCAGATGTGACAAAATATGGCGGGCTTATGCAAATGACTGATACTTGCATTAAGATTTTACATTGACTTGACAACTGAATTCACACTGCCCAGTGCCAGTTGCCAGTGGGCCAGAACCCAGAGCAGAGCACACAGATCACAGTGCTGTGCACAAAGTAGTTTCTTTCTTTTCTTTTTGGCCCATGGTACAAACAAACCCTTTCATTCTGGTGAGGGAAACAGGTATGTAGTCCAGTAGTTAAAACACAACAAATGTGTTACAGCAAGGATTGTAAATACACAGAGCTGATTTTTATGTAAAAGTTTGAAAGTATATTGCTTTTCTTTTGATGATAGTTTTTAGCAGATCTCAAAATGGTGAAATCCTGAAAGCCCTTCAAGAGCCTCCAAACATGGTGTGAGGCAGAGACCAAAGCTGTTAATGCAGAGTGTGAGGAAGAGCCACAGAGGTGGGAATGTTTGCAGATGGGAAGGACGGATGACTGAGGAGGAAGCACCGGCTTGACTTGGAACCAGTTAGATGGGAGAGGGGAGGTGGCCAGAGGAAAAGGAAGAGGAAAATCACAGAGAAGGCTCGGGATGCGGGGATGGGGAAAGGGGGCAGGAAGGACTGTAATTCAGGGCGGACAGAATTTTCTAGCTGAGACGCAATGGTAGGTAAAAAAAAAAATCATAGGAACAAGAATGGGTTCTCTGGAACTGTGTTTCCAGAACTCAGTTCTGTCCAAGTGGCAGCGGAGGGTCATTCGATAAACCAGTAAACACTGGAAGTTCTGCAGCTTGCCTGCCTCGCTAGGGCCCTTACAGAAACTGCAGCAGGACCAAAGAACCTACGGGAGATTACGGGGTTCCAGGGGGGCCGAGGGGGGCAGGAGGGGAAGGCGCCAGAAGAGGTGACAAGGCAAGTCGGGCACAAACTATACCCAGTGTTTATTGCATAAAACAAATCTAACTAGAGGGTTAAGGAGGTTTGGGGTGCCAGGAAATTGCTAGGGTAGTACGGAAACTGAAGGAGCTTTCTGCAGTGTAACTCAAGGCTGGAAAGGGAGCTGGCTCTGTTTAGCTTAGTAATGCAGGAAAAGTACATTAGCAAGAGATTGACCATTGTTATCCAAGTGGCTTTTCCCAGACACTGGATTATTGCAACTCCTCCCTTGCCACCTCCAACCATGGACATCCAGATCTTCCCTCTCTGGTGGCAGATCCTACAGCAGATAATGGGTGTCAATGAAAAGCCATCCTGGTGGCCAGGGTACCAGAGAGGACTCCTCGAGAGAAGAAAGAGACTGGATGGAAGAGAATAGCAGGGGACAGTCACTTACTGGCCACTGATGGGATGGACCAAATCTGGGACCAAATCTCTCCCATAGCTAGTGCATAGGAAGGCGTCAACAGGTCCAGTGATGCCCTTTGCAGTTCTTCAACTTCAGTAAGAACTGGCTGTCCAGTCTCAAGCCCTGTGTCTGAGGGAAGGGGTTGGAAGGTTACCTTCGATTGTTATTTTGCCATATACTATCACCTTCTTCAATCTATAAACTGGGATGTTGTTTAAAACACAGATGTTATTGGAGAAGAATCGGCTCACCAGACACCTGCACCGCCTCAGACTCTAAAATGCTGAAAAGAGCACTTTAGAGAAAAATGGGAGGAAATTTGGGATGGCGGTATAACGCTGCCGTTTCCTTTGTCCTGTTGTTTGTGACCTTGGCTGTTTCAAGCATGATGTACATCCATGGAATCAAACCACTGATATGTTTATGAGCCTTCATAATGTCAAGGACATTTTTAACATGCATTTCAAGAGGAAATAAAAACCTCTAGGGAAGTCCCAGCTGCTGGCACTCGGCTTTGCTAAATCCATGCCCAGACTCTTACAGAAGGGGTCCGAACAGTACACCCCAAACTTTATTCAAGAGGTGAGAAGATGACAGTGTTGGGATCAGTTGTGCTGGTGACAGAGCACAGTAATACTGTGACTGCTGGGTTCTAACAGTGGGCAGCGGCTCACAACCACTTGGACTCTGCTGGTGTCCAGTGATTCCTCTAAGCACCAGGCAATAACCAGTTTAACGGTCACAACTGCTCTCCACGTCATGACTACCTTCTTCTCTAGATGAGAAAACAGGCCCAGAGAGGTCACAGAGCTTTCAAATAGGGGCGCTGGGTGCCAGCATGTCAACGATACTAATAGGAGAAGTGGGGGACATGTGAAGTCTCTGCAAGCTGTGAAAGATCACCCGAGAGGAGGCTGCTCTGTCCTTTAGTCGTTGAATCTCAGGAGCACTGATGTCAACTCCCAGCCTTCGGCTGCCCAGGCTGGCCCCATCCGTAGCAGAGGGTTCCACAGCAGGACAGAGGTTATTGGGGGGCTGCTCCTGTTTTCTCAGCTGTAGCCATGCACCCCAGAATTATGTAATGCTGGAGTGATGGCGGGGGGCCCACTGAGCCCCTCATTTACACAGAGGGCCTTGAAGCAGGACCACAGGGACACTTCCTTTTTTTTTTCCGGTCCTGGGAAAGGAGACTGTTTCAGGGGCAGTTAGCTGAGCAGGCATCTGGAGCCCCATTTATTTGTACCTTTTGTTTCTGACAGACAGGAATCACAGAGATGAAAGTCAGATAAAAGAGTAAAGATACGACCAGATTTTACGGAGAAACATGTGAACAGGAAGGAGACCTTCAGGCGGGATTTATTTATAGGGCTGTGGGGACTCTATGGGTCTGTGTTTGTGAGTAGGGAGTATTCAGGAACTGTGAAGTTTAAATTCCTTTAATGTTCTTAGTAGGTGCCCTGGAGGGTTCATTATTTTAGTAAAAGTCAGAAAGTTCCTATCTCATTCGTCACAGAGAGTCTCACCGGCACCTCTTTCTGCCAGTCCTGGACACCCGAGTGCTCTGCAGTTTGGACTTGGGCTCACATATCTTACCTGGACCTGGGAGGGGGGACTGGTTCCATTTGACATGTTCCAGAGAAGCTGCCTCCTCCTGCTGTCAGCTTTTACCCCAGTCTTCTCATTATTAGGCCCAGAAAACCATTTCTTTTGTCACCTTTTAATTATGCCTCTGGGTACTTTATGTTAAGTGTGACACTTTTCTCTCGATAGGCGGTATCATAGTATAGAATTGTCCTTGTCACTCTTTATTGCTTTTAATAACTATGAAATCTCTTACAAGATGTCTGGAGCTTTGTAAACACATGTTGATGACACTTTTTACCCATCTTGAAATGGCGAAGGTCACAGACAATGTGCTGGCAGAAGGGACCATTATAAACAGACATGCAGCTTCAGAGTGATCCTTTCAGGACTGGGGGACGTTAATTGGCAATGAGGAAGGAAGTGATGAAATGCAATAATAACTTTAATATATTTTTGAGGAAAGTCTCCAGATGTATGCCAAATACTTGCTTTGTGTTTCATCTGATTGGCATCTCAGCATGCCAGAGGCTTAAACATTTATTGTAGTTTTTTTCTTTATAATAAAAAGTGAATTCAAAGCTAAGATTGGAACAAAAGTATAGTTTAAAATAGTCAAAACTTAATATTGATAGGTACTTAAAAAAATTTGTTTATTGAGATAGGGCATCACAGTCTCCCTGCCTTTGCCTCTTGAGTGCTGGGATTATAGGCATCAACTGCCACCCCTCTCATAATTTTCATTAATAAAATCTAATAGAAACATTTAATTAAAAACAATGTTCCTTAACTCTTCCCATTATGAATTTAATTTTTTAATTTTTAATTTTATGTATATGTTCTGCCTGCATGTATGTGCCATGTATCATGTATGCATGTATGGCCTATGCAGGCCAGAGGGTGTCAGATCACTGAAGCTGTAGACAGTTGTTAGTCACCATGTAGGTGCTGGAAATCAAATCCAGGTCCTTTGTAAGAGCAGCCAGTGGCTCTTGATCTCTGAGCCATCTCTCCATTCCTGATTATGAACTTTAAGAACGTATGCATGGGAGATTATTTTAGTTAGTATTGAATTCTATTTCGTTAATCTCTCAGTGATCTTCAATAAATATATTTTAATGATAAAACATCTGAAAGGTATGTTGAATTTGTTATCTGGTGCTCAGAATGTCTCCACACATTGGTTTTGAACTGCTACTGTATGTGTTGCTAATTTGTGCTTATTGAACATCAAAGTTTGAGAATCTGTTGAGGAAGGAACAGTACCATCTGCATCAAAAGTAGTAGCAACAGGTCAGGCAGGGTGGCAGACTCCTGTAATTCTAGCACTGGGGAGCAAAGGCAGGAGGAACAGGAGTCTAGAGCAACCTGGGCTACCCAGCAATACTTTGTCTGAAAAAAAAAGTGAGGGACTGGAGAGGTAAGAGCACCTCTTGTAGAGGACTCGAATTCCGTTCCCAGCACCCACATGGCTGCTCACAGCCGTCTGTAGTACCTCCTCTCCTGGTATTGCATTACATGAGTACACTTTCATACATGTAGGCAAAACAGTCATACACATAACATAAAAATAAAATTAAAAATATAAGAAAAGAAAAAGAAAATAATGAAATAGCATGAAGTTGCTATTAGTCAACATACACGAATTGTTAGACCTTCAGTACTTGTTTAGACAGGTACCGTTGCCATAATATAAAGGGTCAGGAGTTCAGTCATTGGGTTAGACCATGGTAAGTTACTTAACTTCTCTCAGAATTGCAATTTCTTTATCTCTAAAGGAGGACTATACTTATAATTATTGTTACTAATGTGCTAAAGTTCTTTTCCTAAAGATTAAATGAACAGTGTGTGTCAAAGACTTGTATAATGCCTGTTGTGACGAGTGGGCACTGTCATCATGATTACTCTTCTTCCGTTTTCCAGATGAAGAGGTTCCAGCTTAGGGCTCAGGAATCTGGAAAATGGAGAGCGGGAGGGACACAAGGAGGACCCAGTTCCCGTCCCTGCTGGTTGCTTCCCTTACGGCTTTTATGTCATTTTGTGGGAAAGGAGACGTGGGAGTTTGGGAAGAGTAGCAAGGACACAGAGAAAAACAGTTATTTATAACTGGGTCTCGATGGCATTTGCCTCTACTCCTAGGAAATGTGTCATGCCTGGCCACTCCGAGGGGAAAGAGAAGTCAATAGGAAAGACCATTTTCCCAGAACACATTTTAACCCTAGATCACAAAAAGAAAGGTCAAGTATCCACTGCTGCCATCTTTTACAGAGCTGAATGCTCAGCCTCTCTACGCAGCACCAGCCGATCCGCACAGATTCATTTGCGGTGTCATTCAGAAAAGGCAAAAGGAAGGCTGTTCTCAAATAAGAGGGATAGATAGGAACAACACGGAGACGCTACTCTTGTCTTTTCCTGTTTAGTTCCTGAGGTGCTAGACAGCAAGTGCTTGCACTGTGTGACTCTTTGCCTCCTATAAAGACTTAGGAAGACTGTTTGTTTGTTTGAGGTTGAAGATTTATTTGTGTGGCATCCTGCAACCTTGATTTTATGCTCTTACCTTTTAAAAGTTCTGTTTGCAGTAAAATCTGTTGGGAGGGCGGAGTGAAATCATGTCCTCATCAGCATTTGATTGAGTTTCCCTGTGTTTCCGTCTCTTGGGTTTGTCCTGGCGTTAGAATTGGTTGTCTTCCTCTGTTGGGGTACAGGATTCTTGCAGGCACCCATAGAGAGAGGCTTCCTCACCTTCAGTGCTCTGCCTCTACTGGCCATTTCTCAGTGAGTTTCAGAATACCTAGACAAGAGGCTCACTGCGTACTGATTTGGACTACACCCTGCTGGCCTACACTCCTTAGCAAATGCAGGGAGAAGAGAAGGGGGCTCATATTCTAGGAGACAGAAATAATTTTACCAATTTAGGTGTTTTAGGTAGTCGTCAGCATCAGCATCCCTTAGGTGCAGAAGGGAAAGAAGGGCGTAGAGGAGGGGGTCATAGAGGAAGGACCTGAGAAAAACGGAGGGAGGTTGGGAATATATCTTATATCATCAATTATTTTTCCTGGTTCCCAGTTCCTGCTTTTTGCCAGTGACTTTTGTCATTAGTCCAGCTACACTATCTTTACTTGTTATTCTTTTAAAAGATAATCAAGAGAAAGAATTTCACTGGGCTTTCAAGTCAGAAAGAAATGGGGGCCCAAACAGGGTGATAGGAATGGCATCTTTGCTCTAATTTTGTTAGCCAGATCAAGTTCTGGTGTTAGTACCAAGTTGAGTTCCATGGCTCTAAATCTGAGCTTTGGATGGTCCAGGCCTGGACAGCTGACAGCGGTGATGGGAGGGATAGTGAGAGGTCGGCGCCGTACGCGGGTTGCATGCCATGGCTCTAAATCTGAGCTTTGGATGGTCCAGGCCTGGACAGCTGACAGCGGTGATGGGAGGGATAGTGAGAGGTCGGCGCCGTACGCGGGTTGCAGTGCCCATGCGGCATGGCGTCTGTCGGTTTCAGGGAATCACCTGGATTTACAACGTGTAGTAAATTCACAAGTTTTAATGACACAAGCTCTAGCCCGAGTGCCACTTTGAAAGAAATGATTTTCTATTATTTTCGTAAGCCCTTCTGCCTCTTTTTCACTTTCTTCTGGCACCTTCCTGGACGAGTAGAAAGGAAGGAGGAATGCCTGGTTTTAAAAAGACAAAATAAGATGTTTGGTAAAGGCAGGATTCCTTCACTCTAGAAAATAATCCTTAGATTTAAAATTTGCCATTGGTGGCACTTTTAACAGTACTTTATTTAAATTTAAATTCAGTTTTGATAGTTTTAATAAAGAGGCTGCATTGTGTTGCCTCTTCCTCATTGCAGAGAAGGAACCTTGTTTCATAGAATTCTGCAGTTACGCATCAATTGGATTAGAGCCCCATGTTTCCTTCCTGTAGACATCTCCAGAGAGAAAGGAGGGTATATGAAAAGAGAGACAGGAAAAGAAAGAGAAGGAATGAGTCATGTTAAGGGGAAATATTTATTCTGGTTTTTATTCATGTACTTTTTTTTGAGACAGTTTCAGTCTGTAGCCTGGAGCTTTCGATCTTACCTTAGCCTCTCAAGTGCTGGGATTACAGGCATGCACCACTGTACCCAGATCCAAAACGGTTGTGATGGTTAATCTTGGTTGTCAACTTTACCCACCTGGGAAGTGGGAACTCTTAAATGAGGAATTCCCTCTATCAGAGTGACCTGTGGGCATGCCTTTGGACCATTTTCTTGATTTGCTAATTGATGTGGGTGGCACAGTCCATAGGCAGGTGGGCCTAGGTTATATAAGAAAATCTGCTGGCCACGAGCCAGGAAGGAGCAGCTAGCAGCATTTCTCCATCACCCCTGCCGTAGCTCCTGCTTTGAGCTCCTATCTAAGCTTCCCCCCAGCGACTGAAGTAACCTGCAAGCTGAAGTAAACCCTTTCCTCCCCAAACTGCCCTGGGTTGTGGGGTTTATCACAGTGACAGAAGGCAAACTAGAACAAAAGTGAAACACAAACTGCAACTGACAAATTTGATTTTTATTTGAATGGCAAATGCATGGACGTCTTCATATTTCCAAAGAAAACCCAATTCCTTTGGCTTGTTCTACATACATGTGGTGTTAGTCCACGTGGTCCCATGCTAGCATTTCAGTTGCCTCCATTCCTGGATGGTGGCTGGGTGGTGGCCAAGGCAGAATTCTCTGATGTTCGCAGTGGGCTTCATCTGCAGCACTTTCTGTCATTGAGTTTCCAGTCTGCTTGAAACAGTATTATTGATTCTGAAGTGGGATGGTGTTGTGGGGCCAGGAACAGGCTCTGTAGATCCGCCATCAAGGATACGCCGTAGGTGTACTCTCAGAGGAAAAGCGAACAGGTGGAGGTCGGCTGAAGCGCGCAGCATGCACAGATGGCCGGGCAAGCATCTTAACTCCGTTCACTTTGGGCATGCTTTGTGCTTCCACATTCCTGCTAAGGTGGCGTAAAGCCACTAGAAGCAAGGCCTGCTTTATCCATGCTGGTTGAGGAGACCCAAGAATTGATTTTGGAGGTTTGTTTTCAACACTCCTTTCACCCAGCCAAGTATCGGTTACTTAGTTTGTTATGGAACATTATAGGTCCTAGACATCAGCAGACTGGTCCAAAGTCTTAATTCCTCCTGTGTAATTCTCTCTTAATTGTGTTTCAGTGCTGAGGTTCTAAACATCATTCCTTGGTTTACCAGGTTTGTAGTCTAGTCAAGAGAGAACGACTAATGAGGCATCAGCTCACGTTGAGACATAGTCTATGTTTCATAGTATCTTTGGAAGAAGTAAATCAAAGGTAGATTTCTTAAACAGTATTACGAACCAGTTTTTGGTAATAGAGAGATGGAAAACCACAAAAATAAATAATAGAGAAGAGGAACTGTTGGTGCTGGATACTACCTGTTAGAATTATGGGGCTGAAAAGAATTTTTTCTTTAATTTTTTTATATGGAAAAAAATTCAGACTTACAGAGAGCTAGAAAGATGGCGTGATAGGTGTGGCAGTGAGATGCCACACAGTGGGGATGCCTGTGTATGAAGAGTGACTTTTAGCATCCATCAAAACCAAGACTGGGGCCCAGTCTGTTCTGAGACCCTGTCCTTCTGATTTCTCCTGGAGCTATGCTGCACTCCCAGACAAAGGCTGTGCTCTCTCTTCATTGAAACTACATCCATCATCACGTGGGAAAAAAGGAACTTGTCTTATCAGAGGATTATGTCTCTTCTGACCGCTGCTGACTTAGAACACACACAACCACAAACAGATGCTATCCATCTAATCCCACCTGCTATTTGTAAAACAAATGGGATCATTCATTGCTTTCAATGAATTTTTTTCTGCTTATAGCACTTCATTTTCACAACATATACCACACACACACACACACACACACACTATTCTGGGTCAAGGGGGCAAGAAAGTGAGAGATTAGAGCTATATGTTGAGGTTACAAGAGGAGCCCAAGGACTAGTAAGCTTGTTACATTGTAAATAGTGTCCTAGAAGTCATTTCCACAAACAAGTACTTATATACTCTGGATGCAGCATCACCAACTGTGTTGTCATGTGTGTTTTTATGACTACAGGGAACAATTAGGAAGAGCTAATCTATTTATTTGAAAATGTGGGCCTAATTTCCTTTCTGGTAACTATAGTGCTAACTTGTTTTGGGCCTCATTTCTAAGATTTCACCTTTTAAAAATTGAATTAAAAATGACATGTTACCTTTAAAAAACCCATATGAGCCTAGCTATTTTTCTATGTGTTTGAATGCTTTCCCTGCATCTATGCATGTGGAGGCCAGGAGAGGACATCTGGTTCCCTGGAACCAGAGTTACAGACCGTGGTAAGCCACCATATTATTACTGAGAACCAAACCCAGGTCCTCTGCAAGAGCAACCAGTGCTCTGAACTGCTAAACCATCTTTCCAGCACTGTATATTAGTATAGTTTTAAAATGTCATTGGGTCTCCAAAATGTAACTTACCAAAGTATCTCTATTATTATTTATCCAGCAAATACTCCTTGAGTTCCTCTGTATAACAGGCATTATAATTACATGTTTATTTTCTATATTATTGAAACAATGGGACAGAAAGCAAAGATAATCGTGTAATTGTATTTTAATATATTTCCTAGATAGTAGTTGCAAAAACTGTAACTTCCCCTCCCTCCCTCCTTCTTTCCTTCTTTAAAAAAAATGATTATGCTGAATGGTTTAATGTTCAGTGTTTTTGTTTATGTGCGTGTGTTTGCATGTGTGTGGGCACATCTGTGTTTATGCAGTTGTGTGTGCACATGCATATATGGGCATGGGTGTGGAGGACCAGGGTTGGTATAGTTGTCTTCACTGACCAGTCTCTGCTTTAGTTATTGGGGCAAGGTCTCTCGTTGAACCTGGCTGACCTATCTAGGGGTCTCAGGAGAGCCACTGTTTCTGCCTCTTGAGTGCTGGGTAGGCAGGTGCTATAACTGCCCCATTTTCATGAGAGTTTTGGAGACTTGATGTGGCAAGTGCTTTATTCACTGAGCTATCTCCCCATCTCTTTGTTAAGTGGTTTTGAAAACCTTGACTCTCAGATTTCTAGTATGAAGCTTTTGTTTTTTAAAAAATGTATTTATTTTTATTTAATGTGTATGAGTGTTATGTTTGCCTGTGTGTAAATGCACCCTTGTTGTGCAGTGCCCTTGAAGGACAGATGAGGGTGTTGGATCCCCTGGAACAGGAGTTAACAGATCGTTGTTAGCTGCCATGTGGGTGCTGGGATTCAAACCTGAGTCTTCTGCAAGAACAGCCAGTACTCTTAACTGCTGAGCCATCTCTCCAGCCCTGTATGAAGCTTTTCAGATATATCACTGTTTTCTGCATCAGAGATAGAATTAATCCCTGATTGAGATTATTAGTCTAACACACCTATACAATGGGCATGCTTTTCTTAATTTTATAGCATAGAAATCATTACAAACTTTATCAAATTAACACCTACAAAGTCATTTATCATTTGAATGAATTGTGCACAAGTACAAAATAAAATTTTAAAAATGATCAAAAAGGATCTAGTTTCATTTCCTAGAGTCAAGCAACCAGTTTCTTCAGAGATGTCAGGGCAGACACAGTTAATGTAAATCTACATTGCCTTCCTTCTCGACTTCCAGTTTTAATAGTTATAACGAATACTTCCTCATTCCTCTTAGTTTTCCTTTGATGTTTTTCATCCTGGCTCTTACCACTTGTTTATTATAGTTTCATATAGGAAATCTGTCTAAGTTAAAAGAAATCCTATTAATAATTTTTTGAGGGATGCACAATATTTTTGAATTAACTTTGAAAGAATGAATGTCTTCAGATGCTGAGTGTTTTCAAACAAAAGCAAGACACTGCTTTCTATTCGCTGCAGTCTCTTTAAGTGCCTGTTAAGTTTGTCTTTCTGCGGCTTTTGAAAGTAATTCCTTCTATTATAATCTTGAATTTTTTTACATGGATTTATTTTTTTTGTGTGTGCGCACACTCACATATACATGTACACATCATGCGTTTATATGGAGGTCAGAGGACTGCTTGTAAGAGTCTTTCCTTTGAGCACATGTGTCCCGGGAATCAAACTCAGGTTCTTTGGCTTAGCTTCAACTGCATTTACCTGCTGAGCCATCTCACAGGTGGCCTCTTATAGCTTTTAGTTGTTCAAATGCATGAGAATTATTGATTCCTGCATATTATGTTTTTTACTCTGTGTCATACTGGATTAAATTTCATTGTTTATAGTAGGTTTCCAACTAATAAATACTCTTGAGTTCTCCAACTAAGTCATAATTTTATCTATACATACCCTTACAGTAATATCAAATAATTATGATATTAAGCTGTATGGTTAAGTGAACTTTGTGTACATTTTTAAACACAGTCCTTCCAGAGAGAACTTCGTGATTGAAAAGTGAGGTAAACTGTTAAAGATAAGCATACAAAACAACCAAAGGTACAGACGACACAAAGCCTAACAAGACAAGCATGCAAACAAACATGTAATTGCTGACGAATCAGACTTGTTTTAAAACCAGTAAATACAAAACCAGAGGAAATAGATTGGATACTGGATAGTGAAGTTAAGACCTGTGTCCTTACCCTAAGTAATCTCCAACTTCACATTGTCTGTGCGCCCTTAAACAGTACTACTGAATTTATAATAAATACACAGTAAAATTTTGAACTAATAACATATTCTAACAAAATAGTGCTTTTACTACCTGCTGCTTGTGTCATAGTTCCACGTAAGGTATCATTTGAAAACCAAGTATAATGGACAAGAAAATGGGCAAACTTCGGATGGAGTCCTGCTCCTTCTTAGTTTATGCACATGAGCTGAGCTTGTCACTCACTATAAGCTCACTGCCAGCTTGTCAGCAACCCACAGTCTCTGTATTAAGGAGAGGGGATCTTAGGCTTCAATAAATGTGATTCTGAATACTGATGGCTTGCTTACCTGCAATGTATGGCTTGTTAAGATAAAGCAGGGTGGGAACCAGCCCTACCCAGATATATCATTCATGTGAATACGAAGGAAATGATTCATTACCAGCTTGCAGACCTTGCTCGGAAAACACAACTCAGTATTGCGTCATCAAACATTTGAAAACAAAGTGTCCCAGGAAACAATTTGGAAATCCATCCCTAGCACTTTCTCTTATTGGTTTAATTATTTGTCAAGTTAATGATAGTAACCAATGCTTATGCTTTGTTTTGCTGGTTATTCAGTATATTCTAGTAACCTCTGGAGGGGTGAGGGAGGTGTTTGTGCTCTCATTTTCTAGGTGAGGGAAATGGTCTCTCCACGGTTTCATAGGCTGAAGGCCAAAGCCAGAATTGTAAACCTAGTTCTCCTAGGCACTATGAGGGCGTGGACTGTGTGATTTGATCTCTTAGAAACTCAGTTTTCTGATCTGGAGAATGGAATGAACACAGTATTACACAGGACTGTTAATAAGAATTAGCTGAACATATTTCAGCCCATATTTTCATGTACATGGAGCTCAGTATGGATTTATTCATTTTACATTTAACTCTTTTCTCTTAGCATCGTGGTGACAGTCTCACAGTTCTAACCTTAATTTCTATATGTAAACGTCCATTGTCTAATTTCTTATGTACATGGTAGTCAATTAGGGTATTGGTATATTGAGTCCTTGGCATGATGATTTCTCTGGGGGATAACTTAAAGAAATTTCATTTGGGGTTTTAGTTGCTAACTTCTTTGCCCACTTTGGCTCCAAAGGCTAAGAGTATTTTGAGGAGATAAAAACAAACCTATGACTTACTGAACCATACCATTAAGTAGAGTTAGATTGAAGGTACAATATATTTGCCAGGTGACATATCTGAAGAGGTCATAAGCAGCAGGCATAAGCAGAATCATAAAAATGCACTTATCTGCCAACCCATTTATATAAGCGATTACACCACTGGTCAGGAATTTCCTGCTGGATGCCATTTTTTTTCCTATGGAACTTTTCAATAGCTTGTAATGGCAGTTGTGCTTCCTTTTCAGGCCAGGCTGTTATCAGTCCCCCTCAGATAGTCCTTCCTATTCAGTCTGGAGAGCTTTGTGACACTTATGAATGGGTGTGTCTAGTTTTTCGTGATTAGAATGTTGATCTCTCTAATGGGAGACTCATCATTTTTACTTCCTCACACAAGGGTATTGTAAGAGTTACTCTTTGCAAACTGCAATAATAGGCATGTTAAAAATTTAAAACAATAGCATTTGTAACTAAATTACCACTACTGATTTTGTTGGTACAATAATGAGGATTGAATCCTGGACCTTGTACATGTCAGGTAAGTGCTCTACCACTGGGCTATATCCCCAGCCTTCTAAATTACCATTATATCCTTACTGAAAAATTATTAAATTATATTGAAGGACATGAGAGGAGACTTGAAGAAATAACCAGTGCTTACTTGGGCATATCTTCATTTCTCTCCAGAAGAATCTGTGTAGTTAACATTAGCTCCAAATCCCAGAGATATTGTTTTGAACTTATCAAATTAGCTGTTCAGTGAAAGAATAGTTGTGCAAAAGAAGTGGTAAATGTTCACGAAGAATAGCGGTTTTATGGAGGAGGTTTTCCTCTACCAGACAGTCACTAATTCAGTAAATATGTCAAGGTTTTACTCTAAACTTGACTGTACTTAAGGCCCGAAGATACAAAAGTCAGTCAAATAGATCCAAACCTGGTTTCTCATCAGACTTAAATATAACTTGGTGATGCAGACTATATGCAAATAAGCAAGTAAAATAAATAAAGTGTCAACTGTGACGTGTGGAGGAGGACAGCAAAGTGGCGAGGGGCTAGACTATGAAGGTTAGGGGCGGAGGTGACGTGGGCAGACCAGTGTGAATGGGGTGTCTGGAGAAGAGCTCTTATGAGTAAGATCTGAAGTGTGTGCCTGTTCAGGTTTGCCTTTAGTCTCTGTGACAAAACACTCTGACCAATACCAACTTGGGGGCAAGGGTTTATTTTATCCTGCATCTCTGGGGTCACAGTTCACCACCGAGGGAGCCCAAGGTAAGGAACCTGGAGGCAGGAGCTAAAGCACAGGCCACGGAGGAAGGCTGCTTACTGCCTGCTTTCTTATATAACACAGGACCACCTGCCCGGGGTGGCACCGCCCACAGTGGGCTGAGCCCTCCCATGTCTCTCAACAATAAGAAAATACCCTACAGACATGGCCACAGGCCAGTCCAGTGGAGGCAATTCCACAATTGAGTCTCTCTCAACTCAGATGTGTCAAGTTGACAACTAAAGCTATCCAGCAAATGAATCATGAAGTTTTTCTGGGCTATTAAAAGCTATTCAACCAGGTGTAGAGCTCAGTGACAGAGTGCGTGCTTAGCCTGTGCAAGGCCCTGGGCTTGATCTCCTACACTTCAAAAACACCAAGTAGTAAACAGATATACAGCGGTTACATTATGGGTCTCAGCTTGAAGCAGCTCCCTCAGGTTGAGTCTCAGAGGCTCCTGTATGCAAGGCACCTCTTTTTGTACCACTTGCTCTTCTGGGAAGGCAAAGCAAGGCTTCTTTCTCACGCCTTTGACCTCTTCGGCTTACTTAGCGATAGCAGCGAGGGCAAACTTGGTGTATGTTTTATCCATTTACTTCTCAAGTACACAAAATTCTCTCTTACTGAATAAATTCTCCACAGAAACCCACAGTTTTGGAACTTTTCTTTGCAAGGATATCTTATTGGTGTTTGTAGCTTGGGACTAATGGCTCCATGGATTAGAGATTAATCTGGTGGGGGAGGTAGAGGAACTAGGCCACTAGAACTTCGGGAAGATGTGGACCTGCTGCCTGGCTCTCTCAGGCACTGGGCTATGTGCTGAGCACATACACCTTCCCCTTATTTCTCCACAAGCCTGTGAGGTGGCAGATAGCATCATTCACGTGTGAATCAGGGGGAACTGACTCAGAGAGGTTTGCATAAATCACGCAAGCTGACAGTGCTAGTAAACGACTGTCAGGATTTGAACCCAGGAATGTTGAGGTCCCAAGCCTGTGTGCCTATGCCCATCTAAGCGATGCCAACATTACAGCAGTTTCTCTCTCCTTTGTTTTCTGGTTAACTGCCCAGAATTCTTTTAACCACAAGTGCCACATACTCCAGTTTATTTTTATTCAGAGATAAGCGTACATAGAGAGCTCTAGGTCCTTTTATGGTTTGTTGAAATTTATTCTGTATTTACTACTTGCTGTGAATCAGAATGACCTGATTAGCTGAAAATAGAGGCATTAGTTCCTGTGTAGGATCTGAGTAATGTATGCTGTGTAAATTTCTACTTTTTACTTTGAAGTGTGGTAATTTGCATTTGTCTCTTGTCCTTGCTTTTGGCAGAGGCCTGAAACATCAACTGTTTAAATTAAGAAACTACTGCATATGATTTTCAGTATGATATGAGAGGGATGAGGTGAACTTGGGGGACAGATCCAAGTGCCCTGAGATTGCAGCTCGTCTCTGGGGACAGTCATGGCACATAGGAAGAATACCGTGGTAGGGTTGGGCAGTTTCCTTCTTTTCTTCTTCCTCCTCTTCCTCCTTCTGTTCCTTGTAGCCCAGGCAGGCCTGGGACCAGCTGTGTAGTTGGGACTGACCTTGAACTCTTGACCTTCCTGCCTTTACCTCCAAACTATGGAATTATAGGTATGTACCAACATGCCTGACTTAGCAGTTTTTCTACTGCAAGAGAAACGATGTCACAGGAGTGGAAATTTTATTAAGGTACCAGCGAATACCAGACAATCATGTTTTCATCAAATATAACTTGGAAGGCAGGTATGGGAGGTAAAATAATAACTGAGTATTTGCTTTCAAGGAACCCATAGATCGGAGGGGAAGACAATATGTAAATACATTCTAGCACGGAGCTGTCAAGGGCTCTAGTCACAGGGCCTAAAGCGCGCACGCAGGAGAGGTGCTTGACATCCCCGGAGGTGTCAGGGGAAATGTTCCAGGGCAGAATCATCTGTTCATAACTGCACTGGCCACATATTTTGTGAGGCCCAGTAAACGAAAATGGTCACTTGCTTAAAAACTATGAAGACTTTCAACATGGTGACCACAAAGCACCACAGCAAACACAGGCACTTGGGGTGCAAGTTCCAGCTACTGAAGACTGTAACACCCACAACTCAAAAATGAACCCAACCTGGGCACTGATGCTGTTTGCTTTTTTTTGAAGCATTCTCATAATCTAATTAAAGCCTAAGAGAGGGCTAGAGAGATGACTCAGTGGTTAAGAGCCATCTTCCAGAGGACCTGGGTTCGGTTCCCAGCACACACGGCAGCTGACAGCTGTCCTTAACTCCAGTTCCAGAGGATCTGACATCTTCTTCTGACTTCCATGGACATTGCACAAGATGGGTGCACTTATGCAGGCAAAACACTCATACATATACAGTAAAAATCAATCAATCAAAAAACAATTTTTAAAAATCCTAAGAGAATATATTTAAATCAACTTGGTGTGGCGCTAGTTTTGGAGGAACCCCAGGTCGTTATTATGGGTCACAGGAATATTTATTCTTTACTACTTTTCCCACATAGAGCCACAGTTTCTGGGAACTTTCCTGGGGGAATGTTGACTACTTTCTCCTGTGCCTCTGAAAGGAATAACTTATGCCAGTGACAAAAAGCAAGTTTTTGATGGTATGATTGTTTGAAATGGAACAGAAATTCTGTCTGCCAACTACAAAACAGAGCACACACCTGTGGAATGTTGTAGGACCACCATAATCACTCACTGCTGGTTAAGAACGACTCAGAGAGTGGTGCATCTCCCAACTCTCAGCTCTCATCAGAGTAGCTTCTTTTTGCTGTAGATGGTAACTAACAGAGAGATCCACAGTGTATCGACATTGCAAAGAATAAGAGACTGATGAGTGCTCAGCCCTAAAAGGAACCTCTACACCACCTTCTCCCCCAAGGCTCAGGGATCACGGAGAAGAGGCGGTGATAGATGACTACAGGATGTGTTTCCCCGGACACAACAGGACAGTTATGAGCTCACACTGCTTGTGACACTTTCGTAAGACCTAGACAAGATCAAGCCAGACAAAATCCCAACATGGAAGGAAGAAGTGGGCACAAAACCCCACCTGTAGCTGAGGAGCTCTGGGCAACTGAGGGCTGCTGGAAGGCGGAGAGTCGGGGTCTTTTTGTTACTGTTTTAAAGATGTGGTCCTAAGGATGGACCCACAGTCAAGTGTATTTTGGAAACACACTTTGGACTTGATGGACTTTAAAAAGTTAAAGAGGATACAAATTGGTGGGGAGGCTCGTGCGGTGCGGGTGGGTCTGAGAAGCGCCGGGAAAGGGGAAGACATACGAGCAAAATACATTATACGAATTTTTCAAAAATTTATTAGAAATATACTTAAAAAAGAGTTGCACACACACAGTGCCGTCTACATACAATGTCCTGGTGTGGAGGTGTTATTATTCTTTCTGCTCACCCCAGGCTTGATCAAGCGCCTTGCTGTTAAGTAAGAGAAAGAGATGCAAGCCAGATCCTAGCGGAAGTTCTGGGCAGAAGCCACGGCTATTGGGTTCGCTCCTTATCTGCTGCCACAAGTCCATCAAGTCTCCGCGGAGGAGATTCTCCTTCCCCCTCAATGCGGAGTGAAGAAGCCTCTTAGAGCCGCAGTCAACGCTCGAAATGTGAATGAGAAATAAACCTCACTATGGAACAGCCATGGAGGTTTGGGGTTATTTGTGACAGTAGCCTGAGGAAAGAGGCTCACACAGTGTCTGATCGTGGGGCAATGCTTTCAAGTACAGAGCTCGCTCAACCAGCCTGCAGGGATCCCCCTCCTCAGGGGAGCTTGTTGCTCTAAAGGCAGTATGTATTTCTTCCAGCAGCAGGGACACTGTGGGTTCCTCAATCTGCTGGAAAACAAGCTGAATCCTTGATGCAGGAAGTGGTGTGGTATCTAACAGCTGGTGCATTGCCCTGTTTTCCCCACTGGGCTCGGAAGTTTGCAGCCTGTTTGACCTCGGACAGATTGCTTAGCATCAGTTTTCCCATCCGTAAACTGGGAGGACTATTGGCTGCCTAAAAGAGGTCGAGGCCCCCTTCTCATTCAGTCCCTCCTTCGGATTTGATTAGCTTTTGTACCATTTTTAGCTACCATTTTTCTTATAAAAGAGATGAAGAGAGAGGGACGGGGAGAACAAGATAACTAGGAGTCTAACTCAGTGGCAGAATATTTTCCTAGTATTTTCAGGGTCCTGGGTTTAATCCTCAGCTCCAGGGAACAGCCCAAAACAAGAACACCACCAAAACAAGTATGAAGACAAAAGCAAACAAATTGCTCCCTCGAACAAAACAAAACAAACCCCAAAATTAACCAAAAAATAGGGTATTTGCAGATTTCTACTAAATGTTCCTTTCTTTCCAATAACCTGTTCCCTTACCTCCTTCTTCAGTGACAACCACTATATGGTATATTTTCATTTTTGATATCTCATATACGTATTGAAATTATAGCTTATTATCTTAGTATACACTGTATTGGATAGATATTATATACACTCAAATGCAAAAATATACAGAACCATATTTTTTGCAAAGGGCAAATTTGGGATAAAAGAATCAATAAAACCTGGGCATGGTGGCATGTGCCTATAATCTCAGCACTCGAGAGGGGGAGGCAAGAAGATGCTGATTTTGAGGCCAACCTGGGCTGTACAGTGAGACTCTACTCAAAAACAAAATGAAACAAAACAAGAACAAGGAGGAAAGTTAGTAAAATATACTGCTTCTTTAAAAGACGATGGTGGAGGGGTGTTTCAAGCTCCTTTCTGTCATTTGTCACTTTGGATCAAGTCCTGTGTAGGAACTGAGAATCAAGCAGAACAGGATAGAAAAAGATCCGTCTTCTTTGAGCTTACCTCCTAGAGAAAGCCAGACATAAACAATCAGCAAGCAAACCCAGTGACTGGCCCCCAAAGCAACAAGTATGGGTCTTCAGAAAACTCTGGAGTGAGTGGATACCAATGATGACTAAATTACAGTTGTCTCAAGAAAGGGAAGTAACAATCTAGAATATTTGCAGAACTGCCAAAATTAAACACTGGAAAGAAAAAAAAAACAATCAATAAATGAGTTAAAAACTGAATAGACAGCAGAATAGAAACTAAAAATGACCAGTAAATACTTGAAAAGGTGATCGTCATTCCTCTCTGTTGGGGAAAATCAAATGAAAACCACTTTGAGAGTCCATCTCACCCCAGTCAAAACGGAGAAAGAGGAACACTTGTCCACTGCTGGTGGGCATGTGAACAGGTGCAGCCACTGTGGAAGTCAGTATGAGATATCTCAGAACCCCAAGAATAGATCTACCAGATGACCCATCTCTGTCACTATTGGGAATATATCAGGACTCCAACTCAACATACCACAGAGATTCCTGGACAGCCATGTTTATGACTGCACTGTTCACAATGGCTAAGAAATGGAGCCATGTTGGGAGCCCATTACCTGATGAATGGACAGAGAGAATGTGGTGCATGCACACTGGAATTTTTCAGTCACGAAGAAAAATGAAATCAGGGATAGGACTGGAAATCATGTTAAGTGAAATAAGCCATTTTCTCTCATATGTGGAATTTAGATCTAAGTTTACATATGTGTATGTGTGTGTGCGTTTATGTGTGAGTGTCGGTCAGTAAAGGAAGACATCTTTTTTAAACAATATTTTAATTACTGTTTTTTGTTTTATTTTATATGTATGCATATGTTGCCTACTTGTGTGTAAGTACACCAGAGCCCTGCAATGCCCAAAGAGGTCAGAAGAGGGTGATGGATATCCCCTAGACCTGGTTGTTATCAGTTGACATGTGGGTGCTGAGAATTGAACCCGGGTCCTTTACAAGAGCAGCCAGTACCCTTAACCGCTGAGCCTTCCTTCTAGCTCGGGAAGGAAGAGAACCTAAAGGAGAAAGTGTGGGGGCAGTGCAACGGAATGCATGTAACAGGCAGTGGACAAAAGCAGACAGGAAGACTGCTTAGAGGGAGAAAGGAGACCACCAAGAGGAGATGGGGTTCTGGGAGAGTATGGAGGAGGGGCGTGAATAAGGACAAAGTAGGGTTACATTTATACAGGAAATGCCATGAAGAACCCCAGGAATTAATAAAAAAAGAAAAAAGGAAGTAACGTTTGTGAATCCCACTGGCCTCAGCTAGTTTTGTCACTTTTATTTCATTTAATTGTCTTTTAAAATTTGTTTCAAATTATTTTTATTTTATGTGTAGGAGTGTATTGACTGCATGTGTGTAAGTGCACCTATGCCATGCAATGCCTGATGAGGCCAGAAGAGGGCGATGGATCCCCTGGAACTGGAGTCACAGACGGTTGTTAGCTGCCATGCCGATGCTGGGAATCAAACTCAGGTCCTTTGTGAGAGCAGCCACTACTCTTAACTGCTGACCATCTCTCCAGCCCCTGGTTCATTTAATTTCTCAGTAGCTCCTGATGCATCCTTTTTCAGTTAAAAAAAAAAGTGTGAAGTTCACAATAATTAAAGCAGCTTTCCCAAATCGCCCAGCTGGTGACGGTGGACTTTGCATCTTTACTTCCCATTTCTTCCTCAAACCCCATGACCTCTTTTCCACAGGAGAAGCTCATACCTTTCTGTCTACTCTGACCGTTTTCTTCAGTCATGCTATTTTTAGACAATCAATTATTTTATCCTAGAATGGAGTTAAACCGCAGCTTTCCTGTGTGCTTACAAGGCAGTCTTCCCTAACACAGGCTGCTGTTAATTCTAGAGAACCACTTTCAAAACAGTGTTTTTGCTGCTTGTTGGCTGTGCGGTTTCTATCAGGTTCATCAACCTCCGTGGGCCTGTTTCCTCACCTGTGAGGGGATCGGGCCAGTTTTAAGGGTATGGGATCTCAAATTTTGAGCGAATGGTGCCTTGATGGTACTATGCATTGCTCACTGCCAGAGCACAAAGCTGTGGATTCTCTGCTGTGCACAAGGCTTTGTGTAATTTGGATCACCCCCTCTCAGACCCCTGAGAACTAAAGATCTGCCCCTGAACCTTTGAAGAAGGGGACTCCGGGGAACCCCAGAGGCAGGGTAGGAAGGCGGCATGCCAGGGCAGTTATGGTGGAGTTTGGGCGGAGAGCCATTCTGGTACCAGCCTTGGGAATGATCTATTTCAAATTCCAAGATCAATTATGTGAACCACTAGCTCTACAGATACGGTCACGGAGGCTCAGCAGCACAGGTTGACAAGGTCATTCAGAATGCTTCCTTGGACATTAATGTCCGTTACTTGAAAATTACTTAGCCTTACACCTTTAGGGAAATCTTAAATGCCTACTCCAGATGGCATCATCTTACTTGAAACACAAAGCTCTCATGATAGCAGCCTTAGGAAGGAAGAACGGGCTCTTGTCTGGTCTTTTGTTGAGAAAGTTCCATTCTTGTTTGCCAGTTGGGGATACTGAGTCCTGCCCTAAACAGGGGTGTGGTGAGGTACAGGAAATACTGCAGACTGAGCTTGGCTAGGGTGGTGGTTTCTTGGCCTTCACGCTTTCTCAGGCCTCACAATCTCCTCCTGCCTCTGCTGTCTGGGGAGCACCAAGCCCCAGGTCTTCTAATGGTGGGACCAACCTTGAACTTGTCCTCAGCAAGCCAGTGGTTTAGGAGCAGGAGGAAATATGTTCTGGGTTTGAGGAGCTGGAGAATCAACGTCCTTTCCTGGCCATCCAGGACTAGAGACAGAGGGATCCTGGATCCCTGGGGCCCTGGAGAAAGTGGCTTGCATCCTGGAGCCAGAGGGACTCAGTAGTCCTTCAGTCAGGCGGAGCGGATGGCCCGAAGTGTGGGGCTGGGGAAAGGAAGAATGGAACTCTAATGAAGTTCGTTTTCAACTTAAATCAAAAGTCTAAAAAGAGCTGGTGTTATTTATTTAGTTCCCAGACTTTGGCTTTGTACTAGAATCACCTATGCAGACTTAAAGGGTGTAAATACTTCACTGCCCAAGTCTGGCATCCTTAATAGAAGCATTGTGAACCGGTTCCAGACATCTGCATCCAACACACCCTCCATGGACCACAGTATTAAGCAAGTAATCTGGCTAATTTAAAAATACAATAGTCTTCAAAAGGGAGCAACACCAATCATATGATTACTTCTTTGTGATGAAAAGTCTCTCAGATTTATTTAGTTCTTTTTGCCAAAACAGAAATAAAGAGATGCTCAGGGGGTAGAGGGATAAAAAGGGAATTCCTTCTGTTTGCTTTGAACACAAATGACTCTGTTGCTTCTCTTTATATTTCAAGCAAGTGGTGCGTGTGTGTGTGTGTGTGTGTGTGCGTGTGTGTGTGTGCATGTCAGGGTTTGTGGAGTGTTAAGAGAGTAACTTGGCTTGTCATTCAAGCTGGCCTTGAACTCTGTCCTGCTTCAGCCTCCCAAGTGCTGTGAGTACAGGCATGAGCCACCATGCTTGCAAAACCAGGGTTCTGAAACATTTCCTAGACACGTGACCTAATTTAGAGTAAGCAGAGTAGGCACCTATTCCATGCTAGGAGCTCTGCCTGGCTGTGCCATGTGTGTCTTCTCAGGTGAGGAAGCCGTGCTGTCAATGGAGGATTAAGAAAGGCCCTGCAAACCAGTGAGCATGTTTAGAGACTGACTGACTAAAGGCTTACGTCCTTGTGATTGATACCCAATGCTGAGGAAGATGGGGTGATACTGGGGCTTGTTTACGCGTGTTCCTGCCAGTTCACTCACTCATTCAACTTCTGAGAACCATCTCAAGGAAGTACTTATTAAAAGTGATATAGGAAGAAGAGGATAATTGTATTTTCAAAATGTAGCAACATCTGGAAGTCATATTATTAATCATTAAATATACAAAGGTAAATCACTGAATGACTTCATTAAATGTTTGACTGCAGAAACTGCTCATTGTAAACTCTACATAGGAACGGGTAAAATGCTTGTGACCAAAAGTCAAACGAAGAGTTCTGTGCTAGGAAATCATATGAAAGCTGTTCACCTATGCAGGAGTCACTGTGAGGGTGGAAGGAGGTGAGGGTCTGAGGAAAGAGTTCTGAGTGTGTTTTTTCTTGTGCATATGGTGGAAGGGTTTGTTCTGGTCTGGTCAACCTGCCTTCCTACCTATTGTGAGCCTAAAAGGAAAAGAACATTCCTGTTTGGCCAATGGTCTGCAATGCTGTTTAGAGTTGCCAGTGACTTTGATCCTTAGTCCTCTGTCAAAGGACTTGCCTACAATAGAAGGTAGACCAGGAGTCAGAGAAGTGATGGCTGTGTGGGAAAAGTGTAGTTGGCAAACACATGTGAAGACAGCTTGCAGTCCCTGAGACAGAGCTCTAAATTTGACATTTATGTGAGTCTGTAAAATCTCTTGTGTGTATGTGTGTGTGCACCTGTACCTGTGTGTGTACACATGTGGGTGCCTGATGTGTCTCTATGTGTATGTGTGTGTGTGCACATGAGTGTGCCTATGTGTGCCAGTATGTGTGTGTGTAGCTGTGTATATGTGCCTGTCCCTCTGTGTATGTGTGTGTGCCTGTGTGTGTATGTGTGTATGTGTGTGTGTGCCTGTGTGGAGACCAGAGGAGGATGTAGCTGACTCTGCTCTATACCCATCCACCTTAGACCCTTGAGACTGAACCTGGGTCTAGCTGGCAGCCAGAAAGCCCCAGTGATCCTTTTGTCTCAGCCTCCCACAGTGCTGAAGTTACAGGTAGGTGTGGCCATGCCCAGCTGTTGATGTGGGTGTTGAAGATTTGAACTCAGGCTCTTCTGCTTGGACAGTCTTACTTACTGAGGCATCTCCACAGCTCCTAAAATTCCTTTCTTATGCTGGCTAACACTGTGCTAATTACTTGCAGTTGGAAGAATCTGGAAAATAGGTATTTAATTTTTAAATGTTTTTAGTCTACTCACAACCTGCCAAGGTTACTTATTTGTTTGTTTTTCAAGAAAACTATCTTGCTTTCTGAAGTACTGGACATCTTGTACTGTGCATAAATCTGCATTTGTGGATCATTTCCCATTAAACTACTGACAGAATCTTGGTCCCTATTGAACTGTATCTCCTCTCTGGTCTTCTTCTGCATCATCAGCCACATTAACTGTTTCCCCGAATCCTACTTCTGACAATAGTTGGCTGGGGAATGCTTTGGAAAGAGAAACCACACTGTGAATTCAAATCTGTACAAGGCAGGAGTGCGTGGGGAACTATGCGGACTCATGGGGGACTGTATGGGGAATTCCACAATCCACAAAAATTAATTGAACACCTGCTAAGCAGTGGATCCACGATGATAATAAAAGCAGACAGAATGCTAGCATGGCTCTTCATTAACATGGTTTTCAGTTCTTCAATATGCTGCCTGCCTCTGTGTGTGTGTGTGTGTGTGTGTGTGTGTGTGTGTGTGCAGGGGTAATTTAGAGCCTGTGAGTTCACTACTACTCACTGCTTCCTATGTGGAAAACAAGGCAACAGTCAACATTTACTGAACTTCAATACTGTGCTATACTATTATATGTTAATTATTGTTTTCCATATATTACCAAATGAAGAAACTGAGCTGTAAATGAGGACACTTAATGTGCCCAAGATCACAGAGCCAGTAGGTGGCTGGGGGGACTCCAACTCCAGGTAGTCTGAATGATCCCTCACCATTTGATGGTGCTACTTACATGATATTGTAGGACATCTTCTCAGAGATGCCGAATCTGCTACCTAAGACCATTAATTTTTTAAAAATTTTCATTAAGCTAAATATTGGTGGTATGGAATACATCTAGCTGGCCAGGAGAGATGAAAGGAAATTCCTTTCTTGACTTCCTATGTAGCTATAGAGAAAAATGTTCTGATAAACTCAGTTCATCTATTGGTATATCTATTACACAGACTAGTCAGTAGACTATTTGCTGCTAAACGATTTTTTAGAAAGCCCTTGGATTGGCAAAGGATGGAAAAGAAACAATTCTTTATGATACAACAGTGTGGCAAGTCCTGTAACAGAGTTTTCCAGGGTGGATGGAGAGAGAGGAATGTGTCCTGCAATGGTTGGCAGGAAATCTGAGCATTGGAAAGTAAGTAGGAATTCCTCAGTGAACACTGGGTTAAGGGGAAGTGTGGGAAAGGATTTGGGGAGGTCACTAAGCTCACTCAAGGGTTGTTGAGAAGTGCAGATGGCTTCAACTACAGGACTAGAAAGGTTGTGCCAATCGAGGAAAGGCACTGGGATTTCCCCGCGAGGCCAGGGCTATGTAGACTCTTTCATCTTGCATCTACCCAATGATGAAAGTAACTTCAGTATGTCATTTTTAAATAGGTGCTTTTAAATCATTTATATGAATCCTTATTTATATACACATATCATCAGATTAGTTTACCATATCCCTAATGAAATATTCAAAGCTGAAATTCAGTAGATAATATTTAAAAGTACATCTTAGTTTTTGTGCCTATATAATTTTTTCAATTAAGAAATGAAATAATCACTGTTTTTGAAAATGCTTTATATTTTTCTTGTGTATGTATGTGCATATGCAGGCGTGTGTGTTTATTTATGTTCTTGCACTTTCCAGTGCACATGTGTGGATATATATGCATGTGTGTATGTGTATGTATTTGTGGAGGTGAGAGGATAGCCTCAGGTGGCGTTCCTCGGTGCCATCCACCTTTTTGTCTGGAGACAGGCAGGGCCTCTCACTGGCTTGGAGCTCATCAAGCCTCGGGGATCTGCCTTGCTGTCTTCCCAGAGCTGGGATTACAAGAACGTGCCACCAGCCTCCACTTCAAGAAATTTTTTTTCATCTATTTTTTTATTGAATTTTTGTGGATTTCATACAATACATCTTAGTCATATTTATCCCCCTCCCCTATGTGCACCTCCCATAGCCCACCCACAGGACTTGATGCATTTTGTCACGTATGTTAAGGCCTATCAAATCACGTCTGTGTACCCAGATGTCCCTCGGTGTGAGTTCCTCCACTGGAGTCTGGTCAGACGATCTAGTGTCACTCCCTTAAAGAAGACTAGCTCTCCCTCACCCAGCAGTGATCAGCTGCCAGTCGTTTCTCACCAAAGCTGTGGTCTTCTGCCCATTTCCAAAGCTCTATGTGGGTTTGGTCTGGTTGAGTTTGCATGAGTCTTGTGCATGCTGTCACCATTGCTGAGTTCATACGAACAAGGTCCCGGGAGCCTATGAGACTCTTATTTCCTTATGGTCATGAGCCTTCTTCCCTGGCTCTGACAATCTTCTCACTCCCTCTTTCAAAACCCTCCCTGAGCCCTGGGTGGATGAAAGTTAATATAGGAGTTGTGTCTAGGGGCACGCATGCTTCAGTCTCTTATTCTCCACACTCTGGCCAGTTGTGGCCTTCTGTGTTAATTGCCCTCTGTTTCATGAGAACCTTTGCTGGTGAGGGTTGAGAGATGCATTAGTATTCTTTCTAACTCCTGCTCCACTATGTTTCATGAACCTAGATGTAGAGGTTCCAATGTAGATGTGTCACTTAGGGCTGGCATCTCACAGACACTTATTCTCTGTACTAGACTCTGTCTATCGCAAAGGAAACGTCTTTGATGCATGGCAGCTGGTGTACTTGTCTGTAAACATAAGGATCCATATTTAGCATACAGTAAGAAATTATGTTTGTTTAGGAATGTGACAGACTTAGGGTTTTCTCTAAGATGTATGACCTCTCCAGGTATGTGTATTTGACTATGTTTACAGTACTACACATGAGTTCCTCCCTTTTTTTTTTTTTTTTTTTTAGTGGGTCCTAGGGATTGAACTTAGTTCTCCATAGACCGAGCAATCTCCCCACCCCTGCTTTCATATTTTTGAAATTTTTATTTAATTCTTTGTGGTAAGGTATTTTAAAGGTCTAGTCCAAGTTCAGTTTATTCTGAATTCTAGTTGTGATTGCAGCAGGATACTTCACAAGGAGATAAAGTTCCACTTGAAGGAATGTTAATTGGCAGGACTATCTCAATCATGGTGCTGTTTTTCTTTTTAAACCTAAAGTGGTGTATGCAGGCTATTCTTAAAATTTGATTAGTAATTTTCTATTTTTCTTATGTCATTTAGTCATTCTTATAAACTCTTTGGAAGGTATTTTTATATCTTTAGTCTTTATTCAGATCTATGAATAGACTTCATTTAGAACATTTTAAAAGATTAGGAAATCCTGTTTCTAGTTGTTTTTTGTTTTTGTTTGGGTCGGGGTCTCCCTGTATCCTCAGCTGGCCTGAAACTCTCTATGTAGACCAGGCTGGTTTTGAACTCACAGAGATCCATCTGCATCTGCCTCCAGAGTGCTGGAATTAAAGGTACACACCACAACATCTGGCTGTAGTTTTGTTGTTGTTGTTTTTAATGTGCAGATAGAAAATTTAAAAGTGGGGACTGGAGAGATGGCTCAGTGGTTAAGAACATTGACTTCTCTTGCAGAGGACCCAGATTCGATTCCCAGCACCCACATGGCAAATAACAGCTGTCTGTAATTCTAGTTCTAGGAGATTTGATGCCCTCTTCTAACCTCCATGAGCACTGTATGACATGGGTGCACTTATGTACATGCAGGCAATATATTCATACACATAAAACAAAAAATAAAATGTTAAAAAAGAAAACAAAAAAGAAAAAGAAACATATTCTCATTATTTCCCAGCATCAACCAAATCATAGGGAAACATTTCTCCAACGGTATGTATGATCTCTTGCTTGATAACAAATTATCCCCCAAATTAGCACCTCAAAACAGCAGGTGCCTAATGTCCATAGTTTCTGTGGGTCAAGATTGCTGGAGAAGGCTCAGTCATTCTCTTTTGACTCTGGGTCTCTCAAAGTTGCAGCTAACATGATGGCCAAGCCTTCAGTCAGTTCAAAGTCAGACTAGAAGAAAATCCACTTCCAAGTTCATTTGCATGCCTGGTGACAGAACTCAGATTCTCATGGGCTTTTGGCTGCTGAGCTTCTTTATGAAGAGAGATTGAGAGGGGCTGGAGAGATGGCTCAGTGGTTGAGGGCAATGGCTGCTTTTGCAAAGGACCCAGATTTGGTTCCCAGCAGCCACATGACAGCTAACAACTGCCTGTAACTTCAGTTCCAAGGGATCTGATGCCGTCTTCTAGACTTGTTGGGAATTGCATGAGAAGGGTGCACTTGCATACACTCACACACATAAAATAAAAATAAATCAAAAAACCATTTAGAAAGATAGGTAAACAAGATGGAAGTCACAACTTGGTGCAGCTTCATCTCAAGAGTAACTTATTCCATGTTCTTTTTGTTAGAATGAGTCACCAGGTGCAGCTCACACTCAGAGGGGATTATTCAAAGACATGTCTACTAGGGAGGGGCATCCGGGAATGATTCCTCAGAGGCTGCCCACCATACTGTTTTCAAAGTCAAAAATGCACTTAGAAGTAGTTATTTTCTCATTTACCATTAAAATGCCATCTTTACCTTAAAGAGACTTATTAAGCATTTTTATTTTTATGAAGATACTTGCATAACCCAGGCAGCTACTGCTCACCCCAGGAGAGGCTGGCAGATTTGGAAGCTTTGTCTTCATAGTCATCTTTTAGTTTGACAATTCTTTTAACATCAAATAACCAATCCATTAGTATGGAGTATAAACTTTTTTCATCTAGCTTAGAAAAAGTATCAAGAATCTACTTTGTAATGAGCTTAATTATATGAAATTCACCATTGATGGCACCCTCTAGCAGGTAGAAAGGAATTCATTCTGATCTACTGAAAGGGAGGACACAAGTATGTCTGCCACCATGTGCCTCTTGGTAGGACCCGGTACCCCTACTCTTCCCTGGGAAACTTGTATATGTTGGTGAAGGGCAGACCAAACAGGCATTCCATACAGTCAATATGACTATACTTTAACTATTTTTCCATTACTTGAGTTTTAATTTTATTAAAGATGAAAGAAATGTGAAAATCTAACTGTTGATCCACTATGGATCATCTTGTAGAGTGTCTTCTCCTTGCAAATCTTTTTGTTTGAAGTATTTTTACATGACACAGGTATGTAGGTCTATAAAAAAGGTATAGCAAACACTTGATAATATAGAAATCAAAGAGAAACTTATTTTAAAACATTTTTATAAAAATATGTAATTTTTCCCAATTTTTAAAGATAAAAACAAATGTGCATGCTCATGAGATGGATGTGCGTATTTATTTTTACATAAGGAATTAAGTCTTGGAGGAGTTTTTGAAACTGGGGAACATAGCTCATCTTTAATGTTTTTCAGAGTTGACTGAAACTCTGATATTTTGATTTGATAATCATTTGTGCCAAGAATATTGATTTACATAAATACATAGTACAAAATGGAGAAATATGTTTAGGGCCATTGAAAATTCTATCCTAATTCAAAACCCAAATTCATTTAATGACTTTTTTTTTTTTAGACAACAACTCAAACAGAAGTTTTTAAAGTAAAACATTCTAATACAATACAATCCAGAGACAAACTAATTTGATTCTTACATGCTTAGGAATGATGGGAAAGTAGTAAAAGTCATTGTTTCCCTAACCTGGAACCAAGTGGGAAGCTTCTTTCCTTCTGGCAGGTTTTATAGTCCCCAAAAGTTCTATGCAGGCTGCTTAGGGAGAAAAGGCATCAGCAGTAATCTTACCTAACTGGGAATCCTGTGATGCCCAATGTACCCACTTGTGCAATAGTGGCATTATAGTGATGGAGGTAACCAACTGCTCTCCGGTTGGCTTTGAGACCTGCTTCACTGGAGGAAATACTTTCTGGGCACTGGAAACCCATGGTGGGAGAAACCATAGACCCTGATGTTGGGATAGGGGATGGGACTGAATACTGATGTCTAGCTAAGTTAACATAGTGTCAAGCTGCTTTCTAAATATTTATACCCATAGATAAACACAACTCTCACCCTTAATCAGAAAAGCTTCTCTTTCCAGTGAACAGTGGTAAGGCAGAGACTCATAGCAGAAAATGAGCTAGAAAGTACGTAAGAGTCAGAAAATAAAGAAAAGGGCTGCGAAATAACATCTTCCGAGCAAGACACAAGCATTGCAATTGCAACCTCACAGCAGCTGTGAACGACTGTACTGGTCTGTACAAGCATGCCTGTCAATAGTCAGGCATGGATGGAGAAGGGACTTTGGGGTCCCTGTCACCGCTGAACTTTTGCTACTCCTAGATTCAGGAAGAGGGGAAATCATTGCCTTCAGTTATGCTCTCACTAATAACCATATCAGTCTCTAATAGATAATTCCCATCCAGTTGTCATACAGATGCCCCTGATTAACCTAAAAGGGCTACATAACAAAACTAAAAGCTTATGAATCAGGGAAAGAGGCTGGCAGGGATTGGCCAGGGGAGGTCAGGGTTGACAAGAATGGAGGGAAGGGGGAGGGGCAAGCCATCGGAGAACATCACATAAATGAATGGTGTATGTATGAAATTGTCAGATAGCAAAAGTAGTCAATAAAAGACCGTTTTCCATAAACCAGGTTTCTGTTAGTATCAGAACATTTGGTATGTGCAGCAAAACTCTGCAGTTCATAACATATAATACTCTCAAATCTGAGCTGATGTGTGTCAGGCAACCCTGACGGGCCTTTCATGCTATGACGACATGCAGTGTAAAGTATGCATGTTGTGTGTTCAGAACCAAGGCTGCTATGAAGTCACCTGATGCAACACAAGTGGGCGTAGCCAGCAGCACCTTGGATTCAGTACGCATTGGACTTGGAATTGATTTTCAGTTACTCTGACCTCAGGCCATTTACTATTTCCACACTTTTCATGACCTCCATGTTGTTATGTGACCTCACATGGAGCTGTGACCCACAGTTTGAGAATCTGTGCCCCTTACTGGAGACTCTGCTCTAGGCCTAGAGTCAAAAAACCATGGTGGGAGAAATCACAGACCCTGGCATTGGGGCGAGGGGGCTGAGTACGGATGTATTAATGCGTCTAGATGATTTAACTAAAACTAAAGTGGTTTTTAAAAGGCCAACATTCTAGTCAGAAGTAGAAAACAACTACATCCAAAGGAAAAACATAAAAAGTCACTCTAGGTAAATGTATCAATAATGAAAAATTTGAAGAAGGAGAATGTTGTAGTTTGGAGCTGGAATGTTCCTAGAGGCTTAAGTGCTAAAGGCTTGGTCTCTAGCCCATGGTGGAGCTGGGAGATGGTGGAATCTTTTGGAGGCAGGATGAGGTTAAGGTGCTGACTGGGGGTGAACTGGAAGGACTTATTGGGATGTTTTGGCCTCTCTCTTTGCTTCCTAGCTGCCATGAGGTGGACGAGTGTCCTTGGCCACATCGTCTCACCATGATGTACTTCCTGCCTCACCACAGGCTCAAAAGACATAGGCTAGAGGAATATGGACTCTGAAACCAGGAGCCAAAATCAACGTTTTCATGTTGCAATTTATTTTCCTGTCATAGTGACAGAAAGCTGACATAGAGACCATGGAGACAGTGAACACTGAGTGAGCTCCTCGGGCAGCAATGGGAGAGCATGGTCAGGAGAGAGAGAGAGAGAAGAAAGAGAGAGAGAGAGAGAGAGAGAGAAACAGAGAGAGAGAACCTAGAGATAGAATGCAGAAGAGCGGCTCCCCTGGCACAGCAGAGGGGACCAGGGATCAACGAGGCGGTGTGAGGAGGAGGGAGGAGCCTGTGGCCACAGAGTAATCAGGATGGACCAGTGTGAAAGGTGCAATGCCTTGAAGCTGCTGAGTGTGCTCAAAGGGAGCTTTAGAAAGGGAACATGTCCTCAAGGAGAAATCAGAATTCAGATGGGTCAGGTCCTATGTCTTCAAAACAAGCAAGAACAGCAACGACCTCCACCCCTGAATAGTCTAAATCTATCTATCTGTCTATCTATCTATCTATCTATCTATCTATCTATCATCTATCTATCCATCTATCCATTCATTCATTCATTCATTCATTCATTCCTCTCCAGGAGGATTCAAGATGCTCCCATCTCAATCGGACAAATTCAGAGTTGAGTCATCAATATATAAGAAATTAATAATGTAAAGTTAGAAGGCTGTTTGGAGAGAGGGGCTGTAGGATGATAGCAAAATTCCAAATGAATTTGTGGTCTGGTAGACATCTTCTAGGCTGGGAGATACAGCAACTTGAATTCCAACCTGTGGCTTTTTTAGGAAAGCTAAGGTGTTTTTAAGATACACTCCCCTCCTAGACTTTATTTTATAGAGATTCGATCTTGATACTTAGTCCAGGCTGGCCTTGAACTCACTATGTAGGCCAGGATAGCCTCAAGCAGGCAATCCTCCTCTGTCTATCTCCCAAAATGCCGGCATCTTCTAGGTGTTTCTTTCTGCTATGACCAGCATTGCTCTGGTTATGTCTGGGTTGAGCCGCAGCTCGGCACCAACCTCTCATTTCTCTATACAGTCCTATTTCTGCATCACCACCGACCTCATCCAGCCCCTTCACACCCACTGCCTTATTTAACCAGCTTCTTGTCATGAATGTCCGAATAAAATAAACATACGTCCTTGGTTTCTTAGGGGCGTGGTTGTGGGTTTTCGGGGGTTCGCCTAAGATGAGGAGGTGCAAGAGCAGTGAGTTTCAGCCGGTGCTGTAGAGAACGAGAAATGGTAGCTCCGCTTCAACAAGGGCCTCTTTCAGCCCTGTGTGGCCTCATGTTCCCAAGCTCAGACTCGCCCACCCTTCCAGAAACAACACTGTAAGCATGCTGGCCTTCCCTGTGCTGCTGTGGAGTCGATGTTATTCCTGTGGCCCAGCCAGGTCCCATCCAGAGAAACACGGAGCCAGTGTGCTGTGGGAGCTGGGTGTTGTTGAAGTTGGCTGTTCTCTCTCCAGTCGCAGTGGTTCCCATGGAGGTGATCCAGGACTGGAGGGTGAGCAGGGAGGCGCCTTGGTTACATCTTGCGTTCTGAGTGGCAGGTGTCCCCGGGCACAGCACATTGCTCCCTGTGGGATGAGCCTGGCTATCAATGGCAGTGCAGTAAGACCTCAAGCTGCAGTTGTTTCCAGAGGTTGCCTTAGAATCCAGCAAATGAGAACCTGAAGGGATCTGACCTTCATGTATCCCTGATTCTTGGGGAGTGGAGGAAAAGAGCTTTAGCTGTTTAGCTGACTTAAGGATCTAGTTCTGATCTTGTGTGGTAACTGTCTGCCTCTCTAACCTTTGCTTAAGAGAGATTCTTTGCATAATTTTGGCTCACTCTTTTTGTTTTTTTGGTCTTTTTGAAACAAGGTCTCCCTGTAGCCCCTGACAATCTGGAACTCACCTTATAGACCAGGATGGCCTCAATCTCACAGAGATCCACCTGCCTTTGTAGGCCTCCTGAGTAGGCCACCATGTCTAATTTTGGCTGATTCTTAAGCAAGACCCGTGTGTGTGTCTGTCTGTGTGTGCCTGTGTGTTAGTTTCTTTGTTTCATAAACTTGACTGCACAGCCTTGTGCATGCTAGGTAAGCACTCTGTCATTGAACTACAACCTCTGCCCAATTCTTGCTGATTCCTGAGCAAGACTGCCCCTCAGTGTAGAACCAGGTAGAATTGGACTGCAGTCTCTTCTAAGTGATGTATTAATTTTATGTCTGGAGGAAATTGCTTCATTCTCTAAACCCCTGCTTACTCTTTCAGCACCTGTTTTACCATCAGGTGGGATTTCTTCCTCATCAGTGACTGGGAATGACTAGCAAGGCACCAGAATAGTGGCTGTCACATTGAACAAGCTTGCTAGATGAGAATCATGTTACTGTATAAACCGTCACCTGAGGCCAGCAGGACTTGTTAAAGGAGTGAATCAAAGGTTCCAGAAAGGGGTATGTGTGTATCTTATGACCAGAGTAAGAAACACTGCAGCTTCGCCAGCAAGTGTTTATGAAAGTATCGGCTGTCAACACAGGATGATTTTATTAGACATTGTTGAAAAAGAAAACATATATACTTCTAGTCATTAAGAATGTAATAATATTTGGTAAGGCATGACAATGAAAATATTTAGAAAATTTAATTTAAAAAATTCAGATAGTTCTATAGATTCTCTTGGGTTTTGTTTTTTAACACTAAAAAAGAAAAGAGGCCTTCTGCTGCCCCTGAATGTCTCTGACTGCTAGTGAGCCATGTGAGGTCAACAACTCACTTCCAGCTTTGATGTACTCAGCTTTGTGTTTGGGCCTTTCCCATTCTCCCTTGTGATAAATGTGACCACACGTGCAACACTGTGTACATCTCACTTCTGGTCTAATTTGTTCTGCTCTCTGGCCCCCTTTGCTCGGGTGGGTACCAGGCGGTTCTAGAAGGCTTTGAGAATTCTTTCCCTTTGGTTGGCAAGGGATCACTTGTCTATTATTTCCTCTACTTGCTGCCTCTTGTCCGCTCTGAAGTCATTTCTTTGCTGTCACCCCACTGCCTTGCAGAGCTCCTTCTTTTCAGGTTTTCCAGGCCAGGCCCTCTCTGCCTCCCTCCAGCCCTTCGAGTTGCTAACCCGGAGTCACGTCCTGTGGGTGTCCTCCCTCCCAACACTGATGTGCCTGTCTTTATTTAGCCTCACTTGTCTTTGTGTTTCCATGTTTGTCACTCAGTGTTTATCAGAATCTATCCCATTTCCTTTGGGAGTGTTCTAGAGGGACCCAGGTTGTCTCGCATGTAAGACCTCACATTATTGTGGATGAAGCGGAGCATGGAGACCGTGGCATAGGGTGTCTCTTGGGGAGTTTTCTGTACATACTTTTCCCACCTCCCTTTTTTTTTTAGTTCAACTCTAATCTTGGCCTGATATCTTATTATTAATAAAAACTTATTAGGCAAGAGTTCTGAATTGTACAGGAATGTGCACAAGTTTGGACTGGAGCATGACTCACTGAGTTTAAGGAATTCAAAAGTGATGGTTTACTAACACAGTCAGCCTGAGAAATGAGAGAGGGAAGGAGGGAGGGAGGAGGGGGAAAGAGGGAGGAGAGAAGAGGAATAGAAGGAGGAGGAGGAGTAGAGGACGAGCGCAGAGAGAGAGAGTTAAGACATCCTGCATGGGTAGGACTGACTAAACCAGGCATCCCCAGACCCCTTAAAACCATTAATGATTCTTGAATTTGTGTGGAGCAGATGGCCAAGAGGGTGCATGCTCTGAGGTCTGATGAGGAAGGAAGAGAAAGGGGCCATAATGAGTGCCTTTCTCTCCCTCAGCCCCAGTTCAGTCAGCAGTAGGGGTAGTCACTGTCATTCATAGAGTCCCTTACCATTCGTTTAGTGGTGGTCATTATTATTATTATCGAGCCTCATTTACTGAACTCCTTACTATGAGCAGACATTACAATGTTCAAACAAAGTCAAAACAAGCAGCCACCAGTAAATAACAACATTAACAAAACTGTTATCTTATTTGACCACTGCAGTCTCACAAACCACCTCTGAGGATTTTTTATGATTTTGTACACAGTGAAGGGAAGAGGTGGGGTGGGGTCAGGCTGTCTAAGCTAAGTGTCTGTGCTAAGGCCTGCCCTCACCTATTTACCTGTTCATTCTGACTTTTGATCTTTTTTCCCCCTTGAGAGGGAGGAGGGAGCCTTACATTCTTTAGCAATGAGAATTTGCCTGTCCCCGGGGCTTAATGAGTTAGGTAGGTTCTCAGCACATTTTTGATGAATGAATCCTCATTCATCAAACCCAGTTGCTCTGGGTGGAGTGTGGCACGGGGCAGTCAGAGTCTGAGAAGGAGCTTCACAGACAAGAAAGGGAGGGGCCTGGGTCCCTGCTCCTTTTCTCTCCCAACCACTTGCTGTTGGGCTGTTCCTCAGATTCTGAAGGGGCCAAGGAACAGTGAGATTTCCCCAAAGCTGGATTCTTGTGAGGCAAGCAGAAGAAGCCACCAGATCCCTTGGGATGTGTGAGTCATCGTATGAAGATGATTCCACGCCTGGTGTTCAGGATTTCTGCTTTTTTTTTTTTAATCTCACAAACTTATCTTTGTGGTCCATGGAAAATGTTCCCATTTTATCTGTGCTGTTTCTCTGACTTGCGAAAGTGCTACATCTTTTCTTGTTTACTTTGTGTCATGATCTCTAAGTTTTGTAAAAGGCAAAAATTTATAGCAATATAATAAGGTTTATTCACCATAAAGATTGTGAAAACCAGATGCGGGAGACTCAGCCAGTATCTTCCTCATCCAGGAAATTCAGTGATGAGGCTTAGTGAATATAGAGACTGGGAATACCAGATGAGGGAAACTCAACCAATCCTTCCCTTCCCTAGGGAATTCAGTAACAATATACGGCTCAGTGACCATAAAAGATTGAATATCACCTAATGAAAACTCAACTGACATCTTCCTCTCCTAGGGAACTGCTAAACTGTGATGGCATCTAAGGCTCTGGCTACCCTCAGAGATTTTAATATAATGCCAATATCAAAGAAAGGTATTGATAAGATTAAATTATTCAGACAAAAGCGAATTACCCCAAGCCTACATTTTCACTGACAATTCTTGAACTGAAGTAGTCTTAAATCAAGAAATTGTTCTTGGTCTATAAAATGAGTTAGTTTAGTTAGAGGCTGTATTTCAGACCGAGAGGAGAGACTGTTAACATCAAGTAGATGCTTATGAGGAGCTGACTCTGCACAAACTGAGACCTCAACCTGGTCACATTGACCAACTCATGTTTTTTTTTTCCTGGGGATGTAGTGATCAGAAAATATACATGCGGACAACTGACGTCTTCCAGCACAGAAGGCAGACCATGTGCCAAGTGCCTATTGCTTAGAACACACCAAGAGTAGGCTTCAGCAGGCTGACAGGGAGAAAGCAGGCAGAGAGCCTTTGAGTTATCACCACAGACCACACACCCAGCGAGTGGCAACGACGAATGAGAACCTGGGCCCTCTGGCCTTCTCTTTATCCGTGCTGACTGTGTTCTCCATGCCCTGGACTTGTGAGGGTAAGATGGCAGCACACTGGCAGAGCTGCCCTGCTCTGAGAGACAGCAGGACAGAGGCCGTGTTCTTGAGAAGTGGAGTGTGACGAAAAGCTGTGCCCAGAGAAACTGGCTCCTGGAAAGAATCTAGCAATGAATTGATAAAATGGGCAATAGTGGGCCTTTCCAGACATCAGAGTTGCATCTTTCCTTCTATCAAAGGCAGACAAGGCTTGTTTCCTTCCAGAGAATTCTGGTGTTAGGAAGGGTCAAAATGGATATTACTTCAAGCGTCTGCTTTAGAGCTCTCTTCGATCCATTCTTGCCCCTCCTTTGCCAGTTTTAACATGTTCAGACGATCCTCAGTGTATCAGACCTGCATTCTTTCTGTAGCAGTGTAAACTTACACCCTTTGCTGCTACTGTTTAAACTGATATGTCACCCCACCTCAGGAAACCCCAAGAAAGAGCTTTGGACAAAAGCACCCGTTGGAGCATCCTCTTGGCTTCGTTGCCTTCCTGATCTTTTCTGCAGGCATCGGTTCTCTTGGTCTCTCCCACAGTTGGTTTGGAAGCTGTTCATCAGCTGCCCATTTCACTCAACTCTCAAGGGTAAACTGTTGTCATCAACCAAATATTGGAACAGGTGGAACCTGCCGCCAGTAATGTGACCCGTAGTGGAAAGTCAGTGACTCAGTCCTGGCAACTCAAGTCAGGTTTGACAGAGGTGACCGTGGGAATCCAAATGCTTCTTTGTGGTTTCGGCAGCAAAAGGCTTTTGAGTGGTTTTGTTCTTGAAGACCTAATTTCAGTGTCAAAAACGTGACCAGTCCAGTGCAACTGGCCACCTGTCTGTCCCATGCTGGATTCTATTGCACCTTGTCTTGTATAAGAAAAGAGGTCATGGAAACTCAGGTGGGAGCTCAGCTTGAGAGTCTGCTCCAAAGTTCAGACACACAGCTCAGGGACAGAGCAGGAATTTGTAATAAAGCCAGGTCAGAAAACGGTTTGTCAGAACACACTTGTGTTTCTTACCTGTTCATACACCTTTTCATTTTGCTAACTTGTTAGCAGTAATGTACGTGTTACTCATTGAATGGTACAAATCCTGATTATTCTTGCCTTCTAGTGTCCCTTTCTCCCAAGTCTCAAAGCTACTTTTGGGTCAGGTTAACCCAACCTCAAAAAAATCTTCTTGGAGTTTGCCCAGGTAGTCAGTGCTTCCTGCTGATATCAGCTATCCAGTGTGACAGCTTCAATTTTTATAAAGGAAGAATAAGCCAGTAGGAACAAACTCTCCTGCATTAAGAGAAGATATATATTCTAAGGCTGAGTTTCCTAAGTTAATAGTTAAGTGATCTCATATCCTTTGTGCTGGGGGCACCATCTCCTAGGGTTTTACTTTTGTGTCAGGCGGACAAGGTGCAGATCATTTGCTATACACAGGGATGAAGAAAGATGAGTAAGCCAGTATACACAAAGCTCCAGACGCCCTTGAGGTCAAGTCTCCATAAAGTCAGAAGGTTGGGGATAGTCTCATCAAGATGCAAGGGCTGAAATGCTCACCAGGATTAACTCAGGGAAGTGGAAGGGAGGTGCTTTTGTGTTAAAAAGAATATGAGGCCCACAATCTCCCTTCCCCACCTATTTTCAGGGTGTGTGTACATTAATGTTTTTAAGCTCCCAATTCTTTCTTGTGAAGGTTTTGCTAAAACCTGTAAGTTTAGACTATGGAGTGGAAAAAACCATATCCTCCCGTTATTGATGTTTTAAAACATTTAAGTATTTTGACCTAAATGCTAAAAGAACAAAGTCAATTGTTTAACTAAAAAGGCAGAATGTAAATATTTAGGTTAGGTATTTAGAGCATCTATTTTCACAATTGCAATACTTCCTTCCAGATGTTTGAGAAGGAGTTATAATACAGCTCTTTGAAAAGCATGGGAAACCAAGGATGAAATACAAACCTGGCTGTAAACTTCCTTCCTTAAGTTTGGATGAGATTTTGATGAGATCCCCTCACTTTGCATGTGGGCTCTGTTAGCTTTGAAGTGACTTCATACTGCTTAATTTGGAAATATTAATTGCACTTGAATAGAGGTATGATTTATAGTGAATAAGGTGAAATATTAAAATACAATTCTTAGAAAATGAAAAAGAGTCTTTCGTTTTACACCTCAGTTTCTTCCTTTTCCTGTTCTGTAGGTCGATTTAAGCTTCAGCATCATGCTTCCCAGTCACCCGCTTTCTTGTTTGGCTGTGGACTTTCACTTGCCTGTATGTGTTTACCTATGCCTTAATCATCAAATATTTGCCCATCTTAAAATATGTCAGCTACTGTGCTAGGTTTAATTATGTTTTATATAAGGTTGAATTTTTATTTAGACATATCTATTATTTAACAAAACAATTCATTTTAAAATTTAGAAAAGTTTTAATTATGTTTATCTGGGGGGGCGCAGTACATGCATGTGAGCACAGGTACCTGCAGAGACCAGAAGAGGGAGTTGGATCCCTTGGAGCTGGAGTTACAGGAGGTTGTGAGCTGTATCAGCTCAAGAGGATGCTGAGAATCAGCCATCTGCAAGAGCAGCAAGTGCTTTTAACTGCTGAGCCATCTCTTCAGCCACCAAACTATTTTAAAGTTTACTTGAACATTAGAAAGGATTGTCATGCCTTAACTCAAGTGTCTTAACTCAAGATTGAGACCTTGCTGGAAGGGAGGTCAGAGGTGATAGGTCAAAGGAGATACTAGTTTACAGTGACAGACTCTGCTACATACTAGGCACCAATTCACATGTTTTTTGCTCTTAATGGAAGTAATGTGCTGGGCATAATGTAAGGTGGGCCTAGCTAGGCCACCTGCTAGGAGGAATAGAGGAATGACTCCTGTGGGTGTGGCATTCTGCTCTGGCTAGTTGTGAGACCAGCACCTCGAAAGTACCTGCCTACCGGGGACAAACTTACTATTGGCTGTATTTGGGACCCCACCCCATAAGGTCATTGGCTATCCAGACCTATAAGAGCTTGTGCACCTGTTCAATAAACTAGTTTGCAGTTCCACGTGCTTGGCCTGCTTCCCGTCCAACTCCCAGAGTCTGTGGCTTGACTCTGCGTCTACTCACCCCCAACCCCTCGGGCTGGCCCCCCAAAGTCCACTTGGGGCAGGATGGAAATGGACACGACTGTAGTAATGCTTACAGTGATCGTCCATGCTCTCATTGTAGGTCGGAGGAAACCAAGGCACAGGGCCTCACTTTAAATAAGTTGCTAAGAGTTAGGTTAACAAATGTTGCAGCCAGAAAAAACAACAATATAAATCTCAAAGAAGTTTTGAGAAGATAAAAATAAGAAAGTCATGCAAAGTTTGCATGTCCTTACTTCTGAAGGACATTAGGAGAAAGAAAGCACAAACCGTAGGACAGTTGTTTTTGTAATTACGCAACACAGTTTCTGGTGAATTTGAATCTGCTACTGCTAGCTGTGTAAGTCTGTGAAAGCTGCGCCTTGGTTTCCTCAGGTTTAAGCTGAGGTGTGTGATTACAAAGATCCAATGAAATAATATATATAAAATAGGTTAGCATGCCTACCACATGATAAACATTCGATAGCTATCCTACTGTCACTGCAAGAGGAAAGGAAGACTGGTTAAAGTATGTATTAAATTAGCATAGAATCTGATTACAGCAAAATCAGAATTTTGAACCTCATGCAACTGAAAAGTCATGTTTTATGAAACCAATACATTTCCCACATTAGATGATACAAAGTTCCATAGTGCCATAATTATATAAGGTCAAGAAGCAATCTGCCATGGAGAAGAACAGGCTAGAGAATCAGTGAAAGCTGGCATTCCATCTGCAGGTAGTGAGCATCTTTGGATGGTGGGGAGGAGGGCAGGTGGCCCACAAGAAGGAAGCTGGGGGCTGCTCTTCCTGACATAAGCCTACAGCGTCATGGATAAGGCAGATCACGCCCAGAAGACGCATATCAAAAGAACACTCACTCATTGCCTTGAACCAACACAGGCGATGTGTGAGGATGTTTCTAGAAGGTTCCATGTGGATGATGGAATCCTAGTGAGCTACAAAAGGTGAGATATACACTAGAAGGCACAGGTAAACCTATAGTCACCGAGAGTTGAGGCAGCTTAGGGGACAGGTCCAGTGGCAAGACAAGGCAGCTGAGATTTCATTTCTTTCACATCTAGAGACTCAGATTTCATTTTGTTGAAGCTTGTGGCCTAGGGGTAGGGTAGAGAGAAAGCATGAGATGTGGATTCTCAGGAGGTTCACATTTCAGTGTGCACTCACCAGCATGACCTCACCCAATCTCAGTTTCCTCATCGTTTTTTGAGCAGTCTAAGAAGGTATAGGGTTAATGAGGCCCTGCTGAGCTAGGAACCATAGTGCCCAAGGGGTCATGAAAACTCGAGTGTGTTTTTACAATCTCACTACTGCTGGGACCGGAGTGACAAATACGGAACCTAAATAAATAATGCATATGGCAAGGTTTTCTGGTGTGGCAATAGTCTCCCTTAAATACTTCTGGGTTCTTGTTCTTAGCAATACTTCCTTTTGTTGAAACCTTGAACTAGCTTGATATGGAAACTGGCTGTTGTGGGGTGAGTCAATAGATTAAAATGACAGCGTGGTCTTCGGGTCTCTTCTGGTTCTTCGTCATGGGTTACAACCCTCACCCTGCCCCCCTACGTCCCCACCCCCACCCCCTACCTTCTCCCATTCCAGAACTTTATCTTTAAATACTTTTAATTGACTGCATCTTTCTGTTCTGTAATTCTAGCTTGCAAAATAAGCTCTCCTAAATATATCATCTGATGACCACTCCAGCTTGCTATGCTTTCAATTTCTCACATCTTAGGTTATTTGAAGATGTTTATATCTGCTTAATCCTTTCAACAGACCCAGAGGGAAGCAGAGAGGCTCCTTTGCGCAAACTGCAGCCTTCGTTGACCAGAGAGATAAGATTTGTGTGCGTTCCTTTATTTCTACATAACTCCATACTTTTAATACTCAGACACAATCCCTTCTCTTGACAGTCTCTCATTTGAATTGTTGCTGCTGTTGATAACCCAATTCACTTTTTTCTCCTTTGTTAGAAAGTCTAATATCCTGTCCTCTGTCTGTTCCTCACAAAGAGTAGAAACTAATATGAAACAGATCTTTGGGTTTGCAACCATGGATTTAATTAGTACCACTTTATCTTTCTCTTGGCTACAGGATGGAAGAGGGAGAAAAGAAACTATGATTATAAAACTATGGTGTATGTTTACAGACATAGTAACATTTTCATTTTTTAGTCTCTAAAGCAATATTACTTTATTTTTACAATTTCTACTATTAATTATTTATTTATGGGGTCATAGCATGCATGTAGCGGTCAGAGGACAACTTGCAGGAGTCTGTTCTTGGCTTTCACCATTTGGGTTCCAGAGGATCAAATTCAGGGAATTCAGGTAGTCAGGATTGGTGGCAAGTGCTTTACTTGCTGAGTCATCTCACTGGTCCTGAAGCAATGTTTCTTGTCCTTCCGGGCTAAAATGTGCCTGCCCTGCTTTCTTAATGCTAATTCTTGGTCTATAGTTTACTTTTCTAAGACATTACTATCTAAACACAACAGGAGGCCATTTTTTTTCTAGACAGAGTTTCTGTGCTGGGCCCGAGAACCTAAACTAAACACCAAAATAAAGTCACTCAGGGTAACGATCTATGTTAGCAAATGGAAACTAGGTTTACACATGGCCATCTTGGGAAGTCATCTCAATTTCTCAAACGGGCCAGCTTCTTTCAGCATGGCCAAGTTCTACCTGACTTCTCCCTGACACACAAAGGCTGAGGAAAGTACTACAGTGTTCAGCAGTCAACTGATTCTCTACTAATTTACCTATTGTCCCCACTTACAAAGGAACAGAAATCTCCAGCCCTCTTTGTTGTTTGTTTCTGTTTTCTTTGCCACTTGCAGTCTGTAAAACCAGCCTTTGCCAAGTAGCGCATTGGAGCACTGTCCATTTTATGGAATGAAGTGTTCGTATGCATATATATCTCTAGCAGCCCCACAGGAACCTAGATACTGGAGTCTAAAATAAGGCTCACTACGGTTGCCAGGTTAAGGAGTGATTCTGTCTTTGGACAGCAGGATGGGTTTCGGTGATCTTGCTTGTTGCTGAGGATCCAGTTGGAGGAATTCAGCATCTGGTCCTTCATTCTCTCCATTGTGAGGCAATGCTTTCCAAACACCTTTTCCCTGATGGTTTCTTGACCCCTGGGGTGGGAACTACAACATAGTGGCCTGTACATCAGAGCAGTGTTCCCATGGTCGCCTGGAGTGAGAGGTCTGCAGCCAGGCCACAGTGAGCTCCACATCTTGGTGTGTTTGCACTAATTTCCTGTTGCAGGGTTTGGTAAATGCAAGAACTGAAACACTTCCCCTAACTCTCTACATCAAAGCCGGTAGTGTTCCTGGGAGGAAGTGGAGGACTGTGTGCTCATCAGCGCGCTGGGTACAGCACACACAGGGGAGAGCCAGAGTGCTCAAGTTGAGTTAGGATGTCTAGATTCAAATACTTCTCCTCAAATCATGACTCTGTGACCTTGGGCAAGTTGTTCAGCTTCTCTGTGCTTAAATCTTCTCATGTACAGAATAACTGTGATACTCTATACTAGCTGGAAGAGAGGTTGCAAGAATTAAAAAAAACAAAACACAAATTTATGTATCTACTGATACATGGAGTGTGTGTCAGACTGCCCACTGCGTGGTGAGCACTCCCAAAAATGCATGTTTGCGTATGAGTGGGCAGCAGGCCCCCTTCTGGTCTGTGTTCCACAGGACTCCAGTGTGAACTGTACTTGCTGCTAAGAAGTCAAGTTTGGGTAGAACTTAGGTTCTTGTTTAAGGGGCGATTGTCCTCCTCGACAGGAGCCTGTTTCTGCCTCAGCAGGATTCTGCATTGCTCTCCCATTTGGTGCCTCTGGGTTCCTGTCCAAATCTATTTTGGCAGTCATTTCTGTGGGGACAGGACTATGTCCAACTTGCTTCGTACTATGTCTGTAACTACTCCCCTTTGGCACAGTAGATTGCAGGAGCATGTTTAACAAATGATACATGGAATTCTAGAAAGTGCTATTGGACGTAAGCAGTTTCCAAGAGGTATTATTCTTACGCTTAGAAAGGTCAACACACGGGGGGGTACACACAGGGGGGGTACACACGAGGGGTTACACACAGGGGGGGTACACACAGGGGGGTACACACAGGGGGGGTACACACAGGGGGGATACACATGGGGGGTACACACGGGGGGTACACACAAGGGGGATACACACGGGGGGTACACACGGGGGTACATACGGGGGGGTACACACGGGGAGGGGTACACACGGGGGGGTACACATGGGGGGTACACACGGGGGGGTACACACAGGGGGTACACACGGGGGGTACACACGGGGAGGGGTACACACGGGGGGGTACACACAGGGGCGGGGGTACACACGGGGGGTACACATGGGGGGTACACACGGGGGTACATACGGGGGGGTACACATGGGGAGGGGTACACCGGGGGGTACACACAGGGGGGTACACACAGGGGCGGGGGTACACATGGGGGGTACACACGGGGGGTACACACAGGAGGGTACACACGGGGAGGGGTACACACGAGAACACAGTGTTAGCAGGAACATTCCATAAATTCACAACTACAGGAAAACAATGTGCAGGACCATAATGCCTGATTTAGCAAATGGTCCTATTATACGTAATGTTAACCCAAAACCCCAGCATAGCTTAGCACTGAATTTGGGAATAGAAACTGAATGGAAGACTAGGCACATAAGACTCACCGTAAACATGGAATAAATACTGTAATTTTTCTCAATACAAACTTTTCTAATGGCTGTTTCTTGGCTATTAATTGGTCTAGTGTCTCAAGGAAACCAGGCCAGGAAAGTTATCCCATCATATTTTTAGAAGTACTTAGGTGACCTCGAGCTAGCCTGACAACTCCTTGAGAGCTAGGCGATGTCCAGGACGTTTTGTATCTTTGTGGAGCATATGATTTCTTCCTGCCTGCCTGGCTCCTTGTCTTTTAAGGAATTCCGAAGAACAAGTGTCAGGCCATGGCAGGAGACTTATTCTAAAACAATCATCAGGTTGAAAGAACATGAGATGTGGTTCTAAGTTAGCCAAGAGCATTGTTCAAGCGCCTCTCCCCAGGCTGATGTTTCTTTGCCTCTTGGAGATGTTTTCATGGAGGCAAGTCTCCGTATCATGTAGGACACTTGACAGTGGGCGTCACATCAGGCTGAGTGACGGGCTGTCATCCCTCCCAGTTTAACAGTGTAATTAAAAAGAGACAGGAGAATCCTTCATGATCTTTGGATATATATTCCTAAAATCTCTAACAGCCAAAAAAGTTGCATCTTTCAGATGAAATGTGAAGACTCGCAAATCAAGTCTTAAAATAGGTTGGGATCTGAGACACGGTGTGACCTTCCACCAGCTGTAGATGTTTATAATTTTAACAAATGATACAAAGTTTTATACTTATAAATGAAACTCCCAGTGTTTTTTCTCTTTCTCAACTAGAGGAAATTAGAAAAAGATCACTTTTGCTTTGGGATTAGATTAATTTTAGACTTATTTGTTGATGTTTGGTTGTGTTGCAAGGCTCCCAGAGGGAGAAGGAAGTGCTGGCCTTGGGCATGAAGCTTTTGATCCTGTGTTTTGTGCCCAGCAGGCATGCATACACACTGGTGTGAATCTTAACATTCTGGGGGTGGGTTTCCTCATCTGAATCAGGGCCTACTCATCGGATGCACATACTGTGCCACAATAATTCTAAAGTCTGAATTTAGGTTGGCTTGTAGTACATATGTCTGTAGAAAGAAAACCAGGCTTGTGGCAGACATCCAGAATGTTAGATCTACTACTCCACAGTATTAAAAATTAATTTGGATATGGGATGTAGAACTGGCAGGATTTGGGTGGAGATCTAGTCTGTCCGTTAACAAATGGAAAACTGATGGCCGGTTCAATGAAGGGCTTTGCATGAGACTGTGCGGCAAGCTTGTGTTGGCTCCTGACATTAACAGGATCAATGGTGACAAGGCTTTTCTGGCCACACTGTCTTGCCTTTGGGTAAAGGGCTGTATGGATTAGTTATGAACTCATGTTTGTATCCACTTGCTTTGGTCTTCTGACTGCGACAATACTTCTTTAGGACAAAAGGGGAAAAGAGTAGCCTTGATTATCTGAGAGGAGAACCACACAGAACAGAGTGTTGCAGAGTTCAGAAATGGCTCCGAAGACTGGGGCTCTGCAGGAAGGTGTCTAAACACATAGATGCCCAGGGCCAGAACTTACGATTCTCCCTATCACAACTGCCTTCAATATTTTAAAAAGTACACTTATTTTGTGTGTGTGTGTGTGCGTGTGCGCGTGCACACACGCACACACACGCACGTTGTAGGAATCAGTTCTCTTTTTCCCTCTCGTGGGGATTGAACTTAGGTCATCAACCTTGGCAGCAAGTTCCCTTACCTACTGAGCCATCTTGCCAGCCCTACAGCTGCCTTTTTTGGCTGGAACATAGAACAACAATTACTCTGAGAGAAGAGTATGTATTTTGTTTGAAACCTCCACAACTGCTGGCACAGTGCTTGCCATCCCATGTTTTTCTTAATACCTTCTAAATTGTAGGAAGAATGGAAAAACTCCTACCAGAATTTTAGTACAGGCTACTAAGTAGGAGCTGTAAGCTGAATGCTCTGATGACCAGCAGGTGTATATGTCTCCAGACATCACCAGCATTCTAGAAGCCTCCCCATCCTCAGTTTGAGCCAATGGCACCCTACCCTCAATTCTGAGGACATAATGAGTCTTCTCCTGTTGATATTCTTTATACCCAAATGGACTAATAGAGGCAGATTGGCAAGAAGTGGGGTTCCAGATTGGAGAGCACTCAGTGGAGAAAAGTGGTTCTTGCATGTAATAGCTTCATTTTCATGATGGAAAGCTGGTATCAATACAGCAGTTGATTAGTAAGAGTGTGTAGGTGGGACTGGGTTGAAACATGTCTCTGTTGCCAAGATTTTTTGTTCCTTAAATAATTCACTGAATTGTACATTAAATTATAAGTTTTAGTTAGGCCAATTTATGTAAACAACAAGAAAATCAAGGAAAGTTAAAAAAAATCACTTTCCCTTGTATGCTTTTTCTCTTGCATTTATTTTTCTAAACAAAATTTTAATATTATGTTCAAAAAAGATTGACAAAATTTATAAACAAATAATCCAAATAAATAAAAACTCTTTTATCAAGATTCTAGACGATTCTGTCTCTTCTTTGTATTCCTACTGGCTAACTGACTGCCTGGCACATAGTAGGCATTCAGGAAATGACAGCTACTAGAATCAATGCGTGATGAAATAACCTAAAACAAAATGATACACTCTCAACTCTCACCAGAGAGGTTTCCTTACGCAGCAGATGCTGATTAACACAAAACCCCACAGCCAGTCAATGTGCAGAGAACAAGAGGCTCTAGTATGCTTGTTCCTGAAAAGGACACCTACTTCAAATTCTGCCTCCCCAGACTCAGGGATCTTTGTGGAAGAGGAGGCAGAATGACTGTGAGAGCCAGAGGTGGTGGATGAGCACAAGGAAACAGAGTTTTCCAGACAGCCTGGTCTGCTACTCATATGAACTCACAGCAACAGTGACAGCATGCACAAGACCCATGAAAGCTTAAACCAGATAAAATTCCAGCATAGACATGGGAAGTAAGATATCCCAACCCAACCTAAGGGAACTATGGCAATGGATGACTACTGGGAGGAGCAGAGAAAGCCTTTTTCAAGGATTCAACTCTTGGTAGGTTAACAAGGCTCCTGTGTATGAACTCACACTGAAGGACATTTGGGGACACAAATTAGGCTCTATAGGCCTTATTGTGTGTGTGTGTATAGATAGATAGACAGATGTACATAATAATGTACATTAAGTTGGTGGAGGCAGTAAGGGTTAGGGTCAGATACAGGAGGGGCTCTAAATACCATCAAATGACATTATATGAAATCACAGAAATTCAGTTTAAAATATTTTCTAAAAAATGACAAAGATACCATATGTGTTTGGAATATATGTGAATATATATGTATATATATATATGTGATATATATACAGACACTATTTGGAGTCTTCGCATTCTTTGCGAATTTGGGTGATTGTTTTAGAAATTGTTTGTTTACTGTTGAGATCTGAAGGCAGAGATTGCTGACTACATCTGTGGATCTCTTCTTCTTCAGTGGAATTTATGACTGTTAGCAAGGTATACAGCTATTCAGCTCGACACTATATTTTACAACATCTTTTGTAGTTATAGGACCTAGCTCTAGTCAGTGGGAAATGATGTAGGCATCTTCTGGATCTTATTATTTACAATCCTGCTGGCCAGGATGTGGTAACCACAGCTAGGAAGAGCACAAAGATGGCCATGGATTGGTAGCAGGGTCACCCTGTTCACCTCTCAGTTGTTAGATGAAAGAGAAATGAATTGCTTTGACATGAAGATACTACATATTTTTTGGTGGGGGGTCTTTATAAGAGGACTTTAGCATGTGCCCTAATCAGCACAGAAATTTGTAACAGAAGTGGAATATTCCAAAACAAAAAATTAAATTTTGTGTCATGGATAGCAACAAACAGACGGTGTCATGGGTACGATGTTTAGCTAGGAACACTCGTGACACTTGTTATTTTGTGACATCTCAGTAATCTACCATTATTTGGAAGATAGACCATGTACCTATTGATCTTTAGTTTAAGGGGAAAAACTCAGAACACAGGTATATGTTGGTGAGTATGATTGGCAGTGCAAATGAGAAGTCACATATCTACTAGCCTGTAGGCACAGTCAGAAGGGAAGATAGCCCAGTTAGAGAAGGTCATTTTGCTTATGGTTTACCGTTTAATATTACTTGGCATTGAAAGATCAGGCAATCTATGAAATCTGGATTGGAAATTTGTTTATGTTTCCAAACAGTAGTGGGCAGGTAAGCTAAATCATGGATGTCTATCGCTTTCTATTGAGAGCTAGACGGTGGAAGCCTGCTCACAGGAAAGATTGCATGTAACGTGTTGCCTTCTCAATGGTTTGAAATGACTACCACTGAGCTAGCTATTATGGTTTGGATTCTAAATGACCCCTATGCTCGTTAATTTTTGTCACCTTGACACAAACTAGAGTCACCTAAGAGGAAACTCAGTTGAAGAATTTCTCCCATCTGACTGGCTTGTGGGCATTTTCTTAATGTTTCATTGATGTAGGAGGGCCCAGGCCACTGCCGGGTCGTACTGTGGTCCCTATTCAGGTATGGGCTGTATAAGGAAAGTCGCGGAACAAGCCCCGGGGAGCTCCCGCTAAGTATCGCTCCTCCATGTCTCCGCTTCGGTTCCGGCCCTGACTTCCCTCAGCGATGGACTGTCACTTGGAAAAGTAAGATGCAAGAAACCTTCTCCTTCCCAAGTTGCTTTGGTCATGGTGCTTATCACATTAGTAAAAGGCAAAGTTGAACATCCCCCAAAGGCTGTGTGCTAAAATCTTAGTCGCCGGGAGACAGTGCTTTGGGTGTATGTATAGAAACGTTAGGAAGTAGGGCCTGGCTTGATGCACTTGAGGTACGCCTTTGGAAGGGGATATTTTCTCCTGGACCCTAGCTTGTTCTCCTTCTCTTTGCTTCCTGGCTATCATGAGGTGAGCAGCTCTGCTCCGTCTCACACTCTCTGACACAGAGCTCAGTCTCACCACAGTCCCAGGAACAGCAATCCAACAAACTCTCAACAGAAACCTCTGAAATCATGAGCCAAAAGTCTTTCCTTCTCCCTTCCGTGTTTTGCCCGATTGTTGGACTGCTGATACCCAACATCGAATTGTAGGAAAGGACAGACTGAGCACAGAGATGGTAAGTAAAGCAAGAATTAGCTTAAGACCTGTGGCCAGAGGAAACCCCTGACTATTGTTACTCTCATATGGAAGACAATAGACTAGAATCTTACTTAAAAATGGGGTGAGCAAGGCCCACTTACAAAAAAAAAAAGGAATTGGAGGAAGTGTAGCTATGGCAGATATTGATAATTTACTCAAGAAACCATTTTTTTCTTTAAAAATATCCCCCCTTTTTCTCCAAGCTAGGCCCGTGGCTGCCTCTGAGGTGACTAATTCTCTTGGTCTCTGAGAAGACCCTTTGTGACTCAGTGCCAGCCAGGACTGCGTGAATGGGAGGTTCAAAGTGTGTGATGATCCCTGTGCATTTTCCACACGCGCCTCCTTTCAGCTGGCTGGGGAACAGCCAAGCACTGGAGCTGCTTTGGGCAGTGGAGGAAAGCTGCATTTTGATGACCACAGAGCCATCCCGTCTGTGTGACAACACCTGCCTCTGGACTGCTACCTGAGGAAAAGCAACCTGTGTGTGGGCGTGCTTTTGCTTCAGCAGCTCAAGCTGCAGTCCACAGGCACACAGGCTTCTGTTCGATATAAGACAAAAGAAGCAAGTGCATTTGGGGGAAGGGTTTCAATATGAGGCACTAACCACTTATATTGGCATCGAAAGGGAACCAGTTATGGTGGTGCATGCCTTTAATCTCAGCACACGGGAGGTAGAGACAGGTGGATCTCAGTGAGTTCAAGGCCAACCTGGTATACAGAGGGATCCCAGGCTAGCCGGGGCACCATAGTAGGTCCCTACCTCAACAAACAAACAATCAAAAGTCATTAGAAAGGTTGAAGAACCAGGTCTGCCCCGATTATCCAGGAACCATAAAAAACTATGAACATGACTGAGCAACAGAGAGCTATACCACGGGAGAACATCCCTGGAGCTGTGGGATCAGGATTCTGCTGCTGTTACTGCACAGCCTCCTGTGAATCAGGCTGTAATGCCAGAAGACTCACCCTCCTCAACAGGAGAAATGGCACTGAGGCTAAGAAGGTGCCTGCCATGTTTTAAAATTAAATCAAATTAACTTTATTTCAATTATTGTTATTATTATTATTATTATTATTATTATTGTATGTGTGAGAGAGGCTGATTGCATCTCTTTGCTATTGGAAGTAGAGTAGCAATAAACCTGGATGTACAAGTACCTCAGTGGTAGGATATAGTCTTTTGAGTATTTCTGAAGAAGTGGCTGGGTGGGTCATATGGTAGTTCTATTTTTAGCTTTTTGGGAACCTCCACACTGATTTCCTCAGTGGCTACACCAGTTTACACTCTCACCAATAGTGAATAAGAGCTTCTCTTCCCCAACCTCAGCAGCATCTGGTTTCATTTGTTACTTGAAGGCATCTGTTCTGATTGGGGTGAGATGGAATCTCAGAATAGATTTTTAAATATTTTATTTATGTGTGTGAGTGTATTGCCTGCTTGCAGGTAGGTGCATCTGTCTTGTACAGTGCCTGCAGGGGTCAGAAGAAGGCATCAGATCTCCTGGAACTGGAGTTATAGATGGTTGTTAGCCACCGTGTGGGTGTTGGGAATCAAACCTGGGTCCTCTGCAAGAGCAGTCAGTGTTCTTAACCACGGAGCCAACTCTCCAACCCCCTCAAAATAGTTTTAATTTGCATTTTCCTGGTGGCTAAAGATTCCGAACACTTTTTAAAATGTTTACTGCAGAGCTGAAGAGATGGTTCAGTAGTTAAGAGCACTGGCTATTCTTACAGAGCACATGGATTCAGTTCCCATTTCCACATATAGAATGACAACCATCCTTAATCCCAGTTCCACGAGATCCAGTGCCCTCTCCTGGCCTTCATGGGCATTACACACACAGGGGCACTTACATACATGCAAGCAGAACACTCATACACACAAAATAAAATAAAATCTGAAAATGAAATAAAAATGTTTATTGGATTTTAAATTTTCTTCTGAGAAATATTTTCTTAATTAACTGATCTATTTATTGATTAGCAGGGTGGTTTTGATTTCTTTTTGGTGATATATATATCCAGTCTATGTTTTTGACACCTTTGTCAGAGACTAGTTGCCTGAAGCTGGGGGAGTTTATTTCTGGATCGTCTATTCTGTTCCATTAGTCTGAAAGTCTTTTTTTTTTGGCCAACCATGTTGTCTTTGTACAATGGCTCTGTAGTAGAATTTGAGTCAGGTAACATGATGCTCTAGAAGTGTCCTTTCTGCTTAGTATTTTGGCTATCTATGTGGTATTTGTGTTCAAATATGAATTTTAGGGTCATTATCATTCCATGAAGAATCCCATTGGAATTTTGATGGGAATTGCATTGAATCTGTAAATCTGTAAATGACTTTTGGCAATGCAGTCATTTTTATAATATTAATTCTTTCAATTCATGAGCATGGAAAGACTTTACAATGTCTTGTGCCTTCTTCAAGTTCTTTTTCGGTGTCTTAAGTTTTCATTGTAGAGAACGTTCACATTCTTGATTAGATTTATTTGTTGGTATTTTACTGTGTTTGATGCTATTTTGAATGGTATATTTTTCCTAACTTATTTCTCAGCAAGTTCATTACTGGTATGTTTGCTACTGATATTTGTATGTTGACACTGTATCATACAGCTTTACTGAAACTGTTTATCAGATCTTAAAGTTTTCTGGTGGCATTTATAGGGTCTTTTAAGTATAAAGTCGTGTCATCTGCAAATAGGGACAATGTGGCTTCCTTTTCCTATTTTTTACCCTTTTTATACCATTCTTTTGTCTTATTTCTCCAGCTAAGACTTTGAGAACTATGCTGAATAAGACCAGAGTGAGTAGGAACCTGGTCTTGCTCCTGATTTTGGAGGAAATTCTCCGTTTTCCTCCACTTAGCATAATGCTCCCTACAGGCTGGTTGTATACAGCCTTTATTATGTTGAGGTGTGTTTTCTCTATTCCTAGTTTCCTGTTTCTTCAGGACTTTTATCATGAGGGCATGCTGAACATTGTGAAATATCTTCTGGGCATCTATTAGGATGATCAGGTGATTTCTGTACTTAGGTTTATTTAAATGATAGGTTACATTTATTGATTTGTGTATGTTGAACTCATCTTGCATTGCTAGGATGAAACCTGCTTGGTTGTGATGTGTGATCTTAATATGTTCTGGAATTTGGTTTGCAAATATTTTGTTGAGAAGCTTTGCATCTTTGTTCTTTAGGGAAATTGGTAGTTTTCTTTTTTGTTGGATTTTATTTCTAGTTTGGCATCAGGCAATACTTGCTTCATAAAATGAGCTTGGTGGTGTACGTGTTTCAGTTTGTTTTCTATTGCTGTGATAAACATCATGACAACAAACCTTGGAAGGAAAGGCTTTATTTAACCTTATGCTTTATAGTTTGTCATTGAGGGAAACTGAGGCAGGAACTGCAGCAGAGACATGGAGGAGCGTCGCTTAAAGACTTACTTTCCTCTTGCTTGCTTGGCTACTTTTCTTTCTTTTTTTAAAAAAAATTTTGCTTATTATTTTTATTTTATGTGTATGAGTGTATTGGCTAAGTGTATGTAAGTGCACCATGTCATACAATGTCCATGGAATTCAGAAGAAGGCCTCAGATCCCCTGGAACTGGAGTTACAGACAGTTGTTAGCTGCCACGTGGGTGCTGGGAATCAAACCTGGATCCTCTGCAGGAGCAGCCAGTGCTCTTAAATGCTGAGCCATTTCCTGAGTCCTTCAGCTACTTTTCTTACACAGCCCAGCCCACCTGCCTAGGGATGGCACTGCCCACAGTGTACTGGGACCTCCTACATCAGCCAGCAATCAAGAAAATGCCTTACAGGAGCAAGAGAGATGGCCCAGCTGTTAAGAGCACTGGTTACTCTTGCAGACGACCCAGTTTCAATTCTTAGCACCCACATGGCAGCTAACAACTGACCTTAACTCCAGTTTCAGGGGATCGGACTCCCTCTTCTGGCCCCTATGGGCATTGTATGACATGGGTACACTTACATACATACAGGCCAAACACTCACATATAAAAACTAAAAATAAATAAATAAAAATGAAAAAAGAAAGTGCCCTCCAGACATGCCTGAAGGTGGTCTGATGGGGCTCATTCCTCAACTGAGGTTCCCTTGTCCCAGGCTCCAGTTTTTCTCAAGTTGACAAAGACTAACGAGCATATGTGTTTTCTGAGGCTAGTCTTGCTATCGATTACTGTTTTTATTCCACCTTGGCTTGATAAGATGCAGGGAATTATAATTGTGTTAGGACCACTGAGTCTTTTAAAAATATTTGTTTATTTATATTTTTATGTGTACAAGTTTATGGCCTGCATTTGTACAAGTGCACCTGTTATGATGCCTTAGGTGGTCAGAAGAAGGCACAGGGTCCCCTGAAACTGGGGTATGGATGGTTGTTAGCTGCTGGGAATCGAACCCAGGTCGTTTGCAAAACCAGTTAGTGCTCTTAACCACTGAGTCATTTCTCCAGCCCCATCTTTTATGTCTTTTAGTATTTGTTTTATGAAGTTGGTGACCCCAAATTTTGGTGCATAAATATGTACAGTAGTTATATCCTGTATGGATTGGCCCTTTGTCAATATGTGCTGGCCTTCTTTGTCTTTTTTGACTAGCTTTGATTTAAAGTCTACCTTATCAGATACAAGAATGGCTATATTAGCTTGTTGATGGGGTCTGTTTGCTTGGTAGTTTGGTTTTCAGCCTTTACTCTTGATTTTTGGATGTCTGTGCTCATCATGTGTATTTCTTGGAAATGATAGGCAATTGGATCTTGTATTTTAATCCAGTCAGCTAGTCTACATCTTATAAGTGGTGAGTTAAGGTCATGTGAACTTAAGGTAATTACTGAAGATGTTGTTGGCTGTTCTGGTTGGTTGATATATTGAAAGTTCTTTTCTTTGTCTTCTGAAAGTGTTGGGTGTTTTTTATGTTGGATATGATGGATTTCTTCCCGGTTCTGTTATGTGTTCTCTGTTTATGTGTTCCTGCCATATTTATTTGTTTGTTTGTTTGTTTATTTGTGTGTGTGTGTGTGTGTGTGTGTGTGTGTGTATACATATGAGTATAGGTATCTGTGGAGTCCTGAAGACGGGGACGGATCCCTTGAAGCTTGAGTTGATTGTGAGCCACGTGACCTGGGTGCTGGTAACGAAATTCCAGTCCTTTGCAAGAGGAGTACCCACTCTTCATCTCTGAGCTATCTTTCCAGCCTTTTCCTGTATTCTTGTGGATGAAACTGTCTTCTTCATCTGTGTGTCATATTCCTTTAAGAACTTCCTGAAGTGTTGGCTTAGTTGTCATGAATTACCTGAACTTGTACTAGTTTTAAAATATTCTTATTTCTCATCATTTTAAAGAGATAACTTTTCTGCATATAACAATCTTGTTTGGCAGTTAATTGCTTTTAGGGCATGAAATATATATATGTATATATGATATATATATATATATATATATATATATATATATATATATGTTTTCCTGGCTTTTAGGGTTGTTGACAAAAATCTGGTATTAATCTGATATTCTTGCCTCTGTGTGTGAGTTGATATTTTCCCCTCACAGACTTTAATACTGTTTCTTAGCTCTCTATTTTTGACATATTGGCTATGACATGTTTCAGAGAAATACTTCTCTGGTCATGGGTATTTGGAGTTTTAATACTTCCTGTGTGTAGATGTTCATCTTTCCTCTAGGTTTGGATATTCACAGCTATTCATTCCAAGGAGTGGATGGGGCAAGCCATTTTTTAAAAAGAACCTTGTATTTCATGGATGTACCTGAGTTCTGGGAAGCTTTGGGTGTTGGGTTATCTTTCCCCTTTATATATATCAATGTGTGCTGCTACTGTCTGGACCCTGTCCTCTCTCCTGGCATTCCTTTCACTCTTTGTGCTTATCTGTGATGGTGCTATCTGCTGTTTTTTTTATTTGATTGATTTATTATTCAATTTCTGTTTAGTTCTTTTCTAGCATCTCAATTTCCTTTCTGAATTTTTCCTTCATTTTTTGAATTTTTTTTATCTATGTTACTGATTCTGTTTCCTAGGTCCTGATTAATCTCCTTATCTATTTGAGTCCTCTACTAGTCATTAATCCCCTTTAAAAGTAGGACTCTGAATTATTTTCTGTAATTTCAGTTCATATCTTTTTTTTTTTTTTTTAGTATTGAGAAGTTGTTAGCATGTATTATGTGTCCCAGTGGCATGCTGTCTCATATTGTTTTGTTTCTTTGTTGTGATTTTGTACATCTGTTAGGGTGTATATGACCACTGTAGTTTCCCCATTTCTCCCACTGTTTTTGTCTTACTTTATGTGAGTCATCCTGAAGGGCTTTCTTCTCTTGGACTGTGTTCAGGAAGAAGGTTGACAACAGTAACAGTTATGATGGTTTGACCACACAGTAACTACAGAAGATAGCTGTGCATTTCACACTGACCCTGTAAGGTCCGGAGCCAGAGCGGTAAGATACTGGTTAGGGAAAATGCAGTTTAGAGGGGTTTTGGGGGCGATATGTGTATGTGTATCAGCATTTAAGTAGTGTGGTGGAGCGGGAGTGGGGACAGGGAAACGGGTGGTTAAGTAAGAATGATAAGGAAGTCTGTGTATTAGAGGTATGCGAAGCAGTGCAGAATATGTTGCATTAGAGTTAGAGAAAGGGAGGACAGATGAGATACAAGTGACAACACAGCAATTGAACACTCAAAGTACGAAAATGTACATACTATAACAGTTTTCAAAAGTTAAAATAGGGCTGGAGAGATGGCTCAGTGGTTAAGAGGACTGGCTGCTCTTGCAGAGGACCTGGGTTCAATCCCCAGCACATGGCAGCTAACAAGTATCTGTAACTCTAGTTCTAGGGGATAAGACACCTTCTTCTGACCTCCGTGGGCATTGTATGACACAGTTGCACTTACATACATGAAGGCAATATGCTCATACACATAAAATAAAAATAATAAAATATTTTTAAAAGCTAAAATAAGTAAAAAAAAGTTTAAAAATATTTAAAATTCAGTATATATATAATAGAAAATAAAAATAAAAGGTTAAACTAATACAAACCCAAATGAACTAGAAAGTATGTTCTCAGTGCATCTTCTTGCTTGGGGAGAGGCCATCTGTGTTGACCTTACTTTCTATCAATCAGGATGCTATACCAAATCTTATTCCAAACCTCTTGTGGTCCACACTCCTTCCTGCTGTTTCTGGAGCCCGCGTTGAGACTCTTGACACTTCTGCTGCTAGCTGCACAGTCTGTGGGCTCTGTAGGTTCTATTAGGATGCCAGTTCCAAGTTGTGCTGTGTTATTCCCAGGTGAGTCCTTGCTTCACAAGGGAGTAGCTGAGGACAGGGGGGATGATGTTGTTACGTGACTATTCCTAGTCACGTAGGGAGACATGAACAAACATCTCCTTACCCCAGGTAGGAAACCAACAACAGACCAAAGTAATGAGTAACGATACCACCAAAATCCAACTTGGTAAGATAATGAATTTTATTGGGATTACTTATAAGAGTACACGTGAGCAAAATTAACTCAAAGACAAGCGGCACCATGAAACCACTCCAGCTGGACTGATCACGCACAAAAGCAGGAAACTTGGAGCAAACACACCGCACAACCTGCCGGCAGTTCAGTAGAGTCCAGGGTGTCCTTTCCAGGCTGCCCAGTCTCTTCCAGGCCGCTTGCCTGGTCTCTGCTTCTGTCAGGCAGCTTTCTTATCGGAGAAAGCTCAGTCTTGGGCTTTGCAGCTTTCAAAACTGTGAGCACAATCAGCCAACTTTCTTTACAAACTACCCAGTCTTAGGTGCTCTGTTCTAGCAACAGACCACGGAAGGCAAGGTGATCTCCGCTTGTGTCTGCCTTCTGTACCTCCGAGTCATATCTGCGCTGGCTACTTTTCTGACCTTTCCTTCTAGAACCCTTAGCAGCACAGGAGTGTGGGAAACATAGTTTTTGTTATTGTGATCTCTCCAAAGAAGATGACAGGAATTGAATGAACAAATCTCTGTTTCCAGGACTCTGTTATGTTGTAGGTAAAATGGAGATGATGTGCACTCCTCTTCAGAAGAACTATGACATTTAATGAACAGGAAGCATGTGAATTAACTTTGACACATATTAAAGACTAAAAATTAAAATAAAAAAAACATTATTTCATATGTAATATCATTTGGTTTCTTCAAATATCCATTCTTCTTAAGACATTCTTATATATTTCATCAAAATATAAAACTGATAAAGATGGATTTTGTGAATAATAATATAAAAGTATCAATCTTTCTAGCATTATAGAGTTACCATCTGAAATTATATATATATATATGTGTGTGTGTGTGTGTGTGTGTGTATGTGTATGCGAATGGCCCCCCAAAAAGTGGCTTGACCAGAGGGAGGGAGGAATAAGCCTGGAGAGGGCAGCAGGGGGCGGAAGCATTCTTAACTGCATTCAAACACCAGTATTCCATTTGGGATAAGTTGAAGGATTGTAAGTTGGTGAAGAGGCTCTGAGACCTGTTAGCTGGGAAGCTCTCTCTGGAAGAGTGGAGAATGCAGCAGGTGAGTCAGAAGAGAGATGGTTAACACATAGTTATAGTTGCTTTGTGGGGGGAGGTAGTGACTGGAGCCTAAGATGGAAGTGAGCCTGTGAGAGGCAGCTTTAATAGGATCAGGAGTTGCTGCTCCAGAATCCTATCAGAAGAATTTGGGGACATAAAATGAATACATGCTTTTCAGTCAATATATACAAAATGTCTGTAGGTGCCTTTGGCTGGTTACTACAGGGTTAATTAAAATGACAGCTCTCTGTGTATTGATGTGGGCTTCTCTGTGTGGTGTATGTTGCTAGGATGGCTGAAGTAAATGTCTAAGTCATTAAAATGTCCGGTCACATCACACAAAGTAATTTACCAACATCTTGGTCATTAATATGGAAGAGTACAGCCTAGTTACATTTGAAAACCTTTTACAATCTGCCACTAAATATCTGCTGGATAGCTTTGAATCTAATGCTTAGAAAATGTTACATAATGTTTTCTTCCTTCAC